>OX456984.1:214549436-216952454 GCA_949752695.1 Melanostoma scalare
GTATGAAGCGTCTCAAATTGAGTTACCCCCAACGTACAACCCCAAAAAAATCGTTATTTTTCGTCTATCTCACATCGTTCTCGAGATATGGAGCTTTTTACATTTTGGTTGACCCAGGAAAGTGAGATTTCAGGAATTTTTTGATAGGATCGTATGAAGCGTCTCAAATTGAATTACCCCAACGTACAACCCCAAAAAAATCGTTATTTTTCGTCTATCTCGCATCGTTCTCGAGATATGGAGCTTTTTACATTTTGGTTCACCCAGGAACGTAAGATTTCAGGAATGTTTTGATGGGATCGTATTAAGCGTCTCAAATTGAGTGCCCCCAACGTAAAACCCCAAAAAAATCGTTATTTTTCGTCTATCTCGCATCGTTCTCGAGATATGGAGCTTTTTACATTTTGGTTCACCCAGGAAAGTGAGATTTCAGGAATGTTTTGATGGGATCGTATTAAGCGTCTCAAATTGAGTTACCCCAACGTACAACCCCAAAAAATCGTTATTTTTCGTCTATCTCGCTTCGTTCTCGAGATATGGAGCTTTTTACATTTTGGTTCACCCAGGAACGTGAGATTTCAGGAATGTTTTGATAGGATCGTATTAAGCGTCTCAAATTGAGTCCCCCCATCGTACAACCCCAAAAAAATCGTTATTTTTCGTCTATCTCGCATCGTTCTCGAGATATGGAGCTTTTTACATTTTGGTTCACCCAGGAAAGTGAGATTTCAGGAATGTTTTGATGGGATCGTATTAAGCGTCTCAAATTGAGTTACCCCAACGTACAACCCCAAAAAAATCGTTATTTTTCGTCTATCTCGCATCGTTCTCGAGATATGGAGCTTTTTACATTTTGGTTCACCCAGGAACGTAATATTTCAGGAATGTTTTGATGGGATCGTATTAAGCGTCTCAAATTGAGTTACCCCAACGTACAACCCCAAAAAAATCGTTAATTTTCGTCTATCTCGCATCGTTCTCGAGATATGGAGCTTTTTACATTTTGGTTCACCTAGGAAAGTGAGATTTCAGGAATGTTTTGATGGGATCGTATTAAGCGTCTCAAATTGAGTACCCCCAACGTACAACCCCAAAAAAATCGTTATTTTTCGTCTATCTCGCATCGTTCTCGAGATATGGAGCTTTTTACATTTTGGTTCACCCAGGAAAGTGAGATTTCAGGAATGTTTTGATGGGATCGTATTAAGCGTCTCAAATTGAGTTACCCCAACGTACAATCCCAAAAAAATCGTTATTTTTCGTCTATCTCGCATCGTTCTCGAGATATGGAGCTTTTTACATTTTGGTTCACCCAGAAACGTAAGATTTCAGGAATGTTTTGATGGGATCGTATTAAGCGTCTCAAATTGAGTACCCCAACGTACAACCCCAAAAAAATCGTTATTTTTCGTCTATCTCGCATCGTGCTCGAGATATGGAGCTTTTTACATTTGGTTCACCCAGGAAAGTGAGATTTCAGGAATGTTTTGATGGGATCGTATTAAGCGTCTCAAATTGAGTCCCCCAACGTACAACCCCAAAAAAATCGTTATTTTTCGTCTATCTCGCATCGTTCTCGAGATATGGAGCTTTTTACATTTTGGTTCACCCAGGAACGTAATATTTCAGGAATGTTTTGATGGGATCGTATTAAGCGTCTCAAATTGAGTTACCCCAACGTACAACCCCAAAAAAATCGTTATTTTTCGTCTATCTCGCATCGTTCTCGAGATATGGAGCTTTTTACATTTTGGTTCACCCAGGAAAGTGAGATTTCAGGAATATTTTGATGGGATCGTATTAAGCGTCTCAAATTGGGTTACCCCAATGTAAAACCCCAAAAAAATCGTTATTTTTCGTCTATCTCGCTTCGTTCTCGAGATATGGAGCTTTTTACATTTTGGTTCACCCAGGAAAGTGAGATTTCAGGAATGTTTTGATGGGATCGTATTAAGCGTCTCAAATTGAGTTACCCCAACGTACAACCCCAAAAAAAATCGTTATTTTTCGTCTATCTCGCATCGTTCTCGAGATATGGAGCTTTTTACATTTTGGTTCACCCAGGAAAGTGAGATTTCAGGAATGTTTTGATGGGATCGTATGAAGCGTCTCAAATTGAGTTACCCCAACGTACAACCCCAAAAAAATCGTTATTTTTCGTCTATCTCGCATCGTTCTCGAGATATGGAGCTTTTTACATTTTGGTTCACCCAGGAAAGTGAGATTTCAGGAATGTTTTGATGGGATCGTATTAAGCGTCTCAATTGAGTCCCCCCACCGTACAACCCCAAAAAAATCGTTATTTTTCGTCTATCTCGCATCGTTCTCGAGATATGGAGCTTTTTACATTTTGGTTCACCCAGGAAAGTGAGATTTCAGGAATGTTTTGATGGGATCGTATTAAGCGTCTCAAATTGAGTTACCCCAACGTACAATCAAAAATCGTTATTTTTCGTCTATCTCGCATCGTTCTCGAGATATGGAGCTTTTTACATTTTGGTTCACCCAGGAAAGTGAGATTTCAGGAATGTTTTGATGGGATCGTATTAAGCGTCTCAAATTGAGTTACCCCAACGTACAACCCCAAAAAAATCGTTATTTTTCGTCTATCTCGCATCGTTCTCGAGATATGGAGCTTTTTACATTTTGGTTCACCCAGGAAAGTGAGATTTCAGGAATGTTTTGATGGGATCGTATTAAGCGTCTCAAATTGAGTTACCCCAACGTACAATCCCAAAAAATCGTTATTTTTCGTCTATCTCGCATCGTTCTCGAGATATGGAGCTTTTTACATTTTGGTTCACCCAGGAACGTAAGATTTCAGAATGCTTTGATGGGATCGTATTAAGCGTCTCAAATTGAGTCCCCCCAACGTACAACCCCAAAAAAATCGTTATTTTTCGTCTATCTCGCATCGTTCTCGAGATATGGAGCTTTTTACATTTTGGTTCACCCAGGAAAGTGAGATTTCAGGAATGTTTTGATGGGATCGTATTAAGCGTCTCAAATTGAGTTACCCCAACGTACAACCCCAAAAAAATCGTTATTTTTCGTCTATCTCGCATCGTTCTCGAGATATGGAGCTTTTTACATTTTGGTTCACCCAGGAAAGTGAGATTTCAGGAATGTTTTGATGGGATCGTATGAAGCGTCTCAAATTGAGTTACCCCAATGTACAAACCCAAAAAAATCGTTATTTTTCGTCTATCTCGCATCGTTCTCGAGATATGGAGCTTTTTACATTTTGGTTCACCCAGGAAAGTGAGATTTCAGGAATGTTTTGATGGGATCGTATTAAGCGTCTCAAATTGAGTTACCCCAACGTACAACCCCAAAAAAAATCGTTATTTTTCGTCTATCTCGCATCGTTCTCGAGATATGGAGCTTTTTACATTTTGGTTCACAGGAAAGTGAGATTTCCGGAATGTTTTGATGGGATCGTATTAAGCGTCTCAAATTGAGTTACCCCAACGTACAACCCAAAAAAAATCGTTATTTTTCGTCTATCTCGCATCGTTCTCGAGATATGGAGCTTTTTACATTTTGGTTCACCCAGGAACGTGAGATTTCAGGAATGTTTTGATGGGATCGTATTAAGCGTCTCAAATTGAGTTACCCCAACGTACAACCCCAAAAAAATCGTTATTTTTCGTCGATCTCGCATCGTTCTCGAGATATGGAGCTTTTTACATTTTGGTTCACCCAGGAACGTGAGATTTCAGGGATGTTTTGATGGATCGTATTAAGCGTCTCAAATTGAGTCCCCACAACGTACAACCCCAAAAAAATCGTTATTTTTCGTCTATCTCGCTTCGTTCTCGAGATATGGAGCTTTTTACATTTTGGTTCACCCAGGAAAGTGAGATTTCAATAATGTTTTGATGGGATCGTATGAAGCGTCTCAAATTGAGTTACCCCAACGTACAACCCCAAAAAAATCGTTATTTTTCGTCTACATCGTTCTCGAGATATGGAGCTTTTTACATTTTGGTTCACCCAGTAAAGTGAGATTTCAGGAATGTTTTGATAGGATCGTATTAAGCGTCTCAAATTGAGTCCCCCCATCGTACAACCCCAAAAAAATCGTTATTTTTCGCATCGTTCTCGAGATATGGAGCTTTTTACATTTTGGTTCACCCAGGAAAGTGAGATTTCAGGAATGTTTTGATGGGATCGTATTAAGCGTCTCAAATTGAATTACCCCAACGTACAACCCCAAAAAAATCGTTATTTTTCGTCTATCTCGCATCGTTCTCGAGATATGGAGCTTTTTACATTTTGGTTCACCCAGGAAAGTGAGATTTCAGGAATGTTTTGATGGGATCGTATGAAGCGTCTCAAATTGAGTTACCCCAACGTACAACCCAAAAAAATCGTTATTTTTCGTCTATCTCGCATCGTTCTCGAGATATGGAGCTTTTTACATTTTGGTTCACCCAGGAAAGTGAGATTTCAGGAATGTTTTGATGGGATCGTATTAAGCGTCTCAAATTGAGTTACCCCAACGTACAAACCCAAAAAAATCGTTATTTTTCGTCTATCTCGCATCGTTCTCGAGATATGGAGCTTTTTACATTTTGGTTCACCCAGGAAAGTGAGATTTCAGGAATGTTTTGATGGGATCGTATTAAGCGTCTCAAATTGAGTTACCCCAACGTACAACCCAAAAAAAATCGTTATTTTTCGTCTATCTCGCATCGTTCTCGAGATATGGAGCTTTTTACATTTTGGTTCACCCAGGAACGTGAGATTTCAGGAATGTTTTGATGGGATCGTATTAAGCGTCTCAAATTGAGTTACTCCAACGTACAACCCCAAAAAAATCGTTATTTTTCGTCGATCTCGCATCGTTCTCGAAATATGGAGCTTTTTACATTTTGGTTCACCCAGGAACGTGAGATTTCAGGAATGTTTTGATGGATCGTATTAAGCGTCTCAAATTGAGTTACCCCATCGTACAACCCCAAAAAAATCGTTATTTTTCGTCTATCTCGCATCGTTCTCGAGATATGGAGCTTTTTACATTTTGGTTCACCCAGGAAAGTGAGATTTCAGGAATGTTTTGATGGGATCGTATTAAGCGTCTCAAATTGAGTTACCTCAACGTACAACCCAAAAAAAATCGTTATTTTTCGTCTATCTCGCATCGTTCTCGAGATATGGAGCTTTTTACATTTTGGTTCACCCAGGAAAGTGAGATTTCAGGAATGTTTTGATGGGATCGTATTAAGCGTCTCAAATTGAGTTACCCCATACCTACAACCCCAAAAAAATCGTTATTTTTCGTCTATCTCGCATCGTTCTCGAGATATGGAGCTTTTTACATTTTGGTTCACCCAGGAAAGTGAGATTTCAGGAATGTTTTGATGGGATCGTATGAAACGTCTCAAATTGAGTTCCCCCAACGTACAACCCCAAAAAAATCGTTATTTTTCGTCTATCTCGCATCGTTCTCGAGATATGGAGCTTTTTACATTTTGGTTCACCCAGGAACGTAAGATTTCAGGAATGTTTTGATGGGATCGTATTAAGCGTCTCAAATTGAGTTACCCCAACGTACAACCCCAAAAAAAATCGTTATTTTTCGTCTATCTCGCATCGTTCTCGAGATATGGAGCTTTTTACATTTTGGTTCACCCAGGAAAGTGTGATTTCAGGAATGTTTTGATGGGATCGTATTAAGCGTCTCAAATTTGAGTTACCCCAACGTACAACCCCAAAAAAATCGTTATTTTTCGTCTATCTCGCATCGTTCTCGAGATATGGAGCTTTTTACATTTTGATTCACCCAGGAACGTGAGATTTCAGGAATGTTTTGATAGGATCGTATTAAGCGTCTCAAATTGAGTTACCCCAACGTACAACCCAAAAAATCGTTATTTTTCGTCTATCTCGCATCGTTCTCGAGATATGGAGCTTTTTACATTTTGGTTCACCCAGGAAAGTGAGATTTCAGGAATGTTTTGATGGGATCGTATTAAGCGTCTCAAATTGAGTTACCCCAACGTACAACCCCAAAAAAATCGTTATTTTTCGTCTATCTCGCATCGTTCTCGAGATATGGAGCTTTTTACATTTTGGTTCACCCAGGAACGTAAGATTTCAGGAATGTTTTGATGGGATCGTATTAAGCGTCTCAAATTGAGTTACCCCAACGTACAACCCCAAAAAATCGTTATTTTTCGTCTATCTCGCATCGTTCTCGAGATATGGAGCTTTTTACATTTTGGTTCACCCAGGAAAGTGAGATTTCAGGAATGTTTTGATGGGATCGTATTAAGCGTCTCAAATTGAGTTACCCCAACGTACAACCCCAAAAAAATCGTTATTTTTCGTCTATCTCGCATCGTTCTCGAGATATGGAGCTTTTTACATTTTGGTTCACCCAGGAAAGTGAGATTTCAGGAATGTTTTGATGGGATCGTATTAAGCGTCTCAAATTGAGTCCCCCCAAAGTACAACCCCAAAAAAATCGTTATTTTCGTCTATCTCGCTTCGTTCTCGAGATATGGAGCTTTTTACATTTTGGTTCACCCAGGAAAGTGAGATTTCAGGAATGTTTTGATAGGATCGTATTAAGCGTCTCAAATTGAGTCCCCCCATCGTACAACCCCAAAAAAATCGTTATTTTTCGCATCGTTCTCGACATATGGAGCTTTTTACATTTTGGTTCACCCAGGAAAGTGAGATTTCAGGAATGTTTTGATGGGATCGTATTAAGCGTCTCAAATTGAGTACCCCCATCGTACAACCCCAAAAAAAATCGTTATTTTTTGCATCGTTCTCGAGATATGGAGCTTTTTACATTTTGGTTCACCCAGGAAAGTGAGATTTCAGGAATGTTTTGATGGGATCGTATTAAGCGTCTCAAATTGAGTTACCCCAACGTACAACCCCAAAAAAATCGTTATTTTTCGTCTATCTCGCATCGTTCTCGAGATATGGAGCTTTTAACATTTTGGTTCACCCAGGAAAGTGAGATTTCAGGAATGTTTTGATGGGATCGTATGAAGCGTCTCAAATTGAGTTACCCCAACGTACAACCCCAAAAAAATCGTTATTTTTCGTCTATCTCGCATCGTTCTCGAGATATGGAGCTTTTTACATTTTGGTTCACCCGGGAACGTGAGATTTCAGGAATGTTTTGATAGGATCGTATTAAGCGTCTCAAATTGAGTCCCCCCATCGTACAACCCCAAAAAAATCGTTATTTTTTGCATCGTTCTCGAGATATGGAGCTTTTTACATTTTGGTTCACCCAGGAAAGTGAGATTTCAGGAATGTTTTGATGGGATCGTATTAAGCGTCTCAAATTGAGTTACCCCAACGTACAACCCCAAAAAAAATCGTTATTTTTCGTCTATCTCGCTTCGTTCTCGAGCAGGAACGTGAGATTTCAGGAATGTTTTGATGGGATCGTATTAAGCGTCTCAAATTGAGTACCTCCAACGTACAACCCCAAAAAAAATCGTTATTTTTCGTCTATCTCGCATCGTTCTCGAGATATGGAGCTTTTTACATTTTGGTTCACCCAGGAAAGTGAGATTTCAGGAATGTTTTGATGGGATCGTATTAAGCGTCTCAAATTGAGTCCCCCCAACGTACAACCCCAAAAAAATCGTTATTTTTCGTCTATCTCGCATCGTTCTCGAGATATGGAGCTTTTTACATTTTGGTTCACCCAGGAAAGTGAGATTTCAGGAATGTTTTGATAGGATCGTATTAAGCGTCTCAAATTGAGTTACCCCAACGTACAACCCCAAAAAAATCGTTATTTTCGTCTATCTCGCATCGTTCTCGAGATATGGAGCTTTTTACATTTTGGTTCACCCAGGAAAGTGAGATTTCAGGAATGTTTTGATGGGATCGTATTAAGCGTCTCAAATTGAGTCCCCCCATCGTACAACCCCAAAAATATCGTTATTTTTCGCATCGTTCTCGAGATATGGAGCTTTTTACATTTTGGTTAACCCAGGAAAGTGAGATTTCAGGAATGTTTTGATAGGATCGTATTAAGCGTCTCAAAATGAGTTACCCCAACGTACAACCCCAAAAAATCGTTATTTTTCGTCTATCTCGCATCGTTCTCGAGATATGGAGCTTTTTACATTTTGGTTCACCCAGGAACGTGAGATTTCAGGAATGTTTTGATAGGATCGTATTAAGCGTCTCAAATTGAGTCCCCCCAACGTACAACCCCAAAAAAATCGTTATTTTTCGTCTATCTCGCATCGTTCTCGAGATATGGAGCTTTTTACATTTTGGTTCACCCAGGAAAGTGAGATTTCAGGAATGTTTTGATGGGATCGTATTAAGCGTCTCGAATTGAGTCCCCCCTACGTACAACCCCAAAAAAATCGTTATTTTTCGTCTATCTCGCTTCGTTCTCGAGATATGGAGCTTTTTACATTTTGGTTCACCCAGGAACGTGAAATTTCAGGAATGTTTTGATAGGATCGTATTAAGCGTCTCAAATTGAGTCCCCCCAACGTACAACCCCAAAAAAATCGTTATTTTTCGTCTATCTCGCTTCGTTCTCGAGCAGGAACGTGAGATTTCAGGAATGTTTTGATGGGATCGTATTAAGCGTCTCAAATTGAGTACCTCCAACGTACAACCCCAAAAAAATCGTTATTTTTCGTCTATCTCGCTTCGTTCTCGAGATATGGAGCTTTTTACATTTTGGTTCACCCAGGAAAGTGAGATTTCAGGAATGTTTTGATGGGATCGTATTAAGCGTCTCAAATTGGGTCCCCCAAACGTACAACCCCAAAAAAATCGTTATTTTTCGTCTATCTCGCATCGTTCTCGAGATATGGAGCTTTTTACATTTTGGTTCACCCAGGAAAGTGAGATTTCAGGAATGTTTTGATGGGATCGTATTAAGCGTCTCAAATTGATTTACCCCAACGTATAACCCCAAAAAAATCGTTATTTTTCGTCTATCTCGCATCGTTCTCGAGATATGGAGCTTTTTACATTTTGGTTCACCCAGGAACGTAAGATTTCAGGAATGTTTTGATGGGATCGTATTAAGCGTCTCAAATTGAGTTACCCTAACGTACAACCCCAAAAAAATCGTTATTTTTCGTCTATCTCGCATCGTTCTCGAGATATGGAGCTTTTTACATTTTGGTTCACCCAGGAAAGTGAGATTTCAGGAATGTTTTGATGGGATCGTATTAAGCGTCTTAAATTGAGTTACCCCAACGTACAACCCCAAAAAAATCGTTATTGTTCGTCTATCTCGCATCGTTCTCGAGATATGGAGCTTTTTACATTTTGGTTCGTATTAAGAGTCTCAAATTGAGTTACCCCAACGTACAACCCCAAAAAAATCGTTATTGTTCGTCTATCTCGCATCGTTCTCGAGATATGGAGCTTTTTACATTTTGGTTCACCCAGGAACGTAAGATTTCAGGAATGTTTTGATGGGATCGTATTAAGCGTCTCAAATTTTCATTTATTTTTATTTTTCATTTATTTATTTCGAGAATAGTTACATTAACTGGGATACATTAAGATATAAATCTTTTAGAGCATCAAAACATTATTAACTGGATTGAGTAAATTACGGGAAAAAAGAAAAGAAATTAATTAGAAACAAAAATCTAAAAATTCGATGTAATTCAAAAACAAAAAAGTAGAAGTTTCCATATAGATAAAACTAGCAATTAAGAAGAAAAAAAGAAGATAAGATTATTGAAAAATAGGTTATTATTGAGGGTGGTGTGATAAGTGCAAAAACAAATTCCTCTTAAAGGCCGCCGGTGCTGCTGTTTGTTGCAGTTCATTTGGGAGCAAGTTCCACAAACGAATTGCATTAACGTAAAAGGAACGTTCCGCAATGTTGTGAGAAAAGTGAGGCAAAATTAACTTTAAACCTCTCTGCGACTGGGCAAAATGCAATGTTTCTCTAAGATAGTCAGGACACAAATTATGGATGATGCTATGGAGCCTCAACAAGGTTCTGAAAGTTAAAAATTTATCTATTTCTATCCCGAAAAGAGTATGTCGTAAATGAGACACACTAGTGTGTCGGGGTATATTATGAATAAAACGAAGACAATCGTTGAATGCAACATTAAGTTTGCGTTTACACTCACAGTCCAAAACAGAATACACCGAACAATTAAAAGTAAAGTATGGCAATATCAGACACTTTATTAGCTTTTTTTTCATGTTAGGTAAAAGCAATGCAGAGGATATTCTGAGACTTCGTAATCCTGAGTATATTTTCCTAATTGTATCTGATATTGCCTTACAACAACTAAGATTGCCCTTAATCTTATATCCTAGGTAGGTTACATCATCTACATAATCTATTACTTCATTATCAACGACTACCACAGGTAAATCTAAGGGGTTACACGCATATCTAGTGCATATCATAGCTTCAGACTTAGAAGGATTAAGTTTCATGCTGTTTTCAACAGCCCAACAGTGAAGATGACTTAAATCATCATTAAGTCTAGCTATGCAGTCCTCCATCAATCCAATAGGCCGAAAAATATAAAGAATAACGTCATCAGCATACAAATGAACTTGGGTATTGTAAATTATGTCAGGGAGATCATTTATAAACATTGAAAAGAGCAGAGGACCCAAAACCGAACCTTGAGGTATTCCCAGGTTGGTAATTAAGGGATTTGAGATACTAGCTTCAGTTTTAATCCTTTGAACTCTATTCGCTAGATAATTATATAGCATTTTCACTGATGAATTAGAAAAATTAAAATTCTGTTTGAGTTTATTGAGGAGGATGGAGTGGTTAATGCACTCAAACTCTTTCGAAAAGTCTAGAAGAACAATTACACCAAAATTGTCAGAATCAAGAGCATGACGAATGTCCGATGTCACTTTGATAACTGCGGTTTCACAGCTATGTTTATTGCGAAACCCAGACTGCCATTTCGAAAGCAGGCCACGATCATTCACATATTTCTGAATTTGGTCATGCATAATCTTTTCAAGTACCTTACAGGCAAACGACAGAATACTAATAGGTCTGTAATCCGAAGGATTGGACGAGTTTGCTTTTTTAGGGACTGGTATAACGTTAGCATTTTTCCATACGTTTGGAAAGTATCCACTGTACAAGCAATAGTTGAAAATATGAAGCAGATAACTTTGAACAATTGGAAGTACAATTTTCAAGAACTTTGGCGATATATCATCTGGACCAATAGCATTAGATTTAATTGATTTGACAGCATTCAAAAGCTCACAATAATCAATGCAAGCAAACGAGAATGAGTTTTCACAATCAGGGGTAGACAAAACGGGTTGGGAATTTAATAGACTTGGGGAAGATGGAATCAGAACTTTAGACATCGTTTCAGCGCTAAATGGACATTTATTTTTGTTTTTGTTTTCTTTCACACCGAGATCTTTCAGATTTCTCCACAGTTCTTTAGAACTAAGCGTAGGATCAAGTTTTCGTAGTAAGTAATTACGCTTAGAGTTACGTATAAGAGATGTCACTCTGTTTCTCGCATACGTATACTGCCTTTTATTGAACACAGATGGGTTGATCTTATATCTACGAAAGAACCCCGTTGAGTTACCCCAACGTACAACCCCAAAAAAATCGTTATTTTTCGTCTATCTCGCATCGTTCTCGAGATATGGAGCTTTTTACATTTTGGTTCACCCAGGAAAGTGAGATTTCAGAAATGTTTTGATGGGATCGTATTAAGCGTCTCAAATTGAGTCCCCCCAACGTACAACCCCAAAAAAATCGTTATTTTTCGTCTATCTCGCTTCGTTCTCGAGATATGGAGCTTTTTACATTTTGGTTCACCCAGGAACGTGAGATTTCAGGAATGTTTTGATAGGATCGTATTAAGCGTCTCAAATTGAGTTACCCCAACGTACAACCCCAAAAAAATCGTTATTTTTCGTCTATCTCGCATCGTTCTCGAGATATGGAGCTTTTTACATTTTGGTTCACCCAGGAAAGTGAGATTTCAGGAATGTTTTGATGGGATCGTATTAAGCGTCTCAAATTGAGTTACCCCAACGTACAACCCAAAAAAAATCGTTATTTTTCGTCTATCTCGCATCGTTCTCGAGATATGGAGCTTTTTACATTTTGGTTCACCCAGGAACGTGAGATTTCAGGAATGTTTTGATGGGATCGTATTAAGCGTCTCAAATTGAGTTACCCCAACGTATAACCCCAAAAAAATCGTTATTTTTCGTCTATCTCGCATCGTTCTCGAGATATGGAGCTTTTTACATTTTGGTTCACCCAGGAACGTAAGATTTCAGGAATGTTTTGATGGGATCGTATTAAGCGTCTCAAATTGAGTTACCCTAAGGTACAACCCCAAAAAAATCGTTATTTTTCGTCTATCTCGCATCGTTCTCGAGATATGGAGCTTTTTACATTTTGGTTCACCCAGGAAAGTGAGATTTCAGGAATGTTTTGATGGGATCGTATTAAGCGTCTTAAATTGAGTTACCCCAACGTACAACCCCAAAAAAATCGTTATTGTTCGTCTATCTCGCATCGTTCTCGAGATATGGAGCTTTTTACATTTTGGTTCACCCAGGAAAGTGAGATTTCAAGAATGTTTTGATGGGATCGTATTAAGCGTCTCAAATTGAGTTACCCCAACGTACAACCCCAAAAAAATCGTTATTTTTCGTCTATCTCGCATCGTTCTCGAGATATTTAGCTTTTTACATTTTGGTTCACCCAGGAAAGTGAGATTTCAGGAATGTTTTGATAGGATCGTATTAAGCGTCTCAAATTGAGTTACCCCAACGTACAACCCCAAAAAAATCGTTATTGTTCGTCTATCTCGCATCGTTCTCGAGATATGGAGCTTTTTACATTTTGGTTCACCCAGGAACGTAAGATTTCAGGAATGTTTTGATGGGATCGTATTAAGCGTCTCAAATTTTCATTTATTTTTATTTTTCATTTATTTATTTCGAGAATAGTTACATTAACTGGGATACATTAAGATATAAATCTTTTAGAGCATCAAAACATTATTAACTGGATTGAGTAAATTACGGGAAAAAAGAAAAGAAATTAATTAGAAACAAAAATCTAAAAATTCGATGTAATTCAAAAACAAAAAAGTAGAAGTTTCTATATAGATAAAACTAGCAATTAAGAAGAAAAAAAGAAGATAAGATTATTGAAAAATAGGTTATTATTGAGGGTGGTGTGATAAGTGCAAAAACAAATTCCTCTTAAAGGCCGCCGGTGCTGCTGTTTGTTGCAGTTCATTTGGGAGCAAGTTCCACAAACGAATTGCATTAACGTAAAAGGAACGTTCCGCAATGTTGTGAGAAAAGTGAGGCAAAATTAACTTTAAACCTCTCTGCGACTGGGCAAAATGCAATGTTTCTCTAAGATAGTCAGGACACAAATTATGGATGATGCTATGGAGCCTCAACAAGGTTCTGAAAGTTAAAAATTTATCTATTTCTATCCCGAAAAGAGTATGTCGTAAATGAGACACACTAGTGTGTCGGGGTATATTATGAATAAAACGAAGACAATCGTTGAATGCAACATTAAGTTTGCGTTTACACTCACAGTCCAAAACAGAATACACCGAACAATTAAAAGTAAAGTATGGCAATATCAGACACTTTATTAGCTTTTTTTTCATGTTAGGTAAAAGCAATGCAGAGGATATTCTGAGACTTCGTAATCCTGAGTATATTTTCCTAATTGTATCTGATATTGCCTTACAACAACTAAGATTGCCCTTAATCTTATATCCTAGGTAGGTTACATCATCTACATAATCTATTACTTCATTATCAACGACTACCACAGGGAAATCTAAGGGGTTACACGCATATCTAGTGCATATCATAGCTTCAGACTTAGAAGGATTAAGTTTCATGCTGTTTTCAACAGCCCAACAGTGAAGATGACTTAAATCATCATTAAGTCTAGCTATGCAGTCCTCCATCAATCCAATAGGCCGAAAAATATAAAGAATAACGTCATCAGCATACAAATGAACTTGGGTATTGTAAATTATGTCAGGGAGATCATTTATAAACATTGAAAAGAGCAGAGGACCCAAAACCGAACCTTGAGGTATTCCCAGGTTGGTAATTAAGGGATTTGAGATACTAGCTTCAGTTTTAATCCTTTGAACTCTATTCGCTAGATAATTATATAGCATTTTCACTGATGAATTAGAAAAATTAAAATTCTGTTTGAGTTTATTGAGGAGGATGGAGTGGTTAATGCACTCAAACTCTTTCGAAAAGTCTAGAAGAACAATTACACCAAAATTGTCAGAATCAAGAGCATGACGAATGTCCGATGTCACTTTGATAACTGCAGTTTCACAGCTATGTTTATTGCGAAACCCAGACTGCCATTTCGAAAGCAGGCCACGATCATTCACATATTTCTGAATTTGGTCATGCATAATCTTTTCAAGTACCTTACAGGCAAACGACAGAATACTAATAGGTCTGTAATCCGAAGGATTGGACGAGTTTGCTTTTTTAGGGACTGGTATAACGTTAGCATTTTTCCATACGTTTGGAAAGTATCCACTGTACAAGCAATAGTTGAAAATATGAAGCAGATAACTTTGAACAATTGGAAGTACAATTTTCAAGAACTTTGGCGATATATCATCTGGACCAATAGCATTAGATTTAATTGATTTGACAGCATTCAAAAGCTCACAATAATCAATGCAAGCAAACGAGAATGAGTTTTCACAATCAGGGGTAGACAAAACGGGTTGGGAATTTAATAGACTTGGGGAAGATGGAATCAGAACTTTAGACATCGTTTCAGCGCTAAATGGACATTTATTTTTGTTTTTGTTTTCTTTCACACCGAGATCTTTCAGATTTCTCCACAGTTCTTTAGAACTAAGCGTAGGATCAAGTTTTCGTAGTAAGTAATTACGCTTAGAGTTACGTATAAGAGATGTCACTCTGTTTCTCGCATACGTATACTGCCTTTTATTGAACACAGATGGGTTGATCTTATATCTACGAAAGAACCCCGTTGAGTTACCCCAACGTACAACCCCAAAAAAATCGTTATTTTTCGTCTATCTCGCATCGTTCTCGAGATATGGAGCTTTTTACATTTTGGTTCACCCAGGAAAGTGAGATTTCAGAAATGTTTTGATGGGATCGTATTAAGCGTCTCAAATTGAGTCCCCCCAACGTACAACCCCAAAAAAATCGTTATTTTTCGTCTATCTCGCTTCGTTCTCGAGATATGGAGCTTTTTACATTTTGGTTCACCCAGGAACGTGAGATTTCAGGAATGTTTTGATAGGATCGTATTAAGCGTCTCAAATTGAGTTACCCCAACGTACAACCCCAAAAAAATCGTTATTTTTCGTCTATCTCGCATCGTTCTCGAGATATGGAGCTTTTTACATTTTGGTTCACCCAGGAAAGTGAGATTTCAGGAATGTTTTGATGGGATCGTATTAAGCGTCTCAAATTGAGTTACCCCAACGTACAACCCAAAAAAAATCGTTATTTTTCGTCTATCTCGCATCGTTCTCGAGATATGGAGCTTTTTACATTTTGGTTCACCCAGGAACGTGAGATTTCAGGAATGTTTTGATGGGATCGTATTAAGCGTCTCAAATTAAGTTACCCCAACGTACAACCCCAAAAAAATCGTTATTTTTCGTCTATCTCGCATCGTTCTCGAGATATGGAGCTTTTTACATTTTGGTTCACCCAGGAACGTGAGATTTCAGGAATGTTTTGATGGGATCGTATTAAGCGTCTCAAATTGAGTTACCCCAACGTACAACCCCAAAAAAATCGTTATTTTTCGTCTATCTCGCATCGTTCTCGAGATATGGAGCTTTTTACATTTTGGTTCACCCAGGAACGTAAGATTCCAGGAATGTTTTGATGGGATCGTATTAAGCGTCTCAAATTGAGTTACCCCAACGTACAACCCCAAAAAAATCGTTATTTTTCGTCTATCTCGCATCGTTCTCGAGATATGGAGCTTTTTACATTTTGGTTCACCCAGGAAAGTGAGATTTCAGGAATGTTTTGATGGGATCGTATTAAGCGTCTCAAATTGAGTCCCCCCAACGTACAACCCCAAAAAAATCGTTATTTTTCGTCTATCTCGCTTCGTTCTCGAGATATGGAGCTTTTTACATTTTGGTTCACCCAGGAAAGTGAGATTTCAGGAATGTTTTGATAGGATCGTATTAAGCGTCTCAAATTGAGTCTCCCCAACGTACAACCCCAAAAAAAATCGTTATTTTTCGTCTATCTCGCATCGTTCTCGAGATATGGAGCTTTTTACATTTTGGTTCACCCAGGAAAGTGAGATTTCAGGAATGTTTTGATGGGATCGTATTAAGCGTCTCAAATTGAGTTACCCCAACGTACAACCCCAAAAAAATCGTTATTTTTCGTCGATCTCGCATCGTTCTCGAGATATGGAGCTTTTTACATTTTGGTTCACCCAGGAAAGTGAGATTTCAGGAATGTTTTGATGGGATCGTATTAAGCGTCTCAAATTGAGTTACCCCAACGTACAACCAAAAAAAAAATCGTTATTTTTCGTCTATCTCGCATCGTTCTCGAGATATGGAGCTTTTTACATTTTGGTTCACCCAGGAAAGTGAGATTTCAGGAATGTTTTGATGGGATCGTATTAAGCGTCTCAAATTGAGCCACCCCAACGTACAACCCCAAAAAAATTGTTATTTTTCGTCTATCTCGCATCGTTCTCGAGATATGGAGCTTTTTACATTTTGGTTCACCCAGGAACGTGAGATTTCAGGAATGTTTTGATGGGATCGTATTAAGCGTCTCAAATTGAGTTACCCCAACGTACAACCCCAAAAAAATCGTTATTTTTCGTCTATCTCGCATCGTTCTCGAGATATGGAGCTTTTTACATTTTGGTTCACCCAGGAAAGTGAGATTTCAGGAATGTTTTGATGGGATCGTATTAAGCGTCTCAAATTGAGTCCCCCCAACGTACAACCCCAAAAAAATCGTTATTTTTCGTCTATCTCGCTTCGTTCTCGAGATATGGAGCTTTTTACATTTTGGTTCACCCAGGAACGTGAGATTTCAGGAATGTTTTGATGGGATCGTATTAAGCGTCTCAAATTGAGTTACCCCAACGTACAACCCAAAAAAAATCGTTATTTTTCGTCTATCTCGCATCGTTCTCGAGATATGGAGCTTTTTACATTTTGGTTCACCCAGGAACGTGAGATTTCAGGAATGTTTTGATGGGATCGTATTAAGCGTCTCAAATTGAGTTACCCCAACGTATAACCCCAAAAAAATCGTTATTTTTCGTCTATCTCGCATCGTTCTCGAGATATGGAGCTTTTTACATTTTGGTTCACCCAGGAACGTGAGATTTCAGGAATGTTTTGATGGGATCGTATTAAGCGTCTCAAATTGAGTTACCCCAACGTACAACCCCAAAAAAATCGTTATTTTTCGTCTATCTCGCATCGTTCTCGAGATATGGAGCTTTTTACATTTTGGTTCACCCAGGAAAGTGAGATTTCAGGAATGTTTTGATGGGATCGTATTAAGCGTCTCAAATTGAGTACCCCCAACGTACAACCCCAAAAAAATCGTTATTTTTCATCTATCTCGCATCGTTCTCGAGATATGGAGCTTTTTACATTTTGGTTCACCCAGGAAAGTGAGATTTCAAGAATGTTTTGATGGGATCGTATTAAGCGTCTCAAATTGAGTTACCCCAACGTACAACCCCAAAAAAATCGTTATTTTTCGTCTATCTCGCATCGTTCTCGAGATATTTAGCTTTTTACATTTTGGTTCACCCAGGAAAGTGAGATTTCAGGAATGTTTTGATAGGATCGTATTAAGCGTCTCAAATTGAGTTACCCCAACGTACAACCCCAAAAAAATCGTTATTGTTCGTCTATCTAGCATCGTTCTCGAGATATGGAGCTTTTTACATTTTGGTTCACCCAGGAACGTAAGATTTCAGGAATGTTTTGATGGGATCGTATTAAGCGTCTCAAATTTTCATTTATTTTTATTTTTCATTTATTTATTTCGAGAATAGTTACATTAACTGGGATACATTAAGATATAAATCTTTTAGAGCATCAAAACATTATTAACTGGATTGAGTAAATTACGGGAAAAAAGAAAAGAAATTAATTAGAAACAAAAATCTAAAAATTCGATGTAATTCAAAAACAAAAAAGTAGAAGTTTCTATATAGATAAAACTAGCAATTAAGAAGAAAAAAAGAAGATAAGATTATTGAAAAATAGGTTATTATTGAGGGTGGTGTGATAAGTGCAAAAACAAATTCCTCTTAAAGGCCGCCGGTGCTGCTGTTTGTGGCAGTTCATTTGGGAGCAAGTTCCACAAACGAATTGCATTAACGTAAAAGGAACGTTCCGCAATGTTGTGAGAAAAGTGAGGCAAAGTTAACTTTAAACCTCTCTGCGACTGGGCAAAATGCAATGTTTCTCTAAGATAGTCAGGACACAAATTATGGATGATGCTATGGAGCCTCAACAAGGTTCTGAAAGTTAAAAATTTATCTATTTCTATCCCGAAAAGAGTATGTCGTAAATGAGACACACTAGTGTGTCGGGGTATATTATGAATAAAACGAAGACAATCGTTGAATGCAACATTAAGTTTGCGTTTACACTCACAGTCCAAAACAGAATACACCGAACAATTAAAAGTAAAGTATGGCAATATCAGACACTTTATTAGCTTTTTTTTCATGTTAGGTAAAAGCAATGCAGAGGATATTCTGAGACTTCGTAATCCTGAGTATATTTTCCTAATTGTATCTGATATTGCCTTACAACAACTAAGATTGCCCTTAATCTTATATCCTAGGTAGGTTACATCATCTACATAATCTATTACTTCATTATCAACGACTACCACAGGGAAATCTAAGGGGTTACACGCATATCTAGTGCATATCATAGCTTCAGACTTAGAAGGATTAAGTTTCATGCTGTTTTCAACAGCCCAACAGTGAAGATGACTTAAATCATCATTAAGTCTAGCTATGCAGTCCTCCATCAATCCAATAGGCCGAAAAATATAAAGAATAACGTCATCAGCATACAAATGAACTTGGGTATTGTAAATTATGTCAGGGAGATCATTTATAAACATTGAAAAGAGCAGAGGACCTAAAACCGAACCTTGAGGTATTCCCAGGTTGGTAATTAAGGGATTTGAGATACTAGCTTCAGTTTTAATCCTTTGAACTCTATTCGCTAGATAATTATATAGCATTTTCACTGATGAATTAGAAAAATTAAAATTCTGTTTGAGTTTATTGAGGAGGATGGAGTGGTTAATGCACTCAAACTCTTTCGAAAAGTCTAGAAGAACAATTACACCAAAATTGTCAGAATCAAGAGCATGATGAATGTCCGATGTCACTTTGATAACTGCGGTTTCACAGCTATGTTTATTGCGAAGCCCAGACTGCCATTTCGAAAGCAGGCCACGATCATTCACATATTTCTGAATTTGGTCATGCATAATCTTTTCAAGTACCTTACAGGCAAACGACAGAATACTAATAGGTCTGTAATCCGAAGGATTGGACGAGTTTGCTTTTTTAGGGACTGGTATAACGTTAGCATTTTTCCATACGTTTGGAAAGTATCCACTGTACAAGCAATAGTTGAAAATATGAAGCAGATAACTTTGAACAATTGGAAGTACAATTTTCAAGAACTTTGGCGATATATCATCTGGACCAATAGCATTAGATTTAATTGATTTGACAGCATTCAAAAGCTCACAATAATCAATGCAAGCAAACGAGAATGAGTTTTCACAATCAGGGGTAGACAAAACGGGTTGGGAATTTAATAGACTTGGGGAAGATGGAATCAGAACTTTAGACATCGTTTCAGCGCTAAATGGACATTTATTTTTGTTTTTGTTTTCTTTCACACCGAGATCTTTCAGATTTCTCCACAGTTCTTTAGAACTAAGCGTAGGATCAAGTTTTCGTAGTAAGTAATTACGCTTAGAGTTACGTATAAGAGATGTCACTCTGTTTCTCGCATACGTATACTGCCTTTTATTGAACACAGATGGGTTGATCTTATATCTACGAAAGAACCCCGTTGAGTTACCCCAACGTACAACCCCAAAAAAATCGTTATTTTTCGTCTATCTCGCATCGTTCTCGAGATATGGAGATTTTTACATTTTGGTTCACCCAGGAAAGTGAGATTTCAGAAATGTTTTGATGGGATCGTATTAAGCGTCTCAAATTGAGTCCCCCCAACGTACAACCCCAAAAAAATCGTTATTTTTCGTCTATCTCGCTTCGTTCTCGAAATATGGAGCTTTTTACATTTTGGTTCACCCAGGAACGTGAGATTTCAGGAATGTTTTGATAGGATCGTATTAAGCGTCTCAAATTGAGTTACCCCAACGTACAACCCCAAAAAAATCGTTATTTTTCGTCTATCTCGCATCGTTCTCGAGATATGGAGCTTTTTACATTTTGGTTCACCCAGGAAAGTGAGATTTCAGGAATGTTTTGATGGGATCGTATTAAGCGTCTCAAATTGAGTTACCCCAACGTACAACCCAAAAAAAATCGTTATTTTTCGTCTATCTCGCATCGTTCTCGAGATATGGAGCTTTTTACATTTTGGTTCACCCAGGAACGTGAGATTTCAGGAATGTTTTGATGGGATCGTATTAAGCGTCTCAAATTGAGTTACCCCAACGTACAACCCCAAAAAAATCGTTATTTTTCGTCTATCTCGCATCGTTCTCGAGATATGGAGCTTTTTACATTTTGGTTCACCCAGGAAAGTGAGATTTCAGGAATGTTTTGATGGGATCGTATTAAGCGTCTCAAATTGAGTTACCCCAACGTACAACCCCAAAAAAATCGTTATTTTTCGTCTATCTCGCATCGTTCTCGAGATCGTTATTTTTCGTCTATCTCGCTTCGTTCTCGAGATATGGAGCTTTTTACATTTTGGTTCACCCAGGAAAGTGAGATTTCAGGAATGTTTTGATAGGATCGTATTAAGCGTCTCAAATTGAGCCACCCCAACGTACAACCCCAAAAAAATCGTTATTTTTCGTCTATCTCGCATCGTTCTCGAGATATGGAGCTTTTTACATTTTGGTTCACCCAGGAAAGTGAGATTTCAGGAATGTTTTGATGGGATCGTATTAAGCGTCTCAAATTGAGTTACCCCAACGTACAAACCCAAAAAAATCGTTATTTTTCGTCTATCTCGCATCGTTCTCGAGATATGGAGCTTTTTACATTTTGGTTCACCCAGGAAAGTGAGATTTCAGGAATGTTTTGATGGGATCGTATTAAGCGTCTCAAATTGAGCCACCCCAACGTACAACCCCAAAAAAATCGTTATTTTTCGTCTATCTCGCATCGTTCTCGAGATATGGAGCTTTTTACATTTTGGTTCACCCAGGAAAGTGAGATTTCAGGAATGTTTTGATGGGATCGTATTAAGCGTCTCAAATTGAGTTACCCCAACGTACAAACCCAAAAAAATCGTTATTTTTCGTCGATCTCGCATCGTTCTCGAGAAATGGAGCTTTTTACATTTTGGTTCACCCAGGAAAGTAAGATTTCAGGAATGTTTTGATGGGATCGTATTAAGCGTCTCAAATTGAGTTACCCCAACGTATAACCCCAAAAAAATCGTTATTTTTCGTCTATCTCGCATCGTTCTCGAGATATGGAGCTTTTTACATTTTGGTTCACCCAGGAAAGTGAGATTTCAGGAATGTTTTGATGGGATCGTATTAAGCGTCTCAAATTGAGTTACCCCAACGTACAACCCCAAAAAAATCGATATTTTTCGTCTATCTCGCTTCGTTCTCGAGATATGGATCTTTTTACATTTTGGTTCACCCAGGAAAGTGAGATTTCAGGAATGTTTTGATGGGATCGTATTAAGCGTCTCAAATTGAGTTACCCCAACGTACAACCCCAAAAAATCGTTATTTTTCATCTATCTCGCATCGTTCTCGAGATATGGAGCTTTTTACATTTTGGTTCACCCAGGAAAGTGAGATTTCAGGAATGTTTTGATGGGATCGTATTAAGCGTCTCAAATTGAGTTACCCCAACGTACAACCCCAAAAAAATCGTTATTTTTCGTCTATCTCGCATCGTTCTCGAGATATGGAGCTTTTTACATTTTGGTTCACCCAGGAAAGTGAGATTTCGGGAATGTTTTGATGGGATCGTATTAAGCGTCTCAAATTGAGTTACCCCAACGTACAACCCCAAAAAAATCGTTATTTTTCGTCTATCTCGCATCGTTCTCGAGATATGGAGCTTTTTACATTTTGGTTCACCCAGGAACGTGAGATGTCAGGAATGTTTTGATGGGATCGTATTAAGCGTCTCAAATTGAGTCCCCCCAACGTATAACCCCAAAAAAATCGTTATTTTTCGTCTATCTCGCATCGTTCTCGAGATATGGAGCTTTTTACATTTTGGTTCACCCACGAAAGTGAGATTTCAGGAATGTTTTGATGGGATCGTATTAAGCGTCTCAAATTGAGTCCCCCCAACGTACAACCCCAAAAAAATCGTTATTTTTCGTCGATCTCGCATCGTTCTCGAGAAATGGAGCTTTTTACATTTTGGTTCACCCAGGAAAGTGAGATTTCAGGAATGTTTTGATGGGATCGTATTAAGCGTCTCAAATTGAGTTACCTCAACGTACAACCCCAAAAAAACCGTTATTTTTCGTCTATCTCGCTTCGTTCTCGAGATATGGAGCTTTTTACATTTTGGTTCACCCAGGAAAGTGAGATTTCAGGAATGTTTTGATGGGATCGTATTAAGCGTCTCAAATTGAGTTACCCCAACGTACAACCCCAAAAAAATCGTTATTTTTCGTCTATCTCGCTTCGTTCTCGAGATATGGAGCTTTTTACATTTTGGTTCACCCAGGAAAGTTAGATTTCAGGAATGTTTTGATGGGATCGTATTAAGCGTCTCAAATTGAGTTACCCCAACGTACAACCCAAAAAAAATCGTTATTTTTCGTCTATCTCGCATCGTTCTCGAGATATGGAGCTTTTTACATTTTGGTTCACCCAGGAACGTGAGATTTCAGGAATGTTTTGATGGGATCGTATTAAGCGTCTCAAATTGAGTCCCCCCAACGTACAACCCAAAAAAAATCGTTATTTTTCGTCTATCTCGCATCGTTCTCGAGATATGGAGCTTTTTACATTTTGGTTCACCCAGGAAAGTGAGATTTCAGGAATGTTTTGATGGGATCGTATTAAGCGTCTCAAATTGAGTTACCCCAACGTACAACCCAAAAAAATTCGTTATTTTTCGTCTATCTCGCATCGTTCTCGAGATATGGAGCTTTTTACATTTTGGTTCACCCAGGAACGTGAGATTTCAGGAATGTTTTGATGGGATCGTATTTAGCGTCTCAAATTGAGTTACCCCAACGTACAAACCCAAAAAAATCGTTATTTTTCGTCTATCTCGCATCGTTCTCGAGATATGGAGCTTTTTACATTTTGGTTCACCCAGGAACGTGAGATTTCAGGAATGTTTTGATGGGATCGTATTAAGCGTCTCAAATTGAGTCCCCCCAACGTACAACCTCAAAAAAATCGTTATTTTTCGTCTATCTCGCATCGTTCTCGAGATATGGAGCTTTTTACATTTTGGTTCACCCAGGAACGTGAGATTTCAGGAATGTTTTGATGGGATCGTATTAAGCGTCTCCAATTGAGCCACCCCAACGTACAACCCCAAAAAAATCGTTATTTTTCGTCTATCTCGCATCGTTCTCGAGATATGGAGCTTTTTACATTTTGGTTCACCCAGGAAAGTGAGATTTCAGGAATGTTTTGATGGGATCGTATTAAGCGTCTCAAATTGAGTTACCCCAACGTACAAACCCAAAAAAATCGTTATTTTTCGTCTATCTCGCATCGTTCTCGAGATATGGAGCTTTTTACATTTTGGTTCACCCAGGAAAGTGAGATTTCAGGAATGTTTTGATGGGATCGTATTAAGCGTCTCAAATTGAGTTACCCCAACGTACAACCCCAAAAAAATCGTTATTTTTCGTCTATCTCGCATCGTTCTCGATATATGGAGCTATTTACATTTCGGTTCACCCAGGAACGTGAGATTTCAGGAATGTTTTGATTTGATCGTATTAAGCGTCTCAAATTGAGTTACCCCAACGTACAAACCCAAAAAAATCGTTATTTTTCGTCTATCTCGCTTCGTTCTCGAGATATGGAGGTATTTACATTTCGGTTCACCCAGGAACGTGAGATTTCAGGAATGTTTTGATGGGATCGTATTAAGCGTCTCAAATTGAGTCCCCCCAACGTACAACCCCAAAACAATCGTTATTTTGTGGGAAACCAACCCCGACAAAAATTTTTTTTTATTCAAAATTCAAATCTTTGGTTTGAGAAGCTCTGGAGAGACAAGAGATCGTTTCCAGCTACCATTCAAAGTTGTGGAACGTAATCTCAGACAAGAACCTTTTCTTAGAAACCAACAAAAAACCATAATAGCTCAATTATAGCTCTCTTACAACACATTGAAAGCTGAGAATTGTTAAACGAAAAATCCAATAGAATGAGTCAATTTTCTTGAGTCGGATCTCGGATGTAAGAATGGATTGAGTAAAAATCATAAGGCTTTATTTAAAGAAGAAAAATGAAACTTTATCTTTCAAGAAATGATGTAAATGAGAAAAAAAAATATATATAAAAAGAAAAAAAAAGAACAGAAAAGCTTTGGTTAGGATTCGAACCTGTGCTTCGGGGCTTAGTCCGCTAACACCTTAGCATTAGGCTACACATACAGGTGAAATTCGATGCCTAGAATTGTAAGACACTGCATTTGTCAAAAGTGATCTTGACACATGGTTCTAACAGCACGACGCACGAGTTAGGTATTCGAAGATACGCTACCAATACTAACACATTAAGTAGCACAACTACACAAAGCTTCTGGATCGCGCGAATATTCGAAGATCAGATATTTTTAGTTATCTTATTTAGAAAAATCACTTTTTAACACATCTATTCGTGAAAAATTCTAACTTAAATTTTAAAAGTCAATCCAGATTTTTTCGAATAAAATTGAGGAAAATATAAAGAAAATTCTGAAAGTAACGCCAACTCCTAATGTAAACTTTCATGTGGGTGTAGGTGCGCGTGGGTTTTTTTGGAGACTTTTCAAAGGCTATATAAGGGAGCGGTAGGATACAATTCAGGATCAGTTGGATGTCGAAAGTGTGGTGCGCTTCATCGGTGTTTTTATCGATTCACCATATCGGTGGGGCTAAGGAAACTTTTTTTTTGCTAGCCCTCAGCTATACATAGTATTTTTTTTAATCTCGTTTTGCCCTAGCGCAAACAGAATAGTCATGTACCTAATATAAAAGTATAAAAGTGCTAGCCTTGTAAAAGCAAGCTAAAGTCGTCACGAGAAAAAAAAAAGCATATTGTGCAAAGAAAAGTCGAAAGACTATAGTGAGCAAAGCAGCAGAAGCGCAAACCAGAAGCGGCGTGGTGCTTTTCAACGTAGTTTAAAAAGAGGGTGAAAATGAATAAGCCATACCGTAGTAAAAGCGTATATCTGAGGGTAAGTTCACCGTGAGAAAAAGAACAAAATTCCACCCACTTACTTTGGTATATACCTATAGGTTTTTTTTTTTTGGATTTATTTTTTTTTTGAGGGCTTTATAGAGCTCAAATAAATCGCCCGTATAATGAAATGTTTGGTCGCGATCAAGTCGCATATTCCTGCCGAAAACTAACACGTCGTTGACGAAAAGTGAAAAACCATCCTAACCCCAAGAAACCAACACACACACCAACGCATCGTTCTCGAGATATGGAGCTTTTTACATTTTGGTTCACCCAGGAAAGTGAGATTTCAGGAATGTTTTGATGGGATCGTATTAAGCGTCTCAAATTGAGTTACCCCAACGTACAAACCCAAAAAAATCGTTATTTTTCGTCTATCTCGCATCGTTCTCGAGATATGGAGCTTTTTACATTTTGGTTCACCCAGGAAAGTGAGATTTCAGGAATGTTTTGATGGGATCGTATTAAGCGTCTCAAATTGAGCCACCCCAACGTACAACCCCAAAAAAATCGTTATTTTTCGTCTATCTCGCATCGTTCTCGAGATATGGAGCTTTTTACATTTTGGTTCACCCAGGAACGTGAGATTTCAGGAATGTTTTGATGGGATCGTATTAAGCGTCTCAAATTGAGTTACCCCAACGTACAACCCCAAAAAAATCGTTATTTTTCGTCTATCTCGCATCGTTCTCGAGATATGGAGCTTTTTACATTTTGGTTCACCCAGGAAAGTGAGATTTCAGGAATGTTTTGATGGGATCGTATTAAGCGTCTCAAATTGAGTTACCCCAATGTACAACCCCAAAAAAATCGTTATTTTTCGTCTATCTCGCATCGTTCTCGAGATATGGAGCTTTTTACATTTTGGTTCACCCAGGAAAGTGAGATTTCAGGAATGTTTTGATGGGATCGTATTAAGCGTCTCAAATTGAGTTACCCCAACGTACAACCCCAAAAAAATCGTTATTTTTCGTCTATCTCGCTTCGTTCTCGAGATATGGATCTTTTTACATTTTGGTTCACCCAGGAAAGTGAGATTTCAGGAATGTTTTGATGGGATCGTATTAAGCGTCTCAAATTGAGTTACCCCAAGGTACAACCCCAAAAAATCGTTATTTTTCATCTATCTCGCATCGTTCTCGAGATATGGAGCTTTTTACATTTTGGTTCACCCAGGAAAGTGAGATTTCAGGAATGTTTTGATGGGATCGTATTAAGCGTCTCAAATTGAGTTACCCCAACGTACAACCCCAAAAAAATCGTTATTTTTCGTCTATCTCGCATCGTTCTCGAGATATGGAGCTTTTTACATTTTGGTTCACCCAGGAACGTGAGATTTCAGGAATGTTTTGATGGGATCGTATTAAGCGTCTCAAATTGAGTCCCCCCAACGTACAACCCCAAAAAAATCGTTATTTTTCGTCTATCTCGCATCGTTCTCGAGATATGGAGCTTTTTACATTTTGGTTCACCCACGAAAGTGAGATTTCAGGAATGTTTTGATGGGATCGTATTAAGCGTCTCAAATTGAGTCCCCCCAACGTACAACCCCAAAAAAATCGTTATTTTTCGTCGATCTCGCATCGTTCTCGAGAAATGGAGCTTTTTACATTTTGGTTCACCCAGGAAAGTGAGATTTCAGGAATGTTTTGATGGGATCGTATTAAGCGTCTCAAATTGAGTTACCCCAACGTACAACCCCAAAAAAACCGTTATTTTTCGTCTATCTCGCATCGTTCTCGAGATATGGAGCTTTTTACATTTTGGTTCACCCAGGAAAGTGAGATTTCAGGAATGTTTTGATGGGATCGTATTAAGTGTCTCAAATTGAGTTACCCCAACGTACAACCCCAAAAAAATCGTTATTTTTCGTCTATCTCGCTTCGTTCTCGAGATATGGAGCTTTTTACATTTTGGTTCACCCAGGAAAGTGAGATTTCAGGAATGTTTTGATGGGATCGTATTAAGCGTCTCAAATTGAGTTACCCCAACGTACAACCCAAAAAAAATCGTTATTTTTCGTCTATCTCGCATCGTTCTCGAGATATGGAGCTTTTTACATTTTGGTTCACCCAGGAACGTGAGATTTCAGGAATGTTTTGATGGGATCGTATTAAGCGTCTCAAATTGAGTCCCCCCAACGTACAACCCCAAAAAAATCGTTATTTTTCGTCTATCTCGCATCGTTCTCGAGATATGGAGCTTTTTACATTTTGGTTCACCCAGGAAAGTGAGATTTCAGGAATGTTTTGATGGGATCGTATTAAGCGTCTCAAATTGAGTTACCCCAACGTACAACCCAAAAAAAATCGTTATTTTTCGTCTATCTCGCATCGTTCTCGAGATATGGAGCTTTTTACATTTTGGTTCACCCAGGAACGTGAGATTTCAGGAATGTTTTGATGGGATCGTATTTAGCGTCTCAAATTGAGTTACCCCAACGTACAAACCAAAAAAAATCGTTATTTTTCGTCTATCTCGCATCGTTCTCGAGATATGGAGCTTTTTACATTTTGGTTCACCCAGGAACGTGAGATTTCAGGAATGTTTTGATGGGATCGTATTAAGCGTCTCAAATTGAGTCCCCCCAACGTACAACCCCAAAAAAATCGTTATTTTTCGTCTATCTCGCATCGTTCTCGAGATATGGAGCTTTTTACATTTTGGTTCACCCAGGAACGTGAGATTTCAGGAATGTTTTGATGGGATCGTATTAAGCGTCTCTAATTGAGCCACCCCAACGTACAACCCCAAAAAAATCGTTATTTTTCGTCTATCTCGCATCGTTCTCGAGATATGGAGCTTTTTACATTTTGGTTCACCCAGGAAAGTGAGATTTCAGGAATGTTTTGATGGGATCGTATTAAGCGTCTCAAATTGAGTTACCCGAACGTACAAACCCAAAAAAATCGTTATTTTTCGTCTATCTCGCATCGTTCTCGAGATATGGAGCTTTTTACATTTTGGTTCACCCAGGAAAGTGAGATTTCAGGAATGTTTTGATGGGATCGTATTAAGCGTCTCAAATTGAGTTACCCCAACGTACAACCCCAAAACAATCGTTATTTTGTGGGAAACCAACCCCGACAAAAATTTTTTTTTTTATTCAAAATTCAAATCTTTGGTTTGAGAAGCTCTGGAGAGACAAGAGATCGTTTCCAGCTACCATTCAAAGTTGTGGAACGTAATCTCAGACAAGAACCTTTTCTTAGAAACCAACAAAAAACCATAATAGCTCAATTATAGCTCTCTTACAACACATTGAAAGCTGAGAATTGTTAAACGAAAAATCCAATAGAATGAGTCAATTTTCTTGAGTCGGATCTCGGATGTAAGAATGGATTGAGTAAAAATCATAAGGCTTTATTTAAAGAAGAAAAATGAAACTTTATCTTTCAAGAAATGATGTAAATGAGAAAAAAAAATATATATAAAAAGAAAAAAAAAGAACAGAAAAGCTTTGGTTAGGATTCGAACCTGTGCTTCGGGGCTTAGTCCGCTAACACCTTAGCATTAGGCTACACATACAGGTGAAATTCGATGCCTAGAATTGTAAGACACTGCATTTGTCAAAAGTGATCTTGACACATGGTTCTAACAGCACGACGCACGAGTTAGGTATTCGAAGATACGCTACCAATACTAACACATTAAGTAGCACAACTACACAAAGCTTCTGGATCGCGCGAATATTCGAAGATCAGATATTTTTAGTTATCTTATTTAGAAAAATCACTTTTTAACACATCTATTCGTGAAAAATTCTAACTTAAATTTTAAAAGTCAATCCAGATTTTTTCGAATAAAATTGAGGAAAATATAAAGAAAATTCTGAAAGTAACGCCAACTCCTAATGTAAACTTTCATGTGGGTGTAGGTGCGCGTGGGTTTTTTTGGAGACTTTTCAAAGGCTATATAAGGGAGCGGTAGGATACAATTCAGGATCAGTTGGATGTCGAAAGTGTGGTGCGCTTCATCGGTGTTTTTATCGATTCACCATATCGGTGGGGCTAAGGAAACTTTTTTTTTGCTAGCCCTCAGCTATACATAGTATTTTTTTTAATCTCGTTTTGCCCTAGCGCAAACAGAATAGTCATGTACCTAATATAAAAGTATAAAAGTGCTAGCCTTGTAAAAGCAAGCTAAAGTCGTCACGAGAAAAAAAAAAGCATATTGTGCAAAGAAAAGTCGAAAGACTATAGTGAGCAAAGCAGCAGAAGCGCAAACCAGAAGCGGCGTGGTGCTTTTCAACGTAGTTTAAAAAGAGGGTGAAAATGAATAAGCCATACCGTAGTAAAAGCGTATATCTGAGGGTAAGTTCACCGTGAGAAAAAGAACAAAATTCCACCCACTTACTTTGGTATATACCTATAGGTTTTTTTTTTTTGGATTTATTTTTTTTTTGAGGGCTTTATAGAGCTCAAATAAATCGCCCGTATAATGAAATGTTTGGTCGCGATCAAGTCGCATATTCCTGCCGAAAACTAACACGTCGTTGACGAAAAGTGAAAAACCATCCTAACCCCAAGAAACCAACACACACACACCACAAAATGCAAAGACACGTGAACATCCAACCTGAACTCATCAGTAAAGTTCAACTGATCGTTCCATCAACATAACGATCAGCGCATCCAGAGAGTTTAAGAACCATTACCGCAAAACAACCTACATCAATCTCACCTTTAAAAAAAAAAAAAAAAAAAAACAAAACCCCTTTAAACAACAGCAGACACACCTGAGAGAATCCCCATAAAGAAGAAAATGAAAACCATAACTTTCAACATTACATCAATATCACATTCTATCACATTCATTGCGTCATCAGCATCAGAACCAATCATCATACACCAGAAACCTACATTACATACATCAGCCATGCGCTCATAGTCAAAAAAGAAATAAGTTATCACAACACACACAGTATAGTACATTTATCTTTCCTTTTTCAATAATTAAATATCGCAAAAGCTAAGTTCTTTTTTTTTGTTATTTCCTTATTTTTTTATATTTTTTTTATGCCTTATGTACAGTTCGTTCAGATTTATTAAACTTTCTTTAATCAAACATACAGGTACACTTAACCATTTACACAATTAAACATACAACAACAATAATTCTGCGTTTTTCCCTGCTGATGCTGTGCACACCATCCAGGATGCTACAACAACAAAAAAAATAACACAAATGTTACAACAAAATCAAAAGTAATAAACATAATTTGGGGTGAGTGAATCTTTATCTTTCGATCTTAATTAATAAAAGTGAACGAATTTTGAAACAAGAATTAGAGTGAAATCCTTGAGTGAAAATTTGAGCCAAATTTTAGTAATTTTTTTTGAATTTAGATTTAAGCGAGTTAAAGTTTTAATGGAGATAATATTATAAAGTCAATACAAGGTCTCGAATGTATGCAACAGAAGATTGCTCACTTATATCGAGGACTTTGAACTTGAGTATTGAAGTCGCTTACATAGATGTTTTTAATCGTGTTATAGTGGAAATCAAATAGATTCACTAGACAAACGCTCTTTTTTATAGCTGCTCTCATTTTTCTCTTATGTCTAAAACAGAAGAGAGTGAGTGCTTTTAGTTTTATTGAGATCTACATAAGTTTTTTTTTAGAAATTATTGAGAACCATTATTTAGAAATCTGGATTCATTGATATTTTATTTGAGATTTGAGATTTGCGATCCTTTCCTTTTTGGTACAGTTGTTACTTTTTTAGTTTTAAGATATAATCCTATTTTCTTCATATAATATTAAAGAATTGTAATGATTACATTGAAACTCTTTATTTTTATTTCGTCATTTTTCGATTTTCGTTGACTTTGTTTTTTTTTATGATTAGCCGATAACGTAGATTGGGAAGATACTTTTTTTTTTGGAGTAGTTTTCCGATCATGACTCGTTGGTAAGACGCTAAATGTGGACGCGGATTTGATAAGGGAAGAACGGAGTGCAGTAGACGCGACAACCATGTTTAACATAAAGTGAATTCTATCACTTTCTCTTTTTAAATTAGGGGTTTCCTTAAATATCGAGGACGAGGAAACCAGGTTAGTACCACAACTGATTACAGTGTGTGAGTACAGGGGTGGGACAACCCTCAGACGAGCTCTTTCATCTTTGCTCTCCTCACTTATGCAAACAAATAGTTAGAATCAGGACATATAGGACATTATTTTTCGACTTCACGCGATTTTTCGTACTTTTAATTTGGCATGAATACGTAACGCCCGTTCAGGTTTCAGATGGCAAAAACCCCCCCCCCATCCGTCGAGCTAGTCTAATTGGCCTTTGCAAGCATGCCAAGCTATCTGATCCTGGACAACCATCCACTTTTGCCTCCAGTATCCACAAGTGTTCCTGTAAGCGCTGATGTGGTGATGGAAGCATAGAGAGTGAGTGGTTTATTTGGAATTCTGGTTTCGGCTCTGGACACATACGGTGTAAGGTACACTAGTATAAGTTCGGGTATGTCATTTCCGTTTTATTTCCTCGGTTGACATCTCGGGGGTACGTTACAATTTTTCGTCTATCTCGCATCGTTCTCGAGATATGGAGCTATTTACATTTCGGTTCACCCAGGAACGTGAGATTTCAGGAATGTTTTGATGGGATCGTATTAAGCGTCTCAAATTGAGCTACCCCAACGTACAACCCCAAAAAAATCGTTATTTTTCGTCTATCTCGCTTCGTTCTCGAGATATGGAGCTTTTTACATTTTGGTTCACCCAGGAAAGTGAGATTTCAGGAATGTTTTGATGGGATCGTATTAAGCGTCTCAAATTGAGTTACCCCAACGTACAACCCCAAAAAATCGTTATTTTTCATCTATCTCGCATCGTTCTAGAGATATGGAGCTTTTTACATTTTGGTTCACCCAGGAAAGTGAGATTTCAGGAATGTTTTGATGGGATCGTATTAAGCGTCTCAAATTGAGTTACCCCAACGTACAACCCCAAAAAAATCGTTATTTTTCGTCTATCTCGCATCGTTCTCGAGATATGGAGCTTTTTACATTTTGGTTCACCCAGGAACGTGAGATTTCAGGAATGTTTTGATGGGATCGTATTAAGCGTCCCAAATTGAGTCCCCCCAACGTACAACGCCAAAAAAATCGTTATTTTTCCTCTATCTCGTTTCGTTCTCGAGATATGGAGCTTTTTACATTTTGGTTCACCCAGGAAAGTGAGATTTCAGGAATGTTTTGATAGGATCGTATTAAGCGTCTCAAATTGAGCCACCCCAACGTACAACCCCAAAAAAATCGTTATTTTTCGTCTATCTCGCATCGTTCTCGAGATATGGAGCTTTTTACATTTTGGTTCACCCAGGAAAGTGAGATTTCAGGAATGTTTTGATGGGATCGTATTAAGCGTCTCAAATTGAGTTACCCCAACGTACAACCCCAAAAAAATCGTTATTTTTCGTCTATCTCGCATCGTTCTCGATATATGGAGCTATTTACATTTCGGTTCACCCAGGAACGTGAGATTTCAGGAATGTTTTGATGGGATCGTATTAAGCGTCTCAAATTGAGTCCCCCCAACGTACAACCTAAAAACAATCGTTATTTTTCGTCTATCTCGCATCGTTCTCGAGATATGGAGCTATTTACATTTCGGTTCACCCAGGAACGTGAGATTTCAGGAATGTTTTGATGGGATCGTATTAAGCGTCTCAAATTGAGTCCCCCCAACGTACAACCCCAAAAAAATCGTTATTTTTCGTCTATCTCGCTTCGTTCTCGAGATATGGAGCTTTTTACATTTTGGTTCACCCAGGAAAGTGAGATTTCAGGAATGTTTTGATGGGATCGTATTAAGCGTCTCAAATTGAGTTACCCTAACGTACAACCCCAAAAAATCGTTATTTTTCATCTATCTCGCATCGTTCTCGAGATATGGAGCTTTTTACATTTTGGTTCACCCAGGAAAGTGAGATTTCAGGAATGTTTTGATGGGATCGTATTAAGCGTCTCAAATTGAGTTACCCTAACGAACAACCCCAAAAAAAATCGTTATTTTTCGTCTATCTCGCATCGTTCTCGAGATATGGAGCTTTTTACATTTTGGTTCACCCAGGAACGTGAGATTTCAGGAATGTTTTGATGGGATCGTATTAAGCGTCTCAAATTGAGTTACCCTAACGTACAACCCCAAAAAATCGTTATTTTTCATCTATCTCGCATCGTTCTCGAGATATGGAGCTTTTTACATTTTGGTTCACCCAGGAAAGTGAGATTTCAGGAATGTTTTGATGGGATCGTATTAAGCGTCTCAAATTGAGTTACCCTAACGAACAACCCCAAAAAAATCGTTATTTTTCGTCTATCTCGCATCGTTCTCGAGATATGGAGCTTTTTGCATTTTGGTTCACCCAGGAAAGTGAGATTTCAGGAATGTTTTGATGGGATCGTATTAAGCGTCTCAAATTGAGTTACCCTAACGAACAACCCCAAAAAAATCGTTATTTTTCGTCTATCTCGCATCGTTCTCGAGATATGGAGCTTTTTACATTTTGGTTCACCCAGGAACGTGAGATTTCAGGAATGTTTTGATGGGATCGTATTAAGCGTCTCAAATTGAGTCCCCCCAACGTACAACCCCAAAAAAATCGTTATTTTTCGTCTATCTCGCATCGTTCTCGAGATATGGAGCTTTTTACATTTTGGTTCACCCACGAAAGTGAGATTTCAGGAATGTTTTGATGGGATCGTATTAAGCGTCTCAAATTGAGTCCCCCCAACGTACAACCCCAAAAAAATCGTTATTTTTTGTCGATCTCGCATCGTTCTCGAGAAATGGAGCTTTTTACATTTTGGTTCACCCAGGAAAGTGAGATTTCAGGAATGTTTTGATGGGATCGTATTAAGCGTCTCAAATTGAGTTACCCCAATTCGTCTATCTCGCTTCGTTCTCGAGATATGGAGCTTTTTACATTTTGGTTCACCCAGGAAAGTGAGATTTCAGGAATGTTTTGATGGGATCGTATTAAGCGTCTCAAATTGAGTTACCCCAACGTACAACCCCAAAAAAATCGTTATTTTTCGTCTATCTCGCTTCGTTCTCGAGATATGGAGCTTTTTACATTTTGGTTCACCCAGGAAAGTGAGATTTCAGGAATGTTTTGATGGGATCGTATTAAGCGTCTCAAATTGAGTCCCCCCAACGTACAACCCCAAAAAAATCGTTATTTTTCGTCTATCTCGCATCGTTCTCGAGATATGGAGCTTTTTACATTTTGGTTCACCCACGAAAGTGAGATTTCAGGAATGTTTTGATGGGATCGTATTAAGCGTCTCAAATTGAGTCCCCCCAACGTACAACCCCAAAAAAATCGTTATTTTTCGTCTATCTCGCTTCGTTCTCGAGATATGGAGCAGCAGGGTGGTATAGGAGGTTTATAAAAGATTTTTCGACCTTGACAGCACCCTTGACAGATATGCTTAAAAAGAAGAACACAAAATTTGAAATGTCCAAAGAAGCGATAGTCGCTTTTGAAAACTTGAAAACAGCTTTAACGACAGCTCCGGTCTTTGATGCACCCAGATTTTTTCAAACGTTTTTATATACAATGTGACGCTTCAAATTCCGGCATTGGTGCAGTCTTGTTTCAACGAAATGAGGAAAACCAAGAGAGTCCTATTTCGTACTTTTCACAAAAACTTAATTCTTGTCAAAGAAACTACAGCGTAACCGAGCAAGAGTGCATGGCAGCTGTCATGGCTATTAAAAGATTAAGGCCCTATGTAGAAGGGATGGACTTCACAGTTATCACCGACCACTCCAGCTTGAAATGGTTGATGAATATGAAGGACTTGAATGGTCGGCTCGCTAGGTGGAGTCTTGCGCTACAATCATATAATTTTGAAATAGAGCATAGAAAAGGATCTCTAAACGTAGTACCATACACTCTTTCTCGGGTGCATCTGGAAAGTTTGGAGATGGAACAGGTCGCTCCTTTAGTAGATCTCGACTCTGAACAATTCCTGTCCGAAGAGTACACGGCACTAATAAAAACAATCAAAGAAAATCAGGACCAGTTGCCAGATTTAAAAGTAGAGGAAAATTATGTATATAAACGGTCATTGCCCGTCAATAGTGATGAAGTTCCTTCAGAACATTCCTGGAGATTGTGGATACCTTCTGGGTTAACCAATGGCATCATTGCCATAGCCCATGAACCACCACAATCGGCTCACGGGGGAACGGCAAAAACTTTACACAGAATACGGCAATATTTTTATTGGCCAAATATGACCGTACAAGTTCGTCAATATGTGTTTAACTGTTCTATGTGTAAACAGTGTAAATCGTCAAACCAAGTTCTCCGTCCAATTATATCTAACAGTTTCGTCACAGAACGTCCTTTTCAAAAATTGTATATTGACTTCATGGGACCCTATCCAAGAACCAAGAATGGTAACCCTCATATATTTGTAGTACTTGACCACTTTTCGAAATTTGTATTTTTAAAAGCCCTTAAGGTGGCTAATGCAATAAACGTAATTAAATTTTTACAAACGGAAGTCTTCGACACCTTTGGAGTTCCACAAATTATTTATTCCGACAACGGAAAACAATTTGTAGGTAAAGAGTTCCAAAGTTTTCTTCAAAAGTACGGAGTCAGGCATTTTAAAACAGCTGTGTATTCACCACAATCAAACGCCTCGGAAAGAGTAAACCGAACACTCCTCTCCGCGATTAGGTCATACCTCAAGGATGATCAACGCGAGTGGGATGCTCCGCTCGACGAGATAGCAGTAGCGATCCGAAGTTCCGTTCACTCAGCAACCGGTGTAACACCATATTTCGCCTTATTCGGGATGAATATGATGACGCACGGCAGTAGTTATGACCTAGCTAGTAAATTGGGTGCACTGGAAGACGGTGAGGTAACAACTCTCTCCCGTCAAAGCAAGTTGCAGTGCATTCGAAAGAAAATACGAGAGTCAATATTAAAAGCAAATGAAAAAAGCGCTAAGTCTTATAATATGAGGTCTCGTCAAGTAAGGTATCAGCCTGGACAAGAGGTTTACCGCCGAAATTTTATTTTGAGTGACGCATCAAAATATCTCAATGCAAAACTGTGTCCCAAATTTACTAAATGTCGAATTGTAAGGCCCGTAGGCAAAAGCATGTATGAGCTGGAGGACCTTAAAGGTAAAATTATTGGAATCTTTCATGCGAAAGACTGGAAACAATAAATTCCCAAGAAATCCGTGTTAAGTGTCAACATTACGTGTAATAGTCTAACTATTTATTCACCAGGTACCTGATTCACGTATAACTTAACGAGTGGAGTGATGCTCTAAGCAATATTCGATCTGTGATATCAGTGTTTGTAGGTTATCGTTAAACCGCCTTTATGTAACATCGATTCACTATGTACCTGATTTTAAATTATCGAAAGGTAGCTGTCTTAATGACAAAATATGACTATATTTTTTTATAGCGAATCTGTGATATTTTTTTTTTATTAATTTACATGAAAGGAACAAACTGTGATATCAAAAACGTAGACATTGTGGTATAACACCGAACCACAATTATGGTAAGATCTGTGATATTAAACAATAGAGAAAACAACTTGTGATACAAATTATAAACACTGGTGATACAACACCCACTCCATTAGTAAAGTAAACCTGTGATATTTACACGAATAATATAAGTATGTACATACATCGATACCGACATGTGATTAACAAGAACAAACTGTGATACAAACTCTGTGATATAACATCTAATCACAATTTCAATAAACCCTGACGCAATACACCAATAGCAAAAACAACACCTGTGAAACAAAACCCTATCGCGATAAGTTTAAGGACGTGTCTAAATGCACCCACAGTGTAGTTCGTTTAGGTGGTGTTACACCGCACTTTAGAATAACCAATACACCGCATTTTAAATAATGAGTGGAAATAAATGGAGTAGGTCCGTGTTACACCGCATTTTTTTAGAAATCTCTCAAATCTCTCAATCATTTTTGAGAATGCTTTTTAGTAGCTTTTCAAGTATAAAAACAGTATGAGTCAAAAAATATGCGGTGTTACACCGCATTTTTTAAAAATCTCTCAAGTCATTTAACAGAAAAAAATCCTTTTTTGTAGCTTTAGCAGTAGGCCATCTAGCGCTGTATAGAAAAACAATGAAGGAGCTTTTCGCTATCATTTGGTTACAGAACCAAATTCGCTATGGCCATCTAGAGTTGTATAGAAACATGAAAGAAATAAGAAAATAGCTTTTCACTATAACCAATCAGAAAGATTAAAGTGATGCCAGATAGTAGCTATTTTCTGCTACTTTGTTATTTTTTAAAGAAATTTTTAAAACTCGAAGGAAGTTCCTCGTATCTTCGTAACCTTCTTCTGTGTTTTAAGTAAAAACGAATTTTAAGCCACTCCTTCCTTTAAACCACTCTCCTTCGCTACGCTCTTGATAAATATTTTGCCGATTCAACTTTTTTGCGGAGCTCGGCATAGCCTTACTTATGACGCTTACACCTTGGTATAACTTTCGTAACTTTGATGTCTTGGGTTTTAATTTTGCTGAAAAGGTAAAAAGTCTATGATTTGCAGTTCCTGCATAAAAGAATATCTAACTTTGAATATGTTTCTTTCTTTCTGTTTTAAAAGCGTTATTGCTGTTTGTCCTATTCTGTGGACAGCCCCGGATCTTAAATTTTTTTTAGACGGGGCAAATACTGAAAAATGCCGCCCCTACCAACCTGTGTATTTTTACTTTTATCATCTTTTATAAATCTTTAAACGCGTGCAGCCGATGCGTGCAGCGATGCGTGCAGCCGACGCGTGCAGCGATGCGTGCAGCCGATGCGTGCAGCCGCTTCGCTACGCTCTTGATAAATATTTTGCCGATTCAACTTTTTTGCGGAGCTCGGCATAGGCTGACGCTTACACCTTGGTATAACTTTCGTAACTTTGATGTCTTGGGTTTTAATTTTGCTGAAAAGGTAAAAAGTCTATGATTTGCAGTTCCTGCACAAAAGAATATCTAACTTTGAATATGTTTCTTTCTTTCTGTTTTAAAAGCGTTATTGCTGTTTTTCCTATTCTGTGGACAGCCCCGGATCTTAAATTTTTTTTAGACGGGGCAAATACTGAAAAATGCCGCCCCTACCAACCTATGTGTATTTTTAATTTTATCATCTTTTATAAATCTTTAAACGCGTGCAGCCGACGCGTGCAGCGATGCGTGCAGCCGACGCGTGCAGCCGATGCGTGCAGCGATGCGTGCAGCCGACGCGTGCAGCGATGCGTGCAGCGATGCTTGCAGCCGACGCGTGCAGCGATGCGTGCAGCCGATGCGTGCAGCGATGCGTGCAGCCGACGCGTGCAGCCGACGCGTGCAGCGATGCGTGCAGCCGATGCGTGCAGCGATGCGTGCAGTGATGCGTGCAGCCGACGCGTGCAGCCGATGCGTGCAGCGATGCGTGCAGCCGACGCGTGCAGCCAACGCGTGCAGCGATGCGTGCAGCCGATGCGTGCAGCCGATGCGTGCAGCGACGCGTGCAGCCGACGCGTGCAGTCGACGTGTGCAGCGATGCGTGCAGCCGACGCGTTCAGCCAACGCGTGCAGCCGATGCGTGCAGCGACGCGTGCTGCAGCCGACGCGTGCAACGATGCGTGCAGCCGACGCGTTCAGCGATGCGTGCAGCCGATGCGTGTAGCCGATGCGTGCAGCGATGCGTGCAGCCGACGCGTGCAGCGATGCGTGCAGCCGATGCGTGCAGCGACGCGTGCAGCCGACGCGTGCAGCGATGCGTGCAGCCGATGCGTGCAGCGACGCGTGCAGCCGACGCGTGCAGCGATGCGTGCAGCGGATGCGTGCAGCGATGCGTGCAGCCGATGCGTGCAGCCGACGCGTGCAGCGATGCGTGCAGCCGATGCGTGAAGCGACGCATGCAGCCGACGCGTGCAGCGATGCGTGCAGCCGATGCGTGCAGCGATGCGTGCAGCCGACGCGTGCAGCCGACGCGTGCAGCGATGCGTGCAGCCGATGCGTGCAGCGATGCGTGCAGTGATGCGTGCAGCCGACGCGTGCAGCCGACGCGTGCAGCCGATGCGTGCAGCGATGCGTGCAGCCGACGCGTGCAGCCAACGCGTGCAGCGATGCGTGCAGCCGATGCGTGCAGCGACGCGTGCAGCCGACGCGTGCAGCGATGCGTGCAGCCGATGCGTGCAGCGATGCGTGCAGCCGATGCGTGCAGCCGACGCGTGCAGCGATGCGTGCAGCCGACCAGCCAACGCGTGCAGCCGATGCGTGCAGCCGATGCGTGCAGCCGATGTGTGCAGCGATGCGTGCAGCCGACGCGTGCAGCCGACGCGTGCAGCCGACGCGTGCAGCGATGCGTGCAGCCGACGCGTGCAGCGATGCGTGCAGCGACGCGTGCATCCGACGCGTGCAGCCGACGCGTGCAGCCAACGCGTGCAGCGATGCGTGCAGCCGATGCGTGCAGCGACGCGTGCAGCCGACGCGTGCAGCGATGCGTGCAGCCGATGCGTGCAGCGATGCGTGCAAACGATGCGTGCAGCCGACGCGTGCAGCCAACGCGTGCAGCGATGCGTGCAGCCGATGCGTGCAGCGACGCGTGCAGCCGACGCGTGCAGCGATGCGTGCAGCCGATGCGTGCAGCGATGCGTGCAAACGATAAGATCAGCCGGTGCGTGCAGCCGATGCGTGCAACGATGCGTGCAGCCGACGCGTGCAGCGACGCGTGCAGCCGACGCGTGCAGCGATGCGTGCAGCCGATGCGTGCAGCCGACGCATGCAGCGATGCGTGCAGCCGACGCGTGCAGCCAACGCGTGCAGCGATGCGTGCAGCCGATGCATGCAGCCGATGCGTGCAGCGATGCGTGCAGCCGACGTGCGCAGCCGACGCGTGCAGCGATGCGTGCAGCCGATGAGTGCAGCCGATAAGTGCAGCCGGTGTTACACCGCACTTTTGAATAACCAATACACCGCATTTTAAATAATGAGTGGAAATAAATGGAGTAGGTCCGTGTTACACCGCATTTTTTAGAAATCTCTCAAATCTCTCAATCATTTTTGAGAATGCTTTTTTTTTTTAAAAATCTCTCAAGTCATTTAACAGAAAAAAATCCTTTTTTGTAGCTTTAGCTGTAGGCCATCTAGCGCTGTATAGAAAAACAATGAAGGAGCTTTTCGCTATCATTTGGTTACAGAACCAAATTCGCTATGGCCATCTAGAGTTGTATAGAAACATGAACACTTCGCTACGCTCTTAATAAATATTTTGCCGATTCAACTTTTTTGCGGAGCTCGGCATAGGCTGACGCTTACACCTTGGTATAACTTTCGTAACTTTGATGTCTTGGGTTTTAATTTTGCTGAAAAGGTAAAAAGTCTATGATTTGCAGTTTCTGCATAAAAGAATATCTAACTTTGAATATGTTTCTTTCTTTCTGTTTTAAAAGCGTTATTGCTGTTTGTCCTATTCTGTGGACAGCCCCGGATCTTAAATTTTTTTTAGACGGGGCAAATACTGAAAAATGCCGCCCCTACCAACCTATGTGTATTTTTACTTTTATCATATTTTATAAATCTTTAAACGCGTGCAGCCGATGCGTGCAGCCGACGCGTGCAGCGATGCGTGCAGCCGACGCGTGCAGCCAACGCGTGCAGCCGATGCGTGCAGCGACGCGTGCATCCGACGCGTGCAGCCGACGCGTGCAACGATGCGTGCAGCCGATGCGTGCAGCGATGCGTGTAGCCGATGCGTGCAGCGATGCGTGCAGCCGACGCGTGCAGCGATGCGTGCAGCCGATGCGTGCAGCCGATGCGTGCAGCCGACGCGTGCAGCCGATGCGTGCAGCCGACGCGTGCAGCCGACGCGTGCAGCGATGCGTGCAGCCGACGCGTGCAGCCAACGCGTGCAGCGACGCGTGCATCCGACGCGTGCAGCCGACACGTGCAACGATGCGTGCAGCCGATGCGTGCAGCCGATGCGTGCAGCGACGCGTGCAGCCGACGCGTGCAGCGATGCGTGCAGCCGATGCGTGCAGCCAACGCGTGCAGCGATGCGTGCAGCCGATGCGTGCAGCGACGCGTGCAGCGATGCGTGCAGCCGATGCGTGCAGCGATGCGTGCAGCCGATGCGTGCAGCCGACGCGTGCAGTCGACGCGTGCAGCGATGCGTGCAGCCGATGCGTGCAGCCGACGCGTGCAGCGATGCGTGCAGCCGATGCGTGCAGCATACGCGTGCAGCGATGCGTGCAGCCGATGCGTGCAGCGACGCGTGCAGCCGACGCGTGCAGCGATGCGTGCAGCCGATGCGTGCAGCCGACGCGTGCAGCCAACGCGTGCAGCGATGCGTGCAGCCGATGCGTGCAGCCGATGCGTGCAGCCGATGCGTGCAGCCGATGCGTGCAGCGATGCGTGCAGCCGACGCGTGCAGCTGACGCGTGCAGCGATGCGTGCAGCGATGCGTGCAGCCGATGCGTGCAGCCAACGCGTGCAGCGATGCGTGCAGCCGACGCGTGCAGCCAACGCGTGCAGCGATGCAGCGATGCGTGCAGCCGTTGCGTGCAGCAATGCGTGCAGCCGACGCGTGCAGCCGACGCGTGCAGCCGACGCGTGCAGCGATGCGTGCAGCCAACGCGTGCAGCCAACGCGTGCAGCGATGCGTGCAGCTGATGCGTGCAGCGATGCGTGCAGCCGACGCGTGCAGCCAACGCGTGCAGCGATGAGTGCAGCCGATGCGTGCAGCCGTTGCGTGCAGCGATGCGTGCAGCCGACGCGTGCAGCCGACGCGTGCAGCCGATGCGTGCAGCGACGCGGGCAGCCGCATAGAGAGAGATAGAGGAGTGTTTGATGATCATTTCAATGTCGTTAATACTGAGAATGAAGAGCAGAGGGCCTAAATGGCTGCCTTGGGGAACACCGGATGTAGCTAAAAAGCGACTGGATAAGGCGGATCTGAACCGGACGCTGTAAAAACGGTTTTCTAAATAAGAAGAAATCCATCTCAACAGAATGGGTTCAAAGCCGAGGGTGGAAAGTTTAAAAAGAATAAGTTTGTGGGAGAATTTATCGAAAGCTTTACTAAAGTCAGTTGAAATTACATCGACCTCCTTTCCATTCTCCAAGGCTGAGAGGGAAAATGAGACAAAGTCAACAAAGTTTGTTGAACCCGTGTTGTCTAGGAGAAATGAGAGATTTGAACCGAAAACTTAAGTTTTCATACAATATGCTTTCGAAAATTTTGAGTATATGAGATAGTTTAGCGATGAGACGATAATTTTTGGACGTGTCTAAATGCACCCACAGTGTAGTTTGTTTAGGTGGTGTTACACCGCCTAACCAATACACCGCATTTTAAATAATGAGTGGAAATAAATGGAGTAGGTCCGTGTTACACCGCATTTTTTTAGAAATCTCTCAAATCTCTCAATCATTTTTGAGAATGCTTTTTTTTTTTTTTAAATCTCTCAAGTCATTTAACAGAAAAAAATCCTTTTTTGTAGCTTTAGCTGTAGGCCATCTAGCGCTGTATAGAAAAACAATGAAGGAGCTTTTCGCTATCATTTGGTTACAGAACCAAATTCGCTATGGCCATCTAGAGTTGTATAGAAACATGAAAGAAATAAGAAAATAGCTTTTCACTATAACCAATCAGAAAGATTAAAGTGATGCCAGATAGTAGCTATTTTCTGCTACTTTGTTATTTTTTAAAGAATTTTTTAAAACTCGAAGGAAGTTCCTCGTATCTTCGTAACCTTCTTCTGTGTTTTAAGTAAAAACGAATTTTAAGCCACTCCTTCCTTTAAACCACTCTCCTTCGCTACGCTCTTGATAAATATTTTGCCGATTCAACTTTTTTGCGGAGCTCGGCATAGGCTTACTTATGACGCTTACACCTTGGTATAACTTTCGTAACTTTGATGTCTTGGGTTTTAATTTTGCTGAAAAGGTAAAAAGTCTATGATTTGCAGTTCCTGCATAAAAGAATATCTAACTTTGAATATGTTTCTTTCTTTCTGTTTTAAAAGCGTTATTGCTGTTTGTCCTATTCTGTGGACAGCCCCGGATCTTAAATTTTTTTTAGACGGGGCAAATACTGAAAAATGCCGCCCCTACCAACCTATGTGTATTTTTACTTTTATCATCTTTTATAAATGCAGCTGACGCGTGCAGCCGACGCGTGCAGCCGACGCGTGCAGTCGACGCGTGCAGCCGACGCGTGCAGTCGACGCGTGCAGTCGACGCGTGCAGTCGACGCGTGCAGTCGACGCCGACGCGTGCCGCCGACGCGTGCAGTCGATGCGTGCCGTCTACGCGTGCAGTCGACGCGTGCAGTCGACGCGTGCCGCCGACGTGTGTCGCTGACGCGTGCCACCGACGCGTGTCGCTGACGATAGTTTTTTTCTTCGCGCTCATTATAACAAACTGTGAACCAAAATATTCAATTTCACCGATGAAACATTTGAATCTATAGAAAATATTTTTAAAGTGAATCAACCCGAAAACAAGATCATTGCATGGAATAATAAAATTTTCAACTCTATATAACGCAAAGTAGTTATACCTGCTATACGATTTGACTTCAATTTCACTAACACCACAATTTACAAACGGATAATGTTTTTTTAGGTGTAAGTAGAACAGGACTTAATCACGGACGGACACGGATAGGTAGTTATAAAAAAAACTAACCTTGAAAAGCGATCGATGAACTGTGATAGATTTATTGATATGACAATAGCACAATCAGTGTGATGATCGACAAGAAAGTACAAAAAATAGTAATGATAATATAATGCGATCTGTCCACTTTGACTTTTGACTTCCATTTGACTGTGCTTCCTTTCGCTCGCAACCACAGTTGCTGTTTTGAAACCGAAAAGTAACTTATTTTTTTTCGCTTGCAACTCCTGTTACCTTCACGAGATAACAGGATCCGGTAATGAATAGTGTGAAATGGTTTTGATGCTCTTTTTGTGTGATGTTTGTTTTAGGGAGCTATGGCTCGCTATCGCACACACGAGACACGAGTGCTGCAGCGCTCTGTGATTCCTGTGGGCGAGCGGGAGCGAATTTTGAACTTGTCTTTGCCGCCCCCTAAACTTGCCGCCCGGGGCATGTGCCCCGGCTTACCCCCCCCCCCCCCCTAGATCCGGGGCTGTCTGTGGACGTATTAGAAAGTTATTTTACTTAAACGACAGTAGTGGCAAATTATCAGTTGATCCGAGATATCACAGCGACGCAGATAATGAGGAGGATTTGTCTGCAACGTAAGTAAATCACCCTTACTACAGTAAACGTTTTATTAAAACACCAGTAAAATGATAAAGCTCCTGTTGCCACTATTGTCGTTTAAGTAAAATAACTTTCTAATACGTCCACATAATAGGACAAACAGCAATAACGCTTTTAAAGCAGAAAGAACGAAGCATATTCAAAGTTAGATATTCTTTTTTGCAGGAACTGCAAATCCCTTTTCAGCAAAATTAAAACCCAAGACATCAAAGTTACGAAAGTTATACCAAGGTGTAAGCGTCAGCCTATGCCGAGCTCCGCAAAAAAGTTGAATCGGCAAAATATTTATCAAGAGCGTAGCGAAGGAGAGTGGTTTAAAGGAAGGAGTGGCTTAAAATTCTTTTTTACTTAAAACACAGAAGGTTACGAAGATACGAGTATAAGTAACTTCCTTCGAGTTTTAAAAAATTCTTTAAAAAATAACAAAGTAGCAGAAAATAGCTACTATCTGGCATCACTTTAATCTTTCTGATTGGTTATAGTGAAAAGCTATTTTCTTATTTCTTTCATGTTTCTATACAACTCTAGATGGCCATAGCGAATTTGGTTCTGTAACCAAATGATAGCGAAAAGCTCCTTCATTGTTTTTCTATACAGCGCTAGATGGCCTACAGCTAAAGCTACAAAAAAGGATTTTTTTCTGTTAAATGACTTGAGAGATTTTTAAAAAATGCGGTGTAACACCGCATATTTTTTGACTCATACTGTTTTTATACTTGAAAAGCTACTAAAAAGCATTCTCAAAAATGATTGAGAGATTTGAGAGATTTCTAAAAAAATGCGGTGTAACACGAACCTACTCCATTTATTTCCACTCATCATTTAAAATGCTGTGTAGTGGTTATTCAAAAGTGCGGTGTAACACCACCTAAACGAACTACACCGTGGGTGCATTTAGACACGTCCAAACTAAAAACATCACCGTACTCTCAAACCATTAAATGATTTCCCTTCACGTAACAAACATGTGAGTACACCAAAATATTTATTCAACACACAATCAAAATAATTAGAGAAAATCTAGAAAAAGCAGCAAAAATCAACAATAAACAAATCGACAAAATAATATCACTATTACAAGTAATTCAAAAACAAAAACACTTCCAACGACAAACACTGAACAGAAGACGAAGATTTAGCAATTGGTTCACCATCTAATAGACTAATGGCGGATATACAGGGTGTCGTGTTACAGATTTTGGTAATTCATAAAAATTTACCAAATTTTTTTTTAAATCATTAAAAATCAGTAAAGCCACTTACTACCACATACTTTAGTGTTTCTCGAAGCAAATACTTTGTTCTTTCACAATTTAATTCTAGTTAATTAAGTGCATGGTTTAAAACTGAAGCTAATCAAGTCTGAAAGTTCAATTTTTGAAGAAAAAAAATCATATTTTTATTCATAAAACAAAATGTTGCCCTATTAAGGGTCACTTTCTCCTTCAATAATCAATGCTCTCATTAATTCTGAATCATACACAGGAAACCGAACATAAAAATCATTCTTATTTTCTGAGAAGTTTAAAAAATACCAGATGTAGGTACTTTCTTCCAGAATCTCCTTTTTGCTCAAAGAATAAAGTCCAAACAGCGAAAAACCCATAAAATTCGACTTTTGGAGGAAAGTACATTTGGTCTTGTCTAAAGATTTTTACATTCGGTTTTCTATGTTTGACTCAAACCTAGTCTGTCATGTTCGAAAGCCGGTGACGGGACTTAAAATTTTATATTCTTTAATTGTGTTTTAATTTTTCTTTTTGATATGAAGTTTTCACTTACACTTCGCGATCTATCCAGCTACTCTACTGTGGTCGGGCTCGAGTTCAACGCATTTACCCCATCCCAAAAGTGCTCCAACGCGCCTAAAGAAGTTTTCAATTCAAAAATTGAAATGTTGAAAATGGGTTTGTTCACAAATATAAGCAAGGAATTTCTCTTGTGTGTCTTTAATTCTGTTTACATGCTTGGGTTGAATTTACTTGTGATTTATATTCGAGTTGAACAAATATTTTGTGATTTGTTTCAAACGGATTAAATCTGTTTTAAAATAGATAAATGAAATTGTTCGACCATACTTTAGGATAGCATCAATGCATGAAACGGAATTCCCTTATACTTTCGCTCTGTAGGAATTACTTTTAAATGAAATATTAATGCCCCACTTCATGAAACAATTTAACAATCAAAAAGATTTAAGATTTAAATTGACGTCAAAACCCTTTACTGCACAAAGAGTCATATATGGTTTTTGAGTTTCAAATGTCGATTCCTGCGATTGCACAGCTGCCACTGCGGAAAAGTATCGTTTTTGTAGCTAGGAATAGGTATTTCTTTATATGTTTTATGTTAATTTGGTTTTCCCTTTTCTTGCGCAATCGCCAAAAACCGCACTCAAAAAAATTAAAATAAAATTGTTCACATAATCTGTGCCTGAACAAGGATAGAAATTGTTTCGCACCGTTCCATACTTAATAAATTTACTGTAAATATTATTTACTAGCGACCCCCGGTTTCGCACGGGTACAATACTGATATTAAATACACTACAGAAAAACTGTGGACGTTGTATATAAAAATAAAGCGGCCCGCTATGGCTTCGCACGGGTGTAAAATATGTAGCCTATGTCATTCACTGAAAAAATGATTAAAATCGATCCAGTTGTTTTGATTTATTCATTACTGCCCGTGGCCTGCACGCTCCGATAATAAACGCATCCGATCGCTGCTAAATTCAAAGTGCTATAGGGAAAACCGTGGCCCCCGACGCGCTATTTATAGGCTCGCTCCCGCCGCGCCGCACCGCCCCGCCCGGTATAAAACAAAGAGAAAGCGACTTTGTTTTATACTTTGTGATTATAATGAAGTAAATTTTTTTTTAAGGCCAGGTTACTCCAAAAAAAACGTAATTTTTTTAAATACGTTTTATTATAGAACAAAACATGTTGAGTAATCAATTTTTTACATATGAAAGCACATACATATATGTACATATATGAAATTACATGAAAAAAAAAATTTTTTTTTGTTAAACTCATCTGTATCGTAGATGGATGACATCATTTCTTGGAAAAGAATTATCTGAAAGCAAAAAACAAAACGGTTTCATGTTCTGTATCGAATTGGCTAAAGCCTCAAGCAAAAAAAAAAAAAAAACATTTTAATTAAAAAAAACAATTGCGGACTTTTGAATTTTTTTCACTTTTAATTGTATATAACTTTTTTAAATAATAATGAATATTTCTGGTTCTGCTTGAGGCCATAGCCAGATATCTAAAGAGTAAAATGCCGTTTGGTTCATATCGATAACTGCAATAGTTTTGAAATGAGAGTGTCATCCATACGAAAAAACATGGTTCGGAGAAAAATCCAAAGGCTCGAGCGGCTGGATTTAACTCAGCGCTCCCCACTCTTTTATACCTGCTTCTCGGTCTTGCTGACCTTCGGAATTAATTACATATATACTATTTCTACTAGTATACAGTAGCAATTTATGAAAAAAAATAATTCGATTTTTTCAAAATTTATTTGTTATTTGTTTATAATTACATATATTTAAAAAATCTTTGTTGTTGTTAAATCAATGAACGGAATTCAGTAATTTTTTTTTTTTTTTTAAACCGCGTAACTGCACAGGGAGCCATATATGGCGAAAGTTATTAACTTTTAATAAAATTTGTTTAAACAAATTTTTTTTGTTTCATTTTCTTAATTGAACTAAACGAAAAACAAAAAACGACGACAGATAATTTTTTTTCTCATTGGATCATAGTGCGTGCAGTAGTGGGTTAACTTGGCCAGAATATGTCACTTAAAGTTTGAAATCCTAATATTTTTTCAAAGCGGTTAAGGAAACTCCACATAAATGCGCAGCTACCTATCTAAAAGTAAGCTTACGTTTCAATAAATTTCTTCAATGACGTTGAACAAAATTTTTTTAAGTTCTATTACGTTACTTTATATATCTTTATACAAATATTAACATCTAAACTTCGAACTCAATAAACTTCAAAAAATTAGAAAACGTTAGCAATAAAATCCTTGCATGTAAAAATGGACATACGATTCTTTTTTGTAAAATACTTGTTAACAGACCCTCTGACTTCCATTTTTTTAATGAATCAGATAGAAAATAATTCAATACTCGAGTAAACGTCAAAAATCTAACCCGAACAGGGTTCTACTTTTATCCACGAAATCAGATGTCGGCGATGTTGTTTTTGTTATCCGTGTAAAATCTTATTATGTATACAACATTTCTGCCAAAAAAAAACGTCAAATTGGCCGGATAACAGCCGAACCAACTGACAAAAACCCCAAAAAGATGGAATTTCGTTCCGAAAAGCGGCGCTCTAAAAATTAAAACATAAACAAAGTTCTAAAAGTATAATAAATTCAAACAAATAAATATTAAAAAAATTATAAGCAGGTTTGTATTTGGAACATCTTCATGTTGTGAATAGGAATGCAAACTGCTTTCGAATGTCCAAATTCGCGCAGCACATTTTTTGCCATCACATTTTTTGATGCTGAAGCCGACAACCGTAAAGATTCGCAAATCGAGATACATAAATTATTTAAAAACGAATGTACTCCCCCAACTTCCAAGTGAAAAAAAAAAAAACAATCAAAGAACATAGATATTCTACAGAGCTCAAGTACACTGAAAAACACCACTCAGAATTTGAATGTCTGCTGCAAGTGTAAAACAGAAAATACGAAAGAAAACATCAAAAAAAGGAAAAAGAAATACTTTGAAGGCTCACAAAAATAATTTTATTTATGTCGAATTGAAAGCAATCCTGCCATTGAATGCAAAATAACGGCACACTCAGCGAAATCCTTTTTATTACAATCCCCGCCATGAATATTATACACCGGATGACTTTTCCAAATGCTATATCTGCTGCAGACACCACTGGAGTATGTACTTTGCGTATATATGTATATAGGTACTCATAAGATATGAGCAACACACAGACACTTGAACAATTATTGCACGCTTATGGCATTTCAAGAGTTGTAGATTATGGTATATCTACACCAATTCATCGGACCATCGGTGGCACCTACAATTCAACCAAAGGTTTTGTTATTGTGCCAAAGCCAAAGCTAGAGCCAAGCTTGCAGGATTGCACATCTCAGCTCTTTAGGTACACACACGTCTGGGTGGCAATGCCATTGCGTTTGGAATCCACCCAATACCTTTCGAACAGACTGCTACCGCTTCGACAGATCGTTTTCAATAAAATGAAAAATTCTTGAAATTTATTTGTCTGAATTGCGCTGGTGAGAAATAAAAATAAAGAATGACAGCAAGAAAAAAGAAAAACACTGCCATATTCCGTTGTCTACTCAAAGTGGCGCCCAACAGAGGAAACTCTTCTGTACAAACGGGTTGCCTGGCAAGCCGAGAAGAACAGATATGGAGCAAAAAGACGCCAAATCAAATAAGTGGAATAAGCAAAACTCAATTGATATCCTTATAAGTTATCGATTACCGATAGAAAATAAAATGAATAGAAGGCCTCCCGACAACCCCTTATCCTGTTGGTGAAATCTAAAAGTTTGAGTGCGAACAAATTGTCTTCAAACTATGCCAAGACTGGTGTGGGTGGGTGCAGTATGATAGTATTGTAACAACGCATGAAAGATACACCAGAAGGGAAAAATGTAATCAAAACTATAAAAAGATTTGTGATTCGGCCGGTGCCGGGGGTTGATTGTGCCATGTGAGTGCGGTGGGTGCAAAATCGTAGAATTATTGCATTTAAACGTTTTTCGCATTTTTACCGTTGTGAAGAATAAACCCATAACTATATGTACATCCATACGAATGTGTTTTCTTGTGGTCGTTTGAATAATTTTCTCAAGAAGTAATAAATAAAATATTTGTTCCTGTCTGTATAGTTGTTTGAGTGTAGAGAATGTGCGGTGGATATGTTTACTAGGTTTTTGCCATAAATTATCGACGTAGAGTGATGAGGGTTGTGCATACGGTTGTTTGCAAATTGGATAGTAATGTGAGTTTTATGCGTTTTTCCGATTGGAAATAGAAGTGATTTATGTGTGTTCAGAAGAAAATTGGTCAAGGAAATTATATACGAATGCTTGTTTACTAAGGAGACTTTGAGGGCTCATTTAGAAAAGCCGCAGCAGGTCTTGGAGGCATAGGATGTGTTTATTTTCTTTCGAGCTATCGATGAAATGGGAGTACGTATCTACCCACTAAAAAAAATTTCAAATAACCCGAAAGATATAAAAGCACTTGGACATTTCAAAGACCTCGCAAAAAGTGATTCCACGCAAAAAGAAGGTAGAAGGTGAGTGTTTAATGCAACAATGTACTACTTTAACACCCAATATTTGAATCCAGTTTCAAGACAGTTTTACTGCACACTATTAAATTGCTTAAAAGTTGGATTTTGTAATTTAAAATGAGCCCATTTGACCCATATCTTGTAAAGTCTACCACATCAACTGATTTTAATCGAAATCGAACACTAAGTACCCTACTACCTAGATAACTTCCTGCAAAAAATTAATAAAAAGCCAACTAAATGTCAATGAGAGTATTGAGCGGTAGAGCGACAAAATTAGAACAAAGTTAAAAGCTGAACGGCATCGTTCTGCCGCTCAGCATTGAATTTTTTTTTTAAATTTTGCCGCTCTGCCATTTAGCCGCTCAGGACGCGGTTGTGGCCTAAGTGTCATTAGGGGGTTGCGATCGAATTTCTTAGCTGTGTACGCTCACACTGCAAAATGCAGGCCAGCTGTTTTGGCACTGAGTGAAACACAGGTGGGTGTTGATTCTGATAACTCAGAGTTTAACCTGCCTGGATATAGCTAAGTGCCATTATTCTTTTCCTTCCATGGCCTCGCCGTATATGTTCGAAATGATATTGCTTACCAACTTCTACCAAAATGATATTGCTTACCAACTTCTTCGGCCTCTCTTCTAATACGAACTTTAATTTCATGTGGTTAAAATTCACCGTCCGTAAGCAAATCATTAATTATTGTTTTATTTATAGAAGCCCCAATTTAGATAGCAATTCAACCTCTAACGAGTTTGATGCGCTATCTGAGTCCATAATAAAAATTGTTTCCCTTTATCCTCACACTGAAATCGCAATTGCGGGCGATTTCAATGTACACAATTCAGGTTGGCTTCGACATTCTGGCCAGACAACACGCGAAGGAAAATGTGTTGAGATCTTCGCTGAGTTTAACGAACTGACTCAACTTGTCCTAGATTCCAGATATTGAAGGCCATGCGGCCAACACTCTTGACCTATTTCTCACTTCTCATCCCGAAAAATACAGGGTTGTAGTATCATCTCCTTTAGGCAAATCGGACCATTGTGTCATATCGGTAGATTTTTCGTTTTCCGTCACTGTAAAAAAAGATAAAGTTCTTAAAAGAACTGTGTGGCAATACGAGAAAGCCAATTGGGACGGCCTGAATAATTTCTTTCGAAATTTTAATTGCTCATTGTGCTTTCTCGACGGAAACGTTGATGCATCAGCTGATATGATATCTAACGTAATTCTCAACGGCATGAGAAATTTTGTTCCTCACAGAACAAAATGTATCATCCCCAAAGAAAATTCGTGGTTCGATTAAAGCTGTAAAAAGGCGATTAGGGATAGAGAAAGTAGTTTTCGAAAATTTAAAGATAACACTACTGTAGAAAACCGAAATTTGTTCAAACGGGCCAGAAATATCTGTAATGCTCAAATACAAAAGGCAAAGTTTTTGCATGACCAAAAAGTAAGGCAAAACATACTGTTGCGTCCAAAAGAAAGCAAACATTTTTGGTCTTTTGTGAAGAACGTTAAGAACTCTACTACGCCATCGGTCCTAACGCTCGTTTTCAATTACTCTCCGTATGTCTAATCCATCGACAAAGCTAATTTGCTTGTAGCTCAATTTGCTACTAACTCGACACTTCCTGATAACATATTGGCTCCACCTGAGGTTGAGTCTGTAGATTCTGTGATGAAGCAGATTTTTTTTCGAACTCGCTCGGTTGCGAGAGTCCTCAAAGATCTCAATATACACAAATCCGCTGGTGCAGATGGTATCCCCACCGTTATTCTGAAGAGGTGTTCTTCTACGCTGTCAAAACCACTGCGTAAACTTTTCCATCTTTCCTATTCTGCTGGGATTTTTCCGAGCAGATGGAAAACTGCATTTGTCCAGCCTGTCCCTAAAAAAGGCGAATCTTCCTCCCCTTCCAATTACCGTCCAATTGCTCTAACGTCCCTTCTTTCCAAGGTCATGGAAACGTTGATAAACCGTCAACTTATGAAATGTCTTGAAGAACGAAAGCTTCTTAATGACCGTCAGTACGGCTTTCGTAGCAAACGGTCCACTGGTGATTTGATGACTTATCTCACCGAAAAGTGGAACCAATCTTTACATTGTTTTGGAGAAAGTAAGATTATTGCGCTTGATATTGCTAATGTATTTGATAGAGTTTGGCGTTGAGCTCTTTTATCGAAAATGCATGCTTTTGGTATCGATGAGTACCTTCTTCGTTGGATTGGAAACTACCTTTCCAACCGTTCAATACAAGTTGTATTGGATGGCTTCAAGTCTGATACCCACTTCATAAATGCTAGTGTGCACAGGGCTCCGTTTTGTCTCCGACTCTCTTCCTCATTTTCATAAATGATCTCTTTTCTGAAACTTCTAATCCGCTTTACTGTTTTGCTGACGACTCGACCCTCAGCTTTTCATATTCGTTTCCGAATTCACGTACCTGCTCTTCGGATGAGGAACTGGAACAGTTGCGTATGATTAAATCATTGAATGCTGACCTTGACAGCATTTTACAAGAGGTAGTAAAAACCGAGTGCAATTCAACGCTTCGAAAACTCAATGCTGTCTCTTGTCGTTGAAGCTTAACATAACCCCATTGCCATTATCTATGAATGGTACCTGCATCCGAGAAACCGAAAAGCTGTCAGTACCTACTCGGTATGTGTGTAAACGATGATCTTCGTTGGAATGGCCACATATTTGAAGTCGCCAAAAACGCTGCTAAGTGCTTAGGCTTCTTGAGACTATGCAGGAAGTTCTTAACCCGTTCTGATCTGGCTACAGTTTATAAGGCCTTCATCCGCCCAAAACTGGAGTATAACTCCCATATCTGGTCAGGTGCTCATCAAACATCTTTGCGCCTACTTGATAGGGTACAAAATAGAGCGTTTAAATAGATAGGTGATAGTTCAATCGCAGAATCAATTGATTCTCTTGTACATCGTCGAAACGTTAGCTATCTCACTCTGTTTTATCGCTTTTTTCACAAGCAGTACTCTAGTGAAATAGCCAGTTGCATTCCTCCCCTGAAACAATTTAGCCGCAACACTCGCCTCGCTAGGAATGCTCATCAGTTCTACCTTGTGCCCAACTTCGGGCGAACAGTCAAGTATAGAGATTCTTGTTTTAGTCGCACCACCCGAATGTGGAATGCTTTAACTGGCTCTGTATTTCACCTGCATTACGATTCGCAAAGGTTCTAAAGCAATGTTCATTGGTGTCTCCTCCTATTTTCCTAAATGCTCGCACTGTGTTCTATAACATTATAAGGGTATTCATAACCCCTTGATGTGCACGCTAATTATAAAAAAAAAGTGTCCATCTCTCAAAACGTCGTGGAATTGAGTCTCAGTTATGTACCCTCGATTTCAAGTAGTGAAGAGTGACTTAAGGTTATGAGCACCTGAGGTTTGGAGAGTAACCTTCAATAAACAAATTTTAAATTATGGATCAACGTTATGGCCATCTCAAAATAAGCTCATAGAAAGCCCAGCTGGTAAGTGTATAGCCTTCCACGAAGTGTCATCCTTTTTCGGGATAACCCATGTTCTCGGTATTAAGTAACAACAATGGTTAACATAAAGCCAACAAAATAATTTATTACGCTCTGATGCAGATGAAAAAAAAAAAAATCAGGACTCCACGACAAAGAGCCCAAAAAGGAAACTGATTCAATTTCTTTTCATTTTAAAATTACGTCTTCCACAGTGGGTGGTCGGTTCAGCAACGTTTTCAGTATATTCAATTCAATTTACATTTTACTTTAGTCTGCATCTGCACATACAACAAAGAGGCAAGTATACGTCGAGATTTTAGGAAGATCAGAAATCATTTGTTGGCCAGCCTGGCGCGTCTCGGCCCGTCTCGTCGGTCGTCCAGTGGAATGTGTGAGGTAGGTATACCTAACAACAGAATTTTTCTCCACCGGAAGACAGCCAACGACGCGACAAGAGACCTATAAATGTACTCGTACACACTCCAGGAAGGACACACCATGTCATCTATCGCTTGCGGATTATTTATTTCAACATTTGTTGAATTTATAATCCCTTGAGTTGATTTACACGAAGGGGTTGTACCTAACCTACCTACTTATGTGCTTTGTTCAGTTCGGAATGGTGGTAAAAATTACTTCCCACCCTCGGGAACATGTCAACAGGAAGTCTACATAGTCTCCAACATCGTCTTGGGCTTAATGCAGTATGTTAGACATTACGTGACTGATATTGTATTCGGCTTTGTTATCCTTTCTGTTTTAAATTTTTTCTATTCTCCTCTGATCCATGTGTAGTGATTTGAACAGAGGGTTTAGCTCGCGCGACCAAGTCCATAAATAACTGTCACCCATGTGTCACAAGGTAAGAAACATGAATGTGGCAGCCAACAAAAGCAAAGGTAGGTTAGGTAGGTAGGAGGTACCTACTCTATATCGTGACATAATCCAAGAGACAGCTTTTACAAGACATCAAGACATGGCTTTCCACCAACAAAAAAACGGGTTAAACGAGGCTGTTTCAAAAAGCAAACTTCCTGAAAGTCTCAAACTCCTTCCCACAAGGGAGAGAGAGAGAGTGAAAAAAAAAGAAGCAAAACACAACCGAGCTTAACGGCTCTGAAAATCAGGACATGAGAACTTTATTGTTGCAGCATCGCTCGCTTGCTTCGCCCCAGTTTTTGGGGTTTTCAAAGGTTTGATTAATGATGAGAGAAGCTTTTCCCTGTTTTTTTTTTTTTTTTTTGTATTTATTTTCTTATTTCTTTCATTTAGTAGGGTTCACAATGAGTTGGTTGTGGGTAGAATGGATTGGGGAGGGTATATGATTAATTACATTGCAAGCAAGTTAATTCCTTGTGCCATTTTTAATCATACGCCATTTTAAAGTCTGTTGTTTTATGAAACGAAATCATTTGAAACTCGGGAGTGTGTTGCTTGCTACAAGGGGCTGAAATACGATACGGGGGGTGATGATGATGTAGTGAGTAAGAAATGAGTATCGGTTGATATAGTGCTGGCAAAAAAGGATGTTCGTTTAACACTGGGAGAGAGAAAATTAAATGATTAAGTGTTGAGAGTTGCATAAGTAATTTTTCATTAAGTAATTTGTCTGGAGTTTAGTAAGCCGTGCAATGCTTTGTTTTTTTTTACTGGCTTTTTTGTTTCTGGTATGAGTGTTACTTGTTTGGGAATTATTAAGATGGTTTGGCAAAAAGGGGCCAAGACGAAAAGCAACAGGACTTGGTATGGTTTTGAGCTCATTTGTCAAAAATGCAAATAAATTGAGGAGACTTTTGGGAGAAGAGGGTAACGTATAACGTTCTGCATGCATTGACTTTAGACAAACTGAATCAAATTTGATTTATTTTACTCATGCTAGGGAAATGAGATGAAAAACTTAAGTCATTACATTTTGGCTTAAGGGACTGGAAATGATGATGATTGAGCTCTCACAAAATTATTTCCGAGAAAGGTGATGCCTCGTGTGTGATAGATGTAATAGATACCTTCTATCGCAAAACAAATCATAAATCTTTCTTCAACGCAAAACGTGCTTAGCGACTAGGTGAAAAGAAATTTTTCTTTTTGCAAATCAACATGCCATCCAGGGATATATATGTATATATGTAGTTTTTTAATTTTGGCAGACGATACAGCTTAAATTCTGTCAAGATGATTTGGGTTTGAACACAAAGTAGGTATATTTATATCTCACTAAGGTGGGTCCTTGAAAATTAGCACAAATTGTGTGAGTACACCATAAATTTATCATTGATGTTAGGATTCATGGAGAATGAAACACCTCATACCTACGAACGAGAAGCGTAGATATATCAATTTATTCCGACGCGCCGGCCGGTTCGAAAATGGAAGTTGGAACAGGTGCAAGGTTTCTTTTCTACCTGAACCTAGCCAGTTTATTCAAACTTCCAAATCACGGCAGTGTCTTCTAAGCTGAGATAACAGGTGTCCATGATGGCGCTATCACATTCTGATATTACTTTTTTCATTGATAGCCAAGCAGCAATAAAAGCGATTTCTGCCACTCTTGTCAAATCAAAGCTTGTTTGTTGCTGTCGCGAAGAGCTAAGGGTTCTTGGCACACAGAATAACGTTGGACTCTGCTGGGTCTCCGGTCATAGTGGCATACCGGGAAACGAAAAAGCGGACGAATTAGCGAGAAAAGGATCAGCACTTGACCCTTCTCTCATTTATCAATCAATCAGGGTCCCTCCATGTGAAAATTTTACAAAAATTCAATGAAATATTGGAATGCCTGGATTCCAGTGTCACTTCCAAGAAACTATGGCCAAAATACGATAAGAACGGATCTGAAAAGCTACTATCCTTGAATAGGCCTTCATTACGATCGTTTATCAGTAGGTATTATAACAGGGCACAACCAACTAGGCTACCACAAAATGAAAATGGATCTTTGCACCGATGACTTGTGCAGAGGATGCAATGACGAAGATGAACATTAGGATACCACTCACTTCCTTTGTCACTGGCCAGCAATCTGCCAAACATGGAAAGAATTTCTAAGCAATTACTTCTTCAATGAACTAGAAAAATTTTATCAGACGCTCCCAGAAACAGCCTGTTGAACTTTATTAAGGCCACAAAATGGTTAAAATCTGACCAACCATAAACTAATAGGTTTTTAGGACGTTACAATACTCCAGGGCATCACAATGGATCTTTTTTCTAATAAAAAAAGAGGAGGCTTATGCTAATCTGGAGCACTCAGACCTAATTTCCGGTCCATTAGTAGTAGTGGTGGTACCCGTGGCGTGATGGTTAGCATGTCCACCTGCTAACCCAGAGGTTCGAGGTTCGAATCCCAGCAGAGGCTAAAATGTTTTTCCACGGGTATCGTCTTTCGCGAGGAATTGGCAAGTCCTCCGTTAATAAATTCCTTGCCATGAAAAGCGCTTTCTCAAAAAGTCGTTCGGAACCGGCAGAAAATTGTAGGTCCCTTCCATTCCCTCACAATGCATGGTTGTGAGAAATGCGCTAGGCCCAGGGGCTCCTCGCTCTGTTGCGCCACCCTATTTATTTTTTTATTTATTTTATTAGTAACAGTAGCAGTAGATGGAAATAAGGTGTTAGTCATTTCACATAATATAACCTCAAGTGCGACGTTCAAATGAAACTAAGAGGCTGAAAGAAAAGTAGATGCCCAGAGGGGGATTTGAACCCACGCGTCCGGCCTATCTACTGAACACTCTACCACTGCACCACGGCCGCCCTTATCACAATTGATCTACATTGATCTAAGTGTGGCAGAAATAATATTAACCGTCATCCCATTCTCCCTAACCTAACCTAGGATTCAAGGTTTAAAATAACGTATCCTAATTTTCCAACAGATTCGTTAGTTGCAACACTTGAAATGATTGACTAAATCTATGATTCGACAGTGTAGGAGCTTTTGGGGTTGGGACTTGTCAAATGGCTCAGTAATTTGCTAGGATGATTGGGGCTAAGCGTTGTTCACACAAAATTGTCAGCTGTGCTAAGCTGAAGATTGCTTCAAAGATTTAATTTCCGTTCCCGTGGCATTATATGGATGAAAATAAAGTCTCAATTAGTGTTGAAAACTTTAAAAAAAAATTCGGTATATTTTATGTTCCCCTTCCATTTTCCTTCTTCGATCAAATACAATAGTGCAAATTAATAGCTACTAACTTAAAATGACACTAGAATCAATTTCAAATTGATTTTAATTTCACTCTTTTTTAGAGTCACTCTAAATTTAAACTCAGACAATCCCATTTGAAAAACTTAAGACCTTGCTCTAACTCATCTGACGTATCTCACTCGTTTGACATCTTGTATGATATATTTCCAAGCTAATATTTGTTCTGAATCAAGTATTTCAAGACAAAAACAAAACGTTCATTCGAAATTTTAATTTACAATCAAAATTTCTGCTATTTTTCACCTAAGTTTTTTTTTGTGCTTTTCAGGCTTGTTATTTCACTTCATTTGCCTAAACTTTCAAAATTTTGGTACTGTTCACATTCGTTTTAGCCGACTCCATTTTAAAGTTGTCACTATAGTTAGTGTGATGTTTATGAATCGCTTGTTTTGATACTAGAGTGATGTTAAAAAGAGCCGGCACTTTCACTTAAAAATGCTCTGACTATAAATTTGCTCTTACGGTTTCAATATTTATTCTGCTTTTCGATCGAGACAGAGCCAATCACGACAAATCAAAAACAATTAGTCGATCCAACCGTTTTCGAGTTATAAGTGTTCGAACTAACCCGACTTTGTTCAAGTGCAAACTAGTTGGCAGTCCCAATGAGCATTCGTTTAGTTTGAGACGTTTCGACTAACTGTCGTTGCACTTATACTCTTACCGCCGTATTAATAAACGTGGAATAGCTGGGTTAAGCCTTATTCCATGGATTAAGTGGAAAAAAGCTATAGCATTTTTCACTTAATCCATGGAATAAGACTTAACCCAGCTATTCCACGTTTATTAATACGGCGGTTACAGTCTTATTTATAAATCCATAATAGAGAGTGAATAGCGCTATGTTCCTTCTTCATAGAGGTAGAATATGCTGAACGCGGTTGGAGGTAGAATAGAAACTGAATTGGTTTTCGTCATCGCTATTTTGAAATGACAGGGAAATGTTAGTACGCCGGTCGATGCATATGTAGATGGCTTTCAGGGACCAGTTACCCATTTTGCTGTGTTTTCCTGAATTAAAATAGCACATAGTCCTTGAAATGTTATGAATGAAATATTATCTATCTTCTATCTATCTATCTATATATATAAAGATCAATTGCTGTTCGTTAGTCTGGCTAAAACTCGAGAACGGCTAGACTGATTTGGCAAATTTTGGTTTTGAATTATTTGTGGAAGTTCAGGGAAGGTTCAAAAGGTAAATAAATATAAAAAAAAGCATTGGAATATAGTAAAAGTAACAATTTCTTTATTCTTAACTGTAATGAATTAAAAATTAAATTCAAACAGTGATTTGTTTTTTTTTTTTTTTGAAATGAAAACTTCTTTAGGCGCGTTTGGCACTTTTGCGATGGGGGTAAATCAATGAATTCGCGACCGACACCATTTTTTGATTGGCCCATCGTAATTCGTATGTAAAGTCGTCATAGCCCAGCGTCTCAGGTTCGTTTCCCAGCCATGACTTGCATTTTTTTGTTTATTTAAAGTGAAAACATAATTAAAAATTGATCGCCACGGCTGGGATTCGAACATGAGACCCTCAGTTTAATAGCCAACGACTCTACCATTGAGCCAAGAGACACCTTAATTTTTATGTTGCTAAATGACTTACCCGTGGTGTGATGGATAGCATGTCCGCCTGTTAATCCAGAGGTTCGAGTTCGAATCCCACCAGAGGCAAAAATGTTTTTTCTACGGGTATCGCCTTTCGCGAGGAATTGGCAAGTCCTCCGTTAGTATTCATTGCCATGAAAAGCGCTTTCTCAATTAGCCGTTCGGAACCGGCAGAAAATTGTAGGTCCCCTCCATTCCCTCACAAGGGATGGTTGTGAGAAATGCGCTAGGCCCAGGGGCTCCTCGCTCTGTTGCGCCACCCTATTTATTTTTATTATTTAAATGACTTAAAAGAATGCAATAGCATTATTACATAGTAATTGTACTTACCGACTCGGAGAAATACAGAGAAGAAAGAAATCAATTGAAGAAACAGAAAAATTTATGCAACGCAGAAAAAATAAAAAGCACCAAATATTTTACTGCCATTACAATGAAGAGTGGCTGGATAAGTGAAGCTGGAAATTTCATCATGACAGAGTAGGAGACACTTTTTACAACAAATTAGAAGAGATCAACAACTCATCGCGATGATTTATCGATGGAATTGAAACGGTTGTATGAAAATAGCTTGAAAACCATTACTCAATAGACACTATCGCTAGGAAAATTAACGTATTAATTTTAACAGAGACTCACATGGGTGAAGAAGAAATATATGATATTCCTGATTTCAATTTAGTTGCAAGTTTCAGAAGGCACGATCGTCCAGCAGCAGGAGTAGCTATCTATAAATGGTTGTCAGATACAACTGCCATTTTTTGTGCAAATCATATGAATTTGCATACGAGGTACACTAGTATTTCTAGTACTATTTTGATATCGGCGATCTATCTGTTTGTCGTTGCAACTGTGAAAATGAACAGCAAGTTATAATAGTTGGCGTTTATATTTCACCGAATACGTTTTTAAGTGTAATACGACAGTTTTTATATAAAAATTTATTTATTTATTCTGAATACGCTTCTGCACACCTTCACGGCAAAATTGGGGAGAGATTTGATGATTTGCCAATGATTTTGAATGGTGACTTTAAACACCAACTCCGCCGATGCTACAAATTTTAATTTTTAAAAGAAGAATATAATTTAACAATGACGAATGACCGCAGCCTTAGTACAACGAAATATAAATCGACAGTTGGTGCAGTCTTTGCGATATATTTAAATAGATTCGAGTCAAAATTTTTCGTTTCCTATTTTAGTTACCATAGGCCTATTACTTCATTATTAGAATACGATGATTGCATGAGATGATAATGGAAAAGCTGAAAATGTGAATGAAAACTCATAAGTTTCATTGATGTTCTTCCATATGTACATGTACTTGTACATATATTATAAAACATTGAATAAAATGTTGCCACTATTTATCTATTTTTATTATAAGCACTAAGAAGAAACATTTCAATGAAAAGATTTTCCTGTACATTAAAATATTTACTGAAAATTTACTGTCGGCACTCCCGGAGTGCTTCTTTTTTTTTTCAATCTTATTATTTAACAAAAAAAATTTAAATATTAAATTACAAATACATAATATGGTTATTGGATTGTTAGTTACCATACTCCTCCGAAACGACTTGACCGATTTTTATGAAATTTTATATGCATAGTCAGTTGGTCTGAGAATTGGTTATCTATTTTTCATACCCTTAAGTCCCTCGGTTACGGAAACATATCCGGGAACTTAAAAAATACTAGACTGATTCTTAAAACTTTTTCACCGTTGGATTGCTTCATTGCCCCTGAGTACCAAAGACAATATTTCATTCCCAAATTCCCACAGGAACGGGAATGGGAACGGGATCGGGTATCCAAAAACCACTGGAACGATCTTACATTTTTTCGCCATTACAGTACGATATTATGCTCAAAAAGCTTAAATTCCCACGAGAACGGGACGGGAACATGAGTGGGAACTTGGAAAATACTGGATCGATTCCAAATTTTTTTTAAAGTTAGAGTGCTTTATTGCTCTTGAGTAACAAAGACTATATTTCCATTTCATATTCTTTCGAGAACTGCAACGGAAATGGTTACATTACCAGGAACCTGGAAATTACTGAACCGATTTCAAAAATTCTTTCGTTGTTAGAGTGCTTCATTGTCACTGAGTAATATAGACTATATTTCATCACCACTTTCCACACAGGAACGGGAACGGGATTTCAATCGATCAATCACTGTACCGATTTCAATACGGTTTTCACTATTATAATACGGTGTTACAAAGACTGTATTTAATTCCCATACGGGAATGGAACGGGAACTTGAACATATCCGGGAACTAGCAAAAGACTGGACCGATTCTAAAAACTCTGTCATCGTCAGAGTGCTTAATTGTCCCTGAGTAACATGGACTATATTTCATCCCCACTCTCCCAATAAAATGGAAACATTGAAACTACTTTACTTAACTTTCAATTTGATAAGCGTAGGGCCTGAGCTACACCGGGTGGGTCAGCTAGTTATAAATAATAACAATGATTGAGACATATTTTTAAAATTGCCTCAGCAGTTTTTTCAGCTCGAAAATTGGCAGTGATTTCTTCATCGATGTAAACTGGATTCAAGTAAACGTTCTTCAATAATTTACTGCAAAAGTCGTTCTCGGAGAGTATTTTTCAAGAGCTTGTTATAGAATATAAAATTTATTTCCTTTTTTTTTTTTGCTTTACCCTTTTCGATCCGAATGAGGCGTTTATAAGTCCCGATATAGTTTGGATTTCTCGCTTTTCGGATCAAAAGGGTTAAGGTGTGTAAAAGTAACTGTTATCATTCGCGGTTCCCTTTAATCCTCCTTCTAAATGAAAAACTAGAGTCACATATGTACGTTTATCCACATTTCATTTTAGCTGCCAAAGAGTATTTTATTGCTGTTTTACAAGCCAATAATTTAAAGGAAAACTTTAATTTTAATGTATTGAGTGCTTGATTTGCATGATGCAGAGCAACCCTAAGTAGTACACAGGCAATTACAGAAAACCTTTTTCGGAACTCTTTAAAGAAAATGAAATTTCTTTAAATTTTAACTATAAAATATATGTATATACAATAGTGAAAGAGATGTCAATGCACTTTAGTGTTTCGTTCAGCTTAGAGCAATTCATAAAAAAATCATCCCAAATCTAAAACATAAAATAATATTGTTCTGACTTCCGAGCGGAAAAACTATAGTAAAGTCGAAACTAAACGCACGACTTTTTAATTTTTCAAAACCTTTGAAAACGTACATGCGTACGTTTTGCATAAGATGCAATAAAAAGAACGGTTAGGCCAAGACAATAAGGAAATTGTATTGAAAAGGGGTCTATCTACCTCCGTTTAGACAAGAGGGGCAATTTAAAAAAAATTATTAAAAATCAACTAAGCTTTTCAATACCACGTACTTAAAAAAGCTTATACTTTGCTCTTCAATTAAAATTCAAGTTGAAATTGATTGAGTGAATAGTTTTTGAGTAATCAAGTTCCTAAAACAGAATTTTGAAAAAATAAAAAAATTTACAAAAACGTCAAAGAGAAAGTCTTACTTAGTTTTTATACGAAAAAAGTGGCTCCTGCAATTATGTCTGTCTGCATGTCTAGTAGACATTGTCTACCTACATATCTGTCTGTATATCTGTCTGTCTATAAGTCTGCATATCTTTTCGTATGTGTGTCCATATATGAATCTGCAGCCTGAACCGCACAACAGATAGTCTTCAATATTTTGTAATTAGGTCTGTGGGGTAGGCTATAGAGGGGCCTTGGAATTGGGTCTTCAGGTCTTAAAATAACGGTACCTGTGATTCAAACTATATACCTACCTATGATAATACTCCTTCGATAACCGCTCTAACAATTTCGATCAAATTTTTTGTGAGAGACTAGTTTTTTTTGGTTTTTCTTACGATGTAATAATTTTTTCTGCAAAAAGTCTAAAAATGGTGTCTCCCATACTATGGTTTTTTTTTTTCAAAACCTGCTTTCTCGTAAATGGCTTACGGAATATTGACGAAATTTTATATTTTAGAAGTCTTAGATTGTTTAAGAAAAATTGCGTTTTAACATCTAGAAAATTTTAATTTGTGAAATTTTTATTAATTAAAAAAAAAATAATTTTGTTTTTAATAATTTCAAAATGGTATCATTGCTTCTTTTCTAATTTTTGTCAAAAAATCTTCTGACAAGATCTAAGGACTTGTATTCTTGATTTTTAAGAAACGCGTTCTAAACAAAAGTCTTTTAAAAAAACCTGCAAAAAAGTGGCTTTTCATATTTTCGCTAAAAGCTTTTGTAATACTTAATTAAAATTTCATTATTTCATTTAATTTTATTCAATTTCGTAATCAACGTATAGTTGGCAACCCTGTACCATTAAATACATTGTGAAGAGCGAATACTAAGACCTTGTACTCAGCCTTTAGATTCACTGTACTGTACAGTACTTAGCACACAATCGCAATTTCGTACCCATTTTTGTTAAGAAAAATATTATTGATTTTATTTTATTTTCTCCAAAACTAGGAACGATTTCTCATTCGGTTTTCTGCGTCCGACTCAATAAAAGCATTGATTATTGAAAAAAAGTGACCCTTAAACAGGCGAAATTTTGTAAAAAATTTCATTGAAGAAAAAATTAGATTTTTGTTTTTAAATTTGACTTTGACACTTGATTACTTCAAAACAATTCACTACATTAACTTGATTTTTCACACATTCTAAGGAAAATGTTGGCAGCTTAACTTCGAAATTCACATACATCAAGTTGTTTTGGCCAAGAATTTAAAATATTCAAAAAATCAAAATTTGTTCAAAAATGTTATAGACAATTCAAAAATTAATTATGAAGTTTCGTGAAAATTTTATAAGGCATTGTACAAGTTCGTACATACTTTGTGCTGGCAAGGCATCTGGGTTGCTTTGTTTGTGGTAAGGTGTTAATAGTACGTCCTCAACAAGAATTTCGGTTTTGAGGAGAACTATACTAAGGAAGATACCGCTTTTAGACTTTGCCCATAAACCTTCTTTACATCATAAGAAAGACAAACAATAATTTCTCACTACAATAATATGTAATAGAAATCGCTGGCCCTGGCGCCGTTTTCGATAACAAAAATATATATGGTGTCATTTAAGTTGTGTGGCATTTGCGTTATTTGCAGACCTAGAAATGCAAAATCCAAAAATCCCTTTACGGACACTTACTGCATATTTTGAAGAAAATCCGTCAAACGGTTCAGGATGTAGATTCATTCTGACAGACAGAATGACTGAATGACAGACGCAGGTCCCCCTTTTTTCGTACTCTCCATCATCGTTGTGTCATGTTTTATTGCTATCTCAATTTCTTTTTTCCAAAAATGCAAACTTTTATATAACCAAACATTTGGTTAATATGACACATGCCGTTGACCAAATCGTTGTTCACAGCCTCATTTTTGATTCAAAATCGTCCAATGAAGCCACACTACCCCAGAATTTTCACCAAATCGTTAATCTCTGTGAGTGCATTCGCTTCTCTACAATAAAGTTCCGCTATATCAAATTCCAGATGTTTCAATTTTGAAAAATGATTTTTGAGGCGAAAATCGTTTTCCAATTGACGCGGCTCTAAAGGCTAAATTGCATTGTAACGAAGTGGATGGTCATGCGCTATCAATTGGACCTTAAAAGAGAATAATCCGACATCTTTGTTCAGAATGCTATAGTGCGGCTCAATTGGATAGCTTTCGTAGGAAAGGAAAAATATAGAAAATATGAACAAACAACAAATCAAAATAACATCTTCTTCAGTCCCCTCTGTTGAAAAGCTGCCTTTGTTTTTCAAAACAAAAACTTGCCACTCAATGCCAGGATTCAAACAATTTCTAGGTATTGACCTACTTTTCAAATCACATCGCACGGGATACCCTTCTCGAAGAAACAACAAAGATACTACAAAATCCACTGTTTGCCTTTTCACAATTTCAACTGCATTCGGCTTTCTGTTCCTTTCAACGTTTGTTACATATTTTCTGATTAGGTTTTCGTTCGTCTTTCGCATTGAACAAGAAATATTCCATCAACTTTTTCATTTATTCCAATGTGTTAGTCTTTCCATCCACCCTTCTTTGTTTCGTTCTACTTTTTTTTTTAAGAACGAACAACTCGAGTATCTTTGATTGTATAACATCAAGATTTTTACAATTCACACTGGGGCGTTATATTTTTAAAATTGCATTGATTCCCCGACAGGATTCTGGAGTGAAGTACATAGTTGACTGCTGTTCAAGTTGCTTTTATTCATTTTGACCTTACGAGTATCTGGAACAATGTATGACGAAGGTTTCTAGGAATAGAAAGAATAAAAAAATAAAGTTGGGTTGTTTCTGACTGAAATGAATGGTTAGAATCTTGTTGCAAGTTGACTTTCTACAAAAGATTCCAACTTCCTACTGCCTCATGCGAAGGGTTGAAGCTAAAAAACAAATTCAAAAACATAATCGAACGAAAGGCTGAGAAGAAACATGGAGGGCCTACATTCGTCAGAAGTCAGAAATACTGAGTGCAACTCTTAGTTATTGTTGAGAAAAGCAGTATATATGATTTGACTACGAAACAGTCTGCATTTACAGTTTGAAGCAATTGGTTGCAATTGCCAATAAAACCTGAAATAAAAGTTGTTCCTTAAATGAATACGCCTTCGTTTTCATTACAATGTAGTGCTCTGTCAATCCAGCCCTGTTGACCTAACATTCGCTGCATGATCTACATGTTGTCTGCCACAAGGTTTTCAGAACACAATTCGATTTGCTGTGAAAGCTCCACTTTTGACTCCCTTACTCAACAGATGCGCTGCAGTTCAGTGTTCCCCACTCTTCATCTTCCATAATCACCTTCACAGCATGGTATTCTTCAATTTTAATGAAAACTTACAAATTGAAGTTCATTTGTATGTGCTGGCAAAAATTACTTCAGCTATCAATCATTGCTAGTTCATTCTTTAGTTGAACTCTTAAGTTTGGATAAACGTATACATACATACTCGTATATGTGAATGTATTAAAAAAGGAAACAAGGACTTGACGATTCGAAAAGCGGATAAACTAAGTCATACTGAGGCTTTGTCCCCTCTTGAGGTCGATTTGTTCTACCTCATTTGTAATAAAGCCATTTAAAAGGTTAATAGACTTGTATTCGATGTACACCAAAATCGAAGGCGAAAGCATTGTCTCGTCTTTCCACAATGCCGTAGGAAAACACTAAAGCACACATTGTCGCTGCCTTCCCTTTATAGGTAAACAAGGTCCGTTAAATACATATTGCCCAGAATGCTGCATTGAAGAAAACATTCGACGACCAATCTTTAGACAAAACTATCAGACGAAAACATGCAAGTAAAAAAACGGACAAATTAATTCAAGGCTAAGAAACGCCCACATCAAAATATGAACAAAGAAGCGAACCCAAGCCACATATCCCACTTTTTGTCGACGAAACCAATTAATAAGCTTTAAAATACTTAAGTCAAAGTACATACATACTCGTATATGTGAATGTATGTATACTTATACGAGTTCTATGCGCTATATGGTGGCATATCCTTTTTGATGGGGTGTTAACTCGCTCTATGTTGCACTTCCGAAACGGAAATCTCCATTTCGGGAAGAGGGCGAAAAAGATTTTTATCGGTACTCCTCTCCCTCTTTTCGTTGTCCTTTCTTCTCTATTCCTTCCAAGAGGTCGTTATGTTTTTATGATTTAAACTTTAGTTGATGCGAATGTGGGGAAATCAAGGGGTTGTCTTTATTGCTTTTGGGTGCTATGAGGATGTGGTAAAGTCGCAGATAAAGTTTAACTCTGAATATTTTTGGCGTAAGTTATGTGCGATTGGCAATGTGGAGCAATTGAAATGTCTTCCAAGCGTTTAATTTTATGAGGCAAATTGATAGTTAATTTATTACAGTGCTTGTGAGAATAGAATTTGTGACAAAGAGAGCTGAGATTCACTTGTCCGAGATTCTAAAATTTTGAAATACTGTCGGGATTTTCATAGAAGAAAGCTTAGTTAACTTAGAAAAAAAAAACAGTTTCAAAAAATTAAAAAAGGAAACAAGGACTTGACGATTCGAAAAGCGGATAAACTAAGTCATACTGAGGCTTTGTCCCCTCTTGAGGTCGATTTGTTCTACCTCATTTGTAATAAAGCCATTTAAAAGGTTAATAGACTTGTATTCGATGTACACCAAAATCGAAGGCGAAAGCATTGTCTCGTCTTTCCACAATGCCGTAGGAAAACACTAAAGCACACATTGTCGCTGCCTTCCCTTTATAGGTAAACAAGGTCCGTTAAATACATATTGCCCAGAATGCTGCATTGAAGAAAACATTCGACGACCAATCTTTAGACAAAACTATCAGACGAAAACATGCAAGTAAAAAAACGGACAAATTAATTCAAGGCTAAGAAACGCCCACATCAAAATATGAACAAAGAAGCGAACCCAAGCCACATATCCCACTTTTTGTCGACGAAACCAATTAATAAGCTTTAAAATACTTAAGTCAAAGTTGTGGCGACTTGACACTACCTGCAACAGCATAGCAACTTCTCCCCATTTTAAACGATCAATTATAACCCATGGCTTTAACCTTGACAAAGAACTGTCAAGGAATTGACCTCTAATTTTCTCTAGGAACACTTGCCGTATATTGGCAATGGAAAAAGCAATCGGATGTTGGTAGAACTTGAACCTCAAGCTTCCACTTAATAGGCAAACCAGCAGTTATGCTAAGGCAATACCGTAGTTAAACAAGTTAAACAGATGAGCAGAATATGTCGGAACTCCTTCGTGAGCATAAAGCATAAAGGACCACAAAAAAGAAATAAGCTCATCATGGACGGATACGTTGCTGAAAAATGTCCGAGAACCCTCCACGCTTTCTTCGCTACTGCCAAACACTCTATCACATTAGAAACCGAATTAAGGCTCTTTGAGGATGAAGGTGCTGAGTGACATTTTTTAAAATTTTCGTTTTTTTAGACGAAGTTTTTATATTAAAACTTAAATTTTTGTCTTACACGTATTTCTCTATTTTTTCTAGAAAAGTTATTTAACTTTAGGTAAAAGTGCTATATGCATACAAAATGCATGCAAATAATAAACTTTACATTTTTTACATTTTTCTTTTCCTTCTTTTCATCCCAGGACATCACGATTCATGATGGACCTTAATCAGTAAATTTAATGGACACCGTTACCTCACTAACCGACAGGGAGGCTAGTAAAATGTTTCTTCTATCTGGTACGAACACTTTTTAATTATTTGCCCACAAAGCTATTACAAACTGATCGATACCTCCATAAGGCAAATCGGTGTACATAGTTGTTAGACACCCTTATTGTTGCTTCTGAAAGAAAAGACATCCAAGTATGCTATACCATCTCATGATAGTTTGGAGTCACTTGGTTAAGACGATATTCCCAATCGAAATATGTTTTCAGCGGCAGTCTAGCTCAGCAAATTGAAATGCAATTACAAAACTTGCAAGTAGAAAATAATGGCTTAAGTGGTTGCATAGATTTCGAAAAGGAAAAAAACTTTATAGGTACAAATAATTTGTTGAAGCTTTATACCCACTTAATAAGGTCTCTGAAATTTTGTTTAAAAAAAATATTCGAAACTAAGCCTTTGCAGCGACATTTCCGCCGATTCCTCACAAAAAAGGTGCATCTGCGTGGACCAGATGGATGCTCTAAATTATTCAGTAATGCTAATGCCTCTCGGCCTAAACATAACTTATGTATTAACGATCTAAAACTTAAGTTAAAACTAAGAAAACTTTAAAAACTTTGTTTTCCGGATCACTATTTATGTGATTTCTTAAAACTACTAAATACTTCTTAAGACTATACCCACAGAAGCCTTATATAGATATATTTTTTTAAATTTTTTATTTTTTGGTTTTTTGTATTTTATAATTTTTTTCAGCTTTTTTATTTTTTCATTTCTGGTTTTTTTGTGAGTTTTAAACTTTTTTTGCATAGTTTTTGATTTTTTTTTTTTTTGTTTGCCACTGTGGCCACTCTTACACGCTTAAGTTATGTAAGTCAGCCATTGGCATTGGCGACTAGCTAACTACAACATCTTCTTGCTCGGACAACCACCAGAAAAATTTTGACAATTTTACAACGTCACGATTATCGCGATCTGAGACTGTCCTATTGAACCGAGCTCTTCAATGTATATATCAGTTCGTCAATATCAAAATAGAGAAAAGCTTCCAGTAGGACAAATCCACTGAAAAGTGCTTTCTCCATGTTTTCAAAGAGTAGATAGCCCCAAATATCAGGCCATTGGTCGATGTCATAGCTCCTACAGTGTGACCACGACTCAGTTTAGTAATAAAATTAACATTTCTGTTTATGAGAGCTTCGTTGTAAAGGACACCATTAGGACTAAACAAGCCAGAGACCGAAGTATTTGACTACTACTTTCCTTGGCAGTGAGTGGCCATATATAGTCTATTGATTATGTCATTTCTTAAGAAACTCGAAAAAGGGCGGGTTTTTATTGCATGAATGGATTAATGGGCTAATTTTAGAGAAAAAACCGAAAGTGCTATTAAATTAGAGGGTGCAAATCGGAGATATGGGCTCTAAACCATCTTCACTCGTTTTTTCAATATATCTCGAAAACGAAACAAAATTTTTATGCAATTCCAAGGACGTTTTTTTGTAGAGAGTAAATTTTCCCATCGAAATGCATCTTTTTAAAAATTATAAAAAAAAACTTTTTATCCAAATTAGTAAAATTCCCGACAAAAAAAAAAGTAAATTTTTTGCAGTTTTTGAGTTTTGTCAGTTTTTTTATTGGCATTTGTTTCTGGTTGCAGATAGGTATAGGCAGTGCTTCATAAAAAAGAAATTAAATTAAATTTTCTTTAAAATGCTATATCAGAGAACTTTCTGCGTTTCATATTCATGAATGTTGTCATGAAATGTTTCCGATATTTTTGCAAATTATCAAAAAGTGCAAATTTTTCGCTGGCACAAATACCACCAACACGCGACGCCATCAAACATCATGGCCTAAGAACTTTTTTCCAAATCCAACAGTGGCATGGAAACTAGAGCTCTTAATACCCGCATACCCGGGTACTCACCCGGGTACCCGGGTACCCGCAATATCGGGTATTACCCAGGTACCGAAGAACCGGGTATTACCCGGGTACCAAAGTACCGGGTACCCGCTTATAGCGTAAAAATAATATGGATGAGGAGTAAAAACACATAAAAACAAGGGAATCTGATGATAGGATTGGCAACAGTGAAATAGCTTAAAGTGTTTGAGTTGCATGTTGTGTTGTTGTGATTATCTCGAAAAACTGAAATAAAATTTAACAATTGAATCTTAATATAAAAATAAAAATATCAATTAAGATTTGAGTCTGCGGTGCTCATGTATCAAAACGCCCATTATACCTGCTAATATTTAAATCATTTGATGTCGATACCCGATAGATATTTCAAAGTGCATTAGAGAATTTTCACTCTCCGCTACCCATAACATAACACTGTCATGTATAGCTTATTCTGTCGAGTAACCGGGTACCCGACGAGCTACCCGCATTACCCGGATACCCGTCAACTTGGGTAATACCCGCGCTACCCAGGTACCCGGGTACCCGGGTAATTGTTATAATGGGTACTACCCGGGTAAAATTAAGAGCACTAATGGAAACCGCTTAGATCCTTTGAACTTTGGTTGCGATTCTAAATGTGGACTCGTTCCGATTCGCACAATTACACCTTCTGCACCAGAGATATGTATAGCTAAAAAAATGGCTTGTGGTTGCACTACAGGTTGCCATGGAAGCTGTGGTTGCAGAAAACTACAAATGAAAATGAAACAAAATAAAGAAAGAATGGGAGTCAATTGCGATAATGTGGAAGTAGCTTCCGAAATTGCAGACGATGACATTTTTAAAGATGTAGATGTTGTTGTCGATATAGACCTTCGAAATTTTATTCAATAATTATAATAGCACCAGGATTAAACACTTACAGCCTTATTTATAAACCCGTATTATCGGCGGATTAAGGTTACTACGAACTTAATACTCCTCTAATACTCCAAACCTTATTTATAAAAAAAATACACCAGTATTAGAGGCGGATTAAGCTAATACTGGTTCATAGGAGTATTAAAGGAGGATTAAGGTCGTATTAAGGTCTAAATGTCCTTTTGAGGATACATTTTTGGAGGGAAAGTGGAAAATTATTTTGGTTTTTTGAATAATTTTAATTCTTTTTCTGCCTTAGCTACGAGATAAATAAATAAATAAATGAAAACTAATATTTCTAGTTTTGTTTAATATCCATTTTAGAAAAATTTCCGCCAACCACAAAAAAAATAAATCATAATACTCGGGTTCAACGCAATTTAGTTTTTAAGGTAATCTAACTTTTTTTCAACCTCTAATTGGTCAGAAGTCACGTATCAAAAGAAGAACTGAAACTCTGCCCAATCAGAGTCCGAAAGAAGTAAGATTATCTGTAGATAAAAACTTAAGGCCCCAGCCCATAGAACGCGTTGCGCGCGTGCGGCACCGCTTCCAACTGACAGCTCGATTAAATACACACGTTCTTATGAGAGGTGACCCATAAGCACCGCGAGTAACGCACCGAACGCGCCGAGTAGCCCAACTTTCTACTTTGCCGCGGCTCTCACGCGGTGACAGAAGAGAGACATGCGCAGTCACAACCAATTTGAAGTTTTCTCTTATATGGAAAAAGTGACAATGGGCGCGTTCAAGAACCTATCGGATAGCCTATCTCGGATAGCCGTATCTTAGATACCTTCTTGAACGATCGACAACAGACAACAGCTGTGAAATATTAAAATTCGACTTTTGAAAACAGAAAAACATTTCAAATATCATTGCTAGACGATTATAACTTATTTTTTTCGATTTCCCACACGTCAACAACAACAACAAGCTATCCGGATACGATTCTTGAACGCCCCCATTTTAACTAAATTTATCTGTCAAAACACCGCAACGGATTCTATGGGTCACCCCCATCAGTTGCGCGCGGCAAAACCTACCGCATCAGTTGCCGCGCCGCTTCTACCGCACGCAACGCGTTCTATGGGTCGGGGCCTTTCATGCGTTGAACGTGCACAATGAAGTCAGCTGCGATTTGTTTACGTTTATAGTAACCAGAGCTACAGATGTGTCATTTTTTTGATGAAAAATTTGACATAAGCAAGTAGTAACTAATATGGGTTGGAAAATGTTTTATAAATAAGGATTTGCTCGACGTGGCGTAAGGGAGTATTAAGTGCTAGAACTAGTATTAACTAATCCGAGGATGAAACGAGTATTAGTGAAATCTAATAAATAAGGCTGCTAAATTGTAAAGTAAAAAAAAATTAAATATATAGCATTTTTTTAAATAAAAAATACTTTTCCGTCTAGTAAAAAATATTTTTTTCCTAATAAAAGAAAAGATTAGTAAAAAATTTTAACAGTTAAAACACTTTTTACATTTCCTCAAAATAAGAATAAATGCAGTCAGTATAAAAAGGATGAAAAATAACGATAAATGTATATGGTTAAGTGTTAATATTTCGGTGAATATGAAACGCAGAAAGTTCTCTGATACCTATAGCATTTTTAAGAAAATTTAATTTACTTTCTTTTTTATGAAGCATTGTCTATACCTATCTGCAACCTGATAGAAATTTTCAATTCAATTTTTCAATTTTCAATAGTATTTATTAGGTAAGTACAAATAAGACATAGTCTTTTATAGTACATGATATTGGTAGATTGCAATACAAGAGATTACAAAAAATGCCATTAAAAAAACTGACAAAACTCAAAAACTGCAAAAAATTTACTTTTTTTTTTTTGTCGGGAATTTTACTGATTTGGATAAAAAGTTTTTTTTATAATTTTTAAAAGATGCATTTCGATGGGAAAATTTTCTTTCTACAAAAAACTTCCTTGGAATTGCATAAAAATTTGAATTCGTTTTCGAGATACATTGAAAAAACGAGTGAAGATGGTTTAGAGCCCATATCTCCGATTTGAACGCTCTAATTTAATAGCATTTCGGTTTTTTCTCTCAAATTAGCCCATTAATCGATTCATGCAATAAAAACCCGCCCTTTTTCGAGTTCCTTTATATGCCCTTTTTTACGACATAATCAATAGACTAATAGGTCAACGATCACCAGCTTTCATCAGTTCTTTCTCGTATGCTATGAGGCCCGAGACAACGGGGTTCAATTGATTCCGACATCTGAAAATTGATTTTTAATTTCCAATCATCGTAATATTGCTGAATCTTTTCGAAGTCACGATGCAAGAAAATTCTGATGACTTCGATCTTTCTACCTTTTCTGTAGTACGCAATAAGGTCGTCGGTGGCGTACGCTATAGCTAGGTGAAGAGAACCAACTAGATCGCAAGTGAAAATGCTTAACAAAATTCTGCTAGAAGTTACATTGCCACTTTTGACAAAAAACGCTTTACCATGAACCATGTCATTAAAAACATAAAGCAGAGGTGTACTAATGCCATAACTTCTCAACTTAAAGCAAAGATCGTCGAATACCTTCTCTAAGTCAACTAGACATGAACCTGTACAGTGTACACTGCTTTTTAGCTTTGTTCCATTGAATACCTGATACAAGTTTAGACCGAACTAAATTTCCGGAATAATATTTTTGTCCACAGCCCATGTGGAAAGTCCTCGTTTGGGAACCATCTCAAATACCTTTCTGATACTCGGAGGAAGACTAATTGACCAGAGATTTGCTGTTTTGGAACCAACATTCCCTTTTTGAGGAGAGGATGCCATCTTCCAACAAACTGGATAATATGCCGTATTCAGAGCACTGTTAAACAACGTGGTGTTGGTGCACAATATTTGGTATGCCGTCGACTCCTGCTGATTTCTTTCTCTCTATTTTGTGAAAGATTTCTTCGAGGTCCATCTTTAAAACAGAAGAACTTTCTACAGCATATTCTGAAGTGAACGGATGCAAGCTTTTTTAGTTAGGCCCATAAACTCTACGAAATCTCTTTAATCAGAAATTACTGATCTATTTCGTTTTACAAGAACCAACACGAGCTACATGATATATGATTTCCAACTCACATAACAACAAAAAGTTCGTTTTAGGAGACCAATAGAAAATAGAATTACCTTGTTCACCACAGATGACTAAATGGTTTCGTTTTGAATAAACCAAATCAAATTACACGACTTGTTTTTCCCTCAAATTATACAAAGTGGTCGTGGTCGAATGAGACCTAGACGGAAGACGGCTTTTTTTTATCCCTTAATTGACTCGTGTTAGCTCGTGTAGGCTGCACAGCACATCCTAAAAAAAAAAAAACATACGCAAAACGAAAAAAGGAACATCTCCATTTTCAATTGCTTATATTTTCCCTGCTGATCGGCGATGATGTTCTCACGGGGCAATGAACTGCAATAACTTTTATTCAATTAGTCATATAATTTTTTTAAACATCAAATAAGTACTAAGGCAAACAAATGAGAACGTAACAGTTTTCACAAATTTACGAGCTGAAATAGAGACAAAATTATAAAATTTCGATTCAAAACTAAAAGCTGTGCATTGTAAAAGATCAATAAACATAATCTACAAAATTTTAATTGACCACGCGTTAGTCTTACGTACTTTTCAGACACTCGAAGCTTTCATCAGCATTAAAGTACATCTCCGTTCCATCCAGAGTGCAGCACGTTTACAATCCCCTTTAAGTGATATCTTCCCTGGAAATTTTCGTTCCTAGTTGTTCCCTTGGTTTAAATCTAACAGATTTACAATGAAACAAAATTTCCAAACGTCTGTCACTTCGCTTCTACAAACGAACACTATCGCTTGTTGAATACCTATCGGTAAAATGAGAAGCAAATATCCACTCAAGGCAAGCAATTTTTATTTTAGAGACATCTCTTGGTCAATGAATACGTTCGGTCTCCCTTGCCAACCATATCTAACCTCTGCTATTCACTTTTAACTTCCCAAGGACCAACAGTCAAAACTTTGAACAATTTTATCAAGTTTTTCATTTGAAGGATTGTTTCAATGGTTGCAACAGCGGAGCATAACGCTGAAAAAATTCCACCCAAACAAGAACCAAACAAGCAACAGACTATCAACAGCAATGTTGTAGTAGTTGTATAGCAGGAAAAACAGATGGACAAAAATATAGGAGCAAAGTAATAATAAAAAAGAGGAAAACAAAAACAAGCAAAATAGAAAACAAAAAAAAACTTCATAAGGACACCATCAGGACAAACTTGAAAATTACTTTTGCTGGTGAAAAGTTTTCGCCCTTCTGTCTTGCACTAGAGATTTCTCACTCCATTTTTGACCAACTCAACTCATAGAAGGCCAAAGGACATTTTCCAGTCCAAATTTGCTTCACATTTCTTCGTCTGCACCAAACAACAGCACTCTGATGGCAAGGCTATTTCTTTCTTCAGTCCAGCCAGTTGTTGTCGACTCTGGCTCGTAGTTTTGTCGTCTACTGGTTTTATCTTGGTGTTGCTGTTGCTTCCTGAATTTATGCAAATATCTCTGTTATCCTTGTTGTCGGAGATGTCATGCTGTCATGAATTAAATTTTTCCCAATTTCTTTCCAAATTTCCATCTCCCTTTGCCTGCCGTTCGTTCGTTGTCACATCTACTCTTTTATCGGTCTCTGTTTTTAGGACTGGAGTCATCATCACCATCATTTTTGTTGTCTTAGCGACAATGGGGAGTTCCGCTGCTTTTTGTTAGAGTGAAAAAAAAAAAAAATATATGGAGCCAAAACGATAAAATTTTCCCCATCATGCTTCGAAGCGCAGCATTCTTCTCTATTGATGTGAAATCGCCTTTTTATACCATGGACCGATATGATGGCAAGTTGATTTTGTGATATTGAGATGAAAGTCCTTATTAGCGTACCTGGAGTACCATTGGCAAAAGCAAAAACCGGTAATTAATCTGTTCTCTTATCGTTAGATGGTCTGGTTCTGGAATCTGTACATTGTTCTACCACACTCTTTTTGGCCCATGGACAAAGAATGGTCCAGGATTTTTAGTGGCAATGACAAAGTGGATTTGCCTTTGTGTATATAAAATGAAAAACAACTCAAGTCGATTATGAACTCAGATATGAAAATGGAGATAAATTGACTCTTAATGGGTTTTTTGAAATATCCTCAAAGGATGTTAATTATGTGTATAGAGTAGTGTTTGCTCTCAAACTTGTTGTTGTTTTGATTTATAGGAAACATTTGTATGCGATATCAAATCAGGAATTAAATTTATCAAGATCGTTTGGTTCCCCCGTAGGGCTTTTGTTATTCTAAACTAATAAAGAGCGAACAAAATTAACTTAATGGACTCAAAGAGATGATCGGCTTTGTGATTGTTTCCTTTGTCTCTCTCAATTCAATAAAACAAAATTGATTCCTATGTATTAATTTAAGAAACAGGAAAGGGTCTATTGTATTGAGGAATTATTTTGCTGGAATTTAAATACAATTAACTTCTACGGTATGAAACAACTATCCGATACCAAGCTTTACTGTTTTACACATGTCGATGTGCAGCTGACGACGAAACTATCGAATTTTGATAAATACAATAAAACGATGTACAAATGAAAGACTTTAAAGTAGATAAGATATAACAAAGCGATATAAATAAATGTAACCCACCATCGTAGTCTCGTGATACTAGCGTCATGTCGCGGTGCAGTTGATACAGTTCGTTGTTATATCTTCTTCTCCACACATTGCGTTCACATATGTTACCAAAAAAAATTTCGAAGCATTTTTATTTCGATATGACCAAGTGTTTCTTCATTTTTGAAGATAAGGTCAATCCTTCCGCACCGTATAGCTGCACTTGAATGATCAAAGTCTCATAAAAGGTTACCCTGGTTTTTCTAGTGAAGGTTTAATTTCTCACTTGTCTTCTTAATCAAAAAAGCAGCGATGGGCAAAAAGTGATTCTATGTTTGATTTTCTCACTGATGTTGTTTTCCGTGTCTATAACGGATCACAAGTAAACGAAGTCGTTGGGCTTGTAAGACCAAACTACAAGTACTTGCAAGAAAAATTAACTATGACAAGTTTTTGAAATTTCTGTAACACAGTGCTGCAAATTTGCTTGCTCTTCTGCAAGTATAATGGACATAATCCTACAAATGGCTCTTGACTAGTAGACTTGTAGCTTTCTGTTGCAGGCCCCTGTATCTGCCGGAATTTTGGTCTGACTGTTGTGAAGTTTTGTCCATTTCGACAATGTTCTTTGATTGAAGACAGTATATATTTCGTTTTGCCCTCATTAACCATCAAAACCACTTTTTTCGCTTCTGTTTTAGTGCTGTCAAAAGCACCAATGACATCGTGCTTCCTTCTTACCATTACGCCAATATCGTATGCATAAGCGAGACTTTTGAAAGATTATGCCTGTGGTGTTGACGTTTGACCTTGACGGAGCAGTGTGAATTCTCCAAAGTCGTACGGGTTTTGCAGGGATGCCAAAACTAGACACATCACTCTGTACAGTTCGTCTCTGTAAATACTGTCATACGCGATCATGAAAGCGATAAAGGGATGGTGTATTTCGATATTATTTTCCCGAATATTCCTCCCGTCCTGAAGTGAATTGGTCGTTTGTGGATTTTTCTGGTGGTAAAAGTACCCATTAAATTGTTGGCCTTGGGTCTCACTTTTTACACCACACTAATTGCAACAGATCAGATCTTGTACGTGACACTAAGGAAGCTTATTCCTCCGCCAACAACAGTGCTATTGTGAGGGTCTCGGACTTACGACACTGAGATCCATTCCTCGGCCATGTTTTCTTACGACCATAGCAGATCAGTTGGTGCATGCTCTTTTCCAGCTGATCTCGAGTTGCCTCGCCATGGCTATCTGCACTTGCAGTTCGGCTTGATTTATTTTAACTTCTTCTATGTCGGGAGGACGGCATTCTTGATTATCGTTCAAGTTGAATGGGGCATTCTGCCTGACAGCGAAATTAGTGTCTTCATCACCGTTAAGCAATGGTATTTCCTGATATTCAGTACTTTTGTTGGGGGACAAGGAAGTTCTGTAATAGACTATAGTCTGGTGGGCAATGAATGGAATGATCGTTTGACAGATTTGAAAGTGAAAAATGTCCCTTTTTCGGATCATTTTCCTTTAACCTTGAACTTTCGGATGATTTGAAGAGATGCTCCGGAAACAAGAGAAATGAACACTTTGCCAAAATTGAAATGGAAATTTACGTTTAAGACCGAATATCAATCTAGGCTGAATAGAGCACTTAATGGACAAGATATTAGTGATTTCCCACAGCTTGATGCAATTATAAAAGTCTCATGTCCGGGTGGTGCTGTAAATAATATCTGTCACAAGAACTTTATTGAGCCATGGTATGACACAGACTGCAAAAAAATGAGACATTTATCGTTTGGTTGGCTAAAAGTTTATAGATCTTCAAATGATGAGCACTTCAAAAACCAATATCTACTTGCCAATAAGACTTACAAGGAATTATGTAAACAAAAAAAGGCTGCGTTTTTTGAAGCTGAATCGAGACGATTGGCAGTATGTAGAAGCTCGAAGGATTTCTGGAACCTGGCAATGCAACTTAATGGCAAAAGGTATGCAATACATTCAAGTTTAAGTCCGCAACTTCTAGCAGCTCACTTTGAAACATTGTTGACTCCAGCACAAGAAAAACTTTCTTTTCAATATGCAACTCCATCTTTGTACTGTGAAGTTCTTGATTCTTCGATAGAGTATAGAGAAGTGACCTCAGCTTTAGAGAAACTTAAAGACGGGAAAGCCTCTGGATCAAATGGCATTCCAGCTGAATTTTATAAGTATGGTACAATGGAACTCAGTGGCGGATCCAGGATTTGGGCATGGGGGGGGGGGGGGGGGGTCCAATACTCAAAATTTTATTTATATATACGAGGCTTAGCAGATTCAATTAGAAATTATTTACATGATGTTGGCGTCGATTGCTCATATATGTATGGCCAAGGGTTCGACGGAGCTCCGGCAATGAGTGTCCAATTCATTGGTGCACAGGCTTATCTGAGATCGTATTTCCCCCTGGCAATTTATGTACATTGCGCTGCACATAGCTTTAGTTTGGCAGTCAATGAAACATGCGAAGTGTCAGGAATCAAAAATGCGTTATGAACTATCGGAGCGATTGAAGCATTTTTTCACTGGCCTAAAAGACAAGACGTTCTACACCAAGAAATTTAAAAAATTACAAACAATAGTAAGAAAAAAAAACAAAAGTTGAAGTCTGTTTGTCCTACCAAGTTGGCTCAGTCTCATGAAGTAGTTGGAACGTACGTTGAATTGCAGCCGGCTGTTATTGAATCTTTGAAAGAAATCAAAACGTGGAAAGATCGAGATACTTCGCAAAATGCATTGCATCTTTTGACAGCGATTTCGATGGTTGAATTTCAAATCGCCTGTCACATTATGGAATCAGTTAATTCGATTGTTTTGCTTTTAAGTCGGGAATTGCAATCTAAAAACCAAGATCTGGGTGAGGCTACTAAGCTGGCAGATTGATTGATTGATTGAATTTACGTACAAACGCGAAAACGCAGATTCTACTTTCCACGTTATTTATGAGCATGTTGCTAGAATTTGATAATTAAAGTTTTGATGTTCTCGGATGACATTATACTTTTGGCAGCCTCACCAGAATCGCTACAGCTGATGATAAATCGTCTATATCAATATTGTAAGCTTTGGAACTTAATTGTCAACCTGGAAAAATCCAAGGTTTTGATTTTCAAACGTGGAGTAGGACGCAATTGCGCAAACGAAAAATGGAATGACAATGGTGTACTCATCGAAGTTGTTACAGGATTTAAATACCTAGGAGTTTATTTCACTAGAACTTTAAATATGGAAAAACATTTTAAAGAAAAACTCATGAAAGCTAAAAGTGCAGTGAACTCAGTTTGGAATAGATGTTTCTATAACAAAAATGTAACCCATAGCAGCAAGTACAGGATATTTGAAGCAGTATCAGAATCGGTGCTCTTTTACGCAGCGCAAACTTGGGGAACGAAGATGTATGATACAGTCGAGAAGCTTCTGCGATACTATTGTAAAAGAATTTTTCAATTGCCGAATAGTATACACCTAACTACGTAATCATGTTAGAAATCGGTTTATCCCCGCTTTTCATACGAACTTTGAAAATTCAGGTGGATTACATATTGAAGGCACTAAAGATGGAAGATAATCGACTTCCAAAGATAGCAGCTCTGCAAGCCATAAGGAACAAAACAGGCTGGTATGCTGATTGGATAGAACTAGCAACAGAATGTGGTATAGATATAAACGTAAATTATACCAATATTAAAGAGCTTGAAACGTCACTTTACCAGCTAATTTCTGCAACGAGAAAAATTTTTGAATGATGCAAGTGAATCTATGCATAGGCAAATTTACAGCAGATTAGAACACAATCTGGGGGACAAAAACTATTTCAATCACAAGAATTGCAGAAATATCAACAATGGTAAAACTGCGAGCAGAACTTCTACCACTGAACTACATACCGCATAGAGAAGATCTACCCATTATATGTTCGCTATGCAACTTAAACGAAAGAGAAGAAGTTGCTCATTTTATGGGAAAATGTCCGATTTTTAAAGAAATAAGAAGGGAATTTTTTGGAAGCGACATTCTAACACTAAACCAAGTCGTACGCTTGCTGAATGACATGGATGTAAAGAAGTTATCCCAATTCTGCAGACTAGCTACTCTTTATAGAAAATGTATTATAGATGAAACCTTTTAAATGAAAAATATATTTGATAATTTATTTTTGAAGTAAACTTTGTCCCATATTGTAATTGAAAGTTCTTTTTTTAAAACTTGTGATAATTAACTGAAAGGAAAATCTTACTTATATTTATTGATTTATTTTTTATGTTTTGTCAACTAGGCAGACGGCAAAAATGCCATGCTTTTTGTTTTTTTGTAAACTTTGTAATAGAACAATGAAAACTAATAAAAAACTACTATCTATCTATCTATCTATCTGATATTCAGTAACGCCTGCAAATGTGTCACTATCTTTCCCTGTTGATCTTTACAAACTTGAGTAAAGCCCCATAAAACCACCTTGACTTAATCATTATAACTTTTGGTAAATTTTTCGAGTCTCATTCCTATATCATTAGATCTCTCAAATTCCTCAAACGAGCGCACCTTCTCCGCTTTATTTTCCTTGTGAGAATTCGGTGTAAATTTCAGCTCTTGTTCTCCTTTTGATCAACATTGTTCGCGCTTTTTGTTTGGCTACAATTGATGCCTGCTTTCTCATCGAACTATGGGTTTTGTTTAAGGAGTCAAGTGAACCCCAGATCCCAAGAGATTTCTGATGACTTGTTGGCATTACTGCCACGGGTTTTCAATGCTTAATGCTGGTGGCATATAGGCACTAGATATCTCTTGCGATTGTATAGCAGGATATTCAAAACAACAAAATGAATATAACGCTGCTGCATTGTTGCCTAAGAGAACTTGTTTATTTTTAACACTCTTTCAGTTGGCTGAACACTTTCAGACTTTCAGCAGTTTCTTTTAATTGCGTAGCTTAAAACCCAGGATTAAGATTGAGCTGTCATGTTTCCAAAGACTTACTATGAGGTAGATTGGATGATTGACCTTGTAAACAAAGCCACCGTCAGTATGTATGCAATTCAAAAACAAACCACTTTTATTTAGTGTAGCTTTGGTAAAAATATTTGGCTCTAAAACTAAAGAGAGCTCGAGAGCTTGATAACAGTCTGAGGTGACATAATTTTAGTTCGTAACTTGGGGACATGGAACGGATAGCTTCTAAATTAGAAATCATTGCTGCCCATTGTTGTTCAAGATCAAATCAAGATCCTATCAAGCACTCCACATACGGCATAAAGTTATTTTACTGTAGTCAGTGTACTTTTTCTTCGCTTATTGTAAAGAGTAGTTTTTTTAAAACGTGTGGTTTTCAAAAAGAAACAAAACGCCCATAATTCAACGCTATGGCCAAGAATTTAGCTTTGTTTTAAGGATAAATGTTTCTCATTATTTTAACTTGCGGTTATAGGTACTATAAGGCAAGTCTTGCAATAGTGCAGAAAAAAAATTTTGAGATAACAATTAAACATGATATTACGATGATAGAGAATACGAAAAAAAAGTGGGTCCTGCAATTCTGACAGACAGTGTGTGTCTGTCTGTTTGTATGTCTGTCTGTATATGGATCTACAGCCTGAACCAATCGACCGATTTTCTTCAAAGTTTGCAGTTAGGGTCTGTGGAGCAGCCTACACAGGGGTTTTTGGAATTGAATCTCCAGGTCTTGAAATAACGGTACCTGCCATAGAACCGATATGATAATATGTACATACTTATTTTTCCCGAAAACGGCCAACGATTTCGATAAAATTTTGTGTGAAGGATTAAGTTTGGATTTTTTTTCTTATGATGTAAAAAAAATTTTGCGAAAATACAGGGTGTCCCGTAATTCGTTTTACATACTTTGGGATATGATTCTTGGTCATATTTTAAGAAAAAAATTGTTATACAGTAAAGTCCGTTTCTCAACTTTGACATCACTTTTTGACAATTTAAAAAAAGGCTAACTTTGGTGTACCCTGACCTGTGTTAAATTCGATATCTCTGTCAATACTGATGATAGGAACCTAATCTTAGACTCAATTTTTTGTAGAAATAACAACCTTTAAGATTGTATTTAAATTAGGCTTCCATAGGTTTAGGGTTGCCAGATTTTCAATTTTAAGTGGTGTTCAAATTTTCTTCCCAAAACAAAGTTTTGACTTTGAGGTCATTTTTTTGGAGAAAAGGCCTGATAAACATAGAGTTTCTTTATTTTTTACAGATGAACAAAACAATAATAAAGAAAAAACTCAGCATTAAGTTAGCTCAAAAACCCATACATTTTATGATGCTTGGAAAAATACAAAATGGGAAAAATTTAAAAAAAAATAAAAAACAGTTTTTGCTTTGAGGTTTGTTTGAATAAAACAATAATATGATCACTTTTAGTAGTTTTTTTATGTATTTAATACAAATACAATTATAACAAGTGCTCAAAGCCCCATCCTTCGTTTTGAATCCATGCCAGAGCCCGTTTTTGGATTTCATTGTGGATGTTTGCTTTAAATTTGGGGTATGAATGTTCAATAGGTAAATAAGTCGTATAAAAGAATAAGAAAACAAATTTGTTCATTAGTTTGTCAAATTAAGTCACGATTGCAGTTTGATCAGAGAGTTTTTTGAAATGCTTTCATTTACGAGAGAAGAATACGCAGACATTTTTTTTCTTATATGAGTTTTTAAATGGAAATTGAAGAAAAGCACAACAAAGGATACCAGGAACTTTATACTAACTGAAAATCTGGCAACCCTTAGCCTATAGGAGTCAAATTTAAATACAGTTTCAAAGATTACAAGACTACAAGTAAGACAAGAGTTATCGACAGCAAACACCCACAATGAAATCCAAAAACGGGCTCTGGCATGGATTCAAAACGAAGGATGGGGTTTTGAGCACTTGTTATAATTGTATTTGTACTAAATACATAAAAAAACTACTAAAAGTGATCATATTATTGTTTTATTCAAACAAACCTCAAAGCAAGAACTTTTTTTTATTTTTTTTTTAATTTTTCCCATTTCGTATTTTTCTTAGTATCATAAAATGTATGGGTTTTTGAGCTAACTTAATGCTAAGTTTTTTCTTTATTATTGTTTTGTTCATCTGTAAAAAATAAAGAAACTCTATGTTTATCAGGCCTTTTCTCCAAAAAAATGACCTCAAAGTCAAAACTTTGTTTTGGGAAGAAAATTTGAACACCACTTAAAATTGAAAATCTGGCAACCCTAAACCTATGGAAGCCTAATTTAAATACAATTTTAAAGGTTGTTATTTCTACAAAAAATTGAGTCTAAGATTAGGTTCCTATCATCAGTATTGACAGAGATATCGAATTTAACACAGGTCAGGGTACACCAAAGTTAGCCTTTTTTTAAATTGTCAAAAAGTGATGTCAAAGTTGAGAAACGGACTTTACTGTATAACAATTTTTTTCTTAAAATATGACCAAGAATCATATCCCAAAGTATGTAAAACGAATTACGGGACACCCTGTAGTACCGTTTTTTTTTAACCGACTTTCTCGTTAATGGCTGACACGATCTTAACAAAACCTTGGATTTAAGAAGTCGTAAGCAATTAAAGAAAGACTGCATATCAATATTTAAAAAAATTTAGTTTTGGTAGTTTTTCTAAATTTTTAAAAAAAAATTTTGGTTTTGGTTTTGCAAATAACTTCAAAACAGTAACTTAGATTTTTTTGTCAAAACAACTTCTAGCAAGATCTAAAACTTTGCGTACTTGACTTTTAAAAAACATTTTTTCAAAAAAGTGAAAAATAAAAAACCATTTTTTGAAAAATCTGGTCCAACGATTTTGATAAAATTTTCGGGTTGGGGACATAATCCCGAAAAAACTTTTCCCGAAATGCCAAAATCCCGAAAATCCATAATCCCGAAAACCCACAATCCCGAAAATACAAAATACCGAAAACCCACAATCCCGAAAATCCATAATCCCGAAAACCCACAATCCCGAAAATCCCGAAAGGTTTTCCCGAAAAACGATATAAAATGAAAAATTTGCGCAAATTTTTAATTTTATATCGTTTTTCGGGAAAACTTTTCGAGATTTCTATTTTGCATTAATTTGATATAAAAATATGTTTTTTAAAGTTTGGTCGTCACGTGTAAGAAGAAATCTGTTTATTGGAATGATTACCTGGAGTAAGTATCAGTGTTATCATTGTTCATAATGTTGTTCCGTTATTCTCGTTGCTTATCAGAACATAATCTTTTCATGTGCTCAGTGTCATTAATGTTTTGAAAGGTTCAAGTGAAAGTTATTGTGTGTAATACAAATATTTAGTTGAGTGTTAAAGAATTAATTACATGATATATACCAGAGCTGTAAAAGAATGCATTCTTTTTTGTATTGCAGTCAAATGATGAAAAAGATTCATCTTTTGAATATTTTGACTTCATGTTAGTACTTAACTTTAAAAAAAAATTCACAGTCAATTGTGAAGTCTTTTGTGAACCAATCATCTAGAGCAGTCAAAAGACTTGAAGTCAAAAGAATGCAATACTTTTTAACTGGTCGCAATCTTGGAAGTCTCTTAAAAGTCTTTTACAATCTTTGCAATCATGAAGTCTTTTGATTGCATTGAAAATAATGCAGTCATTTGGCTGCTTTAGAGTCTTTTGACTGCTTAAAGTCTTTTGACTGCTTGAAGTCTTTTTTACTGCTTGGAGTCTTTTAACTGCATGAAGTCATTTGATTGCTTGAATTCTTTTTAACTGCTTGAAGTCTTTTGACTGCTTGAATTCTTTTTTACTGCTCGGAGTATTTTGATTGCTTGAATTCTCTTAACATCAGGTTCCTTACGACCTAAAGCATTTACGTTGCTCTTATACTTTCTATTCCTATTATAAGCTGCCTTTCAAGGTCTATTAAAATTTGAAAATAATCCAAGCAGTTAAAAGACTTCAAGCAGTTAAAAAGAATTCAAGCAGTCAAATGACTTCATGCAGTTAAAAGACTCCAAGCAGTAAAAAAGACTTCAAGCAGTCAAAAGACTTTAAGCAGTAAAAAAGACTTCAAGCAGCCAAAAGACTGCATTACTTTCAATGCAATCAAAAGACTTCATGATTGCAAAGATTGTAAAAGACTTTTAACAGACTTCCAAGATTGCGACCAGTTAAAAAGTATTGCATTCTTTTAAGTCTTTGAGTCTTTTGACTGCTCTAGATGATTGGTTCACAAAAGACTTCAAAATTGACTGGGACTTTTTTTTGAAAGTTGAAGTACTGCGATAAAGAATGTGAATGCATTCCATATATACAGTTAAATGAATGAGACTTTTTGCAATGCATTACCAAATGAATGCATTCTTTTACAGCTCTGATATATACATAGGTAAACATAAAGTGCCTAAACTTGAAATTTATTTAATTTCTTATACGAAAAGTGAATGGATTTCTACTAAATGATGTTTCTCTTAAATCATTTTACAGGAAAAATGGATTTGATTTTTGTAAAAACGAACAAGGGCCGTGACAAAGTTTGCTTACATGGTTTCACATATCATTTAAATAAAAAATATAAAGATACTTTTTACTGGGAGTGCGAGCATAGAAAAGAAAGAAAGTGCACATCAAAGCTTAGTACTTCTATGAACTTCGATAGTGGACATATTGTTAAAAAAAACCTACTGAACATTGTCATGATCCATTAGCACATGCAAAATGTTTATATGAATCCAATGCGAATCTAAAAAACAAGGCTATTAATTCATTTTTGCCACCGTCAAAAATTGTTGCAAGCAATGAAGCAGCTTGTTCTCAAAACAAAAGAGTATACTTGCCAAGTTTATCTGCCCAAAAGAAAAAAATTAGGCGAGTTCGAAATAAGTTCGCTCAACGAGAACCCAGATCCTTTGAAGAAATAAACATTCCAGAAGAATTGAAGTTTGTTGATGGTGAAGTGTTTGTTCTTAGTGAAAATGTTTTGGAAAATGACATCAATATAATTTTGGGAACCGTAAGCAATATTCGAGAACTGGCAAGTTGTGAATTATGGCTCATGGATGGAACGTTTGAAGTTGTTCCCAATATGTTCCGACAACTTTTTTCAGTTCATGGGTTCGTTAAAGGGCAAATAATACCATTGGTGTACCTAAATGCCTAATGTCCTCAAAAAGCTTAAAGGCATACACCATATTTTTTTCGGAACTCATAAATATGTAATGCTAAAAAACATAGCATTAATCTAAGTCCGAAATATATTTTGTCCGACTTCGAAAAGGCAAGTGTTAAAGCTGCCATTACCACTTTTTCAGACGTTGAAAGCAAAGGATGTTTGTTCCATTTTGGGCAGATAATTTGGCGAAGAATTCAATCAGCAGGTCTTGCGAAAGAATATGGCAATAATGAAGGTAAATAACATAAATCAATTTTGTTAAAAATATGGAACTATTTAAATAATATACACTATATACTATATCCGGAAGATTTTAGTTTGGACATGAGGATGCTTAAAAGTTTAGCTTTTGTTCCACCGGAAGAAGTTCCATCTACCTTTGATAGCCTCAAATCATCTTGTAAAGATATTTCTCGGCCCATAATAAAGTGGTTTGAAGAAAATTATGTTTATGGTAAATATAACGAAAGTTTTTACTTTCATGTAAATAATATCGTTTCATTGCACAGGAAAAAAGAAGATTAAGAAAAGGAAGTCAAATGGATTACTAATACCAGCTGCTCCCCAGTATCCTCCGACATTTTGGTCAATAACTAGTCTTCTTGAAGAAAACCTTCCGCGCACACAAAACAGTGTAGAAGCGTGGCATCGAAGACTAAATGTGCTTGCAGGACGCCCTCATATTGGGGTGTACGCACCAGTGGCGTGGCGTCCATATAACACGATTCCTATCGTCTTACCTTTTAAATGTGTCCCTTGTTCGTAGAAAAAACCAGCAACATAAGTCTACAACAAGTCTACAAAGCAGTTAACAGCCTATATTTGCCCATACATACAATGTTCTTCAAGCACTTTTAAATTTGCGAGATACACACACGATACACAAAGCATACAGAAAACACAAAGCATTGAAAATCGTCGCGCAGAACATATTCTGTGTTTGTCCCTGTCTTTCCTACGTTATACTTCCACCCCGGTGCCACCCTTTTCAATACACGTTCTCTTATTGAAAAAAGTAAGACGATAATTTTCGTCTTACTGCAATTTCTGCTTGGAAAAAATAGTACAGTTTTCGCCTTAGAGTAATGTACGGCGAATTCGGTTTTGTTGTGCTGTTTTTTTTTGTTCTACTGATCATGTTTTGAATTATTTGCAAGTTTAAAGTGAATTTCAACCTAAATGACTTAAAGTATAGAAAAATTGGCTTCGATTAATCCACGTTTGGAATTTAAGGTACCTTCTGTTTATTCCTTATTAATTTGTGTAGGAGCCATTCCATATGAAAACGGTCAATCCGAAATGTTGCTATACCTCCGATTTTGCTCAAACTTTGTAGAAATGTTCCTTTGCTATCGAAATACGAAATCGTCAAAGGATTTTTTTTTGTAATTTTCCTCTCCCCTCCAGCCATACTCATAGAACCGAACATAGCGATTTTATGGGCTTCAGACTTTGCACTCTTAAATTGTCTGTATTCAAGCGATTAGGACGATTAAGTTGTCATTTTAAAGCTGATAAAGCATTCTTTTCAAATCAATTAAAAGGTTTAAGATATTTGAGTTGCTTTAGAAACCTGATCCTTTTGAAATGAACACATTTTATACACATTTTTGCCATTTTTGAAGTAGTCCTGTGCCTAAAATATCAATAGTAAGTCCCTAAAAATTTCCCTAATTAAACCTTACAATAATTACAAAATAAAAAATCTAAAGTTGATCAAAAAACAAATTTTTTTATGTGCTTTACAAACTTTGAGCTTTTGAAAAAAAGTCAATCTTTGGGAGCATTTTTGTGAATGTTGACAACCAGATATCAAAATGAAAGTAAGTAGTATTTAAAGGTCTATTCTTCAACTATATGTCCTGAAAATTTCATTTTGTTATTCGCATGCACACTGGAGTTACAGATGATTAAAAACAATCTTATTTCTAAGCTATGGAAAAAGCCAATCTTTGGGCACATTTTTGGGAATGTTGCCAGATATCAATACGGGAGTGGGCAGGATTTAAAGGTCTATTCTTCAACTTTAAGTCTTAAAAAAGTCTTAAGTCTTCAAAATTTCATTTTGTTATTCGCATGTACTTGTACACTGAAGCTACAGCTGATTAAAAACAAGCTTACAAAAAAAATTAAAATTTTTTTGGATAGAACGATATTAAAAAAAGTTTTTGAAACTAAGAATTGTGTTTTATTAAAAGAATAAGCTTTTTTTTTTAATCAGGGAAATTTTTAGGGACTTACTATTGATATTTTAGGCACAGGACTACTTCAAAAATGGCAAAAATGTATATAAAATGTGTTGATTTCAAAAGGATCAGGTTTCTAAAGCAACTCAAATATCTTAAACCTTTTGATTGATTTGAAAAGAATGCTTTATCAGCTTTAAAATGACACCTCAATCGTCCTAATCGCTTGAATACAGACAATTTAAGAGTGCAAAGTCTGAAGCCCATAAAATCGCTATGTTCGGTTCTTTGAGTATGGCTGGAGGGGAGAAGAAAATTACAAAAAAAAAATCCTTTGACGATTTCGTATTTCGATAGCAAAGGAACATTTCTACAAAGTTTGAGCAAAATCGGAGGTATAGCAACATTTCGGATTGACCGTTTTCATATGGAATGGCTCGTAGGTGATTCATTTTACTCGACTTACCATTTGAAAATATCCACGCCACGCCACTGGTACGCACTCATTGCTCTTCTTGGAGAAGAGCAAATCAGAGTGAAGAACACTCTCGAAAAAATAATTTTAGGTCAAGAAATAAAAACAAGGAGACGGTACATACAACATACTAAAAGAAAAACGAATAAAAAAAATTTATGGTGAACGCAGTGAGCGGTCTCACGGAAATTATCTCAGAGGAATTGCTTGCAACATAAGGTTATTTTAATTGTTGCTGTTAGTATTTTCGTTTTGAATTTAATATTTATGTTATGAATTTGCTGATTTTGTTTTCGTTGAAATAAATACGCCATTTAAAAAATAGTTTTGGTTAAAATTTTTTATTTTTCAAAATTGATTTTTTTCGGGATTTTGGCCATTCGGGATTGATGTTTTCGGGATTATGAGTTTTCGGGAAAAGTCTGTTTCGGGATTTTGAATTTTCGGGGAAAGTCTGTTTCTGGATTACGTTTTTTCGTGATTTTGACTTTTCGGGGACAGTTTTTTCGGGATTGTGTCCGTTTCCCAAAATTTTCATCATGCATATGTATTAGCAATTGAAAAAGAATGGCGTTCTTAGATTTTTGCTTGAAACCTTTTAATTTTTTCATTGTTTTGCGTGATTTAATTCATTTTACATAGTTAATGTGCAGTTGGCAACCCTGTATCACAAAATATATTATGAAGAGCTAGTACCAAAACTTTTAAATCAGCCTTTAGATTTTGATATCGTATTTAGAACCGAATCGCAAGTTCGTGCGACCCAGTCGTGCCTATTTTTTGAAAATGATTTCGGACAAGTAGGTAAAGGGTCCGCCATCTAACGTTTTTTTTTTTTTCAACAAGTGCTTATTTCGTGAATGGTAACATTTAGTTCATGTCTGATTTGACAATTAATTAATTTTATCCTTCCGCTGAACGAATATAGTTGCGTTTTTGCTTCGCTAAGTGAGCCTGCGATCGACTTAGAGAAGATGCCGATTTTGCCAAAAAAATCATCTTTTCAGATGAAGCTCATTTTGATTTTGGCGGGTATGTAAATAAGCAAAATTGTCGCATTTGGGGCACGCATACATTGAAAAGCAAATAAGAGCTGCGATCTGACACCGTTGGACTATTATTTGTGGGGTGCCGTCGCCGTGCCGTAAAAGATAAGTGTTACGCCGAAAAGCCAGAGACAATTGACGCTTTAAAAGACAGTATTCGTGAAGCCATTGGTGAAATACAGCTGCACACAATATGATAATATGCTTAAAAATTGGACCGATCGTGTAGGCTACTGCATGGCCAGCCGAGGCTGCCATTTGAATGAAATTATTTTCCATTATTAACCGGAAAGATTGTTCTTTCAAATAAAAAAAAATAAATCTGAGAAAATTATCAGTAGTTTTTTTTTATAGCATTTAAAAAAAAATAGGTAATTGGCAGACTCTTTACTACAGGCTCAATTCTCGGCCACTTTTTGCAGAATTTGGGGACGCTTCGAATATATTCTCTTAAAAGGCGTCAATCGTCTCAGCGCTTCAGTCCAACGGTGATAAATCGCTCAATCTTGGAGGTAACTCATAAGTTTAAAACTCGAAATTAAGTAAAACTCGGCTTCAACAGAGTTTTCGTTTCAAGACAATTTGCCGAACCTACGCAGTGCTCAGTGGTCGTGTGGCTTTAATTTTAATACGTTGAAGTGGTAAACAAATCCGAGCATAAATCAAGTGACAGCTGTCAAAAAGACCAACTTTGAAAAAAAGTACTGCCATAGATTGAAAACCGCACGTCTAAAAACAACACCCTTCACATACACGAGTTCTAACAAAACTTTCTTACCTTAAAATTGTTGAGGTTTCTGATTTTGAATTGTATCTCAAACTTCTAAGAAAAAAGCAATATCAAAACACACTCCTGGTTTCTAGTTAATTATCTAAAGGAAGGCTACTTTAGTCTAAAAATACTTGCGGTCTTGGCAAAAAACAAAAATTACACGCAAAAACAAATTTCTATAAAAATCCATTTTGAAACTTCCTAAACCTTTATTGCACATATATCTGCTCAATCCTTTCGAAATTTGTAAGCAGATGTCACCACAGCAACCGATTAGCAAAAAAAGGCATTGTTTCTTTTTTCGCTAAAAAGTTCATCATTTTGCTGTCAAGATAATCGCGAAACCAAACCGCAAATGACGCACAACACAAACCCTAAAGAAAGGGTGGCGGATGCTATGGAAATTTAAAAATTTTGTCGTTCTTGAATGTGTTGAACGTTTCAATTGTGAAGTTCGTCCAAAAGACTAACACATATTTTTAATGTCTTCTCGGCAAACAAAGATAGAAAAGGGAAAAACAGGATAAAGTGTATATAAAAGGAAGCAAGTTATTTATCATTCCCAAAAGAATGTCCTTCTCCCATGTTTTTCTCGTAGTCACTTCCCAACCAAGAGCATTGCATATAGACCGTGCACACATTTGTTTCGATTTTTCTTTACCGCGTCGTCGTCACCGTTTGGGGCTAACGAGAATTTGATGATGCCGCGAGGACTTTCGCTTCTTTTCCCAAAACATTATGGTACACCGCATTGTGGCGATAGTGTTTTGTGAGGCCGAGCAAAGGAATTATACTTGCGGAGTGTCTGTGCATTCAACCGAAAAAGGATTCAATGTTGCAATATTGTGTCCCCATTGTGCCCGCATAAGCATGCGGATGTATGGGATACGGAAAGTATTCCTATAGGTTGCTTTGTTGTTATCCTTTTTGCCGCATATGGCGTTTCTGAATCAATTTAAAGAAAAAAAAGTACAGAATAAGGAGCTCGCTCTCCCTAGGGATTCTATGGAACGGAAATAGTATAACAAACTTGTGCGAGTAAGATTAATCTAATGCTAATACGTTTTTTCTGGAATGTATTACCAATATGGTGCTCTCCACTCCGGCCAGAGGTCCTTAGGGTGTCTCTTTATTCCTTATTTTTATTTGGTTCTATAGTTTATTATTCTATTATGCTATACCAAGCGTGAATTATTTCACTTCATTGAACCTCGATTGCTTTTAGATGTGACACAAATTATGCTCAAATAAAACCAACTTTATCCTTGCAATTGAATTTGCATATCTAATCCTTACAACATTTAAGCCAATTGAATGAATTCAATAAAGGAATAAGTCCAATGCGCTGTTCTTTTTTTTCGGTGTCGGCTAATCTCTTGATTTATAACATTGGATTGATTAAATGTCAAAATGTGTAGTTGAAGATGTCGGCGAGACGAAATGAAACCAATGTATGATTGTTTATGTGGATTGAAGTCAGAACTAGTCAGGGTGTAAAAATGTCAAATGTCATTGTTGTCAAGGACGTCTGAATTGAAAAGTCATTAAAGAGTCGCTACATTTTACATTGAAATTACGCAGTCTGTCGTGTGGGTAAACCGTTGAGACCCTTCACTGTGATTGACACTTGGATTTGACAAAGGTTTGTCATTGGGGGTTCAATTTCCATTAAGATTATAATTATTTACTTTTTGCAACATCATCGCTAATTACATTTCTAACCCTTTCAAAAAAGTTTGTTTTCTGCAAATGAAACACTGACATAACATGTCGCATGTCAGAACTAGGTCCGAACATGAACTTACAAATCCAAGAAACCTCTCTTCTAATTGAATAGGAACAAAATTATTTGTGGAGATTTTATACAAACGATACTGAATTTGGAGATCAAGACCGATCTTGAGACGTTAGAATTGAGTAACAAACTGTCAACTGTGCCATGATTATACATAAATATAATACACGTAATAAATGTGCAATTCGCAGTTCTGTGTCATACAAACATAGCGTGGCGCAACACATAGATGGAAACCATGCTCGATGCCTTACGCATAAAATGTTTGTCACTTTACTGCAACTTCATTAGATCTACTGCATTTTTTTTCCTAAAATGATTTTACTGCCTTAAAAAAATATATACTGCGCTTTTGGTTTTACGAATAAAAACTAAGCTTAAGTAATTACAATACTCATAAATGAATTTTTTGTTCATATACTGAATACAACCATTTTCCAAACGCACCCGTATTATAAGTACACTCACAGCTTATGGCTATAGACTTTTTAATGGAGAGAATTGATGTTTTTTAAATTTAAAATAAAATAAATAAATAGGGTGGCACAACAGAGCGAGGAGCCCCTGGGCCTAGCGCATTTCTCACAACCATGCCTTGGGAGGGAATGGAGGGGACCTACTATTTTCTGCCGGTTCCGAACGGCTAATTGAGAAAGCGCTTTTCATGGCAATGAATTTACTAACGGAGGACTTGCCAATTCCTCGCGAAAGGCGATACCCGTGGAAAAACATTTTTGCCACTGCTGGGATTCGAACCTCGAACCTCTGGGTTAGCAGGTGGACATGCTAACCATCACACCACGGGTACCAGTTTTTTTTAATTTATTAGTGAATAATTTTTATGTTTTGAAAAGAGATTGGATATTTATTTTATACGTATTTATACACACTTTTTTAAGAGTGCTTTCAAAGTATTTATTGTATAGTTTGGAGTATTTGAAATATGGTATGTATGTTTTGTCCAAATTTTCGTACTAAACATGAAGGCTAGTACAGACTTCTTAAATAAAGTTATGAAAACACTTGATAATCAACATACACAAAAGCTTGTTTTTAATTGCAAATGTTTATGAGGAAAAAACTTTAATACAATAAGGAAAAAACAAAACACAGATCAAATAGTCACAAAATCTAAAAACTTTTCAGTATCAAATTTCATTATGAATGAAAGCTTTTAATAACTTGCATCTCAGAGACTTAAGTGGCACTGAACTTAGAGCAAGCTCATTTGTACACACTTATCTACGCTCTTCATCATTAATGCAAGTGTTAGTGGTTAGTAAATAACGCCAACACAAGCACAAAGGGAACGTATACGAGGAAAAATAAAAAATAAAATATTACAACATTTACAAAGTAAAACATAGATTATATTAAAATTAACATTAATAGAACAAACTAAACTAATGAAACAATACTAAACAAAACAAGGTTTATAAATAAAAAATTAAATTAGACTACTGTAATAAAAAAACTACTAAACATGAATCATGCTGATGGTAAACTGGTTCTTAATATTAATTTTAAACTATTTTTACTGATGTTGAAATCGGCAATAAAAGGATTGGAGTTTAATAACCTACTCATGCGAGCTAATGGCTCATGCATGCCATAGTTAGTTCGGTGGTGGGAGCGATGTATAAACTCTAAATTACGTAGTTGGTGAGTTCCTCCGCGATAGTTGAATCCTACGTGGGAGAGCAAGTCGGGAGCATCAATTATACCGGTTATTAATTGATGAAAAAACACTAAATCATTGTTGATTCTTCTCTGTGAGAGTGTTTGAAGATTTAATAAGCGAATACGACTTTCATAGGAAGGGAGATTGAAAGGATCTTCCCAAGGAAGACCTTTGAGAGCGAAGCGTATGAATCTGTGCTGTATTGCTTCGATTCGAGATTTATGAATATCATAAAATGGTGACCACACCTGAGAAGCATACTCTAGATGGGGACGAACATAACAGTTGTATAAAGAGAGGGTAACATAAGGGTCATTAAATTCCTTAGCCCATCGCTTAATAAAGCCAAGCATTGAATTTGCTTTGTTAATAATGAGGTTGATGTGTTCATTAAATTCGAGGTTGGTACTAAAAAGAACACCGAGGTCCCGGAATCTAGAAACTTGAGATAGGGATTGTTGCGATATTGAATATTCTCCAATGCTAGGAGATCTTTTACGGGAAAAGGTCATACTTTGGCACTTGGAAGTATTTAAAATTAGTCCGTTCATTGAACACCATACAACAAAACTATCAATATCTTTTTGTAAGAAGTCGCGATCTGAAGTATTTTCGATGATTTTAAAAATTTTCATATCATCAGCAAAGATTAAAATGTCGCTATAGGAGATGCAAGAAATTACATCATTTATTGCAATAATGAAAAGCAAGGGGCCGAGATGACTACCTTGAGGCACGCCAGACATAGCATTGAAAGGTTTTGACAAAACGTTACGAAATTTGACTTCATAAGACCTATTTTTTAAGTAGGAACTTATCCAAGCAATAAATACTGGGGGAAATCCAAAGGCTTTTAGTTTATAAAGTATGACGTTATGAGACAGTTGGTCAAACGCCTTAGAGAAGTCAGTGTAAATGCAATCAAGCTCGTTCCCACATTCAAGAGCATTGGAACACTTATGATGAAAGGATAGAAGGTTGGTAGCCGTCGATCTTCTTTGCATAAATCCGTGCTGCTGGTGGCAGACAACATTCCTTGAAAAAAAGGATACGCTTTCGCAGACTACTTGTTCAAATACCTTAGGTATGCATGAGAGCTTTGAAATAGGTCTGTAGTTTTTTATATCGGTTTTTACACCCTTTTTGAAAACAGGTGTGATAAAAGATTTTTTCCAAAGAGTGGGGAATATTCCAGATTTTAATGAAAGCTTGAAAAGATGTTCGAGTGGATAGCATAAACGTGAGGAACACTTCTTTAAAACGATTGGCGGAATCATGTCCGGACCAGAAGAAACGTCATCATTGAGAGAAGAGAGGTAGTAAGTAATTCTGTCTCTTTGAATAGGGATATTATTAAAATTCACTTGCGAGCAGTGAGTTAAATATTCAAAATATTTTTCATCAATTTCTAGATTTGTATTACAAAAAGAGCCATTAAAATGGTCCGCAAAGGCATTGCAAATGTCGGGAGTATTTTTTAAAGAAATGGCATTATAAATAAAGTTGGCTGGATAGCCGTCTGATTTTTTTTTAGAATTTACAAAGGACCAAAAGCTTTTTGGATCGTTTTTCAGAGAACAGCCCATTTGGGTGACGTAGCTAGAGTACAGATTCTGAGAAAGCATTTTGAAGTCTTCAAAAAAACTTATAAATATTTGGTGGTCAGTTGGAGAAAGAGTAATTAAATAGGTCTTCCAAGCCTTGTTTCTTTTATTCCTCAGAGCCTTTAGTTCCTTGGTAAACCACGGTTGACAAAAAATAGCATTTCTGAGCGTCTTTTGGGGAATGGTTTTTTTCATGCAATTTTTTAAAATGGAGTAAAAGCAAGCGACTGCTTCGTCAATATTTGTAAGGGTTGATATATTTTCAATACCAGCCCTGCTTAATTCATTCGAAAGCAAATCGAAATTCGCCTTTCGAAAGTCAAAAGTATATAAACAGTCATTTGAATTATTAATAACGTGAGATGCGTTGCTTAGTTCAACAAAAATATCTAAGGGGGGATGAAGATCATCAATTCTAGTAATGCCTGAATTAGATTGAAGAACAACCGTGTTAATAGCTTCGGAAGAGAAAACAAGGTCTAACATACGATTTTGGAAATTTCTAATACAGCTTACTTGCTGTAAGTCAGTAGATATAACATTATCTAAACAAGAAAGCTCACGCTGCGGTGAAGTTAGAGAGGGTTTTTGGAATGATCCATCGTCAGAGGGTAACCATTGGACATATGGTAAATTAAAGTCACCTTGTAACAGAATTTGGCTTTCTAGGTCCGACAATTCAAAAATATGATCCAAAATTAGCGACAGTTCAGCATAAGCAGAGGCTGAACTTTTTGGAACAATGTAAACAAAAGAACAATGAATTTATTATATTAAAATTAAAAATTAAGTAATGGTTTCCTATTAACAAGGTAACGCAATTTTTCCTCAACACATTTCAAACCATTCCATTCTTCGCATGCGAACCTTCTTTTCAGAAGCAAAGTGGCTCTTTTCAAAATATAGAGTAGTAGCAGACCCGCCCGGTGGCGGCGTAGCTCGGGTCCTACTTCGGCCTAGTGTATAGCATAGTCTCTGCTCTCAATATTTGAATAAGAAAAAGAAACATTCTAATGTTGAAAGAATTCAGGAAATCTGTTTAGCGCTCGGTGTTCGGTGCTAACACAGAATCTTATTTATTTCACACTTTGATATTTGCTTATTTTTAAGGTGAGGAGATAGCTAAAAAAAACACTTTCGTATAGTGACTGTTCAATGTTTAATTCCCTTGAACTATAAAAACTGGCGTATTTCTTAAAAGTAATGTTTAATTCTAAAATATAGTACACCCGCCGGGGCTAGCTGCTTTTATATACAGGGTATCCCGAAATTCGTGTAACATACTTTCTGAAATAATTTTTGGTTATATTCTAAGAAAAAAATTGTTGCGCAGTAAAGTCCGTTTCTCAACTTTTAAATCACTCTTTAACAATTTAAAAAAAGGCTAACTTTGGTGTTCCCTGACCTGTGTTATACTCGATTTCTCTGTCAATACTGATTATAGAGACCTAAGGCTTAGGGTTGTCAGACTTTCAGTTTTAAATGATGCTCAAATTTTCTTCCCCCAACAAAGTTTTGACTTTGAGGTCACTTTTTTGCGACAAAATATATATATATAATTAATATAATTTTATATTATATATAATAATTTTTATATATATAATTTTTTTAAATTCCGCACACGAACATTCAGTAGGGAGCCTACCGCGCGAGTGAGCCGCGTGGCATGATTATTTCGTGATTTTAACCCACCTCCGTACCTCCGTGCTCAAATCAGTGCAGTAGTTTCGGAGCCTATTCGAGACAAACAAACAAACAATTAACCTTTCCTCTTTATAATATTAGTAAGATTATTATATTATTATTATTATATAAGTAAGATTTTAGAAAAACAATTTGAAATACTCGTATTTTGATTCTTAAGAATTAACTATAGTTTAGACCTTTTGCGAAGAGCTAAAAGTAGCAGAACAAGAAAAATGTATGAATGAATTATCAATTAGATAGATAGATACATAATGCGATTTATTTATTGTATCTATTATTACAAATTATTTCATAAACACAAAACAACCGTCTGCCCGATTAACATCATTTATATATATGTAGATAAATTTAAATTGCAATTTTATAGAATTTGTACAATTGGTTGTTCATTCTTTCGCAGTTTAGAATGTCTAAAACTTCTTGTTCTGGTACGTAGTTGGTGTTAAAGATATCTCGTCTGATTTCACACAGAATAGGACATTTTTCTAAGAAGTGTAAGACATCCTCATTTCCGATCAGATTACAAAGACTGCTATAAATTGGCAAATCCTCTCTATGTGGTCTGAAGTGAAGACGAATCAGCTCACCTCTCATTTTAAAGATGGTTGAAATTAAATCAAGTCCGTCGTCGGGGCGGAAATAGTTTGCATCACAAAGATTATGGTTGAGTCGGCCGTAAGTTTGTCTAAAGATAGAAGATATAGCTTCGTTTATGAACTCAGACCTTAGCTGTTCATCTGTCATGGAAATTATTTCAAGAAGCTGTTTTCTTTTTAGATTTCCGTTTCCACCAAATAATAATTTAAAAACTAAGTTGCATCTGTTTGCAAGCTCCTCCCACTTCTTATACCAATGATTTCGTTTTCGAATTGTTTGAAGTGCCAATAATTTTGGAAACCTTTCCCCTGGCCAGGGTTGTAAAAGCTTAAGCTAATTTATAGCTAGTTTGTAAATTCTGAATTGGAAAATATTCAATTCACAAGCCAGTTTGGTAATTATGAATTGAGAAAGATTCAATTCACAACTAGCTTTTGAGTTATGAGTTGAGGAAAAAAAAAAAATATGCAACTCACAACCTAGCTTTGAAAATATTCAATTCACACGCTAGTTACGAATAAACTGAATTGAATGTTTTCCAATCTTTACACATATAATAAAAACGTAACAGTTTGTTTGTTTGTCCACGCTAATCTCAGAAACGGCTTATTGGATATTGTGGTAAGCTTCACTTAACATTTCGTTTTTATTTCATTTCAATCGGTTGATAAATAAAAAAGTTATGCCAATTCTTGCGGACAAAGTCGGTGGCACACCTAGTTTATAATAAAATCATAAGCTAGTTTGTAAATTGAATGTTTTCCAATTCATAGTCCGGATAATTCATAAGCTAGCATGTGAATTGAATATTTTTGAACTCATAATTCAGAAACTAACTTATGAATTGAATTTTTCTCAATTCACAATTCACAAACTAGCTTGTGAATTGAATGTTTATTAATTCGTAATGCACAATGCACAAACTAGCTTGTGAATTAAATATTTTTCAATTCTGAAGCTTACTATTTACTTATTACTGAAAAATTTCGCTTTTTCCGTCAGTAAGCAAATTCATCGAAAAAAAGATCAAAAACAAGAAAGCAAAGTTTTTAAACAAACATTAATTTAGAATAGTCCTGTTCAATTCGGTTTTAAAAAAGATAAATCAGCAATCTAGACAACAAATTGAATGCAGCTGATTTGTTTGTGAGACATAACGTAATCATTTGATATGGTAAACCACGATATTTTGCTGGATTAAATCTACAAAGCGGGTTTCAATCCTACATCAAAAATAGGACTCAAAGACTTTAAATAGATGAAATCAGAAATAACTCAAAATATGTAAATGAAAATAGGTGTTCCGCAAGGTTCTATTCTAAGGCTAATAATTTTTCTGATTTACATCTGAAAGCTTTTGCCGACTCTATCGGATGTGCCTAGTATAGTAGTCCTTAAGAGCCTGTATCAGACATTAAGTGGGATCTCAATCTCAAAACTTGTTATCAGTTCAAAAACAAAAACTGTGTTTGCTAGCCTTTACCCATTCTGAATTCAAATGAAGTTAATGTTTTTTATCATCCACCTAAAATAAATAAAAACTAGGGTGGCGCAACAGAACGAGGAGCCCCGAGGCTTAGCGCATTTTCCACAACCATTGCCTTGTGTGGGAATGCAGGGGACCTAAAATTTTCTACTCATTCCAAAAAACAATTCGAGAAAACGATATTCATTGCAAGTCGAAACGTTACCTGTCTCATTCTCTTTCATCGCTTTTCACAGTGCTCTTGTGAAAAAGCCAGCTGCATACTGCATTCCTGCTCTGAATCAGTTTTACTTTGAGGCCGATTTCGAACATACAGTAATGTATTGAGATTCATATTTTAGTTGCACCACCCGAATGTGGAATGCTTTGCCAGACTCTGTTTTCCACAGTAGTATTTCCAATCACAAAAATTCAAAGGCAGTGTAGATCGGTGTTTCCTATTCAATCCTCTCCTATTTTCCTAAATGCTCGCACTGTGATTTATAACATTGTAAGGGTATTCATAACCCCTCGATGTGCGCGCTAATTATACCTAGAAAAAAAATCTATAAGTATTTTTGAGGAGGAAAAATATATGAAGCTGGAATGCAGCTTTCACTTTTCGATATAAACTGCACCGCTAGTTTGCATCTTAACAATTTTCATATCGAGAATATAACCACTTTTGGTTACAACTTTTTAATAATTAGACAATTTTTTTTAATTACTCTCAAACAATAAGTTACACATTTACACTAAAAATCCACACGCCCTCCAATCAATTAAATCGAACGTAAAAACATTTCCTACTGAAATAAGACGCATGTCACCAGCATTGACACTAACCTTGAATAACAAAATAGAACAATAGCAACAACAAACACTGCCTCCATCACCAACAATCAATATAATTCCAAACCAAACGTATTCAAACTTAGGCAACTCCCAAAAGTCCAATGGAACCATCATTGACTTTTAATAGCAGACTAATTACAATTAATTGCGGCTAGAGGGAGCAATTGACATAGTAGCCACCGTAAAAATACATTTCCCCCCCACACACACATGTGGCCTATAAAACCGTCCGCCACCTCCTTCCTTACTTCGTCTCGAATAGATAGAAGCTTAGATGGCAAACACAGCTTACTTTAATGAAGAAGACACTCAATGTTCTTCACGCCCCCAACCAAATTAAAATTACACATTCAGGCAACAATTCATCAACGATAAATATCATTTTTCCAGATCCACACTTAATCCAAGAAAAAAAAAGAGTTGGGCAGAACTTAAATTAATAAATTACCACGAGCCTCCTTGAATTGTGTGAAATGAGTACCAACATAGATAAACCGATAGAGGAAAAGAATGAGGGAAAAATAAATATGCTTCACAAAAGAGTAGCTACAAAAAAGGACGAAAATCAATATATCGAGGCAACAACAAAAAAAACCAAAACGAAAAAAAAACAGAAAATTCATAGTGTAGTTTTCCACACAAGGACGATTCGAAAAAATCCATTTTCCTGGTCATCTGTGAATGATTAATGGAACCAATCTATTCCTCTTTTCTCATCGTCCTCCTGAAGTAGGATCTTTTCATGCGTGTGTGCCTGCCTACCTACCAAAGCACTTATTATATGAACGAACGAAGAACAAAAGACGACAATAGGTAGAAAAGGATAATTAATTTAACCCTAATGCAGTGTAATTGCGTCATGTCTAAGTAGGGATATCGGCAAGCCCGCGTCTCGCTCTTTAGGTGATAGTGAAATATGTATTCTTGCTGAAGGCAGAAAAACGACTGAGAAGTTCATTTAGTCAGCAGATTTTCCAAAAACGATTTTTCTTGAAGGACTCCTCCATGGGGTTTTCCGTGTTTCGATTGAGAGTCTAGTTCCGTTTCCTGTCGCTGTTGGGAAATTTGGAGCTACCGTCGATGAGTCTCTTCCCTCTTCTCAAGAAATCAGAGAGGACATGCGTACATGGCTGACCCTCTCTTCTCTGTCATTCTCTGGTTCAATTATTCACTTCGTTCCGGAGAGTACCTATCCTTTTTTCCCCAAGTGCTCTTGTACATATGGAATGAATTATTGAGTTTAAATTTTGACTTGAACTTGGAATGCAGCCTGACAAGGATATTCGTCTTTTTTCGTCTAGTAGTTGTTAGTCCTTCTATTAACTTTTTTTTTCCTTTTTTCCGTTGCCGTTGTTCTTGTTGTTTGTATGTGTATAATAGTAATGTGCTGTTTTTTCTACTTCCTGGAAATATGAGAGGTTCTTACTCTCTTGTTTATATATATTTTTCGCAATTTTTTTTTTCTGTTACTTACCGTGCTCGTTATAAGGGAAAGGGCGAGGTATTTTACACACAAAAAACCTTGTGACACATACCTACAGTGAAAGGCGGACCAGGCGGTGTCAGAAGTAAAAGAAATGTGTCCTTTTTATTACATTTAAAGGTGATGGGAAATTTATGAACGGTAGACCTCTTTAATATTTATGCCTTGGCTATAAATGCCGTTTCGGATATTTATTTGGCAAATTTTTATGGCACACCTTTGGAACTTTTTTTCTGTTTTGTTTTTGTTGACGAATAAATATATCGGTTAGGTTGATTTATTTTATTTACCCCCGGAGCACCCTGTACGAGACTGGACATTAAAAAAAAAACACATGTGTGTTGCATACTTTTGAACAGCTTACAATTTATTGCAATTTATTTGCTCACCCAGTTTTTCATTTGATAGTTTTCTGCTTCATTTCGATCATTAACGAACGTGGTTATTAAGTGAGAAGCTATCTATGTACCTATCTCATTGTAGCTTTCGACGTTGTGCTGTTGTTTGAAGCAATGAAATAATTTATTGATTAAAAACAAAATCATTCGTGTGTGCAGCAACAGCAGAACTTAAGTGATTGGTTTGGCGTTTTGTAATTACTGACGCTGTAATTGTTGATGGAAATCGTGGCTGTTGTCGTTTTAATTAGCATATTTGTAGGAGTCTCTGATATTTTCTCGTTCAGCAGGTGGCACTATTTCATGGTGAGTTTAGCAGTCCACTGGAGCTGTGGGGAATTGGGCTCACTTGATTAAAAGTAGGCTATAAAAACAAAAAAAGACTCAAATGGGCGTTTAATTTGTGTTGATGACGGTCGGGTTGTAGGGAGTGCAAGTTGAATTGGTCCCATTGATTGTTTTAAGGGCTACTCGTATGTTGACAGTGCTGATGATGGTTATTAACATCACCGGGCATTTTAGTTAATTAAAATTATTTGTTAAATTAGGTCGTTTGTGGCTACTCAATTTAATTGGAATATTTGCTCAAACGTGGCATGTTCAAATTTATGATAGGAACGAACTTACCCTACCTACATACCACAGAGCTTAAATAAACATTTGTCGCTTGTGATATTTATGAGTACTAAAAATATTGCAGTGATGATTTCAATCGCTTTGTAAAATTAAGTAACAGCAATTGACTACATTCGCTATTGTGAGAAGATACTATATTTCGTATTAGTTTCGTAATACGTAATACGCTGTCGAAAATTCGACTAATCCTTATAAATGCTGTAGAACGGCCGATCGAAAGGAAACTTAGTCACAGCAGACCACCGATGCGACATCGATGAGATTGTTATAGAAATGTTCCAGGATTCAGCGAGGCATCATTTCGATAAACCTATCCACAAACGACGAACATGCTCGTAATGATCAATTTAACGAATCGCTCGCTGCTGGCGAAAGAATTCGGTTTCCTACTATTCGTTGACTTTTATGTTCGTCGTGTAAGGCCATGCTCGCGAGTAACCCTCATATTTGTTGTTGTTCCATAGTTGGTTGTTGGTTCAACACGAAATTAATGCTTTCAAGCAAAACCTGCTTTTTGCTATGAAACTACCATGAGCACAACGGCGGGACATAAGTCCCAACTTTTAATTTTGGGACTTATGTCCCATCTAAGTGAGGCATAAGTCGTAAAACGGATTAGGGACTTATGTCTCACTTGAGTAGGACATAAGTCCCAAAAATAAGAGTAAGGACTTATGTCCCGGGGACTTATGTCCCTGCGCCGAGCACAACTACTTGCGTTTTTTTAGCGCAAATGCGTATACACTTTGAAGTGTAATGCTCGCCAAATATGTTCGCGGTTAGTCTAAAAAGTTAAACAAGCATGTTCGGTGAGCATATTCGTCGTCTGTGGCTAGCTTAAAAGGGAAAACCCAATATGGCGTCGTGTAGATTCGACATCACGAGGACCTCAGGACATGAAAAATCCTCAAAGCACCCTGCGGTATTCTGACTATACACCTAATTTTAAATAAATCTAAGGCTGTGCGATATTATATCAAATAAATCGATTTCAATATCGAACGACCATCGTCATTATTAAAATTATTATCGATAGCCAAAATCGGTCTCTAACAGTTTTTCTTTTTCGTTTTCTAGAAGCTCAAAACTGTAGCACAAGTATTAACAAACTGTCAATTGCAATAGTTCTCACTTGTTTTGAATACAAAATATTAAAAAGTTTCACATCAAAAAGTTGAAAATAAACGGTACAGTCAATTTAAGATGTTACTTATTCTACAGAAAGTCTTAGATTTAATTAGATTAAAGGCGGGTTGAGCTTGCACAGCTCTGAGCAATGAAACCTATTGTGCCAGCCCATGTGAGGTTTCAGGGCAGTTCTCCTGCTCCTGAGTTGAACCAGAAGCTAGCCATCTTCTGTGGGTGAATGAGTTGGAGTTTATCTAGGGGGATGATCTCATAGTCAAGTATTTGCTTTCTAAGGCGGAAAAGTGCTGGACATTACGTAATAATGTGCAGAGATGTTTCTTCATTTTCGAGGCATAGACTACAGATGGGGTCCGCTACTAGCCTCATTTGGTGAAAATGTTTCTTTAAAGAACACTCTCGGGTTAGTAGTCCTGTGCAAATTTTTAGGCATTTCCTACTGAGGTTCAGTAGGAGATTTGATGTTTTTTTCAGTATATTCTGGCAAAAAGAGTTTTGAACATGTTTGGTCAGATGAGTTACGCCAAGCTTTATTTGATTTTTCCAGTAAGATGTTCTCGGCAGTGTTTTTGAAGGTTCTTTTGTTTACACCGCAGAAGGATTCAGCTCCGACGAATGGTTTAGATGCACCGCCTTTAGCTAAGATGTCTGCCTTCTCGTTACCATCATAGTCTTTGTGTGCTAGGATCCAGTGAATGATTACAGAATTTTTCCTTGCTAGTTCAGAGAGTGACACGACTGTCTCTTGGACCAGTTTTTATCTTATGACAGGTGACCTTAACACTGGCCTCAAGAAGTCTCATTTCATATCTGCAGCACTAGTGTTAACAATCAACGATCGGTCAATTACTCACAGTTGTTTTGTTTTGAAAATTGTGATAATCACTATTGCTTTGTTAATTTGCTATCGATTTTCTAACATACGAAAGCCAATTTTCATTGCCTTTCCAGAATTTTCATATGATAAAAATTACACAAGCTAAAGCTAGATATAGTTGAACTTTTTTTTCACAAAATTTTTATGAAAAAATTATAGTGCTTCTACATGTTGAACAATCTAACAGAAATCAAGTTTAAAACAATGCCGAGATTAGGCTAATTTCACTATCCTGAGAGTGGGTGAAATGAGTCACTTTCATGTAAATCGATTTAGGTGAAGGAATTCAATGAGTGAGTTAGTGTTTTGGGTTGTCAGATTGCTCACTAATCATATCAGCAGTGACTCTACTCACTCACTCGTCACTCCCTGGAAAGTGAAATTAGTTAAATCTCGACGCGTACCTAATAAGAGAAAGCGTGATTGTGTGAGACTTTTGATATTTCGTATAGTTCAACTTTCGATATCTGTGACCCGGCCTATGAAAAGGGGGCTTATGACTCAAAAATTATTTCGGATAGTTTTTGAAACGCTCTTTCACAACGTCAAAACCAGAAAGTTCTAACTTGCATTGAAGTGTACTGAAAATGTAGAGAAAGAAGAGCACTCACTTCAGTATTACCACTACGAAAATCCGGAAGTAGCAACTTGAAGCTATTAACTATCATAATATTTGGAGCAAAAGCAAAACTGCCCTTGAATAACAACTGGGAAACCGGAAAAAAGGAGAACAACTACCGAGAAACCACGAAAAACTGACGATTGACGAAATGCATTGTTTATCTTCAACAGCCGTTTTCTCGCGTTTTTGTTTTTGAGTCATAACTCAAATTTTCATAGACCGGCCATTTTTCTGTCAAAAGCGAGGTCGACGCGCGAATAGCCCAGTTCACACTGTACAATTAGTTGGACAGACTTCGTTTGATGGAAGTTGGATGGTCTGATGTAGTTTTCGTTCACACCTATCAAGCTTGTCGTCCAACTTTATGTCACATACCCTTCCACTCCGTCCAACTTCTAAGATTTTCAAAAAAATTTGAAAACCATCCAACAAATTGGACAAGCGGTCGTATGAAGAGTTCACACTATCAAGCATTGGTTTGTCAAACCTAAGTTTGTCCAACTAATTGTACAGTGTGAACGGGGCTAATGAAACTTGATTATGTTTTCACTTTCACTAAATTTCAACTCATACCACGAAGTTAGGATAGGACATGGTAATCACTCTGGCTCCGGTGCAACCTACAACAAACCGAACAACAAGACAATCTGTGTTAAATTTTCGTCGCAAGATGCAAAGAAAAAAGTTATGATGAGTAAGCGATCAGCTGTTAAAAATCTTAATTCGTCATTATTTATTTCTGGTGGTGATAGTAGAATTTATATCAATAATTGTTTCACTAACTATACAAAAGCTCTGTACATGGAAGCAAAAAAAAAGAAAATCGAGTTAAAATATAAATATTTATGGTTCAAAAACTGTCGCATTTTAATGCGAAAAGAAGATAAAGGAAGGGTTGTTGTTATCAAGTCGTTCAATGATTTAGTTTCATTGAATGTTTAAGTTTATGTGCTCTTATCTTAAGATCCATGTTCTCTAATAACTTTATTCCTCAATCTTGCAACTACCTTCCCGATACTATTCGCAGAACTGATGACTGTATTTTCAATTCATCTGGCGTTGATCTTCAATCGTTTTTTGTAGTTCATCAGAACATTCGGAGTCTGAGACAAAATTTTGATTTGCTAGTGACCAATATAGAAGCACTGGCATACTTACCACATCTTATATTTGTTTCAGAGATTTGGATTTATGACTATGAAAGTGATTTTTATTCTATATCAGGTTATAATTTTTATTCGTGTACTAATAACTCGTATTCAGCGGGTGGTGTTGGTGTTTTTGTCCATGATTCTATTGAGTTCGATGCTTGTTGTCTTAACTGGTCGTCCGCTGATGTCTTACAACTGTCCGTGAATATACGTAATGAAGTTTTTAAGTTTGTTTGCATTTATAGACTAATTAACCATGATTGTAACTTATTTTTACAAATGCTTGAGACTTACTTATCAAACGAAAATATTCAAAATTTAGTCCTTCTAGGCGATATGAACATCGATATCCTGAGTTCAAATGTAACCTCTGATTTTTATTTAACTTTGGCAGCTCAGAATGGACTTATTTCTATTATTAATGAGCCAACTCGGCCTTGTTCGAAAACTTGTTTGGATCATGTCCTCATTAGAATGAATAATATTTCTATTGAAAAATACAAAGGTCTTAATTTTGATTTAAGTATTACAGATCATTGCATGACTGGAATTTTATTTCACAATCTGAAAACCAAAATTTACACCCAACCGGTCCCTCAATCTAGCTTGATAAATATCAGATTTGAACATCTCAACAATGCATTACGTTTTCAAACTTGGGACTCCGTATACTCTGTCGATAATGCTTCAAGTGCATATGATACATTCTTGCTAATATTTCAAAGCCACCTTGATAATTGTACAAAGCGATCAGCGAAAAAAAAGTCTGATAATAAACTAAAACCATGGATGAATTCTCACCTTTTAAAAAAAATTAAAACAAAAAACAAACTTAGTTCAAAGTGCTCAAGACATCCAAATAATGTCAGCTTAAAGAGACGTTTTTTAAAACTAAGTAAAGAAGTTAATGAAGAGGTTAAGAAACAACGAAATTTCTTCTTCTCTTCTAAAGTTCAAACTTCGTTAGGTAACCCTAAAAAAGAATGGAAAGCTATCAATAGCATAATTAATATGAACTGCTCAGATGCTCCAAAGCCTATTATTTTAAACATTGATGGTGAAGATCTGTATGATCATACAATCATTGCAAATGTGTTCAACAACTATTTCTGCTCTGTTGGTAGCTTATCTTCGCTTAATGTTGGTAATGTTTTATGCAGCCGCTGTATTAATTCTGCTTTAAATCAAGATGAGTCTCAATGTAATAGCTTCGTTTTCAGTCCGATTTCAGGTTTTGAAATTCTTCAAATTATTAATAAGTTGGATAATTCTAATTCATAAGTTTCGAGTTGAAACGATTGGATTTGATTGTATTGGGGATGCTGCAGCTGGGATTGTATTCCTTCCTGAATCCCAACATTAGGACCTCGATAGCACGGCCTTCGTGCGATGTTTCAGAAAATGATACAGAAAATATTTTGCCACCTTATACTTTTGAGGACAATCATGTAGGTAATCTTGAATAAGACGTACTGATCTATCACTGAAGGCAAAGTACAATTTTAACTTTTTACACAGAAAACTTTGATTAACTCGGTCAAAAGTCTAGATAAAATCGAGCAGTCACAGAAGCGTTAGCTTTTCTTGATCAAACTGGAATACGGTTGCTGCCAAGGACTTTTACCATGGCACAAACCAGCATTTGGTTTGAGATCTGGCTGCATAGGGTTTATTCAAAGATCTTATAAAAGTACGGAAACAAGCTTATGAGACCAGAAGGACTAGTCTTTTAAGGCAAAGCAGGGGCGAACGCAGGGGGGGGTTTTGGGGGTTGAAACCCCCCCCGAAATTTGTGAAATAAAAAAATAACCACATGTTTTTTAAAACAAAAACCAAAATATAAAACATGGAAACATAAAATTCATCTGAAAATTTCATTCTGTCAACCAAAAAATCCCTCCAAATGCGGAAGCCATTTTTATCTATAATTTTAAGGTATTTCATATGTTTTGGAAGGACTTTTTGGTTTTGGTATGTTCTTAGCATGATCACCCTTTTCTAGTGTAAGTAAATTTGATATGTTGATGTGGAGTTAGTATTGGGTCGTATTTAACGGGAAATGCGATAAAAATATATAAAAATTCACTTTCCTACTTACTTACAAAACTAACGGCAGTCGCGACCGAAATCTACGAAAATTAAAATTTTCATCACATACTAAAGGGCAGTCGCTCTATGGCTCTGTATAAGAATGGGATCGACAAGGGCAACTAGGAAAGGGTATACTTATGTACGAATAAGCACATGCACACCCTTGAACATTGTTTGAGTATGCCAAACAAAAAACAGCCCAACAACTTTATAGACACCTTAAAAGTTTGCGATTTGTCCATATATAAGACTGTTCATTGTTTTATGCAGATCGGTGTGACACTTCCGGTATCCGTGGCTTCAAGCGAGCGATCTTTTTCATTTCTACGCAGTTTAAAAACTTATCTGCGAGGAAGAACCAGCGAGGAGCGACTGAACGGTTTAATGTTGCTGTTTGCTGAACATCTATAGGAGTATTGAGGTTGACTATGAGGACGTTATAAATATAAAAAAGGGCAAAGGTTCCAAGGCACATTGATTTTATTTTATAAAATACTAGCTGTGCCCGCGACTTCAACAGCGTGGAATAGTGACTTTCGGCAGAATTTTTAATTTTCCAGTAACCTATTGTTATATAATTTTACTTAAGTACATTTTTGCACACGATTTTCTTACTTTTTTCAAATTTTGCAAAATAAAATTGTTTTGCCGTAAGTACTTCCGTTCCCATGGGAATAATAAAACAAAGAAAAAAAAAACAGACAGATTAAGTTTTGGAATTTTTTGGAATATTATGGCATTTTCCATTGGACGAAAAGAACCGTCCAGGAGCGTCCAGAAGCATTCTCAAACCGTTCCATTGGTGCAAAAAGATCGCTTCTCATGATTCTGAGGAGTGACAACCGCTTCTCGATTTGAAGTGAGAATCGACTCAAGAAGCACTAATACATGTTCCTCAAATGTCAAAAAGAAAATTTTCCACAGGAAATATTTCTTATGTGCAATTGGTGTTTTACTCACACAAAGCCAACACGTTAAGTTGAGCAAAAACAATTTTAGGTGTTCCATTGATTTTTAAAATGAGTGCTTCCCCGAGTGAAACCAATGGAAAACGCCATTAGTAACGACTCCCGTTCCCGTGGGAATATGGTGATCGTTCTCATAGGAATATGGAAATGAGTTAAAGTTTATGTTACTCGCTCGGGATAGTGTAGCATTCTTTCTAACGGTGGAAGAATTTTTGAAATCGGTGCAGTAGTTTCTAAGTTCTCGTTTACGTTCCCGTTCTCATGAGAATATAGGGATAAAATGCATAGCCTGTGTCCTTCCTCAAGTTCTTTCTGTACCAAATTTCATTCAAATGGGTTCAGTAGTTTGGGCGGGAGACGGTAACATAGAAAGCTGGACAGACAGAGTTACTTTCACATTTATAATATTAGTTAGGATTGTTCCTAGCAATGTACGAGTATTTATACAAATCAATACAGAGTATAAAAGAAGCATAAAAATATTAAAAACAAATTTTTCGTTCATATTTAATTAATTTTTTCAAAACCCCCCCCGAAAAATTTTTCTGCGTGCGCCCCTGAGGCAAAGGAATAACAATACCGCGTTTCCAACATGGTGGAAATGAAGATGACGGGATGGAAATGCAAAACTTAATTATGTGTGTAAAGTTAAGTATAATAAATGGCAAGACGATTTTTACCAACCAAATTGAAAGTTCACCTTCGCCAACAGAATCGGAACTAATGCAAAGAACGTTCCTGACCAGATCAATCTGAACCTTAAAATTCAAACTCTGAGGAGCTTTGTAAATTGCAGAGTTGTTCATTGTGAACTGAGCATTATGGCTCACCGAGAACCTATTGTCCTTTCTTTCTTTCCCCCACTTTATTTCTGTGTAGGTACATTTCATTTGCAGCATGTGCGTATAGTCCCTTCCAAAATTCAAACGATCTTACTACTACTTTGACCATTTTAAGTTTGAGGAGTAGAATTACCAGCTCTAACCCCAATATTGGGTCTTTTTGCAAACGAACCAGAAACGTTCCTTATTTTAAGCGTAAATTCAGCTTCTTTGCATTTTCTGCAATTTTACGAACCCTTTTCGCTCGCAGAAGGAAAATATTTCAATTTAACAAATTCATTCCCACATTTCTTCCATAGCCCCTGGTGTAATGGTCAGCATGTGTGCTTGTTACGCGAGAGGTTCGTGGTTCGAATAACAACAGAAAAAAAAATGTTTTTCCACGGGAATCGCCTCTCGCTAGGATTTGGAAAATCCTCCGATGGTTAATTCATTGCGATGAACAGCGCTTTCTTCATTAGCGTTTTGGAACCATCACAAAATTGTAGTTCCCTTCCAACCCCTCACAAGGCATGGTTGTGAAAAATGCGCTCGGCCCGGGGCCCCCGCTCTTTTTCGCCACCTAATGCATGTATTTGTATGTACGCTGTAGGTATGATGCAAAATTCAGTTTTTTGATCTAGTAACTAGTACAAAACTTTTTTTTGTGCTATGACCTTTCACGAAGGTAAAATACTTGAAACTCCTTTTATTGTGAAGTTACGATGATCATTTCGATGTTAGGGATATTTCAAGGCGAAATGGTTGATATAAGCTTTACGAAATTTTTACTTCTAGAAAATGAGAACCTTCATTCATCACAATTGAGTCATTCTGTTGCTTATTCAGTGTTATCTTTAAATTCCAAGTTTTATTTTTATTTTTTAAATCCAGCATTTCAATAATTTCATCAAACTTAAGATTATACGACTTTGAGGAACAATTCGCAAGTCTTACCCTGGCTCTAAAAAGACCAAAACAAAAACACCAATAAAAAGGGTTTTACAGCTTGTGACATGACACAAATTAAGCTTGTTTTACGCCTTTAACTTCGTAAATCCAATCCACCTTTAGGTTAAAGTATAAATTTAACGACACTGTTTCCTGTTCATTATCCTTCTATAATCCTGCATTTTTAAAGTTTCTCACAGGAAATCTTCCTCGCACGGCACTAAAAGGAAGAAAAGCAAACAACACGAAAAGGCACTTCTCATCCTCCAGCCTCCGATATTCTGGCTGTAGGGGGTTACCTATTCTCAGTGTAGTAAACCAAAATGGCATGCGATTTGATTGACATGGTTCTCTTTTGCTCTCGTGATTCAGTGTGTTTCCCTCTGCTTTTCATCGAGGCTTTTTATCATGAAAAAATGGGAAGAAAATACGATTTCATCAGAATGGCCAAATGGCAAACATGAATTCTGCTAACGTCGAGGAAAAAAATGAAAAAAAAAAAAAAGAAACAACAGTTCTTGTGCCCACGGAATCCTTCTTTACAACAGCACTCTTGAGTAAATCCCCATGTGACCCTATCGTGTGCTCCATAATCCGGTGCAAAATGTAAGCAACCTCGTTCATCGTTGAGTAGGTAGATATAGTTGGCCGAGAAGGACGAAGCTTTGGAGGGTGGAAATGAAAAAATATCCCCAAGCTAAAACAGCCGAATAAACAAATCTGGTAAAATGGAAAATGGAATAATACTCCACCTGTGTATACGTGCAGCCTTCGTCCGTTTTTTTTTCTGTTTTTATTTTTTTTATTTTTTGCCAAGCTCCTCATTAAAAGTCAATTCGGAGGCGCATTAAACGTCCGGACTTCGAATTAAAACTGTTTGCCGTGTGATGGCTCATGTATTCCAATTGGCATCAGCAGAAGAGTGTAGGTACTGTATAATAACCCTTTTTCGCTGAAATGAATGAAAATGGATGAGGTAGTGTATTTTTCGTTTTGTTTTGCAATATTCCTGCTGCCGTTGCCGTTTCTGAGAATTATCATTGCGCTGCCTAGCTACAACTACGATACCCCATTGCATAAGAACTCAAGTGGGCACTCATTGTTTTTGTTTTTCGTTTATTTACCAAGGACTTTGCTTCTCAGGCTGATTTAAACAAGCAAAAAAAGGGTTGGAGGGGAAAGAAAGACAATCCTTTATTTGCGATTTGGTGCTTCAATCAAAAACAAAACAAAAATCAAAAAAAAAATTCTGAATTGGCATTAGAAGCAGTACAGCAGATGTATTCAAACTAATGAATACGAAATCTTTCGAAAAAATTCCATTTTCGAGCAAACCTTTTGCAAATCGGTTGATCAAAGGGTTGTGTGCGTGTGCTGTGATATGCACATGTAACTCGTCAAAGGGGGTGGAGGGTGGAAGTCGGCATCGGCTTCGGCAGCGTGGCCATGATGCAGCTTTTGTACCTGTTAAGGATTTTCATTTAAATTAGCATACCACAACGCTGTTGAGGCATGAGTGCCAGTGCCTGTTATAGTTGGTGAAGTAAAGTGAGCTCATGGGTTGTAAGTTGTGCACCCCACAACGATGATACACATCCCTTTGTTAGTCACGTCTCACGTATAACGTTTACTTTCAGGGAAAAAACCAATTAATTAGTGTTTTAAATTTTGTCGAATGCATGTGGTTTGTTTTACTCAAGTGGGCGACTTCAAACAAAAAACTATAGCAAAAGGGTTGCTCTCATGTTTGAAGTGTATGGAGACTGTAATGGTCAATACCTACTTTAAATACATATTTTGAGATTTCAATGGAACTTAATTACTTTGCAAGCGGAATGTGGAAAAGGGTTGTGCGAAACGAAATGGGTCTTCATTGCAAAGTCTGTAGCATATTAAAAAGGTGATGCAGGCTGTGAGCCCTCAATGGGCCAATGGCAGTTCACATAACACTGCTTCTTCTTACTTTAATTACTCTTCTACTTTTCTGTTATCATCATTATTAATTGCACCTACACTTGCTCTTTTGGTAAATATTTAATTTAACTCTGGGTAAAAGAAATACCTTGAGAACGGAAAAAGTAGGCCTAATTGAGATGACCGGGAACAAGCAAAATTCATCAAAGCCAGAAAGATTGGAAGAAGGTCCACAGTTTAACACTTCTGTCTTAAGGACTCAAAAAGTATGGAAAAAACAGCAAAGCAACATTGTGTCAGGAAAGGCGGGTGACACTGAGAGCTGCTTCAAATACAAGGTAAGCAAAGTTGATGCAGAAACTGGAGTTGAGGCTTGTAAATGGACTGTTCCTCGCGTGATATAGATAGCCACCCATATTGGCAAAATAAAAATGAAGAAAAAAAAACACCATTGAATGCGAAACGTAAGAACCAGCATATGGTGACATCGTATCATGCAAACATCCCCGTCAACACCACACTAGACAGCAGACATATTTTGATCTAACACAAGGCGAACACTGAACATGTCCAAATCTGGACGTGTAAACTTGACCTCTTCAAACGAACTGTTTAAACTTAAAACGAAAACTTGGCAACTTGTGAGTATTTCCAATCGAACAAGCTTTCAGCAAAGCTCTCGCAGCTACTTAAGCGGAGCAGCGCTAGTAAGAATTATTGATTATGCTTAACTTTTGAATACATAAAACGATACGGTTGTTACGTGTTATGATTGACAGCCCGTTTGTACACACAAGCCACAAGTCACAACGTTGTGACGTCTGGTCTGCCTGCATAAACTGGATGCATATGCCATCTGCGATTGTGCTCCTGACAGATCCAATCGTTGATTGAAGCCCTGTCTGATCTGATTGCCTTGCAAGTGCATCGCCGATATCGTTCCCAGTTATCCCAGCTCCCAGCTCCCGTTTTTCTACTTACTTACTTAGGTGGGCATTACAGTTCGGGGTGAACCTGGGCCTCAACCAACATCCTTCTGTAACGACTTCGATTTCGGGCGAGCTCTCTCCAGTTTTGCACTCTAAGTCGGTTGTGGTCTTCATCCACTTGATTGTGCCACCTAAGACGAGGTCTTTCCCTTCCGCGATATCCCTGCAATGTGCTTTCGAACACCCGACGAGCCGGAGCGTTTGGGTCCATCCGCTCTACATGGCCCAACCATCGTAGCCTCGCGATGCGTATTTTTTTGGCTATGCCCATGTCGCGGTACAGCTCATACAGCTCGTTGTTGTATCTTCTTCTCCACACATTGTCTTCGCATACGGGACCCAAGATCATTCTGAGAGTTTTTCTTTCGAAACGACCAAGGGTTTCCTCATCCGCTTTCGATAAGGCCCATGCGTCCGCGCCGTAAAGCAGGACTGGGATGATCAGGGTCTCATACAAGGTAACCTTGGTTTTTCTGGAGAGGGTTTTGTTTCTCAATTGCTTTCTTAACCCAAATAAGCAACGGTTGGCAAGGGTTATTCTCCGTTTGATCTCCGCACTGATGTTGTTGTCCGTGTCTATAGCGGATCCTAGGTAGACGAAGTCCTGTACTATCTCGAAGTTATGTCTGTCTATTGTGACGTTTTGTCCAAATCGTCGATGTTATGTGTCCTTGTTTGATGACAACATATACTTCGTTGTGCCCTCATTAACTATCAAACCCATTTTTGCCGCTTCTGTTTCAATACTCGCAAAAGCTCCTATGACATCACGCTTTTTTCTTCCCATTACGTCAATATCTTCTCCGGCGAGTAATTGTACAGACTTTTGAGAGATTGTTCCTCTGGTGTTGACGTTGGAGTTTCTTACAATCCTTTCAAGTATGATGTTGAAGAAATCGCATGACAGTTTGTCGCCTTGCCTTAAGCCTTTTTCGACATCAAAGGTCTCGGTGAGTTCTCTACCGACCTTGACGGAGCAGCGTGAATTTTCCAAAGTTATGCTGCATAGTCGTACGAGTTTTTCGGGGATACCGAAACTAGACATGGCTCTGTACAGCTCGTCTCTGTAGATACTGTCATACGCGTCCTTGAAATCGATAAAAAGATGGTGAATATCGATATGATATTCTCGGGTTTTTTCCAAGATCTGCCGCAATGTGAAAATTTGGTCTATTGTGGACTTCTCTGGTCTAAAACCACATTGATAAGGACCTATCAAGTTATTGACGTGGGGTTTCAGACTTTCACATATTACAGCAGACAAGATCTTATAAGCGACTTTAAGGAGGATTATCACTCTATAATTGGCGCAATTTTGAGGGTCTCCCTTCTTTAGGATCGGGCATACGATACTGAGGTTCCATTCATCGGGCATGCTTTCTTCCGACCATATCATACAGATCAGCTGTGCATGCTCCTTTTCATCTGGTCTCCAGCTGCCTGGAAAAGTTCGGCATCAAGGCCATCTTAACCTGTAGTCTTATTTGATTTAAGTTTGCATATGGCAAGCTTAACCTCCTCAAGGTCGGGAGGGCGGCATTCTTGATCATCGTCCAAGCTAAATGGGGCAATCAGCCTGACAGCGGAATTTGTGTCCTCATCGCCGTTAAGCAGTCTGCAGAAGTGATCTTTTCAGATCCTCAGTAGCGACTGTGACTCTACAACTATATGTTTCTCTGCTGGTCTTTACAGGCTTGAGTTCAGGGTTTGCCACCTTGGCAGGATCTTTTTACCTTTTGGTAAAACTTCCGAATCATGGCACCCGTTTTCTACACTAGGAAATATGAGGACTAAATATAGCCTATGTTGTTTGCTAAGGCTTTACACCATCTCTGTTTAAGATTGCATATAAATCGGCTCAGTAGTTTTGGAGTCCATTCAAAACAAAAACAAAAATATTTATTCTTTACAACAGTGAACAAAAAAAAAATGTTTTTTCCGGGTATCGCCTTTCGCGAGGAATTGGCAAGTCCTCCGTTAGTAAATTCATGCCATGAAAAGCGCACCGTTCGGATCCGGCATAAAATTGTAGGTCCCCTCCATTCCCTCACAAGGCATGGTTGTGAGAAATGCGCTAGGCCCAGGGGCTCCTCGCTCTGTAGCGCCACCCTATTTATTTTTATTTAACAGTGAACAAATTCCAACTAATGTGTGAAGATTGAGCTAATATGCGAGTCAAAAGTCAGCGCAACGAAGTGTACATGGGCTCGACAGCTACGTTAGGCTATTCAAATACTTTAAAAATAATTCACTGAAATGACTGAGCAGCCGCAATTCTTCGATTTTACTATCGAAAACGCCATTTTTGGTAAAGCGCAATTAAGTAGAGAGCGACATAAATTAGGGAGAAAGGAGTGATGGTAACAGTCGCCAAATCACTTAAGTTATTTGCTTTAACTTTAGCTCCGAACCAATTATTATATCGTTTTTAGTAACATTTCTTTAACGATGTGACACTTGCCGTTTTATACTCGCTTAATTTTTGTTGTAATCAATTTTAATAAAGCTTTACTTGAACCTTGAAGCCAATGAATAATAACACTGTGTGACAAATTTTTGTTTTTGTGCTCTAACATTTAATGAAACAGCTATTTTTTATCAAAATAGACCTGCTAAACTCAAAAACGTAAACAGATTTTTTGTAACACGTATCGTTTTAAAGTTATGATATGTAAATTGATGTACTATCTATCTATATCTATATCTTCTATATACATATAATAAAAGCGTAACAGTTTGTTTGTTTGTGCACGCTAATCTCAGAAACTAGACTCTCTAGATAGAATTTAATATATAATATATTGTGGTAAGCTTAACTTAACATTTAGTTTTTATTTCATGTCAATCGGTTGATAAATTGAAAAGTTATGCCAATTCTTGCGGACGAAGCCATTGGCACACCTTGTAAATAAATAAAGACAGTTTCAAAATTGTATATTATATTTTTTACTTAAATTTATTAATTAAAAAAAAATGTTATGTATATTTACAAGTGAAGAAGAAATGAGCCAAATATTCCAAAACGAAAATGATGAAAAATTTTTTACCAAACCAGCAGTAATCTGCTAACATTTTAGCATTTCATCTTCCTTGATAACGCTCTTCTATCTGTTTAATGTCCTGGTGAATGCGTTCACCTTGTTCTTCACTTACCACTCCAAGATTAGGTGGGAAAAAATCGAAATGGGAATGCAAGAAATGAAAAATTTTTAAAGACATTCTGCACCCCATCGTTTTGAATTTTTGTAATTAGTCATTCATAAAAATATGTTCGTAGGGCAACTCTGCAACTCGTTTGAAATGTCATTTGAAAGAACGAATTCCACACAGCTACCAACTTGAAATAATAAAAAAATATGATGATCTAAAGCTGTTTTATTATCATGATCAGATCCGGATTGGATCAATAACGACGTTCGATCTTTTGTTTTTTACGAGGGCACACGCAAATAGTATTGACACTATTACTTAGAAACGTGACGTGTTAGACACCCATATTATTAGACAATGTTTTCAGCAATGGAATAAGGAACTCAAAACACGTAACTTTATTCATGTTAGAAAAATCGTGTCACACAGTGTAATTATCCGTGAATTCCGAGAGCTATCTTTGATCAAAAATATTAATTTTGATCAAAAATAAAGTTGTGAAATTTGTTCTCCAGGAATTGAACTCAGTTACGGAGATGTTCGAATGTGAAACTATATTTTGAATAACAGTTTGACTATATACGTAGGTATATTCCATAAATGAAGCCTGCTCCTGCAACTTCCGCGGCTCTTGATTTATGTTTCTTTTTTAATAGTTTTAATCACTTCTGTCTCGTATTGAATCACGTTACGCCAATCCTATATACTTAGTCTATCTATGTAGAAATCCCTCATGCAAAAGTTGCCATATATCGTCATAATACGACGACGATTCAACGGAATATGGGTCGTTTTGCCTGCAGCTAGTAACATCGTCCTGTCATCCATCTAGTGTTCCATATTGTGTGTTCATCTTTCAATACACACCGAGTGATATGCGATGGTGCATGTCGCATGTGTCACCTTCATGAACTATATTCCAACTCCCACTCATATACGATATACTCCTACTTCTCCCCCCATACTCATCACGGCTCATAGCGGTTTTTGAGAGAGAAAATCACATAAATTTTCCGGGAACTCATTATTTATCCTGTCAACGAATGTATGGATGACTGAGAGTGTTTGAGAGCAAAGGACTCACATGCTATTCATATGTATCCTAGCGAATGGAAGGATAATTAAACTTTAATTAGGAAACTGTACAAGTGTGTCACATTTATAGTGAGAACGTGACGGTATGCCCGTGCCATCTTTTGAGCTCCTCCGCACACACACACACATTGCATTCCCTTTTTCTAAAAGTTATGAGAGCTTGCTTCACTTTAAGTAGGCGGTTTGTTTAATGCACAGGTCTTTTCAACTAAAGGATCACACACGTTCTCTTTTGCCTCTTGTTTAAACGTGGGAGGTTATTAATTTGAACTGGATAAGAAAATTTTCTAATGAACCACTGCGATAGGGTTCCATTTTTTTCTTTTCTACTATTTTTTCTTTATTTCTTGATTAAATGACTGCAAGGAGCATCAGCAATTTATGTGAAGGAGCATCTTGTTAGGTTATGGGTAGAGGAGGGTATTTGTGTGCCAGATGCTGAAAGATATGAGGCCATTTGCTGTATGAAAAAGTAAGATAAGGTTTTAATTAAATGTTTTTAGTTTATTGTAAGTAATCTAATTAAATGAATGAGCTTAATTGTGAACATTTCGTGCAGGAAACATTTGTACCTATAAATTAATAAAGGAATGACTTTTCATATCTTTAAGTCGAGGTCTCAAAAACAAAAACTTTATAAAGAGAATGTCTTTTGAATTTAAAAAACTATTGAAATTTTATGTTTATGAATAAGGAACGTGACAATGGTTCCCAAGGTTCCAAAAGGTTAGGAGTCGCTGACTTTTGGTTTGCTTGTCAGGTTATAATAGTTGTGTTGAGAACTGAGCCAAACGATTCTGCTTGTGAAACTTAATCACTCAGGTGAGCATTGCAGTTCGAGGTTAACCTGGGCCAATATCATTCGCCTAATTTTTTCGCCAACAATTCCGATTTCGAGTGATATATCTCCAGTCGGTTAAAGTATTTTTCTCCATGACTGCGCTACTTTAATCTCCTTCGTACACGACATACCATAAATGTGCTTTTGAGAACACATCGAGTTGGATTGTTGACATCCATCCGCTTTGCATATCCCAACCATCGTATAGTCATGCCCTGGTAGTGGTACAGCTCATACATTTCTTTGTTGAATCTTCTTTACAAATAGTCTTTACATACGGGATGAGACACCACTCAGAGATTCTTTCTTTCGAAACGACCAAGGGTTTCCTCTTCCGGTTTAAATATGGTTGAGGCTTCCGTGTCACAAAGCAGAACTAGCAGGATCAAGGTCTTATAAAGGGGTACCTTGGTGTTTCTTAAGGGTTTTGTTTCTCATGATCCAACATTTAATTGCCGCACTAATGTTTTTTTTTATCGGATCTTCGAAGTCTATTGTGACATTTTGTCCTTGTTTGATGACAACATATACTTCGCCTTTTCTTCCGTTGTTTGCTCTCAGCAATGTGATCGAAACATAGTTTCGCGCAAATGATAAATAGGTGTGCGTCGTAACCAGCGGACTAGCTAAACTGATGCCAACGATTGGTGTGTCGAGCCTCTGGAGACTCGCACATCATTTCCTTAAATTGGAAGTTCTACATCACTCACAAACATCACCATTCACACATTTATACACACCATTACCCACATTAGGTACACAATGCAGAATATCACACACACACCACGATATACACACACATACACATACCATAGATGAGAGAAATCGAAATTAATCGCATAGTGCTGCAAGTGTAAACACCGTATGAACGCAGTAGGACATTTAGTAGAATAGCAACGCAAATTCCCAGAAGTATTATTTTCAACTCTCAGAAGTTTTCATTTTTTCTCGACAAATTTTATGGGTGGGGTCTGACCTCGGACTCAAGAACTGGATAATTGGAACATACCCCAAAAACTTTTAAAGCTCCGTGCGATTGGAAGAAAATAGTTTGGTGCATATCAGCCATAAGCTGGCATTTGCTAGAGACCCGTGATTGAAAACCTCCTTACATTTTTCTAACAGAAAATGCAATAAATAGCATTAAATTCCTTTTGGGAATCAAAGTTTGTTGTTTTCAAAGGCCTCCCAAGTTGCAGTTGTCGAAACCAAGTTATACAGTTACATATATGAGAATACCCATACCGACGCACAGTGGGACGACCCATAGTAAAAATTAAAAACTGCAACTATTTTAGCGGTACTTAAAATTAATTGGTAAGTCATCCCAAAGTTATAGACACTTGTGTGAAAAAAAAATATTTTCAAATTTTGGGTGGAGTTTTCAAAATATGGTCAAACATGGGTCTTGGGTTCTTTTTTGTTTTATCATAAGCAATGTGTCAATAAACCTAATCACGAAAAAAAACTTGCGCAAGTTTGCGCCTTTTTGAGAAAATTGGTATTTTAAGATACAACTGTGTTCATCAAACATGGTGACTTATTAACGGTATGGCTCGATAGTGCACAATCCAGGAAAGATTCAAACGTTTTCAACAAAATTAAGCAATTACTTGGATTGGAAGAACTTCATGAAGGAGAAAATGCGAAGTTAGAATAAATTTCGAAGCTTTTTGTTTTAGTTTGAAGCAAAAATGGCAGGGTTGCCAGAGAAAGAAGGACAGATTTATGAAGGATAACCAAAGATGGCTTAACCTTAGTTTGTCCTTATTACATGGATTTTTAAATTTCGTAAGTTATAATACAACTCTATATCCGGAAATAAAACTTGTATTAGAGGGTCATTCCATGGTGTAACACCCGAAACGCTCACTTTTCGACTCATAAAACTGTTAATCCTTATGCCAAAATCTACAAAACTTACAATTAAGATCAAACAACTAAAATCGTAGAAATTAAAAAAAAAAAAATGCTAAATAAAGTAAATAAATAAATAAATCGCTTATTAACAGTTTTATTTCGTATTTGTATTTATTTACTAAACGATAAGCATTTTAAAACAGATTGTCTTATTAGAAATACTTAGAAATTGAGCATTTAAAAAAGAATTAAAATTATTTAAAAAAAAAAGAATTAAAATTAGATAAATATATATATAAAAGAGATGGGAAAAGAAAAAGATGAAGTTTAAAAAAGAAGATAAAGAAATAGTTTCAGCATTTGAAAAAGTTTTTTTAATGGAGTTTCAGCATTTGAAAAAGTTTTTTTAATGGAATTTTCGAAACGTTTGTAGCTTTTTATTCCTCTCAGGTTGGCAGGTAAGGAGTTCGAAAGGCCAACAGCGTGCACAAAGAACTGTTGCTTTGAGTTTCTGTATTTAAAAGTAGGGACGATCAGAATATTACTTCTTCGAAGTAGTGGAAAATTAAGCTTTTCGAAAAGATATCCAGGAGATTTGGTATGAAGAAGTTTAAAAAGAAATATCAAAGTTTGATAATCCATATACTTGTTAAAAGGCATATTAAAAACACTACCTGTCTGTACCGAAACATGGTCAAAACGACGTAGACCATAAACAAAACGAACAATATTGTTAAATGCAACTTGTAGCTTGCGTTTGTTAGCACTATCAGGACAACAAAAAATGCGGCTACCGTAAAAAAGGGTTGGTGGGACAAGTGTTTTGGCTATAGTCAATTGTGTGGAGACTGGAAGACAACTTCCGGATATGTATAAAACCCGCAGAGCAGCATAAACCCGACCAACAGCGCTTGCCAAATGATTGTCCCACGATAATGTTTGATTGAAAACAATACCAAGATTTTTTACTGTTCTAACGTAGTTCAAAATTTTTCCCTCAAGTTCAATACTTGGCAGATATGTCATGTCAATGGTAGTGTTGCTAATAACAATAGCCTGACATTTATTCAAATTAAGTTTCAAACGATTCTCTCTAGACCACTGTCCAATACCCATAAGGTCTTCGTTTAATCTGGCTTTTGCATCTTCAACCATACCAATTTGATAACTGAAGTAAATTTGGACATCATCTGCATACACATGCATTTTGCAGTGCTTGAGTATAGAAGGAAGATCATTGTTGAATAGCGTAAACAAAAGCGGACCAAGTATCGATCCCTGGGGCACACCACTAGGAGTAGTGAGAAATTCGGACAGCCTTGACTTCGCATAAACAGCTTGAATTCTGTGGCTTAGATATTGTTCAATAAGAGATAAGGCAGAGTTTTCAAAGAAGAAAAATGTTTTGAGTTTGTTCAGAAGTATCTCATGCGAAACAGAACCGAATGTCTTAGAGAAATCCAGTAAAGCCAGAGTGGTGATTTTTATCGATTTGCTGCCGACCTGCCGTATGTCGTCTATTATTTTAAGAAGCGCATAGTTGTGCAACTGTGTTTTTGTCTGAAACCAGACTGCATGGGTGAAATTAATTGATGATTTCCCAAAAACTCTGTAATCTGTCGGCTAACAATCTTTTCGAATGCTTTTGAGATGAAAGGAAGGATGGAAATTGGTCGGAATTCCAGTTTCTGCTTTTGCGACTTCTTAAGAATTGGAATTATTTTTGAAGCTTTCCATAGTTTTGGATAGCACGACTTTGTAAAAATTGTATTAAAAATATGTGTCAAGAAAGGAGATATAAAAGGGAGTATTATTTTTACAAACTTTGGATGCACATTGTCTAATCCAATAGCTTCCGATTTAATATCTTTTACGGCTTTAAATACCTCAACTTCAAAAACAAAAAAAATTGAATTTATGAGTCGAAAAGTGTGCGTTTCGGGTGTTACACCATGGAATGACCCTAGACATACAAATTATTTGCATATTGTTATCCTTAAAGTAATGAAGTTAAAATTTGTTTGTGTTATTTTTGCGTTCAGTTGAAAAATCACTCTTAGTTCAAAAGCAAACTTTATCTGTTTAGTTAACGGGAACTAGCAATCAAAAAAGTTTTGAAGAATGCTGTTAGAGAACTCAAAAACGACGTGTTCGGGAACTAGTGTCGCAACACATTGTAATGTCGGGTAGATTTCGGGTCGATTTTAGCAACATTAGGGGGTTGCGATCGAATTTCTTTGCTGTGTACGCTCACACTGCAAAATGCAGGCCAGCTGTTTTGGCACTAAGTGAAACACAGGTGGGTGTTGGTTCTGATCCCTCAGAATTCAACCTGCCTGGATATAGCTTAGTGCCACTATTCTTTTCCTCCCATGGCCTCGCCGTTTATGTTCGAAATGATATTGCTTACCAACTTCTACCACAATACGGCCTTTGTTCTAATACGAACTTTAATTTCATGTGGTTAAAATTCACTGTCCGTAAGCATATCATTCACTATTGTTTTATGTACAGAAGCCCCAATTTAGATAGCAATTCAACCTCCAACGAGTTTGATGCGCTATCTGAATCCATAATAAGAATTGTTTCCCTTTATCCTCACACTGAAATCGCAATTGCGGGCGATTTCAATGTACACAATTCAGGTTGGCTTCGACATTCTGGCCAGACAACACCCGAAGGAAAATATGTTGAGATCTTCGCTGAGTTTAACGAATTAACTCAACTTGTTGATGAGCCCACTCGAGTTCCAGATATTGAAGGCCATGCGGCCAACACTCTTGACTTATTTCTCACTTCTCATCCCGAAAAATACAGGGTTGTAGTATCATCTCCTTTAGGCAAATCAGACCATTGTGTCATATCGGTAGATTTTTCGTCTTCCGTCACGGTAAAAAAAGATAAAGTCCCCAAAAGAACTGTGTGGCAATACGAGAAAGCCAATTGGGACGGACTGAATAATTTCTTTCGAAATTTTAATTGGTCATTGTGCTTTCTCGACGGAAACGTTGATGCATCAGCTGATATGATATCTAACGTAATTCTCAACGGCATGAGAAATTTTGTTCCTCACAGAACAAAAAGTATCATCCCCAAAGAAAATTCGTGGTTTGATTCAAGCTGTAAAGAGGCGATTAGGGATCGAGAAAGTAGTTTTCGCAAATTTAAAGATAACCCCACTGTAGAAAACCGAAATTTGTTCAAACGGTCCAGAAATAGCTGTAATGCTCAGATACAAAGGGCTAAGTTTTTACATGACCAAAAAGTAAGGCAAAAAATACTATTGTGTCCAAAAGGAAGTAAAAACTTTTGGTCTTTTGTGAAGAACATTAAGAACTCGACCACGCCATCGGTCCCAACGCTCGTCTTCAATGACTCTCCGTATGTCAGCTCCATCGACAAAGCCAATTTGCTGGCAGCTCAATTTGCTGCCAACTCGACACTTCCTCATAGCATATTGGCTCCACCTGAGCTCGAGTCTGCAAATTCTTTGATGAAGCAGATATTTTTGTCGAACTCGCTCGGTTGCGAGAGTCCTTAAAGATCTCAACATACATAAATCCGCTGGTCCAGATGGTATCCCCGCCGTTATTCTGAAGAGGTGTTCTTCTACGCTGGCAAAACCACTGCGTAAACTTTTCCATCTTTCCTATTCTGCTGGGATTTTTCCGAGCAGATGGAAAACTGCATTTGTCCAGCCCGTCCCTAAAAAAGGCGAATCTTCCTCCCCTTCCAATTACCGTCCAATTGCACTAACGTCCCTTCTTTCCAAGGTCATGGAAACGTTGATAAACCGTCAACTTATGAAATATCTTGAAGAACGAAAGCTTCTTAATGACCGTCAGTACGGCTTTCGTAGCAAACGGTCCACTGGTGATTTGATGGCTTATCTCACCGAAAAGTGGAACCAATCTTTACATTGTTTTGGAGAAAGTAAGATTATTGCGCTTGATATTTCTAAAGCATTTGATAGAGTTTGGCATCAGGCTCTTTTATCGAAAATGCGTGCTTTTGGTATCGATGAGTCTCTTCTTCGTTGGATTAGAAATTACCTTTCCGACCGTTTAATACAAGTTGTGTTGGATGGCTTCAAGTCTGATACCCACTTAATAAATGCTGGTGTGCCCCAGGGCTCCGTTTTGTCTCCGACTCTCTTCCTCATTTTCATTAATGATCTCTTGTCAGAAACTTCTAATCCTCTCAACTGTTTTGCTGACGACTCGACCCTCAGCTTTTCATATTCGTTTCCAAATTCACGTCCTTGCTCTTCGGATGTGGAACTGGAACGGTTGCGTATGATAAGCTCATTGAATTCTGACCTTGACAGCATTGTTGCATGGGGTCTTATGAACCGAGTAGAATTCAATGCTTCGAAAACTCAATGCTGTCTCTTGTCGTTGAAGCTTAACATTCCCCCATTGCCATTATCCATGAATGGTACCTGCATCGAAGAAACCGAAAAGCTGTCAGTACTTGGTATGTGTGTAAACGATGATCTTCGTTGGAACGACCACATATTTGAAGTCGCCAAAAACGCTGCTAAATGCTTAGGTTTCTTGAGACGATGCAGGAAGTTCTTCACCCCTTCTGATCTGGCTACAATTTATAAGGCCTACATCCGCCCAAAACTGGAGTATAACTCTCATATCTGGTCAGGTGCTTCTCAAACATCTTTGCGCCTACTTGATAGGGTACAAAATAGAGCGTTAAGATTGATAGGTGATAGTTCAATCGTAGAATCGATTGATTCTCTTGGACATCGTCGAAACGTTACCTGTCTCTCTCTCTTTTATCGCTTTTTCCACAAACAGTGCTCTAGTGAAATAGCCAGCTGCATTCCTCCCTTGAAACAATTTAGCCGCAACACCCGCCTCGCTAGGAATGCTCATCAGTTCTGCCTTGAGCCCAACTTCGGGCGTACAGTCAAGTATAGAGATTCTTATTTTAGTCGCACCACCCGAATGTGGAATGCTTTACCTGGCTCTGTGTATCCCCTGCATTACGATTTACAAAAATTCAAAAGCAACGTGCATCGGTGTCTCCTTTCAAATCCTCTCCTATTTTCCTAAATGCTCGCACTGTGTTTAATAACATTATAAGGGTAGTCATAACCCCTTGATGTGCGCGCTAATTATAAAAAAAAAAAAAAAAAAAACATCCCAGAGCTAAACTATACTGCTAAAATTGCGACTTCAAAGTCTCATAAAAAAAGTGAAAAGGTCTTGTCTTTGCAACAAAGCTTAGCATTATTTCTTAACTTGGGATTGTCAAAGCGGAGATACACTTTGCTCAGAACTGTCGTCAACATCGGTAAGGACTGTTTTTCCAGCCACAACTCTCAAAAAAAAAAATATAAAGCAGAACTATTGCGTGAAGCGACAGCAGTATCGGAGCCGGTTGCTGAGGTGAATGTTCAATCCTTTTTGAATAAGACAGCTCTTATGCCTTTGAAGCTTGTTGATACTTCCACGAGCCGTGAAGTCTGGGTTTAACCAAGACCAGATTCTACGTTTTGCTGGAAACCCACAAAACTAATTTTTTCAAAAGATAATAGTAGCCTTGTTTCAAATGAGCTGCAAACATTTGGAAACTATTTCTGATTTAGAAAACTTAGCCATGGATGTTGATGGTAAAATAATAATAATTTGAATTATCAAAAAGTGATCCAAATATAGATTCTTATTAGGTTAACAGTGTAGTAAAACTTCAGGATTACCCGTCGAATTAGACCTAAGTAATTTGAATACTTCGTCGGAAAGCGATAGTGATTGAGTTATATATCAAGTATTAATAAGTTAAGCTATTAATTTAGCTATTTAAATCATCTTATCTTTATAACAAAACAAAAACCAACAATCAAAAATAAAAATAAAAATAGGAACAAGTTCGCTGCTCAGTTTTTTTTAACAAAATGTCCTGGATTTATGAGTTTTTGTGTATAAATTCCTTTGTTTCCAGGTTACAATCATAGATATAAGTCATTAAATACCATTTCAAGCATATTTGGTTGAATTCCTTATTTTATTCACAAGATTTAAATTTTGCCGTTTATCGTTTCACTGTGCGACGCCACAAGAACGCAGAGTTTTCATACAATTGCGTTTCTGCACCTGCAACAACTGCAAAAAACGCTTTGGTTTAAGAAAACCTCAAATCAATTTTTAGTATTTCAGCATCGAGTTCGTGGTTTGGAAATTTCACCATATAATTTCTTGGAACCCACTTTTTTCAGTACACCCTGTACTAAGAAAATACCATTTTTAGTTATTTTTTTTAACATTAAACTCATCGTTCCTTATCGTTCTACGTTATCTGTTAATTGTGAACACAGCCTAACTAAGCAGCCGCTAATCGCATCGGCAGCATTGTTACTCTGCCTGTTGCACTTTTTTTATTCGCCGACCTTTGACAAAAAATGTCATTAACAATTCAAAATTTTCATCGCGGCGTACCTGTTCGGCGTTTCTTTTCTTTTAATTTTCATTTGTTTTTATTTTTCTAATAACTGGGTCCGCATATCATACAGTTTTCAAGTTTTGTTTCATTTTCAATTTAGTATAAGTCGAAAAAAAGTGCAACAACAAGGACAGAAAGAAATAACTATGGAGGTAATCATAAACAAATTTAAATAAATAATTAAATAAATAAATAAAAAGATAAATAAATAAATTAATGAATTTATAGACAAACGAATAAATAAATTAGCAAGTGAATATATCAAATAATAAGTATCAAAATCGTTTGCTTTTTACAAACATAAATTCTACCCCATTGCAAACCAATCTTTTGATTTTTAATTGCCTTACTTTAAAAGTTTGCATAAAAAAGCGATTACTTTTTCCATCCAACCATGTAAATCTAACCACTTCGATTAGAAGAAAAAAAAAGTTCACAGCCAATGCCATTCAAATTCCCAATAAATTATCATTGAAACTGTCATCTCATGACCTTTGGTTTGCAGTGCTGCTTTAGCTTGCATTGCCATTGCTATTCCCCTTGGCTCTATAATTCATCGACTTTGTACTTTCACTTTAATCAAAAGTTTTCTTGCTGGTGCCTTTTGGCTGACAGTTAGGTAATTACTTGGCAGTACTTGACAGGAATAAAAATTATTGCCAGACTGGTTTCGCTTTTTATTGGACTTTTGCGAGCCATAGTAGTAGTCTATCGAGAAACTTTACAAACAATGTTGCCCGATGGCATGTCCTTGAAGGTTGTAAAGTTGGAAAATGGTTTCGAATGCGTGCATAGTGCAACCACAAGCGCAATTGTAACGTAAGTGGATTGAAATTATGATTAGAGTTTTCAATTAAAGCTCACGTCACCATTTGTGGCGGTTTTGCCCCATAAGCACACATATGACACCCAATCATACAAGGATAATATGTCTGCATTTCACACCTGAAGCTTTGGTTTCATTTCGTGTTGAAGCATGCCATGACTCATATATGAATGTGTTCTGCCATTTGGACTTTCTTTCAACATTTTATTGGGGTAGGTATTAGTTCAAGTGGTTTTTCGTGTTTTTCACTTTACATTATACCTAGTTGTGTGTTAGGCGTTCACCTGTTTTTTTTCTCTCTTCTTTCTTTTTCTAGGAATATCAAGAGACGGATGGCGGTGGAGAATCAAAATATAGGGATGTCCTATAAAGCTCCAATTTGAAAAAGGTGATTTTTTTGATAAAAGTGCCCACAACAACAATCCGCATTCCACGGCGTACACTTTCAATTTTTTTTTTTTAAATGACTCCGGAGGGATTTTGTTTGTATACGAGTAGGTATATTAAAACAGCGATAATGGCATTGGTAGGTAGGCACCTACAGTAGAAATCAATAGTTTGGCTTAGTTTTGGAAGATAAATTTCGTATTGATCTTGGATATTGAAGAATTACCGAACGTTCAAGGCCGGCAGACTATTTCTCATGTTTTAAGCGATAGGTGATTGTAGGGTAAAGTAGCCTAATCGCGGCCTCCACCAGTTGCCGGCCACCTATCAAAAAAATTCATTGTAACTGATGAAGTGATATATTGTCCTGTTAAGCTTCTCACTCATTCTGCCAAAATTCTTGTTGCAGGTAGGGACGTGTGTGGACTCTGGTGGAATAGAGGACAAAACTTCTTTCTATAAAAGTCTATCTCAAGCAATTGGCTACAGACATTTTCAGTTCGTTAGTTGAGTTTCAGTTCGTAAGCTAACATTTTTTGTCACTACTCTGGTCGGGTGTAGGTTGTTGGCTCCCATAACTGATAGCATTATCCTTGGTCGTACGTGATGAATGTTTCCTTTGAGAAAAAATTACTTTTTAATTAGAAAACACTCAAAATTGCTTAAGTGACTTCTGTGTCTTCAATTAGGAGGTAAAAACTCTTTTGAAAAAGACACTCCGTCCATGGGTTCTCTAGCTTTCAGCTTCAAAAATAAGCAGATACATTTCAACACCACTGTTCAAAAGCCTTTCATTTTCAAAAAAAAAAAATTGTCGTATGTGTATGTGTATCCATGTGTTCCAAGCACTCTCTACTAGGTATTGAAAATCACAATCAAAGTCAGGAACACGTTTCTTCCACTCTGAAAACATATTTCTTTCTCCACACACTTCCCTCCCATTCAATTAATTCCGCTGAGGAGTCAGAAAGTAAATAATCCTAAATTCATTTGATATCACCATTTGGTTAGCTTTGAAATACTTAAATTCACGCCACCTTACACACACAAGCCGTCCTTCGTCCATTTCTTTCCGCATTCTAAACCCAAGCTTGCTTTCCATCCATCTGCATCCGTTAAACATCTCTCATACGTCCTGCAATAGCCGTACGCCAATTGTCCTTGTTAGGCAACGTACTTTATGAGCAATTGGCATGCGATCCTCAGTTAGGAGGCCAGTGTGTCGACCACATATATACACGAGTCGCTAATACGTTTTGGGTTGCAATAGAATAAAAAAAAAAAGGAAAAAATAAACGACGACGACAAAAACGGAAGACTTTGTATAACGGTCTGCTTAGGCTATTTTATATTTCATACGACACAAAGGTGCTCTCAGACAAATCATAAAGAGGAAGAAAATTAATTTTTTACCTCCTACATACCTCCCTCCTTCCCTAAACATCATGTGAGGGAGTGCGGGGTGAAAAGAATCTACTATACCTACTTCGCCTCATGGTTATATTTACATGCGTATATATGTGTACGATTTTGTGTGGTAGATGGCGCGCTAAAATGAACGATGGATTCCGGAAATTCACGGTGGGGTACATACCAGCTGCTTCGACTTAAGACAGCCCGTTTCGGAAACTTGCTTTGGGAAAGGAAAACAAAGTTAATCCTACACTGTACTAGGTGCCTAAGAACCACTCACAGGTTTTCCATTGTTTTATTAAGCTTTGAGGTTTTGTTTCTGCTTCCACTACGTTTTTCCTTCTTTTTGCTTCCATTGTTTTACATGGTCGTACCTCATACCATCTCCAGCCTTTTCTAACGAGTGGTAGCGTTGGTCGTCGACGGCGGCGTCGGGCAGGCTTGAGCACTACGACCTAAATCCAATATCAACGCGTGTAAGTTTAAATATGAATGTGTGTGTGTGTGCGTTACGTGCAAAAAATATTATGGAAAGCGTTTTAGCGTTTTTCACTCAGGTAAATTTTGTTTTTTTTTTTAATAGCCGAAAACAAAAGGTGATCCTTGTTCTTGAAAGAATGGCGCTAAGCCGCGTTAAATGGCTTCTTTTTAGTGAAGTTAAGTGGTGGGCGAGAGTGTGTTGTTTTCGAGTGAAGATAAAAGTGAAATCATAGCTACTTTTTTATGGGCTTGATGACTGATGGAATTAGGTGACTGTAATTTAAGAGACCAGCCTTTTTGGGCTGAGTTGGCTGAGGCTGTTAGCTAAGTTCTTTTTCCTTTTGCTACGCAAATTGGCGGTAAAGTTGTATAGAGGTTTGTATTTGGCCGTTGATTAATTGCACGCATGGGTGAAAGTGGAATTTTTATGACTGAACCAAATGATAAGAAGAAGGCTAAAGGCTATTAAAGCGGATAAGACGTATATAAAAAAGTAATAAAGTTCGTGGCACTGGGTTAATACGAGTAGTTGTGTGCGACCAAGATATCACAACAAATAACATTTGGGAAGAACGTTTTGGCTGGCTATACTGTTGCCTTAAGGCTCAGGTGTCTGAAGGAAAATTGTATCAGTATTAAGTAGCTACCTACATGCTTTCTGAAAAATAATGACTCACGTCAGTGAAATGAGGGTAAGTTATTTATAAGCTTAGAAATCATGAATCCAGCACAAAAGATGTACACAAGTGTTTCTTCAACTATAAACACGGTTTTTTATAAATGTTTTATGCTAAACTTCATGCACATGCTTACAAAATAATAAAACAAATAAAAAAAAAAAACTATTGAGAGACACGATACTCCCTGTCATCACAACACTCTTGGCCTTCTTTTTTTATTTCAGATCGGCCAAAAAGCCATAAAAAGGCATTTTAATTTTAAGTTTTTTTTTGCGTAACGGGTAGTGTACCTACATTGAAAAATCTACATAAATAAAGTAACATTTGAAAAATTTCATTCTCCTAATTTAGCATTGCAAAATATTCAAAATTGAGCGAGTGAAATTTAAACTCCGGAGCAGCGCAGCGATGCCGCGAAGAAAAGTAAAATGAGGGCCTTTTTGAGGGCCATTTCCAAAAAGTGCGGGCCACTACACTTCAGAGAAAAGTAAAAAAGATTTTCAAAAGTATAGGGGGCAACATAAATATTTAGTAAAGATGTGTTCAATGGCTTTATTTAGATCAGAACAGGACAGTACAGAAGCAGTGAAAAACGTCAAGCAAGTTAGGACAAGCAAACTTGTCAAAAAAAGCAACAACGAAAATGAAAAAAAAAAAACAACCACGAAATTTTCTTTTTCTGATATCAACTTTATTTAGCGTATTTTCGTCAAGAATAAGTAGTTTTAATTTCAGCGCATAAGCTTAGGTGCTGTTTTCCTGATTTTTTTTTTATATTTTTGAAATTCTCACAACAAATTAAAATTACATTGCGCTTAAAAAACTACGAGCAAAAAGTCAACAGCTGCTTTTGACAGTTTTCACCGAACTTGTTCTTGCTCAAAAGGAGGTCCAGAAAACGCTGTACTAAACTGTTCGAGAACAGCTCATTGAACACAAAAAAGATCAGAAAAGATCAGAAAAGAACAGAAAATTTCTCATTGAACACCAAAAGCCTGATCTTTTCTGTCTGAAACTGTTCTAGAACACCTCATTGTACACTCTTTAAATGTCATGACGATGGCAGTAAGAATGAACGAATTCAGTGATTTAAAATGTTTATAAAGGAAACACAATGCAACTTTTAGCGATAAAATGATATTGGTGTGCTTCTTCATACAATATTTTGTTTACGGAATACAAAAAATACGATATGCGATATGGCCTGTTTGGGCACATTATGGCATCGCTGTTCCGGAGGCGCCTCGAAAAAAAGTTGTTTTGCGGTGTGCACCATAACTCGCAACAGAATCATCTAAAACAAAAAAGTTAAAATGCATTTGTTAAAGAAGATGTTTAAAGGAAACGACGCGACGGGAAGATTTTCTTTCTCTTCGAATTTTCGTAGCACTTGGGAGCCAAAAACTCGATTTTCGCTAAAAAAAAAAAAATTAAGGAACTTGTTAAAAAATTAGTAATTATTAAAAAAAAACAAAAAAGCTCTCAACAATGCCTGGGGTGAATTATATGTGAAGAAGTACTGTGCCCGGTTTCAATGCGATTGGTCCAGTAGATTTTGAGTTATCGTGCACACGGATTTCAAATATGACAAGTCTCAGAAAAACGATTTGAACAACGTAGAAGAGTTTGGTCGTTTAGGTCAACTTATGTACAGACTAATGTGTATACTAATTAACACCATACCCGTGGTCCGTTTAGACAAAAGTGCTTGCGAAATTCATTTTCTATAATGCAAAATTTGTACACTTTATGAATTAACAAATGTTTCTAGTTCTAGTAATCGAAAAAATTATTTCATTTGTATGAATGGTTCGGCTTGTAGAGCCTGTCAAAGTTGACAAATATTTCAGGTGAGAAAAAACATTTAAAAATAAAATTTTTTTTTACTTTGAGAGTAAAAACTAGGAAAAGAGTGTAAGTTAAACTTTGTTTTGTTATTTTGACTTGATATATGTGTGAATTGTTATGATCAGAAATAAAAACCAAAAAAATATAAATATTTTAAACTACTAAATTTGATATTTTTTGAAACACCACTTTTTGCGAACTTTTCAACTTTACATTGAGTAAAATAAAAGTTTTTAAAAGTTGTCAACCCAAAGTGGACTTATATATCTTTTTACTTACAACTAAAAACTCAGCTGCATAAAGTTGTATAACACATAGCTTGAGAGATTCGATTTGAAAAAGTTCAAAGGCAAAAGCAAAATTATGGAAAATGTTACTTCTTTGTTTTGCAGGTATGAGTCTTTGTTTTAAGTAAAATGGTTCTGTAATTTAGAAGGAAAACATATCTTACGCTTAGCTTTTTAAAACGGTTTTATAGCTAATTGCGTGTTATCGTGTTGAATAAAACTTTTAAGTATGAATGTTTTTGAATTCGGGTATGATTAATTATTTTTATAGGTTTGACGGATGAGGGATTTTACCTGGATTAGAAAATTTTATTATTTTAACGGTAAGCAGATAACATTATTGGGAAATCAGAAATTAACATATTGACAGAAACAAAGTCTACGCGGTAATGTCCGATATGTAAAAGGACCCAAAAAAACTTCAATAACCAGGATGAAATATATAACGACGAACATAATTACGAATATAGAATCTCTCCATTGCATGCTAGAATCAGATGAATGGAATTTAATTTGAAACTTGCTTATACACTTCGACAAGAGGGAGTGGAATTTTAAGAATTTATTGGGATTAATGAGGCAGAAACTAGAAGAAAACAACAGATTCAAAGGAGTTTTCACGATGAGCTTGGACTTCATGTGGATAAATCAAAGCAAGGATTTGGAAACAGCAGTGATCGAAACACTTCAAGGAGATTTTTTGAACAATCGGACGGAACTGCTCGAATAACTGGGGTCAATGAAGAGGGTATCTTACAACTAGGATCAAAATATGTAATACTTAATATTTTGAATTGGAGGGAAGAAGTGAATGCAGTTAAATTTGGAGAGTAGGTACACCAAAAAAACCGCAGAGTTATTGAAACAAAACTATACTGAAAAACTCTTCTTAAAATTTTGGTTCATAGTCAAAATTTAATTGAATACCTATCTCTTCCACTTGGAGAATTGTCAGAAAAAGACCAAGAGTCCAAAAATAGAGACTACCAGAAATACAAATTTCTAAATATGTACAAAGTTTCAAAAATTCGCCAGAATGAAGTCTAATTTAACATGGTAGCAATCTCATCCGATCCATTTATTTCTTCCTTGAGGTAATCTAAGAACCCAAAAAGATCTGAAAGCGCAATACTCACTAGAAATGATAAGTGTGTTACGCATTTCCTCGGGCTTATATTATAGTTTACAAGAAATTTAATGTAAAATTTTATTTTTCTCCTTTTTTGAATTATAATCTAATAATAAAATACTTTAAAAATACTTTAAGTACTCTTTTATAAAAAAAAAAAAAAACATAAAAAAATACAAAAATCAATTAATAAAAAAAATTTGTTTCCACATTTTCATTTAATTTGAGTTGTTTTCTTTCTTTCCCACTGTTTTACTTAAATTGTACTAAATTACTTCATAAATTGATTTTTAACCATTTTAAAATTATATACCAATGATGTTAACCACCTTAATTAAAACTTCTTATTTCAGCAGCGGGGTCTGGAAAACCTTGTAAATATTCTTTCTTTAAATTTACAAATTTTATAGCCTTGGAAATTTTCTTTAAGATACCAAAAAAAACTGTGGCGATATCTTTATTCGTTTAAGAGTAATGATTTTTGCAATCAAAAAAGTCAATAAAAGAAAGAAAAACCTGCCGCCACTGTACCTGGGCGGCAGGTATAAAACCCGACATAAATTTTTTTTTAATCTTTAAAATGATTGCATAATATCTCAAGAATATTGTCTTAAGATTTCAAGTCGATCGGAGTAAAATTGACGAAGTATTTGAGCGTCACTTTTGGGCAACTTCTTCTTTTCCACAAAAAAGAGGCTAAATACTATCAGGAAGGTATAAAAAGAAGTCTCTTAAAATTTGAGATCTTAATATTAACATTAGGAGGTGCTTGTTCTTAACTTTCAATTTTCCATTTAAATAACAGAATTTTTTTTTTATTTTTAATTACTATTGTAGCTTGACATTTGAGCATAGTAAAAATAAACTGACAAGTTATTCTAGTAGGAAATTAAATGCCGTACAAAAAAGTAATTTCTTATTTTTTTCATAGAGTGAGCCGTTCAGAAGATATTCACACTCAAAGTTGACAATGTATGAAATTATGACTTTTACTTTATTAAACTTATACTGATGACTTTTTTGTGACTTAAAAATTAATAATGTTAATGTTAAGATCTCAAATTTTAAGAGACTTCTTTTTATACCTTCCTGAAAGTATGTTTTTTATTACTAACTTTTTAACAACAAAATACCCATTTTTTTTTTAGCGAAAATCGAGTTTTTGGCTCCCAAGTACTGCGAAAAATCGCAAAATGCTCCCGTTATTACCTCGAGAAACATCTCCTTTAACGAATGCATTTAGATATTTTTGTTTCAGACGGCTCTGTTACGCGTTATGGTGCAGACTACAAACCAACTTTTTTTTCTAACCACCGCGCCCCCTGAGTTTAACTCGCTCAATTTTGAATATGTTACTTTATTATAATATGTAAGTTTTTCAATAAACGAACTCGATCCGATACGCCAAAAAAATCTCAAAAATATGGCTTTTTTCGGCCGAATTTTATTTTACCACCGCAATCCACCTCCCCCCTCCCCTTAAAAACATCAAAAACCGCTTCAATTATATGAACCGCTTTTGTTCTTTTATTTTGCAATACCCTTATTGTGAACCTTTATATGTACTACCTACATCTTCTATACCTTATCCTACTCAGTTAAAAAAGCAACGCCAGTCTGTTTAAAAAAAGCCATAAAATACATAAAACATAAAATGCAAATGGCTACTACCCCATTGAATAAACATTTATCAAGGTCAAGGTCTTTCAAAACTGAATAAAACTCTATTAAAACCCATAAATTCTTCATTAAATGAATCATCCTTCTTTTACTATTAAAAGGTGCTTATATGTCCATATCCATCTCAGCTAATAAATGTCCAAAGCCGTATTGTTAAAAAGTCCCTTGTGAATGAATTTTAATCCCATTCGGTAGGCAAAACCGGGTATTCCGAAAAAAGCAATCAAAATTCCATTATACAACCATAAAGCGGAGTATAAAAATTATTATAAAATTTCGACAACAATGCACCCATTGTCCTTTTCAGCCACCGTTTATGGCAAATCGTACAGTTTTTATTAAAAAAAAACGTTAGATTCACGTGCTATCTGATGCATCCGAGTCGACGAAATGAAATAGGTTGTTTCAGAATTTTTTTTTTAATATCAATTTCACATATTTGTAGGTTTGTAGATGTACAAGTTTACTCACTTTTGAGTTTCCTTTGCGCACGAATTCAATTTCATCGTCAAATAACTTTCATTCCCATCTATATGTTGTTTTTATGGATTGTATGTGATATCCTCATTCTATAAATTTGAAGTAAAAAAAACCCCACATCATCCTATACTGGGTGTTAAAATTTGCATTTAATACTCATTGTGTCCATAAGCTAGCATTGCAACAACAACAACGTGAAAAGGACAAGATTCGTACATAACAATATAATAATCCTAAGGATGCTCTCAATTTTTTGCAATAAATTGTGGTCCACAATTTAACCATTTTTCTCACTCCACCAAATGTGCTTTTTAGCCATAAATTTTTTTTTTTGTTGAATGGAGATGGCACAATAACTGTGAATCGTTTTGTAAGCACGCAATACGATTATCCTTAAATTTATGACAAAACACAGGGACAGAGATGAGTGGAATTTGCATTTTTATCAAAATCTTCCATATAGTATACAATATATAAATACGTACGAAGAAATATCTAATAAATCCTTTTTTCATTTTTGCAGTGTGGAATGTGTCCTTTTTGCAGTTTTTTAACCTACACTATATCGATCCTGGATGAGGACGGTTGACTGGGTGTCATTTATATATAAATCCCTATTTGGTTGCTCTTGTTTCTCCCCCGCTCTATTAAGTCAGATATGGATGTGGGTCTTCTTTATTTTTTCCTCCTTTTTATGCATATGAGGTATAGAGTATTAAATATTTTTACTGTCATCTCATCAACTTTATTCATATACAAGGGAGGTCAAGGGATAGGATTTTTTTTTCATTTTACTATCCGATGAAGAATTTTTAAACGGTCAGATATTGCATAACATTTTCGTAGTTCTAAAACTAAATCGAATTCCACTTCTCTACTAGAATTCTAGTCAACGCAACGTTTAAGTGCAGGAAATGAAAAATAGGAAAAGTTGAAAGTCAACGTGAAAAGGAACAGAAAATTAAGCTTGTCTAGCTATAGCAATTGGGAAAAATATATCTTGACCACACAATTTTCCAAAATATGTTTAACCCCTTTTCAGCTTTTATCCTACAACCTTTGCTGTTATGCAGACAGGACGCAGCAGGAAGTGAACATTTAATTTTAAAGTTTTTTTGCGTATCTCTTCTTTTTTAAGTAATTATGCTTTCTATAGTCTCTGTTATGTGATCGCATTCGACGGGCTAAATTTTGTGGACATTCTTAAGGAAAAGCTTTTATTCTTAAGGAAAAGCTTTTGTAACCAACAAACGCATTTGTGTGTTTCACAAGTGATTTTAGAGCAACACAACGGAATGCAGAAATTGAGAGCGCTGAACTCGTATAGCAACGGCGCCGGCCGGCGGGCGGCGGCCGGCGCGGCGCGGCGCTCAATAGAATTGTATTGATATACAAATATGTTGTCTGGATCAGAAAACTTCAAAAAAAATCACTTGCGCTTTCGAATCATCCCCCGAAGAACAAACCGTACACAGTCTCACACTCACAATGATGAAAGAAGTGTGATGCCTATAGAAAAAGTACACAACACTCGTGAATACGAGGACGAGCCTTCGCATTGCTTGTGCTCATGAATGATGAATGAATGGACCATTCAAACTCAAACAGATACATCATTCGCTTGCATTCGAAAAAAAGCGAATGTTCACAAATGATGAGGGACGAATATTTTTTCATGTTCATAGGTTTGAAAACACATTTTGTGACCTGACTTCGGCGTTATTTATATTTTTTGGTTTTTTTTTGTTGTTGTTGTTCTGTTCTTCATCACAGTATTGCACTGTGAAGTATTCGTTGCCTTATGAAGTATTCGTTGCACTGTATAGATGATTCGCTGTCTTAGACACTATTCGCACAAGTTTATATGCATACACATATTGTCATTGCCTGCCATTGTTTCAGTTAAGTGAATGAGAGTGAGAACCTGTCTTGTTGACTAAAAGAGAGTGCAGTGTGTGTATTGCTTTGAATCAAGACGAATGGTGTCTGAATGGTGTGTAAGGCAATGAATAAGTGAATGCATTCACAAAACGAGACATTCACTACAGCTCCCTGATACGCTCATTAACTGGATTTTGTCTCATAACCTATCCTTCATAGACAAATCCGCACCACGTAATCCGTTAAGAGATTTTACTTTCCACGTGCAGATCCGGAGTTCTTCATCCTTTTTACGTTTACTTGGGTCGTCAAATTTGTAATAATTATCGTAATCCGAGGCTTTTGGTTGTTTCGGTACCAGATGTTTTTTCCGTGGATGGTTAGTTAACCTCAAGCACAACCCCCAACCTGGATGACCAGGTTCTTTTAGGATCCCTTTGGACATAAAGGGCTGGATTAAACCAGTGTCAGTATCCTGCTGCTTGGGTGTGAGAGCTGCCAATGGCTCTCCAGGAGCTCATTCGCAACCATCCCTACTTCAATACCCTGTCCCAGTTTTGAAAGACACTGAAAGACCTTTAAGCCAAATATGTTGGAGTAGCTCATACTCGCAGAGCATTATAGTGTTGATCACAATTCTTTTCTTCCGCGTTCCTTTCTCAACACTCACACTTACTAATTTAGCAGGTCAACTCCAGGAGAAGTATTCCAGTGTCCAGTAATTACCGCGTTATCCAGTAAAAACAACTACGTCAATAAGAAAATTGCAACATTTTTGCAACAGAAAAAACTGTATGAAGCTTGTTGGCGATGCCAGGGGTATTTTTTTAGCAAAGAACTTCCTCAGTAAATGTGCTGCATTTTTACCCATCAGATTACAGTTAATGGTGCAGACATGTTGAGAGCTGGTGACCTAGGCTCAATATCATAACAGCGTCTTCTCGCTTTTCTACGAACATCTGGAAAGCTATAGCTATCTGGTAGAAGACCGGTATTTATGTCTGACTAGTATTTCAAAAACCCCCGACTGGAAAAAACATCTCTTATCATATTGCCTTGTTTCGACGAGTTATTGCTCACATATTCGTAAATAAATTGTGTGACTATTGGAAATGATGTTATGAGGAAAAGATAAACATTTGTCTTTTCTTTCCCAGCTGGACATCTCATGCTCAGAATTGAAACTGAATAGAATTGAATTTGAATTCATCAAAATCCAGATCCAAACAGGAATTTCAGAATTCTATGTATATCGGACACTCCTCGTAGGAGTCCTCTTAGATGTCACCAACAGCGGGAATAAAAGAAACTATTAAGAATATTGTGATATCTTGAAATAGGAAGGAAATAGAGATAGTTTTAAATGTGGTCATCATAAGTTAACTACAGTCTTCAACGTAATTGACACTGCCAGTCCTTGTGGCAATGTGCATGGCCTCAAACGTGGCGCTATCTGTAATTTGAAATAATCAACAGCTTCGGAAAACAATAATGATCAACTGTCGGACTTCTGCCCAAATTTTCCAGTTCGTTTTACATACCACTTGCAGCCAACAAATTTCTGAAATAATAATCGGGAAGTGAAGCTTGCATACCAAAACCCAAAGTTATACACATATATATAGTATTTATAAGTATAGCACATACTTTCGACATCGTTATTATAAACATATATATTTATTGAAAAAACTAAAAGAGATGCATTTCCAACCTCATTTCCAGCTTCCACTATCTACTTTAATATAGTTCTCAGGGTTTTTCTTATTAAAAAACATTTCCAGCAACTTCTACCAAAAAACTTGTGGCCGTCAAAGTTTCCTTAAATCGTAGGGCAAATGGAAAACAATCCCATTGAGATTGTAACGCCAACATCATATCATTTTATAGGTATAGGCATAGATATAGGTATAGGTATAGATACCGTCTTCTGTTTGTTGGCGAAATCATTTTTCAGAAATACTTTACATTTCTGAGGCTTTGAAGTGCTTGTCTTCATCCCAATCCGAGAATAACACACATCAAGCCTTACAAAAACATTCCACAGCTTAAAGTTAAATAATTCTTGTTTGAAAAAGATTACTACACCAGCATACGCTTTTACGATCCGAAATCAAACAGAATGCAGACGATGGGCTTATAATTAAACCATGCATATTACATGACATTTGCTTTTCATTAACGTGGCACGACGCCATAAGGACACGTAATGTTACCACTTTTGCAACCCTCCTGCAAGTAGATTCAAGTGGAGTTTAAAATAATAACGACTTTGCAGGTTACCTTCATACCATTCCGTCGTCGTGACGTTCCATCAGTCTGTTTTTTTTTTTTTTTGTTCTCTTTGAAAAAGGAAACTAAACTAGATTTATTCAAGATGGATGACTTTAACATTCTCTTAACATTACAAAAAAGTCTATACCATACAGTCTATGTACATACGTACCTATGAAGAGCTATAACCCTTTTGTAAGTACCGACAAACGATTCACACAAGTCTCGATGGTAAACACTTTAAGGTTTTTGGCTATTCCCAAGATGTGCATTCCATGTCAAGCCTTCTAGCAATTAACGGCTGCCTCCGTTAAAAAATTGATGGCGGATATTCACCGTTTTTATATATTTTTGACATTTGGCCAAAGGGGGACTATGGGAGAAGTGCGGATCTGGTATTCCTAAAGGAATTTTTACAGAAAAATGTATCATCTCTCGCTTTGAATGAGTGACACGGGAAAATTCCTCATTTAACCTTCTTTTTTTTAATACTCTGTTCTCCATATTTGACGGGCAGAATATTCCTCTGCTCCCAATCCCTCAATATGTATGCTAACAACAAAAAGACATTTAAAAATTTATGAAAAAGCTGCTTGTGTTTGTTTTTATTTCATTGAAGTTTCGTTTCCGTTTTTTTTTCTTTTCTATTTTCATATTATTCCGGTTTTTCTTTTTGTGGGTTGTTTTTTCACTTTTTTATTGTATTCCCCCAAGTTGACAAGAATTTGAGTGAGTAAAACACAGACGGGGAATGTCCTAGTTTAAGGGACAGAAAAAAAAAGAACGACTGTCCGTATTAATAATGCAAGTGTGCGTGTAAGGCTTATGTAATGTTTTTGTTCTTTTATTTATTTTTCGCTGTACCTATTATTCTTTTACAATGCTTTTTAGCTGTTTTTTTTTCTTCTTTTTTCTTGTAAAAAATTGGATTCCCCACTGCACAAAGGAGCCCGAGAATGAGACACGGATCTGGGTTATGTTTGGCTCCAATTTCAATTGAGTGCTTCGCATATGACATATTTTTCAGCCGCTAACTGGAGTCAGACTCAGGAGGAAATCCCACGGGCAAAATTAAATTTTAATACGTAATAAAAACCGTTACATGGCTCGAAATGTCACGCGTTTGGCTTTAGAGTCCTGATGTTTGGCTTTAGAGCGGTAGTTAAGTTTCAAACATGTCAAGGAGTAGGTAATTTATGTTTGAACTGCTAGATACAAAAAGAATGAGTGCAAAATGATGTGCATTTGATATGACCATGACCAAACAAAAAGACGAATAACATGAAAATCAACTTTATGGAACGAAAAAGCACGCAGGATAGAAAAGGACCTTATGTTTTTGGAAATTGAAAGTGAGCTTTCATAGCCTAAAAGTTAAAAGCAAATTGTTTTCTTTCAAAATTTGGAACAGTGACACTGCATCACATAAGGTCGGCAACAATGAATAATTAAGGGAGGGGTAAACCCTGGGCGTTTTCAAAAAATTGATTTTTTTTATTACATTTTCTTACTATATGTACTTCGTTTCAAGAATGTTGTGTCAAAATTTCAAGTCATTCCGAGTTGAATTTGAAAAGTTACAGTGATTTTAGATGATTTTAGAATAGGTATGCGCGGCGAGCGAAGGCAGGACGACCTTGAACCAACCTTTTATGATTGGTTCAAGGTAGCTCGAGGTCTTCTTTTGTTTTCAGGGAAGGGGAGCTCACTCTAATGATGCTTCGGAAGATTTCTGAGGGGAACCATTCAGTGTGCTGTTTTCCGCGTTTATTATATTTATATAACGGGTGATCCATTTCGAGGTTCCCTACTTTTTTAGAGAAAAAAACACAGAAAATTAAAATTTAACGGGGAATGTTTATTATCATTCGAAAGAACATTCTTTGGCATTTATTTTTTGAAGATTATCTCTTTCAAATGTTGGCCGCGGCGACGTCTCAGATGGTCCATCCGTTGAGTCCAGTTTTCGATGACTCGTTCGAGCATTTCGACTGGTAACTGGCGAATAACACGCGTGATGTTTTGCTCCAAGGCTTGAATCGAAGCGGGTTTATCCGCATAGACTTTAGACTTTACGTATCCCCACAGAAAAAGTCTAACGGTGTGTTATCACACGATCTTGGCGGCCAACCGACCGGCCCATTACGTGAAATTATCTGTTCACCGAAATGCTCTCTCAATAAATCCATTGATTCGTGAAGCGTGCGAAACACATTCTTTACAGAACGTGAATTTTCGTAATAAAGTTGAACGATTTGTAAACGTTGTTCAGGCGAAAGTCTTTCCATGATGACATGCCAAACAATACTGAACAAAAATAATATGACAGCTTGACACGACTCACGCGTGATCTGTCAAAAAAAGGCTGATGAAAAAAGTATCTCTAGTTGGATCACCCGTTATTATCAGTTCTGGCAACCTTGTGTGTATCAACAAGTGTATTTCTTTCGCTCCATCAATCTTGCTATCTAATCTCTCCTATACGGTCTAAAATAATACAAAACATATTTTAAAAACTCTAATCAAGTGAATTGTGTATTAAAATAGTGAAATTTTGCTGTGTTAACTAACTTTTTATTGCATTTTTGAACTTTTGTATAAAACAAATTCGGTAAGAAGTAAACAGTCATGTTACCCTCATATAAGCAGTGTATAAAGTTTATCTTCTGAATCCTTTTTGCATTCTGTCTCAAGACATAAAATTCGCATCGTTAGTGGCGTGTGCTTTCAGAAAAGTGGTAAAAAACATTTGTGAAGTCAATAGAAGTAGAGTTATTTGCTATTTTATGAAAATAACCAAATATCTTTATTTGACACTTAATTTTATTGTTGCCAGATACCCTTAAAATTTTAAAGGGTTTTCCAATAAGAGTGATATGATTTCTTTAAAAAAAAAACACACATGTTGTGAACGAAATTCAAATATTTTTAATTTAATGTGCAGTTTAATCAATACATTTAAGTTTTAAATAAAACGTCATTCAAATGGCCACCACGACTTCTTCTGCAGCAATAAATTCGATGAACCCATTCGAGCACTTTTTCCACTAAATCAAGTCGTATATCATGAATGGCACGTTCAATATTGACTTGTAAAGCTTGAAGAGAATCTGGTTTATTTTTAAAGACCAATGACCACAAGAAAAAGTCTAGTGGTGTTAAATCACAACTTCTTGGATGCCATTCAATATCACCATTTTTTGAAATAATCGAATCTCTAAACTTTTCTCTCAATAATTCAATTGTTATTTGCTGTGTGGCACGTAGCCCCGTCTTGTTGAAAAAGATCAACTTCTTCCAATTTCGGCCATAAAAAGTTGGTTATCATCGATCTATACCGCTCTACATTGACAGTAATGGTGTTACCAGCTTCATTTTGAAAGAAGTACGTACCGATGATTCCACCAGCCCAAAAACCACACCAAATTGTCAATTTAGGTGAATGTAATGGTTCACATGAATATTTTGTACATTTTCATCGCACCAGAATCGACAGTTGTGTTTATTTACCGCACCAGTCAAATGAAAGTGAGCCTCATCGGAAAAGATGATTTTCTTAAAAAAATCGTTATCGATTTCAAGTTGTTCCAAGGCAAAATCAGAAAATTCACAACGACGTTTACAGTGGTCCAATGGTACAATTGTAAACACTTCTGAATGCAATAAAAATCAAATGGCAGATCATGACATACTACAAATGGCCGAAACACCACTGCAAAATCATATCATACCTATTGGAAAACCCTTTACAAAAATATTATATCTTTGTGTAGCTGACGTAAAACGCCCTCATTTATATAATTGTGAAAATAAAAAAAATAAAACATGGATTGCTGCATGATTTGTAAAAATGAATCCAATGATTTAACTGTTTCCTGTGCAGTCTGCTTGCAGTCATTCCATACTAAATGCATTGGAATTAAAGGCAAAGACGCTGACAAGTTTATATCAGTCTCTGAAAAAACTCTCAGTTGATTAATTATATTGGAAAATTATTAAACTGCAAAAACTTTTCAAAAATGTTTCAACGATCTTTTCAAAATTACAAGCTTCTTTTGATTTTGAAATACCAACTCAAATGACTTGTGCTTTTGATAGTATTGAGAGTACAATTCTGCCATTAAATGTTCCATAACAAAAACAACAACAACAGCCTTTAATAATGCTGACTCCTACACCCAAACCAACTGAGCGGGAATCTCTGAATCGAACTCAACCCCAGCAACACTTAAAACCAAACCAAAACCAGGTAAAAAATAAGCAACAGATACAAGAAAAACCCCAACAACAACAAAAAAGGCAAGAAAGTTCTGAAAATCAACAAAAACAAGTGTCTATTACTCCTGCAATGCAACAGCAGTCTAATAGAAAACTACGCTCAGGTTCCGCTAAGAAACCCGAAACGGTAATAGCATCTTCTTCTTCTCAAGATACTAGTCGAATATTTTACAAGCTCCGTCTTTTATTGAAAGTGATGTAGAAGCTGGTTGTCGGAAAGTCAAAGACTCTTTTTTACCTGGCTATGATGAAATTCCTGGGTGCATACTACGAAGATGCTCCAAATCTTTGTGTGGAGTCTTATGCTCTCTTTTCAACAAGTCCATGCATGATTCAATTTATCCCGATATTTGGAAGAAATCATACATTTTACCCCTTTACAAATCTGGATCTCGATCCATTGCTTCCAACTATAGGGGGATTGCAGAACTGAGTTATATTCCAAAACTCTTTGAATCACTCATGGTAAACTTTATGTTTTTTAATTTGAAACCATATGTGAAATATATCATCAACGTGGGTTTTTCGGTGGAAGATCCATTGTTTCAAATTTAATGGAGCTTACATCAAACATCTCTACAGGATTCGCGAATAGCCAACAAACTGATGTTGGTTACTTTGATTTCTCAAAAGCATTTGATCAACTGAATTATCGTATACCGATAAAAAAGTTGGATCAACATGGCTGTGTTGGTTCTCTTCAGAAATGGTCTTTTTCATACTTGGATGGTCGAACCCAATACGTAAAATTAAAAACTTGTTTTTCAACAGCGATAGATGTTACATCTGGTGTACCACAAGAAAGTCATTTAGGACCTCTCCTTTTTTTATTATACATTAATGACTTGCCTGATGTGCTCCATCACTCAAAGATTCTCCTCTACGCCAACGATGCCAAGATATTTTTATCGTATTCAAATCCTACGGATTGTTTGTACTTACAAAACGACTTTGATGCTCTTCTGAAATGGACTGCAATTAATAAACTATCACTGAACAATTTAAAGTGCAAGATTATGACTTTCTCTCGTAAGTCTTTGGATCACCAAGTGAATTTTGTGTTGAACGGGCAGTTACTAGAACGATGCAAAAAGTTCAATGATCTCGGAGTGCTCTTTGATCGAAAGCTTACTTTCAATGACCATATTGAATACGTAGTCAACAAAGCAAAATCAAGACTGGGAATGATTAAGCGTTGGTCGAAAGAACTTAACGACCCATATGTAACAAAGTCTCTTTATGTTGGACTTGTACGAAGCTGCTTAGAGTTCACTTGTCAAATTTGGTCACCTACATATGCTACCCATATTCAAAGGATAGAATCAGTTCAGAAACAGTTTCAACTATTTGCACTTCGCGATTTAAACTGGAATGATCGCTTTTTGCTTCCACCATATCGTCATAGGTTGTTGTTATTACAAATGAACACACTAGAAGACAGGAGGAAGGTTTTCAATTACCTAACAACGTTAAAAATCATCAATGGAGAAATATCGTCACCTTATTTACTTTCCCTAAGCAAATTTAACGTACCTGCAGGCCGGACTCTAAACTATACACCTTTACACGTCAGCTTCCAAAGATGTAATTATTTAGCCAACGAGCCTCTGACAAGATGCTGCAGATTTTTTAATGATTACTATTCTGTTTGTGATGTTTCAACTAGTGATCTAACAAAATTACATTTGTTAAATTATTTCAAATTAAATTTCGTTTAGTTAGTTTAAGTTTAACCATGACTGTTAGTTTTTAAACTGTAGTTAATACAAAAATAAATAAATAAATAAATAAATAAAACAAATAAATAAAATCTTTAAACGCGTTTATCTCGAAACTAGTACTTTTAAAGTCGGTGTGCAAAATATCTCGCCGACTGTTGCACCGATCCTTCTGAAATTTTGGACACTTCCTTAATATATATTTTTAGAGGCAATAACACGAGGATTTTAAGAAATTTAATTTTTCCGGAATTGACAGCCAGCACAAAGGCGGCATTTTTAGGCAAAAAATTGACACCAAAATTTCAAAATTGCAAAGGAAAAAAAACCTCGTGTTATTACCTGGAGAAAGTTGTCTTTTAACGAAATCTTTTTAGAATTTTGATTTTAGATGATCCTGTCAGAAGTTATCTTGCACACCGCAAAAGATCGAAAAGTGGAGGCGTCTCGGAAAATGCACTATCATCGGCTTGTTTCTCAACATTTTTGTATGAAAAAATTATAGAAGATACTTGAGACTTTACTTAATAATGTAGCAAATCAATAAATTAAATTACTTTATCAGATTTTTCATAAAAAATTCGTAAAAAAAGGCTTTTTTCAGTCTCCCAGGGTTTACCCCTCGCTTAAGTAACCGCCACTAGCTTCCTCATATTTTGTATGTTGTCAAGACGCCACCCCCAACTTTAAGTTGTCTGTCAAGATCTCTCGTTCAACCTTTTCCCTCAGTCTCAGGCTTTACAAATGGAGCAACAACAATCTGTTTACTCAGTTTAGTGACATTCTAAGCCCCATTCTTGAATTCATATTCAATTTTCAACTAAAATGATCGCAACTACCTTCTGTCCCAAGAAGAAAAGTCTGAGTATTTAGCTATTAAAGAATAAGACAGCATTTTAGTTTTAGTTGGGAAGAGGTTCAGTTCATTGGTGATGTTAACTCATTTTTTTTCTCTGCAGCTCTATAGATATCATTAAATACAGGGTGTCCCGTAATTCGTGGTACATACTTTGGGATTTGATTCTTGGTCATATTTTAAGAAAAAAATTGTTTTACAGTAAAGTCCGTTTCTCAACTTTGACATCACTTTGTGACAATTTAAGAAAAGGCTAACTTTGGTGTACCCTGACCTGTGTTAAATTCGATATCTCTGTAAATACTGATGATAGAGACCTAATCTTAGACTTAACTTTTTGTAGAAAAAACAACCTTTAAGACTGTATTTAAATAGAGCTTTTATATGTTTAGGGTTGCCAGAATTTATATATTCTTGTGTATTCGGAATAGCCAATGTGTTACTTTGTGTCTCTTAAGCAGTATCAGCGACAATATTGACCAGTTTGTTTTGCGAATGGTTAAAGCAATCAAAATTGGTAAACGCGGAAAAGCCAGGTTATTAGAACTTGAACCGGAAAAATTTCAACGTCGAAATCAATTTGATGCGGTCCTTCGACATCCGGCTGTGCATGTGCAATGTGCATTCTACTGATACTCTTGGTCGTATTGACAGTTCATCCAAAGCTAGATGAATGCTTATATGCAATTGTTGCTGGTGAATTTCGTCAGCCGTGGATTGGATGAGGCATTTTTCCGAAAGTTGGAACATGATGGAAATGGTAGCTTAATTTTTATGGACGGCTCCGGTGGAACTGATGAGATATGTCTTAGAATGTTGGCAACTATTCCGAGATCAAACACTGCGGTAGTAATTACTTCCTAATGTAGGTACACATTTTGAATGGCGGAAGTAGAATAAAATATCTTGAGTCTAGACGTTGACATACTTGCAAACCATTTCAAAAATCTTCTGCTGCCTGATCCAAATCAAAACGAAATTAATTTTGCACGCCCAAATATTATAAATCCTGATCTCGACTCCCAATTCTCAACACTCGAACTTACTGATGCATTAAGAAAAATGAAAAATAACAAAGCTTGTGGATCCGATGGTATTCTTATTCAATTCTTTAAAAATGCACCCCCTGAGTTCCTAGATTATATTCTGGAATTTTTTAATAAGATTTTCAATAAGAGACAATTCCCAAAAATTTTCTTTGTTCAAAAATGTTTGCGATATTTAAAAAAGGTGATCGCAATCTTCCAGGAAACTACAGGGGAATTGCTGTTCTTAACTCCCTTAGAAAAATATTTACCCAAATCCTTTATAACAGACTCGTCACATGGACAGAACAGAACAATATAGTAAGCTGTTTTCAGGCAGGCTTTCGAGCTGGCCTCTTAACTATCGACCAAATATTTGCTCTCAATACACTAGCAAGACGTTCAATCGACAAAAAAGTGGGGGGATCCCCAGGGGGGATCGAGTTTGGAGACCTTGTAGTTAAAGTACTTCTCTATTCTGACGATATGGTAGATACTCTTGTCTGAGAATAGACTAACCCTACAGCAGATCAATAAACTTAAATGTTATTGTGATATGTGGGATCTCAAAATAAATACAGCCAAGTCAAAAATAATCGTTTTCAGATCCCAAAATCGTTCTATCAACTACGATCGTAACTGGACGATAGACAATGAAGTAATAGAAGTGGTGAACGAATTTAAGTATTTAGGTTATGTACTAACTTCTAACTTAAATATTATATCACATTTAAAACAAAAATCTGCAAAAGCAAAAACAGCCATAAACACCATTTGGTCAGAGTTTTTTTGCAATAGTTATATAGATTCAGCAATAAAATTTCAAGTCTTCAATGCAACGATTAACAGTTGTTCTAGTTATGGGAACGAAATATACGGTTACGAACAAAATGAAGAAATATACATAAATGAAGAAATTTATATATATATATAAATGAAGTATATAAAATAACAAGTTGCCTATCAATACCCCATCGTACGCCATTCATGTGAAGTCAGGATTACCTCCCATGTTCTTGAGAAATTTGAAGGCAAATGCAGATTATGATGTTAGGGTTATGAAGCGGTATGGTAACTGGTATGATCTGGCTGTTACAAATAATTTCAACATGACACTAACAGTGGAAAATATTGAAGAACTTAGAAATACACTCTATGACTGCATTTCTCTAATAGATGACAAAATGTATCGATGCTGACTTGATCGTGCAAGAGAGTCACCATCCAGAGTCATTTATCGACAGCTGAATTTTAGCCTAGGATAAAACAATTATTTTAGAAATGAGTTCTCACCATCCGAAATAGGTTTGATCTTTAAAATCCGAATTGCAATGATCGAACATAATTTTAGGCCACATAGAGGGGATATTAATCCAATTTGCTCGCTTTGCAATCTTAACCAAAATGAAAATATTTCGCATTTTTTAGCGTTGTGTCCGATGCTACAAGAGATTCGAAGACTCTACTTTAGATCCAGTTATCTTACTCTAGAAGAAAGTATTAGAATACTAAATGGAGAAAAAGGATGGAAATCACTAATTTGTTACGTTTCACATGCAAAAAGTTATCGAAATACGTACATGAATCTTTTCTGAGTCAGAGTAATGTTCATAATAATTTTTATTTTAGCTAAACTAAAAGCTCTTAATAAGCAGATAACATGCCTGCACTGAATAACGCAGTTTCTTTTGTAATTTTCTTATACAAATGCAAGATAAATTTTTCGTTTTAACTAAACTCAAAGTCTTTTTAAATTAAAAGTAACAATCTTATGCCTTATCTCAATATATAACAAAAAAAAAAAAACATTTTATGTTTGTCGTTTAATCAAATTACTTATAACCTACTAAAATAACCTCAGTTTGAACAATATTCTATTATACACATGAAATATAAAAACATATTTTCCTTTCAAGCATATTATTTTCAATGAAATTTTATAATAACTGATATATGTATGTATGTACAAAGCAAAATCTATTATAATACAATTTAAACTAATCTCTCAGTTACAATTAGACATTTTTTTTTTTTTTTTCAATTGACAGACGGCTCATGAAGACATGCTTCATTTATCTTTTTATATAATTCTAATGTATATTTCTTTTATGAAAAAATGAAGAACTTAATAATAATAATAATAATTACTTCTTTGGGGAAAGTAGTCACATTTTAAAAGGGATGCCGTATGGCTCGTTCAGTGTTAAAATCACCGTCTATCTAAAGCGTCATGTAATATTAAAAACCACTCCGCAAAGGCACCATTCTTGTACTTTAATTGATTTTTCTGTTGTTTGTTTTCATACCTGGTTATAATTTTAGCTATAAATCAATCAAATTACGACGCCTTTTCTTGCTGACAGTTTGGCAATAACACACACATATCTGAAACACGATGTAACAGCTGTAAAAATGTATTTAAAAAAAAATTGGCCGTAGAGCATACCCGTTGTGAGCTGCAAGTTCAAATGCAAGCCGCCCGCCATTTCAAAGTCCATGCCTATGTGGCAAAAAATTTGAATACAATAAATTAGAGCAGTAACAACCCCCTCGGCTTGTTTATAAAAATACAACTCCGACCATTTTACCAAAGATTCTGTTCCTGCGTGTCTGTCTATAAAGCGTCTGCAGCAAATTAAAACAAATGCTCTCGCATTACGCAAATTAAAAATGAAAAATTAAATGAATACATCAAAAATTAGACCATGAATAGAGAGAACCACCCCGGTAGACTTTTATCCACCAAAAATTCCTATACCTTTCCAAAACCAGCCTTGTGGCGGTCGGCGCGCGGCATCATAAAATCCCCGTTACATTAAGCCTCTGAAAAATGTTTACCTCAGCATAGCTACGATAATTTCAAATTATTGCGGCTCTGCTCCGCGCCGCAGACGTTTCTTTTTTCTTTCATAAAGGATCATTGCATTTGTAGAAAAATAAAAAAAAACTTGAAAGCAACACTTCACAGCATTGGGTGGTGGGATTTTGTCAGAAGGGATTTTTCCTTTGATCCTGTTAGATAATTAGAGTACGTGATTCTATTTAAAAAGGAATTCTGTGTTAATTCCAGGCTCGCATATAAAATAGTTTATTTTTTGTCATTTTTGAAACAAGGGTGAACGAAGGTATTAATATACACACGGTGATTGCCACCGTGTCGTCGACAAAGTTCTTTAATTTAGGAAGAAGAAGAAAAAAAAACTTAAAACTTCCAAAAACCACCCCGCGATGAGACACCTTTTAATAAGGTTCAAGAAAGGCAAGGATAACGACCTTCTATGTTTTACTTTTCCGCAAATGAAAGTTGGCATTGACTTTTAATAAATTCAAACAGCGTTCAGATCGATGTTGAAAAAAAAAAAAAAGACGGAAAAGAAATTAATGACGATGTGACAAAAGGGTGAAAATAAAGTTTTTCAAAAGACCCGCGCCAGAGCCCAACAAGTTTGGGGGTAAGAAACACCGACTAAAAGCTTCTTTTCAAGTACTTCCTTTGAATACAAATCATAACAGGCCGCCTCCACTTGCAAGAATTTTCGTTATGTTGACTCGACTTGACATCAAAGACACAAATCAACGTTAGCGTGACTGGGCAAATAATGTTATGACATTTCATTTTGTACTCGAACCTCATCGATGGTGGATGCAGAATTTTGACAACGGAATGAAAGCAAAGACAGGAATTTTTACATTGAAATTTTTTATTTTTATTTTTAAATTTTCCAATCAGTCATAATTGTATTCTGTATTGCAAACTCGAAAAAAAAAAAAAAAAAAATGTTGAGAAAAACTTTTTTTAGGTTGTAATATGAGCTACCGATACGAACCGACACTGATGAAAGACGAAAAATTATGAGAAAAAATTACATTTTCCACTAACACGCACAAAAAACTTGCATCTGTCAAATTTGATGTCAAGCTGACTCTGTCAAGACAAAATCGAAGACAGAGATATCAGAGATTGCGACATGACGTCAAATGACCCGCCTCCACGTAACATTTGATGTTAAGTCGAGCCGACATAACGAAAATTCTTGCAGGTGGAGGCGGCCTGTAAAGGATTCATGATGAAATTCTGCACTAATTAATTCTGTGCATTGGGAAATAGTACCTAAATAATAAATGCGTGCACGTCGCAGCAATGTAAGCCACCCCCATAACCACCCTATTTTATTGTTATACGCACTTGTTCAGTGATGGTATAGTGGGAACAAGAGTGTATGTTGTGGTGCCTCATGCGGAATGGCTTTCTTTCTTTTGAAACGTACATTAATGCGCTCGCATAATGCATTTTCAAAACCCCTAAGGTTCATGATCTTTTGAGAGATGTGAGTTGAGACTTTTTGAACGCACCAGAATCGTTTCTGTGATTTTTTTTCATTTTTTTTTCATGTAAGATTGCTGCATGAGTGGGATTGCATTAGTCACAGACGACTGATATTCGCGGGAACTAATGCACTTGCATCAACAACAAGCCAGTAAGTGTTGTGTGTACATGATATGACGTATGTGACAGGGGGTTGAAAACAATAGATGCGTGCCTTACCCTAAAGACACACATTATTATTTGATGTTTTATGTATGTGGATCATGTGTCCTATGGGTGCAATCGATTTAGCCGGCTGCATTTTTAAGGACACACAAAGTCAGAAAGTCCTACTAATTTTACATGATGACGGCTGATTTGAACAAAGGATCACATGTCACCCACATTGGTGGGCAGTCATATGAGTTTTGTTTTTTTGTTTTTTTTTTTTTTTAATTTCTCAGTGCCTTGCAGATGCACGATGATGAATTCACAAAGAAAGACGCGTGCTCTTCTTTATCCAAAGAGTGCATTGCTTACGATGCAGAAGTGTTGTAACAATGGTGATTTTTTTAATCTTCGGTGCTAAAATTATGACAATAAAAATAATCGAAGGAGAGTTCTTTGAAAAACTGAAAAAGTAAAAACTGTCTACGCACCTTTGAGGCAGGTTTCATCAAATGGGTGTTTGACTTCAAACAAGGTTTACTAAAGGCTAAGGAGACGCCAACGGTTATAAGCAAATAAAACTTATTTCAAATGCAAATCGGTCGCATTCCTCAGAATTTTTTTGGGAGTTTTTTAGAAATATTTTCTCCGCTAATTGCGTGTTTTTTTTTTTGAAAACTGAGGAACGCTTGAATCTTATTAGAGCTGATAGAACTACCTATCTCAAAAAAATAGAAACGTCAATAAAACGACACACCAAAATAATTATTTTGGGAAGATGTTATACCGGTTCATGTCTTTTATTTTCTTGTAGATATCGTCGAGGACGCTGGGAGGACCTATTCTTTGGCACACAGAATTATTTATACCTACCTCACGTTGCGATAAGGCCAGAGCGATTGCATGCTGATAGAGTTAGCAAAGGCATGTAAATCCCTCCTTGTGAAACGATGTTTTATTACTTTGTTTATGTTGAATCAAAATGCAGGTCATACCTATGTACCTATACCTATAGACACTAGACAGGTAGCAGTACATTTTGGCGGCTGACAGACAGAAGGAATTTGTTTTAGTTAGGTTTTTTTTTCTCTCCGCCGTCATCATCATCATATCAGATCAGTGGAAAATTTGTTCCCATTAAAAAGGACACATGTACATTGTGCATACCTGCCTACACACGTTGTAGCTATTTTCCTGAAACAAAACAAGAACCCTCCTTTAACCCATAAAAATGTCAACATCTCTGATAAGATCATTAGTTTCTAAAACACGAATTATGCGTCAATGAGCACCTGCAGCAAGGATATTTCATACACCTCTATGTTCAATACCCACAATGTCATACTAACAAGGAATCTGCTTCAATTTTTAATTATGTAGGTATATAATCATTTTATTAGAGCGACGACTCAAAGGCATTGCATAGACGTCCCGGAGTGCATTTCGAACACATGCGACTCTTAATTGCTTGCGCTCTCAGTAGTCAAACATTGAGTTACTGCATCTAAAAAAAATTATACTAAACAAAAGGATTTTTTATGCTGCTCTGCTTAAGCACTGAGAGGCGAATGAAAAAAGCAAGTTCTTCAGAAGGATTTTCAAGATTAATTTTTGAAAGTAATGAGTTTGCAAGTTGGAATAATGAAATGCATGGAGTTTAGTGCGTGTTGCTTATGACGTGCGTGGCGTTTGCATGTAGAAAAAGACATTTTTTTGTTGGTTCGAGAGTGGGTTTTGTTCTCTACGCATAGTGAAGAGGAACGATGAGAGGAATATATAGGTTGCGGTGGAATGAAAGATTGACAAGGGGGGTGCAAGACCCTAGAATGGAAATACTAGAAAATTACTTATAAATCATAATATAGTACTTGAAGAGTCCTTCCTAAGGCAGGTCGCAGCTCTGAAAAGCTGGTGAAGTAAAATTCTCGGATAGGAACAAAATTCATTTGTAATTTGGTTGCTAATTAGTTGCAAACAATTTTGTTTATTTGCTTTTCCCCGTTAATTATAAATAATGACTTTAACAGCTTGACTTCAGGATGATGCAGTGCTTTTACTTACTAATCAAAATTTTCTTACTTGACGTCTTATGCTGTTAAGCTGGTGAAGTTATTTCTTATAATCAATGGAGAAGAGCATAAAAAACTTTTTGCAACCAATTAGCAATTAAACTACACGTAAATTTTGTTACGATCCGAGAATTTCAATTCGGCAGCTTGATAGAGGTTAGTTGACTGAAAACCAATATTTTAAAGAAAACTTTTGAAATATGTAACAAAAGTTTTAAGGCGCGTGAATTTATTAAAGCTATTTTTTATTGGTACCCGCGGCGGGATGGTTAGCATGTCTGTCTGTTAATCGGGAGGTTCGTGGTTCGAATCCCAAAAGAGACAAAAATGTTTTTTCACCGCGAAGAATTGGCAAGTCTTCCGATAGTAAATTTATTGCCATGAAAAGCATTTCACAAAGAATGGTTGTGAGAAAGTCGCTAGCCCCAAGATTTCTTCCCTTTGTTGCGCCAACCCATTAATTTTTAATTGATTGTACGTAGCCTAACTGATTCTGTAAAGTAGCATACTTACTTACTTTGGTGGGCATCACAGTTCGGGGTGAGCCTGCTCCAGCCAACGTCTTTCGACAACGACATCGGTCGAACTTTCTCCAGTTTTGCAATATAAATCGACTGGCGTCTTCTTCCGCTTGATTGCACAACCACAAGGTCTTCTCCTTCTGCGACTTACCTGCAATACACTGTCGAAAGCCCGTAAATCCGAAGCGTTGGTGTTCATCACATGACCATATGCCCATTTCACAGCTGACACTGGACCAAAGATTATTTTGAGTGCTTTTCTTTCGAAACGAAAAAAAAGTTTTCGCTCAAGATAAGGTGCATGCTTGAGCGCCGTAGGGCATAGGACCTAAATTTATCAAAGTCTTATAAAAGGTTTCTTTGTTTTTTTAAAATTTGGTTTTATTCCTCCATTCCCTTCCTAGCTCAAAGTAGCAGCGGTTGGCTAGAATGACTTTTTTTTTATTTTTCGTGAGCATATTTGTACACCAAATTTATAATAAAATTTATTTGTGCTCTAAAAAATCTGAACTCATTGCTTTTTCTAGTTGCCTAACAATCTTCAGCTCTCTTGGCCTATAGTTCTCGGAAATTAGTCTTTTCAAATAGAATAACTAAAAGACATATGTCGCTTTCCATTGGTTTCATTCGGGGAAGCACTCATTTTGAAAACCAATGGAACACCCAACATTTTTCCTATTCAATTTAACGTAATTGCCCTTGTGTAAGTGAAACACCTATGACTCTTGAAAAATATTCCTTGAAGAAAATTTTCTTTTCGACATTTGAGTAACATGTGTTAGTGCTTCTTGAGTCGATTCTCACTTCAAATCGAGAAGCGGCTGTCTCTCCTCAGAATCACGGAACGGTATAAGAATGCTCCTGGACGCTCCTGGACGGTTATTTTCGTCCAATGGAAAGTGACATATGTGAAACAAACATGTAAGCAAGTCGGTTTACGATTACATTTGAATGAAATTCGAAAGAGACTCAGGTTCACTAAATTGGCTAAGAAGATATTGCTTGTCACATGCCCACAGCAGTGCCGACTCTTATCGACGGCAATATTAGTAATCAACTATCGTCTTGCTACTTCAGAATTTCTGTTTTTTTTTATAAAAATAGAAATAAGTAAGAACAATATTTAGTGCGCTCGAAAGTGAAAAGAATAGCTCAAGATGGAATATTTTCAAATTTTCTTTTAAACAAAATTATTATTGGACTTAAGTACGTTGAGCAACCCAAATCGTTGACAAATCTCCAAATACCAAACGACTTCAAAAATTTTCGAAAATCCAAAACCTCATCAACATAACACATAATTGCTCACATAAACGCTTCAAAAAGTTTTTATTTAGCGCTTGGGGCAACATTATTTTTCCCAAGGACTCCTTCCCAGTTGCAATTGATAGTCTGTTTTGAATCAATGAGTTTAGATTGTAAATGCTCTTTAAAGCAACAGACACCGTGTATTCTTTTTTCCGATATTTTCAAAAATTAAAATTTAACTCAACATAAAACAATAAATGAAAAGCAAAAGAATGCCTTGAATGTCCTTCTTTCTCGAGAGTTATATCTATGTAAAAATATCTTAATGAGGACACACACACACACACACACGCAATATAATGTGTTGACTTTTTGAACGTGTGGAGAAAATTTAAATGAATTCCACAAATGCTCATGTTCAATTTTTGTGGTTTCGTTTTTTCTCCAAGTGACGCACGAAGAACTTAATTCAAACAAATTTATCGCGGTTTTCCACTCTAACGCTTTTGAAAATTAATTAAATTAATTTCTTGTAACTTTGTTTTGTTTGAAGTTATTGAGCGCAATCAATATAAGATAAAGTAGAATTACAACAATAAAATATTTTTTTATATTTCCTCAAATTTACATGTTCATGCTCCCATTTTAAATTGTCCTTTTTTGTAATAGTTTTAAATTACTCAAAAAAGAAATGAAGAGCAAATCTTTTTGAGGAAATAGCTACACATCAGCTATGCCAAGCGATTGTAACATAATTCCTTCATCAATTAAAAACAAATTAGGATATCATGGTTTATATTAGATGTTAGATTATTAGATAGAATACGATAATTAATCATTTTCATTTCCGCCAAATTAGTTCCTTATATTTTTAAAGGACCATACAAAGGATTTCTACTAAGCTAGGACTTCAAATTATAATGATATGCACTTGAATGTTGAGCCTTTTGATGAAGGGTTGTTTTGTCGAAAAAGAATTTACAGTCATTTTGTTACTATTATCATCAGACTCATCAAATTCGATTCCAGCGCACCCCTAAAAATATGGCCATGAAGCTGTCGTCACGCATAATCCCTCAGACACGTGGCTTCTATCACATGCCAATCAGTATAAGTCGGTGTTGTGTCCTGTCACAGATCGGATGGATGATGGATGGCGAATTTTGGAAAAATTTTCCAAAGAAGAGAGAAGTGAAATATAGTAAATAAAAAAAGACCACTGCGCACCGCTCCGCCAACTGCTCGGTTTTGTAGACAAAATCCAGAGCATGTGAATTTAGTGTAATCTGTTCCCAGATTAAATTTGTGACTGTATTTAAATTAGCTGGAGATGTTTCAAAATACACAAAAATAGTCAATCCAACACATTCCCATCTAAAGGAAAATGAGAAGGCTACCAAAGAGTTAAATACAGTCTTTTAATAGAAATAAACTGTTGCCGGTGTATGTATAAAAAGAAAAAAATAATTAGCTGCTAAGAAACCACAGTCCGAATAACCCTCCATTACGTTCCGACAAAAGTCGTGTCCACCCGACCTGGGGTCCAAATGGACCCCACAATGTTTCTTTTGATTTTTTTTTTGATTTCTTAGTTATATTTTTCAGTCATAGTTTTGCTAGCTATTGCATGAATTCATTGCAAATAATTTTTATAGCAATGATACTTAAGCAGAGAAGTCATTATGCAGGTATGTATGAGGTCATCAACAAAATTTTACGACAACAGACTCTAAATTTGTTAGTCTGGGACTTACGTTTACCCCTTTTCAAATGTCGGTTTTACGTCATTACTGAATGAAAGAAACATCTATATCACTCGTTCTCATCAGGTGCACCTATCCAAAAAAAAAAAAAGTGAAGCTGCTTTGTTCAAGTCATTAAACAATATTAAGACTTCAAAAAGGATTGAATTCGCCTTAATTCTAATAGCCCTTAGCGAAATTCTGCAAAAGGATTTCCAGATTTTCGTTTACCCTTTTTCATACATGCCAAACAATCCTGCCAAATATGGCCAAATATGCTATTTTTATACTTTTGCTTAAGACTTTCGGAATATTTAATTAAATTAATATGTTATGTAGTTTTTTTTCGATTTTCCTACTTGATGTGTAGTTGGCAGCCCTGTACCTACAAATATATTATGAAGAGCGATTACTAATTTGTATTCAGCCTAAAGATTTTAATATTGCTCTAAGCCCACAATCGCTAGTGCGTGCGACCCAGTCGTGCAAATTTTTTTATCAAAAGACGTGAGTAGCTCCAATGTGAAACATGTGCCTTTGAGGCCAAAAAAGTGAGACCCTAAACTTACTTACTAACTTAGGTGGGCATTGCAGTTCGGGGTGAACCTGGGCCTCAACTAGCAACCTTCTATAAAGACTTCCATTTCGGGCGAGCTCTATCCAGTTTTGCACTCTAAGTCGGTTGAGGTCTTCTTCTTTCACTTGATTGCACCACCTAAGACGAGGTCTTCCCATTCCGCGATTTCCCTGTAATGTGCTTTCAAAAACCTGTCAAGCCGCAGCGTTTGGCTTCATCCGCTCTACATGGCCCAACCATCGTAGCCTCGCGATGTGTACTCTTCTGGCTATGCCCATGTCGCGGTACAGCTCATACAGCTCGTTGTTGTATCTTCTTCTCAACACATTGTCTTCGCATACGGGACCCAAGATCATTCTGAGAGTTTTTCTTTCGAAACGACCAAGGGTTTCCTCATCCGCTTTCGATAAGGCCCATGCGTCCGCGCCGTAAAGTAGGACTGGGATGATCAAGGTCTTATACAAGGTTACCTTGGTTTTCCTGGAGAGTGTTTTGTTTCTCAATTGCTTTCTTAACCCAAAGAAGCAACGGTTGGCAAGAGTTATTCTCCGTTTGATCTCCGCACTGATGTTGTTTTCCGTGTCTATAGCGGATTCTAAGTAAACGAATTCCTGTACTACCTCGAAGTTATGTCTGTCTATTGTGACGTTTTGTCCAAATCGTCGATGTTATGTGTCCTTGTTTGATGACAGCATATACTTCGTTTCGCCCTCATTAACAATCAAACCCATTTTGCCGCTTCTGTTTCAATACTCGCAAAATCACATATGATATCACCCTTTCTTCTTCCCATTACGTCAATATCGTCTGCGTAGGCGAGTAACTGTACAGAAGATTTTTCCTCTGGTGTTGACGTTCGAGTTTCTTACAATCTGTTCAAGTATGATGTTGAAGAAATCGCATGACAGTTTGTCGCCTTGCCCAAAGCCTTTTTCGACATCAAAGGTCTCGGTGAGTTCTTTACCGACCTTGACGGCGCAGCGTGAATTCTCCAAAGTCATCCTGCATAGTCGTACGAGTTTTGCAGGGATGCCGAAACTAGACATGGCTCTGTACAGCTCGTCTCTGTAAAATACTGTCATACGCGGCCTTGAAATCGATAGAAAGATGGTGTATATCGATATTATATTCTCGGGTTTCTTCCAAGATCTGCCGTAATGTGAAAATTTGATCTATTGTGGACTTCTCTGGTCTAAAACCACATTCGTAAGGACCAATCAAGTGGTTGACGTGGGGTTACAGACGTTTACAAATTACAGCAGACAAGATCTTATACGCGACGTTAAGGAGGCTTATCCCTCTATAATTGGCGCAATTGTGAGGGTCTCCCTTCTTTAGGATCGGGCATACGATACTGAGGATCCATTCATTGGGCAAGGTTTCTTCTGACCAGCTGGTGCATGGTCCTTTCCAACTGATCTTTAGCTGGCTTGAAAAGTTCTGCATCAAGGACATCTGCACCTGAAGTCTTATTTGATTTAAGTTTGCATATGGCAAGACGACGGCATTCTTGATCATCGTCCAAACTGAATGGAGCAATTGCAATCTACCTTACAGCGGAATTTGTGTCTTTATTGCCGTTAAGCATTTTTTAGAAGTGATCATTCCAGATCCTCAGTAGCGACTATGACTCTATTACTATGCTTCCCTGCTGGTCTTTAGTTCGCGGTTTGCCCAAAACATTTTGTTTGATTCTAAAGTAGAGATAACTTGTAGCAAAATTAACTGACAAATTTACGCTAAAAAGGTACTATGACTTAACCCCGAGGCTTAGCAAAAACACGATTACTGGCAAATATGAAAACACACCACCTTTCCGAGCTCCTTTGATTAACCATTGTTGTGAGCTGAAAATGTATCTATTGCAATAGCAACAACACAGATATCGTAGCACTACCGAGCACAATTTTATTTTCGATATCTACATACCTACCTACATATATGTAGGCCTTAAATTTATTTATCAACGTAGAAATCTGTAATCCCCAACAGGATTTGGTGTTTATTGTTTATTCACTTCACACTAGCTATACATGAACAAGTGTTTCCATAAATGTCAGAAGCGCAACAAATGAACAAAAAAATTTAAAATTTAATCGAAATGTAATTAAGAGATTTATGTATAAACTGCTTTTTGTGTGAAATTTAGGTTAAAACTAATTGCTTTGCCGCATGCAATCATAATCATTGCCCTTTCTATCCCACTTCCACTTGCACTAAGCGTTGACTAAATGAATGGGACAAGTAATGCACATGATGGTGCAGAAATTTGTTATTTGAGATTATAATTATAATTTATCATCCCGGCTGAAAGATTTTTGTTGCACATTTTTTAACGAACGATATAAGTATACCTACATGAGAAGATAATGGACATCGATAACGGAACAACAAGTTTTTTTGCGAAAGTTTTCAATGGTATGTTGTGTCCTGCCAGGATATGAGATGTCAGTGGAATAGTATGACCTTTGGTTCTTCAAGTTCATGAGTTTTACGATTGCTGACCCTTATAAGTCAAAGCTAAATTATTTTAAGGAATGCAACTTCAATTGGAGTTCCTTTTCACCCAATTTAAGGAAACCAACCGTCATGGGCACTCAAGAATCATGGTAAAAGTAACCTGTCACTCAGTTCAGAAAAAAACAACAATCAGTAACAGCAAACAAAAAACGTGCATCAGTTTGATCATTCCGAGATGTCAGCACCGCAACCATATCCATGTCGTTGTTTTTTCTTTCCTTTCTTTTGCTTTTTAATTCACCTTTGTCTACCCTAATTTTCCACACTCCATTTTTTCTTTTTCTTATGTTTGAAGAAAATGGTCAAAGAAAATATTTCCTAGAACTCCGACTTCAGAAATAAGTGGCATTTGTTTCAATGATTTTTCAGTTTAATTTTGACTTTAAGTAAGCAACATGAAAAGACCGACAAACCCACTTGTGTAGGCTTAAGAAAAATCGACAGTGAAATATGTACAACCGGTGCGGTCCTTCGGACCATCTTTCTTTTTAGTCTCTCATTCCTCACGATAGAACAACCCCAGGCACAAAAAAAATTACAGAAAGCACATTCCACTCTCCCAGCAATGGCAGGGGTATGAGATTGCAGAGGGCTCGACAAGGATTGTCTCAAAATCCCTCAGGCATGGAAAACTAATTAAAGTTTCTGCTTTAATGATTTTAAATTATCTTACCTATTAAAAGGACTTTAAGTGGTTGCTAAATGTGTCTTTGTGTGTTGTTTGGTCGCAATTTCATTTGGAATGTGAATAGCTTTTTTGTTGTTGGTTGTGTGCTTGTAATTTTTTCTTTTTTTGCGTTTCAAAGTAAAGCAAAGTAATCACAGTGGTTTGGAAGAGGGGCGATTGAACATATTTAAAGTTTTGTTTGGACACACTTTTGGGAGTCCTTTTACCGACATCGTTTGTTGAATTTCAGAAATGCTTACTAAAAGACTTTCATTAAAATTCGACATAGGTACGTAAAAGAGTTCTAAGTCAGGGAGAGACTATTTCCTTGTCAAGGTTGAACAAAACAGGGGTTTCATCGGTGCCACATTTCATTTAATTTAATTATTGTAAGTAATGAAAGAACTTAAAGTTGAAGATCATTGAACGGGTTTCGGTTAACCGAATGGGAAAAATAATAAAACTATCTGATAACCAATGCTGGTTTGTCGCAGGCAAGTATATAACAGATGCAGTCCGAAGTATAAAAATCCTTTTGGAAAAATATCGTGATTCCTTAGATTGATTTCGAAAATGCATTCGATCGACAGCCACGGATTTAATATGAGTTCCCGGTTACGTTCCTGTCACCGTTCACATTTCGGAGAGAATATGGGAATAAAGGAAAATAAAGCCCATGTCTCAGGCTCTAGGCCATCTCTGTTGTTTTATTCAAATCGGTTCAGTAGTTTGGGAACCTATTCAATACAAACAAACAGTTTAAGTAGTTTAATAACAAACAAACAGGTCTTTCTTCTTTAGTAGTGTAAGGAAAAGGAAATTAGAAAAATAATATCCCTAACTCAACCGGTGGATATATTTCCAGATACAAAATATTTTTGGTAGAAAATTTTCAGTGCTTCAAATTTATTTATTTAATTTTTTACTTTTTTTAATATTATGCATCAAGGTATTATGAATACCCTTATATCTCTACCTTATGTTTTTAAGCACATTGCGATCATTTAGGAAAATGGGAGACACCGATGCATGTTGCTTTAGAATTTTTGTGAATCGTTAAGTAGGGGAAAAACAGAGCTAGGTATATCATACCACATATGGATAGTGCGTCAAAAATATGAATCTTTACATTTGACTGTACGTCCAAAATTGGGCTCAAGGAAGAACTGGTGAACATTCCTGACGAGACGGGTGTTGTGGTTAAATTGTTTTAGGGCACGAATGCAGCTGGCTATTTCGCTAAAGCACTGTTTGTAAAAAAAGCGGTAAAGTAGAGTGGGGCAAGTAGCGTTTCGACTATGTTCAAGAGAATCGATCGGTTCTACGATTGAACCATCGCCTATCAATATTGCTCTGTTTTGTACCCTATCAAGAACTCAGAAAGTAGCACCTAGCACCTGACCAGATATGAGAATCGTAGGTACTCTGGATTTGGGTCTATGACCAATGCTTTAGCCAGATCAGAGGGGGTAAGGAATTTCCTGCATCGTCTTAAGAAACCTAAGCTTATTAAATATGCGGTCATTCCAACGGTTATCATCGTTTACACACATACCCAAGTACTGACAGCTTTTCAGTTTCAAAAATGCAGGTATTATTCATGGAAAATGGCAATGGGGGAATGATAAGCTTTAACGGCAATAGACAGTATTGAGTTTTCGAAGCATTGAATTCAACACGGATTGTACTTCCCCATCTAACAATGCTGCCTATGTCAGAATTCAATGAGCTTTTCATACGCAACCGTTTCACATCCGAATAAGCGTCAGCAAAACAGTTAAAAGGATTAGACGACAGGAGATTGCTTATGAAAATAAGGAAGAGAGTCAGAGACAAAATGGAACTAACTTAAAACCGTTCGAAGCAACTTGTTTAATTGCTGTAATATCTAAGCTAACGAAGAAGAGACTCATTGATACCAAAAGCACGGTTTTTCGAAAAACTCTATCAAAAGCCTTAGAAACATCAAGCAGTAAGAAGATTGGTTCCACTTTTTGGTGAGATATGAGATCAAATCACCAAATCACCAGTGGACTTTTACGAAAGCTTAGAAAGCCGTATTGTTATTGATTAAGAAATCTTTCGTTTTTCAAGATATTTCATTAGTTGACGATTTATCAACGTTTCCATGACCTTGGAAAGTAGGGACGACGTGGCGTGAGTTCAATAAAATGGTATTTAGAAGAGGAGGAAGATCCGCCTATTTAAGAGACTTCAGAACAACGGCGCACAGTGGCCCGTTTAGACAAAAGTGCTTGTAAAATTCATATTTTGGGTGGGTCTCCAACGCAAAACTTTAAAATTTTAACGAATTAACAAATGTTTGGAGCTTTAGTAATCGAAAAAATTATTTCATTTGAACGATTGGTTCGCCTTGTCAAAGTTGACAAATATGTAAGGTGAGAAAAAACATTAAAAAAAATTATTATTTTTTAATTTTGAGAGTAAAAACTAGGAATAGAGGGTTAGTTTGTTTTTTCCCCCTTGATATATGTGTTTATTGCTATGATCAGAAAAAAAAAGTTATAAATTTTTTGAAATACTCAATTTAATTATTTTCGAAAAACCACTTTTTGTGCACTTTTTCAACTTTACATTGAGTAAAAAAAAAGTTTTTAAAAGTTGTCAAGCCGAAATAAACGGTAAATGAATCCTTATATATCTCTTCACTTACAACCAAAAACTCAGCTGCATAAAGTTGCATAACACTGAGCTAGAGAGATTTGATTTGAAAAAGTCAGTAATTTTTTCTAAGGGTTTTTTTTCAAGCGCAAAATTGTATTTCTTTGTTTTGCTGGAATGGGTCTTTAATAATATGTCAGTAAAATGCTTTACAAATACTTATAAGTAGTATTTTGTAAAAAAAAAAAAAAATAAAAAAATACAAAAACCAATTATGTATAAGATAAAATAAAAATTAAATACAATACCAATTATGTTAACCACCTTAACTAAAACTTTCTATTTCAACAGCAGATTCTGAAACACCTTGTTAATATTTTTTCTTCAAATTTACACACTTTATAGCCTTGGAAATTTCAAATAAGGTAAAAAAATAATTGAGTCGATATCTTTATTCGTTTAAGAGATATGATTTTTGCAACCAAAAAAGTCAATTCGGGCCACTGTGCGGCGGAGATACCATCTGGACCAACGGATCTATGTATATTGAGATCTTTAAGGCCTCAACCGAGGGAGTACGAAAAAACATCTGCTTCTTCGCAGAATCTGCAGACTCAAGCTCATGTTGGCTTCACCTATCTATCTATGCTATCAGGAAGTGTCGATTTAATTGTCGAGCAAATCGAGTTGCCTGCAAATTGGCTTAATCGATGAAGCCGACCTACGGAGAGTCACCAAATATAAGCGTTGGGACCGATGACATGGTCGAGTTCTTAATGTTCTTAACAAAAGGCTAAAAGTTTTTACTTCCTAGAACCAACAGTATTTATGTCTTACTTTTTGGACACGTAAAAATTTGGTCTTATTTATGTGTGCATTACACATATTCCCAGCCCGTTTGAACTTCTTTCAGATTTCTACTGACGGGTCGTCTTTAAAAATTCGAAAGCTTCTCCTTCTTACTCTAATCGCCTTCTTAAAGCTCGAATCAATGATATTCTTTGTTCTGTTAGGAACAAAATTTCTCATGTCGGCCGTTGAGACTTTCGTTAGATATCATATCCGCCGACGAGTTAACGTTTCTGTCGAGAAAGCACAATGACCAATTATAATTTCGAAAGAATTATTCAGGCCGTCTTAATTCGCCTTCTCATTGATTAAATTGAATGTGAGTAGACTATGTTCATATTTAATTGTCCCACATCAACAACTTGTATCTTTGTAGAACATTCGCCATTGCATTGTTGTAAACTGTCCTTTCAGATTTGCATTTTTAGTGAGAAGCTTAGATCAGAATGTGCGAGTCCTTAGCTTTCCCACAAAATTATCTGGGAAAGTAGGGCTCGGCGCTCAAGTATAACTTGTGTGGAACACTTTTCTTCCATTCGAAGCATGAGTCTCTACTAACTGATTAAATAAAATATATGTACAATGTACATATTATACTTACTTAAGTGGGCTTTACAGCTCGGGGTGAATCTTGGCCTCAACCAACATCTTTCAAAAACAATTTTGATTTTTGGGCGATTTCTGTTCAGTTTTGTGTTCTAAGTCGGTTGAGGTTTATTTCCACTTGATTGAGACACCTTTGACGAGGTCTTTGCCTTTCGCAATTTCCCTGTAATATTCTTTCGAAAACCCGTCGAGCGGGAGTGTTGATGTATACTTCCGATCTACATGACCCAGCAGTCGTAGTCTCTTCTAGCTACGCTCATGTCACGGTACAGCTGGTTCAGTTCGTTGCTGAATCTTCTTCTCCACACATTGTCGTCACATATGAGACCAAAGATAATTGATAGTACATATATACTTTTCTTTCGAAACGACCAAGAGTTTCCTCATCTGCTTTAGTTTAGGTCCTCGCTTCCGCCTTGTATGCCAGAACTGGGTTCAAAGTGTTACTTCGGTTTTACCAAAAGCGGGTTAAATTTCTCTTTTTTGTTAATAACCCAAAGCAAGAACGATGGGCAAGAGTTATTCTTCGTTTGAGCTCCGCACTGATGTTACATTCCGTGTCTATAGAGCGGATCTTAAGTAAACCAAGTCCTTTACTTAGCTTAGGGCTAAGTCGGTAAATTGTGACATTTTGCCCAATTGGTTCATGTTCTCTGTCCTTGTTTGCTGACAGCATATTACACATACTACAATTTACCTTCATTAAATATTATCTATATTTGCCGCTTCTTTTTTAATGCTCGTAAAAGCACCTAAGACATCCGCTTTTTTCTTCTTATACTAATACATATATTAGTATATGCTCCTTTTTATTTCATACGTTACAAATTTCTTGTCGATGTGCTAAGTTGCCAAGCTCAGATCTTAATCCAATTGAAAATATTTCGTTAGTAAAAAAAAACCTAAGTAAGGCTCCCATGAAAAAAACAGAACTTTTTTTCGAATGTCTGTCATCTCAACTTCCACAAACCAATTGGGTTTATTATATTATAACTATACCGCAAGTATAGTTTCCAAAGTAACTAAATTAAACCTCAAACTCAAAGTAAATACTGAAACCAATAACCATAAAAGAGAAAACAATGTCATGTGGCAATCACCATCCCAATCTACCCACATTCTGGCCAACTCATTGAATATCTAATCTCATTCGAAGAAGGAAACTAAATGTTTAAGTGCCCCCTCAAACTATACAGATACACCCGATGTCTAATAAAACAAATTAAAAACTCCTCCGAAAAGCGATGCACAGTTAGTTTTCATAAAAACTGTCAAAATTTCCATAAAACAGTCGTTCTCGATGAAACATCAAGATCAGCTTTAATGAAGACATCCAAACATCAAATTGCCCATAAAACATTCCGAACGCGAATGTTATATTCTGACAAAACACACCCCAACTTACATAAAACAAGGCTTTCGGTTCGTTATCAGCATTTTGCAGGCTACAATACATCGTCGTCGAGATGGTTGGATATTATTTAAATTTCATTTTTAACCTAATTAAGACATAAAACCGTAACGTAGTTCTTGTATCTCGAAGGCATTGTTTTAATTGGTGACATAGAAATAGGGATGAGTCGACAGACTTTGTTTTGTCATTAATTAAGACCACTTAAGGGCCTCAGAGAAAAGCCAATGCGAATGGGCAACCAGCTAATAGACTCATTAATTATTGAGAGCGCCCCGATGCCTGATGCCTGATGGTGGTGCTGAAAATCCAGAAGCGGAAATTATTGCCATTGCAAATGGCAAATGCACTGAAGTGTATCCCCATTCTCCTATCAAAAATCGTAAATTTTAATAAAAGAAAAAAATTGGAAACCTTAAAAAAATAAATATAAAAATTCTTGGAAATGCCCTACGTGCAGTTTTTTTCCGTGTTTTATAAAACTGCGTGGAGTAATGAGTCCATTAGTGGAACACCGAAGGCAATCTAATGGCACGACACGGTTTTAGCTCATTTTTTGTAATTTCCCTCACTCTTTTTGATATGATGACACGTGTGTATACCGTTGGCAACCCTCGGATGACATCCGGTGAATGGTATGCATTTGCAGGGGTCGATTTTGGTCTCTATTTCTAGTAAGTCAACGGATCTAACAAATAACTCGACGGTTACAACAATCATGGTAATGCATCTCATTAATTTTATTACAACTATCGTCAACAGACCGATTTCGATCCGAAGACCTCAAGCAGCGTTGGGCATATTGTTTAGGGTGTCATCGGAGGTAATGAGGGTATTTATTGGGATTTTTGTGTTCGAAATTAAGAGTCCCGGACGGACGGACGATGAATTGAATTGGAAGAAAAAAAAAACAAATCCAATCCACACAAAAGGTTGACAATTATTGTTCAGACTGCCTGCGGTTGGTAGGTACCTACTATACTCGTATGTTAAGATTTTTAGAGAATTTGACTCTCCGGGTGATGCAAATGGGTCGTTTATTGTCCTCCTGGTGTAAAGGATGTCCGAGCAGTAATGGTAATCGGTTACACACGCAATAATTTCCTATTGACATTGAAAACAATTGTAATTGAAATACCAAAAGAGATTTATTAAGAAGTTTCTATCCCGAATTGTGACAGTGGATGGAAAGGGAGAATGTATACGTATAAGGTGGTTGGTTGCATTGTATCATCACCTACTTCTGCATTCTTTTCAACGTGACTGTCACAAAAACTATTGCGGTTTCTATTTTTTTTCATTTAACATATACATATTAAAAGAAATTTTTTAATTCTTTACAGTGTGGTGCCTGAAGTTCATTGAATAAAATATCCGCCTGCTACGCGGGACTTACAGCTGGAATTTGCAGAAACAAGTTCCACGCGAGAGTAATAACACTGCCTGACTGCCATGAATAACCCTTTCCAACTTAGTCATTCGAAATCAGCAAAGAATGTAGATCCTCTCCATTCCTTACAAGTACAAGTATGGATTGAGAAAATTGAGATAGGCAACATTTTGAATTGATGCTTTCCATGGAAATTAATACTTCCAATACAATCAAACTTTGTTGATCCTGCTATCATACGGAACATCTTTGTCTCAGTTGTTGTCAACTTTGCTTAATACTTTTTGCTGACGGACAACAGAAGTCTTCCTTTAAGCTAAGGAGACATTTTTACATCACAAAAAATGGAGTTTTGTCGTTTCAACATCCATCATATACGCTTTTACTCGATGATTGATGATTTCGTCATGACAAGCTCCTCCTCCACTGGTCATTGATTCCAGACATTTAAGCCTTTCGCACTTGGAGAGCACATTGCCATTCAAATAAAAGTCAGGAATAGTCATGTTTGGATCAGAAAATGGATAGGTACTGAGTACCTATTTTGAACTAATGCAGAACCCACTAACTTCTTCAACTTTTACTCTTACGTCAAGTGGTTCTTATGATGTCTGCATTGTAAGCGAAAAGTAGTTGATGTACTTGGGTATTCTGTATTCTCTATCTTCCAGCATCAGGTAATCAAGGACTGTAAGGAAGAATAGAAAGTCAAGGCGTTTCCTTGGTGTACATCTACTGTGACTTGGAACGGTTCGGTAACCTAAACCTTGATTTATTTCCCTGACCATCTTAACATAACCCTTTGGAACTCTTGCTTATATGAAGGCAACCCATATCAGATCTTGGATTTCACTAGGACTCCTATAGTATGAACACTTTCTGACTTTTGCACTTTGCATAGGCACACTTTCACTTCATATAGCCTTAGAGATACAAATCATAAGCCATCTAAGCCCGATGTCCCCCATTTTTTTCCAAAACTCATACAGTGACTCGTCTGGCCCAGCTCCCAGCACCATTCTGGACTGCATCAATATCATCTTCGATTGTGATTTTGGGTACTTCCGTTCGACAAATTCGTTTCTTCAAGTTTACTATTCATATAATAGACCATCACAGTACTGAAACTGGCTCTGCTGAGTCTTTTCGTCATCCATAAGCTCTCCTTGAGCATCGTTAACGAACTTCGGCGAACAAATCCCCGGAGCTTTATTCTTTCCTCTAGTGGCTTGTTTGAAGATCGCCACAATTTTATTAAAGGTATAGCTTTTCTTGTATATCTTGATTTGCATTAGCAGCTAACCATAAAGAAAAGACCATCAGTTTACCTTTGAGTCTTCTTATTTCGGGCGAACAAGTATTGAAATTCTTTTATAAATCGAACAACTCGAATGTGGAATACCCTACCGAACTCTCTTTTCCACTTCATGCAAACAAAACTAATGGCATCGCTTTTATCTTTTGATCCATCCTCTTAAACGCTCGTACTTTGTTTAAATATACACGTATTATGAGCATTCAAAACCAATTTATCCCGCGCACACACATTTTATGCGATGAAAACGTGTGATTTGCACAATGCACAATATACACACACTTAGGATATCTTCACCAGGAGGGTTCCAAGTGCCGTATCCCATTCCTCCATAGCAGTCCTCATAGTCCTCGTTTGTCCATTCAAATCTCCGCAAAAAAAAGCACCTCTTTCGAGATTAAACATATCTCGAAAGAGGTGCTTTTGTGACAATCTATACAAAATCAATCTTTTTCCACCTCTCACATCCAGTAGCAATATACACACACAGTATTTTAAACCTCTCTGATCATCATCAATTTAAAAAAACATCAAACTATCACTAGACTTCGAACGGGTCAACTCGACCGTTTAATTGTTACCAAACTACCTACGTACGCGAAATGACCAACTAAAATTTTATCAAACGAAACAATAAAAACACGACTCAGTTAAAACTTGTCTCCAAACAAAGTCATTTCACTTTGAAACGCACACCAAGAACATAAAAACCCACAACCATTACTTTTAAACGAATATGTGCTCCTTATATCCTCAAGCACTAATCTATAACATTAATGCACGGATGAGGCAAGTGTGTAGAATATGCACCTCCTACCTGGCTAACCACCAAAAATATATCAGTTACAAGGAATATCTAAATCCTGGCACAAGCACAGGAGTTTCAAAAACTAGAACACCAGATAAGGACCCCAAATTATACTATACCTTCACCTTTTCACAAGGCGTCCCCCTTGAAATGAAAAAAAAAAAAACATTTTGAAAACTAGTCTAGAACATTGTTACATGCTGCATTGCTGTACAGAAGGAAATGCATTTTTGGGAATTATAAAACTTTGTTGGCTTTATTTGCTGGCATTGGTTGGGAAACTTTTCTATGAAAAATATTTTAAAACATTGTTCGTCCTCGAACAATGAAGGCTGCGGCTTTTGGATGGAATAGCAGCAACTCATATTTGTTCATTAATTCTATAGTCCGCTCTTGAAATTAACAAAATTTCTGAACATGAACCAACTCAACACAAAAACTTACCCTTAAAGTGCAATAATTATTACCAAGTGGTCACGTGTCACTGAAAACGGACTTTGAAAGAGCACAGTCATCAAAGCCAGATTTTTGGCAATCGTTCATTCGAGCATCTGCAATTGACCATGTTTAATGTTTTGTTGATGCAGTCCCCTATTTGCAATATGAGAACAATACAAATACAATTAAAATGTCGATAATTCGATATACGACTGAATGGAGGGTGGGACTATCGGTAAGTCATTGGTGGTTGAAACGTGAGAGCAGCGGATTGAAACGATTTGAAGTGAGTGCTACTCTTGCTTTTATTACCCGCAATCCATTAACCCTTTTCATGAACAGACAAATGGTGTGATTGTTCTCGGTTTCCACGATGGATAGGTATATTGACAGTAGCCAAGAAAAGTTTTCTGACGATTGATAAATGTCTTATGAATTCCTCTTTTCGTAATATGTACAATCTTTTTTCAAAAATGCAGAGAACTATTGCCGCTTCTTAGAACGCTCTACCAATTTGCTTTGCAAGTGCTGAAAAACTCACTCGATGATATAAAGCAAAGACAAACTTAGCACAATTTAAGTATAAAAGATGAAATTTGACATAAGTGGAGAACGGGACACTCTGCAAACACAAGCTTTTTGTCATACATTTTTTGAAACATTTCATATTAAACGTGGATTATCTAGTGAAAGTGGTTTCTTTTCACAGGATATTCTGAGTTCTGACACTGACAGCCGTTTTCCGTCCGAAATCTTGACTGAGAGTCAGTTTCATTTCTCTAGTTAGTGAAAATCGCACAACTTTCATGGCTCCCGACTATTCTCTCAAGTTGCACATAAACAATAACGTGGCTGCTGTAACCGAAGGTGTGAGACTCAATCCACGAACATCAATTCGCCATCGATCTCAACAGCTCAACACTGCACACACTACACGTAGTAGAATTCCGCACATAGTATTTGCTCACAAGTTCCAATTGACAATGAGCAATTTATTATTCGCTTCAATATCGCTTCGCAGTTTGAGCCTTAGAGCTGCTGGACTAAGATTTGACAACGATTTTAGGTGGAAAATCATCTTTACGTACAACGAGCATTTTCATCTCGGTGGTTCATCAACAAACAAAGCTGCCCTCATTTTCTAAATTTGAAAGTATAGACTTTGGTCGTCAAATAAATTTATCCATGCAGAATAGCGCGCTATCCTAAATAGTCCTTGTCATAGTCGATAATTTGCGCACAGAATTCCCAAATCATTGCGCATCCACTCGGGGAGTAGGGACTAAGTCGTCGAATTCATAGCGAGGCCCTGGGTACATGCCCTGTGTGTTCAGTCAAGAAGAGGTAAGAGGGTATATATAACATTTTATCCATGTTATCAGCTTATAAAAAATTTTCTTCCATTCTTTTCAGTATCAGAGTCGTTTTAGTTACCAGGAAGACCAAAAAAAAAAATTTCTATCACTTAAAAACGATAATTTGAATGTTATTTTAATTTTGAAAGATTTTTTAAGTCACAGCTTTTGTCAGCAGCAATATTTAAAAGGATATCTGAATCATTCAAAAAAATATCACAGAGAGAGTATCTGAGGTAGCCTATCCGATAGGTTCTAGGATACGCCCAATGTTCAATATTCAACTGATTTCTGTGTATTCCGATGCGAATGATAACAAAGTGAGGCAAAGCATACTACCTCGGGGTTGTCCGGCCAAAGAACGGAGGTCTATAATTCACTGTACGTCAGAAATTGGTTAAAACTGGTTTGAATTTCTAGCGAGTGGTGTATTGCGGTAACATTGTTTAAGGGAATGAATGCGACTTGCTATTTCATCCGAGCACTGTTTATAAAAAAATTATAGAAATGTGAATCGTACTCTAGCTTGGGACGAATATGAATATACAGGGTGTTGCACATAAGATGCGACAAAGTTCCGGAATCATGGGTTGGGTCGAGACAAAAATCGTATGGGAAGGGATGTCTATTTTTCATCGGTTAGGTTAAAAAGGCAATTTATTAATCACTGATCGAACTAGAGCTACAAAAAAGTTTTTATAGTATTAAAATCGCTAAATTCCTTACTGTTTCGTTTGCGAAATCCAAGCACTGGGTTTGATTTGTTTATAATGTGGGAGACAGAAAGGAAAGCTTAGTGTCATGAACAGCCCCCTTTTGTTACGAAAAAATTACATAACTTGACATTTCGAGATGTTTTGATAGAAAATAAATAAATAGGGTGTCACAACAGAGCGAGGAGCCCCAGGGCCTAGCGTATTTCTTCCCAAGCCTTGTGAAGGAATGGAGGGAACCTACAATTTTCTGCCGGTTCCGAACGACTAACCGAGGAAGCGCTTTTTAGGGCAATGAATTTACTATCGGACAACTTGCATCCGTTGGGATTCGAACCACGAACGTCTTGGTTAAAAGGAGACATGCTAACCATCACGCCACGGGTACCACAAGATGTTTCGATGCAAGAAGTTTAATCAACACCATTTTGGTAGTTCATTTAAATCGACATTTAGTAAAACACAATCATCAATACAGTTTATACTGCTATATAGTTTAAGGTCGTCTGCGAAGAGAAGATATTGAGATTTTAAAAATACATTAAGAATATCACTAATAAAAAGAAGGAACAATAAAAGTCCTAAACGGCTACCCTGGGGGACACCAGATAGAAGCAGTATATGTTTAGACAACCTGAACTCAGGATGTTATGTAGGATTTCAAGCAATTAAGGAGCTGAGAGTGAAGCCCTAATTCCGAAGGTGTATTCAATAAAGAATTATGGCCTACGCGATCAAATGCTTTAGCTTTAAACGCTTTAAATTCATAAATACTCAATGTACATGTAATTAAAAATCTGCAATAAATGAATCTTTGAATTGATTGAATTGAATTGAATTGCTTTAGCAAAATCTGTAAGGACAACAATAGTTTGACAGATTGATTCAAAATTGTTAATAATGTGCTTGATCATTAATAAAAGATTAGTGGATGCAGATCCTTTAGAAATGAATCCGAGTTGGAAATCTGATATTGGAAGTCAGTAGAATAGCTGATGATGCAGCACATTCAAACAGTAAAACTTGTAGGATTCCATCAGGACCTGCCGTTTTATTGGTTTCTAAGGTCAATGGAGGTGACTCAACTTCAGACACCTTTAAAGCCAAAGACCCCATGTTAACAATGGCCGACACTTTTGGTAAATCTACATAAGTTTGAGGATTAGAGAAATGCACAGACTGAAAATAAATTACAAAGAGGTAAAAGATTTCCTGAATATCACTCGTCAATTTGTTGAGATACCTACTTCATACAGCTAAGATACCCATTAGTTAAATAATAATATAATAATAATAATATTTGATTCTCAAGAAAACAAATATGCACAATATAAAAACTTATTCAGAGAATTGAACTCTTTTTGAATGGTCAAATAATTAAACCGTGAATTTTCACCATCCCAACTGCTTCTAGGTAGCTCAAGGATTCATTTTCCCTATTTTTAAAAAGTATTAGTCTCTTTTTAAACCACGTAGGATTACTGCAAGATTAAGTTCTTTTATTTGTAGCAAATCTGCTTACAGCTTTATTGATAATACGTTGGCATTGAGTATTTGAAAAAAGTTGATGACGCAAAGTTTTGTAAAAATTTATTTTGAGATCTGATTGCTCAGAAACAGTTCACTCAAGCAACTGGGATCGAAAAGTCATTCGAAGAACAAGGAATCAACTTTCAAAAACACTGTAGCGACTAGCGAGTAGAGGTAGATGACTTAGTTGGTATTAAATAATTTTTATATGGTTTTTAATCATTTTTTAACGAAATTTCCCCTTCCTTTTAAGGAAGAAATAGGGACAATTCGCCCATTTTAATTTTACGACACAATCAGTATCTCTTTATTGAAATCAATGCTACGGTAAGACATAATATGTAAGGAATAATGTGTGAAAATTTCATAAAGAAGTATCCAAAACTTCAGCTATGGAAGCAGTTACTGTGAAACGTCTCGAAAAAAGAAGAGTAGCGGTGCCCTTCATACTGGATCGTCCAAAATCAAAAATCCAAAACTATTTCGTTAGATAAATTGGTTTCTCCAGGTTAAGCTGGGAGGGTTTTTCGAAACTAAATTCAATTTCTCCCTTTTTGGGAACACTTTGAATGGAAACATGTGATTTTTGGGGAAAAAAATCGAGGCATTTGTTTTTGTTGAAAAAAATATTAACGAATTTTGAAAAATAGCTCTCAAGCGTTAACTCTAAATCATATATAGAAATAGTGTTCAGAATTTCAACAGTAGGTACAGCAGCAGTAGTCTTAAAGGGGCACCGTTTTCGGTAACAATAGCTCTTGGGCCGAACAGGTATGAAAATATTCAAATGGTTGTTATTTTGCACCGATCGACTTGCATTTTTAAAACAATATTCTTAAAATATCAAAAAAAAAAAAAAACTTTTAAAACCTTACTTCCCCCTTAAATGGGGAGAAGTAGACCCCCTCCTATACGATTTTTTTTATGTCGCAACCCAATCTATTCGTCTAACACCTTGTATACAATGTTTTAAAATGTTTGAGGTCTGTAGCCTTTGGGATGAATTTGAAATTATTGTAATAACTGTTTGGCATATAAATCATCATTTTCAAGTTTTCTTCATATCCAAATTTTCCAACACTGAATGACGTCAAAACAGCATTGATTAAACCAACACTTTTCGGTTCGTCTGTGTATTTATATACTCTTCTTTCCACCTATCTTTATGTGTGACTTCGTCTCAGAAAAAATAACACAGTCGAGCATACAAATTTCCATTATCATCCATCTCCATCCACAGACTCTTTTTTTTCTTGCTGTTGTGGGTTGTAAAAAAAAAGGAATCCTCTTAAACTTCAAAACATAATGAATCATGACACCCTCACACCCTTCATGTGTGTGGTCATTTTCTGATTGATAAGGCGAAAGGATTGAAAGGGTCAAAATGTATAGCTTGGCCTGATTGAGTGGACGCAAAATTTTCACTTTCGATTTAACTCTCCCTCCCCAAAAACAAACTCCCTTTTTAGGGCTCTTGTGTGGGTTATATTCCATTGAACACCCAGAGATAGAATGAGATTGATGAGCAGGACATTTGTTTTTGTGGGCTCATATTACTCCGATGAGAGACATTAGAGGAACACGACTTTGTAACAGATTTTGTTTGTGAGTGGAATAAGAGTCTTTGAGAATACTTTGGCCTGGATGATCCCTTTGTAAACATGTGTGTTCAGTCAAGATTAGGCTCACTTGTTTCATCGCACTTTTGACTGAGAGACTCCTTGTCAGGATGAGGCTAGGGTTACACAAGCACATTCTTCATCGGATTATGGTAGTCTGTTTTAAAGAGTTTATTAGTCTTCGATTGTCATTTTCGTCTTCATTGTATTTTTCAATTCGATAAAGTGGTTACGAGGGATTTTAAACCTGATATGGATAATGGTAAATTGGTCAGATGGATGATTGCGTCAGGTCTCATAGCATTCGGCTTCCATTTTCTTCTTCATATTGAGTCATTGTCTAAGTATTCTTTTACCAGAATCCTTGATGTTGGATTTAAAGGCGTTGCTCAGGCTGTAATTGGAGATGAACGTCGACAGACGAATAGCATCATTGGTGAATACATATCAAGATCTGTCGAGTTCTTGGAGGCTTTACTGATGATTGCTGTACCTTAGGTACTGCAGTTGTGTTGCCCTTTGTGAAGAACTTTTTCTTTCTGGACTTTGGTAGGTCAGCCTGGTGAAATTTCACTCGAGTTATTTAAAAATGTTGCCGATGACAGAGAACTTTTGAGGAGATGGCTTTCGTTGAGATACTAAGACAACTTTCCAAGAGTTCAATTGTCCTGAAAGATTAAAAGGTTATGGTTTTGTGCACAGACAGTCTCTAGTGATTAGAGCCTCATAACTTTTAGTTTTTAGTAGGTACTCTTTTGTGTTTCACTGCGGGTTAAACTCATATTTTGCAGTTTCCTCAGCTTATCCGAACCCTTAAATTCACGGCTACGAAAAAATTATTTCTCGTCCAATCTTAAATCAACACCAATTCATTTTAGTTGACTTTTAATTCCGAAAGTACTAGAACATCATTTCATTTGAGTTAGGAATAAAAAAGACTATTAGACAATGAACTGCCTTTTTGAATTTTTCTGCCTCAAGTCAACAAACAAAAGACAAGACCTTTATCGCCCAAAATACCATGTCAGGTGTGGTTTATCACAAATGATGTTGACAAATGTGCCACATTAGTGTCTCATTTCAGACACTATAGCCGCAAAATCAAACATTTTTCAAAAACGCTTGACCTGAGGATTCTTCAGGACGAAAAAGGAAAAAGAAAAGAAAAATCATTAATTTTAATCACATTTCCTATGATCTCTACTCGGTGAAAAATCACCCCAAAACCTTTACAATCAATCTTCCTTTTCCAAGCTCGATTTTATTATTTTATCAAAAGTGCACGCACACACCTCATGGCTTGACCATAAATCTACCGTAAAAGCCTCTCCAACTAACTGAATAAATAATTAAAACAACTTACCTGCCAAAGAGCTGATATATTTGTGGTTGCGCCCCCTTTCAATGTAAACACAAAAACTTGTATAGATAGACACCTGCAAAAACCACCCTTGCAAAAATTAAATAAAAAGGCGAGAAGAGAATCATTTTTGGATAACGAAAACCCCCCCTCAAATGCAAATGCCTATCGTAAATCAACTTGACGAGTCTATAAAATAATTTTTATTACTTTAACCCGACGTAAGTCTTCATTAAAGTTTGGTCCAATTCGAAAATAACAAACTCTTCCATTTCGAAGCAGGTCCTATGTATACACCTTTATCAGCCGACATCATACATAAAAGCTCTATCTTCATAAGATGAACTTAAGAGCAACTCCAAGCCACCATGGGCACATCCCAATTATGTAGACTCAACGTGCTACCAAATGGAAAAGTAATAAAACGCAGGACACTCACTATATCACAATTCATCCACAACGTGGCTGATGGTAAAGTAAAGTACTGAACCCTGCATCAGCAAAACTCTAGCCAACGCAACGGTCGGTGTGTAACAAAAGTTCGTCCACGTTCGATTTTGATTTAATTTGCCGGACGCGTCCATTAAATAGGTTCGATGATATAGATTGCAATCGTAAAAAATAATTTTTTATGTCCTACGGACTGTTAACTGTTGTTACACCGCACGATGCGGGAAAAGAAAATTTATATAAGGCTCAGTGTTATCAGTCGCAGTCGGCAGGAAAAACGGAGGATGTAGTAAGTTGGCTAACTCATTAGAAATTTATTACAAATGGACGTTGAGGTTTCCTGAACGTGTTTTATAATATGTGTAGAGTACAGTACATACTCCGGCAATCGCTCAATGACTTTATCGCAGCAGATGGTAGGTTTAAGGTTTTTTATACTCAGCTCAAATTTTTCAAAAAGGATTCGATTTTTCTTTATGTGCTCTCATCACCAGTTGACAGTTGTTAGTGTGCAATGCCAATTAAGGGTAGCATTTCCTCATTTGTAGCTAGAGGTGACTAAAAGGGAATCACATCACAATGAACAATTTAAGTCTTTTCAACTTTTCGACAAATACGCATTCAGACTTCGAAGATTACAGGAGTAGAGATCACCGGTGTATAGGAATAGCAATCCAAAACTCAAAGAAAAAGCACGACGAACGATCTTATCTAAATGGACAAAGAACATTATTTAGGGCAACGAAACACAAGCAAATTTTTTGACCAATTTCAAGAAAATATTGATGCAGGGTTGCCATAGGCCTTAGAATTATGAAAAAGGTAATAATTTTGTGGAATTTTTTTTAAAGCTCAAAACTAAATATTGAACTTTTTCTTGTAAAGATCTTAAACAGCAGTTTGCTGCATTTGTGTGTCGTGTCTTCCTTGTACTCAATGCAAAAACAGAATAACCGTACAAGTGACCCCAACCTTGAAATCTTAACATACGATTGTAGTAAATTGAAATACAGTTCTTAACTGGTTAAAAAATACCGAGCAATGCTGGCATAAGAAAAAGTGAAATAAGACCAGCTTTCCATAATTGTCTTTATATCACCATAGAAATTTGTAAAAATTTAGAATTTGAATTTCCTTGAATTTAGAAAATGCGAAGTTTTTTGAGAAATAAAACCGAAATGGCCTCGGTAGAAAATTTATATTTCTTTAAATGAAAGCGCAAAAGCCCTTTTCTAAGTAAAATAAGAACTGCTGTTTGAATTTGGCGTTATATTATATATTATATATTATTATTACTCTTCAAAAATTTAAATTTAAATTGAAATTGAAATTGCCAAACCTCGTAACTCAGTTTGCTTGCCCTTATTTTACAAAATTTCATATCTTTTATAGGCCATCCTACTATTCCGCGATGGTGATGAACAGATGAGCAACATAGCGTTTCAAGATGTCAATTGCAACTGAAGTGACAATTTAAGTCCGCAACTAAGCTGCATGTTCATCCGTCAATCGAATCAAGGATAACACGTTATTCGACGCTAACTTCATTGCCTTGGTGCACAAGTTGAAACTCTTGATAATTGTTATTAAGGAAACTTACACCGCGCACGTGAAGACGGCTTGGGGGAAAAGTTCAACGAAAAGTAATTCAATATTTGAGATCTACAAACCAATACCTTCCAAATTTCATTTCTTTAAGACCGGTTTTTGTGTTTCACTTTTTAAAAAAATAAGTTTTTCAAAAATCAAGTTGTATGTTAAGATCAATGTAGAAGATGTTCTGACAAAATATTTGGAAAAATTCAAAACAAAAATTTAAAAATACATAGTACTTAATAAGAGGCAAAAAATCTATTTTTTTTTTTGCATAAATGTCTCTCCAAACTATCCAAGAATGTGTCCCTGAAATTTCAGAAGCAAATTCAAATTAATTTAGAGTTACAGAAGCAATAGTGAGCAGCGTCAGGTAAAGGTATACGAGTGGCCGGATCGCTCGGAGTGTCCGCGCTCAGCCCCTCAATCTATTGTACCTATGTATTGTATTCATTGTATAACTAGAAAACCGTTTTTTAAAGAGTTTGAAGGCCAACTCTAAAGACCAGGAATGTATTTTAATGAAAAAATTTGAGAAGAGTGTTGAAATATACAACAATAAAACCAGAAAGTTTCTTTTCAATCGAATACTTATTTCCATCCCAAAAAATTCCTCGCCTCTAAAGTAGGAGATGATTAAGAAATCAAATATTTTCTTAAAAAAATTAACAAAAATTTCAAAGAATAAATAAATGTTAATAAACAATCCTTCTTGAAGAACCTAGGACCACTAAAATATTAATTTTCGTCAAAATCATGTTAGCTATTAAAGAGAGAGAGTCGGTTTAAAAAAAATCATTACATAGGGGGTGTCGTTTTCAGACTTTTCCCCAAAAAAATTTAAATCATAAGATAGAAAATCCAAAACTAATTTCAAACACAAAATTTCTAAAAAGAAAAGGTTGTACGGCTGGTACCGTTATTCCAAGACCTTGAGACCCAATTCAAAAAAACACCTCTCTACAGCATCACGTAGAAACAAAAAGGTAAATGTAGACCAAAACACTCCTGGTACAGACAAATGCAATGATATTAGCCATTGGATAGCCTCAGACATTAGAATAATCCAATACTTGAGGCTTGTCGATGCTTTCTGAGGTCAATGTGACATGTCCCTCCTCACCTCTCAAACACCTCTCTACAGCATCACGTAGAAACAAAAAGGTAAATGTAGACCAAAACACTCCTGGTACAGACAAATGCAATGATATTAGCCATTGGATAGCCTCAGACATTAGAATAATCCAATACTTGAGGCTTGTCGATGCTTTCTGAGGTCAATGTGACATGTCCCACGGGGAAATCTTTAGTGTGAAGTAGGTAAGTTTAAAAAAGTTTTGATGTCACGAGGCTTATAACAGCAAAAAAGAAGTTAAAGGAGATAAATAGTTATTACAATTCGTCTCCTAGCTAGGTTATGTTAGGTAGAATGGGCTGACGTTTGATCTTATTTTCGCCACACTTAGATCAATGTAGATCCATTGTGATACCCTGGAGTATTGTAACGTCCTAAAAGCCTATGAGTTTATGGTTGGTGGTTAGTTTTTAACCATTTTGTGGCTGAACTGTGAAGTTCAACAGGCTGTTTCTTGAAGTGTCTGATAATTCTTCTTTTTAATTGACGAAGTAATTGGCTAGAAATTTTTTCCTGGTGTGGCAGATTGCTGGGCAGTGACAAAGGAAGTGAGTGGTATCCTCATGTTCATCTTCGTCATTGAGCTCTCCTAGCTAAGAACTAATTCTTGACGTTTTGCTTCTCCTTACGAAATTTTGATCGATCTACTCTCTTTAATTTAGGTATGGAAAGTGAATTTATGTGTATCTGCTAATAATTGGCATGGTGTTACGATTGCTGGCATTAGGGAGTCCAATGATTGCCGCTTTCGAAGAACAACCGATCTTCCAAAAATTGAAAGATGAGCATATTTTTTGAACGCCCTCCAATGATTTGCATTTTCCAAATAGGCATAAAGAAGATGAAAGATCTTCTGTCCCGCAGTTAACATCTTAATATATAAAAAGAAGTGTACGGTTGGTTGTGATCCCATCTCTTGAGAACGTCTCGAATGAAACTAAATTTTTGTGGTAGCTTAGGGGATGTTGGTAGACGGTTTTTATAAAAACAAATCTGAAATCAGTCGACACGTTCCCAATAGACTACTGGCCCATGCTGTAAAAATTATGGGTCATTTGAACCACCAGGTGACCTATCTAGAACGATATAAGAGCATAAAATAATAAGATTCAGCACTATGCCGTCACTTGTAAGCTGTTCAACTGAGTGCAGGTGAGAATTCGAAAGTACAGGTAGAGTGAGTACATTTTGGTCACATATTTCTGTACGGCATTCTTACCACCGATAGGTCCATGAAAAATAATAAGAAAACGCACAGTGCCGTATAAAAATGGTGAGCCACAAAGTCGTATTTTTTGTTTATTTTCCGACAATCACCAGGGTAAATTTGGTCATTTGATTTTATACGGCATCTATGTCATACTATTTCAATACTGTTTCTAATCCATTATTCCGCAACGCCGTACAAAAATCAGGCGACATGGGTAACAAATCGAGGGTTGCCACCCCCTCTCTTTCCGTGGTCCAGGGGGTGATTTGAAAAAGTACGGCTTAGGTTCCAAAACATTATCTAGCACTCAAAAGTACTATTAAAAATAATGCCGTCAAAAAATGATTGTTCATTTGAATGCATATCAATAACTATCTTCATTTCATCGTATCCTTGATTTTTATAGCTGTAAAATCATTTGATCCTGTACGGAAACTTTTTTTTTAACAAGATATTGTAAAATACAATTTTTACATAGTATTGCCGTTTAAAAGAAACCGTTCTAAAAAGAATTATAGAGAAATACAAAAACTGAAATTTTGCAAATTATTGTAAAAGTTTAAATATCATAGATTAATGAAATATAGCAGTTTTTTACGTTTTATCTCTTGTTTTAAATAGTATTAACATAGATAAATTAGGAAAAAATTATGCCGTACATTTTTATGCAGACCATATATTTTAGAATAAAGAGTAACAGTTTTAACAAGTTAATCTGTTAATTGAACACAGTTTGTGGTCTGAATTATATTTAATTTGTTTGTGTTTATCTTCCTTATTGACCTCAAAAAATGAAATTTCATTATGAAATGATTTCATTTTTGGTTTAATATATACTTCAAACATTATTGATACATACATATAATTGATTTGTTTCATGGTAATGATGTGAATAAATAAAACAATCATTTTTTAGAAAAATTCTATATATTTTTTTTATGATAATAATAAAAAAAAATTCATTTTTTAGAAAAATTCGATAAATTTATTCAGTATCGGAATCAGTTGCTGAGTTGTCATCGGAATCAACGTCTTCATCGACGTCCGAATTATCTTCTCTATTATTTTCTGAAACATAAATATGTATTTGTCAAAATCAAAGTCTTACGTACAAATTAAAGATGTAAAGATCTATTTATTTATTTACCTATGACGTCATCATCTTCTTCGCCTGATTCCTCATCCGGTTCCGTTATGTCACAGACTTTTTGGGGGCATTCCTCGCCGTGAAACCAATCGAAATCGTACCGACCGTCATTAACAACCCATCCATAGTTTATTGGAAACAAGATCGACGGTACTTGTTTGTAGGCATTACACCAAATCTGTGCTATGTAGGTACTTCTCTTCAGATGTTGCTCCAACTCCCGGAAAGAAGGGGGAAACGATGTTGCTTCCAATCTCATAGCTGTCTTTTTGAAAGCTTCATTACTACTTTTCGGCGTATAAATCCTTTCAAATATGATACACCTTGCTTCGTTTACAGTTTTTCTTGCTTTTACGTTGTATAAAACGCATACATATTCTTGCAGAACATTAAAAGTTTGTTCCATGAGTAGTGGATCTGCAACAAACGTATTATGCCCCATTTTAATAAATGCGTCTTGGAACTTCCCTGATTTCTCCAATACTTTGAATGGTCTGTTTTTGCCCTTTCTATAAAATGCGGGATTGAAGTCGCATCCCGTAAAAGCATGGAATGCAGCCAACGAAGAACAGAGATTTTCGCCCAAGTCTCTGTATACAGCACAAACGTCAATGTTTTTCACGTGGTTACCGGTTCCGAGTTGCATCCATATTTTGCGATCGACATTGAACTGATCCTCACCCACATTTACGAGGATTTGTTTCATATTAGATAATAATATTACAAGAATATCTGTATCGGAACACTTGATCAAAATGTTGGTATTTGACCCAACAGCGCAAACATGATACACTATTTTTGTATCAGCTTCTTCGTGAGCACTGCAGGTATACCTTTCAGATACTTCTCTAACGACAGATTCTGCCACTTTTCTGTAAGAATGACACAGCTGATAATTTAGAAACACTTTCTGTGTAGGCTTAATCAACGTAGCTTTGTCTTGAGTCGACCAATCATTGACGAGAAACTGGACAAATGCTTGCTTGAATTTAATGTTCTTTAATTCGGCTATGAAATTTGCCGGACGTTTTGTTTGAGGTCCTTCGATAACGAAATCATCATTTCTTAAATTATCTCGTATAGAATGCTCGTAATCTTTTATGCTTGGTGTTGGGTAAGTATCAAAGATTACGTGGATTTCCCTAGCCACGTGATTTGTTAGATTACGGAGCAAATTATAACTTATAGCGCCAAAGCTAGAAGGTATGTCTCGAAGAGTATAGAGATAAAAAAATCCATCAATAATCACGACATCCAATTCCTTAGGAATACTCTCAACAATATTTTCTCTATCTATCAAAGGTTTTACCAGCTTCGATTTATCTGTTTTATTGATGGTTCCATCCATATGACATAATGATAGTGGAACAGGGGTCAGAGGGTACTCCAGAACCTTTTCAATGTCAACATTTTGTTGTAGAGATATACCTAACAATCTTCCAAATAAATCCCTGTGTAGTTTAACCTCTGTCACCTTTCCATCTTTACGTTTCACTATTTTCTTGACTTTGAAAGTATGAATTACCTTTTTCTGGATAGATTGTTCAAATCGATGTGGATTTGATGCACATTGTTCTAAAAACTTCTTCCTCTGCTCTTCTCCAGTTTCCACAACGTTCATTAGAAATTCATGGACTTCATGACTTGCAGACTGTCCATTACTAATATTGTATAACAACTTATCTTTTAATGAAGATGAAAATGGATTCAAACGATTGTTAATACTGTCTTCAAACTGTTGTATTTGTAGTTGACTTTTTTTTATTTTGCTTTTCCTCAAATCATTAGTAAACTCTTTTTTTTTGTTCATTAGCACTTCGGCGAGTACGTGAGAGATAATTTCCGTTCGTAGAGCATGGCTTTTGCTCCACCTTTGCCGAGCAGATATTGAGTTCTTCATACATGCAATGCCAGTTGATCGTTTAGCAGCATCAGCGTTGATCGTACTTTCAACAGTAAAGTCTACTTCTCGCTTGGAAAAAGGCTTATTAGTTCTTTTTATCCCTACGACGACATTTAATCCAGGATGCGATTGTTCCACATTTTCCAAGTTGCAATGGTATAAAGTGAGGTACCTAGCATAGTTTTGATGATTGAAGACAAAAAACAGATTGGTAATGAGTGGCAGAGTATATTTGTACAAATCAATATCACCTGTGCGAATACTTCGGTCGAAAAGAAGGTAGTTGTTAACCATTTCAATATAAGTAAGATAGAATTTCGGTGTACTTCCATGATCACCATTTAACGTTTTTCTACGGAAGTCTTCATATTTAGATAATATATTTATAACATCAACATTATCTACTGAAGGGTATGTAACTAATTTTCCACTAATATCTTCACCTTTCCTATTTTGAAAAGCTGTGAAGAAGTGTAAACAGTCATCGCTTACTATTACATTTTCTTTCTCTGTGAAAAATTTGAAATGCATTCTTTCAATAGCAACAGACATAAGAGGATGTAAGCGTTTACATCTGTTGAAGTGCTTCCCCATAAGAAATGAGTTTACAGATCCGCTTGCCAATAAACCAGAATCAATTAAAATATCCGATAAACCACAATTTTCAATGTATTTACCAATCGCTTTGAACTGCGACATTGCTATGTGGAAAGGTCCCAAGTGAACAAAAATACGTTTCAATGTTGAGTCCTCATTTCTTCTCAGCTCAGAATTTTGTATTTTCAACGATTTACTAGCTATGGCCAAATCATAATGTACCTGCGCGTACTGTTGTTGGCATTCTTCAGCACCTTTGATACTCCGCATCATAGTTTCATGTACCACGTAATCTTTGGTAGGTGATTCATTGATAGGGGTTAAATAAAATATATCTTGAGTAATATTTTTGTCATTGGCAATTAGAGCGTTAAATCCTACCCACATTGGTGTAGGTATATTCAAAGCATGGCTTATCATCCATACTCTATCTAACCTTTTAGCTTCTTCTAAATTAGTAGGTGCATTAACGTTTGCTGGCAATTGGAGAGTGCCTTCAAACTTTGGAGTTTCTCTAAGTGGTAGTATAACGAGAGTATCGGCTTCGTAGTGTCTGCGGAATCGTTTTCTACAAGGCTGGTCACTTCCAATGCCATCGTTACTTTCCTCAGAAGATATGTCAACTCGTGGAGCGTGATCTTGAAACGAGATTCCAACCGTATCGTGCATAGTGTCTTTACCATCACATGTTTCTACATATCGATCAAAATTATCGAAAGCAAAACCACTATTGAGAGATGGTTGCAATACCATACCAGCAGGGCATACCTTCTCTGTTTCCGATATAGTATAGGTTGCTTCCGTCTCCAATTCTAATACTTTCGAGTACGAAATGCAATGTCCGTAGGAATGTAAGAGGCGTACAAGCTTTTCACTACTACTCAAACTTTTGACTGTTATTCCAAGAGTTATATGTTTGGATGTCTTAACTCTTCCTCTGTGAATAGTATAGATAACATCAGAAGCATAAGACTTGGCGAAGACCAACATTTTCGGGTCTTTTATTTTATCCACGTCACCTCCAGTTAACAAAAGACAAAAAAATCGTAATAGGGCATATGGAATTTCACATTCACCTTTGATGAGTTTTGGCGCAGTTACATTATCATTGATTGGATTTTTTTTAACTCCTAGAACAATCTTGCGCAGGAATAAAGCTGAAGAATTAATGGTGTTTTCTTCATTCACGTACGTCATATCAATATTTTCTCGAGTTGCACTAGCAGAGACAACGTGTTTGCATCCACGATTGTAAATAAAGATGACAGCGTCCTTGAAATGTTCTAAAATTTCACTCTGTAGATTGGACGTGTCAAAACACTTAGGTAACTTCTGATTATCATACTCTTCCAATAAAAATTGTCTGAATAAATTGAGCAAGAAGGAATATTGAAAAATGCGCATATTTTCGACAATTTCTTCCTGAATAAATGTAAACAGATTCTTACGAGCTCGCTCGTGTTTTTCTCTCCTTAAGTGCCAATCAGTATTTTGTTTTTTTTTGCCTAGAGTTATTTAAATATTGAGTTTTACAAACTCTATGATATGGTATGGGTACTAAAATCTCTTGACATTGGTCAATCCTTTGTAAAATCGCTAAATCATATTTTGCAGTAGCTAAATCGATAATAATACGAAATGTTTCGTAGTTTTCTTTCGCTTCAGCAAAGCTACATACCATGAGCTGGCGGTTATGTCGTTTGCGTACTTGCGCACAAAATACACAAGCAGTTGGACCATGTTCAAAAGATACGAGCTCTTCAGGTTCTTCGTTATTTCCGCTGAAAAAAATTATTATTTTGGTTAGTCATAGTCAGATTGTCACAATACTGTACTGTAACTGTAATTTTAGTTAATAATAGAACAACAACAAAAATTTTTCAAATACACTAGGCGCAAGAATTAAAGGATATAAAAAAATTCTTAAATTTTTTTGGTAATTTTCAAAAAGCTAAAGTAACTCCGTGGAGATAGGAAATTATAGCTTGATCTTTCTACTTTTTAGGTCGAAAATTGAAAAAAAAATTTTTATTTGCAGTTTTTGAGGAATTAAAAGAAAACCACCGGAAAAAAAAATTTCAAAATTTTCGCTTATCTTTCAGAAAGTCCACGGACTCAAATAAATATTTTTAGACATCGCTTAAACAAAGCTTTTAAAACTTTTATTTAATTGTTATTAGTTATAAACACAATACTCGACCATCGAACGTCCTTATACTTCGAATTCAATGCTATTATTCGTGTATATTTTAAATGATATTTATTGTCACATTATATGAAACAATTGCTACTATTAATTATCGAAAATAAAAAGATATAAATATGATGAACTAGATATTTTTGGCAACTTATAATAAATAAAAATTAATACCTTGGATTATTCTCGTTGGCGTCGGGATCAACAATTTCTTCTATTTTTCGTTTGCCGGATAAGTTTGTTAATTGTTTATAACACATTTGATGGTATCCTTTTTCCTCAAGATCTTTGGGCAATTGAATTGAAGCAACATCCATGGATCTTCTGGAGGTGTTAAACTGTTGCTTACTCCTAACCTCAATTGCTTGGATGCAATTTTTTAAAATTGCGCTTGACAGACATTTTACCCGGTTATCAATAGGATCACCTGGCAAATCACAAATAAAACAAACACGTTCTTGCTCATTTTCTTGAGCATTTCTTTCACTTTCACTAGAGTTTTCATTCTCCACGAGGTCAGACATGATCGGAGTGCTCACAACACGTAAACAACAGCTGGTTGAGAGATTGCGGTAGACAAAACGGTTAAAGTTTATAATTATTCTTCGCTATGATTACCACAGACTAATACCAAAAGCACAAGTATCACTTGAAGAATTACTAACTGGACACGAGGTGAACAAGTCAGAATATGTCACAAGAGTGAAGTGTGAAAGATTCGTAGAAGACAATTAGAAGTTCCAGAAAAAAAAATAATAAAAAGAAGGTCGCGTACGAATGAAAACATAGATGTTTACACAGTTACAAAGGAATATTTATAATTGGAAAGAAATGTCCGGTTTAGTGAGCCGGAATAAATAGTGAAATTAGAAATGAGAATAGAAATTATTTATGTAAAGATTTTCCAATGAAATGGAATTTCCTGTTATTAATAATTACCACGGTTTATTGTGATCAAGTAAATGAAAAGGTAGATTTCAAACACACATCTACATAATTCAAAAAACTGTAAGCACAAATTCTTAAAATATTTTTTTTTTCCACTTATTCATTTCTGAAATAAAAGCTCAAATTTTACAGGTGTCTGCTAACTTCAGTGTCATGAGTACTTCTCAAAAATATGTTGTATTTTGGAATTATCAGTGACAACATAACTATATTTTGGTATAAATCGATAGTATACAAACCCATGTTTAACATAGTTTGTAACTAGGAACCTAGAATCACGAAAAGACTATGAAAATTAGTACAAATAAACTATTTAAATGCCGTATAAAAAAAATTTCACCTTACATTTCGTTATATGAATTTTTTTCTTTGATTTTTTCTTTTTCAGTTTGTTTCCCCTTTGGACCAACGAAAATGTACGGCATATGAAAAAATATTATCTATGCATAAAATACTTTCAAAATAAATTTATTTCATGTTGTGTCAAATCACCCCCTGGACCACGGAAAGAGAGGGGGTGGCAACCCTCGATTTGTTACCCATGTCGCCTGATTTTTGTACGGCGTTGCGGAATAATGGATTAGAAACAGTATTGAAATAGTATGACATAGATGCCGTATAAAATCAAATGACCAAATTTACCCTGGTGATTGTCGGAAAATAAACAAAAAATACGACTTTGTGGCTCACCATTTTTATACGGCACTGTGCGTTTTCTTATTATTTTTCATGGACCTATCGGTGGTAAGAATGCCGTACAGAAATATGTGACCAAAATGTACTCACTCTACCTGTACTTTCGAATTCTCACCTGCACTCAGTTGAACAGCTTACAAGTGACGGCATAGTGCTGAATCTTATTATTTTATGCTCTTATATCGTTCTAGATAGGTCACCTGGTGGTTCAAATGACCCATAATTTTTACAGCATGGGCCAGTAGTCTACAAGTTATGGCATTTTTCCTAATGGTCACTTTTGTTCATATAAAAACTATGGGAAACGAAGGACGAGACCGAGATCCTGTAAACTACAGACCCGTACAACGCCAGGCGGCTCATAGCTAGTCTCTTATAAATTTTATATTTTAACTTTAAAATAAAACGAACTTGTTTCTTATTTAGCGACAGTTTGTTTACATGGGGTAAATCATCAATTTGATTATGAATGATTCGTCTTCAATTCGTTATTAAGAATCTGTGATCACCAAAGAGTGTTTTTTCATCTTTTTTACGGCTGAGTTAAGAAATCATTGGCTATTCAAAAATTATTCCATTTCCAGTCTGTATGTCAAAACTTAATCAAGGAAATCTAATAAATATATGTTTGTATGTAAGAATGTGTGTGACTTTCAAAATAAATGAGAAGATAGTTAAAATTTTTAATAATTAAGTGAGGTTGTTTTTAATTTGAGCCATGTGATATGTTGATTGATTTTTTATTCTCATTCGATAGCTGAGATTTACACGAAAATCGAGCCTCGACATCGACGACTAAACGGAGCTAAGTAAGTAAAATTTACTGGTTAGCAAAATCTCTAATTAAATGCTCTGATTAAACAGGTATTTGATTAAAAATTTCATGAACAAACCGAATCCATGATCATCTGTAATAAAAATTGTTTAAAGGTAAATCAAGTGTGGCCAATAAAGTGCTTTCGTTTATAAACGTACCAATTCAATTACTCTTTGGTTGCGATTTGTTGTTGACAGGTTGTTTTCCATCGGTCACTAACTTCAAGGAAGTATCGAAATGATGTGAAACTGCAATACTGCAAAATAACTAAAGCTTTTAAAAAGATTTCTTTAAAATATTATAAAATACCTTATAAGTATAACACTCTTAATATTTAAGAGCCAATTGTTTAGGATGCCAACAATACAGGATTGTTTAAACTGCCAATTGGTAAACACAGATTTTTTTTGATTAAATAGTATGGGAAATGGGTGCGGCACCGTTCGCCATACTAATTTTTAAGAATTATTTTGATTTTAAAAAAATTTTGGACACCAGCGTTGTTTCGTGTTGAAAGTACCCATTGCAAGGGAAAGAAGAAAACTAGCTTTGATATCAAATACTGACCAGAGAGAAAAAAAAATCTTCGTTTGAAAAGCTCAGCTCTCTTACCAGTTCGGTGGTGACTTGCAAAACAAATTTATTTCTAACAGCTAGGAAAAGTTGTCAAACCCACAAAAAAAAAAACAAGCTAGATACGAGTAAATCCTACAAAAAAAAAATACAAAAACAAAGTCAAAGCAGGCTAAGACCAACTTATTCCCCAACCTTATAAACTCCCCGGTACCTCGGATCTCTAATTTGATCACATTAATGTTATATTTCAATCTTCTCCCATTCGTCTTGCAATTTTTAGCGAATAAATACCCAAAAAGCAACCAATTAGGAAAGAACAAAATTACCACCAAGAAATGTAGGTAGCCCCCTCAAGAAAAGTTAACACCACCAGCAGGTCCCAAGACGCACCCTTTATTTTGTCTTGTCTATTCAATATTGAAACAGAAGCGCAATACAAAACCAAACAAACCAAACAACCAACAACCATCCAAACTAAAAGTAAAACCCCAACATTGGCTGGCAAATTAACTTGTCGCACGTCGTCTATGGAAGTCATAATTATTAGCTTCACTCCTAGAAAGTTCTAATTAACCACAAAGGGCACTAATAACCCCGAAAAAGAAAAACACACAATACAACACCATCATCGTACAAGGAGCGGAGTGTTTCTTCTGTCAGGATAAGAAACCAAGTCATTTTGGCATGAAAAACCTAAATTAGCTATACAACATTACTGTGCACTTCTTTCAGTAAGCTCCGTCCGATGACGATGGCAACGGGGACGGCGAAGTTGAGGGTTCGAGGTAGGTGGGATGGCCTCAAAAAGGATAACAAACACACTTTGGCGTGTGATGTGCGGCGTAACATCCCATTTTAATGGCAAAAAACGACACCATGCTTGACTGTGTCTTGCCAAAAACTTGAGAGCGTATTTTAAGTTGACAAAAGGACTTACTTTAACTTCGTATTCAGCCATACTTCCTATGTAGATATAATATGTTGAAGGAGGACGTATGTCCTTTTAAAGGGCAAATTATGCGTCTTCAAAGCAATAAATAGTTATAAGGACAGAAAGGATGTAATGACAAATGGCGAAATGTGAGTAGCATTCGAATGGGAGGTGGGTTTGTCACCGTCCTCGTTTTAGTCCAGTGGGGTTGAATTCTAGAAAACACATTTCATAAAACCCTTCGTCCTTATCTCATGCCGAACAATGATTATTGGTGTTTGCTGCAATAACAACCTCAGCCAGACGGAGTAATTTATGATCCTTCTGTTATCAGTGTTATGTGAAGTGATGTTGTGCTGTTCGTCCTTTTCATCCTGGACACATAATAAGTGCCACACACGTCCTCTTGTTTTGCAATTTTTATTATATTCTTTTTTTTCGCAGAATGTTTGTGCTGTTTTTTATTGCTGTGGTGTGTGCATGTCGTCTTTTTTCATAAACGTGTCATAAAATTGTCCTGTGGGGGTGTTGCAACTTAATGGCATTCTCATGTGTTGTTTAGTCCGAAATAAATGTAACTGAATTCTGGAACAACAATGTTTTCCGTAACATGAGTTGACATTACACACAGTCAGACTTCGGACTAAAGGGCGGCAATCCAGGAGTCTTTAAGAGGTGGAACTAATGCAGGAGTAGTGGTGCATAGAGAACTAAATAGAAAGTCTTTTTATTTCGTTTTTTTTCTTCTGCTTTCATATCCATTAATAAGGATTTCCATTTCCACTTACCGTTGTATAAGCGTAAGGGAAATTACCTTTTTTTTGCTTTATTCACAATGTCCCCCTGATGTCCTTTCTGGGTGAATTAAGTTCCTTTAATTCCAATTTCAGGGCAAATTGAGCGGATTTGTGATGATTTTTCTTCGTCCTTCGCATAAGACGGTGGGTGCATTGTGTTTCTAGTCGTTTGCTTGTGTGCAAGTAAATCCAAGGTGAAATAGAAGAAAACACCGCGAGAGGTTGGAGTGTAAAACAAATCTCTAGCAATGGTCGTACTCTCAGATGGAATAAGGTCTATTATGTGAGATTTTGCACTTAAGTTATTAGGTATGTGCACCGGGAGGGTGCGACATTGTTGCTACAGCACAGAGATGTGCCTTCTCGAAGGTGGGTGACCTAATGGATGGATTGGTTTATAAACCCTTAATTTGAAGAAAACTAATAGGGTTTTTCCTGTAGTAGGAGGATTGTTGACAAAAGAAAGATTGTTGTTGAATGAATTTATTTTTGAGGGCTGCGTGTTTTCTACAAGTGAAATTATTTCTTAGAAAAGTTTTGATTTCCCCAGTTGTGAAAATGAAATTGCAGTTTTATTTGAGTATCGACTTCGCAGTTCGATTTGGTGAAGGAGAATTGGCACTTTAATTATGAATGAAGGATAAAAGATAAGATATGACGGGAAAATGGGTGTTGCACAAAAGTTGCCATTTGCTTGAAAATGCAGCTGTAGTTTCTGGCAAAAACTTTAGTTTTTGCAATTTGTAGCAATCGAAACCTACAATAGCTTAAAGGAAACCTGCACCATTATAGATCTATGGTATAAAATCAACGTAGACGCTTTCAACAATCTCAGCGAACTGATGAGATTAGAGAAAACTCCATTGTTTCATTGGTGAGGTACTTCTTTGCATTTCGTCAACTTTCTTACTTGGGTGCTCATTCTAGTTCAGGGTGAATACAAATTTCAACCAACATTTCTTGTCAACAATTTGATTTCGAGCGTATACCTTTTCCAGTTTTGTATTCGAAGTCAATTGAGGTCTTCTTCCACTTGACTGCACCACCTCAAGGTATTCTCCTTCTGAGAACTGAAATGTGTTTCTGAAAAATCGCCGAGCCGGAGCGTTCATGTCCATCCGCTCTTGATGTCCCAGATATCGAAGTCTTGCGATAAGTATAGTCTTTTAGATATGCCCATGACGCGGTACAGCTCATACAGCTCGTTCCTATATATTTATCTTCATACACATTGTCTTCGCATACAGGACCAAAGATCATTCGAAGTATGTACATAGACCGGTTCAAAAAAAGTGACTTTTTCCTTTTTCTCGATGCACATCGATTTTTACCTTCGAGTAGGTGTAAAAACAAGCCTGTTAAGATTTGAGCTCGAAAAATTAATATTTAGAGGTCGCTCATCGCAGATTTCCATTTCCCATACAAATTGTATGGGGAAAAAAACATATAATTTTTGGAGTTTTATATTTCGGTCTAGAAGCAAAGTGCCGAGATGAGCGATACATATTCTTATAGAAAATTTGTTGTTCTACAAAAAAAGTTTCTTATCATTTTTCGACAAATTCACTCCTTCAAAAGTTATTCACTCGAAGGTAAAAATCGATGTGCATCGAGAAAAAGAAAAAAGTCACTTTTTTTGAACCGGTCTATGTACATGTATACATGTACATGTACAATACATATTCCTTTCGAAACAACCAATGGTTTCATCATCTGCTTTAGATAAGGTCAATGCTTCCGTGCTCTGTAGCAGGACTGGGTTGATTGAAGTCTTGTAACGGGCTACCTTGGTTTTACTTGAAAAATATTAGCTTCTGCAAGACTAATTCTACGCTTGATCTGCGATCTGCTTTTACTCTACGTATGTCTATAGCGAAACATTTTGTTCAATTCGTTAATGTTCTGTATACCTACTTTTGTGATGACAACATATACCTCGACTTGCTATCTTGAACCATTAAACCCTTTTTTGCCGCTTCTGTTTCAAAGCTCACAAAAACTCCTGACACTGCGTTTGCTTCTTCATAATACGTCAATATCGTATGCGCAAGCGACGAACTGTACAGATTTCTGAAAGATTGAGCTTTTGGTGTCACCATTTAAGTTTTGCACACTCTTTCAATGATTACTGTTTATGAAATCGCATGACAATTTGTCGCCATTTTGAAAAATGTTTTTCAAAACGATCAGGCATACGATACAGAGGTTGTATTCCTATAGATCTCCAGTTGCCTTGAAAAGCTCGGCATCAAAGCCATCAGCGCACCTGGAGCCGTATTCTTAATCTTATCTCTTCTAAGTAGGAGGATCGAATAGAAATATTAATTGGAGTAGGTAAATATATCTTAACTTCTTCTAAGTAGGGAGGACGGTATTCTTGGTGATCGTCCCAGTTGAATGGAGCATTCTGTCTGACAGCGGAATTAGTGTCTTCATCGCCGTGAAGCAGTCTGTAGAAGTGGTCTTTCGAAATCCTCCTGCAACTTTTTTACTATGTTTCCCTGGTGATATTTACAGGTTTAAGTTCGGGGCTTGCCACCGAAGCATCATCATTTTATCTGTGATAAAACTTCAGAATCTTATTCCTTACATGGCATCTTCTCTTCTTTTCTATTTGTATATCTCGTTGTACTGGTCTCTGACAGCCCGTGGTCTCAATGGCACCAAAGTTTTTCGTGCTTTTTGCTTTACTACATTTGTCTGCATTGCATGGGTTTCTTTTTGGAGGTTGAGTGAAACCTTGATCCTCAGAGGGATCGGTTCTGATAGCTTGTTATAGCATTTCTGCCACTGGGCTTCAATACTTTTTGCTCGTGGCATAGGATTCATGGTTTGTTGGAGGAATACTGGCGCTTGTCCCATGTGATGGTAACTATTCGACGTCATATCGTTTCAGAGCACTAGTTCGGGCCAGCCGTGATCAGGATATCCTCATTCATTCCTTGGCTGCAACGAGTTAGTGGTCCAAATCAAAGTTTGCAATTGGAAAAACTCCTTTATCAATAACACTGGACGAATGTCCTGCAACGATCGCAACATGGTGAATTTGGCCGAAATTTACTTGATCTGGAGATTGCCATGTTACTTTATGAATTTTGAGAAGCAGGCAACGTGTGCAACTAACAGACACACTTAGCAATGCAGCAAAGACGATTAAACAAAGATGTCCTCCTTTCTAAATTTTGTATTAATTTGCTTGTCAATTCTGCCTAAAACAGGGACGATCATCCCACTATGTGTAGCTATTGCTCATACGCTTTTTCGATTATCTGGCTTTTGGGATTTTCTTTTTTCCTTTTGTGTGGCCCTGGGCTTTTATCAAACTAATGTTGATGAACTAATTCCTGATGCGGATTATCCTAATACGCCCCTCAACAGGATTTTAGCTGATAACCTCATCCCTGAGTCTAAATCGACAGATCTGCAAACAAATAAAAAATGTTTCTGAAGCTTTCCATCACACTTTTTGAATGGCGGTTAAATCTGCTTTGCAAAAATCTTCGAGCTATCTCTGATTCTCCGTCTGTATTTTTGGAGCTCTTTTTCCTTTTTTTGATTGCTACTGTGCCAACGGTAACATATGAACTTTTATTTGGAGTCAATTTGGTTTCGAAACTAGACGTTTATTACATGGGTAGGTAACCTAAAGCGCAACCCCCAACTTGAAGCGTCAGGTCTCTTGGACATAGTTGTTAAGATCATTGAGTGTCAGTAAGTGCTGCTCTTGGCTCTGCAAAATACATGGTAAAACTCACACACGCTCAAACCTTATGTCAAGTACGGTAGATTAAAAACATACTAGTGTGCAAAGTTCATTTCAGAATATCTGTCACTCTAGAAAGACGCACAAGCGTGTTTAAATCTCTTGCTCAATCAAGACCTAACTTAGAATGAGAATGTCCGTTGATGAATATGAATGAGCCATCCTCAAAAAATGAAACTATAGTTCTGCAATTCTTGCTCATTTAAGACTAAAGGTAAAGTAAGAGTATAGAGTAAAAATGAAGTCATCAGCGTTAATATTTCTGGAAGTGGCGTAGCTGTTTGAAAGAAATCAGTTCTGCATATCAGAAAAAAAGCAAGTTGAGTATTACTTTAAAAGAAAGAATAGCACAAGTCAAAGAGATGTATATTTTTCGAATTAAGTCGAACGTTACATTAAAATCGAATAAGCCAAGAACAGCAGACAACAAATTAAGTACCTATATTTATCCATCTATAAGGTGGCTGAACACAGCAGGGATCCTAGGGGCCTAGCGCAGTTCTCTCAACCATACCTGGTGGAGGAATAGAAGAGACCTACAATTTTTTGCCGATACCGAACGGCAGTCACAGCATGAAATTATTGTCGGAAAACTGCCAAAAAATTTAATTGGGAACCCGTCGAAAAACACTTTTTTCCTAAATGTTTCCGGAGTTCGAACCTCCCACGTAACAGACCGACACGCTGACCATGAACACATGGGCATCCAAATTAAGTATAGCACTTTCCAATAGCGTACTGATGATGCCGGATTTACATATTTCAGGTAATCCTTAAAAAACGTCAAGGATGAGATAACAATATTGTTTACATGGTTAGCACCTACATGTGTATGTAAATGCTCACTTGAGCTTAGTTAATCATTTTCACATCCTTGAGGACATAGAAAATTAATTTGTAGTCCTTTATTCACCACTTGATTTTTGTTTCCCAGTCTCTTACTAAATTGCTTCCGATTAAGTTCCGCCATTACTGCCACCACAGCCACCAATTAAGATTAATTGCACTCCATCCCAAACCATATTATGCCTCTGACCGTCAAAAGGTCAAAGACCATCCATATCAACAACCATACCCATTCGACTTAAGTTCGCATTAATTTCAAAAAAATATATGAAAAAAAAATCCCACATTTTTGTGAGGGTGTTGTGTTGTGAGTGTGTGTAATTTAATGCCTTTTTGCACAATTCGCTTTTTTGTGTGCGCTCTGCATCGGGCTAGCCTCCTGATGATTGTTGATTATCGGAGAGCCAAGCCCCCCTGAATGGATGCCAAAGTGTGAGAAGGGTCGGCTTAAAGCCAAAAGCGTCAGAGAACAAAAAAAAAAACGCTGCTATCATAATAACCTCATGTTTCTATAATGGGATCGAGTCCAGCAACAGACTATTTGTTCGTCATATACTCATATACGTCCGAGTATCACACTTACACCATATCACTGGCAACAGCAGAGACCAAACAACAAGCCAAAAGTCCGCCGAGGTAATAATTTACGTTATCCTTCCGTATTTTACTTCGTTCAGGGCTCCGCCCCATCACCCATGCACCCCACCTTCCAGCAAAATAAAAATCCCCAAATGGCTCGGCCATAATAATTTGTCAAAACACGTTAAGCAAACACATTCTGTATTTGCTGGCTGCGAATTCTGCACAATCTGCCTTTTTTCTGTCAATTTTGCTTTCGTTTGGTATATGTATTCCCTGATGTTTGCCTGTGTGTGAGCAGACAAAAAAGCCAAGGCAAAGAAGAGGGAAGTCGCGGCCAAAAACAAAATTGGCATTTGATTTTGTTTGATTATGATTCTCTCTATCGGTCATATTAAGCCATAGACCGCCATGTCAGCCGTACGATATTTCCTATTTATTTAGTCCTTGAAGTGGAAGGAGAAAGGACCACCACACAATGTTTCCAGTATCACATTGACGTGGACTTGATACTATTTTTGGTGTGTTTATTTTTGGCAGCATTTTTGGAATGAGAAGGCGGTACAGCTCCCTTTTCTGATTGTGTCGAATGTTTGTTTTGGTCTCAAAAAGGCAAACACACTCACTCGTTTTGGGCAAAAGAAACCTCGCAATCATATTTTTATTAAAATGTCATTTGCAGGGCTTTGAAGTGAAAGCTGAATGTTGAATCTCAGGAGCAGCCCTTCTCACTTATAATGATGTGTGGAAGAAGTTAAGCAAACAAAATTGGCTTTTTCAAAATGTCCTTGACATGCCTAGTTTATCATGGTGATGGTGAGGAAAATGTGGGAAAAAGTGCAAAGTTTTTGAAGGATATAATATACGAGTATGTTTGTGGTTTTGCGAAGTCAAATGTGTTGACGATTCCATTTAAATAAATGAATTGAAGACGCAAAACAATTTATTTACACTTTGGCTATTTGGTGGTGAATTGTTTCGTACTAAGCTTATCTAGAGCAGTCTAGAGCAGCAATACAAAACATAAAAACTTATCTAGCACAAAAAAGCTTTGTTATTTCGGATCTTAAAAAAAAGACCGGGAGAGGGGCGAATGAATGCTGAAGAACTGTCGAAATCGTTCAGTCTAAACGACAATCCTGCCCAACAAGAAGAAATAAAAGGACACATCTTATTAGCCACATGACAACATCATCGTCATTTAATGGTCGTCCAAATTAAAAAAGATTAAGAACTTAATATAAGCAACTTATCACAATAAACATGTTTCAGAAATAGTCCGTGTAGTAAAAATTATCATGTGTTAATTTGAAGTCCGAGATTGGATTCCCAATAGACAACAAGAAAATATATTTCCGAGGGAATCGCCTTTCGTGAGGAATTAGCACGAAAAGCGCTCTCTCGATTAGCCGTTCGGAATCGGCAAAAAATTGAAGGTCCCTCCTTTCCTCACTAGGCACAGTTGTGAGAAATGCGCTAAGCCCCGGGGCGCCCCGCCATGTTGCACCACACTATTTATTTATTTTATTAAATCGAGAACATAAAACGTTTCTTTTAGTTTAAAATCATCATCATCATCGCTCACACTCAGCATGAATGTGTACGGACTTTACTATTACTACAAAAATTATCTACTCAGGTATGATGTTTAATTCTTACACCCCTTTATGACCCGGTAAAAGTCATTGCAACCGGACCTGGAGTCCATATGGGGTCACAATTCGATTTTGTTTTTTTTTTTTTGCTTCTATTTTATATACGAGTATTATTCAACTGCGGTTTTTCTAATAATTTCATCAATATTCATAACTTGCTAGTGTGGGACTTCTACCAATCTCTCTTTTAAGACCAATTTTAAATGATCAGTGTTTCTTTTCCCGTTTTCGACCATTCTGTTGGTCCCCGCTGATAAGCTTTAGCAAATTGAAACCTCCTCTGGCCAGTTCAATTGATTTTGTTGGTTAGAGTTAACTAGACTTTATCAATGATTGGTGTTCCATTAAAAAAAACTTCCCAGCAATAGGATTATTACAAAATTCCGCGCCAGTTGGAAATTTCGCCAATGCAAGCCATGCAAGCCTGCAAAATATGGATTAAAGTTTTGTTGTGCTCAATGAAAGCTCAACGGGTTTTCTATTGAAATTGTCAATGTGTGTGTTGGAAAATCTGACCAAAGTACAGCCGTTGGTCGTGGAATTGATATGGAGTTGTTGTTGAAACCATCAAATTTCAATATTGAACTCAACCATATGGTTGATGAAAATGGCATTTAATATGTTCGATAAAAAGGTCATCATCTTTGGCACAATCTGAAAGAACAAAAGAAATGCGCTAAGATCTTTTGTGGTGATGAAGACTCTTGATGAAAATAATGAGCCTGATGTAAAACTCGAAAAAATAGAAGTATCGCTCAGTTCACTTACCTGTCTTTAGATTTTCTGGAAAAGGGGCTTTGGTAAGTTATGTTCCAAACCCGAAAAAATGAGCACGACTGGGTCGCATGAACTTACGATTGTATGATCAGTACAGTATCAAAATCTCAAGACTTTTTGCAAGGTTTTAGTATTCGCTGTTCATAATAGATTTGGTGGTTCAAGATTGCCAACTAAACATCAATTATGAAAATTGAAAAAATCTCATCTTCTTCTTTTCATTTCCGGCGTTACGAGTAGTGATCTTGAAGCGATCACAACTCTCCCACTTTTCTGCTTCACACTAGTGATCCGCCTGTGGGGTACGCCGCGTTGACCTCAGAAAGCGTCGGCAAGCCTCCCGGTTTTGGATTGTTCCATGTCTGAGGCCAACAAAATGCTGCTGTTTTTGCATTTGCTTGAACCAGAAGTGTTTTGGCCTGCCTTTTCTTTTTCGTCGCGAATTTGTTGAAACGTTGTACGATATTGCCTTTTGGACGGGGTTCTGCGGATCTCTTCTTTGAACATGACAATACCAACTGAGCCGGTCGTGCTGAATTTTGTCCAAGATGGTACTTTTGACATGAAGGCTTCCACGGATCTTAGTACTTCTAATTAGATCAAGCTTTGTTACTCCTGCTGTCATCCGAAGCATCTTCATTTCGGCTGCCGTCAATTTGCTCTCATACTTTTTGTACATTGTCCAACATTGTGAACCGTATGTCAGAGCTGGACGGACAACTGCTGTGTAGAGTCTTCCCTTCAGCTTAGGGGGCATTTTTCGATCACAGAAGATAGCGGAGTTTTCTCGCCACTTCATCCACCCTACGCTTACTCGATGATTGATGTCGTCATCACAAGTTGCTTCACTATTGATCATAGATCCCAGATATTTAAACTTTTCACACTTGGGAAGCACATTTCCATTCAAATAAATGTCTGGAAAATTGAAAAAATCTCATAAATTTTAAAAAGAATTAGATAAATTAAACTTTCCAAAAGTTTTAAGCGAAAATATAAAAAAACCATTTCTTTGCTTAAAATTTAATCAAAATCGTTAGATTTTAAGATTTTCCTAGAAAATATTTGCACAAAAGAATGGAAGAAAAGATACCACTTTGCAAATTTACAAAAAAAATAAAAATATTTTACTCTGTTTATAAAAATCTCAAAAATTAAAACTTTTCAAATGTAGATATGCAATCTTTCTCTAACAAATTACGACTTCTTAAAAGTAAAACTTCGTCAAAATCGTATTAGCCATTAACGATTAACGTAAGTTTCGAAAAAAAACGGTACTCTAAGAGGTGCCCTTTTAAAACTTAAAAAAAAAAGTTTCTTACATCATTAGGAAGACAATTAAGAAAAAATGCCTCACATAAAATGTTATCAAAATCGTAAGAGCCGTATACGAGAAAAACAAGTATTATCATAAAGGTTGTACGACGGGTACCGTTATTTCAAGACCTAGAGACCTAATTCCAAAAACCTTCTGTGGGCTGCTTCATAGAGCCTACCTGCAAATTTTGAAGAAAATAGGTCAAGCTGTTCAGGCTGTTAATCCATATACCGACAGACAGACAGACAGACAGACAGAATTGCAAGACCTACTTTTTTCGTATTCTCTATCATCGTCGTTTTCAATTGTTATCTCAATTTTGTTTTCTGTACGATTGCAAAACTTGCCTAAAGAAGGTACATACCTATAATCGCAAGGTTTCGCTTTCAAGGCAACATAACCTTAGAAGCCAATTCCCATCATCAAAGTGAACCTACAATAAAACTCCAATAAAACTCGGCTACATCACCATCAAAGGTGGAGTCGATGTATTCGACTAAGATTTATCGATGGTTCATGGTTGTATTCTGTAACTTTTATTCTGCCACTTTCATTACTTTTCGACACTTTGGGTAATTCACTTATAAAAAACATAGAATGATAAGTTCGTCGAACTGGAGGAGGAACTGATGTAGTCTGACCTGAATTACCTGCGTATTGGGGCGTATTGTAATTTGTAAATAGAAGCTCCCTTGTAAAAAGGCAGTCTTTACTCTTTGTCTTACCTAGACCGAAAAACAAAACAGCAGAATCACCATTTGAGAAAAATGTCTCCTAAAACTGCAAACAACTTCAAGCTTGAAGAATCTTTAGGTGACAGAACAGAACAGATAAGCCTGAGACGATTGACGCTTTGGAAGAGAATATTTGGTGCCTCAAGAGGCCGAATCACCGCACACGTTATCAATATCAAGTAATACGTGACTGAATTATGTGTTTTTGGCAATACTTCTCACGTTATCAAGCACTTTACAACCACAATTTGACATTCTTTCATCAGAATTCAAAGAATTAAAGTCGATAAATGAACAGCTGACTGATGTTATGTTATATAGAACGAATTTTGAATGAAAAATAGTGCTCATTCAATCGATCACTGATGCGGTAATTCGACCCCCAGACTCAATACCCTGATTCACTGCTAGTTATGAGCAAAAGGAAGCTGTTTCCAAGGATTTAATGGCAGGCAGAATGTACATATTATATCCTTCTTCTACATTACGCTTTCTTTCAATCAAAAATACTTACTTTTACAATAATTACTGGCTGAAGAAATCAAAAACAGTTCCTGTATATTTCTGGTTTTTTCACATAGCAATTTGCCTCTATGTCAGCAATGTGCAATCTTAATCAGGAAGTCCTCTTCAAACAAAAATTTGAAACCTTAATTGCTTTAAATACATTTTGTGACAGCCTCTTTGCAAGCTTTAGAACTGTCTTGTAATAAAACAAATTAGTAAAGACGCTCCCATGATGCAATGAATTTTGAAAGAAGCTCCATTGGTCTTTAGACCAACTTGCGTCTCCTTATTCATTAAATGAACACTTTAGTTTACAGAAACCTTTACAGAAGTCGTACTCTATAATATTTCTAATGTTTGTATTTTCTTAAATGCACAAGAACATGTTGTTTCCCGTTCTGAAGTGATTTCATTTCCTTAACTCTCACACAAAAAGAGGCGGGGTTCTTCTAACCACAGCCTCAGAGACTACCATTATTTTGCTCTTTTGGTAGTGGCGGCCAAACATCCTGTCATCCCGTCAAGTAAACAACTGAAAATAGCCTAACTCTTCAGTTACACTGAATGTTTAATTTATTTGTCAGGCTTGTAACTAGGCACTCAACATAACATAGTCACCCACGCCCGCCGCTCGACCGAGTAGGACTCATCAATTATTTGAGATGCATGAATGTGTCTTTCATTTAAGTATATGCGAATATACGAATATAAACCTAAAGGAATCCAAAGCCAAAGTTCAGGTTTGTTTCTGTTCTTAAGAAAGGTTACGTGTCCTGGAGGGACATAAAAAATGACATAGGTAGCCAGTGGGTGATGGGCAAAATATTTTACAATTCCCCGAGAAAAAAAAGGACGACAAACGAATGAACAGCAATTTCGAAGACAATGTAAGAGGAATACCCAAGTAAATGATATCCTAAAGAAATGGTGTAACCCACGACGCAGGGTCTCTGCATCTATTTCTACCCGCACCCATATAGTGATCTTAACCATTTCGAGACTACTCCTTTCGAAGTCTCACCGTGCAGGGCCGGACCAACTATATGAGCAAAATTTGCCATTGCAAAAAGCGTCAATTTCTGTGGACGCTTTGGTGAGAGTAAGAGAAATTACTACCTAAAATTAAGTCGCAGCATAAGGAAAAATTAATTTGATCCTGTGCGAACCCATACACTGCCATTTCCACCTTAAACAAAATAATTTGTTCAAGTGCTTCCAAAATAACAACATTCTGAATTACTATTTGCATGTTAGCTCACATTACTTGCAAATTGAATTCAAATTCAAACAGAGTCTAGTTCAAAATAATGCACAATGAAAATTTAGAGAAAGAAGAAGACTAAAAAAAGGGCGCTTTTCGTAAATTTAACACATGGCGATAGTATGGCTGGAGCCGGTCCTGTCACCGTGGCATGTAGAACCCTTATTCTAGTCGATATATTTCATTTGTGTGTTGCCCTTTTATGTTCTTGTCCATGATGCGAAGATACTCGGGAGCGCTTGGGTTGAGTAGTCACGAAGACATTGTATTATTTTTGTGTCCAAATGTTACGATGTCTGAAATGGCCTAGCCTAGGCAGGATAGAGACTTTAGTTGTGTTACTGGAAATCAATGCACGTAGAGAATAGATGTGCACATACACACAGATGAAAAAAAAACAGAAATAGTCCTTGGGGATGTTTTAATGAAGTTTTCTAAACTATTGAGCTGACATTCACTGTAAACAAAAGCAAACGCAGGTTCATGTTCAACCCGCGAGCACACCTCTTCCTAGTTGGGTTAGATTTTATCGTGGCAGCGATCCACTTACAACGTGAGACTGATTGTTTGAGATGGAAAGTTTTGCTTTGGTTTGAAGTCGGGCATTTTATTTGTTGTCGTTGTTTATTTTTGTTGCAATCTGCATTCCAAAATATTTGACTTTAATTCAACAAAAATGAAGCGATGCTTACTGCTTACCTACACAATACTCATTCATTCACCAGATGGCGACAAAGACTCATTGCTCTTCGATGTTCATATTTGCTTTGAAAGTTACGAAATGAAGATTTTTAAAATACAGAATTGGTGTTTGTACACGCAGTTGATCTGTAATTCCTCATCAAAATATGGTTTGGTAGTCTGTGTAAAACGATGCAGGAGTGATTAGAATTTGCCAACACCACCCACTTCAAAGACAGGTTCCTCTGTTGCTTATATCCCATCACATGGCTTAACTAACTCAATTTTATCATCCTGGAGCTCAACTGATTGTCAATAAAAAGAAAACCAACTCGTTTACTTTTATTGCATGTCAGTTGCATGTGCAAACAAACAATTTTATGTAAAACCCTTTTCCATTGCCAATTTAACCAATTGCCGATCCTGCTTGTAGCATTCAATGCACCAAGCAGAATCCATTGAAGTCCTTAATATGAGACACGTTTCGTGATTTATGGCACTCAATCACGTTATAAAAGTCAGGAAATTCTACAAGATTCACTGTGAAGACATCCCCCCCTTTAGCCTTTCTCGTCGAATGGGTAGGTTTATTTGTACACACATTTTCCACCCTTTTCCTAGCTTTTACACTTATTATTAAAAATAATCATGTTATGAGCTTAGAGCATGTCTCTATGCTTTGCTTTACTTTTGTGTAATGTACCTTCGAATGTAGGTAGGTATATATGTTGGTCGGAATTATTATCTTTACAATAATATTTCTGTGGTAGAAGTACGTCTCTCTTAATGGAATATAATCCCCCATTCAATTTGACAATCACATCATACATATGTATATATAAAAAGAAAAAAAAAAAGAAAATCTCCCGCAAGATTCATGGGCTCATTCAGATACAGGTACACATAGGTACACCCCAAAGGGAGAAATGACTTCTTCTTTTCTTAAGGGTTAACAATATTTTGACTTTGAGTCGATTTTTCATCGCTGTCGTTTTTCATTGAGGTTTCACACAAAGGCACCTACATTTTGCATCATTATCCTTTCTCCCATGTGTTTTTTTTTTGTGTCCTCTGAATCCTTAGAGAAAAGAATCGTTCAGAAAAAGGAAGGAAAGTCAGCACAGGTTACTAAAAGAGCCCCCATTTCCTGATGCTTTCATTTAAGGATATTATAAAAGAACACCAACATACACGCTTTGTACACAAAAATGTTTTCAGTAAATGGCAACAAAAGAAAAGGTATAGAAAAACAACATTGCAATTATTTGTTATTACCGTGTACACAAAACCTTCTGTATAATTTGATTCGATGTTCTGAACAAAAATTATGAGATGAGACATAATCTTTGAAAAGATTCGAATTTAGTAAAAAAAAAAAAACATAAGAATGGCACTTTTCCACTTGTTGCCAGAGATAAAAATGGAAATTAAAATTCTTCCACATTATTCTCGACGAACCATGAGCCTTGTTATCGGAACACAACTTCAGTTGGTATCCAAGTGAGCTTGTTCTTTAAGTCGACTAGTCCATCATTTGACATCGTTACATCATTTTTGCGCACGGGTTATATCTACAGTTCATACGTATTGTATTTTTATAGCTTCAATATCCATCAGTAACTAGAACAACAATGAAAAAACGTTCTGAACTAAATTTTACGTGTTAAAGTTGAAAAAATTGAATTATGAGAAAATACATAAAAAATTACACAGAGATGGGTTATTGGAATATTCCTACCAAAAATCCATGTTTGATGAAGTTTTAAGATAGTTACAAATGTTTAAAAATGAACAGTTTAATACTCCTCTTGTAATGATCATTTGAAGTTTCTCTTATTAACCCCTAAATTCAGTTCGCAATAATGCCTTCATTATACTGGCCTTGTTAAAGTCTCTCAAATTACACCCTGTCCTAATCGAAGCATTGCCCTCGACCTTCAGGATAAGCTTCCTTTTAGTTTTTAAATTCATTTTGATGAGAATGTTACATGTGCATCTTCAGAGACATTCTACATGTACATCCGATGATGGCAGAATCCGTAATCATGTGAGTGATCAGCTTGTCATAGTTTTCAACTCTATGGTTACCAACAAAATTATGAAATACTGCCCTAAAACCAAGCGTCAGACCCCAAGATCCCTGCTCTGTTGCGCCACCCTGTTCTTTGAGGCCATACACAGTCTTCATCACCTTGCAAAAAGCGTCTAGGGCATAAGCAGTATTGAGATGAATTGGATTGATGAAAAAGAGCTCTCTCGATTGGACTTAACGTCTTTAAGATAGAATGAGATACGTGCAGAGAAGATAAAGAACCATGTGATCTTCTTCGTCCATGCAACTTCCACATAAGTCATTAGATGGGACATTTAGCATTACGAAATGTCTTGGGGCGCTGCGTCCGGTTATAACATCGGTTACAAAGCTAAGGTACTAATACTAAAATAAAATACTAAAGTCTGCTTATAGGGATAATAAACACATGGTACTATTAGAAGCCAAATCTTTTTGGTAGCCAGAAAGGTGCTGATGTTTGTCCGTTTATTATATTGGTTATCCTTATGGCATCCTTTGCTCGTAGCAAATGACAATGCTCATTCAGGTATGTTACATTGGTACAGAGTTTGAGAGACGGAATAGGAGACTAACATTTAGTTTATCGGAGTTGTCGCCGCCCGCCGCCCTCGGATTTCAAGTTATTTGTATAAAAGTTGTTTGGTGGGTGTAATTGGAGCTACATGGGAGTTATTTGTTCATTGAGAGGTGAGTCTGAGACGAATTGCTATCAAGCAGCTGCTTGCTTATTGTAAATATCAAAAGATATCAGATTAAGAAGCATGTTTTTCGTTATCGTTATCTCGAAGGCAACACTGTTCTTCAAGATCCCCATACAGCCATAGCCTGCTATCTCTATGGTTTTCTTTTTCCTCCACAAATCGATCGATTGCTTTTTCGATACGATGTTTCCATTGGGATCCTTATATTTTGGGTCACGTCTATTGTTGACTTAGTCTTCATTGACCAACAGATATCCTCACAATTGATCGTACTCAACTCAGCCCTATAACGCTCATTCTATTATGTAGATACGCTTAACTCTTTTTTTGAGCTAAAGGGTCTTTTGAAAAATAAAATACTCTCTTTGAAGTCTGCTAACTGTAAGGCGATAGTGGACACCAGCACGCTTTAGTTTAACCAGTACCTTAGGAGACCTAGAGAGGAACCTCATCCAGCTTGGAGATCAAAGATGTGTTGAGTAAGTACGAAAGTAAGTAGTTTATTATTGATGAATTTTTTAGTTGAGATATTCCACGTGTTTTTTAATCTTATCTTTTCATTTATTAGTTTATTATTTCTTAAAATTCATTACAAAAATTTTTTGTCCATGAAAATGGTATGAAAAAGAAATATTTTAGTAACAAAATTATTATTTTATTTATTTATTAATATCAATTAGAGTTAACAATCTCAGATAGATAACGAAAAACTGTAAAAATAAAGGCATTACAAAATTCAATTTGTTAGAAAGTACAAACTTAAAATATTTTTAAAAGAGTTTCTACTTAAATGAAAATTGAAATCGATGTTATTTGAAATATTATTAATCTTCCTAACACTGCGAGTAATAGGTTCATTAGAAGCATAATTTACTCTATGAGTATTTTCTCGGAATAAGGTACGAATTCTTAGTTCTCGTGAAGGAGCATATAGATCTATTAGCGATAATAGAGCAGGACAATCTATAATGGTATGATAAAATATCATTGATAAAATTTATAGCGAACATCTTACGGCGGTTTTTTATATAATAAAAATAGAGTTATTGTCACTACTAGGCAAAAAGTTTATCATATAATTGAAAATGGTTGGGGTGACCCAAGAAAAATCTAAAATGTTCGTACTCAAAAATATACATAAAGTTTATAAAGATTAAGATGCAAAAAGAAAAATTGAATTAAAATCTACTATTTCATCAGAACATCAGGGTTTACTAATTATTAAGCAAATATTCTATACTCTCCACATTAAAGGAAATAAACCATTGTTTTACATGTTTCAAAAACAACAAATGTGAAGTAAGGACTCTGGTAGAGTGTAGAAGCTTGTAGAACAGGCAACAAGACACGACATGGAAAGATCTACGAAATGCAGTTGTACTAGAAGCTGGTTTGGAAACTTGGTTTAACAAATTCCTTCGAGTATTATAATTCGAGATGATTCTTATATTACGGTTACCTGATCTCTTAAGAAATTCATTTAGAACCTTAAAACAGAGCAAATGGTGAACTGGAAGAATTTTCAAATATTTAAAAAGGAGAAAAATGGGATACAAACGCGGCTTACGGCAGATTGCTTTCAGAGCAGACTTTTGCAATACCAACAGGGGTTGAATTCTGTTGAAATAAGTTCCTCCCCAAAATGAAATTCCATATTGTAATTTCGACTGAAAGACACCGCAATAAATTTTCATAAGGAGCTGGAACTAACAAACATTTCAAAGATAGTAAAAATTCTTTTAAAAAAATATCTCAGACTTTCACTGTGATTATAAAAGCTCATATTCGAATCAATTATCAGACCTAAGTATTTGACATTCTCAATGCGGAAACATCCATCGGTGCATCCACCATAACTAGAGAAAGTGCTAGAAGTAAAATTGGAGCCACAACAACAATTCAAGAGCTTGAACTTTTGGCAATCTGTAGCATGAAAATAGATATCAGTATCATTTTTCTGACTCCCTGATAGATTAAAAAACATAACCTTAGTTCTTGAACTGATAACTAGTCTATGCGGAGCAAACCAAATCCTTAGTAAATTAAGATCCCAATTCAAATCAGCTGTGAGATTGAGCGAACTGTTTTCACCATAACTAAATCCTACATCGTCTGCAAAAGCCGTCAAAGTGCCTTGAAAAGGCAATTTAAATTACGAATTCATGTATATTAGAAACAGCACTGGTCCTAAAACAGATCCCTGTGGGGCTCCCAAATTAATTGAATTAACATCACTCTCAATGCCTCCTAGTTTCACTCTTTGTTTTCTGTTTTCCAAATATGATCTGAACCATTGACAAATAAAGCCACTAAATAAAATAAATAAAATAAATAGGGTGGCGCAACAGAGCGAGGAGCCCCTGGGCCTAGCGCATTTCTCACAACCATCCCTTGTGAGGGAATGGAGGGGACCTACAATTTTCTGCCGGTTCCGAACGGCTAATCGAGAAAGCGCTTTTCATGGCAATGAATACTAACGGAGGACTTGCCAATTCCTCGCGAAAGGCGATACCCGTAGAAAAAACATTTTTGCCTCTGGTGGGATTCGAACTCGAACCTCTGGATTAACAGGCGGACATGCTATCCATCACACCACGGGTACCAATAAAGCCACTGAACCCTGCATATTCAATTCCACCAAGCAGTATATTGTGATCTACCGTGTAAATGCCTTTGGAATGTCCACGAATAAAGAAAATGTACTCTTTTACAGGTCAAGATTTGCAAAAATTTGAGAGCAGAAGCGAAGCAAGGCATCTTCGGTAGATTTGTGACTTTGGAAGAAAAACTGAGCGTAGCTGAAAAACTTTGTTTTATCTAAGAAACTGACCATTCTATTTTTTACAGCCTTTTCAAATACTTTACTTATAGATGTTAATAGCGAGATTGGCCTATAATTCGATAGTTTGTTTGTCGCACCTTTTTTGAAAAGCGGTAAGATATTAGCACATTTGGGAGCCTCAGGAAATTTACCACACAAAACACTTCTAGTAAGTAATTCATTTTTATTAGAACAATTATTTGGTTACAAAGTTTAAGTATAATGGTTATGAATTTGAGATAGCTTTGGCTTAGCCGTCAGCTTGAATGGCAATATATTATAATTGTAATTAAAAGTTATATAAACATAATAAAAAGGAAAATTTAACTTCAAATATACTCAGTTATTAACAAATTTCTGTATTTAATAATAGATTTAAGAAAATTACACAATTCTTTCCAGTTTCTTCCGTTTAAAATTTCTAATGTTTCCATCATTGTAAAACGTTCCTTTCCTTGATATGGAAGTCTTAGGTGTTTGAAGATTGGACAAATGCTTATAAAATGAAAGTTGTCTTCTTTGGCCTTCATGTTGCACAGCGTGCAAAATTGGTCGGATGCACCATTGTATGGACTGCCGTTAAGGTACATGAGTTCGCATCTCGATTTAAACAGCAGCGATATTTCTTCGTAGCAGATACTCGTCTAACGAAAAAATACGAACAAAGAAACATCGACTGGTGGATGATGAAATGGCAAAATATTGCCTCTTATTGCAACATTAATTTAGACTGGAACTTCAGTAACCTTGACTCCTTAAAAGAACAACTTTACTCCTTAATTCAAATAAATGAAGACTACACTCGTAACGCATTGATTGAAGAAGCACGGCAATCTGAAAGCAGAATTATATATTCACAATTAAATTATCACCTCTGCAGTAACAAAACACTTCTATTGACAGAGTTCTATGCCCGCAAAAGTTAATTGAGTGCATTCTCATTGCGTAGAGGTGAACTTTTTGGTAAAAATTGGATACATCTAACTGTTGAATCTTTCATGAGTTGAGTTTGCGATTTGGAGTGTTTAAAGTGTCTACTAAATGCTTCAGCTTTGCATAGATTATTATCGAACATCTTTAAACCTCTGATTAGTCAGAAGTCTTAGGGCTGGTTTGTTGAGAGCGGGTTAAATAAGCAATTTGTTTATCAAGGATTCTTCTTAATCCATGATTAAGATTCTTAATCCATGATTAAGAATCTGTGATCACCAAAGAGTGTTTGTTCACCTTTTTCATAGCTTATGGTTACCAAATCATTGGTTATTCAAAAATCCTTCAATTTTCCAGTCTATATGTCAAAACTTAATCAAGGAAATTATTGAAAATACATACATTTTTTATGATAGCTGGTACAAAATAAGGAGGCGCATTAAACAAAAAAGTAAACACGCTGCAGAGGAACATCGCCAAAAAACTAAAATTCTCGAAGCGGAGTTAAGACTCAAAGGAAATTCTGACATTTATGAGTAAATAAAATATCACTTCAGCCAAGCCTGCACTTTTTTTTTATTTATATTTTTATTTATTTTACTTATAAAAAAAAACCTAAAATTACAGCGCCCACATGCTTCATTCAAGATGATATGTCAGCCTGACAGTTTTTATTTTGAAGGGATAGCTGTGATTTGAAAAAAAATAAAGCCTGAATAAACTAAATTTCAGTTAATCTCTTGTTTAAATGGAGCTAACCCAGAAATATTTACTGGTTAGCAAATTCTTTGATTAAAAGCTCTGATCAGAGATTCCTTGATTAAAAATTTCGTGAGCAAACCGAATCCAAGATTATCATCTGGAATAATAATTGATTAGAAATAATCAAGCTTGAACAAACCGGCTCTTAGTTTCTTTGGCTAACGGGTCATGTCTCATTTTTCAAAGAATTTTTTTTTATTATGGCTCCTCAAAGGTAGACATTTCTCTGTTTTCTAACTCAAATTGATGGTCTTTTTTTGAGCTAAAAATTTCACGTTCGTTGCTTTGCTGATGTGCTGATGTTAAGTGTCTTTACATCTTTTGTGTAAAAACCATCCTCGCATTGCAGTCATTCACTGACAGCATTGGTTCACTGGGTAACACTATCTTACGACCCCTCTTATTTCGATCATCATAAGATGTACACCACATGAATTTGGTCAAACTCGAGGCCTATGTCTCTTTCTCGATGCAAAGAACCATTACAAAAGACATACCTATTAAAAAAAAATAAGGCATTACAATTCCATACCATTTCAGAAAACTAGACTCCGTTGTTGGCCTTGCTTGAATAGTTTTGTAGTTTTCTAAATAAGAATAAGGGTTTTCATTCACTTCATTTTTAATAAGTTGTTCCTACAAAAAAATTCTTCCAAAAAATCATTCTGATCGCCCAATTTGAATACGATTCACAAGCATACGCCATAAAACAAAATCCCACAACATTTATTGCAGTAATCATTTTAATCTGCGTAGGTAATCCGCTTTTTGGAACTGGTTACCCAATAAAAATATTCCCTCTCGCGTACGTGTCAGAAAAATTAAACTTCCCGAGCAAATAATATTAATTTGAGTTCTCCTTTCAAAATGTTATTGCAAGACACCCATCTATGGTTCCATATTACAGACTTTATAGCAAAAATAACCAAAAAAATGAAATCCGCTAATCCCGTCTTTCCATAAACCGAGATCAAGAACACCAACAAAGAAACGAAAAAGAACAAAACCATCCAGCGAAATGCCATATCAATATTCCATTTTTAATAGCAATCCATAAAAAAGGATTTTTTTAACGAAAATCAAACACATAAAAGAGAATATGTGTGGCGGAATAAGAAAATTGCAAATTGCATTTACTTTATGACACAAAAAAAAAGAACATGCCCCACCAGCCACCAGACACCAGTCACCACCCATCATACCCCACCCAACGCACACTCAAAATACCTACTCCATGTTTTTCGAGCCCCAAGAACATCCACGCATCCTTATACATGCAAAGTGTACAAGAGATCCTTAAAAAATAAAAACATGCACAAAAAAAAATTACTAAAAGGAAGAAAATGATGTACCATTAAAGTCACAAGAGCACTGCATGTGACATGAATATTTCATCAATTTATCAACAAAAGGATATTATGAAAATGGATTTTGAATGATGTGCTCTGCGGAAAGACAGCAAAACTTCTACATATGTTTTCTGTTTCCGGGCAAACTCATTTGAATTTTTATTTTTTTTATGTTTGTTTTTGTTTTTGTAAAACCAAAACAACATCCAGGCAGCAATAATAGCAAGAGAAACAAGATTGTTTTTTGTTTTTTTTCGTTTTTTTTTTTTGTTTTTTCTTTTGGTTTCGAAAACTGGCAGCTGCCAAGATGCAGTGATTATATTTCCCAAAGGGTCGACCAAAAGTGCATTTATATTTGGGACCAGTTTGATTTCGGTCAGAGTAGTATGTGTGTATCTACGTATACGTATATGAGATCTATACAATAACAGAGGAAAATTCACGCATATCCTGACAGTGACAGAGAAAAAGATGGTCCATTTCCTGGACCGTCCTCAATTTGTGGTGCAGTTTTTGACTGTTATTGTTTAATAGCTAGCAATTTTGGGCCAAAGGAATTTCCTATCCATTGAATCCTGGCCCCACAAAACAATCCCCAGAATCATACTGAGGGACTGACTGAGTAAATACAGAGATGGATATCAGCAATTGGAATGCAAGCATGCTTGCGTTCATTCAGTTGCCATTGCTAGCTGCATATGCAATAGAACATCCTTTACTCGTGGTTTTCCTACTGCGCTTCTCGAAGTCTTAAGTGAATTTCTGCAGCTTAGTAAAAGGTGGTTTCGTTCTTTTTTTGTAATTCGCACTACAATTGTGGCAGTGGCAGTAGCATTGTGATGAAGACCATTACTACCAAAATCTCCATACCTGAGGGTGAAAATGTTGAGGAGGGCCGCTTTGGATCCACGTGGCGTTATGGCTAGCGTGTCTGCCGGTCTCGCGGGAGGTTCGTCGATGTTCGAAACACAGAGACACAAACGAAAAGAAAATGTGTATGCGTAAGCTTATCCCATTTCGCTATAAATCGACAATTTCTCCGTTAATAATTTCATGCCATGAAAAGCGTTCTCAACTGGGCGCTCAGAATCGACGAAAAAAATTATAGGTTCCTTCCATTCTCGTACAAGGTATGATTGAGAGAAATACGCTAGGGCCTGGAGCTCCTCGCCCTGTTGCGCCACCTTCTCTATTTTATTTTGACTAAATTTTGATTGAAAAACCCCCGAAACTGCCACCTCAGTTGCTGAATGTCTGAACTTCTAGCCCATTGCTCGATAACGGATGCGAAAAATCGGTTAAGCTTCAATTTTGAAAAGAAATAATAAACACTTCGTAGGAAAGTCTTGTGAAAGAGTCAAGAAAAGTTGTCGTATCATTTAACAGTTTTATTCGTTGCCTGAACTTCCTCTAACACAACAGTAGTTGACCTTTAGAACGAGCTGAGGATGCTCAAATCCCACTTTGTGGCGACCCAGGGTTACCTTTAAGCAGCTTCTGGGCTCACCGAACAAGTTAACCGGCACAGGCGCACCTAGAAAATTGTGTGGAGAGTGCCCACGAGTCAGTCACGTTGTGAGAAGGTCAACAAATTTTGCTTTCTATAATGTGTCTTTGTCACTTGTCCATAAATTCTGCTCATTTGCTTACACCAGTGTGTGCCCAAGGTTATGTGAACACGTAAGTTGCTTTTGGCAATCAATCAAATAGCGATACCTAGAACTAGGCCCTCAAACCAGGTCAGGATAGTACATTATCGTACTTTGGTGCGATAACAGTGAAATCTATCCCAGTGATCTGAGACTGTAACTGATATAGTGACATCTAGCAAATTACCAGTTTCTAATGAACATGAAATCTGATACCTATTAGAAAATGTCTATGATGCTGATGTTAGTACTAAATACAACACCGTTCCTCTTTAACATAATTCGGCATAATTCTCCTGAACAACCTCATACTCATACACACTTAGGTTTTCTATGCCGCAAGAGCCTCTGATTTGGGACTTCTGAAGTTTCAATGCACATTGCGAAGCATGAAGGACCGTAGTTTGGTAAAGTTTTGGGGGATTCATTGAATCGAATTCCATTCCAAACGTACTTTGGTTTTGCGTTTAAATGCTGATGGAATTGTTTTACCAACCTCTCCCACACACTGCAGACCATTTCGTAATATTTTTTTGTTACTCGTGTGCAGTTATATTTAAAGTACCTACATTCTCATGTGGGTATTTGTGCGTGTCATTTCGACTATTTTCTATGCATTTGAATTAACGCACGTTTTTGTTGGTTTAAAATAAAATTTAGAAACACAAAAAGCAAACTCACTTGCAACTGCAAGCAAACCTTTATTGCCATGTTCTTGTGTGTGTATCTAGTACATGCGTGAGTGCTTTTGGCAAGTCAGCGTGAATCATTAAAATGCGTACTCATGTAGAAGATTTTTAGTATTGTATTAAATTTCGTGTGTTGTTTAGACGTACCCGGTTTTTTTTTAATGAAATGATTTGTTCGATTTCAAATGAACATCTCAATTAATAAACGTTATGCGATTTCGAGTGGAAGCGCTTGGGCTTGTGGTTACCTGGTTACCGGTATAGAATGGCGTCGCATAGTCCGGTAGTGAAGTACTCGTATTCCTGGTGGAATTAATATTCTGCCAGCGTAAAGACTGTGCCATACCTTTAACAGTAGGGCTGGAGACTCATTAGCATTTGCACAAGTGCTATGATGCCGTTGATGATGATGGTGATGTGGTAATGGTGCGCCATCATATTGCAACGGCAGGGGAGTTTCGTCGTTTTTCGCTGTCACTTGTTGAGTGGAATCCTTTTTGTTTGGACACACGCAATGTGGCAAGTGGTGAATACTTGATTAAGCACTTGGCTGATATTTTTGCTTGATGAATGACAGTTGATGAAGTACCTATTTTTAGGCTGTCTCTGTTGAATGGCAGAAAGGAAATTTTCTCTTTTGTCGGTTAATGTGGGGAAGTGTGACGCCAGGCGCTGGACACACTAGAAATTGCATATATGAATTCATGAGGGCTTTTCGTAATAAATTTAAATTTGCATGAACAACCTCGATAAATGCCAAAGTAATACTAGTATGGATGAATATCACCAACTGGTGATGATGCGGATGGGATAACAACTATACTGCAGTCGTACAGTGAAGATTCATGACGACTTCCAAACGACAGAGAGACTCTCGTCATGAAAACATAAATTTTATATTTGTGTTGATTGATGGCTCCTACTAGACGCGTACCAGACCTACGTACCTTTCTGTACTTCCTCTGATAGAAGAAGAAACTCTCAGTTCTTATTTTATGTGAATTTATGGGAACTTCAATGTACCTATATTAACAATAAATTAAAAATTAAACCTTAAAAAAAAACAGCGACACTTGCAACAAGAACCGCAGACAATAAAGGGCAACAGAGATAAAACAAAAAAAGTATTTTAATTTAATTTAATTTATTTATTTCAAATCGCTCACAAAGTAGGACAGAAGTCTTATAAGTTGTTGAAAGCCTTTAAATTAATATTAAAAACTAAATTTTAATAACTGGTATGTCTATGAACATATTTAACTATTAATAATGATAGCAAAAATTAAAAGCAAGAGAAAAGAAAAGATAATATAAATTGGGTAAATTAACATTCTCAATGATCTGCCAAATAATTAAAAAGTTATGATTTAAATGTTCTTGTGCTTCTAACACTTCTCATATTTATGGGCAGGGAGTTCCAAAGGCGAATAACATGGACAAAAAATTGACGCTCAGTAATGAGAAATCTGTAGCGATGTAGTATAAAAGCAAATGACCTTGATGATTGAGGGAAACTCAGTTTACTGTATAAGTAAACAGGCTGCTTTGTTTGAACGATTTCATGTAGATAGCTAAGTGAGCAAAAACTTATTAGATTGTCGAGACTACAACCAGAAATACGAGCAGCAAAAGTGGAAACGTGGTCATAGCGACGTAGATTATAGACATAGCGAGCGATGTTGTTATATGCTACATTCAATTTGCGGTTTGTGGCAGAATCCAGGTTGCAAAAGATTTCACATCATGTAATAGTAATATAGTAGTAGTAAAAGCGTCTTGGCAAGGAGAAGTTTGGTTTTTGTAGGGATGAAATTTCGAGTAACTTGGAGAGCACGGAGACTTCCATAAACTTTACCTATTGCCTTAACTATGTGGTCGTTCTATGTGAAGGAGCAATTGAAAACCATTCCAAGGGTTCTAGTTCTACTAACGTAATTGATAGTTTCGTTTTCAAAAGTCAATGGATTTAGGACTGAGAAATCAAAGATTTTGCGATAGATAGGAAGGGCTGTTGATTTGGCAGGATTTCAACAAAGATGGTTTTTCTTAGACCAACGTGAAATGAGAAGGAGATCCTCATTCATCAATGCAACAGTATCGTTCTTCTCCCTGAAAGGTCTACTTGTCAGAAGCTGCACATCATCAGCGTAAAAATGAATCAGATAGTGTTTAACAACTTTTGGTAGCTCATTTATGTAAAGTGAGAAGAAATTAAGCCCAAGAATGGATCCCTGTGGCACTCCAGTTGATACATTGAGAAAGATTGATGATTGACCATTGGCCACTACGCCCTCCGCTATGGCATGAAAGAATCAGTTTGCAGGATTCCGAAGAAAACCCAAAGTTATTACGTAGTTTTTTGCATAGAATTGAATGGTTAACAGTGTCAAAAGCTTTTAAAAAGTCTAAAAGCGTTAGAAGTGTCATTTGATTTCTGTCCAGTCCTGTTCTTATTTCGTCAGTGACAAAAAGCAAAGCTGATTTATAGCTGCGCATTTGTCTAAAATCAGACAGGCATGTAATTAATAGTTAGTTGATCGATAGATATTGATGAATCTGTTTCATAATGGCTTTTTCAAACACCTTTGAAAGAAACGGGAGAATAGCAATTGGCCGGTACCTACTCCGTCGCAGTACAGGTTTGTTTTTTAGGAACAGGGATAATTTTAGCCTTCTTCCATTCTGATAGAAACTCAGATGTGGTTAGAATGTAGCTGAATAGGTGAGTTATAAAAGGAAGTATATGAAAAAGTAGTAACTTAACAAACTTAGGTTCCATTAGGTCGAGGCCGCCCGGTAGCATTGGATTTACTTGATATGATCGCCTCAACTATGCCTTCCTCTCGTATTCTTATGAAGTTAAGCGAACCGTTGACGCCTGATGATTCTTCGTCGGTATGTGTAAAATTGCCAAAAGTTTTTTGGTGGAAGTGAACTTTTTGTGGAGAGCATTACAGCAAATTTCGTATATCGCTTCCCAATACCAATTTCACGGAGGTTTTTCCATAACTTTTTTCTTATAGCTAATGGGCCACCTTTGTGTTCGTAATAAAGCCGTTTTACTTTTCGGATCATTACGATCACTTGGTTACGAAGCTTGCAGTAGGATTTGCGGAAGTGCTCCAATTGAAACCGTCTCCATAAGCCCAGTTCACACTGTACAATTAGTTGAACAGACTTCGTTTGATGGAAGTTGGATGGTCTGATGTAGTTTTCGTTCACACCTATCAAGCTTGTCGTCCAACTTTATGTCACATACCCTTCCACTCCGTCCAACTTCTAGATTTTCAAAAAATTTTGAAAACCATCCAACAAATTGGACAAGCGGTCGTATGAAGAGTTCACACTATCAAGCATTGGTTTGTCAAACCCAAGTTTGTCCAACTAATTGTACAGTGTGAACGGGGCTATAGACTGTTAGCGGCATCTCGTTTCAGCATTAGAGCAGTGATATCGCCATTCAGCCAAGTTGGAGACGTATATTTGATTAGAGGAGTTTTTAAAGGGACGTGAACATCAAAAAATTGAATGATATTATTCCTTAGGAAACCATATTACGAGTTACCAAACGCGAGGCAAAAAAAACAAACCCAAATCAACGTTATCCACGGTATAGGTTAGGTAAGGTTAAATGAAAGATGCAGCAAGCGGCTGCACCTTACTCGGATCACAAGGACCCATTTTGTTAACAGCGATAAAAGAGCATATGGGGATATGGAGAGGAATAGGAGGTGATGAATAGCGAAGAATTGGATTGGTGACTACGTCATTGGGGTTGAGAACCCTCACTGAATCATTTGGAGCCCTAAATATACTGGATGCTGTTCAACGGGAGGCTAGAGAAGTTGCCAATCCTTCGAAGAAGTGCTATCCGAGGGTTTTTTTCATAGTGTTGGCTAAAGCAGCTGCTGAAACAAAAAGAAAATCCCATACAAAAAAAAAGAAGACGGAATCTCAAACGAAAAACTTCACTGTCCTTTACGTTGTGCAGTATGCTGCTGCTTTGCTAAGTAGCTTCTGTGGGTATTTAGTTGTAGTAATTTAATTTTAATTCAATTCACCAGACTTTACCGTACATCATTTTCTCATGGTGTAATAAATACTTTGATGACCAAAGCGCGTTTTCCTCTCATAGCTGCAGAATACTCGTTCAATGATCGTTTAAGTTTGGAACATCAGCTTGATCGAAGGGTAGTTATCGGTTTTTCTTTTACGACCATTTCTTTGCACATTGGTAGAAGCAGAAGGTAACATTGAAAAGAAACAGAAAACTTTTAATTTAATTCAAAAACCGAACCCTAGAACCTGGGCCAGATCATGGTAAAATCTCTATTCCTGTCATTTTGTTCAGTTTTCTGAAATGAAAAGAATTTCGATAGATCTAATTCAAATTCCCGTTACTACATTTGACTAATGAAGCAGGCAGGCTCTAGAAACCTCAACATTAATCTAAGTTTCCTATGCAATTAGCTACGAATTCAAATGAAATCTCACCAATTTTACTCAATCTGCCGTCAGTGACTTTTGAGAAATTTCAATTTGCCTGAGTTCTATTTACTCATTTAGTCATTGTCGATTATACATTTCTCAGTCGGCAAGATAAATCTGCCTTTATGTCATCTACTAGTAACTCAAGATTATATGAGTCAGCACTTATAAGGAATCTGTCGAAGACTTCCTTCGTCTTCTTCGCTCTTGAAGAAACATTGTATATATAAATAATATCCTCTTCGCTTTATCTTAAGCAAAATTACATCGTCTACACTTGGAGTCGATATAGGCAAATCAATACAAAATAATCGCCCGAAAATCTTCCAAGTCAATCATGCTCAATGTCTTTCGAATAAAATTCCCAATTCCCTTTGAAGTAATTGGACTGGCCCGGACTTCAATTGTTAATGTGTGTGTGTTTGTTCGATAAGACATAGATCGCCATAATACAGGCCTTGTCTAATCTGTTAGCCATTAACGTCAATCGAAGCTGCGTGTAAGGACAATTACAAAAACTTCAGTTCAGAATCATAGGAGGGGATTATCTTCTCAAGAAGCTGTCACAAAGTGACTGAGAAGACAACACCAGAAGTTGCTCCAATTAACAGGCCCACCCTATATCACTTACAAGATGAACACGAAAAAAGGCTTCTCGTATGGTCAAGCAATCGATATATCCACACTACGAGTGTCAGAATGGGGAAGTTGTTGTATTTTATACCCGGTTGGGGGGTGCGAATTCATTAAACGCTATAAAAGTTTTTCCTTCTTATCCTGCAAGTTGTACGATATATGCAAGATAGTCTGTATGTCAGCCCATTTGGTGTTTAGTTTCAAATTTAATATCAAAGTCGAAACACACATTGATGCGAGAGAGTGGGTATCCATTTGGTTAAGACGGACGTCACATGCAGGCGGCTGACGCCAGTCTTAAGTAATATAAGTTGAACATGGCTGTACGGGGGTGAAAAATTCAATACCCTCAGCACAATATGTATAGGTACATAGCTACCTACAAAAAAGAAGAAATCCATTTTGGCCGCATTCATCAGGCCTGAGGGTATAATTTAAGTAAAAAGAAAATATTTACAGCTTTCCTTAAATTCTTTCTCATGAATCCAATTCGATTCTCTTTTTCTTGTTAGCTCACCGATAAGGATATGGATATGGGGAAGATATAGCCCGAAGGGTGATGAGCTTAATCAAAACTTCAGCTCCCCTGGAGTGAAATTTGTTCATGCGTTTAAGACGTTGTGCCTGCCACACGCAGGCCGATTGCAATGCATTACGTTTTTTTTTCCACTGAGCAGTGAGTAATCCGTACCCATACATCAGTTTTCTCGCTATAAGCGAATCTTATTGCAACCCATGTGTCGATTATTCTTGGACTATTTTTTTATTTTATGTGTAAGAATTTATTACATTAGTTATACATTCGTGAGGATATGGCTACTTTACAAAATAAGCATTGACATTTTCATGAATGCCATGAATTTTCTAATAAAAGCAACAGAAGGCGGTGAATCCTGGTCCCTTACTGTGCGCATCGTTTTTATAAGAGTGAATAGCCTTCGAATTAATCCAAATCAAAACAGAAAGGTCAAATAACAGATTGTGGGTGTAATCAAAGACCCAATGCACTTGCAACTAAATACTTGTGTCTTAATAAGTCGAATGACATTTTTTAATTTACAATTTATTATGAATTTTTGTGCATCGGTGCCGATTTGAGAGTAAATGCCAAATTTATTGCTGAAAAAAAAAATAATGAAGCATAGTAAAGAGAAAAGAGGAACGAGGAAAGAGGAAAGAGGAAAGAGGAAAGAGGAAAGAGGAAAGAGGAAAGAGGAAAGAGGAAAGAGGAAAGAGGAAAGAGGAAAGAGGAAAGAGGAAAGAGGAAAGAGGAAAGAGGAAAGAGGAAAGAGGAAAGAGGAAAGAGGAAAGAGGAAAGAGGAAAGAGGAAAGAGGAAAGAGGAAAGAGGAAAGAGGAAAGAGGAAAGAGGAAAGAGGAAAGAGGAAAGAGGAAAGAGGAAAGAGGAAAGAGGAAAGAGGAAAGAGGAAAGAGGAAAGAGGAAAGAGGAAAGAGGAAAGAGGAAAGAGGAAAGAGGAAAGAGGAAAGAGGAAAGAGGAAAGAGGAAAGAGGAAAGAGGAAAGAGGAAAGAGGAAAGAGGAAAGAGGAAAGAGGAAAGAGGAAAGAGGAAAGAGGAAAGAGGAAAGAGGAAAGAGGAAAGAGGAAAGAGGAAAGAGGAAAGAGGAAAGAGGAAAGAGGAAAGAGGAAAGAGGAAAGAGGAAAGAGGAAAGAGGAAAGAGGAAAGAGGAAAGAGGAAAGAGGAAAGAGGAAAGAGGAAAGAGGAAAGAGGAAAGAGGAAAGAGGAAAGAGGAAAGAGGAAAGAGGAAAGAGGAAAGAGGAAAGAGGAAAGAGGAAAGAGGAAAGAGGAAAGAGGAAAGAGGAAAGAGGAAAGAGGAAAGAGGAAAGAGGAAAGAGGAAAGAGGAAAGAGGAAAGAGGAAAGAGGAAAGAGGAAAGAGGAAAGAGGAAAGAGGAAAGAGGAAAGAGGAAAGAGGAAAGAGGAAAGAGGAAAGAGGAAAGAGGAAAGAGGAAAGAGGAAAGAGGAAAGAGGAAAGAGGAAAGAGGAAAGAGGAAAGAGGAAAGAGGAAAGAGGAAAGAGGAAAGAGGAAAGAGGAAAGAGGAAAGAGGAAAGAGGAAAGAGGAAAGAGGAAAGAGGAAAGAGGAAAGAGGAAAGAGGAAAGAGGAAAGAGGAAAGAGGAAAGAGGAAAGAGGAAAGAGGAAAGAGGAAAGAGGAAAGAGGAAAGAGGAAAGAGGAAAGAGGAAAGAGGAAAGAGGAAAGAGGAAAGAGGAAAGAGGAAAGAGGAAAGAGGAAAGAGGAAAGAGGAAAGAGGAAAGAGGAAAGAGGAAAGAGGAAAGAGGAAAGAGGAAAGAGGAAAGAGGAAAGAGGAAAGAGGAAAGAGGAAAGAGGAAAGAGGAAAGAGGAAAGAGGAAAGAGGAAAGAGGAAAGAGGAAAGAGGAAAGAGGAAAGAGGAAAGAGGAAAGAGGAAAGAGGAAAGAGGAAAGAGGAAAGAGGAAAGAGGAAAGAGGAAAGAGGAAAGAGGAAAGAGGAAAGAGGAAAGAGGAAAGAGGAAAGAGGAAAGAGGAAAGAGGAAAGAGGAAAGAGGAAAGAGGAAAGAGGAAAGAGGAAAGAGGAAAGAGGAAAGAGGAAAGAGGAAAGAGGAAAGAGGAAAGAGGAAAGAGGAAATTATTATTATTATTATTATTATTTTATTTTTTCATCTTCAGTACATATGATTTGAATATATAAATTTACATTAAATCAACTTAAAATTATCAAAATGAGGATTTATATTTACAAATAATATTTTTTAAGAATCTTCAAATTAATATTAATAACTAAAAGTGTTTAAAAAGCAAAGCTATGAAGTATGAAAGATGCACTCTGTTGTCTATGACAAGTATCGAATGCAACTTGGTTAAATAATACGAGAAAAAATAAAAGAAAGAGGAAAGAGGAAAGTGGAAAAAGGAAAGAGGAAAGAGGAAAGAGGAAAGAGGAAAGAGGAAAGAGGAAAGAGGAAAGAGGATAGAGGAAAGAGGAAAGAGGAAAGAGGAAAGAGGAAAGAGGAAAGAGGAAAGAGGAAAGAGGAAAGAGGAAAGAGGAAAGAGGAAAGAGGAAAGAGGAAAGAGGAAAGAGGAAAGAGGAAAGAGGAAAGAGGAAAGAGGAAAGAGGAAAGAGGAAAGAGGAAAGAGGAAAGAGGAAAGAGGAAAGAGGAAAGAGGAAAGAGGAAAGAGGAAAGAGGAAAGAGGAAAGAGGAAAGAGGAAAGAGGAAAGAGGAAAGAGGAAAGAGGAAAGAGGAAAGAGGAAAGAGGAAAGAGGAAAGAGGAAAGAGGAAAGAGGAAAGAGGAAAGAGGAAAGAGGAAAGAGGAAAGAGGAAAGAGGAAAGAGGAAAGAGGAAAGAGGAAAGAGGAAAGAGGAAAGAGGAAAGAGGAAAGAGGAAAGAGGAAAGAGGAAAGAGGAAAGAGGAAAGAGGAAAGAGGAAAGAGGAAAGAGGAAAGAGGAAAGAGGAAAGAGGAAAGAGGAAAGAGGAAAGAGGAAAGAGGAAAGAGGAAAGAGGAAAGAGGAAAGAGGAAAGAGGAAAGAGGAAAGAGGAAAGAGGAAAGAGGAAAGAGGAAAGAGGAAAGAGGAAAGAGGAAAGAGGAAAGAGGAAAGAGGAAAGAGGAAAGAGGAAAGAGGAAAGAGGAAAGAGGAAAGAGGAAAGAGGAAAGAGGAAAGAGGAAAGAGGAAAGAGGAAAGAGGAAAGAGGAAAGAGGAAAGAGGAAAGAGGAAAGAGGAAAGAGGAAAGAGGAAAGAGGAAAGAGGAAAGAGGAAAGAGGAAAGAGGAAAGAGGAAAGAGGAAAGAGGAAAGAGGAAAGAGGAAAGAGGAAAGAGGAAAGAGGAAATAGGAAATTATTATTATTATTATTATTATTTTATTTTTTCATCTTCAGTACATATGATTTGAATATATAAATTTACATTAAATCAACTTAAAATTATCAAAATGAGGATTTATATTTACAAATAATATTTTTTAAGAATCTTCAAATTAATATTAATAACTAAAAGTGTTTAAAAAGCAAAGCTATGAAGTATGAAAGATGCACTCTGTTGTCTATGACAAGTATCGAATGCAACTTGGTTAAATAATACGAGAAAAAATAAAAGAAAGAGGAAAGAGGAAAGTGGAAAAAGGAAAGAGGAAAGAGGAAAGAGGAAAGAGGATAGAGGAAAGTCAAACAAAAAGTTTAACCAGTTTGTTCAGTGAGTTCTTTGAAAACTGATTGTTCATCGCATTTTTTTCACCATTTTTTCACGTATTTTTTTCACCCGCCAAGACGCGGGACCAAATACGATTCCCAAGTATTGAAGGAAACATTTCGAAAGAAACGTTCCTTTTTTAAATTAGCAAAAACTTCGTGGAAGAGGAAAGGGAAAGATGAAGAGAACAATGGAGCTGGTTCAGTTTTTTAAATAGTCCTGGTGAAACTGTTGCGGTAAATTTTCATGCAACAAAAACTCTACTTACATTTTGCTATTTTGATCTCGATCCTCAGTCTTTTCCTCGAACCCTACCCATCATTTCTTCGTCCCACCATTTCTCCGTTGTTTGCTCTCAGCCATGTGATCGAAACACAGCTTTGAGCAAATGACAAAAATAGGTACGTGTCGTAATCAGCGGACGAGCGGCGGTAATGTCGACGTTTGGTGTGTCGAGCCAGAAGCCTCTAGAGACTCGCACACTATTTCCCCTTAAATTGAATACCCTGCATTGCCAAACATCATCATCATCATCAACATTCAAATACAATACATATATCATCAATCACACATTTTTATTATTCACACATACCTTCATTATCATTATCATCATTTACACATGTCTGCTTGAATTCATACACAATACACAAAGCAGGATATCACACACACAACACTATGCACATTATACACATATCACAGATGAGAACAATCGAAATGGCACTTGTGAATGCCATACTTTGTCATGAGACACACTGTGCAGCGTAGTGCTGCAACTGTAAACGTCCTTAATTTAACTAGCACTTTGTAAAACCGTATGATAGGAATGAAACGTTAATAGTTTCCCCTTTTCCCCAAATCTGCGCAAAAGATCCACCTTCCTTCTTCAATTTTCGAAAAGTTGTAGCGAATTTTATCCTTTTCCCTTGACTCAGTAGAATATGTAGTAGAGTAACTGGGAAAATACCCAGAAGCATTATTCTCAACTTTCAACTTGTGTGGGTGAACTTGAGGTTCGAGAAAGGACAAATGGACAAGATCAACCAACGACTTCTTGGTTGATCTAGTTAACAACGAGTTGTTTTCTTGCGGTTTTAAGAGAAAAGTGAAAATTTAAATTGGTTAAGTTGGAAAAAATTTTAAAGAAAAGTTTTTTTGGAAAGTTTTCGAAATTTTTTAGAAAGTGTTTATGTTATAAAATTGTGTAGAGTCAGTGGAAGGAGGAAATTGAAGGAGCTATAGGAATCGTCAGACGGACGAAAATTGAGAACATTGAAAGAGGAAGGAAAAAATGTAAGTAGAGTGTGCTAACTTTTTAGTGTTGTCAGAATATTGTTTCGGTTGGTCTTTTCTTTGCTTGCGTGTGAAATTCTCTTAATTGTGAAACACGCACCCCTTTTTAATTCTCCTTAATTGTTCTTTTTGGGAAAGAAAAATTAACGTTTCATTCTTCGGTTACTTGCGTTTTCTTAGCTTTTTAAAAGGTTCGTCTAACCGTCCATCGTGTACCATTTTATAGTTGAAAAGATTTGGGTTCTTAATCCAACTTTCTCTAAGGTTTTCCCAAAAACATTAACGTAATAAATAGCATTAAATTCCTTTTGGGAAATTAACTTTCGGTATTAACATTTCAGTTTTAGTTCTCGGGTTGGAAATTTCACCACAAAATATCCTGGTGCCCACTTTTTCCAGGACACTCGGTACTGCGAAAATAGACTTGATTATTCTTTTCGCTATTAAATCAATCGACCTTTTAATTCGCGATCGATATTTTATCCATCAATCAATATTTAAACAATGTCCATCAGGCAGAGCGGTTACAGACTGGCTGGATACGTTTGGCTCTCAACATTCACTGACAGTTGTCTCCCAACAAATACCAACGTTCCCGAGGACGCCATCAACACTTGATTTCTTTTTAATAACAGCAAATTTTATTTTTCTCCTTCCAGAGTTGCAGAACTACACCTGCTCAATCATACACAGTGACACGGACCACGAAGCAGTTCAAGTAAACATAAAGCTACGCCAGCCACTTCTTTTAGCCGCAGAATCGCCGGAACATTATATCAACTACAAGAAACTCGACCCAGAGAAAAAGGGACGCTGAGGAAACTTTGGTACCTACTGCCTGACCAAAACAGAAACCTGCTCAATTCGGAAATTGATGCTGCTGTTGACACAAAAACATTCAAAAAAATCAACAGGCTAGTTGGTTGTAAGAATTCAATACTGGAAGTCATCACAACCAACGAAGGAGATGTTAAAACCAATCAGGAGAAAGCGGAAGCGTTCGCAAAACATTTTGAAGGCAACTTTGTGCCCACACCAACCGATGACCCTGACTTTCTGGACGAAATCAAAACATCCGTTCAACTGACCCTTTGGCCCAACACTGATGAAACCACTTTCAGCAACACCAATCTGTCGAGTGACCCAATCAACTGTCCAAACCTGTGCAATCCGGAAGAAATTGCGGAAATAATCAACAGCTCCAAGCCCAAGAAGTCAACAGGACCAGATGATGTTTCTAATTTCATCCTGAAGAGGCTCCCATATTCCTGGCCATCATAATGAATAATTGCGTCAACAACAGCTACGTTCCCGGGAAATGGAAAACGGTCAAGATAGTGGCGATTCCGAAAAAAGGCGATCGGAGTTTCAGCGTCAACTACAGGCATATCTCCCTACTAAACAACCTATGTAAGCTCCTGGAGGAGCTTTTACTCAGGAAATTAAAGATGTTCTGCCGGGAAAATAACATCATCCCAGACACGCAGTTCGGCTTCCGGGAAAAGCATTCTACCCTACATCCGTTGATGAAACTGCATAAAGACGTCACCGCAGCCCTCAACAGCCATCGGGTCACCGTCGCTTTCTTTTTGGATGTCGAAAAAGCATTCGACAGCGTATAGATTGATGCTCTCATCCATAAACTCCACCTACTAAATTTTCCAGCTCCGCTAGTAAAAATATTTTTTTCCTTTCTCTCCCACAGGAACTTCTTCGTTCAAGTCGGAAGCGCAAAATCAACCACCAAAAGCATCAGAGCAAGAGTTGCTCAAGGATCGAAGCTAGGACCATTCCTCTTCAACATAATGACGTCGGACCAGCCTTCCCCAAGGGATTGCGAAAACTTGCTTTACGCTGACGACTCCTTAACAAACTGCACATCTTTTTCGCCATCCATAGCTGCATGAAGAGAGGAAACTCACATCCACAGACTATATGCCTATTATAGTAAGTGGGGTATACGGGTCAACTCAACCAAATCTGAACTCATCTGCTTCAGAAGGCCGGAAGTTTATAGAGGCTGCCGTACTGCTGGAAGGTGCAGAGCAACATCACTATCGCTACCCGATGGAACCAGACTGACTGCCCAATAGCGAAGTATTTAGGTATTAACTTTAACGAGGTACTTAGATTTAACCCGCACTCACGCGCTGTACTGAAGAAGGCCAACTTCGCTTTCCACCGACTTTACCCTTTGATGAGAAGAAAAACAGGACTAAGTCAGTCAACGAAACTTCTGATGTACAAGCAACTGCTGAGACCCGTAATCAACTACTGCAGACCAGTCTGGTTTGCCATCTCCAAGACAGCGATGAAGGAGCTCCTACTTTTCGAAAGGAAAATTCTGAGACTCTACACCGGCCTCACTTTCAACCACCAGCGCCAAAGACACTACAGCAACCAGCTTGTGTACGAGAAAGCCAAAGTGATGCCCTTAGATCAATACGTGTTATTGACAGTAAGAAAAACCACTGCAGATATCAAAAACCACTCGAATCATTTGGTGAGAAGGATGACCAGTGAGGGCCGACACCCCGAGCCAAGATACCTAAGCGTGATGAACACTTTGAACGAAGAAATAATACCAGCCAACGACGAAGCCACAAATTTCTACGCTGACCCTGGGTCAGCATATTTTCGTCGCTAATGCTACCCCCTACCACCTCCCCATGCAGAGGGACGCCAGCGACAACCGGGACGGAACATCCCGAGATCACCCAAGTCAACCGACTAATAATTAAGATTTTTCTTTCCTTTTCAGCTATATAATATTAAGTTATTATTTCAATTCTAGACAATGTATTTGGTTAGGCCCCCCATGCGACAACATTCTTACATTATCATTTTTAAATTCTAAAATTATCTAGTACCTATAAGTATCAATTGTATATATATGTATAACGTTCAATAAAAATAATAATTATTTGTCAGACTCTGTAATGAATTTCACTTAAACCGGGGCGAAGCTTAGAAGATGTTGCGTAATACGTATGCAAAGACAGACAGAGTAGCTTTTGCACTTTTAATAAACAGCAAACTTTAGTTAGGAAAAGTGTGGCGTGATGAAAAATATCAAAACTTATTCTCAAAAGTTTTGTGTTGATGTGGTTTTTATTAAATTTTTTTCACAAATTTTTGGTTTTTAACGTAACTTTCTTAATAGCTTCTTACAGTGACGTTCACTTTAACAATGTTTACTGTCTGCTACTTTGCTTACCGAAGGGCTCCAGATGAGCTTTTTCCATATCTGGTTAATGAACTGAATGTCGTTTTACCATTCAAATGAGTTTTTCCTTGGATTGAACTCTCAAAACCAATTTCAAATCTCAAACACAGTTTTCAAAGCATGTCAAGAATAGACTTGTTGAGAATATTTCACCCAACTGAATCCACATGAGTTGGAGCGGCTAAGGCCTGGGATAGAATTGTAAGCGTATGCTGTTTTTCTATCCCTACACTAAGGTGCTCCGTATAAGTGAGAGTACAAACATACATGTGCTGAAGTAGGTAGGTACGCACTCTGAGTGCAATGTTACCGAAATTCAAAATCCAATGTAATCACTTCACTGAAACCGCATTCGAAATCGTATAGATACGCACGCATCACGAACGCACGTTGTTAAGAATGTATGCATGCGTCAGCATTTGTCCAACCACACTAGAACACTTCACGCTTCCGAAATTTTCTCCAAAATCACATACATATATACAACTTGGTAAGCACATTGTCTTGCACAAGTGTAAACCGTATCCATCCGTCCGCAGCAACAACTCTTGAAGCTTCGAGGCTCACTGCACTGGTCAGTGACCACTTCCACTGATCAATACAAGAGTATAGCATTTGGTAAATTCTCTGAAATTTGCACAAAATCCTCCGGCAGCATTTTCGATTTTGGAGCCTTTATCTCAGCTTCCATTGGGTTTGATGCTGTAACAAACTCAAGTGGTCCATATATTCGTTGAGAGTTAGCCCCTCAAGGGTTTTGTTCGACTCGTGTGTGTGGAATGTGGGCGGATGCGTTCGATGTGTAGATTGCGGTTGATTTCGTTTGAACAGAGAGTGAACACGGAATACGCTTTAAAAACGTCCAATTTCAGTACTCCTCCCGATTGTCGCTCCATCGTTTTGTTGTAACAATTTAGCGAACGAGAGCACTAGAGTGGCAAAAGGATAGCCGTGTCCTGCTATCCGCATCATCATCGTCATCATCAACGTTGGAATGGTAAGTACTTGAAAATTCAATCAAATCGAATCACGTACGTAATTAAATTAATTAAATGTGTGAGTCAGGACGTGGCAATGATGGGCCACTTTGATATACTTCAACCATAGCACAGAGCACCCAGTGTTAATAAGGGAAGAGTGAAATTTGTCAGTTTCGCGCTGCCACTTGAGAGAAAGTACTTCACATAGGATATATCGAATAGATCAAAAAACAAAACAAAAAAAAAACAGTACAAAATTCAACCCTTATGCTAATTTTGAGAGTAAAGAGTCCTGAAAGGAAGGTCCTTTTACCTAATCACTCAAACGTATGCAATTTTTCAGGACATTAAGCAGTCTCTTATAACCACTTGTACAAGGAAAAGAAACAAAAAAAGGATAACCCACCCACCATAACAATCACCTTCACCATGCAGTGTGCAATTACAAGGACTTTTACTACCAAAGAGGGTTGTCCTTGTCGATTGCCATAAACTTTTTTCTTCCTTTCTTTCTGTTTTTATGCATAGTTTTTGGAAAAGATAAAAGAGACAACCCAACGTATACGAGTATAAATGAACAAGGAAGATCAAGCAGAAGGACATACGGACCGGGTACGGGTGAGCTAATTAATTAATTGAATGGCTGACCAAAAACTAATTTATGGCCAAAGGACGAGTCATTTCATTTGGTTTTTGTCTTTTCGTATATCTGTCTACTGTGATTCGTCATGGACAAGACACTTCTGTGCTGACATAAGACGGACGGACAGACAGGACAGCAAATGGCATTTCTACATTCAGTTGGTTGAGCTATAGCTAAATCGGGCTCAGTTGTGATACGAGGCGGAAATTGTGACGGGCCGAGAGAAATTAATTTCGTTTATGGATTCGAGGAACGTTTCTAAACCATTGAGCATATTCACAGAGTAAATATGTTGATTGTATGTGCTTGGCTGGGTTAAATGGCGGGGTGGAGGCTTCTTCTGTTCTATAACTCTGTCTCCTCTTTATGTTATGTTGATTATGACAGATTCTCGAGGTTTGCGCTACAAAAGCTACAGCCAAATAGTCGACAGATTTGTGTAGTGACGCGGAATACAGTGATGCCAATGGGCATATTAGTCCATTCACTGTGAAATGTAAGAAATGATTAAAAACAAAAACACAAAGGCAATTGTGATGGGCCGTATATGGATTGCTTGTAAAGTGAATAATTAATGTAACGGAACAGTCTGCTAAAATATTCCTTATTCTCCCTAGTGGCTAATAAAGCATTGAAATTAGCCAAATAGCTAATAAAATCAAAGACCGTGTAAGCATTTGCCAAATAAGAAATACGCGTAATGACGTAATGTCTGGAGGTCAATGAAGCACTAAACGTTAAATTTTCACGGCATTTGGATTGTTCCGTGTCGGAGAGGCAAACCAAATACAGATGATGTGTTGCATTTGCCTACACTAATAGTATTTTAGTTGGCTTTTCTTTTTGCTTTTTCACGTTTGTGTCCAATAAAGGCTACTTTGCTAATTGAAGGATTACAGATTGAAATTTGGTTGTTTTCACAAGGCTTCTTCTCTTTTTCTTATTGCGCTATGAGCATTGTGATTACAAAGTTATCATAACTCCCTCAATAGCCAATTTCAAAGTACACGGTCCTGTAACATGAAGCTACTAGTCTACAGGTCAATAGCCACTTGTATCATTATGTCCATTACAATTGTAGAAGATCAAGCACACTTGTAGCTTATTTGTTTTAAAGAAATTTCTAACACTTGTCATAATTCAATTGTACTACAAGTAGTGGCAGTTTTGTGTTAGCGGCTCCTGATCCACCGGCGGAGTGGTCTCACGATTGTGAGAATCTTGTGTCAAAAGTGTTGGGAATGTACTGGGTACCACTTCTATACAAACTCCCTGATGAAGAAACTTTCAATGACATGCTTCTTCCGAATGCTGTTCTTACTAAGCGGAATGCTTAGAACAATAATGAAAATCTTCGATCCGCTTGGTCTGATATCTCACTACATCATACGAGGTCGCATTGTTCTACAATATGTCTTGCGCGAAGGTTTGGACTGGGATGAACCTGTTTCAAAAAAGTTAACGTCCCGCTGGGTTGAATTCATTTGAGAATTAAAAAACATACACCAGATAAAAATACCCCGTCGTTATGTTTTGTGGAGTCCTGATGTTTCAAAGGTAAGCCTTGTTGTATTTGTTGATGATTCCGAGAAATCCTTTGCTGCAGTTTGTTATCTACGATTCGAACATAATCAAGACATTCAAGTTGCCCAAGTTATGGCAAAGGCAAGAGTTGCTCCGGTGAAGCAGTTATCAATCCCACGTTTGGAACTACAGGCTGCTGTACTTGGTGTAAGAATTGCGGCAACAGTGAAAAGCTCCCATTCTATTAGGATTGATGAAGAAATTTTTCTCTATGACTCGAAAACAGTACTTTCATGGATCAACTCAACAACTTTTAAATTTCCATCTTTTGTTGCAGTTCGTATTGGGGAAATTTTAGATTTGACAAAACAAAACAATGGTTTTACATAACGAGTTCTGACAATGTAGCTGACGACGGCACTCGATGGAGTGATTCCTCTATTGGAAATCAGGAAACAAGATGGTTTAAAGGTCCAAGTTTTCTCAAGAACCAATTTTCTGAGTGGCCAGTTTATCCAGAGAAAACCCAAAACATTTCAATGACTAAGTTTGACTCCAATCCAGAATTTAATTTCCATATCAGTCAGTCAAAATTATCCTACAAAATCTATGACGAGCTTAAGCCAAGATTTAAAACAAAATGGAAATCTTCTGTTATGGTTATGGCTTTTATGCTTCATTTTAAAAATATCTGCAGAAAGAGATGCTGTGATAAAGAACATTTCATTACTCTAAATGAATTTACAGAGGCTTCAAATTGGCTATTCAGGAAGATCCAGCTAGAATCATTCCCAGAAGTAATAACATTCAAGATGAAAGGAACAGCTAGCTCTTCAAGTTCCAATTTGAGTTTGTCACCATATCCTTCCCAAAAGCCATCCTCTAGTGGATCTTCTTATTCAGCACTGTCATGATGAAAATCAACATGTGGGAACATCGTCAATTATTACAAATATTCGAGAGTTTGCATGGATCATAAGCATTAGAAGAGCTGTTCAAAAAATATCAACAAGGTGTAATATGTGCAAGCTTTTGAAAGCAAAACCGATAATGCCTTTAATGGGTCAACTTCCAGAAGCACGTTTGGCTTTCGATTTAAAACCGTTTACACATGTTGGAGTGGACTGTTCTGACGAGCATTGGTCGTCAAATATGGTCGAGGTACCTACAGTGAAAAGGTATGGGATGATATTTACTTGCGTTACTTTTCGTGCAGTACAAATTGAATTATTAAACGACCTAAGCTTAGACCAGTATACGATGGCAGTTCGTCGATTTATTGCAAACAGATTTGTTACTCGTTTTATATACAGCGACAATGGCCAAAATTTTATTGGATCAAAAAATCTTTTCGAGAAGGACGTAAAAGAAATGGAGAAAAAACTAAGTGAGAACGCAGCAAAATACCAAAACATTCTCTGGCGATTCATTCCGGCCTACTCTCCTTGGATGTGCGGAGCATGGGAGCGTTTAATCCGTTCAATTAAAGTGAGTATCGAGTTTGCTTTAAAGAGTCAGATTCCACGCGAAGATGTACTTCGAAACGCTTTGATTGAAGCACAAGGCCAAATCAATCGAGGACCTCTGACACATATTCCAGTTGATCCCGAAGATCCTAGACCACTCACTCCAAATTCAATGCTTTTTGGTGACGATGATAGAGATGTAACGGCTCCAGGAGTTTTTTATGAAGGGGACAAGTTCAGCAAGAAGTATAATCGACGTGCTCAACACTTGATGGCAACAATGACAAGACGATGGTACAAGGAATATCTTCCTGAAATTACAAGGCGCTCGAAATGGTTTAAAGTTTCGAAACCAGTAGAAGTTGGAAACATCGTTATTATAGTAGAACCAAATGAGATCCGTTCATCATGGCAACTTGGAAGAGTTGTAAAAGTCTACTCAGGATCTGATGGTATTGTGCGAACAGCTGATATACGTATTCCAAATGTATCTATAAAGCTTAGGAGATCATCATTTTCATTCATTCAACTTATGTTTCAGACGGCCTCCGGAGTGTTGTTATTTTTGCACTCAGTTATTTTCACTTTCCTTTTGTATATATTATTTTCTCAGCAGCCCTATGCGTTTTTAGGATAAGTCTTGTTTATTAGAAGTAAATAGCAACCGTAACCATAGTAACTTAGTAGCATAGTTTTAAGTTTTTTTATATTAGTTATTCATTGTTCATTGTTCAACTTATGTATATGTAAGGAAGGAATTGGCTCTAGACCAATGTAAGTACCTACATATATTTCATTTTTAGGTATATGTGTATGTATTTTAAATTTTTGTATTTTTTTTATAGTTAAAATAAAATAAAATATTCAAATGAGGAACGACCTGCAGTTACGGTTAGTTGCCAGACCCATAGAGCGAGGCTTAATAGTTTTTTGTTTGCCAAAACTAATCAGCAAAACATCGACGACACTTGGGTCCACAATAAGTACCTATGGCGTGGAGCTGCGCGACGTATTTTGCCTTAAAGCGTTCACACGTGATCGAGTAACAACGGACTGAATTATTTGTTTTTGAAATTCCTTCTGATTTTTTTTTTTAATTTTGTATGTTAACTCGGTTGTCTATGTCAAAAAACTCTTGGATCATTGACGCCATGAGGCTTAATTTACTGGAAAAAATAGTAAAACCTTGAACTGATCGATTTGACTATTTAACTAGTAGCCGCGGCGGACAATCGTATTTAAAGAATTAAATGACAAGGAATTAAATACCAGATTACAAAAATAAAAAGTTAATGTCATTTTTAAGTATTTAAAGTCCTCGAGCTCTAAAAAAATCAACCAATTGCTCATCACTAATTGTTGAAATGAAATTCCTTCATCAGAAACTCTCACATCCTAACATTCTAGTCACATCGCTTTATCAAACACGAAGGTCTTATGGCTCCCATATCGTCACCTCACATTGCAAACCACTACCACATACCACACCAACTGACTGTCGCAGTGCTTGCTCTGTATAAACGAAACAAAAACCCAAAATGAAAACATTATCCCCAAGATGAATTCAAGATCCTATTTCATACTCAAAATACGCCATCTTCATGATAATCATCAAAGAATCACACACAAAGAATCACTAATGTAAGGATATGAATAAGCTAACAACCATTAACGCCACTAGCGAAACTCAATGCAGAGAAAAAGTGGAATCCTAGCTGCCGCTCCTTAGGGAGATAGATGATGAAAAATAGTAGTTATGAAAATTAATGACAACATTAGCAGCAGCGCCATCTCTATTCCTTCTTATATGCACCATATACTACACTCTGCTGCTTTTGAAAGGCGGCTTTTATAGAGGTGCTTGTGCTTAGCATCGATGCGGTTCGTTAGTTTCTCATTTAACACGTTTATTCAGGGAAGCTTTGTCAATGACTGAGAAACTGAACGGAGTACTATGACGACGTTTTACTGTACGACAACCTAGCCAAAACCCATTTGCATATGCAAGAAGATGGATTTAACTACAAGACACTGTGTGTGTATGTAAGACTGCTTTTACCCAACTTTTAGTTATTGTACACCCCAACACATAGATATCAATATTAATAATTAACAAATCGAGTGATATTAAGTTTCGCTTCACAGAGAAAAGAGTTAATGGTGCTCACATCTACACACAATATCAGAGCCACAGCACTATATGGCGTTTTGGGTGCCTGCAAAATTAATTAACAGGCTGAGTGCATCTTGAGACAGTGTGCTCAGGACCAATTGGCATCATGAGAAGTGCTAAACTAAAGACATGAGCTGACTTCTCCACGATACCAGCTAATAAATTTATTTCCATTTATCGTTGGATTACATCTCGATGGCAGAGATTTCGGTTCGACGTAAAGGGCTAAATGAATCCACAAAGAGATTTTAATCACACCAGCAAAGTGCTATGGTATATGGCAATCGGTGTAAGAAACGAGCAAAGCTGAATTTATATCACTTGAGACGAAGAATTATAGTTTTGTGATTTAACGCGAATTAGTTATGATTATCTATGAAGAGTTCCTTTGATGGTGATTGGAGCAGAGGACTTGTACTAGCTAGGATGGGGCTAGGGTTATGGCATTAGAGTCGTAAGTTGATGTCTCGAGTAGGGTTAGGAAGAGGTAACTAATTCTGTGAGGTATATTTTCACTTAGAAATTGATACTGTGTTTTGATAGTAAAATCCTTTTTATCTAACCTCAAGTCGACAGATATATTTCTTTATGACTGAAGAATTATCTGACACGAGCCTTGAGGTAGTGTAAGTATGCATTGACGATTAACACCTACCGTATTCGTTGACCAAACTATTTCCCCGTCCCAGAAAATTATGTCAGTAGACAAAAGAAGCAGCAAACAGTTAGATTACTGAAGTATGTTATATTCCGATGTTCTTAAAAATATGCTTTAAAAGCTCATGCAGTTGCATTGATATAGAGCGTGTCTTACATCAGATGTGACAAAAGGCCAGGACGGGTAGGTTGAGTCGAGTCAAAAATTCGCACGAAAGAGACGGTAGGGACAGGGAGCGGCAGTTTTATTAAAACTTAAAATTAAAAAAAAAATATTCAAAATCAAATAAGCCACTCACTACCATATGCTTTGATGTTTTTGAAAGCAAATACTTTGTTTTTTAGCTATAACATTTTAGATTAAGTCAATTTAGTTAATCATTTTTGAGTCATCAAGTTTTAGAGTGCTATTAAAAGCTAGTTTTTTACAAAGTGTAACATTACAATCAATTTTTTTAATAGTTCTGAGCCAAACACTGAGAACCATAGGGTAAACGCACTAGTACCCGGACACTTAACTTTTTTCTCTACTTTGACTTCAAACCATTTTGTAACCATAAATGCTACCGCGGAAACTTTTATTGATTGTAAGAATATAGACATTTCTCAATAATATGGTGTTCAAGAAAATTGCAAAGAGATCATTGTTAAAATTAATAAAATAACGAAAAGTTCCATTTGCGTTAGTACCCGGACAGCAAATTTTAGTACCCGAACGCTCTGGTTTTAGTACCCGGACACAATCATTTTAAGAGACAAGCCCTGTCTGGATACTCAAAATATAAGATAAGCGCACATTTCTTGTATCCATACAGCGCTTGTCTCTTAAAATGATTAAATTTCTAAATGATTAAGTCTCTTAAAATGACTGATCTAGTATCCGAACGCTTTTGTTTTAGTATCCAGACACAATAATTTTAAGAAACAACCCCTGTCCGGGTACTGAAAATACATGATAATCGCACATTGTTAGTACCGGGACAGCATGTCCGGGTACTGAAAAACATATTCAATTTTGGTTTTAATGCCCGGACGCCACAAATAATGGCAAAGATTTTATTAAATTTGGTTTTTTTTTTGGAAATTGTTTTAGTTAATGATATTTTAAACGAAACCAATGATTTTCCATTACAATAAATTAACTATTGTTCAATTGCTTACTACTAACAACTGTTCCCACTATCTTTTTTTTACCTAAATCGACAACAAGACCGCACCTTCAAACCTCAAGCAAAAAAAATGACGCGTAGTTCTTAAAGTACGCATTTCGGGTACCTGAAACTTTGCATGCATTTATAGGACACATTGAAGGACCCATGTTTGTTGACGTTTGTGAATTTTTTTGTGTGATTTATTTATTAATCGCAGAAAAAGTCAATGTGTGCGGATACTAACACTGTCCGGATATTAGTGCGTTTACCCTACATGAAATTTTTAATTTTTGACAAATGTAGAGCACTTTTTCCAAGAAAACTAATGTTTTTGGTTTTTTTCTTATTACAAGTCTTTTTTTTCGATTCAAGAGATACTCTGGTCAGTTTTGTTGAATAAAAAACAAGTGTTCCAATTAAAAGGTAGTTACATTCAACTAACCGACGAAAGGCAAATGTAAAACAAAAAATGGGCACGACTGGGTCGCACGAACTTGCGATTGTGTTCTAAATACGATATCTAAATCTAAAGGCTGAGTTAAAGGTTTTGGTATTAGCTCTTCATAATATATTTTGTGGTGCAGGGTTGCCAACTACACTTTAATTATAGAAATTGAATTAAATCACGCAAAATAATGAAAAAATTAAATTAAATATTCCAAAGGTTTCAAGCAAAAATCTAAAAACGCCATTCTTTTGCAATCGCTAATACACATGAATGATGAAAATTTAATCAAAATCGTTGGAGCAGTTTTCCCAAAAAACGGTTTTTTATTTTTCACTTTTTTTAAAAAACTGTTTTTTAAAAGTCGAGTATGCAAAGTTCTAGATCTTAACAGGAGTTATTTTGACAAAAAATTTTAAAAAAATAAAAGTTATGGTTTCGAAGTTACTTTCAAAAAACAAAATTTTTTAAAAAAATTTATAAAAATTTTCAAAACTAAGTTTTTTTAAATATTGATATGCAGTCTTTCTTTAACAGCTTACGACTTCTTAAATCCGAAATTTCGTCAAGATCGTGTCAGCCATTAACGAGAAAGACGGTTTAAAAAAAAACGGTACTATGGGAGGTACCGTTTTTAGGCCTTTTCCAAAAATTTTTTTTACATCATAAGAAAAACAATCCTAAATTAATCCAACACACAAAATTTTATCGAAATCGTTGGAGCCGTTTTCGAGAAAAATAAGTATTATCATATCGGTTGTATGGCAGGTACCGTTATTTCAATACCTAGAGACTCAATTCCAAAAACCCCTCTGTAGGCTACCCCACATACCCTAACTGCAAAATTTTAAGAAAATCGGTCCAGCGGTTCAGGCTGTAGAATCATATACATCCAGACAGACAGACACACAGACAGACAGACAGACAGACAGACAGACAGACAGACAGACAGACAGACAGAATTGCAGGACCCACTTTTTTTGTATTCTCTATGATCGTAATGTCATGTTTAATTGTTATCTCAAAATTTTTTTCCGGCACGATTGCAAGACTTGCCTTATAGTACCTATAATCGCAAGTAAAAATGGGCACGACTGGGTCGCACGAACTTGCGATTGTGTTCTAAATACGATATCAAAATCTAAAAGCTGAGTTAAAGGTTTTGGTATTAGCTCTTCATAATATATTTTGTGGTACAGGGTTGCCAACTACACATTAATTATGGAAATTGAATTAAATCACGCAAAATAATGAAAAAATTAAATTAAATATTCCAAAGGTTTCAAGCAAAAATAATAATAAAAACGCCATTCTTTTGCAATTGCTAATACATATTCATGATGAAAATTTAATCAAAATCGTTGGACCAGTTTTTTCAAAAAACCGTTTTTTATTTTTCACTTTTTTTGAAAAACTGTTTTTTAAGATTCAAGCATGCAAAGTTCTAGATCTTGCTAGAAGTTAATTTGACAAAAAATTTGAAAAAAATCAAAGTTAAGGTTTTGAAGCTATCTCCAAAAATCAAAATTTTTTAAAAAAATTTATAAAAATTTCCAAAACTAATTTTTTTTAAATATTGGTATGCAGTCTTTCTAAAACAGCCTACTATTTTTTAAATCCAAAATTTCGTCAAGATCGTGTCAGCCATTAACGAGAAAGTCGGTTTTGAAAAAACGGTACTATGGGAGGTACCGATTTCAGACTTTTTCTAAAACTTTTTTTTAATCGTAAGAAAAACAATCTAAAATTAATACTGCACAGAAAATCTTATCGAAATCGTTGGAGCCGTTTTCGAGAAAAATAAGTATTATCATATCGGTTGTATGGCAGGTATCGTTATTTCAAGACCTAGACACCCAATTCCAAAAACCCCTCTGTAGGATGCCAAACAAACCCGAACTGCAAATTTTGAAGAAAACCGGTCAAGAGGTTCAGGCTGTAGATCCATATACACACAGACACACAGACAGACAGACAGACAGACAGAATTGCAGGACCCACTTTTTTCGTATTCTCTATCATCGTAATGTCATGTTTAATTGTTATCTCAAAATTTTTTTTTGCACGATTGCAAGACTTGCCTTATAGTACCTATAATCGCAAGTAAAAATGATCCAATTGAAACTGCTATCTGTATCCAAAGAGCAGATTTATGTCTTTGTATTGTTACATTTTAATAATGTTTTGAAAATGCTTTCCTGACATAAAGTTGATTTACCAGAAACCAAAACTCTTTATTTCGATCTGCAATTCAACGGTCTAATAAAAATGTCCCACGCTTTTGGTTTCACTTCACTTAATTTTCCCTCAAACAAAAACTAATTTGCATTTTATGGTTTATGGTTAAATTGCGTTTAGAAGATGGACGTTTTTACACTTATATCCTTGTTCCACCGGAGGTTTGGTTGGTAGGTATGCAAAATAATAAAATGTGAATTGATCGCAACAAAGTAGGTAACACAATGGGAAAAAACCTGAACAGATATAGTGAAATATTTCTTAAAATTATAGGAAAAATTCTTTACAAAACTTACTCATAGTCTGTGTTCTCCCAAAGCAAATCTGTTGACTCCTCTCGAAACCGGGACTCTGGTCGAAAAACACTTATCACTGAACATGGAATGGAAAGACTAATTTAATCACTAGAGAACCACTAAATTTGATGCAAAGAAAGCGGAGCTTATGATTTTTACAAAGCACAACCGGACTTACATTAGACTGAACAAAACACTTTTATTTCAGATGGATTTTTTTTTTTTGGGGAAAGAAAATCGAGCACTAATCGCGAAATTAAAACGGAGATCAAAAATTTTAACATTAACACTTGGGCTCACAATAACTTACACCTTGCTTTACTAACAGAAACTAAAAACTAGACGAAATTGTTAAAAGATTTACTTGATTTCAGCTTTAGGGGAATGAATATCATGGATGAAATGGGCTTTTCATATTTCAGGAGTAGGAGAGAACGCGTATCCAGATTATACTACGAAATGAGGAAAACTTACATATTTCTTACTTGGAATATAATGAACACTAATTGCACAATCGAATCGGGGCAATGCAACAAACAAAGCACACTTTTCAATACAATTGGGCTTTATTTTTTTAGATCGAACTCAAAGAAAACTTTAGATAGAACACTAGGGCCACGGTAATAATAAAAGATAAAACACATAACAAAATAAACACATTCCTGATGGACTTGAATTTGTAAAGAAAAAAAATGGAGCAACACAATGAACATTCATAAGCACGGAGACAAAAAGTTTTTGCACTACAAAAACTACCACACTTTCATTGAAAGAATGCGAATATTCGATGTAATAATTAACTTTTTGTGTAGAAAAGCAAATATTTTTTTACATTTTACAATAAAACACCGAATTTTGGGAAAATAAAGTGATCTTTCTTAGGATTACTCTTTCGCACAACTCGATATGTAAATCGTTTTTAATAAATTAAACACCGGAAAGGGTTTACCACTGATTTACATGGGCGGAACTGATAGGAATGAAACGAAGTTCAATCAGCTAAAAATAGAACAGGCAGCAGGCAGGTGATGTCGGCGTTCAAGATGGGCAATTGCTAAACTCATCTCATCACAGACCGTAGGAGAAGTAATATTTTTTTTGGATAAAGTGTTGACAATGTGGGGTATAGATAAAAGATAATAAAAGTACATGAATGGAGATTCGATTACTTTTGCAACATGAAACTGAAATGATATATACTACGAGTGTGTTATGGTAGGCCGTGACAATCTATGAGGTTTGCATTTACACGAATTTTGACTGTATTATAAAAAAAAATTACAGAAATTCTGGCAAGCTATCAAACGGAAGGATTAAAATTCAATTCGACTTCTGTATTTACAGCCTCTTTTCTATTTGCATTTTTGTTACTTTACGAATACGAACAGAGAATAACCAAAATCCATGATAAGAAAAAAAAGGTTCAACATCAGTGAGTTATTAAATCAGGGGTAGAATTGCAGCACACACAATCTTGTGAGTTTGATATTAAGAACAGGGGGTCAATTCCCGATCTGTGAAGCTGTGAAGTGAAAAAAAAAAATATCATTTCAGTTTTGATACAGTTTTTTCATTTTATCACTTCACGAACCCACTCTAAGCGATTCCGGATCTAAAAAGTACTTAAACGTTCTAAATGATAAATTCTGACAGTTTTCTCTCATTTTCTCACTCATTTCAATTGGATTCCAATTGGATTTTTCATCGTTTGAGTTTTGCGGTCATTTTTCATAATTGAATTTTTCACCGACTCATACGGCAATGAAAAGAAATTTATCATATGAAAAAAAATTGACATTTGAGGTTGAATTTTCACTAATCGAGAATCGAATTTTCGGTGAAGCTGTGATAAATGTTTTCACTTCACAGCTTCACAGATCGGGAATTGACCCCCAGCTCACGTTATCGAACAATTTAGTAGCACAATTTGGAATTCTCTCGTCAATAATCGTACTTTAAATCACTACAAAGGATTGAATATTGCTAACCCATAATAAAATAAAATTATTCTAAAGAGATGTCAACATTTGTGAATAGACTCTTTAGAAATGCTCGTGTATTACTGAATACATATTCGATGCTCCTAGCACGATTTTAGACAGCTTAACGATATACATGAGATCACAAATATTCTGCTGTCCCAAAATTTTTACTCACTCACTCGACCACTAATTCCGTTCACTCACTAGATCATTAATGCTGTTATTTGGTACCATTTTTTTTTGTCCGTAAAGGCGTTAAGTTTGAACTACCAAGTGCATTCGGAAAAACCTAAACACTCCATAATTGTAACAGTAAAACAAAAAACAAACAAAAACTCGGTTTTCGTTGAAATTCCCGAAACCCAGTGAGTTATCCGATTCGTTTTTTCTTAAGCCTCATGTTTTCATAAACGAGTAACGTTGTTAGTAATAAAACCCGTAGCAAAACGAGTTTTAACTGTACAGGATATAAGTTTTTAAAGTAAAATTTCTTATGCGACTTCCAAACATTAATGCGTTACACGTTTAACGTGGATTATCGATTGCATACTTTTCAGCACTGCTCACAATTCGTTATTCAATTCTCAATTGTAGTGAAATGTGTGGAAGTATGCATTATTTTCGGAGAAAATCAAATTGTAAATTGAGACTAGTTCTTTGTTCTTTTTAATGCGTTTAATATATTTGTAATTAATTTCTTAAGAATAATCTCAAGATCTCATTAAAATCTTCTGAATAGTTTTTCAATTTGTGCCGTGTGTGTGAAAATCGTGTCTGTGCTTGCAAAATTAATTTCGATTGCTTCTTTGAAAGTGAAATAATAGAAAATATTTAATACCTAGTTTTTGAAGTGAAGTTTCACTTCTTCCGCGCGGAGAGACTGCACGCACTATTTTTTTTTTGTATACTGAAATTTTTTACCCAAAACAGCTGTTTTGTGTTTTCCCTTCACTTAAATCATATGATTTTTAAGTCCTTTTTAGGGATAAGTTTATTAATTTCAGCACAATCTCTTTGCAAAAAAAAAGAATAATTTTGCTTTACCAATGAAAGTTACTTTTCTCAAAAAAGGAGCGCGAAAGTGGTAGAAATGTCAATCAGAAACCTGAAAATGCTTACCCGTTTTCAATTTTCGTTTTTTTACAAAAAAATGTAACTCATCTTTTACTCTCCAGTCTCAACACAAAGACTGCTGATTAGTGTACTTTGTTGCACTAGCGATCGTAATGGCCTTACACATACACGGTTGACAAATTTATGAATATTTCCCGAAATGAAAATAAATTATTGATTGGTTTTGTTTATGAGCTTATTTAAAAGTGAAAAATGAGAAATAAAGTTAGTTTGCTGTCTCATTATTTGAGATTTTTATAACGAATTTTGTTAAATTGTCGGCCTAAGTAAAACTGTAGAATAATAATAATCTCTTATAATACAATGGCCAAATTAGTCCTCAACACAAAGTATTAAAATATTTTGCACCATTGTCTTATGTAAATCGAACTCTTGACTAATTATGTTAACTACAAACGATATTAGTACAAAAAATTTTAAAATGGGTTTAAAAGTTTTAATACTAAATACGTCATACAATGCTAGCTAAATATTAAAACGGCACGGCATCTATCATCATACCTTTTGGTTTTGAATTTGCATATTCAAATCGGACATAAGCATTGAAAAAAAGGTTTACAAAACAATGAGATACTACTGAGTTTCTTACTGCAATCCTCATTTGGTTATACATTATTAAATTGGTTATTGCGTTTATGTTGAATTTCATTACCGCTTGAAAACATGAAATAAAACTAGTTTTCAATCCACAATCAAACATCTGTCAGTCAAATGTCACTTTCAAGTGATGCCAGTTCTTCTCCAAACTCCCAAAATTTTACTATAAAAGCTTTGATAAGACCAATAAAATCTGATATTATCGCTTTATACCTTACACGGATGACAATTTGCCTATATTTCTGTCAATTGTCAGCAACATTAACTTGACAAAGGCCTTGTGAATACTTTTTCACTTGCAATTTTTTTTTTTTTGCAGAGCATATCTTCTATACCTAAAATGCTGTCAATTTTATAACATCACACAGAATTTTTACGAACTTACAAGGCTTAAGCTACTTATAATAAATGTTGGCGAAGAACAAGTGCTGCAATTCTACCCCTGATTTAATATCTCACAGATATTGAACCTTTCTTTTCTTATCGTGGATTATGGTTATTCTCTGTTCGTATTCTTAAAGTGAGAAAAAAGCAAATACAAAATTGGTTATGAATACAGAAATCAAAATATGTTGTAATCCTTACTTGCCAGAAATTTCTGTAATTTTTATTACAATGTAAGCAAAATTCTCGCAAATGCAAACCTCATAGATTGTCACGGCCTACCATAACACACTCGTACATAGGTATATCATTCCAGTTTCATGTTGCAAAAGCAATCCATTAGGTAATAGTGTAAATCATGTCACTTTTATTATCTACACCCCACATTGTCAACACTTTATCCAAAAAAAATATTACTTCTCCTACGGTCTGTGATGAGTTTAGCAATTGCCCATCTTGAACGCAGACATCACCTGCCTGTTCTATTTTTAGCTGATTGAACTTCGTTTCATTCCTCTCAGTTCCGCCCATGTAAATCAGTGGTAAACCTTTTCCGGTGTTTAATCATTGAAAACGATTTACATAATCGAGTTGTGCGAAAGAGTAATCCTAAGAAAGATCATTTTTTTATCCCAAAATTCGGTGTTTTATTGTAAAATGTAAAAAAATATTTGCTTTTCTACACAAAAACTTAATTATTACATCGAATATTCGCACTCTTTCAATGAAAGTGTGGTAGTTTTTGTAGTGCAAAAACTTTTTGTCTCCGTGCTTATGAATGTTCATTGTGTTGCTCCATTTTTTTTCTTTACAAATTCAAGTCCATCAGCAATGTGTTTATTTTGTTATGTGTTTTATCTTTTATTATTACCGTGGCCCTAGTGTTTTATCTAAATTTTCATTTGAGTTCGATCTAAAAAAAATAAAGCCCAATTTTTGTTTTTATTTCTTTTCAATGGCGCGCCGCGCCGGTGAAGTGAATAAGTGAAATGTTTTTTTTGCATTAAAAAGATTGCTTTGTTTGTTGCATTTCTCCGATTGTGCAATTTTGGAATTAGCGGTCATTATATACGAAGTAAAAAATAAGTTTTCCTCATTTCACAGTAATCTGGATACGCGTTCTCTCCTACTCCTGAAATATGAAAAGCCCATTTCATCCATGATATTCATTCCCCTAAAGCTGAAATCAAGTAAATCTTTTAACAATTTCGTCTAGTTTTTAGTTTCTGTTAGTAAAGCAAGGTGTAAGTTATTGTGAGCCCAAGTGTTAATGTTAAAATTTGTGGTCTCCGTTTTAATTTCGCGATTAGTGCTCGATTTTCTTTCCCCAAAAAAAAAATCCATCTGAAATAAAAGTGTTTTGTTCAGTCTAATGTAAGTCCGGTTGTGCTTTGTAAAAATCATAGGCTCCGCTTTCTTTGCATCAAATTTAGTGGTTCTCTAGTGATTAAATTAGTCTTTCCATTCCATGTTCAGTGATAAGTGTTTTTCGACGAATGTCCTCGTTTTGAGAGGAGTCAACAGATATAGGTACCTACTATGGGAGAACTCAGATTCTAAGTAAGTTTTGTGACGATATTTTTAGTTATTTTGAGAAATATTTAACTTTCTATACAGGTTTTTTTTTTCTATTTTATTACTTTGTTGCGATCAATCCACATTTTGTAATTATTTTGATACCACATTTCCGGTTTAACATGGACGTAAGTGTAAAGACGTGTCGATCCTCTAAAAAACACAAAGTAACTAACTCGAAGGAAAATTTAGTGAAATGAAACTAAAAGCGCGTGGGACATTTTTATTAGACCGTTGACTTGCAGATCGAAATAAAGAGTCTTGGTTTTTTGTAAATCAACTAACATGAGACAAGGCAAGTATTCCCAAAATATCATTAAAATGTAACAATATACAAAGACATAAATCTGCTCTTTGGATACAGATATGTTGTAATTTTTCAATTGGATCATTGTGTTATTGAAAAGTAATACAATTTTTGAAATTTTTCGCGTACCTACTAAGCCTAAAAGCTTACGTCGTTGTTGCACAGGAACGAGGGTGCGATTTGAACAATTCGAATTTCGTTACATCGAAGTCTGTTTTATTATGTGCAATCTTTAGTGTTTGGGCGCTGACACCTTTTTTCCTTCCTTGCTTATAATTGTGCAAAAATTACAGATTGAAAAGTACAATAAAAAATACTGTGTTACTGCAGTTCGTTGGCCAATGCAAATTATTGGCAGTCATATAGATATACCGTGATTCAAATTTCCATATCCCCCCACCAACCGTAATCCTAGATTGCTCAATAACGTGAGCTGTAATATCAAACTGCAAACTCACAGAATTCCGTCTCGATTTACTCGAGAACATGTGCTGTATTTCAGTCATGTGGCCTATTTTACCATGTTACTTCACCAAACGTTGTTAATTACAATATTGCAGTTGTATTTTACAAAAGGAAACTTGTGGCAAAATTTCCTTTTCGTTTTCACCAACACAAAATTAAAGTTGTACTTAACAAGTAACAAACATGTTAATATAACACTAAGGAAATAGATCTACGAAATTTGTTCAGTTTATAAGAATATTCTACATGTGAAGGTTGACGTGTAATTTTTGTTACAAATTTGTTATTATTTACTCTCATGTCTCATAACCAAAATGTCTCTGCAACGAAGGCATAGCAGCAGCGATAGCAGCTGATGATATGTTGATAGTAAAAAATAGTTATCGGTTGCGTATAAATTATGATATTTTAGACTTGTTCCATTTAAATGAAAAATTTCGTCTCAGTCGAGGCAAGGCAGAGGAAATAATTTCAATTATTAGACCGCAAATAGCCCACTCGAGAGAGCAAAGAATTTAGAATGTTTTTCCATTCTCTTACTTTGTCTGAGTGTGTCAAGTAATCGGAAAACTTTCCGAACAATAAAGGTAGGTATATCTTTTTTGTCTCTTATCAAAGATGCTGCAAATATTTTATTTTCCTTGTTCATTTTGATGTCTACGCAGCACAACGTTCAACAATATTGTTAAAAAACTTTTATCAATAACAAGTTATTCATGAGGCCGGTGCAACAGGAATTTTGAACACTTGTGAGCTACAATTCTTTTTTCTACAACTTTATTAGGATCGATCACAAGTTTGTGATCTAAGATCTCTATAAACTTGTAGTTGTAAATTAGAACTACAAATTTGTGGTTGTAACTTTCATTTCGGTGAAACAGGCCACTGGATGGCTGAGCAGTTTGGAGGAGATGGTTTCACAACCAATATTATTTTGTATCTACTCACGTCTAATGCGATGATTTCAGGGCTCAGTATGCAAAATAGTACGCAAAAGACCTCAGTCGAAAAAAGATGTCTTTCGTAAAAAATTTTCTGTCAACAACACACCCATCCCTTCAATGCTCACAATTATCACCGTAAACAGTGTTCGCTAAATGACATTTCGTCAATTTATAACACAGTCATGGTTGGCAACTCTGATACCCTAATAATAGCCTTCCATCCCGTATCGACAAGATAAAAGAAATATCCCCAGTTATAGCGTGTCTCCTTCGGGACTATGTTCAAACGAAACAGGAAACAAACCCCTTCTCAAAATGGGGAGAAAGTGTCATTTATTCATTTGTTGCGACGCGCTGCTAATTACGAGAAAACTGACAAAATACAAACAGTTGACAAATACTCCCCCTGTTTTATTTCCTCCACTCTGAAGTCTGAACAAGGTTGCCGACCCTACCCACACGTTGTTGCTCCAATGGGAACTCCTAATAAAATTTGACATCGGCTGTCAAACGCCATTTATATAGAACTGCTCTTCATTGCTGTTGGTTTGAAAACTGGAAAAATCACTATTTTTTGGGCATTTCTCGAAGCTAAAAATAGCGCACCTGTTGGCAATACACAAACATGTGTTAACCTTTGACAGAGTGACAAAGCAAACTCAGAGACACACACAGAAGGCATGTAGCCCCCCAAACTTAAACTTCCTTTCCACCCAGCGAAACACTTCGGTGCGGTGATGACTTTGGTTGTTGCTGTCACTTCGTTTCCCCCCAGGAAAGAGGACGCAACTAGAAAACATTAGATTTTAATGCTTCTAACGATTGTAATATGTCACTACGGCTAGATGTCAAATTCATTGACTTAAGGTAATCCACTAATTTTGCTCGTTCCGCTTTAGCCAAGTGCGACATGTTGTAATTATGAATATAGACTCGTCGCCGTTAAACTTTTTTTTGTCGATGTCTATTTTTGGACACTTGAATATTAATTCATGTCACTTTATATTTGCGCTCGGAGTCTGTTTTTTTTTTTAGGAAAACGAGGAGCTCTCAGTACGGAGAATATTGGGGGTGGTTGGTTTTTTCATAGAACGACATAAAATTCATTAGCCTGGAGCCCCTAGAATCAGTGCGCCGCCAGTTCAACACCTCAGCTTCATTTATCATCGAAGCTGATAATTAATCATTAAGCCCACAGCAGGCAGTGTTTTCTAATAGTTAATAACATCTAGTGCTGTGTGGAGGGAGAGTGAACATGGCCAGCAGCAAAGAGGAGACAAAAATATGGTGCAAAAGATGACAGGAAGTATTTCGTCTTCGAGTGGAGTGGTCTTTCTTGGGTAACCATCCTGAAAAATTGTTTACATGAAGAGTCTATTTTTTATTTCAATTTTTGTGTTTAATTTTTTTTTTCGTTTTAAAGTTTTGTATTTGGCCCTCGGCTAATGGTTTTTAATGAAGGGAAGGCAGATTTTGTTAGGGATGTCATATTAATGGTAATTTTGATGGGATTCAGTTGTGAGACATTAACAGCCGAGGTAATGAATAATTTAAATGATTTGCCTCTAAAATACTGTGAGAATTTGTTTTTGGAAGTCACTTGTTATGTTTTTGGCAATTGAGTTGCTTGGGTGGCAAGTTAATTGAGTTGAGAGTCAAGAGAGTGAAAACTGTAAACTACGAAAAGAACGGAGAGTGACAAACTTTCGTCGTTGCGAAGGCCTAATTTCCTTTGAATTTCACTACACAAAATTCTACCGGAGGGTCTGCGGAGCTGGTGGAAGTGCGGGTTTGGCTATGATCCTTGCTCTCAAAACCTTGTTTGGGGTAGGTCAATAACTCAACACGCAGGGCAACCATCTCCTTAGCTTCATCTTGAAGCCAATGTAACGATTGTGGTCTCTGTGCCTATAGCAACAAGGAATCTTTAACGATAAGCTCTGTAATCTCATCGATTTTCCACCAAGACTCTCAACAAAGCAGAAAGTGAAGGATGCAGTTCTTAACGCCAATTGTGCACATACAGGATGCTTTTACTAATGCTTTTTATGTCTAGTAAATCACAGTTCCTTGGTGGAAAGCTCAACTACAGAAACTTCGCAGGAGAACCAGAATTCTTTTAAAAGGATTTCTCAAGACCAAACTAAATGCTCACTAGAACCATTGTATATGTATATATATTCATATTCATACACAATGCTAGAACCTGTATCAATAAAAATAGAAAGACCTTAAAAGGTTAATTCGAAGATCTAGAATCTAGATCAAGAATGGCTCTAAACGAAGAATTTTGTGAGAACATCGAAACGTTCAGTGAAACTGGCCGACTTGCCAAAGCCGGTGCAATAAATATGTACCTTTAAATAACTGGAAACACTCAGTAACTCAAACGGTTCTTTTGGTACTGACGGTGTTTATCAGCTTTGCCTCTGGAAATTATTGGTCAATTGCAGCGTTCTTTGAAAAGTATTTTCATTGGCAGCTAGCTCCAGCTTTCATACCAAAAATTGGTAAGCTATACTTTTTGACCCTACTTACACTAAAATGCACACACAACGCGGAACTGTCATAATGGAACTTCCTTCGACAGAGACGACAAACAAAATAATTTATTCGGCTCATCAACTTAAAAACACTGGGAAAAGCATTTTCCGCGAGCAATCGCTTCTTTTCCGTAAAAAGAGACAAACTCTCATTGGCTCAGCGATATAAACCAAAACGCTAAAATTATGGTCAAAGGCGATAAAATACAAATCGGATCTCACACTTTTAATTACAAATTTGCACGAGGACTATGTGTAAAATCTCAAGCGGAGTTGACATTCATCAATCAGCTGTTTGGTGATAGATCATTGGAGTTTTTTGACATCAACGTTGGAACGCAACAAGTTATCTCCCTACCGATGCAAACGCCATCTATGAGTCATCGTCAAGATGCTCTAAGGATGGCAACACAATAGGAAATCTCTGTCGTCTGCCCTACAAGTAATGTTTTTCAAAATTTTAAAATATGCGCTTATAACATCTCAGGTCTAAAAAACAAACTTTTGCAACCTGATTTCCTTAATTACATAAATAATTTTGATATTATAATCCTTTTAGAAACTTTTGTAGAGCAAAATAATGAAACTGATTCTATGAAGTATTTTAAGAATTTCAACATGATGTTTGAACCAGCAATTAGAAATAGTCGATATGGTAGAGCTAGTGGTGGAATTTTATGTGGTGTGAAAAAAAATTTGTACTTTGTCAAGCTTTGCTATATACATAATAGATTAGTATTCCAAATATCAGTCCGTGATAGAAAGAAACTCATTATTCCAGTATATCTAAATTGTAATAACTGGCAGAGTGATTTTGATAATTTAGTGAACTTCGTTAATGATTGCAATTCTGACAATCTAATGATATTGGGTGACTTAAATGCTCGAATTGGGACTTTTCAAAACACTTCACTGAGCCAGCTGTACCCCCAAACCTCTTTTAGTGTTAATCGTAATTCCAAAGATCATATACTTAACCGAAATGGAAGGCTGTTAATTGAACTCCTCGAAAACATGGGGATGTTTGTGCTGAACGGCACGTCAAAAGGGGATGTGTCGGGTGAATTTACGTTTATAAGCGGTCAAGGTCAATCCGTAATCGATTTTGGAGCTATTTCTGGTGATTGGTTGAGCTCTGTCACAGATTTTAAAGTGGAAGTAATGAACTTTTCATCACATTTACCAATAGTAATCAACCTCAAACTAGCTCAAAGCTATACACAAACTCCATTAAACAGCTTCGCACGTTTGAAATGGAAGGAACGAAATGCCAGTCTTTTCAGAGTGCGTCTTAACCAGGAGTTGAACTCTATCCCTCGCCACCCTGAATGCAGATTGGAACAGTGCGATGAGTTTATAATGAAAACTATCAAATCAGCAGCTTCGTCATCACAAAATTTCCGCAATCCATTGTTTACCCCCAAGAAGGGATGGTTCGATGAAGACTGTAAAAAACTCCGGAAGCTATCTTTTGTATATCAGGTCAACAAACTCACTGATTTTCAAAAATATGTACCTACAAATAAATAGGGATTATAAGACTCTTTGCATTAACAAGAAAGTCAACCATCTTAACAATTTGGCAAAAAAATTAATCAATTGTAAGAATTCTAAGGATTTCTGGAACAATGTGCGTGAATTGGGAGGTCGTAACCGAAATATGGAGAATCTGAATGCTCTCGATGCTGAGACTCTTGCTGCTCATTTTAAAACACTTCTGTCGGCAGATGAGAGCCAACTAACCCTTTCCTACGCAATTCCCAATTTTTTCTCGAGTGAATTGGATGTTCCAATCTCAATGAATGAACTGGAATCTAGTTTGAGTAAAATTTCAAACAACAAAGCTCCAGGAATAGATGGTATTCCGGCTGAGTTCTACAAATATAGTACTGATGGTTTAAAAACCTATGTTTTAACTTACTTCAACAGGCTATTCAATGAACCGTTTGTACCACCTAGATTAAACAGAGCAGTTATTTTTGCTATTCCCAAGAGAGGCGACTTAAGTAATCCTGAAAATTATAGAAGAATCTCTATCCTTAGTTCCTTAAGGAAAATTTTTGCTTCAATTTTATACGAGAGACTAAAGAAGTGGATTGAAAATACCAACAGTCTTAATAAATTTCAAGCAGGTTTTCGTTCTGGTTTTTCAACGCTGGATCATATCTTCGCATTATCTAGTATTGCAAGAAAGTCCATTGATAAGAAGAAAAAAATTTACGCAAGTTTTGTGGACTTTAAAGCGGCTTTTGACAAAGTAAATAGACAGGCCTTGATGTACAAACTCTCGTCTCTAGGAATCTCCAAAAAAATTTTATTAATATACGCCGAGCTTTTGAAGTCATCTACTGCCGCGGTTTGGGATGGATCGCAACATTCTAATTGGTTTGATACGACATTGGGTCTTCCACAGGGCTGCATTTTAAGCCCAATTATGTTTTCTTTGTTTATTGATGACATATCTGAAGTACTTTCAGGAGGAATAGTCTTCGCCGATAATCTTGTTAAAGTTCTTCTCTATGCAGATGATCTAGTTCTATTAGCCGACAATCCGTTCACGCTTCAACTTCAAATTAACCGGCTGAATACGTTTTGTGAATACATGGGGACTTCAGATAAACATAGATAAAACAAAAATAATGATCTTTGAAGCGCGACAAAGAAGAAGACTGCCTGAAGAGACATGGTCGATCAATAATTTACGCATCGAAGTAGTACCGGAGTTTAAATATCTTGGAGTTTGGCTCACCCATAACCTCAATTACTCGAAACATGCTAAAGAAAAAGCCAAGGAAGCTAAAATGGCGATAAGTATGATGTGGCCAACTTTTTTTGGTAACTTAAGAATAGACCATGCATTCAAATACCGCGTATTCCAAGCAACCGTTAACTCATGCCTGTGCTATGGTACTCAGATTTTTGGATACCACCATCTTGATGAACTCGAAAGCATTCAAAGACATTTTTTCAAACGTTTGTTCAAACTACCTAATTCGACTCCGAACTATGCTATTTACGTGGAATCAGGCATCACAACAATATATATTCAAAACCTGAAAATGAACTACGAATATATTATAAAAGTTATGAAAAGAGATCAAAGAAGTCTTCACAAATCCTTCATGCTAAGATTGCTCCAATCAAATTCGACCCCCTTTAAGGAATGGAGACAGTTAGCTTCATCACATGGTGTTCACTTGTTGCTAACGGAATCTAACGTGAATGAATGGAGGAATATGTTCGGAGATATTACTGCCAAGATTGACGAAAGCATTTACAATCAAAGTATTGCCAGAGCATCAGCATCAACAACGAGAAGCACTTAGATACATACACCTGAACCACCAGTTAACATCAGAAGTAAACTACTTCAATATTAAACTGCCGATCGAAGCAATAAGTTTTATCTTCAGGGCACGAGTGGAATTATTAAACCTAAACTATTGTCCCCATCGAGCAGATCTACCAGAAATCTGCAGTTTATGCAACAGAAGAGAAAGAGAAGACACACACCACTTTATTGCGGTTTGTCCAATCTTACAGGAAATTCGCCGACTACACTTTGATGAAAGTTTCATTACAACGAGTAGACTCCACGACATACTAAATGGAGCGGTTGATTGGTGTACTTTGTATAACTACTGCAAACACGCATTAACTTACCGAAATAGCTTTGAAATTTGAAAATTTTCACTCAGCCAGTTATCTATTATAATCTATATCTTTTTGTTTCAAATCACGCCGAAATTGAGACCTTTTTTGCTTCAAATCATATCAAAGCTACATTTTCTATTGTTTTGTGTTTCAAATCACGTCAAAACTGATTTATAAAAATGAAAATTACAAATATAGCTTAACATATTTTTTCTTAAAACCTATGTAGGTATATCAAGTAAGAATTAAAATTATATTTTTCTTTTAAAATTTTTCGCTTTGTATAAATTATTGTTTTTATGGAATGTCAAATCAGGCAGACGGCAGAATGCCAAGCCCTTAATCTTAGATAAATGTAAATATGTATGTAAATTATTTAAGAAAATAAAGATAAATAATAATAATAATAATAATACACTAAAATGCTCTTTTCAAAAGATGTCAAACACCTTGAAGTACTCCTAGATAACAAGCTTTTTCGGTCTAAACATGTCGAGTCGAAAACTAGTAAGGCACTATGAGCCTTTTGGAAATGTAAGGGAGGCATAGGCAAGACATGGGGTCTGTCACCGAAAAGGATCCTTCGGATCTATACGACTATGATAAGACCAATCATCTCTTATGCGTCGTCAGTTGTTTGGTGGACCAAGCTCTGACGTAAATATGTTGATGCCCCAATCGCCAAATTTCAAAGAAATAATTTGTCTTGGCTCTACTATTAGGGCCCTCTCCAGCACTTCAGGGATTGCTCGCTCTCCTTGATACCTATACATCAAGGGATGTACATACTTTCAAGATCATTTCACATTCACGTTTAATAAATATGCCGTCTGATACGATGATCCCAAGTCTCAAATTGCATTAAAAATTCATGATCAGCTTTCTGTCCGTCGGCGTCAGTTCAGGAGACAGTTCGCTCTTGAATCTGAACCTGGAAAGTATTCTTATCGGATCTTCACGAATGGTTCTAAAACCGATTATGAATGCGGCTTTGTGGAAATCGATGGCATGCAACTGGACTTCTCATACGGCGCATTCGCGTTCGTCGCACAGACGAACTTTGCAATACAAAGATCTTAGACGTCATTTTTAGGACCAGAACTAGCGCTCGGTCTACCAAGATCCTTATTGAGGGTTTCAATTGAATATTAAATCTTTGAAGGTCACAACAATATAAAAATGCAATTCCTCCGTTCGATACAGACAGGAAAATGCCTGGCGAACTTGACAAAGGAACTCAAATTATTGAAATCTCTTTTCTCCATCAAGGATTCTCGCTGCTCAGCTCTCTGAAAACAGAAATCCTCTATTAACCATTTAGTCCAAATCAAATTTTTTAAGCAGTCTTTACAAGTCTTTTGCTGAGCATTTTGTGTATTTTTTATTTTATTAAGAATTAGGTAAAATGAAGCCAGAAAAAAACTTTAATGTAGTTCGTCCAATCTTTATTCTCATCAAAGGCCTATAAGTTCTTTTGTTATCCCTAAAAAAGTTCTTCCTTTCTCTCGGGAATTAGAAAAGTTCGTGTACTACGACAAGTACTGCACACTACTTACCAGAAAATACTTTTCCTGAAACCGAAAAAAAGATTTTTTCGGACTTAGCAGACACGAAGGCGACTGTAATGACAAAAGCTTCTAAAAATGTCACAGAACTACAGAACACAAGCCATTCTCACTACGTACTCATTGGTGACACTGACCATAACAACACGGTCAGATGAACAGACACATTTTGTTAGGACCGCGCAATCCTACTGTAGAAACTAAATCTAAAGTGTTGAAACAATTTTAGTCCTGCGGTGAATGGACAACGGTATTAGGTAGGGAAAAACTTTTCAACTGCAATGTGTCCAAAGGATTTTCGCTGCTTAGCTGGTCTTTTTTCTTTGGGAACTATAACCTAGTTTTACAGTCAGTTCCTTTGAAGGAAATTACAATCGTAATGGGATTTCTTGTCAAGAAGAATTAACAATTTGGGTAAAGTTGGCTCCGTCAGTTTGGTTAGTATTTATATGTACAAATTGATGAGAAATTGAAAATGGTCATTCAATCGGATTTTAATGCCAGCGCGGGAAGTGGCCTATCTGGATTATCCTCCGTCTACGGTTAATTAAACATCCTTTTGAATTTGATTGCACATTTTTACCTCGTTGATGTTTTGGTTAAATCCTTTCCGTTAGCCATTTTGTAAGAATTATGATGACTTTGAAATAGGCAAAGGAGAATAAAATTATGAAGGCGAAACAAGTGGCGGATAGGCTTTTCCACATCAATGCATTCACAACAGCAACTCATTTACATTTCAGTTGAGTGATGCGATGATGATTATTATGGAGTAAGTCAGTAAAGGCGCCTCCCTCTCGCATTCCATTTAATTTATTTCTGATTGAAAGGATTAGCTCCTCATAAAAGGAAGCGTATTTTATTCGAGGTTTCTCTTTCCTTTGCTTGGTATGCTGGCCGTTGTTTTTGTGTACATACAAAGGTCTGTCTAATATCTTTGAGTTGAAATTGCTTTTACTTGAAAAGATTCCCTCTGAAACTGCGATTATAATGTTTTACAATTTTTTTTTTGCTGGGGGTAAATTGTAAGTGGAAAAGTAAAAGAGGTTATAAAAGGGTCTTGAGCTTTATGGAAGAATGTTTTATCTTAATCAAGATATGGACATACCTAATATCTTAACCAAAAAAAAAATGGACATACACAAAAAAAGGTCAAAAAACACCAACTCCAAAGTTCTATCATCGTTGGCCTTTATGCCTTTGGAGAGCAAGGAAGAAAAATCTTTTCGAAGTAAAAACAACTTGTGTGTAAGGCAGAACTTCTTTGATGATTCGATAACGATGTACGAATAGAGAAGGGAGGTACCTGCCCTACCTACATTTTGATACCTTTTGAAAGAAGACTCCCACAAAGAAAAACATGAGTGAAGGATTTCTTCGAAGTTATTGATCTTTGCTATCTCAATAAAAAAAATATATAAAATTCATCTCTTAATAACAAATTATCTACATTTTTTACACAAATTTCTTGAATTGATCCCACATAGTGAAAGTTCATATGATGCATGTCTATCTCTGCCCTTAGATTGCACAGCGAGCTTTAGGCATTTTCTTCGCTATTACATTATGGAACATAGATGAGTCGATTCGGATAATCTTTTCAATATTTTAACGATCCTATTTAATGGTGTTCTCAAGAAAGGAATCGTCTAACAACAATGCATCAATCTAATTACGGAGATATTTTGTTAAAGAATAAAATTTTTAATTCGCTCCAGCAAAATGAAGTCACACGGTCGTACACGTTGATAGATTCAAACCACTTAGTTTAGGAGTTTCAGGTAGGATTTCGGTTGAGTTTTTTTCGTTGTTTGTTGGCAGATGACAGATGACAGAGGACGGATGAGAGATGACAGATGGCAGAAGATGGCAGATGACAGACATACATATGTATTAGACTGGGCCAAAAATTTTTTTTTATTTTTGATTCAAAATCCATATTAAAAATATAGTTAAGGAAAGCTAAAAACAAACTCCAAAAAAATTTGAGCTAAAAAAAAATTATTTAAAGGTCTATTAATCGTGTTTTATATTTCTTAGACCTAACTTTACTTGAGCGTCAGAACTGTTTAATTATTTTGAGCGCAACAAATTCAACGACAAATATTTTTGTTGAAAATTAAATTTCCTTTAAAAAAGGTCTCAATAAAAATTTTTCTCAGTCTAACCTTTTCCGAGTAATCAGGCTTTGAAAAATGGTTTTTTTTTTTGATTTGTTCTTTTATTTTGGAGTTTCTTAACTCACGTACAAATCAATATGTGAAAAATAGCAAACATGTTCCGTAATTTAATTTAATTTTCTAAAAAAAGGTTTTCCTACACTTTTTTACAAAGAGCTTCCTTCAGAAGTTATTCACGATTAAAGTTGAAAAAAATAAAACGTTCTGGCTTTTTTTTTTGTTGTTTATTCTTTTTTTTACTCAACGTAGCAAACTGATAGTCGAGACCATGGAAAATCAATGTCTTTATTTGACGGCTCAGTACCAATAGATGAATATATAGAATAGAATAGTAAATAATTTAAAAAATTAAATTCTGATATTTCAACACCAAAAGGAGTTAAATAAATAAACAGGTTGGCGCAACAGAGCGAGGAGCCCCGGGGCATAGCTCATTTCTCACAACCATGCCTTGTGAGGGAATGGAGGGGACCTACAATTTTCTTCCGGTTGCGAACGGCTAATCGACAAAACGTTTTTCACTGAAGTTGGGAATTTAGTAAACCCCAAAAGTTTGCATGTCTTATAGTCCTTACATCTTGTCCGAGGAGTTAGGTCTTTTAAGTATATTCGCAAAAGTTGTGAGCTTTATATGTATATGTATTTCTACGACTATCAAATTACTTACTAGTCATTCACAAGTTTGTTGTCAGGGTGAAACATTTTACATTGGCCTCAGTCTTCTCCATTTCAAAATTCGTTATGGTAGACTTATGAGGTGGGTAGACAAAAATAAGCTTTTAAGCAATTTTCAAGGTGGCTTCCGCGCTGGACTTTCGACTGTCGATCAAATTTTTGTGCTCACCAGCGTCGCAAAAAAGTTTATCGACAATAAACAGAAACTCTACGCCTGTTTCATTGATTTAAAAGCGGCGGCGGCGTTTGATACAGTCAATAGACATTCGCTGATATTTAAACTTTTGAATAAAGGCATTTCGACAAAGTTTTTAAGATTGTATAGGTTACTCCTCTCCAATACTTGCGCTGCTGTCTCCAATGGTAGTTCAATGTCTACCTTTTTTAGCACTAATGCGGGTGTTCCCCAAGGCTGCCCCTTAAACCCATTAATGTTTGCTCTCTTCATAGATGATGTTTCCAACGAATTGCCTGGTGGCGTCAAATTTGGTGGAGTGCTTATCAAAGTACTTCTTTATGCGGATGACTTGGTTATTCTTTCGGATAACCCTACAACTTTACAATTACAAATCAATAAAGTGAAAAGATTTTGCGACACATGGGACCTGGAAATAAACACCTCTAAATCCAAAATAATGGTATTAAAGTTGTTTCACAATACAAATATTTAGGTGTTCTACTCCCAAGCAACTTAGATGTCCGCCCTCATGCTAAGGATAAATGTGTATCGGCAAGAGTAGCAATAAATATTATTTGGAATAGAATATTCTGCAGTAAGTACATAGGCATCTCAGCTAAATATAAAGTTTTCGAAGCCACTATAAACTCTTGCTTATGCTACACCAGTCAAGTGCTTGGTTACCAAAATCTTGACGAATTTGAAGTGTTACAGCGTTTCTTCTTCAACAGAATTTTTAAGCTTCCAATCTCTACTCCCACGTACGCTATACACGTTGAATCAGGTCTTCCACCAATCTTTTTGAGAAACCTTACATATTAAAAGCCATGCAAAGATCGAGCGAAAACCTCCAAAGGCAAGTAATGGATGTCGCGTTTCAAAGGCAACTGTCTTGAAACTGTTTTGAACTTAAGCTAAATGATATCCCCTCCGTAGAAAGGGTAGAACCTAACGAGCCTGCGATTGATCTTCATCCGAAGCTACTCTGGAAAGATAGCTACAGAGAATTCTATCATAGAAATCTAGACATACAGCTTGAAACACATGTAAGCATACACGGTCTGTGCAATCTGGAGATTGAGACCTTAACCAATGCTATCAAAAAAGCGGCACCTACAAGAAAATCGGTGAATAAACTTTTGAATAACAATCAAAAGTGGTTCGACAGTGAATGTGCGAGGGCTAGAAACTTGTCCTTTGCGTACTTGCGATTATTCAGAACATCTAACAACTGCTACTTTAGAAGCCTCTATGCAACAGCAAACAAAAACTTCAAAGAGCTTTGTAATGCTAAAAAACGATATTTTGATGAGAAAAACATTGAAATAATAAATAAAGCGAAAACGTCAACGGATTTCTGGAAAGCAGTCAGAATTGTTAGTGGCAGAAAGGCATTAATAGATTCGGGTCTACGCATTGAAGAACTGAAAATTCATTTTACGAATCTGCTGAATGTCAACCAAATAGCTCCATCGTTTCACTACGCAGCACCTTTAATTTTGGATGAATATCTAGATGCACTTATCGCGCAATCTGAAATAGGGGTTATTAAAAAAGCCAAAGATGGTAAGGCACCAGGAGAAGACAGAATACCATTTGAATACTTTAAGAACCTTCCAACAAAATACATACGACTACTAACATTGGAGTATAACAGAATTTTTGAGATAGCTGACGTTCCTGCTAGCTTTCAAAAAGCCATAATCTTCCCGATTCATAAAAAAGGCAATCTTATCGATCCAGTAAACTATAGAGGAATATCATTTTTAAATACAGTAGCAAAGATCTTTTGCTCAGTATTATACAACAGACTCAGCGAGTGGGTTGAATCGAACAAAATTTTAAATGTTTTCCAAGCGGGGTTCCGAAAATACCACTCCACAGTTGATCAAATTTTTTCATTGATGAATATTGCTGACATTTATAAAAAGAAAGGGAAAAGGTTATACGCTTTTTTTGTCGATTTTCGAGCAGCGTTCGATTCAATACCACGAGAAGCACTCTTTTATAAGCTCTACAAATATGGAATCTCAACAAAAATTGTGTCGATCATAAGAGCAATGTACAAAGAAAATACAGCACGAGTTTAAGATGGAACATCGCTTTCAGATGAGTTTGAAACGTCGATGGGCGTTAAGCAAGGATGTGTTCTAAGTACCCTCCTCTTCATTTTATACATAAATGATATAGCTGATGCCGTCAAAAGGTGCGGTGTATCCGTGGGAGGAAAGAATATTCCAGCGCTGATGTTTGCAGACGACATCGTTTTTCTAGCGGAAACTATTGATGGGATGCAGCTGATGGTAAATAGGCTTCAAGAGTATTGTAAAACATGGAATTTGTCGGTAAATCTTTCAAAGTCCAAAATGATGATATTCAGAAATGGAGGTGGGAGATACTCCCGGAGTGAGAAATGGACGTTCGATGAGGAGCCGATAGAAATCGTAAAGGAGTATAAATATCTGGGAGTCTTGATTACCGCCAACTTAAATCTGGAAAAACATCTTCAAGCCAAATTTTTCGACACTAGTTTCTTGTGAACTATTGATTGTGGCTATCGCTGCTTATCAACACTAATTGTTATTTTATTATTTTGTATAAAAATTGATAAAGATAATAAATTCAATTCAAAAAGTTGTATACTAAATAATAATGTTTCACATGTTGCTAAATACAAAGTTTTTCGAGCAACCGCAATCGCAATCCTGTTCTACGGCGCTCAGGTATGGGGATATTGCTCTTTTAAAGCAGTAGAGAAGTTTCTACGTTTTTTTATAAAAAGTACCTTTCGACTACCAAGTAATGCTCCAAATTATATGATTCACCTTGAGACAGGTATAGCACCGCTATTTTTGGACACACTTAAATTACATTTTAATTACGTGACAGGAGTTATGGCAATGAACGAAGAGAGGATTCCGCGAATAGTATTAACGCAAGTTATAAACATGGGAGGAACATGCGTAAAAGAGTGGAAGAATCTGGCAACCGAGTGTCAATCTACCTTGACATTTTCTGGAGACGAAAACCCCGATTCTCTTAAGGTGAAATTTGATGATTTGCTGAAGGAAGCTGGCAATATGATGTATGATAAATTCATGAAAGAGGCTGAATCGTCTATGTACAGAACCTACTACAGTAAAGTAAACCACTTCCTAAACGATAAAACCTACTTCCTAGCTGAAAACACTTCTGCAAAAATTAGTTTGATTTTCAAAGTGAGGGGTGAACTCATCGGTTTGAATTACATTCCACATCGACCAGAGCTGCCAATATTGTGTGATCTATGCAATCGCAAAGAACGTGAGGATGTGTTTCATTTCCTGGGAATGTGCCCAATACTTAAGGAGTTCCGAAAGCGCTTCTTCGGCGCTGAAAATCTCAATTTAGAGGAAACAATCAGCATCCTGAATGGGGAACGAGGTTGGGATCGTCTTTACGAGTATTGTCTGAATGCCCTCCGTTACAGAACATGTATAGTCCGAGAAAGTTTTTAATACTTTGCTTTCAAATTTAGTTAAAAAAAAAAAAAAAGTAATAATAGTAATAATAATGTATACTAGTTTTTTCATATCTTTTTAAAATAAATGTTAATCTGGTAGACGGCTTTCGGCCAAACTATTTACAGACTTATGTAACATTCAAAAATTAAGAAAATGAAAATTGTATTACTATTGAAGTCAATAAATCTAATCTAAAATCTAATCTAAAAGTAAGTAAACCAAAAATATCCCCTCCGTAAATTGGCAGGATAGATTTTACGAATGCATTGCAAAGGTAGATGATTCAATTTATCTCATATTCTTGAATAGGGCACAAACTTTCTCCACCCGTTTAATGTACATATAAAGATCACAATAAAACGTAAACAATTTTTTCGATATAGCAAGTTGTCAGTGAATCAAATAAGTACACTGTTTAAGGCAAGAACTGAAATGTTAAATTTAAATTTTAAACCTCACAGAAACAATAATTCCTTATGCAACCTCTGCAACCGTAACAAAACCGAAGATATTAATCACTTCTTAGCCAATTGCCCAATTTTACAAGAAGTGCGAAGGCTTTACTTTGAAAAGAGCTTTTTAACTCGTGAGGAAGTCAAAGATATTTTAAATGGTCAGTGTAGTTGGAATATTCTTTATAGTTTTATTATTCATGCCTTGGGTTACCGAAACAGTTTCATCGAATAAAACAGAAACAATTTAATTTATTTTTTATATGCACCGTTAATATGCTTTTATTCACATGCTCTATTGTTTTACTTTTATTGTATACTTATGTATTTTTAAACAAAACTTTTACTTACTTTTTATTAAACCTCGTTTAAGTCAAATTTCAGGCAGACGGCAAATAGTTTTTTCGCCATGCTAATGTTCTTAGTATTTTTTATGTAAATTTTTCGAGATTATCACAATAAATAATTTATAATAATAATACAGCCCAAATGCTGGAAAAAGTATTCGAAAATTGGCCCTCTCGACTGAATTTATTCGAGTCATAGAATGTGCTATACTGCCATGACAGGCGAAACAGTCACTTTTACATCGAACTAGGGTGTTTGCAATAATTGATCGGCTTGGGCATTTTGCTCTTACTATTTATACCATGATATCAACAATATAAAAATCTAATGCTGTTAATTTTATTGGATTTAAAAAAGAAACTTGCATTTGTCCGATACCCTTTATAACCAATTTTGATTTTACTACAATATTTTTTGTCTGTTGAAAAATTTGATCTCCGCCAGTTAAATTTAAAAAACCAGTCTATTTGTTCAGTATTCGTTCCTCTCTAGAATCTCGATACCATAATTTATGATTTGTTCGTATTTATGTACAGATTCCAAAGATTCCAGTGACGATACAGTCAATTAACCACTAACTGAAGCATGTTTGAAGTTCTGTTTAAACTATTGACTAGGTAGTTAGTTTCTGGGTTCGATGGCAAGGTAGAATTACCTATGCGAAATATTTTTTACTGTCCTTGTCTAGCAGTAAATACTATCTTCTTCCAAAATTAGTGTTTTCTCAAATCAAAATCAAAAAATTGATTTATTTTTTTTGATAGGTAATTTTAGATTGCCGCGTGTATGGGAATAATCAGCTTTAACAAGTCTTTAGCAATTTTTAAACATCAAGCAGAATTGTTGGCGTTAAAAACACACGGTTGCCGCTTGAACATAAGTGAGGATTGCTAATTCGATGCTTAAGAAGAAGAAAAATTGTTTGTTAAAATAGCAAAAATCATTTCGAACAAGTCCGTAAACTTTTTTTTCTCGAAAACCTCCTTTTCAGTATTTTTCTTTCTTTCTATTATCAAACCACAAGCTATATGAAAGTATGTACAATTGAATCGAATTATATGGGCATCATCGATCAATTCTATTGTAAATCTTGTGGGGACATCTGTTAGGATTTCTGAGTCCTGACAATACTAAAAACCGCAACATCACTGAGAACACGAAGTAAAATATTGAAACCACTCAGCTGTTAATCTGATTATAACAATTGATTTATAAGGATTCGCATGCGAGTGTGTGTGTGTGTGTATATAAAAGACCTAACCAACCTATCCCTCAAGACCATTAGCTATTATTGTGAGTCATTTGATATCTCAGTACAATAGAAAGAATGGAAAGAGTCAATTAATTTATTGCATCCTTTCTGAACTGAATGGGATGTCCAACAGAATCCTTTTTCAATCCCAATTATATGACAACTTTGACAGGTTGATGAACATCTTTTGATAACAAAATATGGTCTCCTTCCAAAGGATCACAAATAAGAAAAAAAATCAAAAACAAATGCTAGCAGAATTTCAATATAAATAATTTGCCCTCCTGCCATAAAAATATACTTTTCGATACGATAGGGCGTGATTTAAGGAGGATACTTTGTTGACAACAGGTAGCAGACATAGCTACCTCTGTTTTTACCATCGGATGTCCTTACAGGTGCTTTGACTGTTTGTTATCATCAAGCAGGTTCGGAAATTACCTTTCAAATAATCCTTAAAAATAAAAAAAATAAAAGTAAGAAGAGTTTTCACAGATAGTCACTAATTTGAAATTTGAACCAATTTTCGTGGAATTTACTTTTCTCATCATGGCGCCAGGTTTTGAACACCAAAAATTAAAAGTGTTTCGTGTTTAGCTGCTAATAAGAACACAGTTACACACTGGATTCTATTTGACAGAGTTATGGGACTATCAAAGTGAACGACCTTAGATTTCGACAAAAAGAGCAGTGCCTACACATAATGTGAGCAAATTATGTAAATAATTTTATGGATAAAATATGACGACGCATCACATTTGTAGGATGCAGGTAGAAAAGTTACAGACAAGTGTTCCTTATAAATAATTTGCGTCCATCTGTTATATAAATAGTTTTTTTAATTTTGAATATCCCAGAGGTTTGAGAAGAGGAAGACATGGACAGATGTGTTGAATGTGAAGAAGTTTAAAGAAAATTTGACATGTTGTGACATTGGAAATGCTAATGTGTTGGAACTGCTATTATGTTCAAGTAGTAGCTATTTCAGGGGACTTTTTATAAAAGCTCAACAATTTCGTCATAGAAGCAATGAAAAGTGGTTTCTCGCACTGTAGTTCTAAGCAAGAAACGACAAAAATTTGTATCGCTACCTTCTCTCACCACGAAAGTTGTTTAAATAAATGCACTGACTGGGATTCAAGAACTATTCACACTATGAGCACTACCAAAGACACATATAGTGAGTAAAAAGAAGTCATTTTAAGTTCGCTGCGAGCCTTGGAACTTCAAAAAATTTTCACAAAAGTCCAAGATTCTGCACAAAAATCAAAATAAGTTTTTAGTTTTTCTTTTACTTATCATGTTGATTGCATTATTGCGAAAGCAAATTCTCTCTCTGAGAAACTTTAGCGGCTTCCGTGAACTTTTCTACTTCTTTAGTTAGATCAGTTCTTCAATATGCTGTTGGCTGTTGCTGTTGTTTGGTGAAGTCCGTCTTCTTTTCTGCAATCTGATTGCATTGAAAAACTGCAGAGACGTTTTACAAAATATATATTTTTGCAAATGCCCTACAGCTTTGAGCCATCAAATTTAACAAGCTTTTGGGACTTAAGACCGTCAATTTTAAAATCTTATAATGAGTTTTGTCAGTTTATAGATCTTCCGGTTTCAACAGATTTATTAAAAATCATTTTGTTTGATATCTTTGATATACATACTTACTTACTTACTTACTTAAGGTGGCGCTACAGTCCGTTTCGGACTCAACCAACATGCTTCTCCAGCCAGCTCGGTCCCTAACTAGCTGCCTCCAGTTCTGCACCCCAAGTTGGTTGAGGTCCTCTCCTACTTGCGTGCGCCACCTGAGTCGCGGTCTTCCTCTACTGCGCTGTCCCTCGGGATTGGATTCGAAGACATTCCGGGCCGGAGCGTTGGTGTCCATTCGCTCTACATGACCCAGCCATCTAACAAGGTCAGTGTCGCTGTACAGCCCGTACAATTCGTAGTTAAATCTTCTTCTCCACTCTCCATCTATGCAGACGGGACCAAAAATCACCCGAAGAATTTTTCTCTCGAAGCATCCTAAAGCGTTCTCGTCTGCCTTTGACAAGGTCCATGCCTCTGCGCCATATATAAGAACCGGGATGATGAGTGTCTTATACAGGGACACTTTAGTTGCTCGAGAGAGGACTTTACTCAATTGCCTTCTTAGTCCGAAGAAACAGCGATTGGCAAGAGTTATTCTTCGTTTGATTTCAGCGCTGGTGTCGTTGTCTGAATTAATAGCGGCGCCTAGGTAGACAAAGTCCTTAACTACCTCAAAGTTATACCTGTCAATCGTGACGTTCTGTCCAAGACGTCGGTGTTGGGTGTCCTTTCTTGATGACAGCATATACTTGGTCTTGCCCTCGTTGACCATTGACCATGCGCCATTGACATCACGCTGCGTTTTTCCAATTATGTCAATATCGTCGGCATATTCGAGCAATTGAACGGATCTTTGAAAGATTGTGCCTCTTGTGTTGACGTGGGAGTTTTGCACTATTCTTTCCAGAACGATGTTGAAGAAGTCGCATGACGGTGCCTTGCCTAAAACCTTTTTTGACATCGAATGTATCGGTGAGCTCTTTTCCAACCCTGATGGAGCAGCTTGCGTTCTCCATCGTCATCCTACACAATCGGACAAGTTTGGTAGGGATGCCGAAACTAGACATGGGTCTATATAACTCCTCTCTATAGATGCTGTCATACGCCGTCTTAAAGTCGATAATAAGGTGCTAGGTATCGATTTGAAGCTCCTGGGTTTTTTCCAAGATCTGCCGTAGTGTGAAGATTTGGTCTATGGTGGACTTTCCTGGTCTATGGCCGCACTGATAAGGAAAGGACCTATCAGGTTGTTGACGAATGGCTTCAGACGCTCACACAATACGGCAGAGAGGATCTTATATGCGATGTTAAGAAGACTGATACCTCTGTAGTTGGCGCAGTTCAGAGGGTCTCCTTTCTTGAGGATCGGGGAAACAATGCTGCGGTTCCATTCATCGGGCATGCTTTCTTCCGACCATATTTTGCAAATGAGCTGGTGCATACTCCTGACCAGGTCATCGCCTGCCGATTTAAACAATTCGGCAGTGAGGCCATCAGCTCCAGCAGCTTTGTTGGATTTTAGCTTGGACACTGCTGTCTTCACTTCGTTCAGGTCGGGTAGGCGGAATTGTTGGTCTACGCTTTGTATATTAAAACTATAGTAACATCACGGAGGAGAAATCGATGTTAGCGCCACGAACGGCTCCATTAAAGGTTTTATCGGTTCTGCAAATTTTGCTGTGGTTGTTCACTTAGGCATGTGGATGGTATTTTTTCGGATGCTTTAATGGTTGTGGATGGTATTTCATTCATCAATTAATAAATGTGTTTAAATGATTTTCAAACAATGTCATGACACGCCAAACGCAAAACAACTAACTTTTTATCACTTAGAATCAAAAAGCACATCACTCGCACATCACTCTTTAATATTGCTAACACATTTACGAAGCAAAGCTGCCCTAACAAAAAACAATAAAATATGACGTATTGACAGCATGTTGGCAGGGTTCTACGATAAACTTGTTCCGATTGAGAAGGTAGTACGTTTAATGGTGGCGACAGGGGGCGATACCATCGATTTCCCCTCCGTGATGTTACTATAGTTTTAATATACAAAGGGTCTACGTCGCCTAAATCGAATGGTTCTATCTGTCTAACAGCGGAATTGACTGCGGTTCCACCACGATGTTCCCTTGATCGTCTTTGCAGGTTTCGGCTCGTCGCTTGTAGCCAGAGGCTGTTGTTTTTTCCTTCTGGTAAAACTTCCGAACGTCATTCCTGCTGTGGCACCCTTCTGTCTCCTCGATCGCGCGCTTCTCATGCTCTCTCTTTTTATGTCTGAGAAGCCGGTGTTCGTCTCTCCTCTTCTGCTTGTAGAGCTCGTAGGCAGTTCTAGTCTTTTTGTGCAGCGCCACTTTGTATGCTTCCTGTTTAGCTGCATGTGCTTGCCGGCATTCGTCGTCAAACCAGGGGTTTCGTTGTTGTGGCCGTGTGAAACCCAGCACTTCAGAGGCGGCATCTCTGATGGCTGATTGGCAGTGCTGCCACTGGTTCTCTATACTTGATGCTGGCGGCATAGGACTCCTTAAGTGGTTAAAAGAGACTCGATCGGAGAAGGACTTGGCGATCTCTTGCGATTGTAGTCGTCCAACGTCGAATTTTCTCACAGTATTTCCTTGTTTTGGCTTAGATCAGGATATCCGCAGTCATGCCCTGGCTACAACAAGGTAATGGTCCGAGTCAATGTTGGCCCCTCGAAATGTTCGGACATCCTCTGTACTGGAGAAGTTTCGTGCGTCGATCGCAATGTGGTTGACGGTTGATTGATCAGGTGATTTCCATATCCCTTTGTGGATATTGAGGTGTTGGAACCGCGTACTAGCTACCAGAACATCTCGCCCGCAGCGAAATCGATCAGCCTGAATCCGTTATCGGAGGTGTTGTCGTGCAGGCTGTATCTTCCGATTATTCCACCAAAGATATCCTCTCTACCTAGTTGTAGTAGCCCATAGCCCTATAAGGTGTTCACTAAGTAGCTCAACCTGACTGGAACTGTAGACGCCACTGTTGATTCCATATTGGGAATTCCTCCACTGCCGTCTGGATGAAAGAAGAGGTGCCTTAGTGGGAACACCTCTACCCCCCTCTCTCATTTGCTGCCTCCAACAACCTTCCACTAGGGTTGAGACTCAATCTCCAGTTGAGGTACTAGGCACCCGATGATTACCACGAGGAGGTGAGAGTAGGAGTTGATAGACAGAGACGGGTTTTAAGAAAAACCTACGTACGCTAGGGTCCTCTTGGGTGCACGTGTCTACCATTTGACCATCTGTCTCTATCTATCAACTGACATATTTTTCCTTTTCACTATAAACGCTCAACAGGAAAAAATTCATGTTTCCATTTGTCTCAACTTTTCCTGATGGTTTTTCCTTATCGCTTGAAATTAGATGACGAAACGTGACGAGAAGAATATGCAGTGCAAATTCAATTTCGGCATCAGCAACAATTTCGATGAACTTTTTTTTAAGTAAAATAGTTTTGTGGGTTATACTTTATACAACACCGACTTGGCCAAAAGACACCGACTTGACTTGTAAGGGTCTAACGATCTAAAATGGCTCACCTACAGCTTATTTACCTAAATTACACACTAAGACTTATGCTTAGGCCATACAAATCTTCGATTTCACAACAGGGACATTGTAATATCACCAAAGATTAGGCGGCACTCAATGAAAGAAGCTTAACACACCTTGTTTTAGAAACCGAACAGATTAATAGGGATCTGGTTGACTTGAAAGACCTTATCATTAAGGTCTAGGTCAACCGGGACTGTAGGGAAACTTTTAATAAGAGGAAGTTTGTGAAAAGCCAAGATCCTTGGCCTAGCCTTTTCATATTCTTTTTATTTATCTAATAAAATATGAGTACTTTCCCTCATTCAACCTAAAAAGAACCTCAAAATCGGATTCATTTCAATTTCGACATACCTACCACAACCTACAATCACCGAATCACTTCTGAACAAATTCCCTTCCAAAACATAACAGATATTGTCTTATGTAGGCTTCCACAAGAATATACTCAGTCATAAACATCCTTTAGTAAAGGTAATCAAAATTTTACAGTCCTCCATCATCTCTTGTTTTATTAAAAAGGAAAGAATCCCCAACTCAATTTCAAGAAGGAAAACAAGAAAAAAAATAAATCCATTTCTGCTGAAAGCCACATAAGCTGCTGCTTATTCAATATTTACAGACACCATCAATGAGCTGCAAGGAGCAAAAATATATTTTTTAATTAAATCCCTTTCAAGAAGTTCTGTTCGATAGAAATCCAACTCGAAGTACATTAGTCGAAGCATGCTCCACCCGCACTCAGTCCCAGACTTAAAAGGGCGGTAGAGAAGGAGAGGATGAAAAAGAAAGAGAAAGAAAAAAATTGGAAGAATTCTTGAACTTATTACTGTGTAACTTTCGCCACGGATATTAGTGGCAGCCATTGAGACGTCTGGGAAGTTGAGACTACGACAACATAATGACGGACATTGTGCTTCGGTCCTGGGTCTTATAACTTCAGGTGCTGGACCGGATGGCAGGGCAATCCTTTCGGGTGAATTATGGGCGATTTTGGATTTTTCCAATTTTCTTTCTGCACTATCGTCCTTTTTTGTATCGATTTCCATTGACATTTGTATCATCAATATTCCATGGAATCTGAAATTCATTGAAAGTTTAGACCTCTCACCCTGTACATATACATATATTTTTTTTTTACACTTTATTTCCCCGCGAAGGGGATCTATGAATATTTCCAGACGACGATGATGATGGCCGAGGAGGATGGATGGGGTGCTGTAAGATGCATCAGCAAACAGTGACTGAATGCAAAGAGTAACTTGAAAGGATTGCAAGCAGCGTTGCCACAATGATACAAGTGTAACAAAAGTGTTACACTTTTCAATTATTTTATAGTTTTGTTACAATGTTACTTTTTTTTCCGTTTCGTTACACTTTTCCCGTAAAAATTTTTTTGTTTTTTTTTTTGTTAAAAATACAGTGGTGGTCCAGTATGACGAATGCCGATATAACGAATGATCGATATTACGAACACTTTTTTCAAGTCCATTCGGTATTCTATATAAGGAACAAATAACGAATTTCAGACAAAATGACACTGAAAACTCTAAAGTTTTAGTTCTCAAAAGTTTACGGGAAGAGCCATTCAACACAAATGCATATTAATGATTATTTTCTTTAATTTGAGTACAAATTGAGTCTATTTACCTAAAGATTTGTATGACAAAAACGTTTCGATACAACGAATCTTCGATATAACGAATTGACTCTTAACATTATATCGTTCGTTATACTGGACCACCACTGTATTGAAAACAGCACTTTTCTCTTTCGAACCATTTGTATGTGAATTCTATAGTCTGCTTTTACATTGAGACGTTCTTAGCTCGACGCTTTTCGAAAATACGTGAGAGCAAAGAGTGAAAGCATCTTTTTCAATCTATGTTTCTCTTTTACCCTACAGCATTTTCGAATTGCGTCGAGCTAAGAAGGTTTCCATGTTAAAGCAGATATAGTATTTTAGAGGGAACGTACTTAGTTATGCGCCGTTCGGGCAGCAGATGGCGAAGTAGGTCTATCTATTGATGAAAAAAAAAATGTATAAAAACAAAAATGAAATTATTTTATACAGAACTATGTCAGATTAAAAAGAGGTTCGATTTTACTAATGAAAAATTAAAAAATATTGCGCTTCTAGATCCTGGAAAAATTGTTTCTGAAAGCAATTGTATCTTGCCACTATCAAATAATTTCCCGAATTTGTATGATCCCGAAAAAAAAAGAAAAAAATATACACTGAGTTTAGAAAGTTACAGAGTTACAACAAAACTTAAAATATATTGACGACATTGAATTAATTTGGGGCCTTGTTAAATCTTTACAAAATCCACAAAAAGAGAAATGTTTGAAAATGTTGTACAATTTTCCAAAAAAAAATATTAAGCTTACTTCACAGTTCCGCTACTGCGAAGTAGCGGAAGAGTTTTTCTGAACTTCATTAAATAAAAAATAATAAGGCGAACAAATATGATTTAAAAACAATTGAGGCAAAGCAAATCAAAGACTTGTACTTGTAAGACTAATGAGAAAAAAATGAATTTATTACATTTTCTTAGTATGTATGTATGTACATAAAAACGAAATGTGATAAGGTGTCACTAATAAAGTTTTTTTTTTTCTTTTTTTTTTTAGTTAAGAAAACATGTTTTTATTATTATTGTAGTTTTTTTTTCAGTTTGTTACATTTTCTTTCCATTTGTTACACTTTTTGAAAAAAATTGTTACACTTTCAAAAAGACCTGCGGCAACATTGATTGCAAGTTGTGTGTAGATATGCATATATGTGTGGAATCCAATTTTCCACTGATTGATCTTACACGACCGCATATCAAGCTGGTGGTTTTTTTGTGGCTGGTGTAGGTAATGATAAAGTGATTGGGTGGCCTTGCAACAAGCAAGGCCAAGGAAACGGAAGGAATCACATAGGAACGGATATTGACGTAACCGTATGTATACGAGTGAATACGAGCACCTAGTGCACATTATCCATAGCCTTTCTGTTCGATGCATAGTATAGTTGGCAGTCAGTCAATTTTCCGATGAGAACGGAGCTTGGGAAGTGAATATGAAATGAGGTGCATAGTCGTCTGGCAACCATTCATGCAGCAAAGCAAATAAACATACAAACATGGTTCATGGATGGATAGGAGGAAACTGCAGGTAGGTCTATGGAAGCCGCATGCTCCTAATTGACTTAAGCAGGGGGTAGGAGCAAATTGAATGGTTGATTTGTTCATTCATTCTCGTTTCTGAGGTTCTGACATCAATGCCGGACGTAAAGTGAATAAAGTCCAGAAAATATAACGGTAAGTTTCACTCAATATTTGCCTACGAGTTAATTTCAATTCAACCTGCACACAGTCAGTCCTACCATCAGAGAGTAGGACGGTGTCCTCTTTTTTTCGTCGGTATGTTTTGTATCCCTACAGAGATACAAGATTCATCCAGTGTATGGAGGTTGTACACACAGAGAATGGAAAGAAAACAAAGTGGTTTGGAAAATTATGTTTGTTGGTTTAATTCATTATAAATAAGTCGAGGGTTTCTGATTTCTACCAGTAAACAATTGCTCGGTTTCATATTTGACGTCAATGTCACGTTGTGTTGGTCGGTATTCGGTGATTTGGGAGAGGGACTTGGTGCAATTAAAATTGTTCGCTTTAATTCACTACGAGGAGTACTGTGCAGTGCAACAGAATCATGGTTTGCTGATAAAATAAACTGAAATCGGGGATGAGTCAATAAGAGTGAATGCACGAAAGAAACCGAACTAGAGACTTCACATGGTAAAGTCTATAGGATTTGAACGTTTGGACTGATGAGTAGGTAAACGTAATTCGTTACATGGAAGCTGATGCAATTTGTAAAATATCAGAGTGTGTATTGGTGAGCTTATTCTGGTAAAGACTGGAAGGTGAATTTGTAAACTTTAAAGTAATGAAAGGACTGATTTCCGTTTTTTTTTCTAATTCTTTTTCTTTCGGAGCACCACGGGAAGTGATCTCGACTGAATTACAACTGTCTTACTTATCTGACCAACTATGCATCGAACAGAAAGGATATAGGTATTATAGATAATGTGCAGTAGGTTGTCATATTCACTCACTCGTACAAATGATTACACCAATATCCGTTCCAATGTGCTTCCTTTAATTGCTTCGCCTTAGTCGCAAAAGTAGACAAATTTTGGGTTGTTCCACGTCTGAGGCAACTAAATGCTGATACCTGATACCGTTGCTTCAGTGCTTTCAATATGATCAAGCCTCGTTACTTTGCTTATCATAGGAAGCATCTCATCTTAGCCATCGTCAACTTACTCTCATACTTTTTTGCATTGTCGAACTTTGTGAAAAACCTGTGAGTGTTGGACGTAACGTGGTTTAAAGATTTCCTTTCATCTAAGGGAGCATTTCTGTCACAGAAGATAGCTAGATGTTTCGACTATGTTCCCGAAAATTGAACGATTCTACGATTGAACTATCAACTATCAGTTTTAAGTCCCTGTTTCGAGCCCTATCAAATAGGCTCAAAGATGTTTGATGACCACCTGACTAGGTATGAGAATTATACCTCCTCAAAAAATGACGAAGAATTCATTTTTGAAGAATCTATACAACAAAATAATTGGAAATTTGGTTAGTAAGGGTTTTTTGGGTCGTTGATTACGAATCCGAAGTCAGATTTTCAAAATTCAAGATGGCGGATCCAATATAGCCAACGCCAAAACGTAACTCTACGAGAATATTGATAAAAATCTGTGCTCAGGGGTGGGGCTGATCACGAATCCGATGTTAGATTCGCGTAGTTCGAAATAGTCGATACAAAATAGCCGACGGCGACGTGAACACAAAAGTTCGAAAAATTTATTGATTTTTAAAATGTTGGCGTTGGCCATATTGAATTTTGAAAATCTGACTTCGGCTTCGTAATCAGAGACCCCAAAATTCGAAACAACTTGCAATATTTTGTACCTGTTCCCAGCTTTCGGACGACTACTTTTCGTAATTTTTACACAGTAATGTCTTGTAGATTATTTAATAAACTTCCTACTGCGTTAAGGTCACATATATAACCAAATCTTTTTCAGATACATTTAAAATCTTGGTTGTTTGATTTTGATTGTGGTGTTTTGGAAATAGTTGTGTTTTCTTAAACTATTTTACTTCCTTAATGTTCTGGTGAGTTATTAGAATATCTGATTAATCTCATTTTAAACTGAATTAATTTTTTCTTGCACTTGGCTAAGAAAACAAAAAGTAACTCTTTTTTTGATTCTTTTTCTGATTTTATATAGCAATATTTAAATTTTACTGAATTAATTTTTTTCTGGCACTTGGCTAATAAAACTAATTGTAATTCTTTTAATTCTTTTCTGATTGTAAATATCAATATCAATCACTGCGTTACACGATTTTGGTACCCTCTTAACTGTTAGCTGGATTGAATAGGAAATGAGTCATAGATTAAATGTTCCAAACATATGTGGTATCCATCACGTCTAGTTTTCGAGGTACATGTCAACTATATTTTCTACTACCTTCACTTCTTAGAGGAATAAACAACAAGAGGGAAAACCATTACCTCTCTTGCCCCGCAACTTCCATTTGCTTACATTGTTGTTTTTGTAACACGAGATACATCTGTGATACACGTATTAAGCTGAATATAAAGCTGTGTCAGTGAGTTTACTAACACCACTTTATTTTCGGATTTCAATTCAAACTGGTTTTGAAAGCTGAAAATAAAGAGGCGCCGTAATCAATCCGTAATGTTGATATACCCCCGATTTTGCTCAAACTTTGTAGAAATGTTCCTTTGCTATCGAAATACAAAATAGTCAAAGAATTTTTTTTTTGTAATTAATTTTCTTCTATCCTCCAGCCTTACTCAAAGAACCGAACATAGTGATTTTTGGGGTTTCAGACTTTGCACCCTAAAACTGTCTGTATTCAAGCGATTAGGACGATTAAGGTGTCATTTTAAAGCTGAGCATTTTTTAAGCATTCTTTTTAAATCAATTAAAAGGTTTAAGGTATTTGAAATGCTTTAGAAACCTGATCCTTTTGAAATCAACACATTTTGTATACATTTTTGCCTTTTTGAAGTAGTCCTGTGCCTAAATTTTCAATAGTAGGTTCCTAAAAATTTCCCTAAATAAACCTTACAATAAGAACAAAATGAACAATCCAAAGTTAATTAAAAAAAAATTTTTTTATGTGCATTCCTTTAAATTTTTAAGTTTTTGAAAAAAGCCAATCTTTGGGCACATTTTTGGGAATGTTGACTACCAAATATCAAAATGGGAGTAGACAGGATTTAAAGGCCTATTCTTCAACTTTAAGTCCTGAAAATTTCGTTTTGTTATTCGCATGTACACTGAAGTTACAGCTGATTAAAAACAAGCTTATTTGTAAGCTATGAAAAAAGCCAATCTTTGGGCACATGCAAATGAGACGTGATGGAAAGAAAATTTGTTTGTATGTTTATTAAAGGATGCGTATAAATAAAAATGACATTTCAAAGCGGGTACTCAAATTTTTTTTTAATTTGTAACGCAGTGAATTGAATTTTTAAAATAAGGGTCACCCCACCCAATTTATATTTTGTTATTCTTTAACACTGAAGTGACATTTAAAACTGTTTAAATTTTAACATCTTATGTCACTACCTTATTTCTTAAATAACATATTTTTTTGTTCTGAAATTAATGTATCTAGCATACTATACTTATTATATATTATATTATTATAAGAAACTAGCTGACCCGCCCGGCGTTGCTCGGGTCAAACTTATTCAAAGCGTTGTTCCCACAGAAAGCTAGAAAAAAAAAAAAAATTCTCGTGTCACAGTGTAAATTAAAAAAACAATGTTAAGTGTAGATGGCCCTTATCATTTACGGGTATGAAAAATAGATAGTAGCCGATTCTCAGACTTACTGAATACGCATATAAAATTTGGTAAAAATCGGTAAAGCCGTTTCGGAGGAGTTCAAGTTCGAACACCGAGAATTTTATATATATGATAAATGAAAAAAAAACCCCCCTGAGTACAAATTTTTATCAATATTCCCATAGAGTTACACTTCGGTGTCAGCCATATTGGATCCGCGATCTTGAATTTCGAAGATCTGACTTCAGATTCGTAATCAGTGACCCCGAAAACCCTTGTGTAAGAATTTTCATGATAATAGGATCGTTCAAAAAATCTATGCTTCTAACTTCTAAGGGTCGTTATTAGAATTGAGGCCATCCAACACAACTTGTATTGAGCGGCCGGGAAGGTAGTTCTTAATCCAAATCTGAAGTAGCTGTTGGGGTGTAGGTCAGTATAAGTCTCAATCCTTATACTTTTTCGGTCGTCTTTCTCTTCCTGCGGTTACGAACATCGTGATCTAGCACAAACTAGCATTAGCTGCTAACAAACTACTTAAACGATCTCATTTCAAGAGAAAAGATAGTATGGGCAATAAACAGCTTCAAACCCTAAAAATCTCCGGGACCAGACAACATAACACCTGCTGAGCTTCAGAGATCCCTCGATGTAATTTTACCAACTCTAGAAAATCTATTGGGGGGCTGATTAAAACTGGCTCACATTCTCACAACTTGGAGGGAAGTTAGAAGGTAGTGTTTATACCTAAAGCTGGAAAATATTCTCTAACTAACCTTAAAGATCTCCGACCTATCAGTCTATCTACTTTTATACTTAGAACATTAGAGAAGTTGATTGATATCCACTTACGAAACACGCTTGATAAGTCACTTCTTTCTCAATCCCAACACAAATATTGCAAGGGTTAATCTATTGAAACGGCTCTACACATACTAGTCCGTACAATAGAATACTCGCTGCATCATAAGGAGTTCACTATAGTTGCTTTCCTGGACATCGAAGGTGCCTTTAACAACGTCGAAACATCTGCAATCTGCTATCTCCCGACCTCTTACAACTCTAAAGTTAGACCCCTCACTCGGTGAGTTGATCGAAAGACTCCTTGAAAGTCGAATCATAAACTCAACACTGGGAGAAGCTTCTACCAAAAGAGGTGAGGCGCTTCGCAAGTCCTGGAATTTGGTGGTAAATGAACTACTGATAAACCCGTTTCAAAATAGACCAGTAAGTGTGGACTTGGAATAAATCCTCACAAGTCTGTACTGGTACTCTTCTCTAGGAAATACAATATTCCGTACATAGACCCTCCTTTCATAAATGGCATACAACTAACTTTCTCCAATGAGGCTAAATTCCTGGCTCTAGTTTTAGATAGAAAGCTAAGTTGGAAGCCAAACATACAAGAAAGAGTGAACTCGCCACAAACGGAACACTTCTGCACTTCTCACCGAAAATGAAGAGTATTGGCATTCCAATCGCTACATACAAACTCCTGCTCAAGCAGGACGCTGAGGTGGTCAAGCAGTTAAACTTGTAACGCAACGAAATAGATCTGGCCCAAGCTAGATCTTGAGCGGTAGGACGGCTTGATCTCTCTAAAATGAAAACGCATTAGTGCGACGATAGGTGTCATCACAGGACACTGTCTTATTGGAAGACATGCCGCAAGGCTATGAGTCGCCTCAAACATAGGAAACACCTATGTTCGTATTTCTTTGATGACCCTAGTCCTGCGTCTCTCCCGCTTCATTGTAAGCTCGAATTGGTTCTATTCGGATAAGGATACATTAGATACATGGTATAACAATGGGACCAACGGAACTAAGTGTGTTAGCCGATCTAACAGCCACTGTAACTTAACCTTACCTAACCTATAGCATTAGCTTCCAGTGTACTATGAAAACGCAGGGAGCGTACTTTCATCCTCCGGTAAACGTCCGCAGTGTGAGTTTTTGTAAGGATTTGTTATCATTTGTTGTTGTATACTGCAAATCCGGAAGATGTATTATCTTCGCGTGGGTTCCTAATTGGAAACAAAGTGATATTTTTGATTGCCCGTGCTTATCATAACGGCACAGTGCTTCATTTTGTATATCAGTGGAAGAAGTCTTGCCATATTTACATATTAATAATAAAAAACAAAGCTGTGGAAATGTTAGCTCTTTGTGTTTGACTGAAACCAAAACCCTAGAAGGTATTCAGCGTATTGATAGATAATTTCAGTTCGTTATTCACATTCCTCAGTACGCATTGGGGCAGTGCACTTCGAACAAACCTAACTGCCCTTTTAGACAATCAGTTCAGTTTCATTTTCAAACTGAAATTGAGGGAATTCTCATAAGTTGCCAGTTCATTTTTTTCGTTAAACTGACTTTTGTTTGCTCACAAGCAAAATTGAAGCTCAACTGAACACCTGACTGAAGTCTAAAGTGAGCTGATAACTGAAATGGCAAACTGATCGCCTAAAAGAGCCTTAATATCTTCCAACACTAACACAACATTAAAATTTCGCCTTCCAGCGTAAATTCAGAGAATAATTGTCAACTAAAATTGCATGGGATCAATATTGACGTCCATTTTCGCATCTGTTAGCAAAAACTCTTTGCCACATATTATGAGATTGAAATGGAAATTCATTTAGCATAGCCATATAAATACCCATTGTGACATAGTAGTGTAAACAACAACGGCCCACTCATTTGCAGTGAACTTTATATTTGCACAAATGTTCGATTTCTATTTCTAGAAAAAAAGAAATCTATGACAATAGTACGAGTTGTTTTGGAATAGCACATACACCCCATGGCCCATGTGTCCTTTTTGCCATAACCCATGACCCTCATCCAATGTAGGTAGGTACCTACGTGATTGCAGTTTTTATATTATCCTGTTAAATAATTCCAGTAAACATTGTAAATTACCCCACAGAAACAAATATGAGTCTTATACGTGCATTCACATCAAGGGTAAATTAGGTAATTAAACGATGAACGCATATGCGAGAGTGATATGACATTTGAGTTCTATGCTTCTATGGCATGTTCTTATGGCATTTGAATCACCAACTGAAGTACTTACTCATTGCAATTGGTCGCGTGTCGTTTGAGTGTTTGTTTTCGTTTGCCTTTACGACTTTTAATATCAACATGGTATTAATTTCGAAATTCAATTTTTACTATCTTATCACTGTAACTCAATGTTTCTGTTTTATTTGCTCTTATGTTCTTATATCGTTTTAACTGTACGGTTTACTAAGTTTCAAAACATAGCTATTCTTATCAATATTTGATGTTAGAATAAGTTAACAATCTACAAGGACTTACAAGAGCGCCACACACATCCTACGTTTTTTAAGCTTTAGCCAGCTTTTCATATTTTTCTTTGTTTATTTCAGTTGTCCAACAAATGTTGTTAAAAATACTTTTTTTTTTTTGCAAAAAAAACCCTTTTCCAAAACATAAATATTTACCTCTTAAAGAAAAATGCATGCCGATCGAAATCACTATTCGTTGCAATGAACGTTTTGTGGTAATATTTCGAAACCTAGGGCAGCGAACGAATCCCACACTCTTTGAGAGCGCGTTAAAGAGTTGTAAAAAGTTCTCAGGAATGAGTTCGAGAAGTCGCACATAGTGCATTGCCTTGTCAAATGTGTTTTCGACATCCATCGAAAGTATCGGCGATGTGTTTATCACTATCGATCCTTTATGTATAACTATTCTACCAAAACTAAAGTCTGGTAGAAAGACAAAATCCAACAGTGTATTCTCGAGTTCCTGTAAAGATGCCTTGAAATCAATGAAGTGGGTCTAAGTATCGGTTTCATATTTCGACCTACTGAATAACGGGAATAAATTTCCATATAGCACGTATTATTTAAGAAACAGTACATGAAATCAATGTGATTCGTGTTTGTATAAACAAAAACAATAACCTTTTAATAAAGCACAGAACATTTTAATAAAATAAATAAATAGGGTGGCGCAACAGAGCGAGGAGCCCCTAGGCCTAGCGCATTTCTCACAACCATGCTTTGTCAGGGAATGGAGGGGACCTACAATTTTCTGCCGGATCCGAACGGCTAATTGAGAAAGCGCTTTTCATGACAATTTACTAACGGAGGACATGCCAATTCCTCGCGAAAGGCGATACCCGTGGAAAATCATTTTTGCCTCTGCTGGGATTCGAACCTCGAACCTCTGGGTTTGGACATGCTAACCATCACGCCACGGGTACCACAGAACATTTTAATACGGTAGAGAAAATAAATATTTTATTTAACATGTTTCCCGGCATTGATTAATTTTTTTTTTTGTAGTTTAGTCTGCCAGGTGAGAGGTGACAGGCGACAGAGGGCAGAGGGCAGATGACAGATGACAGATGACAGATGAAATTTGAAAGATGACAGATGACAGATGACAGACGACAGATGACAGAAGACAAATGACATATGATAGATGACAGATGACAGATGTGGTAGATGGTAGTGATAGATGACAGATGATAGAGGACAAATGTTATATGACAAATGACAGATGACTGATGACATACGACAGATGACACCATTGTTAAGCACTGTCGCAATGAGGGGTGGGAAGGGGAGTTAAGGTCTGATGCTTTATTTATTGTAGGTGTAGCTACCTACAGCGAAGACATGACAACCAAAACCTTCAACACTTTTCACACTTGCACTTTATTAAAATAAGGAATTTCTCTTAAAATGTTGGCCCAACTACACACTTTCGGTCACTATAATCGACATTCTTAGCTTCTTCCGTTTCTTGCTTGTTTGCCTACCGTCTCTTAGTCCTTGATATTGAAGTTGAAGGTTGATAGTTTTAGACTCACGTAGCCATCTCAACACACTGGCAAATGCCTCTCTTAAAGAAAACGAAAATGCATATATTCGATTTAAATTACACCCACGACCGCGCCGCCACAGGCTCAGCTGCCATTTGACCCTCAAAAACTTTCCGACCAGACATAACGTCTGGAATGCCAACGAACGGCATTGCAATAGAACTTGAATTACCACACGAAAATGACTCATCAATCAAATATGCAACACAAGGCTTGGTCGTAGTCGGAATGGTGGTGAATGGTGTAACTGAAAGAAGAGGAAAAAAACACTCCCTCGTAAAAGGTCTACTAAATCCTCACAACGAGAAGAATATTATAAAAAAAAACTCCTTCAAAACTATCGCGGAAAATATAAAATATTCTGCACAAGTCGTCGTTTCCTTGTGAAGAGAGTAAGTAGGTATTGCAGAAACGATATTCTGCGAAAGGGTTGGAAAAATGGCAGGCAGTCTCGCCGCCAACATCAGGATCACACGATGCATACGTGGTCGCCATACAAGTTGAAGGATTTGCCAAACGCGATGATTTATTAAAAGAAAATTTTCAAAGGGTGGCTTGTATTACATTAGTTCTTGCTTCCGTTCTTACGTTTCCAAACTTCTATCCGACACAAAGCTCTTGGAACAACAACAGTCAGTTTATCTGAGTTGGTCGTTCAATCATCCGCATGTCAATCAAACGTTTTTACATTAATTTTCTTCGGCATTGTGTATTCGAATATACATCGTAGTTACGCTGAAATACGATTTTCTGGTTTAACAACAGCAACTGATGGACGGGAGCGGAAATCCAAGAAACAAAGCATACAATGGCCGGAAAATATCTGGCCACGATGGGGTGACGTTCTGTACCGCGCGTTGGGTGATAAGACGACTACAACTCCCCATCCTTGTCACTCTGTGACATACAAAAAGTATCTAATCTTTTGAAGATTTAATTTAGATACTAGAAGCCAATTCATTATTCTCTAGGGAGAGAAGCCAAATGAAAATTCATCCCGAAGATGCAACTAGTGTGACCAGCTGCAAAAAAGTCAAAAAGTTAATCTTGTAGAGCAAAAATATAAAAAACAAGGGTTAATGCACACACGTCCCCTTTTTTCGGTTTGAAAAGGGTTTATAGAAAACTTCAATAAGTTTGAGTGGTATTTTCGTCTTCGTTTAATTTTTTTAGAGGTTTCAAGCCTTGAGCAAATCAGAGCGACCGGCAACGGCGATCCCATCGTTGTTCAAATGAAACACGTGTAACCATAAGAAGTGACACACGATCTGACGGAAAATGGAATGTGAACACTTTCCACACCTTCTTACAAAAGGTAAAGTTAAAGGTAAAGAGAAGCTTTAAAGCTCATTTACATTGAGAGGCATTTATTATTCATTTTGATTGAACTGCGTTACTGCTTCAGGTAGTTGTGCTTAAATAACAAGACTATCTTTTTAGTAAAAAAAATCCAAGAATGGCCACACTGCTTTCGAATGATTCATATCCCCCGGGTGGGGTGTGTGGTTATACTCCTTATTTATATAAACAGAGTCACAAGTGGGGTGCGGTTGATGTTCCGCTGTCATTCGTCTAGGGACTTAAAATACGATTAACCAAGGCAATCTAAATCCGAGCCGTAATGTTTGATTTCATTATTTTAATTATTTTCTGTTCTTTGTCTTCTTGAGATGTAAAATGGCGGAAATCGAGAGAAGTCTTGCGGTCTACCGCCTCCAAAACGGAGGAAAAAAAAATAATGAATGATAATGGCTACAGAGAAGCAACGAAGCGATGTCATGTTGTGAATTTCTAAATTCAAATTCAATCCGCAAATCCGAGTTTCTACACCCTCTGATCTGATTAAAATGACATCATTCCCAACCCCCGCCTCAGTACTTAGTGGAGCTATACATAACGTCTCACTTCCATCCACACAACAAAACAACAAAAAAAAAAAAAATTATATATTTTCTAAAGAATTGTGTACGAAAGTGACAAGTCAACATGATTAATGACTTCAATTTCACTTGACTCCGAGCAGCCCCTAATGAAATTCCGTTGCTGGCGAATCTTATTGAATTAAACAGAGCATGGGAAATATATTTTTTTAAACACTCCCTTAGCAAACTGCATTGCTAATAGAGTAAAAATTTGCTATTCCCTCGAGTAGATTTGTGGGAGGGGATTTAGCTAAAAGGATAAGACACGACGACAAAGCACATACATCATATCGTTGCTGAACTTGCTTTCATCTTCATTCAAGCGGGTGTATATGGGAGTTTGAATGCCTTCTTTGGGGAAGACTTGTGTCCATCCGTCATCTATGGCAAATGGATGTTATTTGTTGAGTACAGTCGAGGAAGAGTGTATCCTTTGGAAAATTTTTGCTAAATCATACTCATCTCTCGAATGATGAGCGTCATCATTATCATCATTAGTTTGCACTTGGTCTATTGGCGTTCTTTGGTTTGAAGAGCTCCTTAGCTTATTTGTAGTTAAGCTTGAGATTTATTAACCGGAAAGTTTGGATGTTACGTTAAGAAGAGATTTAAAGGAAGTCAGAAAATTGAGGACTTAAGGAAGTTCAGCGAGTCTTCTTTTTTTTTAAATCAAATTGACTTCTGGGATTAGGTCATTGGTTGTTCGACTCCTGTCGCTACATCAAAAGCTGTACGAAATAGGAGAGAAGGATATGGCTGACATTTGTTCAAACGGTAGGATCATGATGTGTATTTACTCATAGCTCACTACCATACTCAGCCTTCAACAGCTTTAGAAGATTTTTACGAGTATTTTAAGGAAGAAAGAAGATGTGTTTATTAGGTTTTTTTTTGTATTGTTACCAGAGTTGTAATGCAAATGTTTTTTCTTATAAAATTCTGACATCCATTTGAATTCTATGCATGAAATCACCGGTAAGCTCAGAACAGAAGTAAGGCATCTTTCGTAAAAACAATCCCTGATCTACTTTCCTTTCCGTTGCATGCCGTGTGTCTAGGTTAGCGTTACCGTTAATGAAACTGGACAAAAAGCGTTTTGAAGTTGAGGCCATTGATTGGGATTATTTTATTTGACAAATAGCTGTAAATAAAAGTACTTATTGTTTTTATTTATGTATTTATTTAATTGTCATTCACAATGGTTTTGTGTTCTTTGATGTGAACCTTCTAGAGAGCTAAGAGTGATTGTGTTCGTTCGGATTAAGGATCCATAAGCCGGCAAGCAAACCACATCAAATTGTTTTTCATAAAATAAATACTAACAGGGAACATATTTTAATGTATTTTATAATATCCATTATTGGAAACACTGCGTTGTTATAAGAATAAAAGGTTTTTTTGGAGTTCACATTTGGTTAGAGCTGAAAATAAGCCCAGAGGTATGACTACACACCAATCTTGAAAATCTAAGAAAATAAATTTTGGTAAATACTTAAGAAACGTTTAATAAAATAGGGAATTAGAAATTTTGACGTCAGGATTATAATAAATTTAAAGTTTGACGCGTTCTCTAAACTTATTAAAAGCTGAAATAAAAAGACTTGGGGCAGTAGAACGGAAATCCTGTTTCATACCGCATTTCATTTCACACCTAGTATGGAATGGAGGGAACCTCTACTTTTTTTGCCAACTCCGGACGGCTAATCGATATAGCGCAACTACTACTTTCCAACCTTATTTCGTTTTAATTTTCCATAAGTTTCGAGAAAAGACAGAAGACGCTGGTGAGATAAAAAAAAATCTTTGTCTTCTGTGACCATTTCTGCGCCGAGTATTTGCAGCATTCATAATGGCAGTGATCCGCTTAGTCCATCCAATGAAGGTATGCCATATACGATTGTGCTCTTGACACATCCAGAGATAGTGATCTGATAATTTTGCCTTGCAAGTTCATCGACGATCTATGACGAATTATGCCACAATGGCCTAAACCCCAAAAAGGACTTCAAGAATTAATTCTTTCGATCGCAGCAAGATAGCTCTCGTATTCCTGGATCACTTTCGAAGTAGTTAGAGGGTTGAGTAGAGCCTTAAGAAAGCAATACCTCTCCGCATCCAGTCGTGACTCGGTATGGAAAACGGTCGAATACCTAAGTGTTTATTGCGATTTTATCATGCACCTGTAAGCTTTAAGGTCTTTGGCAAGTTGGCTTGTTCCCCTCAATGTTGCCTTCTTTGATTTTCGAATTAACCCTTTTAAGTCATTCTGTTTTGACCAGAACAGGTTGCAGTAGACCTCTAATTTGGTCTACACTTGTGGTCTCCCTTCAAAGTTGATTTAGTTCAGCGCTCCACCGCGACACCGTAGATCTAGGCATTCGTCTAGATGGACCTGCCAGCTCAAAGCTTTTACCTTGAGAACTTCATCATTTACTTTCTGCTTTTTTGAATTGATGGAGCTAGCGAGCAAGCGAGCTCATCTTTGAAAAGTGTCCAACTGTTGTCTTAGGATTTCTTGTTGTTAAAAGGATGGAACCCACATTTATAACATTTAAATTTGGTCCGACATAACAAGCCTGGAAAAACTTTCCAGTTAGTCATCTATTTGAAGTGAATATTCTTATGCGACTTCCAACAAGGCTGCGTTAAACGTTTAACGTGGATTATCGATTGCATACTTTTCGGCAATTCGCAATTCGTTGATATAAAAGTTGTATCAAAAGTTTGTCTTAAAGAATCAATATATGAGTTCACTAAAAATCAATGTCTACCCCTACCTATTTTCATTTCCACATTAGGAAGTTTCACTTCTTACTACGCACTATTTTTTTTTACTGAATCTGTTAGATAATACCAAGTCATTTAATGCTTTCTAGCCGTAACAAAGGTTGGCCTATTGCCAATATTGTTGAATGTTGATGTCTAAATCAGAATACAGAATGAAGTTGAGAAAGCTGCGTATTGGATTTAGTGCTTCTCCAAACCAGCTTTTGATCATTAGCATCGCAGCTCATGATAAACCTCAGTTTTTGACTTTCATTGAGCTAAACCAGTTTTGCAGCCTGTCTGGTGGAAGGGGGCAAAATTAAGTTACATAATTAAGCTGATGCAAGGACGAAAGTTTGCCACTCACGGTTCGTTTCGTAATTTTCCCACGACGCCGCCGTAACTATGTCCCGACCGCAAATTGATCAAAATTAGCTGCTCCGGCAGTTTTGCCCGTGATGGTTTTAATCCGTCTTACGAACACTGCGTGGACCGAATTTGCAGGTCCTGTGACTTGCGGTTCCAGTTACATTGCCAAAGAGCAATTTCTCTTTGCTCTGGAGCAGTCACTAGTCTTTTTATAGTCTTTTTTACTTCCTTTGTTAGTATTTTGCGAGCTGTACAACCAAAGGACGCTACCGATGGAGTAAAATCAACTTGATAAGTCTCACTCGACCATGTGGAAGTACCATTCTGGATCTACATCTGAACCGCTACATCTACACACCCAAAGGTCGGGAGTTTAAATGCAAGGACTGGCCTCCGTAATCTACGCTTCTGCCGTAGTGGAAAAGACTACGGGTGATGACAACCAACTGTAAAATAAAGTCTCTGTTTAGATTCTTGGTTTCGTCTATTTTCCCCACCCTATGAAGATTTTTCGGCGTCATTCGCCCGTTCTCGTGGTTAGAAGCTTAAGTAAGCTTCTTAAGGTGAACTTCGTTTATTTATCAATAAACAATTTTAAAAATTAGACTTCCACGTTTCTTAAGCCACTTTCAACCGCCTAAACTTGTTATTAACTTGTTTTTGCGGTGTTGTATGTTAAAATACCACCGTTTTTGTCTTCGCATTTTCTATCTGATGATTGGTTTTCCATTTAAAATAAACAGTTTAATCATTTTCATTTGAAAAAATGGTTTATTGGGCCTCATTCCCTCATTACCTTTCTTAAAATACAAGGTTTATCCGAAATGTTTTAACATTGATGTTTTATTTTAGATTAATTTACAACCTGGTCAGTTATTTGAAGAAAGACCTTTCTTTTACTACACGTGTATTTTAATCTAAACGTTTATTAATAAAAAAAATTTAACACATAAATACTCGTGTAGGTATCTAAATACACGCCTATCATCGAAAGCTGTAGCAGCTACTCCCTTTTTTAAAACGAGTGGGAAAAGGTTTGCATATATGTATTTTAGAGAGGTTCTTTGCTAATGGTTCCCTCGATCTACCACAGTAACTTTATCATACTCGGATTGATTTCAAGCCCAGTCGAACGTCAATAGAAATAAGTTTTAAAATTCCTACTCATCGTTCGTCTCCTCCTGCCATTAGAAGTTCGAAAACGTTTGCGTGGCAAATACTTTTTATTCGTACAACTACCCGGCATATGAAGAGGTATGCACCTAGAGAACTGTTTTTATAAACACAGCCTATCTCAACAATGGTATTACAAAAACATTTTCAAATGTCACCTAATCCTTAAACCAAAAGTTTCTGTTGACTTTTGAGAGTTTATTCAGCATATGCGAGTGCCTGCATAAATTACTCACACCCAATACCTTTTGCATTATGTTTGTTGCCTTGAACTTAGTTTGCAAAGCTTTTTATTTATAAAAGTCCTCTTTTCAGCAAAATCTTACTCCCTGTAAATCCTTTATCATTTATCTTACGAGCAGTTCAGTATTTTTATTAATGGAATTTTAACCATTCGTGAAATGCTGATTTCATGATTTTTATTATTCCTTTTTCACCTCTGTGTAGCATAAGTATAAGACCCTCTCCCTGAGCCACCATCAGGACTCACCATCATCGTGTTTTTAGATAACAGCGCATGAAGAAAGGTGAAAAGTCATCAGCATTTCCAGCGTTACCAAGTGATGAAAACAACTTTACAAGAGCTCTCCCTCACTAAGAAGGGGATTGTTGAATAAGCATGAGGGAGGCATACCTAGGATAATAATCAGAAGCAAACAACAATATTGCCTGCGGGTTGTACCTATTCATTTTTCTTAAAAAGAAAAATGAAAACGAAAGCAGAAAATCCTTGTTTCTTTTTTTTTTGTTTTTATTTTATTTTATTTTATTTTACGCCATTATTCTCTGCGCATTTAACCGCCGCCGCCGTCGCTGCCACTGCCGTTTCACTTGTTTATATATCTGCTACTGCTGCTGTTGCGTAACTTTTATGCAAAGTCAGCAAAGATTACTTATGCAAATTTAATAAGGCAAAATTAAAGGTTAAATAGGCTCGCTGGAGGGGCCTTAGTGTAGTACAAACGCTGTCTGACGTTATGAGGTCGCACGGCACATGTTTCACACTTCTACTCGTTGGCTTTTGTGCGATGGGAAGTGATGATAAATTATGTATTCAATTATTTAATTATATTTCTTTCATATTGCTCAGTTTTCTATAAACAAAATCTGTTGCAGATATATTGAGAGAGAGAGAGAGAGAGAGGTTTTATTTTTATTTTGAAATGTTCTTCGGAAAAGTCTGAACCTTAACTTAGTCGAATAAAAACAATATAGATTAACAGATGCCAAGCAATGGAAGAGATTTATTTCAGCGAACAAATTGGTGTCTAGGTTTGGAGTGGCTATTAAATATTTAATCAAACGGAATTCATTGTTTAGATTGTCTAACAGCTTTGGGAAATAGACAAACTTTCTTTGATGCATTCGGTGAGTGGAAATATCGTCAGCGGACTGGCTAGGCTTTATTTGTTTGATTTTATGACACAAATAAAAAGAAAACACATTTTGTGAATGTACAAAGAAGGAACAGTTCTTTTTTCCAACAAACACTTTTATTCCTTTGCTGACCCACATGTTGCTTTAAGAGAACTTGGGAAATTGGAACAAGGAATTGCTAAATATTTATAGATACGAGCTAAAGGAGACAAAAAGATATAACGATTTAACAATTTAACGATTTTTATTGAACAAAAAGGTGTTTACAATTGATACTTAACTAGACGTTACTTAATTATATGGTAAATTTTGCTGTGTTGGCACATAAGGGGCCTAACGATATACATTGTCGGGTATTTATATTATGAGTAAAACTTAAATTAATGACTATTAAAGAATAGTATACATTGTATGTTTTGGATAAGTTAAGGAGTGTTCAGTTCCTGTTGTCTTTGGGGTTAGTTGTGGTTAAGGATGGCGGAGGACGGTGGTGTAGGAGGGGGAGTGGGGGGGGGGGGCGGTGTGATGTGGTGATGGAGCAGCTTGCCACGGTAGTGGGTTGACGCTGCCTCAGCGTAGAAGACCATTGCCTCATCGTTGTTGAATGTGTCGTCTTCCATTAGTGTCATCGCATCGATGTATCTCGGGTCGGGGTGTCGGTCTTCTTCTGCTATCCTTTTTACTAAGGGGTTCGGATGGTTGGCCAGGTTTTCCAGTAGGCGTCTTCCAGATTGCACCAAGTATTTGTCTATGGGGATGACCCTTGCTTCTTCATAGAGCTTTCTATTGCTGACGTTTTTTCCTGCGTATCGGATCGTAGCCCAGCCCTGTGCATATGCGCAGAACCTTCCTCTCGAATACAGCCAGTTTTTGCATTCTAGTCTTGGATATTGTAAACCAGACGGGGAAGCAGTAGGTGATCACGGGTCGTATTAGCTGTTTGTACAGCAACAATTTTGTGTTTTGGCTGAGTCCACTTCTTTTGCGCATCAGCGGATGGACGCGATGGAAAGCAAAGTTAGCTTTTTTGACGACTGCAGTGGCGTGCGGGTTGAAACGCATTAGTTCGTTGAACTGGACTCCTAGATACTTGACCTGCTTTTTCGGCCTGAGTTATGTACCGTCGGGAAGGTTTACGCAGATGTTGTGGCAGTTTGTGGCTGATCTCGAACGTCTCCGTCCTTGTGTTGGTCTTCTTATGCAAATTAGCTCGAATTAATTCTGATTCCCCATAGTTTGTAGTACTCGAAGAGTTTCTTTATGTGGTCTTCAACTCTACGAGCAGCGATCACAGGTGACAATGAGTGCGCGTAGGTCAATGAGTCATCCGCAAAGAGAAGGTTGGTGGTGCTTTCTGGTTGAGGTTGGTCCGAGGTGAAGATGCTGTATAGGAAGGGACCTAACTTCGATCCTTGAGCAACCCCTGCTCGGATGGGTCTGGTTGAAGACACGGTGTTGTCTATACTTGCACGTAGAAAGATCTGGAATGAAGAAAATTAAACAAAATTTGTATTAATGAACCTGGAAAGCGTAAAATGGTTAGTTTATGGATAAGTCCGTTTATACAGACACTATCAAATGCCTTCTCAACGTCCAAGAAACATCCAACTGTTGTTTGGTGGTTGTTGAGTTTCCTTACCTTGGAGCTTCAGGAGCGGATGAATGGTGGAATGTTTCTCCCGGAATCCAAACTGCATATTCGGGATGATGCTGTTGTCATTGCAGAAAGCCTTGAGCCTTCGGAGAACCAGATCCTCCAGAATTTTGCTGACGTTGCTGAGTAGGGATATGGGCCTGTAACCAGACGAAACGTTTCGGTTTCCTTTTTTGGGAATGGCCACGATCTTTGTCTTCTTCCATCGCTCGGGAAAGTGGCAGTTGTTGAGGCAGTTGTTCATCACAATGGCCAGAAAGATCATCACTGTCTGAAGTATCTTTAAAACGAATTTTGATATTTTATCCGGCCCAGCTGATTTTTTGGGGCGCCCACTTTTGATCAAATCTAGAATATCTTCTGGGTTTGTGAAAATGGTGCCTTCACTGGGATCACATGAAAGGTTTTCGTCACTGAAAACGGTTTCTTCGATTGTGCTTCCTTCAATCAGCTGGATGGTTGAGTCCACCTCATTTAGGAATGCAGGATCAGGAGGTTGAGTTGACACGAAATTTTCTTCAAAAAATTCGTCAAATCCTTCTGCTTTATCCTCGGATGATGATACTTCTCCTCTGTTGGTGGTGATTTTCTCTAGCATATCTGGCCTTTTGCCGACTATGCTGTTGATGTTTTTGAAGGTATCCGGACCAGGTTTGATATTTTGCAGTCTCTTTTGGAATTGCATGTTGTTGTGGTGCTGAACTGCATTCCTGAACATTGTGTTGGTACTGTTAAGCTCGCTCAGCCAAGACTGGTAATCGGAATTGCTTGTGTTGAGTTCACGTTGCCGAATCTTCTGAAGTCTTTTCCTCAGTCGTTGTCGATGGTGGTCCAGGTTCTGAATGTAGGCTGGTAGGTACTGGTATTTAGCTTTGGATTTTTTCGGCTTCTTTTGGCTATCTAAAGCATTTCTGACGAGGAGACAAAAAGGACAAAGCATTTTTATTTTGCCTCATGATATTACGACCCAAACAAAGTATACATAATATTTGCAGTCTTGGAAAGGGTGAAGCGGAGCTTCAGCTCAAATAAGGCAGACGGCATATGGCATATTTTTTGTAATCGAATAAAGCACCTCTTCAGATTAGGGGCAAAGCAGTACAACTTTTTGGAAACTCCGCAATGCCCGAACGACTTTTGAGGCGACACCGTTTAGTGATTAAACAACATAAAAGTTTTTAGCCGTCTCAAATCACAGGGTAAATGGATATTCAAGGTAGTAATCCTTTTTCCATCACAGCGTTACTTACCGACTAACGTCCCTGCTCGACCCTCCCCAACATAACTTGCCGTATTTATGCGTTCATAAATATCGATAAGTTCAAATCTTAATGAGTCCAAGCCATTTTGCTATCAGCTCTTGTCTTTGGAATTATAATTAATTTCTGGAATAAAATTATGGGCAAAGTCCTAGAACATCATCACCCACATCGATAAATTTTACTCCTTCATCATCAACACTATACCAACTACAGCATGCATTTATATGAGTTTAGAACCACTTCACCTCCTTCCAAACATCTCTCAGTAGTACAAATGGTATTTGTAAGTTCGACATTCTGACTTATTAAGAAGGTTTTTAGTCTTCCTTGGACAAAGTCAGCACATGTGCCTTATCCACATATATACGAGAAGCCATTGTTCCTGGCTTACTTAGCAGGTCTAACTGCAATTAGAATGTATGCATATGTACATGCAAACATTATTCTCAGACAAAACATCATCTTCGAGTCCCATACTGGAAAAGGACACCATACACAACACAACCAATGTCTGCAAATGGGTACAAATGCAGCCCTAAATACAATTGTTGGTCGTAATAAATCTATTTAGTTTGTTAAATGCTAACATGGTGACTTGTAAATTAAGGTTTTGCATTTCGGATTAATAACGATTTATGCCCCGACTAAGACTTAATTACACCCCACAACAAGTACAGTTGAGGGTGGAGCATACATGTGTAGATGTTGAAGCCACAAATGCAAAACCAGCAGCCAACATGCATAACATCCTGTCAAATAGTGTTCAATTATTTATTACACGAGTGTGGACATGGTAGGCATTAATATTGTACACGGCGGCGACGGCGGCATGGCAGTAGCAAGATAATTGGAGTGTATCCAATTGAGTTTGACATTATGAGATTCATAAGGAAGTAGGTATGGACTTTTTTTTATATTTTTCTACCCATCCGCCGAACAGCTTTGCTACACCGCGCTAAGCCTTGAAGATAAGTATGTTTACTTTCATTATGAATTTCATCAAAGACCGTAAAGTCTCCACATCCTGTCGGTTGATAAAGTAGGTGTATATAACACCGCTAGACCCAACACTGAACCAAAGGCGCATAGGAGAATAAAACTGAAACAATTATGATATTTTCAGGTGTTGCTTGTGTGCTCTGGATACTCGGGATATCTGGTTGTGTGGTTTTTACGAGAAATTACACAGGAGTTCAACAAATTAAATTTTGGCTTCACTTTATACATAATAAAGTTCATTTCTGTCGTTCAGACGCTTCTAAACCGAGTGGATTTATTTTAATGTTTCATTATAAACAGTAAATAAAAGTACAACCGGGGATATGCAGACTGATTTGTAAAATGTCCTGGAGTTTTAATGGCTATCATTTGTTTCTGTGTAGCCAGCTAGATGCTGCGATTTTAATGACGCAGTGTCAATTTTCCATATGAATTTGTATTCCTTTAAAAATCCTTGGTTAATGAGTTATAAACTTTATGAGATAATTTAGTTTAAATGAGGGAAAATCTAAAATTATCTCTCACAGCTTAAATGTTGGTTTAGTCCAGAGGAGAAGTGTGAATATGTTTTAATTAGGATTTAGGAAGTATAACTAATTTGCATTTTTGAATGCGTTGAATTGTTTAGTGTCTTTTGCTCCATTTAAGCATTGTGAATGAGATAGTTGTAAGAGTTTAATGAGGATTGTCTTTTTAATGTGCTGAAAGACCAAATCTGCTGAACACTCACTATGTACATAAAAGAACGAGTTGAATGCGAAACTTACACGTTCCCTTCATTCGCACAGGTCGGAAATTGCTTCTGATGACAATGAACACATGCCATTTTGCATCAAATTATTGTCAAATAAATTCATTTGAAATCGTAAATTTAGTAACAGTTGTAAAATATTGTGGCGTAATGATTAGCATGTCTGCTTGTTTACCGGCGGGTTCATAGTTCGAATCACAACAAAAAATAAAAATGTTTTTCAGGGGCGGATCTACAGAAATATTTCGGAGGGGCTTTCAAAATATTTATGTACATTATATCTCTAATCAATTAATTGATTTCATTAATCATTAGTATCAGTAGAAATCATTTTCTATTCATCGCAGTCAAAAGTTATATGACTACATATACTATGTATCTATTCTTCTTGGCTTTTTCGACATTATGTCGATTATCTCTTCGCAGGACACTTCCAAATCTCGTTGCACGTTCAACAACGCTAACCTGTTCAATCGCTCTTGGCTTGTTTTATTTTGCAGATACCTACGTTTTCAATCTGCACAGAGATGAAAACGAGCGTTCATTTGAAGCTACCGAGACTGGCAAAGTTGCGCAAATCATCAAAAGCCTATGTGTATCGAAGGGTATACAAATCCTTGCTGCAACTGTTGGGAGCATCAATGAACCATTTCGGCCGTCGCGTTGCCGTGTAGGTCGTTCTTTTGGTATCTTCGAACAATGTCTGAAAAATTTAAGCGTAAGGTGTGAATATGTAACGAAAATTTCAGAGATTTCACTTTTATATTATATTTTATATTTTACATTTGACTACGTGATGTGTAATATCCCCTACAACGTCATTCGTCCATTACTTTTCGAAAGCTCTTATGGTTTCCTGTAGTCCTTCTGAATCAATTTCTGTACACTTCGTTGCCAGGATATTCTGAATCATTGACAGCAATTCACGATTGTCAAGAAATCTTAGTCGCAGTTATGTTGAGAAGTGATCCAAAAGAGAATGAAAGTTTATTGATGAATATAAGTCTCAGCATCACCTTCATAATTTTTTCGATTCCGCTGCATTCCAATTCGCCTAGGAGTCTTTAGTCTCACATCAACTTTTTCAGCTATCTTCTCAGCTGTGACAAATACTTGGTGGAATGTATCCTCTGCATTTTGACGCATCTCATTTATTTCATGCACAGATCGTTTGTGTACTCGACGCAGTAGATAGTTTGAATCACCAAATTTTTTTCTGCAGCAAAATGCTGAGGTTTTTCGTCAAGTTAAAAATTGGTGTCAGTATCGTCAATGAAATATTTAATTGCGGCCTGCGAATCTACTCGAGCAGGGCATTATTTTGTATTCAATCGAGTTTCGTATTGTTGGTGTCCAAGTTTTTCCAATGCTGAGCAAATATACGAAAATGCACTTTCGAACAGCCTTAGCGAATCTAAATGCTCCACTCAACGAGTTTCGCTTTGATCCTTCAAAATCAAGCCAGCCTTGGTTAGTAGTTAATGTATTAATTTATTGAAATTAATTAATGTAAAAGTAAATCAAAATACAGCACATGATACAGCACACGATCTGCTCCTTCTATCCATATTAAAATTACATTATTTCAACTGATTATACTATACGTCAAATTTCTTTTCGGAAACATGTAATTGAATATACGGACATAAATAAAAAGAGGAGACTTTTAACTTTTAAACTCTACAAATTTATACAGATTTATTTAATAACTTGAATTTACATTCCATTCTGAGAATCTAATGAACGACCGGTGTACGATCACTGTGCGATCACTGTTTCACAAAACTTCATGCGTAAAAAACTGTAAGAATTTATGTAATATTTAAAAAGTATAACAACTCGGGTGACAATTACTCGTTGTTTAAACTGAATAAAAGAAAAGTTGAAGAATGCGTTGGCGAAAAAGGTTTGACCCTTGTATCAGGTAGCCCTGTTTCTATAGGAAAAGCTGATGGAAAATTCTACATCTTCCCTTCGAGAACATTTGAAAAATTGCAATTTTTCGGAAGGTTGTAAGCGGCTGCAGCTACAATTTTACATTATGATGACCAAATAGAACAAATGGTCAATTTTCTCAATGTCCAACAGACTTTGGATAATTCAAACTGCCCCGTCAAGGTCGGAAAAGAACTCACCGAGACCTTTAGTTTCGAAAAATTGTTTAGGCAAGGCGACAAACTGTCATGCGATTTTTTCAACATCATATTTAAATTTAAACTTTAAATGGCGAACGCAATAGGTGGTAAAGGTGGTTCATCCTTTCGAATATGCCACTTTTCCGCTGAAAATTTTTTTGGGTCTTTCTTCCGCTGAGTATAGTTTCAAACCATTTTTTCCATTCATTAGTGCAAAGAGGCACTTTTATACCCCAAGACCGTCCCCTGAATCCGCCCCTGATTATTTTCCACTCGCCTTTCGCGAGGAATTAGTAAGTCTTCCGGTAGTGAATTAATTTTTATGAAAAGCACTTTCTCGAAAAATTTTCAACTTACAATTTAAAAAATTCTCTTCTCAAACGATGTCAGACATATTAGATAACAAGTATCTTTTTTTTAAATATGTCAAGTAGAAACAGCTACCACAGTCTGTTTTCTGGCAATATAAAGGGTCTGTAGCGGAAAAGGTCGTTTGGATCAGTATTCCTCTGAAAAGGCCAATAATCTTCTCTTTGGTGGAACAAGCTCTCACTTAAAAAAATTATTGCCTCGCTCGTTAAATTTTAAAGAGCAATATGTCTTGGCTGTACTGTGGCCTTCCCCAGCACTCTGGCTGCTGCTCTCGATGCCAAAAGCTAAATATTCCTTCCTTTGATACCGACATAAATGGATGTACTCGCAATAGCACTTTTCGTTTAGGAGATTCGGTCCTTGGCACAATTCGCACTAGAGTTTTTGAATCTGAGCCTGAAATGTTTCGGATCTACATTAAAGGTCCTTCTGTGAGCTTTTCAACACCCTTTATCAACACTAATTAATCGAAATGAAATCTAACATTATTAATGACCCTAAGTCTTTTTATAAATTTGTCAACCACAAAAGAAAATCTGACGGGTACCCTTCATCCCTTTCCTTCAATAACGAAACCTCTTCCGATGCACTCGCCATAGCAAACTATTTCGCAAGTTACTTCAAACAGTCTTTCACGGATGGTTCTTTTGTTCCTGACTCAGCTTATTTCCCGTTTTTACCGAATTTTTCTTTTGGTCCATTCCTTCCACGTTTCTTTGACTCCTATCTTATTGAAGAAAAGTTAAATCACCTAAATGATGAGTTAATTCCTGGCCCCGATAGTATACCTGCCATATTTCTTAAGAAATGCTGCTCCACTCTTTCCCTTCCCCTCTCAAAAATCTTTAACTTGTCCATATCCCCAGGAGATTTCCGCCAATCTTGGAAAACGGCGTATATAACCCCTGTACACAGAAAAGGTCCTAAGTGCGACGTGAAAAAGTATCGTCCCATCGCTAAACTATCGGATATACCCAAAATTTTCGAAAGCATATTGCATGAAAACTTAAGTTTTCGGTGAAAATCTCTCATTTCTCCTAGACAACACGTGTTCCTCATAGGCAGGTCACAACAAACCTCGTTGACTTTGTCTCATTTTCCCTCTCAGCCTTGGAGAATGGAAAAGAGGTCGACGTAAAGCTTTCGATAAAATCTCCCAAAAACTTATTCTTTTTAAAATTTCTTCCCTCGGCTGGATGGATCTCTTCTTATTCAGAAAACCGTTTTTACAGCGTTCGGTTCAGATCCGCCTTATCAAACCACTTTTTAGCTACATCCGGTGTTTCCCAAGGCAGCCGTTTAGGCCTTCTCCTCTTCATTCTTATTAATAACGACATTGAAATGATCGTCAGACACCCCTCCATCTATGCGGACGATACTAAGCTAAACCAGGTCATTTCTTATTCTGAAGACTCTTCCTACCTCCAACAGGATCTCGACAATTTTTCAATACGGTGCTCCAAAAACAGCTCGGAGCTCAATATTTCCAAGTGCCAATCAATTACTTCATCACGTAAACGCATCAAATCTCCTCCCCGTCTCTATCTTCTAAACAGTCAAATCATTTCCCCCGTTCAGGTGATCCGTGACTTTTTGATTTATTTGCGACCGTGAGCTGAATTTTCTCAATAATACTGACGATATTATCCTTAAGGCAAATTCAGCACTTGGCTTCGTGAAACGATGGTCTAAAGAATTTGCAGATCCCTATACGTAACCCGATTTCTTTACATTTCATTTGTTTGTCCGATTCATTAATACGCCTGTCTAGTCTGGTCGCCTTTCCAACAAGTGCACATTGCCACAATTGAGAGCATACAACGCTGTTTCCTTCGATTTGCTCTTCGAGGTCTTAATTGGAATAATCCATTAATATCACCTCCTTATCAAGGCCGAATCAACCTCAATACGCTGAAAGATCGAAGAGAAATATTTGACATTCTCTTCATTCACCGAATCTTTACAGGTACCATTGACTGCTCAGCCCCTAACGAATCCATCCTTCTAAATATTAACCCTCGCAACACTCGGAATCCCCGCTTCTTCTATCTTCCCACCCATCAAACCTCTTACGGCTCCAATGAACCCATCTCTCTAATGTTGAGGAATGTCAATTCTCACTCTTCTTGTTTTGACTTCAATATCAGTATTCCCTGCCTAAAGCTTCGTCTCCTAAGCCCCCCAGCTAGTTAACTTAAGTCTTAGCTATTAAGTTTCTTAGTTTGTAAGTTAGATTTGCTATTACATAAGCTTGTGTTAAGCCTAATAAATGTAGGTTTTCCCCCCACAAAAATTAAACCGAAGATGCAGCTGGCGACTTTTTAAGAGAGCGGTAACTTATGACTGCTTAGGTCTATAAGACCTAAACGCATCCGTCTTCTACGCGGAGACGTATGCTGTTCGAGTTCCAAGCCATTACAGCATAACTGAAAATGAGGTTGCTGATGAACTTGCAAAACAAAAATCTCAGGCTGCTTTCTCAGGACCTGAACAAGCGCTTGACCTATCAAGGTCCTAAATTAGGGCTTTAGTCAACGATTCGACTATTCAAGTTCCCTGATGAGTTTATTATTACTTATTATTTATTGCCACATAGCGATATTATGAGTGGAACCTAACTTTAAAATTGAGTTAAGGTGCGTCCATACTACTGCAGCATTCGGATCCATTTCATTCCGTTTGAAACCAGTGCCCTGTTCTGTAACTATCGCCTCGGCGATAAACGGTGGAAAATGGAACGAAATTCTTATAAATTTAATATGATTTCGTTCCATTTTCCACCGTTTATCGCCTGCTTTTATTGTGGCGATAGTTACAGAACAGGAGCACAGGTCAGCTCTCAGTATGTAGAAAGGCCGTACGTTCACACTTGATCGATGCCGCCGGTTAACACAGTACCGTTCTGCATAGTTGTGGACGTGGAGTCACATTTAGACTTTTCGCCAAAAAATATGCAATGAATTAATATAGACTAGAAATATGTAGGTATATCAGTTAATATTCAATACTACTGGTACAATTTTAAATAGCTTGCGATGCGTGAGATCACGTTTCCTGTCACAGCAAAATGGTTATTCGCTTGCTCGATCACTGATGCCACTCACTCGATCACTGATGTTGCAATTCAGCCCTTAGTTTTTTTTGAGAATTCTCGTTTCGCAGTTTCGATGTCCTTAGTAGCGTTTTCCCACCATTCTAATTGCCATATAAGAGTTTTCCTCATTCTAAGTAAAACAACTTTACACTTATCTTCCAATCTGCATCATTCAAATTCAGTTTCGAATTCTACTAGCAAGGCTAGTTAGCCTGTTTTCAGTGAATTACTCATTTGGAGTTAAAAGCTTTCCAGTTCAGTATGTCAACAAATCAAAGAAACGTTATAAATAAAAACAAATCTCTCCCACCAATACCCAGCCGGATATGATAATCAAAAAGTAAACCAACCTTGCATGTCCTTGCACCCGCACCTACTTAAAGTGCAACCAAAGTGCATGACATACAATTACATCACATTCGTGCTAGCACCTAGTTGTGTACACTTTGTATACCCACAGCTAGCAGGACATTTGAGTTCCATTTGCGTCTCTTTTATCGACTTGGCCACAACTCATAATGAGGAACTATTTTACTGTCGCTAAACTCCAACCTCAACCCAAAACTTAAACCATCGCAACCCCTCACAATGAAGTGCTTTTCCATGTTGATTTTTCAACTTATCACAAAATAAGTTGAGTGCATTATATGACCATGCCACGCCTCACCAAGCTTCACCCGTCTGCGTGTGGAACAGCACGGAACTTACTCTAAGAAGTTTCCCATGGAAAAAAAATTAAAAAAAAAAACTATTCGACAAACTGAAAGGATCTTAATCAGGGACCCCTTCAGACAACCTTGCGGGAGTTTAACGGGATATACCCCCATCAAATATTTTTCTTTCACCTGAATGTAGGTATATACAATGTGGAAACTCCAAGCCCCCATCCTCCAGTACTAAAACGATGTAGATATACTCCTGTACATATACATATAAATAAAAAGTATATTTATCGGTCGCGTTCGAGTGGAAAATCGCGCTACCACCCGACAGTAGGTCAATGGGTTGATGATGTATTGTGCGGTTTTGTGGGGAGTGGCAGTTGCCATTTAATGGCGGATGTGCATGCAATCGCCGGTTTGATTTTTCTATTAGGTTAGTTAGGTACTTGCCGCAAGATTTCTTTCTGAAATTCTTTACCATGAAAAACGCCCAAGTATTTTGGTGCATGTCATGATTTGTGTTAATATGCCCAATTGTACAGCTCACATACACACATATGTTTCTGTGAAAAGTTGTTAAGAAAAGTTATTAATGGATCTGTTCGTATGTTTGACCAACATCGAGCCCATCTTCTTTCAAAAGTCGAATTCTGTCGAAAAGAATGGCTAATGGTATATCTGCACGTGACGTCGAGTCGACATCGTCGTTGAAGACGGCTGTTTTGGTTTACCATTGTTAATGCAACAAAAAAGATGTGGATGAATGCAGGGATCTGATGGCTTTATTAGAGAAAATCGAGCCGGATTTTGTCACATTTGCAGATGATTACACATGAATGGAATCTGGTTTATGTATCTCGGAACTTGCATTGTTGGTGTGGTGTTATGTCTGACGCCGAACTCTTTTGTGTAAGAATTTACGTCCCCTGAAGTGTGACAACTTGAGGAAATTCGTTACACTTGAAAAGCCGGATGTTTCCCTATGCTTATACGTGTGACTTACTGTCTGTGATGGCAGACTTACGCGCGGTCTTGTTCAAAGGACTATGAATCCAATTTTGAAAAAAGTGAGCATGTATACCGCGGAGTGTCTAGGGAAATATAGACAGACGGGGTTGCTTGAGACTTCGCATCTTCTTGTTACGTGAAGAGTTCTGGAAGCATGAAATACATGTGCGAGGGAGTTCTTGATGTTATGTAGCAGAGTGACACAAACGGCTTGAGTCGTTATCTCAATTATTTTATAATAGAAGTAGAAGTCTTTAATCATAGTTCTGCTATAAGCATCAGCAACAGCTGTCAACAGGTCAACTGCCGATGGATGCAAACTTGTACATTGAAACTTGAGCCTTAGGGCACATTGGGATGTGTATCTACCACTTAAAGCAATCATTTATGTAGTTGGAGCTAATGAGGCTCTTAAGTAGTAACAAAGTAATTGTTATCAACTAATTGCGAGCTCGTCAACCCTTCTCTACAAATAAGAATGCGGAAACAAATTAATCCCTTCATACCACCTCTGGTGCTTTAGTTCATTCATATTAATTTAACTCAGTATTTTCAATTTCCTGAACCAAACAATTTGGAAATGTTCCCTCAGATGCAATCTTCCCGCAATGGCCCCTTAGGAGCCCTAAATTTCAGCTCCCGCACTCGAATGAAGTATTTTCTTCGCAATGAAGATAAAATGCATAGCGTGGCAAAAATGTTTGAATTTAGCTTCAGGCTATAGATTCTACTGGGCTCTCTAATGAAAAAAAGGTCACAGCGTTAGCACAACATAAAAATCTTGCTGCAGGTGGACGCATACCACAATCCACAACCATTCCCCAACTATTACCTCGCTTTTCTGAAATTCCATTGGGAATAATTCTCGTTTTTATGCTACAATTTATCCTGTGTTTTCTTCCCTTAAGGATAAACAACAACTGGAAATGCAAGGTTATTACTAAAAATACGAACCAAACGAGGATTGAGTGGATAGCTCTGTGGTCGCTTGATGTCTGCATTTGTATTTTGGTTTTTTTTTTTATTCATTTTTTCTGTGTTTTTATTAAATATCCTTTGAAGAGCTCCCCGAAGGACACTAAACTGGAATAAAAAAAAAATACGAAAAATAACACAACCCCTCCAGATAAATGTTTTCTTTTTCTTGTGTCTTCGTATGCCCTTTCAAGAAACAACAAACACTCACTTTTTTTGGGGATAGCATTCCAAGTCATGTTGCTCCCCCGGTTACTGCTTGTTTTATTAGATTTGAAATGGATCCTTGTTTGGGGTGTTCTTGATACTAAGGGTTAAGTATGCGCTGCTCCCTTTTTATTTACACACTTTGTTTGTCCTGACTGCAGTGCGTGGTCCTTAACAATGACTTTTCGTTCAAGTTATCGACCAGCTCGTGAAGGACTCCCTATGTTTTTTTAACCATTCTCTGACATGCATTCGAAGTTCGAAACAGAAACGAAGTTAGAATCCTGCTCTGAGGATAACATGACTTAATTTGAAGTAAAAGTCAGGCAGGGGCAGCCTCCAGCGTGCATGTGGAACAAACTTTTGTGAAGCGACATCGTGAACGTAAGTATCAGTGGCCGCTTTGTATTCCTGTCAGCTAATACAAACATATTGTCAGATGAGATATGGAAACATCAGTTGCTCCAAAGAGTGCGTGAGGTGAGTGCCACCCCTCACCATAGCCAAATGGCTTTGTAAACTTCGCCTTTGGCAGGACATTGTGTTAGAAAGTGCGTGCAGCGCTTCTCTGCTGCTTGTTAGTATTTGGAATGCATAAGGAATGAGAAGTACAACGCGCATATGAGAAACAAATTATTAAATGACTATGACAAGGAATTCCTCCACTGACAGCGCGTTCTTTGAACATTGGAATCGTTGTTTGAATATTTTATGGTGTAACGAGTTCTTTGCTGTTTATCAAGTTTTTGGAGAAGAGGCAGATGTTTCTTTGTTGCTCGGTAGCGGTATTAGAATTATTCAAAATGATTTTTCGCTTTCGAAATATTAAACAATACATTAAAAAATTCCCATACCGGGAATCGAACCCGGGCCTTCTGGGTGAGAGCCAGATATCCTAACCACTAGACAATATGGGATGTAGTACACGTGATTTATTAATGTCTCATTTTTGTTCACTCAATTAAAAATGTTTACTAACAGTGAAGTCAATGTTCAAGGTTGTTTTACATAACATGGGCTTGTGGCATTTGTAGTTTTGATTGTATTTTTCATAGCAAGTATTTAAGTATATTTTTAGGTCAACACGGCAGCGACGAATAAGTATATTGAATTATTCACAGACTAATTTTTTCGTTTACTGACGGAAGTTTTATTCTTTATGAAATTGTTTGATGTTTTTTTTATATTTAACAACACACGCATCCATACGTGATTAACAAAGCGTTAGACAATTTTTGGTATAATTGAAATAGAATAAACATAATTTAATTTGATTTCCTTCAATATTAATAATATTTTGTTAAAGGTCCTGTACCAAAGTTCTTTAACTATTGCCTCGATGATTCTGGCAATAAACAGTAGAGACTGCGTCGAATTTAGTAGGACTTCGTTCCGATTTTTATACAGTTTCTTGATTGATGTTATCGATATCATACTTATTGATTGAACAGGTGAACTTGTTCTTCTTGAATTTAGACTTTGAGTGCGTCGCTCCGGTTCTTTGCATGTGTGTCACATTAATATTAGTCAAAGACCTTGTACATCCTCATCCACCAAAAGACCAAGAAGTTTACTGATTTAACAGTTCTTTTAAGTACATTATGTACTTATTATATACTTTCACTGCGCATCAGGTTTTTTTTTCATTTGATGATAAAAACTGTGGACCTGTGTTTCTTAAAACAAACCTGGATTTTAAGTACAATGTCAGTGAAATCGATTGCGTTACCGAGCAGACTAAATTTTTCAAACGACATTGCTTACTTTTCAATTTTACTCTAATTTGGCTGCCCGCTGCTTGCGTTTAGTATGTAGCCGCGATCTAATATCGTTTTTAATTGACGAAAAGAGTTACTCCTTTTGTGAAAAGATCTACTCTTTTTCCATTTTTAATGTTTCATTGAAAAAAAGAGTAGTTCTGGAGTTACTCTAAACGCCAAAGATCTGCTCCCAATCGATTGGGAGATCTACTCTGAAAATTACACACACATGCAAAAACATCTGTTGTATCTAACGTCAAATGGAAAAAAAATTATTGTGAAATTTGTTTGGTGATTATTAAAATTGTATTAATAAACGCGGAATAGCTGGGTTAAGCATTATTCCATGGATTAAGTGGAAAAAAGCTATAGCATTTTCCACTTAATCCATGGAATAAGGCTTAACCCAGATATTCCGCGTTTATTAATACGGCGGCTACTGTTTCTTCATTATTTAAATTATCATTTTTAATTGTTTTATGCAATGTTCTCGAAAATGGCACTGGTGCAATGCAACTCAAAAAGTATAAGAAACGTAAATGGGCTTTGAGTAGACAGACGTATAAAAAGGCATAGGTACCTGTGCGTATCTATACTTGACCACACTGATCACTTTTACTTGGAGTAAAGTACACACATTAAATACCACCTAGCCCCTACATAATACTATCAATAAAATTTTTTGGCGCATCATGTTAAACAGTTGAATTTAAATCATCCAACATAACATGTTTTTATTTTAGTAATATGTTTTAAATATTATTTGCCAAATCTAATTTCATATCCCATATGGTCTAGTGGCTAGGATATCTGGCTTTCACCCAGAAGGCCCGGGTTCGATTCCCGGTATGGGAAATTTTTTTCTATTTCATGTTTAAGCAAAACTTGATCAAAAACAACGTGACACACTTTCTTCTCATAGTCATCTCATAAATTCCATAAAAAAAGCAAGTCAAGGTTACGTACGATATTTTCTATATTTTTAATTTGTCGTCAGATCTCACAGACTACCTACTAGTCAATTACAAACAACAAAAACGCCGCCGAAGATGTACATTTTATTTGACACAGGTATCAGAATTCAGCACACCTTCGTTATAAGTATTTATCTTTAAGCCTTGCACATTCTGCAACAACAATTCCTATTTAGTTTTTGCGTCACCTTACACTTCACATTGTCTAATTACAGAGAAGTCGACATAACGATGCACGATACATTCACACAAATGTCATTAGTAGAAGTAATAACTGACGGTTATATACTTATACAAAATCATATGATGTTACATGGATTATGAATTTTCTTGATTCAAATCTTCACCCACGGCGCTGATGAGGTTGCTCTTATCTAGTGTTAGTGGAATAACTGATGATTTAATGACCTCTTTAAAAATAATTCAGTACTTTAGTTTTTGTTATCTTGCCATTGGTGTTTTTCTGTTATCGTTCAAATGCGAAATTATACAGAAACACAATTTTATTTCTCATTCCTCATGCCGTGCCGGTGCATACGACGAAATGAATTCGTTTTCTCTGTTTTAGCAGTTCGAAAGCGCTGATTGATAGTAGATAGTGTGTTTGTCGCAACGTGTGCTAAATTGAAGAAAAAAAAACCAACTAAGCATTGTCCTATTTAATCTGACGTGATAGACAGGCAGACATCATCATACTTGTGAAGTAGAATCGAATCGTAATCAAATTGCCAAAGTATTGAGTATTAACTATTAACGTTATCATTCCATTGTAGACATAATACATAAACACCTGTGCAAATTGAACTGAAAATACGAAAAACATTTTTTCGAAGTGAAAAAATAAAGAAACTGTGGAGTTCGGGGAAAAAAGAATTTTACATCTTGTCTCCCCGACGGGGAATTGAACCCCGGTCTCCCGCGTGACAGGCGGGGATACTGACCACTATACTATCGAGGATGTTGTAAAATGTGTGTCATTGTCTCAAAATATATTCATCTAATAGTCAAATAACTACCTTCTATCGCATTAGTTTGGAGTACCTCTACCTACACTTATTTCACAATTAAATGAAGCAGTTATGAAATCACTTATTCTTTTAATATACATATATTATTAGAACAGGTCGAGCTGTTCTTGCTCATGATTTCATTTAATACCAAAATGTTAAGTGAATAACTCAATTAGGCATACCTAATGTAAATGTATTATACAATATACATACGTGATGTTCAAAGTAAAAAACAATAATTTTATTGAGTATCTGCCTTTATAAAATAGAAATAACAATTCATATTCAAACAGAACTCAGTGTGCCTAGTGGCTGCAAGCTGCAACTATTGAATACCTGCTCATCTTTTTTTGTACATACATATAAGTATAGGTATTGGTACGACAGCTCTGAACTGTTCTTAGACAAGACACAATGTTATGTGTAACGTTAACAAAGTCGAAGTAGGTAGGGTAAGGTCGCCTAAATTCGAACACTCCCAGTTGTCGAACACTTTTTGAAAAACATCGCTCAAACTGCATTATTTCTCATTTTTTTAATTTCTTTTAATGCGAAATTGTAAAGGGTGTTATACTCTTGAACCCTCAGAAACAACTCACAAGTACAACCAATGTAAACGTTTAAAAAATAGTAGTTTGTGACTAGCTTTCAAAGATTAGGGCAATTGTGGGTTTCCATATAAGAAGGAGACTGTTGCAAGTGTCGTGAGAAACTATGATTTTAAAGGGCAATTGAAGCTAAATATTTATGTTGTAAGGTTTTTTCGTTATATAATGCTTATTTTAGTTCATTTACGTCAAAATTTTATCTTAAAAGTTAATAGTTTTACTAGATTTTAGCTGTTCGATCAAAGGAAACTAAATTTTTTTTTTTTTTCAATTCATTATTTATTTAGTAGCAGTATACATATTTTTCTTTTTGACTATTTACATTCTTTTTAGAGATTTAGGATATTCAATTATTCCTTTACAGCTATAATATATAATATGTATAACAATAATTTTATAAAAAGATATTTTACATCTTAAGGGAAAGCTACAAACAAAAACCCTTATACAACACTTAAAACTACTATTGCAACAATCCCTAACCAACAATTTTTTGCATTTTTATTATTACTTTGTAAAACATTTAAAGTGGAAAGCTTTTTAACAAGTTGATTTTCGGATAAGAAACTATTTACATCAAATTTTTGTTTAGAAATATCAATGAGATTATCCAAAAAGTCGATATTGGCTAGTTCATGAAGTCTCCGGGTTGAGTAATAACGTGGTAAATTAAGCATAATTTTAAGTATTTTATTCTGGCACCTTTGTAATTTCAATCTATGCGACTTAGCGCAATCATACCAAACAGGGGCACCGTACAAGAGGATAGCTTGAAATATGGTTTTGAACATTATAAGTTTATTATCTTTGCTGAGTTTAGAGCTTCTGCAGATAAAAGGGTAAAGGATTCTAATATACATATTGATTTTGTCGACTGTGGTGGAAATATGTTTATGAAAGTTCCACTTTTTGTCTATTATTATGCCGAGATATCGACAATGCTCGGACCACTCGATGTTGACAGAGCCCATTTGAAGTTGAACATTTCCCGGTAAGAAACATGCTTTTCTTCGTCGTGTAAACCAGATTGCCTGAGTTTTCTCTGGATTAATTTTGATTTTCCACTTGTAAAAATAATCTGCTAGTTTAGTGAGGGATACTTGCAGTTTTTGGTAGACATCCAAAAAGAAAATCCCAGAAGAATAAACAGCAGTATCGTCGGCAAACATAGCTATATTAACGTCGTCTCCAAGAGAAGGTAAGTCAGACACAAAAATATTAAAGAGGATGGGTCCAAGTACTGAACCTTGAGGTACACCATGCTCAATTAATTGGAGAGCAGATTTCGCATTTTCAACTTTCACCACAAATTTTCTGTTTCTTAAAAAGCTTTGGATCATTTTGATAACTGGGATTGAAAATTGGAACTTATACATCTTGTGAACCAAAGCATTGTGCCACACAGTGTCAAATGCTTTGGCAATGTCTAGCATTATTAAACCAGTAGATTTCTTAGCGTTAAATTTAGAGGTTACATGTTGTTTGATTCTAGCAACTTGTTGGTTAGTGTTGTGGTTGCTTCGGAAACCAAATTGATAGTCAGGTAGAATGTTGTAATCTTTCAAGTGATTGTCAAGTTTTTCTTTTATTATTTTTTCTAATAATTTGCTGAGAGAACTGAGTAAACTAATAGGCCTGTAGCTTTTGACATCATCTTTAAGCTTGCCTGGTTTTGCGATTGGTATAACCATTGCTGTTTTCCAGCATTCTGGAAAGTAGTTCGTTTTGAGACATCCATTAAATAAAGCAGTCAGGTATAACAGGAAGGAAACTAAATTGTTGTGAGTTTCCTGTTCGAACACTAGTGTTCGAATATAGGCAACTTCATCAAAATAGTTTTTTTAAGCTCAGGCCTTACATGTTATAAGGAACTAAATAATTTTTACGTCTTTCTATCAATAAAAGTAGCAAAACCTTTGGGGCCAGTATTCGAACACCTTTTTTCAGTGTTCGAATCAAAGAAACTCAGTACAATTTTAGGTTTCCTTTGTTCGAACAGTTAACAATTTCAATCATGACGTAGGTGTCTCATAACTTCTTGCCAAAGAAGATGGCTTAAGAAATATAGGTTGTCACCATTTAGCATAACCATTTAACATACACCCAACTTTGTGCTCAAAAGAAAGACTTTGTGTGCAACTCTTCAAATCTTATCTGATTTATGTGGTTCAATAAAATTGAGAAAATATAAATATAAAAATAAATATAAAATATAAAAAAAAAAATATAAAATATAAAAAAAAAAAAAAATATAAAAATATATATAAAATATGAAAATATAAATAAAAATGTTTGGATAATTTAAAATAGAGAAAACTTTAAAAATGTCTGTTTTGTGTAGTAATTAAATGTTAGTCTTAACCCAAAAAACCATGTTCGAAATAAGGAAACTTGATGTTCGGCTTTAGGAAACAAGTGTTCGATTACTGGGGAATTGGACTGTTTTCCAGTTTATATTGTTTTATAAAAAAACGGTTAAAGTTACAGAATTAAATTTAAGTTTATTAAATAAAGTTTGAGTTTGAGAATCTAATTAATTTAACTTCGTTTATTGAATATCGAAGGTTGTCTGGCAGTGAGCGATTACTTTATTGCAAGTCACTAAGTGTTCGACAACTGGGGACATGACCCTATATTTCGAAATTAGAGACAGACTTGATCAGTAGTTCAATTCTCCCTCGATGTAATTTATTGGTAGATCTGTGTCACAAATCTTCGTTTGGATAAATGTTTGTCGTATGTTACATTTCAATAGTTTTAAGAAAACGAGATCAAAGTTTTTTTTTCCATAAACCCTACATAGGACTTCAGCTAGATTATAAGACGTATAAAAAGCAAAATTGTTAGTTCAATAACGTTGAAATAAAGTCAAAGTTTTTGTTGAGGGATAGTATTTAAATTCTAAGGGTGTGAATGTTTTTGATTGTTACATCATCCAGTTTTCCGAGGGCAGTAACAGCATATTTGCAATTTTTGACACTTGCAGTTACAACCGCAATACCTATAAGAATGTTTCGAAACATTCTGACGAAAATTACCTAAGGACTTCATTAGGACAGGATCGGGTATCAGCACGGTTGCGTTTGGTTATTTATGTCCAAATCTTTTCATTAATTTTTCACTTGGTCACATGGGGTCATGTCCCCAGCTGTCGAACACTTAGTGACTTGCAATAAAGTAATCGCTCACTGCCAGACAACCTTCGATATTCAATAAACGAAGTTAAATTAATTAGATTCTCAAACTCAAACTTTATTTAATAAACTTAAATTTAATTCTGTAACTTTAACCGTTTTTTTATAAAACAATATAAACTGGAAAGCAGTCCAATTCCCCAGTAATCGAACACTTGTTTCCGAACATCAAGTTTCCTTATTTCGAACATAGTTTTTTGGGTTAAGACTAACATTTAATTACTACACAAAACAGACATTTTTAAAGTTTTCTCTATTTTAAATTATCCAAACATTTTTATTTATATTTTCATATTTATTTTTATATTTTTTTTTTATATTTTATATTTTTTTTTATATTTATGTTTTCTCAATTTTATTGAACCACATAAATCAGATAGGATTTGAAGAGTTGCACACAAAGTCTTTCTTTTGAGCACAAAGTTGGGTGTATGTTAAATGGTTATGCTAAATGGTGACAACCTATATTTCTTAAGCCATCTTCTTTGGCAAGAAGTTATGAGACACCTACGTCATGATTGAAATTGTTAACTGTTCGAACAAAGGAAACCTAAAATTGTACTGAGTTTCCTTGATTCGAACACTGAAAAAAGGTGTTCGAATACTGGCCCCAAAGGTTTTGCTACTTTTATTGATAGAAAGACGTAAAAATTATTTAGTTCCTTATAACATGTAAGGCCTGAGCTTAAAAAAACTATTTTGATGAAGTTGCCTATATTCGAACACTAGTGTTCGAACAGGAAACTCACAACAATTTAGTTTCCTTTGATCGAACAGCTAAAATCTAGTAAGACTTTTAACTTTTAAGATAAAATTTTGACGTAAATGAACTAAAATAAGCATTATATAACGAAAAAACCTTACAACATAAATATTTAGCTTCAATTGCCCTTTAAAATCATAGTTTCTCACGACACTTGCAACAGTCTCCTTCTTATATGGAAACCCACAATTGCCCTAATCTTTGAAAGCTAGTCACAAACTACTATTTTTTAAACGTTTGCATTGGTTGTACTTGTGAGTTGTTTCTGAGGGTTCAAGAGTATAACACCCTTTACAATTTCGCATTAAAAAAAATTTAAAAAATGAGAAATAATGCTGTTTGAGCGATGTTTTTCAAAAAGTGTTCGACAACTGGGAGTGTTCGAATTTAGGCGACCTTGGTCACTTTTTATTCCATTTGGTTATTTTTTCAACGAAATGAAATAAGAGAAACACTTCAGTTTATAGGTCCTCAAAATTGAAATGTATACCTACGTAAGGCAGTTTTCTTATCGGATTATATAAAAAGTGCATCAATAAGTTCGTTTGTTCAAACCCAACGATTGCTCTGAGGTAGCCGCAATGAGTTATCTTTGAAAACCTCCGTTTACCCTTAATACCCTAAATGCTAGGTGTTTTATAAGTTCGGCGCTCGACCTGAAGTAGAACTAGGATTTTGCCGGGGAGAATTAAGGAAGCAAACACTAATGTCAAATGACAAGTTGTGTTTTTCTTCAAATGACCATGTGCGGTGACTTCGTGATTAAATCTGTTTTACGAACTGAAATCTGAAAGTCATTTTCAGACTTTTACAAAGACCAGACATCGCATCTGACGTTAAGGAGGAGTATATCTCTATAATTGGTGCAATTGTAAGATCTTCCATTCATTGAACATGCTTTCTCCCGACTAAATCATACAGCTGGTACACTCTTCTTTCAAGCTAATCACTAGCTTCCTTGAAAATTTCGACGTCGAGACCGTCTGGAAATTTAATTTATTTTTGATTTAAGCTAACATATGGGTTTGCAACCCTAACTTCTTCTGATCTAGAGTATGACATTCTTGATAATCGTCTAAGTTGAGTCTGCATAATTAAAAATTAATTTTTCAAAATCCTCAAAGATGAATGCGGTTCTACAGCTATGTTTGTTTGGTGGTCTCTCCGGGCTTGGTTCTTGGTTTTCCACCCTGGCACCTGGCATGGTTTTTTAACTTTTGGAAGCTCATACTTTCATGCAATTTCTATATTTCCTGAAACAAGCGCTTCTCATGCTGCTTTTTCCGTTTGAGAACTTGGTGTTCTTCCCTTCTTTCTTCATCGGAATCAATCATAGTTTTAATCATTTCAAGCTACGTTTATTATTTTCATTGTTGGATACATATTTTTTTATCAAGTGGCAATCGTGGGTATCAGACTCGCTGCTATTGTCTTAACAAGCAGATATTTTAGAAAAACTGACCTTATGGACGGTTCATTGATTAATTTTACGGTTGGTTGTAATCGCATCACTTGAGAACGGCTTGACCAAATGAAACCAAATTTTTGTGGTAGTTTAGGGGATGTTGGTAGATGGTTTTTATTTAATCTGAAATCGGTCGACAATTTCCCGAGTTATGGCATTTTTTCCTGAATGTCGCTTTTGTCCATATAAAATACACGTAAATCAACAAAAAATTGGAAACTTTAAAGCTACTTTACTTAACTTTCAATTTGAAAAACGTAGGGCCTGAGCTACGCCGGGTGGGTCAGCTAGTTAGTTATAAATTAAAATCAATAAGGAAAACATTTTGGATATTGAACAATATTGTATGGAGCAATGACAAGTTGAAGAAATTTTTTGGATATTGAACAAAAAAACATTGTAGAAGGAAATTGTTCAACATAAAACAGAATGAATCAAAAGTATAGTTTATTGAACAAAAATGACATCAAAACAGTTAGAAATGTGTTCTATTGAACAAAACAGTTTTTCATAACTAAAAAACTAAAAGAGATAGAAGAAAATGGCTTGCGTCAAACGAAAGAGCGCCCCAAATTATGAAGACTGCATACCTAACTCAATTTCGCGATAAATGGCCTATTGAACAAGATAGAACTCAGCCGACGAAATATTGCAGACAAGTAAAGTTATGAGAACGCGTTTATAGTTTTGATTTGTAAACAGTACACAACAGTTAGAGCGCTCTAACTGATCCGCTTATTTCAAGCTGTTCTCAGTCTCGTAGAACATTGAAGCTAGTTTTACAGCATTTCTAGAAGTATTTTGATTTTTTGAAAATTTATTGGGAGAACCTGGCCTTAATTTACTATATATATATAATATTTTAATTTATCATTCCTTATGCCACACAGAACTGTGGCACAAAGAATCACACATTGCTTTTCCCAAAACATAACAAAGATTTATCTAAACGTGGGATGCAAAAGTGTTCTTCAGTTTATAAACACAAGTAAACTCCTTTTAAATATACTACAAAAAAATTTTAATTTTTCAATAGCTAATCTCTTCGAAATCACGACGCTTGCAACACCGGAAAAGGGAAGTAGAACCACAGTTCGCTGTGGAGCTACAATGGACTAAATTTTCAGACTTGTTATCGACTCAAATTAGTCATGAAATCTTTTTTACTAGCTTTACTATTTGTCATTTTCGAAGTTTGCCTCCACTCATGTGAATGAATTTGCTTAGTCATTATATCACCATGATTATACATCTTTTACCATCATAACGACTTACTGTTCCCAAATCACCTAAAAAAAACACGAATTTATTGATTAAGAAAGTATCGTTGATAAAGATAGACCTTTACAGTGTTTATCTAGAATAAAAAAATGCTTTTCATGTGATACCTCTTTTCAAAATAATCACACTATTGTTCGCTTCTCATATCTTTAACGTGTTCACTGTCAACATTATCAGGTCAACTGATAGTAAATTTTCGTTTCTATATAAAGCTGGAGCAAAATATTTATAACTTATTATTTCAATAAAAGCATCCCTGCTCATATCAGTGAAACATTTCGTAATAATAAAAGACAATTCCAAAAATGAAATTATTATTTGTATTGGCTTTTATGGCTCTTTATGCCCATGGGTATGTTGTAAGTTAAAAATTACTTTATTGTTATTTTTCAAATGTTGAAATATTTTTTTTTTTTTTTTGTAGTCTGCTGGGTTAACACCAGAAAAAGCAATGGAATATGCTTCCGCATGCCGAAAAGAATTCAACATAAATGATGCAGACCTCAGTAAATTGATAGCGTCTGAGACTTTTGACGAAATCAATGACAGTGGAAAGTGTTTTTTCAATTGTTTCCAAGAAAAAGAAGGTACAATTGTTGATGGAGTCGTGCAAGAAGCAGCTGTCTTAGAACTCTTAACCAGTAGTGTTGGCGAAAAGAAGGCTAGGGAGATCTTCGATATTTGCCGTAATGAAAAAGGAGACGAAAAGTGTGAAACTGCTTTTAAATTACAGATGTGTTACAAGAAACATGGTATCTTCTAGTGATCGAGAATAAATAGAGATATATTTTTATTATTTCTGCCTTGTTGCTTATTTTATGTGAACTGAATGCTCGCACTCAGTAGGTTTGTTCTTTGAAGCCCTGGGGTTGCCCTCAAATCAGTTCTTTTGCTGGGGGAGTCCAGATAATGAGCAGGGCTGTCAAAAAGCATGTTCTTTTTTCAAATGTAAGGGATGTGGGTTGATTCTATAGTTTGAAAACTAAAACAACGAACGAACCTAGTAATGCCAAAATAGGAAAAAAGGCCACACACTTTCAGGAACTTTGCTCTGCTATAGTTTTTAGACTTGCTAAGTAAAAACAGAGAAAGAAGTCATATGGCTATGCATCATTCGAACAAATCACGTCCCAAATCGACATATAAATGCGAAATGAACCACAAAAAGAATTTAAAAAAATTACAACACCATCCAGTCTCTCCATTTGTAAGGATAATCCCTCTGTTTAGCCATTGTTCGTTTTTGTCTACTACAAACATCCCCTAGGGACTCGCGGACTGTCTCATAAATAGTGGCCAAATGAGACAACCACGAGAAAGAAGGACTATATGAGCCCAGTGCACCGGGAGGGAAACTTTAGTGTAAATTAGTAGAAAACGTTTTGATGCGGTTTGCCACATCGTCGTGTGAGGTAAAAGCAGGACCGACCAACCCCTTTGCAATAGGGTGGTTGTGGTTTCCAATCGAACTGGGATCAATAAAACACTCTCGTGTGCACAGAAGTCATTAATTCCGTTCACTTTTCGTTGCGCTAAATAACTAAACAAAGAGTTGAGCCAACGTTTGTGTTTCTTACACTCAACGCACGCTTTCGAGCATATGACAGGATTTTTTTTTGTTCTGTTCTGTCACTGTCACCCCGACTCGAAGCTGAATGCTCATCTTGTTTTGAGGCGAAAAAACATTTCGTGTTTATTTGGTTATTGAAGGATACTAATGAACTGTTTAGACAAAGAAGGAACATAAATAATTCTTGGTCTTGGTCCTTCGAGATTCACCGCGAAGTGAACAAGCTCTAGTGTCTGGGGGATGGTGCGCCACCATCGCATCGCCACCCCTTGAAAATGTTGCCATTAAACTCATAATAATCATAAAAAGAGGGTTGTGCACCCACCCTCACCCTCGAGTATTATAGGAAAATTCAAAAATAAAATATTGATACTATGTGTTCCAGTGCATGGAAAATATGATCAGAGAAATAGAATGGCCCTCTTTTACAATGCATAACCTGTTCTTGGTCCTGACTCCTGAGTCATCAACAAAATTGGCTTTTCGAATGGTAATAAGAGTTACAAGAAAAAAAATTGGTGGAAGGGGGATGAACTGAACTGCAAAATGCAAAATCTTATTATTCAACAAACGAACTATATCGAACTTTTTTGAAAGCGTACACCGACGTACACCACACCGCCCAAGAAAGAAGGGAGTAGTGTTAATTCAATGAACTGTAATCATACTTTTTTCGCAATTCGTTGCAATAACAGTAATGTCAAATGCACACAATGTAGCTACTCTGTGTCTGTATAACTTTTATTTTTTAATAAAATTATGAAGGGTGGCGGTTACGGTATTTCATTTATTTTAATATGTCGCCAGATGTCGTATACTGGCATTTACCCGTCGCTATGGTACCATATTATATTGGTTATCCCTTTATGAATATAATGATTTTTAAGAATTGAGAGTAAGGGATGTTAGGTAACAAATGTCTGATTAAATACGTAAACAGCTGGAACAGCACACTATGTGGTGAGTAAGCGAGTGGTTTGGCCTTAAAGGGTTTGCGGTATGATTGAAATTGTGAAATATCTCTCCCCAGAGCCTAAAGGAATGGCAGGGTGGTATGGGGCAATAGGCTGTTGGTGGGCATTTAAAAAACAGTAAATTATCTTAGAAGATTGTTTCAATGTTTCGGGTATTAATAAATTAAATCCTTTTTGAGTAAAAAATGTTCAAGAACCTTTTCATATATGATTTACTGCTATTGGTGTTGGAATGCTTTTAGATACCATGAGACTATCAAAAAAACTTTGGATTTTTTTGAGATTTGTTTTTTTTCTGATTTCAAAACACTTTTTTCTAATGAAAATACGTTGGGTTTGATATGACCATGCCCGCCCATGTCGATATTATTGCGAAGAAAGGGAAGATTATGGTAAGCAAAAGAAAATAACTATGTGGATGGAAGGTAAGATGTGAAAGTTTACAAAGATTTTTATTCTGAACAATGCACTGTATTGTAGAAGCCAAACCTACGATAACACACCCTATTTCATATTTGTTTGCCTCTTTAAGGCAGTAGGCTTATATAATAATGAAGGGTTGCTCTATGAGTTTACATTCGAAGAAAAGAAATGACAAAGAAGTCCATTTTAAATTTTCCAAAAATTGATTTTTAATTTCGATAATCGGAAAATATTATTGTTGGACAGGAACTGACGAGAGAAAAAACAAATTTCGACAATTGAAGGAGTTATACCTAAGAGCGGAGAGCATATTGTATGTTACCGAGCTAGGTTGTAGGAACGTTTTAGATGACAGAGTCCCTTCTATTAAAGCAACTAGAAATATTTTTTTTGTACCATAAATATTTTATGTTATTTAGTAAGTAAGTTAAAAAAAGGTAATTTTCCTGTACAAAAGCATTAAGGGGGGAGACCACTTCAAAATTTTCAAAAAATCAATTCTTTTTTTTATTACATATTTCGAAAGATTGTGATATCTTAAGAATGTTATGACCAAAGGAAAACTGAAAATATCGAATAGATGCAGAGTTATCGCATTTAGAGCGCCAGAACAACATGCGGTCGTGTGACGCGTCAGATAGCTCGGGCCTTTAGAGGAGGAGCGACCTTCTCTTCACAATGCCACCTACTGTTGACCTTTTGTATGGTCATACAGCTGTTTCGGGGAAGGAAGTCGAAGGTCTTTGTATGCGCCTGCCGCGCCTGTAATAGCCGATTAATCCGTAAGTTACTACAGTTAATAATTTTCGCGTGGTGAGACTTTAAACGCAATTATCTCGAAATCACTTTTTCAAAAACTGCTCGTGTTGTAGCTCAAAAAGTAAGCGACCGATTTAGATGAAGTTTTGGGAGTTTCAGTAATATTATCGGAAGGATATATCTAAAGTTTGAAAGCTAGCATGTAAATAAATAATTTTTTGGGGGTCAAATATGTCGAAAAAATTGCCGAAAATTCAAATTTTGAAGTAAAAAGGCTCCCAAATTTAGAATTTTGCACTTTTTCATTCTTTTTTAGGTATATCCTTCCCCTTAATATGTCAGTAAAAGAATGAACTTTGGTAAATCTTTCTCGGATCAACCCAAAAAGAGTGGCAACTGCAGCAGTTTTCGATGTTGCCGGAAACAGGCGTCCGGAAAACTTCAATAACGTCTCCATTTTGTTGGTCATCGAATAGATGAAATTTTATTTGAATACTGGACAGCTCTAACAAACATTTCTTTCAATTTTGAAAATGATTGGATTATTTTATTACCACTAAAAAAATCCCAAAAAACATTTTTTTTTTTCGCTTTTAAAGTGGTCTCCCCCCTTAAATGTGTTTTCCAAAACTACTCATGTTGTAACTCAAAAGGTTATTGACCGATTGGTCTGAAATTAGGTGAGGTCTTTCTCTATATTACTTACTGAAGAGTAATCCCAAGACTTCTGATACTTCACGTTGGTAAAATACTTTTTGGATGCCAAGAATAGCCTTAAACTTTGACTTTTTTTAAGCGTTTATTTCTTATTGAGATTTTTATTTTCTTTTTATTTTAAAGCTTCCCGTTAGTATATCTTTAAATGGAAAACAATTGAATCCTTAGTTTGAGATAAGTGCGATAAATATGATAAATGAAGCAGTTTGGGCTCTCGAGTTGAAGGGAGCAAGCAAAATATGATCGTAAGCGGCCATTTCGAAAGTTAGAAAAATATATTTGTATCCAAAAAAATTTTAGTGAAAGCTTAAGACTAATAGGTTAAGTCAAAACTCAAGACAAGAAAAAATGTGTATGAGAGGAGGTAGGGCGTCTATTTCCCTCCGCCAAGACGGGAGAGTCAATTGTGTAAAAACTTAACTTTCTAAACATCGTAGGTAGGTATATTAAGGTGCCGTGACATTGTGCCAAACGACATTATGCCAAATGTAGAAATTTGGCACAATGACGCTTTTGCAAAGTGACATTGGGCCAAACATTGGGGTTTGGCATAATGACGCTTTGTAGAAGTGCCATAGGGCCAAATTAGCTAGTGACATTGGGCCAAAAGTAGAAATTTGCACCATCACTGTCATCTGTGCTTACAGAACTTTGCGGCATGACTAAAGAAACTCCAATGCTTATCATTCATAGTGTGAAGGTCTGATGTATTCAAATGTTTTGTTTTTGAGCATAAGATAAAATAATAGTAAGAAATTCGCCTGTGTGTGTAAGAGATGTGTTCTTACTTAGTTCAATTTTAAGATATAAGTGATGAACTTAAAAAAAATCTGCAGCCCCGCGTTAGCTACAGAAAAGGAAGCTAAAAGCGAAGCGGAAAAAAGTTTGGCAAGGGGAGTATGGGTTTGTGTTCTGAAAATTAAAAATTCGGGCGCTACTTAAATCCGCGAATGCTTAAGCCTTATACTCAACCTCAAGAATTTGATATTGTACTTAAAAACTTATCGCAATTTCGTGCGACCCAATCATGTCTAATTTTTCATAAGTCAATGCTCTTTTTCTTCTGAGTCATACGCAAAAAAAACGAACGTGGAAATCTTTTCTAGTTTTTGAATAATTAAACAAATTAAATGGTTTTTTTCAAATCCAATTTTGACTGATTGAACTTTATTCTCTGACCAAAAAATTTTCTGGAAAAATTGTTTTTCATCTTTTTTCAATTTCTAAAAACTTAAAAAGGTTTTAACCTTCTATTTTTAAAATGAACTAAATTGATTTTTAATAATTATTTTCGAAAATCGAGTTGACTTTTTTAAAATTGCTCCCCAATCCTCCTTTTATATGATTTTTATCTTGCCTTGACCCAACCTATCCGTCCTGAGCTTTTGTCGCATCTTATGACGGCATGTGAGCATATGCGTTTCTTCTTAAATGTAATTGATTTTAGCTAATCTGCTCGGCGTGGTGTATCCCTGGTCTGACTTATTCAAAAAGTCGCGGTACCCTATTTATTTACATATTTTATTTAATAACGCTCCTGTACTCTGGTGAATTTGTCTTTGAATTTTTAGAATTGTAGAAAACCTTTAACCAACAGCCTGCTTCAGATGCTACAAATCATTGAAATGTATATAGTATTATTTAAAAAAAAGCTATAACATGTAAAAGTACAGTAAGTGATTTATTTGGCTTTAAACATTTTTTACTCATTTAAAGTCATCTTTTTCTTATAAAAAACCTTTTTCCATAGCGGGGGGAAATGAACTCCCCGTCTTTTTGCGATTTTTTCCTTGTCCCCACACAACCTAACTATCCTGCGGGATTTCGTCGCACCTGATGCAAAACATCCTGTATATCTGAATATAAAATGACTTGGTATATAAAGTGTCATCTTTTTATGATAGTATAGGTGCCCATCTAACTACTTCCACTTCAATTACTGAATCTTAACAAAAAAAATTTCATCACCTCCATTCTATTAACCAGAAACGTGTCTAGAATCCTATTGCTTCACCTATACAAACCATTAATTCTTTTGAGGTTCCAAACACGAAACACTACAGTCTTGCGTTTTTCTTTTTTTTTTTTCAATTGTCTGAAAAGCACTGAAAGCGAATTCAATGATCCTTTGAATGGAGCATAAAAACCTCATCTTCATCGGAAATAGCAGGAAAAATAACATTCCACTCAATGTTCGTAAAAATGTTGAAATAATTTGGTTAATATCCTCATACCCTGCTACATCAAACCACACATACACACAGTCAATGCCACATTTCCTAACTAAAAACCGGAAATACCATACAACAAGAAATCCTTTTCATTGGCAATAAGCACATATAAAACGCGTGCATACAGAAAACCGAACAAAACACATTAAATGTATAGAGCAAATCTCACCCTCTACTCTCCTATATTATCGTAAAATCGGTGTTTAAAGTAATTCGCCAAACACACTAGCTTGCCTCTATATTAGGTTGTTTTTATCACAACCCCATCCCGTCCCCATTTCACTGTCGGTCGTTTGCACTTTTGCGATTTCTATTAACGAAATTGGAAAAAAATTCTTTTATATTATATGAATGCTTTTACATTCGAATGGAATGATTTCCCACTCCCTTTTAGACTGGTGTTTCCTAAAAAAAAAAGTAGAAGAAGTACACAGTTTGTCTGGATTTGAAAACTTAAAAAATGACAACGAATAACGAAATTACAAAGTACGTACTATATATGCATTCGGTATCATCCGGAGGGGATTAAACTGGAGACGGGGCTAAATTGAAACGTTTTGAAATGAGAATTGTGAAATGCAAGTGTCCTTTTGATAACAGAAATTTTTAAGCGAACATAAAGAAAATCCTTGAATTATTGCAATGCGTTAAAAAGGAGCGAACTGTTCTATAGCACAAAAAAAAAAATTTCAGACGCTAATACCTACGTTCACGGCGCGGCACTTCATTTTTCACGGCGTTTTCATTCCAAATATTAGAATTCTCGTCATCGCTAAGCCGGTAAAACGGTGACTTAAACTCATTGACTTGGCCAACCGCACCAAAAGATTCGTGTGCCGAACTTCACCTAGATTTGATTGAAAAAAAGAAACGGGGTCGCAGATATACTTCTTCTCTTTTGAAGAAAAATATTTGCACTCACTACAGTGCAACCAAATTCTTTTGGCTTCTGTGATCGACAGAAGGCGGTTATAAGTTGCTATTGAAGTAAAAGAGCTCTACACGGAGTGTTTTGTAAAAGATGCGACAAAAACCCACGATGGAAAGGTTGGGTCCAGACAAAAGAAAATCGTATGGGAGGGGCCAAAACGTTCTAGAAATTAAAATCTATTTTTAAACAATTGCGACATTGAAACTTGATAACTTAAGAACCAATGACTAAAACAACTTCAATCAAAAAGTGAATTGAAGAACAAACTATAAGCTTTCCAAAACATAAATAGAACGTGGTAAAAGGTGACTTAGTGGACTTAAAATAATTTTTCTCCCATATTTATACGGGAACGGGACTGGGAACGGAAATTTGAAAACTACTGGACGGATCTCAAAAATTCTTTCAGCATTAGGATGCTACGTTATAGCTCAATAACTTTGACTGTATTTCATGCATATATTCCCACGGGAACGGAAGAACGAGCACGGCAACCTTAAAATGACGGACCCGAGCAACACAAGGCGTCTCAGTTTGTCTCCTTCCTAAGCGGAGAGTAAAAGATCTTCCAACTTGACCCAACCTATTCATTAGCTTTTTTTGAAAACTAAGACGCTTTTTTATAAAACTGCACCGAAGGAGATAGACTGCTCTGCATACGATTTTTTTTCTTGTCTTGGCCCATAACCCATCCGTCCTGAGCATTTGTGACATCGTATGGAAAACACCATGTACTTTTTTTTTTTTATATATATACATAATTAACGCGCAAATCAAGGGGTAATGACTACCCTTACAATGTAAAAAACAGTGCGAGAATTTTGGAAAACAGGACAGGATTTGAAAGAAGAAGACATCGATGCACGTTGCTTTTGAGCTTTTGTGAATCGTATTGCAGGGAAAAACAGGGACAGGAAGAGCATTCCACATTCGGGTGGTGCGACTAAAATATGAATCTCTATACTTGACTGTACGCCCGAAGTTGGGTTCAAGGTAAAATTGATGAGCTTTTCTAGCGAGAAGGGTGTTGCGGCTAAATTGTATTTTTTTGTAATTTTTTGTAATTGTAAATGCAACTGTCTATTTCACTAGAGCACTGTTTGTAGAAAAAGCGATAAAAGAGACTGAGACAGTTAGGGTATCGACGATGTTCAAAAAAATCAATCGATTTAACGATCGAACTATCACCTATCAATTTTAACGCTCTATTTTGTACCCTATCAAGTAGTCGCAAAGATGTATGAGGAGCACCTGACCAGATATGGGAGTTATATCCACTTTTGGACGAATGAAGGCTTTATAAATTGTAGCCAGATCAGAAGGGGTGAACGACTTCCTGCATCGACTTAAGAAACCTAAGCATTTAGCAGCGTTTTTGGCGACTTCAAATGTGTGCTCATTCCAACGAAGATCATCGTTTACACACATACCAAGTAGCAAGTACTGACATCTTTCCGATTTCTTTGATGCAGGTACCATTCAAATGGCAATGGGGAAATGTTAAGCTTCCACGACAAGAAACAGCATTGAGCTTTCGAAGCATTGAATTCTACTCGGATTGGAAGTTTCAGTCAAGAGATCATTTATGAAAATGAGGAAGAGAGTCGGAGAAAAAACGGAGCCCTGGGGCTCGGTCGGAAAGGTAGTTTCTAATCCAACGAAGAAGAGACTCAGCGATACCAAAAGCACGCATTTTCGATAAAAGAGCCTGTTGTCAAACTCTATCAAATGCTTTAGAAATATCAAGCGCAATAATCTTACTTTCTCCAAAACAATGTAAAGATTGGTTCCACTTTACGGTGAGATAAACCATCAAATCACCAGTGGACCGTTAGCTTCTAAAGCCGTACTGACGGTCATTGAAGCTTTCGTTCTTCGAGATATTTCATAAGTTGACGGTTCATCAACGTTTCCATGACCTTGGAAAGAAGGGACGTAAGTGCAGTTAAACGGTAATTGGATGGGGAGGAAGGTTCGCCTTTTTTAGGGACCGGCTGGACAAATGCAGTTTTCCATCTGCTCGGGAAAAGCCCAGCAGAATAGGAAAGATGGAAAAGTTTACGCAGTTTTGCCTGCTCTTCAGAATAACGGCGGGTATACCATATGGACCAGCGGATTTCTGTATATTGAGATCTTTGAGGACTCTCGCAACTGTATATAAAGGACAATTAGAGGAGGTTTTTTTTGCCAAAAAAAAAGGTTTTTCCACGGGAATCGCCATTCACGAGAAATTGGCAGGTCCTCCGACAGTAGTTTTGCTACCATAAAAGAGCTTTTACTCGATTTGCCGTTCGGAATCGTCAAAAATTTATGGTCCCTTCCATTCCTCACAAGGTGTGGGTGTGAAAAGTGCTTAAGGCTCTGGAGCCTCCCGCTATGTTACACCATTCTATTAATTTATGTTGAACTTAATATAGACTCATCGATTATTGGTTATCACCGCCGTGTGACAACAAGTAATCTTATAAGGCATAGTCGGAGCAGGAGGACCCACAGCGAGAACCTGCCAGTTTGCATCTGCTTAGTCTCAAATTTGTGTGTTCTTTGATTTGGAACACTTGTCAGCTCCTTGGTAACATCATAAACGGCCCTAATATCACAACTTTCAGCAAGCAGGTGGATGCAATTGAGTCGTACTCTATACTGCTCCTAGGATTCAAGATCGGACTCGTGTACTGCTGAAGCTGCTTTAATTTAAACTTTGTTCGATCTGTCTCTATAGGCATCTGCAGATAGCCATGTGCAGTGAGAAATCTGCTGCCTTATCGTCGAAACTCTGTGTTCCCAGTTATGGAAAACTAAGCACTGATCGCCATTGGCCAACATTCTTAAATGTTTGCTCAGATATAATCATAGCTCCTTTTTCTAAGCTGAGGTGGTTCCAGCTGAGTTATTTGCGCACTTCTGCATTCTGAAGTCTGTCAGCATTGTACCTGAACATAGTAGCGAACAAGCTCTAAACTAATGTCAGTTAGCTTGTTTCGATCATAAAGAAGATATCTTCCCATTCGGCGGCTAAGACCGATGGTCTATCTCAGGGTTTCCCAGACTATTTTGAGCCACAGACCCCTTTTCCAAAATTAACTGACACCGTAGACCCCCAAAGCCGAATTGCTTTAAAAATCCTGTCTCAAGTTTTTTACTTGCTTTTATAGCTACCTGGTACCTAAGCAAGTTTTGCAGTAGTGCAGAAAGAAAATTTTTTGAGATAACAATAAACATGACATTACGATGATAGCAGGCATAAAATTCGTGGTACCCGTGGTGCGATGGTTAGCATGTCCACCTGCTAACCCAGAGGTTCGAGGTTCGAATCCCAGCAGAGGCGCAAAAATGTTTTTTCCCGGGTATCGCCTTTCGCGAGGAATTGGCAAGTCCTCCGTTAGTAAATTCATGCCATGAAAAGCGCTTTCTCAATTAGCCGTTCGGATCCGGCATAAAATTGTAGGTCCCCTCCATTCCCTCACAAGGCATGGTTGTGAGAAATGCGCTAGGCCCAGGGGCTCCTCGCTCTGTAGCGCCACCCTATTTATTTATTTAGGTATAAAATTCAATAAACATGAAGAGTAGTTCATAATTATGCAAGTTTTCAAAAATCGTGCTCTTAATTGAAAATAAATAATAATTTCTAGATTTGAAAAATTAATGCGATGGATGAATTTGGTGGCTTTCTACCGATCTTGCTAGATCTGGTTTAATATTGGTAAGTTGCAGCCTTAAATCTCCGCGTTCGTAGTTCGTTGACTTTCAAACGGTTTTTTTTTTTTCGTCATAATGTTTGCAACCACACTGAAGCCTTTTTCAACTAAATATGATGATGGAAAAGCGATGAGATATTTTTCAGCAATGTTCCACAATGCAGTATTTTGAGTTTCAATGCTGTGCTGCAACCAGAACTTCTGATAGCCTTCGTTGAACTTTAGATTAAGCTCTTCGTCAGTTTGGATGGTGATCAACTCTACTTGCATTATCACTTTGGCTTCTTCTATGGCTGTTATACTGTACAGATTTATTATCCACTCAGGAATTTGTAAGTTCAAAATATCCTCAAACCTTTTGGTAAAATCTTTATGAAGCGCGTCCAAGTGAGTGACATACATATATGATAAAATAACATCGTCTTGAAGGATTTCTGTTGACTTCGACAATTGCGGAAACTTCTTTTCTGCTTAAATTTTGTTTATAAAAAATAAGTTTTCCCACAAACGCCGCTAAAATTGATTAGTTTTGATCAAGTTGAGATCGTCACCCTGCAGCTGCAAGTTGACTTTGTTGAACATGCCGAAGATATTACTTATGTAATAAATATCCGTCATTGAATTTTTCAGATTTTCTTCCAAATTCGGATCTTTTCATTTAGAAACTCCAACACAGACCCTAAAATAGCTGAAAATCTTGCTAAGCAAGCACATCTTAAAAGCCAGCGAACTTCAGTGTGCTAAAGTAACTTAGTAAAGACTTCGTCGTTATCCTCACAAAGCTGAGCAAATAACCGAGAGTTCAATGAATTGCTTTGAATCTTGTTGACAGCATTTATAACGTATTGCAAAGACTGGTGTAGTCTAGGATTCAGATTTTTGTTACTAAATGTTGTCTATGAATCACGCAATGAATCACCAGTACTTCAGGCAATTGCCGCTTTAAGTGAGCTATTAAACCACGATGACGACAAACCATAGATGGTGCTCCATCGGTCGCAACAGAAATACTGTTTCTCCATGGAATAGCTTTTCGGTAAAAAAAAGTTCCACTGCCTGAAAAATGGATTACTCTCGAGTCTCGAGTATCAAGCCTTCTTTTTTTTCAGCCTTAAAATGTTGTATCAGAGTCCATTACACTGCGAATTGCATTATAGGTCTCATTATCCAATAATTGAAAAGCATAAAAATATTGCAATGATCAACAGTCTCTATACTTATGCAATAGTACGTACTACTGAAAAACTCAAGCGATCGATTGAGAGGTTTTTGCTGAAACCAGGTTCATTCAAATCTGCGTCACCACGTTTACCACTAAAGTAAACAAAAAGAATAACATTAAATCTTCTTGCATATCCATTGTGATTCATTTGATAGAGCACGATACCAAAGGCAATTTATGTTTCCCAATCGAAAGTTTATGTTCATTGCGCCTTCTAAGTTCATACGAAACTAATATACTTATACCTACGTCCCATATAAACCAAGTAGGAAACTTAGTGCCATGAGTTAAGGGGACCCTATTCTGTGTACGAGTACATAGGACACAAATTAAAAGTGTCCTGTTTTTTCATTTGATTTTTCCTGTTCCACTCTTGGCCTATTGCTCTGTAAATCACGGTTAAGGTAGCAAAAAATCATGTGCTCGAAGTATCTGTGTTATTGTTACTCGTAAATCAGGATAACGAGGACATCCTTGAAAGAATAGTCTATATCTATATTCATTTGGTTTTTGTTTTTTTTTTTTTTTATCTTTTTCTTGCTCTCTCTTTAAGTTTTCAAAGCACATTCGTTTTTTATTGTTCTTCGTTTAGGGCTCATTTGTGGGCAATTAAGGGAGGCCAAATAATAGTCTGTCAGGTCACTTTGCTTTTGTCATCAAAATGAGCAATGTTAGGATTTGCTTTGACAAATTGTTTCAAAAAGGAAATTAAAAGACTTTTTCTGTGTGGTCTTCGTTTCACTTTTATAGATTTCTTTTTTGCTTTTTTTTGTTTTATTGCTCAAAGTTCATAGAAGAACATGCCGAAATGTAAATTGCATTTTACTTTGTTTCATAATTAGCCAGAATTGACAAACAGAGAGGCACATAAGCAAATTGACTGACAATGCTCGCTTGCTTTCCACAAGGACTAATGATGATGAGAGAGTCCTCTAGTATCTTTTGCACTGTAATTGGGGTTTAATTAAGAAAATTGATAATTAAATTCAAATTGAGTTGACTGTTTCAACCGAACCATGCCTTTTCTCCCTGGTTGCGACTTCCCTTCTCAAGATCCTTTTCATTCGAATGTAATCGCATTGGAAACGCCAAAAAACCCTGAAGTAAAAAGGGTTCAGGAAGTTCAACACCACCACCAGTTTAATTAAAACTTCATTATGACGCATGCATGCATAAACGACCAAATAGACGAAACGTAACTCCATATACTACCAACTACCATACCAACCCTCCTCATAGAATGACGGTATTTTTAGAGAAACCAAAAAGCCAGACAGACGTACAAAACTTGCATGCAGACGACAAGCGAATAGGACTCAGAAATGCTGTTGCAAACAGTAAAATGTCCCATATGAGTTGTTGTGGATCATCAAATTGGTGGAAAGGAAGAACCAGCTCTTTGGGTAGTGCGGTAGTGGGTAGTGCTGCTGCCTTCATATCTACTCTTGAAGAGCAAACAATTCTCACAGGTGCCTCATGCAGTTGACTTTGTAACAGAGATGCAATTTTTTTATGAATCTTATTTTTAATTTTATTCTCTTCATTTCTGTGGCAAGTGTTTTAATTTCCTGTCTCTGTTTTAGAGTAGGTATGTGTGTTATGCTGAGACTTGGGAGCAGGATGTGGATGGTAGTTCAATAAATTTGTTTTATTGAAGTATGCTATGGGGAGCATTTTTCTCTTTATTTTCATTGGCTAGACAACATGATATCGTTTGCTTTGATATGCATTCGAATATCAAATAAAGGGGTCTTATGTATAGGTTTGTATACCTACGTATAGCTTTACCTAAATTACAAAAGCCTTACGTCTCAATTGTAGTTACTTCAGTTGATTGTGTTTGAACTGTTAACAGTTTCTAAACTTCAAAGGTCTGACCCCTGGCAACTCATTGAGTTATAATTTTTGTAAAAATGAAAGTAACTTCAAGTTTTGAATGAGTAAACTCTTCCCATTCCTGTGCAATAGGCAACTACAGTTTTGAAGTTGCGACAGCGACAGAAACGCCTCAGTTATTTGTTAAGAATTTAGGATTGTTAGGTGCTCATGTAAATAATCCTCAAAGATTTCCTTCTGATGCTCGTATGTCGTTCTGGTGGTTAAAGTTACTCAAAAATAGAGTTCAAGTGACCTCCCCTCCATTTTGCGTTTCGCCCAGGTACAAACAATGGGCTCATCAGTTAGATGTTGTTTGTACCTTTCTGAGACACAATGTTTGGTCGATGTTTATCGACACGTATTAACTTATTCTAGGAGAATATTTTTTTTTTTTTCTATTAACGCATTTGCTACAGAATACGGGAAAACATTTTCTAGGTGCATGAATGTAACCAAATTACCCTACAAGTATAAAGTTTACAGTGTGTTTGCACTGTAAATTTTATATAATTTTTTTTCTTTCTGTTAACGGTTTATGCTCCAAATGATTTTGGGTTAAAACGCTCATACCGATGGTTATCTCTGATCCTTAAAGGCAGCCGTTGCCTCATCGGCCGTACTTTGTATCGACTAAGCGAAAGTTATTTTACCAGTACCTAATTTTTATAACATGGCTACATCTGCAGTTCACCAGTAAGAAGATTTTTGAGTAAGCAATTGTGGAATAAAATGTGCATGCTTAAGAAGACGCTATACCAAAAGCTCAGGATGATGAGCTTTTGGTATAGCGTCTTTCAGATACATGTGCTGAAATAGTAGCTCTACTCTTCTAGAATAGAAGTGCAACCTCAGTTTCAATTCAATTTTGGGCAACTTAAAAAATCCCCTGATCATTAAATTCTCTTGAGAAAACCACAAAATAATTTTTAATATATAACTAAACGGTTTTTAGTTTTGTTTTAAGCGTTTAAATAAATGAAGAGAGGGTCGTGTCCCCAGTTGTCGAACACTTAGTGACTTGCAATGAAATAATCGCTCACTGCCAGACAACCTTCGATATTCAATAAACGAAGTTAAATTAATTAGATTCTCAAACTCAAACTTTATTTAATAAACTTAAATTTAATTCTGTAGCTTTAACCGTTTTTTTATAAAACAATATAAACTGGAAAACAGTCCAATTCCCCAGTAATCGAACACTTGTTTCCTAAAGCCGAACATTAAGTTTCAAGACTAACATTTAATTACTACACAAAACAGACATTTTTAAAGTTTTCTTTATTTTAAAATATCCAAACATTTTTATTTATATTTTTATATTTTATATTTATTTTTATATTTTTTTTTTTTATATTTATAGTTTCTCAATTTTATTGAACCACATAAATAAGATTTGAAGAGTTGCACACAAAAGTCTTTATTTTGAGCACAAAGTTGGGTGTACGTTAAATGGTTATGCTAAATGGTGACAACCTATATTTCTTAAGCCATCTTCTTTGGCAAGAAGTTATGAGACACCTACGTCATGATTGAAATTGTTAACTGTTCGAACAAAGGAAACCTAAAATTGTACTGAGTTTCCTTGATTCGAACACTGAAAAAAGGTGTTCGAATACTGGCCCCAAAGGTTTTGCTACTTTTATTGATAGAAAGACCTAAAAATTATTTAGTTTCTTTTAACATGTAAGGCCTGAGCTTAAAAAAACTATTTTGATGAAGTTGCCTATATTCGAACACTAGTGTTCGAACAGGAAACTCACAACAATTTAGTTTCCTTTGATCGAACAGCTAAAATCTAGTAAGACTATTAACTTTTAAGATAAAATTTTAACGTAAATGAACTAAAATAAGCATTATATAACGAAAAACCCTTACAACATAAATATTTAGCTTCAATTGCCCCTTAAAATCATAGTTTCTCACGACACTTGCAACAGTCTCCTTCTTATATGGAAACCCACAATTGCCCTATTCTTTGAAAGCTAGTCACAAACTACTATTTTTTAAACGTTTACATTGGTTGTACTGAGGGTTAAAGAGTATAACACCCTTTACAATTTCGCATTAAAAGAAATTAAAAAAATGAGAAATAATGCAGTTTGAGCGATGTTTTTCAAAAAGTGTTCGACAACTGGGAGTGTTCGAATTTAGGCGACCTTACCCGACTACAAACTGAATAACTCCATGCCATTTTCGCTTAAAAATGAATTCGAAAAGTCGACGAAAACAGAGTGAAGGAGTGAAAATATACAATCCAACAAGCGTTCAAGTAACTGGTTTCAACAAGACGGCGCAACATGTCGCACAGCAGCTCGTGCCACAATTGATTTATTGAAGGAAACGTTTGGTGACCGCATAGTTTCAATTTTCGGACCGGTGAATTGGCCTCCAAGATCGTGCGGTTTAACGCCGTTTGACTACTTTCTGTGAGGATATGTGAAGTCGCTAGTCTACGCCAATAAGCCCGAAGTGACTGACCACTTGGAGGACAATATTCGGCGCGTTATTGCCGATATACGGCCACAAATGATGGAAAAAGTAATCGAAAATTGGACCTCCTGATTAGACAACGTCCGAGCCAGCCGTGGCGGTCATATGCCAGAAATCACAATTAAATTATAATGCCAGAAGATTGTCTTCCGAATGAAGTAAATTTCATATCAATAAAAAAATTTCGTCTTCGTTTTATTTCAATTCAAAGTTTTATACCTCTAAAAAAAACACCCTTTAGATATTAAAATAATGAAAGAGCTTACAAAGTTACTACCTACATGTTTTTTTTTTCATGAATCATGGCTGATTAGCAAAACTTCTTTTAGGAATGTATTTGAATTGTATAGTATAGAAGTAAACAAAATATTCGTTGCGTGGTAAGTGGGTTATTACGCTCAGACGTTTTTAGGAAGACGCAAATAAGTGCGAAAGAGAAAGAGAAAAGAAGAAAGGAAGAGAAAAGAGCAAAAATATGTTGAAAATATACGAAACACGCAGCAACAGAAAGTCTTAATGTAGTAAACCACTACCAAACTAAACAACCATAGGGTCTCATAACTATCTAATCTTATGTTTATTATTAGTCATTCTATTTCACATATCCCATATGGTCTAGTGGCTAGGATATCTGGCTTTCACCCAGAAGGCCCGGGTTCGATTCCCGGTATGGGAAACATTTTTGTTTATTATTTTAGTGTTTGAAGTTATTTTTGATCTCTCACTCACTCAAATATTTACTTAATCACTCATTTTGCGAAGAGAGAAACTAAATATAATGATAATGAGGCTTTTTCTTACTTTCGTGTGAAATATACATAATGTTGTTGTTTATTAGAAAGCAGCTCAATACACTGAGGGAAAAAGTAAAAAAAAGAAATCGCGCGAGTATAGACGGCATACTCTCCATTTAGCGTACCACCTTCTCGAATCGGAAAAGCCAATGTAGAGCTTTTGGAACGCATAATCTTTTAATATAGTAAAATAGTTTAAAGAGCTTTCATACCTGAGTAAACAACCAATTTCAATCACTAAAGGGAGAAATTCAGAGCATAGGCGGCGATAGCAGCGACTTCCCCTTCGTGATGCTACTATAGTTTATAAATACAATCGCGCTAGTGGCAAAGGGAGGAAGTGTCTTTGAAAAGTTTTTGGAGGTACAGTGATACTAACGCAGTATTACATAATATGCAGTGAGACAACGGTCTAACTTGGCATATTTGAATTGTAGCTGTTATACTCGAGGCCAAGGTTTGTAACATACTTCTTTGAATTCGTTGCATACGTCTGCTACTTTTCATCTTTTTCTACTTCGATGGGCTCATTTTTATATAACTTTCAAAATTTCATTGAATGGAATCGAAAAATCATTCGCTTTACTAGAGCAGACTTTTTTCTTATGGTATGATGTAAAAAGTGCATTATTTGCTCACTCGTTCAAACCTACGGTCGCCCTGTGGTCGCAAAAAAAAGTTTTTTCCTTAAAAAACCTCAACTTTCTTTGAAGCACTCAAACTTAAGTCGTATCCAATTGGTTTCACCCTGGGAGGTGGAAGTACTCAGTTTAAAAACCTATGAAGCACTTGTGTCTCTTTCCATCCGGCGAAAACAATCATTTGTGACAGCCACTTCTCGATTTGAAGTAAAAATCATCTCAAGAAGCACTAACTTATGTTGCTAAAATGTCGAATGTAGGTATTTGAAAGAATTTTGCAAAACCGAATGACTTCATATCTAAGCTCTTTAAATCTTCTAACACCTAAGCAGTCGGGGTTTCGACAGGGACATAGTTGTATGACGACCTTCTTAAAAGTAACGGAATACCTACATTCGACGAGCTTTGGACAAAGAATATGTAAGCTTTCTCATCCTTTTGGATTTCTCCTTTAACAATGTCGACCACTCGATTGGTGTGATAAACTTCTTTGTTTCTTTAACTTTTCGACTTGTTCTATTAAACTTCTATCTTCTTACCAGTCTGGACGAAAACAGTGTGTGAAGTTGAACAACATAATGTCTGATCTTCTTCCGATATTGCGTGGCGTACAAGGTTCTATTCTTGGTCCACTCTTGTTCTCTCTTAATGTTGATGAACCACCGTCAACTGTTAAATATTGCTCTGTATAAATATATGCCGATGTCCTTTGGGCTCATAGAGGATGGTATATGTATATAGTTTTAATGAAAATATCGAGCGCATTTCGATTTGGTGGAAACAAAGTAGTCTTCTGTTAAATCCTGAAAAATTGTTTTCTTTGGCGATTTCTAAAAAAACCTGTCGACTTATCGTTCTTTCCCCCTTTGAATTTGCAAAACACACAAGCACATCTAGTGGGTAGTAAGACCTATGACATTCTTCGATCATTGTGGGCCACACAGTTTTATACTCCTCAAATAGTTCGAATTCTTTTGGTGAAAATTCTAGTCGTAGCAACTGAACTCTGATCTATGGTTGTAAATTTATACACATTTCGAGTCCGCCATTAAGAGAACAAGATAGAAGAGACGTTTCATCTTAAAATTGCGTAAACATAACAATACTTCAATTTTCTACAAGTCCATCCTTAGAATGACATTCGAGAACTACTTTTTCTCTCAAATTACTCAAATAATAATTGTTTTATTGAACGTTATATATATACAATTGATACTTATACTAGATAATTTTAGAATTTAAAAAATGATAACGTAAGAATGTTGGCACATAGGGGGCCTAACCAAATACTTTGTCTAGAATTGAAATAATAACTTAATATTATATAGCTGAAAAGAAAAAAAAAATCTTAATTATAAGTCGGTTGACTAAGGTGATCTCGGGATGTTCCGTCCCGGTTGTCGCTGGCGTCCCTCTGCATGGGGAGGTCGGGTCGTAGGGGGTGGCATTAGCCACGGAAATATGCTGACCCAGGGTCAGCGTAGAAATTGGTGGCTTTTTGCCACCAATTTTTTGATATCTGCAGTGGTTTTTCTTACTGTCAATAACACGTATTGATCTAAGGGCATCACTTTGGCTTTCTCGTACACAAGCTGGTTGCTGTAGTGTCTTTGGCGCTGGTGGTTGAAAGTGAGGCCGGTGCAGAGTCTCAGAATTTTCCTTTCGAAAAGTAGGAGCTCATTCGTCGCTGTCTTGGAGATGGCAAACCAGGCTGGTCTGCAGTAGTTGATGACGGGTCTCAGCAGTTGCTTGTACATCAGAAGTTTCGTTGACTGACTTAATCCTGTTTTTCTTCTCATCAAAGGGTAAAGTCGGTGGAAAGCGAAGTTGGCCTTCTTCAGTACAGCGCGTGAGTGCGGGTTAAATTTAAGCACCTCATTAAAGTTGATACCTAAATACTTCGCGTTCAGTTGGGCAGTCAGTCTGGTTCCATCGGGTAGCGATAATGATGTTGCTCTGCACCTTCCAGCAGTACGGCAGCCTCTATAAACTCCAGGCCTTCTGAAGCAGACGAGTTCAGATTTGGTTGAGTTGACCCGTATACCCCACTTACTATAATAGGCATATAGTCTGTGGATGTGAGTTTCCACTCTCCGTGCAGCTATGGATGGCGAAAAAGAGGTGCAGTATGTTAAGGAGTCGTCAGCGTAAAGCAAGTTTTCGCAGTCCCTTGGGGTAGGTTGGTCCGACGTCAATATGTTGAAGAGGAATGGCCCTAGCTTCGATCCTTGAGCAACTCCTGCTCTGATACTTTTGGTGGCTGATTTTGCGCTTCCGACTTGAACGAAGAAGTTGCTGTGGGAGAGAAAGGAAAAAATTATTTTTATTAGCGGAGCTGGAAAATTTAGTAGGTGGAGTTTATTGATGAGAGCATCAATCCATACGCTGTCGAATGCTTTTTTAACATCCAAAAAGCAAGCGACGGTGACCCGATGGCTGTTGAGGGCTGCGGTGACGTCTTTATGCAGTTTCATCAACGGATGTAGGGAAGAATGCTTTTCCCGGAAGCCGAACTGCATGTCTGGGATGATGCTATTTTCCCGGCAGAACTTCTTTAATTTCCTGAGTAAAAGCTCCTCCAGGAGCTTACTTAGGCTGTTCAGTAGGGAGATGGGCCTGTAGTTGCCGATGAGATTCTGATCGCCTTTTTTCGGAATCGCCACTATCTTGGCTGTTTTCCACTACCCGGGAAAGTAGCTGTTGTTGACGCAATTATTCATTATGATGGCCAGACAAATTACTCAAAATGCGGTGCTACACCAACCAACACTAGCCTATAGGTAAGACCTTTTTAGGGTGAATATAGACATTCATAAACGTTTTTTTTACTCCAAACAATTTTGAAAAAATCTTTTTTTTTTTTTTTCATAAATTTGCTATTGTATACTCGTAGAAATAGTATAGAATTAATCCCGAAGGTCAGTAAGACCGAGAATCAGGTATAAAAGAGTGGGCAGCGCTGCGGTAGGCTCGAGAATTCGGACTTTTCTCCGAACCACTTTTATTTTACTCTATTTTTAGTGATGACATTGATAAAATAATGATTTTCCATAATCTCGACTATCAGTTTGATACATTGCGTAAAAAAATAATCATAATCGGAAAAAAAAACCAGAACGTTTAATTTTTTTCAACTTTAATCGCGAATGGAACACTTTGTGAAAAAGTTAAAAAAGATCTTTTTTTAAGAAAATTAAATTTCCTTTAAGGAACATGTTTCCAATTTTTCACATATTGATTTGTACGTGAGTTAAGAAACTCCAAAATAAAAAAGCAAAATCAAAAAACATACCATTTTTCAAAGCTTGATTACTCGAAAACGGTTAGTCTGAGAACAATTTTCAAAAAGACCTTTTTTAAAGGAAATTTGATTTTGTACAAAAATATTTATCGTTAAACTTGTTGGGCCTAAATTAATTGAACAGTTTTGACGCTCAAATAAGGTTAGGTCTAAGAAAGCTGAGCTCAAACTTTTTTGTAATTTTTTTTAGCTATCCCAAACAATATTTTCAATATGGTTTTTGAAATAAAAAAAATTTTTTTTTTGGCCCAGTCTAATGTACATTATGTAAGAAAATTGATTACTCAACATGTTTTGTTCTATAAATAAAACGTATTGAAAAAAAACTACGTTTTTTTGGAGTAACTTGGCCTTAAGAAATATCGATATCTCGAAGGCTACGCGAGATACCGAAAAATTTTATTCATATTTTTCATTTTCCTTTCTTAAAATCTAATAAAAATTATCGAATTCGTTGAATACCGTTATCTCCAAATAAAAGCGAAAATTTTCCGATTCTTTCAGCAACGAACCAGATTTAATCAGCAACTGCAACAGCTTCGTCATCATTGCAGCCACAGTACAGTACAATCATGTTTTAAATAGTTTGCCATACAGACAACGGCCTTGTCAACCGAAAAGAGTTGGTTCAGTCGTTCATCAACTGTGAAAGCGCACAGACGTGTTGGCGACTTTGGCAGTGTATAACTAAATTCGGAGTGTTTTTAGAAAAGTATTAGAAGCAGTGTTTTTAATAAGGGCAGTAGCCTAGTGGGTAAAGCGTACGACTACTACTACAAAAAATCACAAAATACAAAAAACCAAAAAAAAAAAAATTAAAAAAATACAAAAATCCAAAAAAAATTATAAAATACAAAATACAAAAAAAAAAACAAAAATCAAAAGCTTCTGTGGCTGCCCTAGTTTTAAGTAGATTTAAGTAGTTTTAATTAGTTTTAATTAGTTTTAAGAAAACAAAAAAAAAAAAAAATGATCAAGAAAGCTAAGTTTTTTTTTTTAAATTTTCTTAGTTTTAACTAGTTCTAGTTTGTAATTAATAAGGTATCATAAGGCCGAAAGGCATTAGTAGTAAGATATTGAATAATTTAGAGTACCCGCCTAGGGTCAGTAAGTTAATTAAGTTATTATATAAGCTAGTTTTACACATTTTTGTTAGCATGTAAGTAGATATAAGATAAAGTTAATAAAAATGAATTGAAAATGAAAAATGAGCGTTCGACTACAGTGTGGAAGGACACGGGATCGATCCCCACGCGAACCTGAAAGTTCAACTTTTTTGGCTAAAAAAAATTGCCGAACAAAAAGAACGAGAAAAGATATTGAAAGAGATAAGGGAGAAAACTGATGATGTGATGGACAAATCAGGTCCATCAACATCTGGTGAGGCGAGGTTGGTAGCAACAACAACAACCACAGCAGCGGCAACAACCGCAACATCAGTAGCGGAAACTACCGCAACAATAACAGCGATAACAACCGCACACAAGAGAAGGCGACGCATTCAAGCGAAGCCAAATCTAGTTCAACGTAAACAGAAAGTGGTGGAAGATAAGGAGGTTGGAGAAAACATGATGTCAACCAGTTCTGACGAGGAAAGCATGAATTCCACATACGAGTACGAATCGAACGGAGGAGAGGGCCGTTACACAGGTAGCGGCAATTCGTTCGCGGCCCTAGCCGATGATAAAAACGACGAAGAAGAAGATGATCAACGGATGCAAACTTTGACAGAGATATTGGCGAAAATGAATAATGAAATTGAGGCAATCAAAGCAAGACAGATTGCCCGCAGGCAAGCGGCAGCCGAAGCCAAGCAACAATCACAGCGACAGACAGCAGCAGATAAGGCAACAAAACAACAGCAGCCTACAACAACAAAGGTTGCTGATATAAAAACTGCGCCCGTGCAGCAACGCGGGACTACAGCAAAAAAAGCTGTACAAAATAAAAAAACTGCCAAAGAAGAGCAGCCCCGTGGGACCGCGGCTATAAAAGCCGCGACAACGATCTCCAGCAGAAAACAGCAGCCAGTAGAGCAACAACAGAAACAGCAACAACAACAGCCAGCACAACAACAGCAGCAGCCAAGAGAAAAGACCACAAAGAAAGGTAGGGTGCCCCCGATAAATACCCTCAACATGGAGTTGAAAGCCACTACAAATCTATGTAAGTCCGCTGTTGGCGACAAATTTAAAATTAAGCGATTAGGTCAAGATCGACATGCGATCCAATGTGAAAGCATTGGTGACCATAAGATCGTTCGGGCGTTGTTGCAAACAACAGCCACCGAACATTTTACTTTTACTCCCAAAGAGGAGAAACCCAAAAGCATGTTACTTAAAGGGATAGAGCCTACCTCTGATCCAGAGGAGCTCTTAGTTGAACTCCGCAGGTTGGCGGGCGACGATCTCGAGTTTATCGGGGTCAAGTCGTTCACCACGGCCAAGGCAAGACGGGAGAAGCGGCTATTGCCGATGTTCCTCGTCACCCTATCACCCAATAGCCGTCTGGAGAGTCTAAGGAAAATCTCCGTCCTGGACTACCAGATGGTAAGATGGGAAAAATTAAACAGGCACGGGGACATTTTACAATGTCTTCGTTGCCAACGGTTCGGTCACGCCGCATTCAACTGCCAAATGCAGTCGAGGTGCGTCAAGTGTGGAGAGAACCACAACGACAAAGAGTGTAAGCTCGGTGAGACAAGGGTCGAAGACAAGACCCTACTGAAGTGCGTTCTCTGTGGTGGAGATGGGCACCCTGCTAATTATCGGGGTTGTCCTCGATAACAAATTATTAAAAAGTCAAAAAAAGCTGCTCCAACAGCAACTAAGGATGAGGGAAGGCAAACAGCCAGACCAATTCCAAGGGCCGTCGTTCCCGAAGTCTCCTACGCCCAAATGGCGTGGGGGGGCTGGGAAAACGGTACAGCCTCCTCAGAAAGCGGCCGCACAGCCATCTGTGTCAAAGGCAGCTACTGGGGAGTCAGAGGTGATGGTCGCTCTGCGTGTCATTCAGGCACAAATGAGTGAACTATCACGGCAAATAAGTGAGCAGGCGCGTAGGGTGGACTTGATCTACCGTGCAGTGCCGTCGCTTGCGCAATTTTTAGGTTAACGGGCGCGCTGCCGGAGAGGCCTTTTAAGATCCTAGCCGTGAATGTGAATTCGCTAGTTAGGATAGAACGACGAACCAACTTCTTTGAGTTGTTAAATGACCAACGTCCTGATGTATGTATGGTTAGCGAAACTAGGCTAAACCAGCATCACAATTTGACGAATAATAATTACATTATCGTAAGGAGGGACCGACCCAACTCGACTTTCGCGGGTGGGGTTGCGATCTTCATACGTAAGGGCATTGCTCATAAAGTAATATATAGTGGTGAAGTACGCCGATTCCAGTTGCTTGAAGCGTGTATCGTATGCATTCCTCTCCAACAGGGGAGGCGGTTGTATGTGGTCGCGATCTATGCGCCGGAGGCTTCTCAAAATTCATGTTTTATAACAGAGCTTGAAACACTTTTTCGATGTCTGAAACTGAACTCAGAAGAAAACTATTTCCTTTTGGCCGGTGATTACAATGCTAAACACCAAGATTGGGGAAATCAATTAGCCAATCCAAGGGGGACCCAGCTATTCAATTGGCTGGGGCTCCACAGCATTGAGTGTAAAGTCGATCTGCTGGCTACTGACAGGCCTTCATATCCTCGAAGTGGCTCTTATTTGGATCTATTGCTTTTAGACTCAAGACTGAAACTGACCGACGACTTTCTTCGACGGACGAAAAATTGTTTGACGACGGTTGAGTACGACAGTGACCACTGTGGACTTGCCGCCGTCATACTGCTTCCGAACGACCTTGTGGAACTGGAGGAGTACGTGCCGACGCACTCTTACAACTACGGTAAGACACGTTGGCCGCGCTTTTCCGGTGCCGTCTCAAGGGAACTTCGTTCGAACGGTATTGCGCCGCCATGCAACAGGAATCTGTCGAACGTTGAGATCGATGGGTACCTGCAACGTATGGAGGATGCAATCCGTAGTACAATGGACAGGACAATTCCTAAGTATAGGCAAAACGATCCAACGAACATGTACAGAAACGCGACAATCGACGCACTTTACAAACAAAAAAGTAGACTCCTGTCGAGACTCAAACTCTTGCACAGGAGGTTTACTGACCGACACGATTTGGAGATTAGAACTCTGAGGTCACAGATCAAAAATCTCCAACAACTTATTAAAGAAAACTATAGAATTTCCATTTCATGTTTCTGGAACAATAAAATTCGGGCTGTGCAGTCCAACAACCCGAGTATGTTTCCGGAAATAAATAAAATTTTTAGGAGAAAAGATCAAAATGACCTTCAGGGTATTAAACTCCAAAGGACGACAGAGAACAAAAACTTACTTTTGACAAAAGGGATAGATCCGGATGAGGCCATCCTGGATGATGACCACTTTATAGTGGAAGATGCTCAGGAGAAGGTAGAGACGGTGGGTGCTGTTTTCGAGCGAGTATATAAGGTGAATGAGTGCATTCGCCCGAATTACGACCTTGAGAATAGAGCCTTCGTTGGACACTTCTATCTTAGAGACGAGATCTCGCATTGGCGATCCGAGAATCCTGGTTTCACTAGGTTCAATGACGACCGACTTGCAAATGCAGTCATCGCCCAACGAAACGGGGATAACACCCTGTTCGTTACTAAGATGGACCTCTTGGACATCTTTCACAAAATAAAGAAAAAGAAGTCAGCAGGAGTCGACGGCATACCCAATGTTGTGCTGCGAAACCTCCCTTCGGAAGCGGTGGACATATACACCACGTTGTTCAACAATGCGCTGAATAATGCATATTATCCAGTGCGTTGGAAGACGGCAGTGGTCCATCCTCTCCTTAAAAAAGGGAAGGATGGTTCCAATCCAGCAAATCTCCGGTCAATTAGTCTTCTCCCGAGTATCAGCAAGGTATTCGAGAAAGTTCTCAATAGAGCTCTGTCCACATGGGCTGAGGACAAACATATTATTCCAGAAAATCAGTTCGGTTTTAAGGCGGGCCATGATACCACACATGCCGCGTCTAAACTAGTATCAGATATTCAATGGAACAAAGCTAAAAATCAGTGTACGGGTGCATGTCTGGTTGACTTGGAGAAGGCATTCGATACCGTTTGGTTAGACGGTCTTTTCTATAAGTTGATCAGATATGGCATGAGTAAACCACTGCTTTATATTCTAAATGACATGCTTCATGGTAGAACGTTTGTTGTGAAAAGTTGCAACACAACTTCTACCAGAACTTTTAAAATACAGAACGGTCTACAACAGGGGGCGGTGAATTCGCCTATTTTATTTAGCATTTTCACCGGCGATCTAATTGGTTCTCTTCACCATGCTATAGCGTACGCCGACGACCTTATTGCGTACAGAACAGGTCCAAAGATCGAAGTCATCAGAATACTTTTGCAGCGTGACTTTGATAAGATCCAGCAATATTGCGATGACTGGAAGTTGAAAATCAACGTCCAGAAATCGGAAACAATTGTGTTTAGAACCTCGTTGGCTCGGGCCTCATGGGATACGAGAAAGAACTGGCGAAAGCTGGTGATCGTTGATCTACATGGCCACCCACTGCCAAGCAAAGTAGTAGTAGTTTTAACAAACATATGGATGCGGCTCTGGCCAGGGCTAGGGGAGCTTTTGCTCTGACAAGGCGACTGTTTCACAGCAGTCAACTTGATAGCAGAGTGAAGGTGATTTGCTACATGGCCCTCATAAGGCCAATGATTGTCTATGGGTGCCCCGTGTGGTTCAATGTTACAGCGTCTCAAATGGAAAAGATTCGGGTGTTTGAGAGACAGTGTCTGCGTACCTGTCTTGGATTGCACAGAACACCAGAGTCGGAGTACAGAAAATATTATCCTAATGAGGTCCTTTACAACGGGGCTCAAATAAACAGGATCGACAACTTCATTATAAAACTGACTCGTGGTCACACTGCAAGAGCGATGACCTCGACCAATGGCCTGATTTTTGGGGCTTATTACCCCAACACTGAATATATGGAGAAAACGCGCTTCAGTGGATTTGTCCCACCGGAGGCTTTCCTCTATTTTGATATGGTAGGGTTGATTCAGGATAGATTGGCGGTTCCGCTAATCTACCACGTCTGCCGTAAGTCCGTGGAACGACGACTCCTTTACAACCGAGACGTCACCGCAGTAGGCGGAGAAGCTGTAGAGCTCCTCCGGTTCAGTAGGGCGGTTTCAGATCGCGATCGTCGTGACGTTGTTAAAACGTCGAATATGTTCTGGTGGTTGTCGGAGCAACAACAAGAATTTGATAATGATAGCGAGTCGCCAATGGCTGGCTTACACAGGTTTAGCGTGTAAGTCCTAGGGTATAGGGGGTGGGCACAGTGGCAAACAAAAAAATCACAAAAAATCAAAAAAAAAAAAAAACATAAAATCAAAAAAATAAAAAAATAAAAATCACAAAATACAAAAAACCAAAAAAAAAAATTAAAAAAATACAAAAATCCAAAAAAAATTATAAAATACAAAATACAAAAAAAAAAAACAAAAATCAAAAGCTTCTGTGGCTGCCCTAGTTTTAAGTAGATTTAAGTAGTTTTAATTAGTTTTAATTAGTTTTAAGAAAACAAAAAAAAAAAATGATCAAGAAAGCTAAGTTTTTTTAAAAATTTTTCTTAGTTTTAACTAGTTCTAGTTTGTAATTAATAAGGTATCATAAGGCCGAAAGGCATTAGTAGTAAGATATTGAATAATTTAGAGTACCCGCCTATGGTCAGTAAGTTAATTAAGTTATTATATAAGCTAGTTTTACACATTTTTGTTTTAGATATAAGATAAAGTTAATAAAAATGAATTGAAAATTAAAAAAAAAAAAAAAAAAAAGAGTTGGTTCCCATTAGAACACCGTAATTAAGTCGGAATGAGCGCTGTTAGTGACAAGATGGAGGACCGTCTGTAACTACTGCGTGCTGTTGTCATGTGTTTATTTGTTCTATGTAGTATTTGTGTAGTTAGTCTTGTGGTGTATCAACCAAATGGTCTTTGTCGCCCGGCTGCAACCCCCCCCCCCCATGTAAATGTAAATGTAAATAGTTTGCCATACATAAGTTGCAACACCGCCATATTTGGAATTTTTCAGCACTTCAAAACAAACAGTTGTTTTGACTTGATTGACAAAAAAAAAAAAAAAAATTACCAATGACACTAGCACTTTAAGTCTGAATGCATTTCCCCACTGCTTTTATTAATCAATGTTGTCAACTATTTTTTCTCAATGAACTTTTTATTGCACATCATCGTTGGGCTGGATTGAAATCGTCTGAAAATGCTAGAGACACCAAATAAAAATAAATAAACACAATATTGTCCTGCAGGCGTTTCATTTCTCATTATGTTCATCATTCAGCCTCCATCCATTTTATATTTCCAACAGAGAATAGCTCTGCCCAGTCTCTACAGGATGTTGTGTCTCTTTGTGCCATCGTCCAACATCCGCAACAAGTCCACAAAAGGTCCTAATTAGGTGCGTGTTTTTGTTTGGCTTTCCTGTTCTGGTGAAGTCCTTTGGAAAAGTTCTCCTCCCCAAAATACAACAGAAAAATGTTAAAAACTGCAAACAAAAACACATCCATTGTCCTTCCGTTAGAAGTGAAAATGTTTGCTGTTGCTACTGTGCTGCAAATCAAAAAAAAAAAAAAAATGGAAAAAAAAGCGAGGAAGTCGGTATATAAAATCCTCACACATAGACAGAAACCATTATTCAGCGGTGAGCGAAGCGGGACAAACTTTTCTGCACAATTTCCGGACAACATCGGACGAACAACAGGAGGATTGTATAGTATACGCCTTCTTCTATGTTATGTTTAGTAGAGTACGTACTACTGTTTTTCTAGCTGTCCCGCAACGACGACGACCAGGACGATAGCGACGCTATGGGTGTGAGTTGCGAGTGCACTCAGAGTGTTGCAATTGACGAAGTATGCCTGCTGCGGCATGGAGAAGTGAGGGATTTTGTAATGTTGACTAAAACATCCCAAGAGGAACGAGTATCCTGTGCAGAAAATTTAATTAAAGTTTCTTTATGAATTGCATGCCAGTGGGTGGGGGGAACAAGTTCAGTATATATTTTGAGGGAGAACGGAGTTGGGTGGAGGAATGGCCGCATTGAAGTAGTTGGAGTTCTGGTCACATGGTCAGATCACATGGCCTGTGTTTGCGGTACGTCTATTTTTGCGGATAGTGTCAGATTTTAGCTGGAAGGGACACAAATGGGAGTCCGTGTGTTCTCACCCCGGTTGTAGATACATTCCAGTCTAAAGTCCATTCTCCACCACTGACACTGATTTGGGTTTTATGGTGCCGCGAGCGGGCAGGTCTGCTTGAATTTATGATGGCGAAGGGAACGTTTCATTTCCTATTTTTGTTGTTTTGGAATTTCTCAGTAAAAGCTTCGTCCTTGTTTTATTCATCCGGGCTCTTCGGCGGCGGCAGTAGGTTGGTGTATAGTTGACAAATTATGCAATCGGACACACCCAGTTAATTTTACGCAGCTAAGGTCACTTATTTATGGTAACGGAATAACAACCACAAGAGAGGGTGCAAGGTGCATCAACCGAAGTCTGTTGAGAATGCATTTGAGACTTTTCGTCTGAAGTTGCATAAATAAAGGTGATGGAAAGGTCTAGCAGCTGTTTAATAAGGTCATCCTAAATTATTTTTTATACTATACCTACTCGGTTAGCCAAGTCTTACTCAGGAAACTGAACAACGCAAGTTAGGCCGATTGGAGCAGTTTTTCAAAATCAAGCATAGGGCCCAACTTTGCATCTCTTTTCCACTTTCGAAAGTTGTCTTAAGAATGTGATAAGAATGTCACTTAAAATGAAAGTAGAGTAAGATTTCAAATCGTCCAATTTCTTTCGACAAAAACCTCCGAGTTGCGTTCCAATTTACTCCTACGTCCCTAAGAATTACGGAGAAGAAATTTGTGGCATTCGAACACTTTTCCCATAGAATCGACAATCGAGTTACATGGTGGGCCCTCTGATTAGATCTAGATCTTCGCATCTTTGATAAATAAAAAATTCTCACTAAACAGACAGTTCATTTCCTAAAGCTTAAAACCTTAGGATACCAGCTTTATCGAAAGATATGACAGAACTACATTCTTCATAATCCGTCCCACAAAAATCATACCGTGCATTCCATGTCCTGTATGGAATCCATTTGCAGTATCCTTTTCCGTTGTAAAACCACATCCATTAAGCACACATAGTTAAATCATAAAAATGTATCATTTCAACATTTGACAGCTAGCTGATTGTCAAAATCGCAATGAATACATTTGAGAATCATCCGCTCTGGTACCGGGCTCACTACTAAAAATGAAATACATTTCCGCATAGTTTAAGACCATAATGACAGCAATAATTCACAATTTTACAGCTGCTGCCTGTGCCTCAGCAGAAAAATCATAAACAAAAGACCGTAAAACCGTTTATGCCGACAACGGTATGGCAATGGTAATAACGGCACAGTGGCGTCCGTATTGCCCCGCAAAAAGTGACAAAACGACAGCGCGCGAGGGCAGTAAAATCGTTTCAAGCGGAATGAATGGCACTGAATGAGCAGCGAACAACACAACGAAATGCTTAAAGTAATAAATACTAACATTGTGACCGGAAATAAAAATGTAACATTAAAAATGTTATTATTATTTTTATTTCTTAATAACTTTAATTGAATTACAATCTGCGTATAGAGGAGAAAAACAAACAAGGCAACGTTGGTGTTGGTGTTGTTAAGTTGATTGTTTAGGATTGTTATGTTATACGTGTAGAAAGTTGAGCAAATTAGTGGGCTGGTTGTGTCAATAAAAGTAGAATGATGACAAATTGCCAAAAAGTTTAGCGAGAGTCATTAGATTTTTTCTTATTTGTTTTCGGAGATAGGTGTGTTAAGTTCAGGGTTAACGGCGCTAATTTGACAGTGTAGTTATGGAAAATGTGAGTTTGTTATAGCTGGAGTGAGCGATCAGCGATGATTAAATGAGAATATCAAAACCAAATGTGTGTCTTCAGTGGGGTGTAGGAAACGTTAATCCTTCATTTCGTGAACACGTATGAGTCAACCCAAACAAGTTCTAAGATATAATAAGGCATTACATTTCGATGATTGAAAAGTTAATAAACCAAAATTTGTTTTTTTTTACGTATTTTATACGAAAGCCGTTTCAAAAATGTGGCACAGAGCTGAGACCATTTTAATTGTTTGGCCATCCTACGATTAACAAATTTTAAGTTGTTAATCTCTTTAAAGATTATTGCTAACGATTATGATTTAGGTAAAGCATAATTGAAATCAATAAGTTAATTTGTTATCAAGGGATTACTTGCTATTTTTGAAAATAATTATTATTATTTATATTATTAATTATAATTGGACGAAGATGAGCAACAACACAAAATAATTTCATAGTTGAGCGTTCCTGCCAAAAAATGAAGGAAAGTATTGTTTCTTAATATCTATTTTTTCAAGAACAATTAGAAATCAACAGGTAAAAGCGGTTAATGAAAGAAAATGAGCTGGCTTAATGACTAAGAAAGTAGGAATAAGGATAATGTGGGAAACAAACTGTGAAGAAATTATTGGTCCCCTTCCCAAGTTAAGTGAAAGATTTTATTTATATTTTAGCTATCGTCGATTATTATTTAATAAAAACTTCCTTTTTCTCAAATTGCCTTGGAAGTAACAAAGTATAATGTATGTACAGGGTGGCGCAACAGAGCACGGAGCTCTGGGGCCGAGTGCATTTCTCACAACCATTGCCTTGTGGGAGAACTTAGGGCACCTACTATTTTCTGTCGATTCCGAATGGTTAAGTTGAGAAAAGGGCTTTTCATGGCAATGAATATACTAACGGAGGATTAGCCAATACCTCGCGATAGGCGATACCCGTGGAAAAACATTATTGCCACTGTAAAGATCCGAAACACGAACCTCTGGGTTAACATGCAGACATGCTAACCATCACGCGACGGGTACCACAGGAATGTAGCACACCCCAACGCGAAGAGAAGGGTAATTTTATTTTAGTATCCTTCAGGTAGTCGTTTCAGATAATAACCCTCAGTTCCGATCTAAGAAATCGAAATTTCTTTGTGTTTCGTATTCGTCCGAATTCGTTTTACTACCCATTACCACTCACAGATTAGGAATGATGAACAACCGACCAGATTATCAAGACGATCGACGCGACGCGACGCTCAGGCCAGAGTGTTAGTGAGTTAGAACTTAGAACTTAGAACTTAGAACTTAGAACTTAGAACTTAGAACTTAGAACTTAGAACTTAGAACTTAGAACTTAGAACTTAGAATACGAACTTTAATTTCATGTGGTTAAAATTCACCGTCCGTAAGCAAATCGTTCACTATTGTTTTCTATACAGAAGCCCCAATTTAGATAGCAATTCAACCTCTAACGAGTTTGATGCGCTATCTGACTCCATAATAAGAATTGTCTCCCTTTATCCTCACACTGAAATCGCAATTGCGGGCGATTTCAATGTACACAATTCAGGTTGGCTTCGACATTCTGGCCAGACAACACCCGAAGGAAAATGTGTTGAGTTGAGATCTTCGCTAAATTTAACGAACTAACTCAACTTGTTGATGAGTCCACTCGGGTTCCAGATATTGTAGGCCATGCGGCCAACACTCTTGACCAATTTCTCACTTCTCATTGGTCAGATTTTTCGTTTTCCGTCACGGTAAAAAAAGATAAAGTCCCTAAAAGAACTGTGTGGCAATATGAGAAAGCCAATCATATCAGCTGATATGATATCTAACGTAATTCTCAACGGCATGAGAAATTTTGTTCCTCACAGAACAAAAAGTATCATCCCCAAAGAAAATTCGTGGTTCGATTTAAGCTGTAAAGAGGCGATTAGGAATCGAAAAAGTTGTTTTCGAAAATTTAAAGATAACCCAACAGTAGAAAACCGAAATTTGTTCAAACGGGCCAGAAATATCTGTAATGCTCAAATACAAAGGGCTAAGTTTTTACGTGACCAAAAAGTAAGGCAAAAAATACTATTGTGTCCAAAAGAAAGTAAAAACTTTTGGTCTTTTGTCAATCAAATCACGTCATCGGTCCCAACGCTCGTCTTCAATGACTCTCCGTATGTCAGCTCCGTCAACAAAGCCAATTTGCTGGCAGCTCAATTTGCTGCCAACTCGACACTTCCTCATAGCATATTGGCTCCACCTGAGCTCGGGTCTACAAATTCTGTGATGAAACAGATATTTTTTCGAACTCGCTCGGTTGCGAGAGTCCTCAAAAGTCTCAATATACACAAATCCGCTAGTCCAGATGGTATCCCCGCCGTTATTCTGAAGAGGTGTTCTTCTACGCTGGCAAAACCACTGCGTAAACTTTTCCATCTTTCCTATTCTGCTGGGATTTTTCCGAGCAGATGGAAACTGCATTTGTCCAGCAGGTCCCTAAAAAAGGCGAATCTTCGTCCCCTTCCAATTACCGTCCAATTGCCCTAAAGTCCCTTCTTTCCAAGGTCATGAAAACGTTGATAAAACGTCAACTTATGAAATATATTGAAGAAAAGTACAAAAGCTTCTTAATGACCGTCAGTACGGCTTTCGGAGCAAACGGTCCACTGGTGATTTGATGGTTTATCTCACCGAAAAGTGGAACCAATCCTTAAATTGTTTTGGAGAAAGTAAGATTATTGCGCTTGATATTTCTAAAGCATTTGATAGAGTTTTGCATCATGCTCTTTTATCGAAAATGGATGCTTTTGGTATCGATGAGTCTCTTCTTCGTTGGATTAGAAACTACCTTTCCGACCGATCAATATAAGTTGTGCTGGATGGCTTCAAGTCTGATATCAACTTTATAAATGCTGGTGTGCCCCAAGGCTCCGTTTTGTCTCCGACTCACTTCCTCATTTTCATAAATGATCTCTTGTCTGAGACTTCCAATCCGAGTAGAATTCAATGCTTCGAAAACTCAATGCTGTCTCTTGTCGTTGAAGCTTAACATTCCCCCATTGCCATTATCCATGAATGGTACCTGCATCAAAGAAACCGGAAAGATGTAAGTACTTGGTATGTGTATAAACGATGATCTTCGTTGGAATGAGCACATATTTGAAGTCGCCAAAAACGCTACTAAATGCTTATCTTTCTAAAGACGATGCAGGATGTTCTTCACCCCTTCTGATCTGGCTGCAATTTATAAGGCCTTCATTCGCCCAAAACTGGAGTATAACTCCCATATCTGGTCAGGTGCTCTTCAAACATCTCTGCATCTACTTGATAGAGCGTTAAAATTGATAGGTGATAGTTCAATCGTAATATCGATTGATTTTTTTCAACATCGTCGAAACGGTACCTGTCTCACTCGCTTTTATCGCTTTTTCTACAAACAGTGCTCTAGTAAAATAGACAGTTGCATTCCTCCCCTGAAACAATTTAGCCGAGGAATCCTGAATGGACCAACCAAATTATCAAGACTTATCAAGGCCAGAGTGTTAGTGAGTTAGAACTTAGAACTTAGAACTTAGAAGAAGCGTTCGGGGATCCCAGTAATCAGAAAAGATAACGAGAAAAGGCTACGCGATGCAGCCAAGAAGTAAGAAAACATACAAACTCTGCCGACGAGATGTTAAATATCTATCTGGCAAACAAGTTTATCGTCTATTCTCTTTGTTGTCCGATGCCACGAACTCTTACGCAGCCCCGTTAGCATTGGATTTTGTCGTTTCGTTTGCTATAAAAAATCTTCTTGTTACACAAGTAATCGTAAATAGCGATTAATTTGGCACCCAAATGTTTTCATACAACTGATTTGTAATGGCTGGCAACCTTAGGCCTAGATGGACTCTACCTTTTTTCTGTATTGGAGCTATTGGACTCAAGAAATGTCTTAGAGTTTTATCGAACAATATCAATAATTCTTGGCAGGTTAAGGATGAATTTGTGGCGTTAAAATTTACTACAACATATTTAAATCTTAATTTTTCCTCTTTCTACCTCCCTTTTCTATTGCGGTTTCAAAGTACTGACAAAGTACAAAGCAAACACAAACATGAAAGCTGATCGTATACTCCAAGAAATTTTGGAAAAAAACCCCTGGTAGGTAGACTTTCTTTCACTGAGCATGTGAATGGCTGGAGATTCGAACGGCAGCTAGCGGTGAGATGAGCTGAAAAGGTTCATGATACCCTTCAAAGAAACTGCACTAGCCACTGGTTCCTGTGTCCAAATATTTTTCTTTTTGATTAACTGCTCTCAAAGCTCGAATATCGGTGAGTGATGAAAAATTTTTGAAGTTTGATAAATTTGATTGAACAAAAAACAAAATAAATAAAAAGGGTGGTGCAACAGAGCGAGGAACTCCGGGGCTTAGCCCTTGTGAGAGAATGGAGGGGACAGAATTTTCTGCCGATTTCGAGAGGCTAAGGGAGAAAGCGCTTTTCATGGCAATGAATTAATTATCAGAGGACTTGCTAATTCCTCGCAAAAGGCGTTACCAGTGAAAAGCATTTTTGCTTCTGTTTTGATTTGAACCACGAACCTCCCGGTCAGATATGCCACATCACGACATGGGTACCAAACCATACGTTGTCAAAAATTCTGCATTTTGTTGATTTTATTGAGATACAAGTATGCGAATGATATGTGTTTGCTCTAGGGCTGAGTTTTGTGAGCGGCATTTATTTATAAATTGTATGCATAAATAATTTCAGGCCAACAGGCTCAGAATAGACTGGGGCTTATTGCATTTCTTTCGCCCACATCCACCATAACTGATGAGAAAAGGGGGAAAAGGGGCCCACAATTGATTGCAGTTGAGAACCCAGAACCAATGACCTTTTTTATGTATGCATTATTATCGCGCACATCAAAGGATTATGGATACCCTGATTATGTTATAAAACACAGTGAAAGCATTCAACAGACTTTTGAATTTCTGTTCATCGTAATGCAGTTGAAAAACATAGTCTGGCAAAGCATTCCTCATTCGGGTAGTGCGACTAAAATATGCCATGGTAATTTTACGGCGCCAGCTAAGCTCCTCCGTGTGTAATGTTTTTTTATAGTGACTAGGTGCTGGTTTATGCAGTTTGTTTTTCTAAAATTCAAGGGGTGGCATCACCATTAATTATTTTATTGAACGTTATATATGTACAATTGATACTTATCCTAGATTTAATTAAAATTAAAATAAATTTGGCTGGTATTTTTTCTTCGTCCAAAGTGTTCATCACGCTAAGGTATCTTGACTCGGGGTTTTGGTTCTCGCTGGTCATCCTTCTCACAAAATGATTCGGGTGGTTGTTGATATCTGCAGCCGTTTTCACGTATTGATCCAAAGGCATCATCATCTCGTCCACAAGCTGGTTGCTGTAGTGTCTTTGGCGCTAGTGGTCGAAAGTGAGGTCGGTGCTCCTTCATCGCTGTCCTTTAGATGGTAAACCAGACTGGACTGCCGTAGTTGATGACGGGTCTCAGCAGTTGCTTGTACTGTACATCAGAAGTTTCGTTGACCTATTGTCCTGTTTTTCTTCTCATCAAAAGGTAGAGTCGGTGGAAAGTACTTTACTTACTTAGGTGGGCATCATATTCCGGGGTTTACCTGGGGGCTCAACCAACATCCTTCAATAACAACTTCAATTTCGGGCGAGCTCTCTCCAGTTTTGCACTCTAACTCTAAGTCCGTTGAAAGTATCACCATACGCGCTGCAATAACTTTTCTTTTGTACTAAGTTCATGTCCACTTTTCGGACATCTTTTGCAACCCACAACAAACGAGAAAAAATGCATCAGTACTTATTTATGTGCTGTCTGATAAATGTCAAGAGCTAAACGGTTTAGACATCGGACTGAATTTCATTTTAACTTAATAATCAGCTCATCCTTTGACTCTTCAATGTCAGCCATTTCATTTACAGTTTTCATGTCAACAGCAGATAAGATATTTTGTATTTTTGCTTTTAAGTCTAAAAACTGTGCTTTAATCTTGTCTGCTGATTTTTCTCTGTTCACGCTCTATACTCAATTGAGCTACTCCTGTAAAACAGACATATACACGTTTTAAAGGCTGTTGCCCTTGACTTTCGTCTGGCAGCCTTACTGTTCACTTTATATTTTTTTCGCTCTAAATACATTTAATTCGTAAAATACAAGGAAAAAGAAAACAAAAACAATTTAAATTATTTTTAATCAAAAATAGCCATTGAGTGGGACGGTCCTTTTTTTAAAACTTAAACAGAAAACCGGTTATAGGGAAAACCTCGTTTTTTTTTTTTAAATAAGAGCAACTTTTCATGACCACACAACTAAGCCTACCACCCACACTACCAGGCTGCTCCTCCATTCAAAGTATCAGGATATTATTTTGTTTGGTTACCGATAAAGCCGTGGACCCTCTTTCCAATTATTCCAGATGAATAAGTACTGAGTCCTTTTTTGGATGGCTTTTTTTCTACAAACCGTTTCGAAAAATTTCAACTTGAAAAGAGTTCTGTTCATGTCGATGCGAGGTCATGATGGCCGAGAGAGACTGATGATGATGATGTCCGCTACTTTTGACGACTTTCATTTGATGATTGCTGTTGCTGCATACTTCCTGGTTGTTGAATACAGTAAACGAATGTGTGTCTGAGATGGAACAGTTTAATAACAAAATTCCATTTCGTGCCATCCGAATTCGTGGTCCGTAGGTATCAGCTTTTGATTTTTCTGATGAACGCCGCCGCCGCGCCGCACGTAGCAAACATTTGTTGTTTAAATTTTTTTTTTTGCACACAATTTCACAAAAGGCTATTTGCTTTCAATACAAATGGGAGAGAGTTGGTTGGGTTTTTCATATATTTCCAGGACTATTATTCGTTTGAGAATTGAATGTGCTTGGCCGTTGAGAGAGAGTCCTCTTCTCTGTAGAGTAGTATAGACATCGGTCGTTGGCCGTCATCGTCGTCGGCTCGTTTAGCAAAGTGGATGTTAAGTGTAATGCGATTTTTATGTAAATTGGTTGCCAAGGGGTCGATATGGCCAGTTTGTTGCTGGCAACAATGTTTTTATGTGATTTGCTGTGTTTGTGGATACTTTGAGTTCGAATCCAAGCGTTAGTTGGGGATTATGTCCGAGGAGGATACGGCTTGTCAAATTTCATTTTGACGGGTTTTGTAGTCAGGAAGGGCATTTACCGGAAATCCAAAGTGGCAACATGATGTTGGGATATATTCTAAATTAAAAGCATATCTGTTATTGTCGGGATTTAATACGACTCCTTGAGCTTATCGAATTTGACTTGAAAAGGGGAGTTATTTATTGCACGTGCAACCAAAAATAAAATTCCATTACAAATACGCACAAAAATTTTATTGTTAATGAATTTTTATGCTGCCAAAAAAGGCTAACTAGAAAAATAAACAAAAAATTGGGATTTCTTCTTTAGAAACATAAGGGGTATTTACGATCTTGGATGAAAATGGATGACATATGACATATGGCAGATAGCAGATGACAAATGACTGATGACAGAGAGCGCAGAAAAGATGACTGATTACAGATGACAGATGACAGATGATGGATGACAGATAACAGATGAAAGATGAAAGATGACAGATGACAGATGACAGATGACAGATGACAGATGACAGATGACAGATGACAGATGACAGATGACAGATGACAGATGACAGATGACAGATGACAGATGACAGATGACAGATGACAGATGACAGATGACAGATGACAGATGACAGATGACAGATGACAGATGACAGATGACAGATGACAGATGACAGATGACAGATGACAGATGACAGATGACAGATGACAGATGACAGATGACAGATGACAGATGACAGATGACAGATGACAGATGACAGATGACAGATGACAGATGACAGATGACAGATGACAGATGACAGATGACACATGACAGATGACAGATGACAGATGACAGATGAAAGATGACAGATGACAGATGACAGATGACAGATGACAGATGACAGATGACAGATGACAGATGACAGATGACAGATGACAGATGACAGATGACAGATGACAGATGACAGATGACAGATGACAGATGACAGATGACAGATGACAGATGACAGATAACAGATGACAGATGACAGATGACAGATGACAGATGACAGATGACAGATGACAGATAACAGATGACAGATGACAGATGACAGATGACAGATGACAGATGACAGATGACAGATGACAGATGACAGATGACAGATGACAGATGACAGATGACAGATGACAGATGACAGATGACAGATGACAGATGACAGATGACAGATGACAGATGACAGATGACAGATGACAGATGACAGATGACAGATGACAGATGACAGATGACAGATGACAGATGACAGATGACAGATGACAGATGACAGATGACAGATGACAGATGATAGATGACAAATGAAAGATGCCAAGTGATGGATGACAGATGACAGAGTCTTCATTTCATTTTCAGTTCAGATCATTTTTGATAGCAATTGAAACAATTAAGAAACATTTTGGATTTTATTTCAATGCTCAAACGGAATACATATACATATATATATACATATACATACTGGTATACACTTCAATATATCTTGGTAGGTACCTATTAAATTTTTCGCAGCACATGAGCAGTCCTTAGATATGAAACTAACAAAGTAAAAGTACGTAGAAGTATTCAGAACTGAAACTTTGGAAGTAAGTGATTGCATAGGATAATAGCAATATTTAAATTTCTGCACTGGTGGCGACAGTATTTTGATGGTATTTTCAATTTCAACAGTTTCCTTGGGAGGACTTTCCGGAAATACCCGACATCACAGTCGTAAAATTAGTGAAGCGGTTAACAACTCCGAAAAAACCGAAAAAGGCGGAAGCGATGGGCCAGACAAGATACCAGAACTAATATTTGGAAAAATATGTTGGACACCGATCGTAGATGGCTCATGATTCTCATCTCCCAGGCTATAGGAGCTAAAAGTCATAAATTTTCAAAGGATAGAGAAAAGCACGAAATTGCTGTAACTAAATTTCGATCAAGCTGATGTCCCACACTTTGAAGATTATTAATCGTGTGTTGGGTTGCTGACTTCGAAAAATGATGATTAAGTGATTGAGAATATATGTGCGAAGAAGCGGTGACGGAAGTTAGATGTCCAACGGGAGCCAATGAGGCATTCTAAAGTTATAGTAGGAAGCGTCTTAAGTTCTTTGTCAGATAAAACAAAGAATAGACAAAATATAGCACATCAACTTTTCTTTGATGGCGGTGGAGACGTCATAAGTGATGATTCTCCATCTCCATCCCTGCACGAAGCATTCAAGGTATGAGTAAAAGTTTTGGAAGGTAGTGGGAACCGTTTTAGCCCAAAAAAGATTGAGTACTTGTTTGCCCCTTTTATGATTCAAATACTACTTTTCCAGAAATTTCGAATTAAAATTTGCTTCACAGGTATGGAAAGTTTATATATCTTACAACCCCAAACCGAAGGGAAGACTCTACACAGCGGTTGTGCGTCCAGCGCTAACATACGCTTAGCATTATTGGTTGTATAGGATAATGTACAAAAAGTAAGGGAGTAAATTGTTATCTACTGAAGATATGACGGCAAGAGTAACAATGCTTGATCATATTACAAATACCAAGATCCGTGGAAGCCTTCACGTCAAAAATAACATAGCACGACAGGCTCACAGTAGAGCGACAGGGACAGCAAACGACGCCACATTTCTTGCCGCTCTTTTGACATTTCTCTTCAGTATTGCCATTTTATGATGGAAAGATATACCGAGCCAACAACGGCTCGAAATTATTAAAATTTCCTACCGAAATTCGGAGTTAGTGGCCTGAACGTTAAGAGTGCTACGTACAATTTATGGTCGTCCTCATAATCGTCCTAGCTGATCAACAATTGAGCATCTAGTGGGAAAATTTGAATTCACAGGCACAGTACAAAATGATCCAGTGCCAATGAGACAAAGAAGTGCCCGTAGTGTCGAGGGCATCTCTGTGACGTCGTTGAGGCGAATTTTGCGAAAAATTTTGGCATACATCCTTACAAGATTAAACTGACGCAAGAACTGAAGCCACTTGACCACCTAAAGCGTCGTATGTTCCTGAATTGAGCTGAGCAACAACAAGAAACTTTCATCGAAAAATCATCTTTAGCGATGAGGCTCATTTCTGTCTGAATGGCTTCGTTAACCCTAGTTTACGTTTTGGGGTTCACAACGCAAGTTTGAATGCTTATAACTTTTTTCTTAATCATATTTTCGACCTGGGATGAAAACTCAGTGAACGAATTTCCTTTTTCTTTACGTTTTTCATCGTATTTTCATCATAGCGATTTAAGATAATTTTCTGGAATTTTTTTCTGAAAAAAACCCACAAACCAAACTTGGGGTTCGTGCGAACCCCACTATGGTTCCGTCTTGTTATGACAGCCTGAAATAGCCTTCGCAAGATTGTGTTTTGTTGGTAGTAAAACGACCTGTTTACATATTTGGTTTTGGAACATACTCTGCAAAAATCCAAAAATGAATGAAATGGACAGTACTGATCTGATCTAGTACGGTCAATTCAATTCGTTCAAAAGTATTTCAACAGGCTGGAGAGTGTTTGTCCTGGCTGATGATTGAGCTCAGGGACCAATTGAATCGTCGAAACGGAGGAAGATATTCAGATGTTCAAAACGTGTACAATTCATCACGGCTCGAAGAATTGATGACCATTGATAGTATCCCAAATTAGATGTGAATGCAAATTTTGGGGTTCGCGCGAACCCCAAGTTTGTTTATTGCATTATTCTTCGTGCCGTAAACTAGGGTTAATAAACAAAATATGCGGTATTGGTCAGGCAGCAATCCACACGTACTCCACGACTCATCATTGCATCCCTAAAAAATTACGGTTTGGTGTGGTTTATGTTCCGGCGGCGTCATTGGGCCGCACTTCTTCCGTGATGACCAAGACCGGCACGTTACTGTGAATGGGGATCGCTACCGTTCAATATGATAACCGAATATTTTTGGCCCCAATTGGATGATATGGACTTGGAGGACATGTAGTTTCAACAGGACGGCGCCACACAGCGAATGTCACAATCAATTTATTGGAAACCAACTTTGGAGAACGTGTTATCTCATGAAATGGTCCAGTCGCTTGGCTGCCTCGGCCGAATCAAATCGCTCCCTTGGTGCGATTTGACGCCGTTTGACTACGTCAAGTCTATATTATGGTCTATGCCAACAAGCCAGCGACGATTGATGAACTTCGTACGAGTATCGAACGTGAAATTGCAGCAGTATCGGCCTATTTATGCTTGAAAACCGTCGAAAATTGGGTTCAGTGTCTGGACTTCTGCAAGCGATTCCGTAGTGGTCATGGAAAGGAAGTTGAGTTTCATACATAATGGCATCAAACGTACTTTTGCAAAAATAAAATATTTTGAATGATATGTATCTAAAACCTTTTTTTGTTTTATTTAAAAAAACTTTTGTAGGGTTCTTATTGAAAAACCCGATATAACCCAATACATACAACAGTGTGACACTATTCCGAAGGAAAAAAAGACAGAATAAAACATTCCTGATAGATTAAAGCGGGATTAGTTGAGCATAGGGCCAAGGGCTATCGAGATATATCGAAAACTATAAACCACACTCAAAAACATCAAAAGAAGGAGTTGCTTGGGGCGCACTGATTGCACGATAACCAAAGGCGGCTTGTCGATCGAGTGAATGACAAAAAAGTGAAATTTTTAAAAATTGTCTGTAATAGTTGAATTGTATTTTTTTTTTTGAACAAGTAAGTGTTAATTTTCCATAAATTTAAAATACGTTTAATATGTGTAAAGATTTTGATTATTATTGTAACCGTTTTTTGAAAATCTCACTCTTTTTTGTAAATTTTCGGTTTGCGGTTTGTAGAGCTAAAGTTTCTAAACTATCCCCACAAACCAAAATGAAACTAGGTTTGGTTTTGTTAAAAAACTTTTAGTATTAAATCCTTTTTTGACTAGACTTTCTAAGTATTTCTCAAAAGAAGTGAAATTGATAAGAAATAATACACATACAGTACGGACTCGGTTTGCGCAACCCTCGATTCGTGCAACTCCTCGATTTTCGCAACACTAAAATCGTAACACGTCTTGACTCTATAAGTGCAACTTTTCAATAAAGCTACCTCGATAAGTGCAACTTCATGTGTTTATTTATCCGTTTTTTATATTCACGTTCTTCTTTTGATTCTTTATTCATGCTGTTATTTTACAGCTACATAGTTTGCTATTAAATTTGTTTGTCAAATTTGTAGGATGAAAAGTTTGACGGAAAATACCCATAGTGTTCACACTCATCAAACAAATCGTCAAACTAACAAACTCCATTCTGATTTGAATTTTAACCATGAAGGACATAGTAGGAGCAGCGATAAAATGCAAGAAAAACAAAAGAAAGCGTGTTGGGACTAAAGAGGTGCACTACCTGAAACCATCGTAAATTCCACTTGTACCCAGCAAAGAAAAAATAGTCTTTCCGTGCGATGTGCTCTACTTGAAATTATTTGGGAAATGAAATTTCTTGCAAGTTTGCCGAGTAGCGTTCACATTCGTCAAACTTGTTGTCCAACTTGCAAAAATATCAAAAAATTTTGAAATACATCCAACAAATTTGACAAGCCACTTGATGGAGAGTTCACACTAACAAATTTGCTTGACAAACTTGGTGCTTGACAATCAAATTGGATCATCTGAACGCCTCTTTTACTAAAAATTCATACAGAAAATATGACCCAGTAAGTGCAACAACCTCGGTTACTGCAACTGCCCGAATTTCTATTAGTTGCGTTAATCGAGTCCGTACTGTATTTCTTTTAATCTGCTTCACCTCCTAACATACCAAACCATTCATAAAATTTTCCTGGCGAGAAGAAGCTACTAACAAGGTTTTATTTTAATATTGATAACCCCTTTATAACTCTGTCATAATAAAATAATTAAAACAAAAAGACACGTGTCTGGATTGTGATTAATGCACTCTCTCTAGAAGATAACAACGTCAATGTTTACCCCTATCCCGGTCATTAATACACTCGTGTTTTGATTAACGAGTGAAGTACATGAAAGTGGTAAACACTTTGGGGACTTTCAACCAGACTTCTGCTAGCCCACAAAAAAGAGTACATATTTAAAAAATCCCAAAATATATTGGCACCGTGTGTGATGTAATAAAACCGCAGATATATGGTAATTTGATAACATGACACAACCCTTCCTGTAGATAAATTTCCATAAATTCATAATTTCGTCTCCTCCCGAAATTCCCTCGACTCGGCCAGCCACATAAACCGTCAAATGACAAACAGTGTTCAACATGCGGGCTAAGTTATTTCTCCATTAAAATATTTTATTTTCGAGTGTGTATTTGTGTTTAGTTTTCGGATAATGTCAAAACTGACAATTGTCACATAAAGGTCCTGCCCTTTCTAATCAACGACAGCCATCAAAACTCAAGCCGTGGAATATTAATGTTCTCAATGAATGTGCATTTGACTTTCACTTAATGTATGAATGCAACTTATTAATCACTACCATAACAACCCTCCCCGGACCTATAAAAATTCCTAATCAGTGAAGAAGCCAGTGTATAGTGTTACTCCAACCCTCATGCAACTGCTTACCTCAGTCGCAACGACACACGAACCCTGGCAAAAGAAACTTACTGACAGACAATAAATATTTTGAAAAATTAAGACTATTTGTGGAAAAACACAAATCGGAAAACGCTACATTTTTCACAAAGAAAATGAAAAACCAGCACCCCCTCATATCTCAGACCCAGCATGAAGAGTTGACAATGGCAATTTAATTCGTTTAGTCACGAAGGTAATTCATAGAGACGTTTTTACTCGTAAATGTGGCGAAATAATGTAACCGAAAGAAATGCTACCCTTGGCATTGCGACCGCTAGGCAACCAATGTCTCCTGCTTACTTCTAAAAGGAATGGTAGTTATGTTGGGGAGTGATGTCAAAAGTTCATAAACAACAGCTAACATCAGTTCTAGTAAATTTCGGTGTGGCGAATGGTTATGTGAATCACTGACTTTTTATTTTGATGGGGCGGGCGGTAAGACAAACATGCGAGAATGTCAACGAACTTACCTACACTGAGGATGGTTCCGAAATATGAGAATGATCCGAGAATGGCAGTTCATTGGACTTCCTCTTCATAACAATCTTAAATTTTGTCTACTTCAACATGACCGAGCTATCTCTTATAAAATCTCATAGCATTTAAAGGAAATAAACTTCAAAAACAGTGCATGCGTTTGAGTAACGTTTTGAACCCTTCTTTTTCTAAAATTTTTTGTATATGACCGGCTGCAACGTGAAAACAAAAATAGTGATCTCCTCATAATCCACGGTTCGAAGGAGAGAAGATCTCGTAAAATCACCACAAATCGTCAGCTGTGGCTATTTTTTTTCACTCATATAAAGCATTTTTCACTGATCATTTTTGTGGAATGAAGCGTGGAATATCAGAGTAATAAGACGTATTAATATCTAACCCGGCAAATACTTTGTTTAAACTCTTTGTGGTTAAAGTTTAATACGTGTGAAGGAAACTGATGTGCTTTCGCAGAACATTCAAAACAAAAATAAATACACTCAATTGGTGAAAAATCGTATCGTTATTTATTTTAAATATTTTCTCAGGATTGCTCTTTAGTGGTACCCGTGGCGTGATGGTTAGCATGTCCACCTGCCAACCCAGAGGTTCGAGGTTCGAATCCCAGCAGAGGCAAAAAATGTTTTTCCACGGGTATTGCCTTTCGCGAGGAATTGGCAAGTCCTCCGTTACTAAATTCATTGCCATGAAAAGCGCTTTCTCAAAAAGCCGTTCGGAACCGGCAGAAAATTGTAGGTCCCTTCCATTCCCTCACCAGGCAAGGGTTGTGAGAAATGCGCTAGGCCCAGGGGCTCCTCGCTCTGTTGCGACACCTTATTTATTTTATTTATTGATCTTTAGTTTATTACTGTTCCCTAGTCAAAATGCTTACAGGCAAGAACAAAAACAAATTTTTTTCCGAAGTACGCACACCCGAGACCCGATACAAAAACTGCATCACATCTACTCTAAGAGAAATCTAAAAAAGCTATGTGGTTTTCTTTGTAAAATCGACGCAAAAATTTATTTAATGGACTGAATTTGATGTTAATGCTCACAGATGAAATTGTAAGAAAAATTTCAAATTAGGTCTATCTTCTAAGACAAGACTTCAATGAAAAGATTGAAACTATGTATATAAGGAGAAGAGGATTGGGTTGGTGACTGGGCAATTGAGGTTGGGAAGCCCCATTGAGCCATTTGGAGCCATGAATAAATTTTAGGATGCTGTTCAGTGAGACGTTAGAGATGTCCCAGTTCGTGGAAGAAGTATTATCCAAGGTTTTTTTTCCTAGAGTGGGCTATAAGCAAGGGGAATCACAGAGAAAGTGTAATGATCATTCCTCTGCCTCTGCGACTTGGCATCCTCTTCAGAAGTCGGGTGTGCTAACAACCATTCTCATCATGTTGGTACCCAATGATTTGTGATCCGTAAGAAAATGAAAATCAACGAAAAGAGCCGAGGTCTGTTAAGCTGGAGCAGATATTCTGCTTTTTTTTTAATATCTGGTTTCTGCACATGTCATTAGCCGTTTTTGAAAGTTTTGTTGGATTCCGTTTTTTATTGCTGTATATTGGCTTTCAGTACAGAGGTGTTCGTCTTGGTGGATTAGAGTGATCACTCGTTTTTGATCAGTTCATCATACATTTCCTTAACAGTTATGTCGTTGAACTGAGCGGTCTTAAGTTACTGTTACAACTTTCTACAAATTTAGATTCTGTGGCTATCGATAGAAAGATATAGTGTGATTCGTAATGGTTATGTGGTGTTTTCAAATTATTGCACTGTTCGAGTCGTAGATCGCTTTCGGGCACCATCTCCCTATTGGAAAGGTCTGCGGGTGCTAGCGACATTAAAGGTTCCTCAGCTTTCGTTAGTGTCATTTTCATGATACTGGATGAGCCAAAGCTTGCATGTCTTTGGATTTTGGTCATGGTATTTAGGTTTAACGCCTTCTCTAATCAGCCATAGCGAACATCGACTCGTGATATAAACACCGTTTTGCAAGCAATTTCAGAGTTTTGTTAAACAAATTAAATACAACTAATACTTAGGCTTCGGTCACGCAATGACCGAAGAGCGACTTAATGATAAATAATAAAAGAGCGACTGAGCGACGATTCTGAGGGATAAGTGTAGTGACCATTTACTAAACGAAGTCGCTGAGCGATTAGTTGGGAAAATGCCATTGTCAAGTGCGATTTGTCGTAGCTTATTAGTTGAAAGTCGCGTTCATATTTATAGAGCTTTAATAGGATCGAGAATCCGTAGAGTTGGTGTGCACCCCATAAATCGTGAAAGGGAAAATTATGAAGAATTTCATCATTTATATCAAAATCTTCGCAGATTTCCAGATCGACTTTGGAAATATTGTATACTTTGGTCAAATTATTTGAAGCGGATAAATTTAACGTTCCACCTCCACAAGCATTACCAGAATCAAATATTGTTCTTTCAAATTTTTTGATTGGCGACGGGGCTTACCCCCTTTAAAACTATTTACTAAGACAAAAAACTTTCAATCGCCAGAAAATACATTGAATGTGCATTTGGCATATTAAGCAAGAAATGGCGGTTTTTACAAAAGACAACGAAACGAAACCAAGCACTGCAGTTCATTTAATTCAATGCTTGTATACCGCACAATTTTGTGAGAGAGTGCGATGGCGACAGTGACCTTGATAATATGCACGTATCGGCAGAAATGGCCAATGAAATAGTTCAAACGAATGCAGCCACCCAAGAATAACAATCCCGTTATAACAACGCAATGCATTGAATATAAGAAATGAACTACATAACACAATATTTTTGGGAATTTGTGCATTGAGCAAAAAACACTATTTGTTTTTGGAGATTAAATAAAAAAAAACTTACCAGAACAATTACAAATTTGTACAACTTCTATATCGATGACATTTTTATTTTTATCATCGATGTGGGTATCCTGCATAGCATTGGGCGGCTTTGGACAGCTAAAATTAAACTTTCAGTGTTTATTTTATTCATCTTTTTTCTTCGTCGCTCAGCGATCGACTGAAAAATTAAAACAGATTTGATTGCAGAGCGACACCGCTCTGTCGCTTAAGAAATCGATCAGTCGGTCAGGATTTATGTGGCCACCTTCATACGCTTTCATGTGTTTAAATTGTTTTGCGTCGCTCATCGACTCGTCGCTCATTGCGTGGTCGGAGCCTCAGATCAATGATCAAAGTTTTATCAGTAAATGTTTCAATTCGTAAATCATTTAAAAGCACACAGCTTGACGCCTAAAACTTTTTGTTACTTCTTTGCTAAACAGGGCTTGAGTGCAATTCGTATTCCAGAAATGAGGTTTAAAAGGGGTATTTTTCTGAGTTTTGTAGTTGAGATAATTGACGTGTTTTTTTTATCTAGTAAATAAAAAGATTAGTAAATATAAACCTCACTGACGATGGAAGCCTTACTTCCGAAATGTGAATCTGAGGAAATATAAAATGTGTTTTAACTGTTACAAATTTTAACTGATATTTTTCTCTGAAGATCATAAACTTTTCAGAGCAGAGAGAAAGGATGAAAGTATCTCAGTATCAAATCTTTTGTGAGAAATTGGAGTCTTTCGCTCTAAAAATTATGAACTCACTTCATCAGCTCATTTAGCACTTTAATTGACCTATTCTTTGTAAGCAATACAAATCAAGTTTTTTTTTCGACCAACTCTCTGGTCCGGTGTTCTTACACCACGGCCTTATATTTTTACCATTGGATTTCCAAACTTGGCAGAAGACCAAGTTTTTATATGACCAAAAGGTAAGGCAAAAAATACTATTGTGTCCAAAAGGAAGTAAAAAGTTTTGGTCTTTTGTTAAGATTATTAAGAACTCCACCAAATCATCGGTTCCTACGCTCGTCTTCAATGACTCTCCTTACGTCAACTCCATCGACAAAGCAAATCTGCTAGCAGCTCAATTTGCTGCCAACTCGACACAACCATACACCACTCTACCTCCACCTGAGCTTGTGAGTAAGAACTGTGCAATGAAACAGATATTTTTCTGTACTCGTTCGGTAGCAAGAGTCCTAAACGATCTCAATATACATAAATCCGCTGGTCCGGAAGGTATCCCTGCTATTACTCTGAAGAGGTGTTCACCACTTCGTAAGCTTTTCTATTTATGCTATTCTTCTAGGCTCTTCCCGAGTAGACGAAAAACAGCTTTTGTCCAGCCTGTCTTTAAAAAAGGCGAATCCTCCTCCCTTTCCAATTACCGTCCGATTGCACTTACGTCCCTTCTTTCCAAGGTCATGGAAAAGTTGATAAACCGTCAACTTGTGAAATATCTTGAAGAACGAAAGCTTTTTAATGACCGTCAGTACAGCTTTCGTACCAAACGGTTCACTGGTGATTTGATAACTTATCTCACATTGTTTTGAAGAAAGTAAAATTATTGCGCTAGATATTTCTAAAGCATTTGATGGAGTTTGGTTTCAAGCTCTTTTATCGGAAATGCGTGCTTTTGGTATCGATGAGCCTCTTCTTCTTTGGATTAGCAACTACCTTTCTGACCGTTCAATACAAGTTGTATTGGATGGCTTCAAGTCTGATACCCACTTTATAAATGCTGGTGTGCCCCAGGGCTCCGTTTTGTCTCAGACTCTCTTCCTCATTTTCATAAATTATTATCTCCTGTCTGAAACTTCTAATCCGCTTTACTGTTTAGCGACGACTCGACTCTCAGCTTTTCATATTCGTTTCCAAATTCACGTCCCTGCTCTTTGGATGTGGAACTGAAGCGGTTGCGTATGATAAGCTCATTAAATTCTGACCTTGACAGCATTGTTATATGAGGTAAAAATACCAAGTAGAATTCAATGCTTCGAAAACTCAATGTTGTCATTTGTCGTTAAAGCTTAACATCCCCCATTACTATTATCCATGAATGGTACCTGCATCCAAGAAACCGAAAAGCTGTCAGTGCTTGGTATGTGTGTAAACGATGATCTTCGTTGGAATGACCACATATTCGAAGTCGGCAAAAACGCTGCAAAATGCTTAGGCTTCGTGAGACGATGCAGGAAATTTTTCACCCCTTCTACAATTTATAAGGGGTTCATCCGCCCAAAACTGGAGTATAACTCCCATATCTGGTCAGGTGCTCCCCAAACATCTTTGCGCCTACTTGATAGGGTACAAAACAGAGCGTTAAGACTGATAGGTGATAGTTCAATAGTAGGATCGGTCGATTCTCTTGAACATCGTCGAAACGTTACCTGTCTTTCTCTCTCTTACCGCTTTTATTACAACTAGTGCTCTAGTGAAATAGCCAGTTGCATTCCTCCCCTGAAACAATTTAGCCGCAATACCCGCCTCGCTAGGAATGCACATCAGTTCTCCCTTCAGCCCAACTTCAGTCGTACAGTTAAGTATAGAGATTCATTTTTTAAATACATATCATATTTTAACAACCCGAATGTGGAATGCTTTACCTAACTCAATTTTCCCCACGCAATAAAATGTACAGAAATTCAAGAATAATGTGCATCGTCATCTCCTTTCTTTTTCTTTCCTTATTTCCTAAAACCCGCACTGTGTTCTATAACATTATAAGGGTAGTCACAACCCCTTGAAGTGCGCGTAAATTATAAAAAAAAAATCCATCTGAAAGTCGGAAAATAAAAACATCAACGTAACGAGCCTTGAACAACATGTCCGTGCAATACCTTCTATCAGCTAAAGGTGCGTTTTTCTCAATCACTTACATATGTATCTCTCGATTCCTTTTGGCACTTTAAATTGATGCAAATTGAACAAAACGTGTCTATAATTAGGGTAGCAAAAGTATCAAATCTTTTTTTTTTCTTTGAAATAACGCCGTGTGTTCCCTTGCGGGGGAAATAGGATATCCACTTTTGATAGGCCGATTTTCAGCATTTAATAACTCGGGCTTGCAACATCAGCTGGGTAATCAAGATATATTAAAACTTTTCTTTCAACATGATATCTGGCCACCTATTATTGACATCTTAATTTTCTCACTACTTTTTCTACTATTTTCTTGATTATGCTCACAAACACATTTAGCTTTTCGGAATTCATTAAATTTTAAAGACCTCTAAGAAATCAAGGGATTCCATGAGGATCCCGTTGATATTGACTGCATCTTCAATCAAATCTTCAAAATTTTCCTTTTGTTTATCGGGAGAAGGTAGCTCTCTGACATTATTTGAAGAGCCTCCAAGTTGAACCCAATTCCCGAAGATCAAACGCCCAACCATTCAATATTTTACTTAATATTCCTGAATTTTTATTTTTTTAAACAGCTTAGATTGACATAAGAGTGTTTATTCAAAAAATGGGTAGCTCGATGTAGAAAAAAAAATTATGAAACACCACACAATTTTTGTAGAAGTAACTACCCAGACTACCCATACCAGAGTTTGTATAGAAAATTCATTTTGTCGTAAACAACGTAACCGTAACCCACTGATGACACAAAAATTTCATTTTGGGAAAATCATCTTTTCCGGCGCTTTAGTTTTAAGCATCGTGATCTTGAAAGGATCACATCTCACCCCATTAAATGCCTCACACTAATGATCCGCTCGTGGGGTACGTCATCATTTTTAATAAATATTAAAACAAAAAACAAACATTTTTGGTTAGAGTGCACTTTAGCCCTTTAACTCTTTACTCAGAGAATTCTAATTGAAGCTTTGTCTTTTGGCACATTGAACTATCAGAATTATCCCCTTTTCCAAGACACGTTAAACTTTAAAAAGTCTGAAACAAACTTTGCTTGTGCATATACTTACTACAAATACCTAGGTAGGTACGAGTATATCTGCCTTTCATAGACTTCTATTTTGTACATAATTGAATGATCTCAAGACCTAAGTTCCACATAAAAGTCCATGCCAACTATGGATAGTTATCCTTGAAATTGCAACACAAAATTGAAATCTACCATATAGGTAGTCTAACAATTTTGCCAAAAACCAATTAACAAAATTCAATTAATTAAACTAAAACAACAAAGTACCTTCTCTCGTATTCCTCCTCTCTCACCAAAGTGCTTCATCAATGTCATAAAAGCTATAGGTAGACCTTGCAAAATGCATTCCATTAAAACGAATTGCCCAAAGACTGCACTGTGTTATTTGTATTGCACATCAGGAAAACTGCACACATTTGCAAACTACATAATAATTACTGCTTCAGAAATTCAATAAATAAATCTCCTCATAAAATGTCTGTTTATTAGTGAATTGGAACATAAAATGAATGTTAAACACAAGCACTTACGCACTTTGTGCTATACAAAGTGTGAGAGACGAACTGGAGAGGAGTCTATAGGTACTAGTAGTTTCATTTATAGAAGTAAAAGGAAGGGAGAATGGTGCACGAACCAAAGTGCATATGAATTTTTATCGCCTCATTTGGCAGTCCATCGTCGACGCACGGTAGACGGTACGGTAGTAGGTCTAGGTGTAGTGCTGTAATAGCCACTGGTATTTGTTGAACTGGGAGTTTACTATTATGGTAATTCTCTTCTCCATCAGCAGCACACATCTAAATTCGACAAATGAAAATCCCAAATAAACGTCAAATAGTTAACAATTAATTTTGCGGGAGCTCACATCCTTCCTCACTAGTCGTAGTCAGTATGTTCCTTGCATTAGCTTCTGATGTATCATCAACTGGAGAGCGGTGAGAGTTTGTTTGGCTTTGGACTTTGTTAACTGCTATTGTCTATTTGTCTGTTGCATAAATTGTTTTGGTTTACAACTCGGAGTTGTCATACTTTGGTTTTTTGAAAGTTTCTGTGTTGGCGCGTGTATGAGAGTTTTCATAACAAACCTAATGCTGTGTTGCAGCAACATCGAAAGATCTGTAGGTACTGAGGATTTAGTTTGAAACTGATTTGATGCAGGATAGCTTTAAGAAGAGCTACCAGTGTTCGAGTCGTACCGTTCTCATATAAAAGAGATATAAATGAATTCTCATTGACCAGCTACTCAAGGATTTACGAGAGAAAAGATTCTATCGGGACATCACGAAACGCTTAACACTCGAAATGGTTCGCTCCGAAGTATTTTGAATAAATTGCTCAAGTTTTGAGGTTCGTTGGTTGACGTCGGAAGCTGAAGCTGAAATTTAGAAAATCTTTCATTTAATCTAAAAACTTTTCAACAAATCTGCTCTCAGCTTTTCTCGATCTGATCAACAAAATTGTACTTAGAATAGAAGCTGATAATCAAGGCGGTTGTGTAGGAGATGGAATGTCTCACTAAAATTGAGGAATTTCGTACACCCCAATCAATCCGGTTAGAAAATGTAGAAGAACCAACTTTCTCCAGGCAAGGCATTAAATTTTTTGATGCTGGCAGTACTGATTTTTGATATGCAAAAATCTGTGATTTAACTAGTTTAATCCCCCTCATTCCCCACCTTCAGCCATTGAATGAACATTTGCATTGAGCATCATTTCCTCGTCTACTTTACAATTTGCATTTAATATCCTTGAGAATAATTTACAAATGCAATAAAAGGGTAAATGCGTTTGTATGTTTCGGGGAGACATCATATCCCTTTTATCCCATATTATTATTGTATTGGTTTTTACACAAGGAGCAGGAGACGTTTTTGCCCATTGTAGTTGTTCTATACACGCATTCATTTTCATCTTAGGGATGAAATAGGTTGTTGTTGCACTTTGGGGAATTTTCCATATCATCCAACAAATATAAACAACAACATTCGGATGGATAGACTCTAGCAGATAGACATACAATAACAGACAAGTAGACAAACAAATAAATACCCATCATTGTTGAGTCTGGATCTCTGGATGTTATATCCTCTCCTTGCATACATTGCAATAGGGAATTCAATTTGGTTATGCAGTTAGTCAAGTCCATGTTTATAAGAGGGGGCGATGCCACGGCCAGCGTGTGTTTCGTACACGTTGACGATTTGGCAAAAAGATATAAGTACAACTCCAAAACTTTGCTTCCCTGCAACAGACAGACAAAAAGGCCAAAGGACAAAGAAGGATGTTCAACCTTTTCTTCGTGTGCAACAATGAACTTGTATCTAGGATCTGTTGCGGTGCAAAATGACTGATGGAAAGTGAAAATGCTCGAGAGGACTTTTCAGGGATATTATACTGAATAATTTAGTTGATTCATTCGGTTTTGGAATGATAATGGTCATGAGGATTCATGAAAAGTTAGCTTTACAATGTTTTTTTGAGATGAGATTTGAATGGGAACGTTTTGCTGTCGGGAGGTTCACGGAGGCACTATAGTGTTCTCTATGATGAATGAGCTTAAGAAGACAACCACAAATAAGTTTTATGTGTGGGTTTTGCAGACAACAATTTAATTTAATTGATTTTGACCGGTTATGTTTGTTTATTTCCATTTAAATGTTTACGTCGAACTCTTAAAATAAATCTAAAAAAAAAGAAGTTTGTAGCCAAACTGAACTTGAACTTTCGTTGATCTTAACCCAGGAGGCTGTGAAAACACTAACAATTGTGTAGGATAAGAGCTCGTTATGGAGAATGACATGTTCGATAAACAACAAGATCATTAGGCAATTCTATTGTGCGAATTAGTTTTGTAAGAGAAAAAAGCTTTTAAACTGAATGCTCGAGATCTGGCATTTATTTGGCACACAACTGTGGCTGTTTGGTAACGAAAACTGAGCGGGAACGGATCGTTTATGAAAAGTGTTCGCACAAAATCAGAGTTACAATTGCTTAGTTGGTGTGGAAGAATTAACAGTAGGTATAAATTTTTCTTATAATTTCTTAAAAAAACGGAAGAAGGAGACCTCTTCTTAGGTAGAATCATAAAGTTGAATAGCCTTTCAAATCGCTGTGCTCAACTGAAAACATATCATCGTAAAATTGACTCGTTAGCTAGATGCAGGTGTTTGTTGAGTCCCAGGTTTGGTCAGAACTGTAGTTCTTAGTAAGTAGGTATCGTCAATTTGAAGCACAGAGTCATTTCCAATTTCTTACACGGGAGCTCTCCAGATATGGCCTTAGCAAAAACAATAAGAGCATAACTCAAATGAACCTAGTATTGAAAGCTGTTGCGAGAAACGTTGAACTCAATAAGGAAGATTGCCATCAAAACCGGAGAAGAGAGATTGAAGATTATCAAGCTATGAAATAGTTCAGGAAAATCAACCAGCGGCGAATATATTTTGCTATGAAAATACAATTTTTTAATCGAAAGTGCCTCAATTATTGTGTAAATTAACTGCGTCAGTTCAGTTGAATTCCTGGGGCTTCGTTTTCTACACACTCCTGTTTGACTGAACCTGATGAAGAAAAGTATGCTGCAAATAAGTCAGGTGACCTTGAGGGCCAGCTCATTAGACATGCAGAAGCAATTTAGTGTTGTGTTGACTTCTTCGGCCATTGCAATAATTTTTTTTGCAAAACTCCACACGAACAGGCAATTTGCTTGTAGTTTGGACGGAAGCTAACAGTCTAAGTTTACGTGAAGTGACCGTGGTAATGACCTTCAGCTAACTTCAATTTCACTACCTATACGTGCGGTGCTTCTAAATTTGGCAAACATGTTCAACAACCTCATAATGGTCCATCTAAGCACGGGAGTAAAGTCAAACTCATTTTTGGGCTTATGGGCCCCACAGCTGATGGGTCGAATGATTCTTAAATTGTACAAGCAATGCCAACGAATGGAACAGTGATCGTTATAACGGAGAGTGAACACTGCCACAATAGGAGTGAATAAAGGCTGTCCACAAGGTGGTGATCTATCTCCACTTCTGTGGTGCATGTCGACCAATCCCCTTTGGAAATGCTCAATGGATAACGTAGACACCGAAGCATATAACGTGCTATCTGGCGTGTACGTTAGATTCACTGAGCATTTCAAAAGAGAATCGATCAACATGCATCTGCAGATGTACTCAATGAGGGCAAACCTGCTTTCCGCTCCAAATAATGCCAGAAAGCCAGTATCATACCTTCACTCCGCTTTGCTATCGCTTCACAGTTGGGGTCTCAGATAAGCTTAAATCGGTCAACGATTTTGGACGAAGAAGTGATTTTTCTAATGAGTCTTTTTTTATCACGACGAATTAGTTACTTACTCGGAAAACACGAACGCTTTTATGCCAAGGAGAAAATGAATTAATAGAGATTGAAAGTTTAGTGTGTATTGTGGAGTGGTGACGTTTTTGGACCAGTTTTCTTCGACAATGAGTCTAGGAAATGCCGATCCTTTGCCCACCAAATTTCCAGATCGTATTATCTTCCGTTTCGGGTGACGTTAATTGGCAGCCTTGGAGCTTTGGACTTTTTTTATTTGGGAACCGTGAAGGAACGAAGTTACGCCAATATTTTGCAAACGATTTAAGCAGTTGAAACCAATTTCATCAAAGATAAGGCTTCGAACATTAACCATCAACAAATTCTCAGAACTTTGGAGTGGCAGAATGCGCTACTGTAAAGCCAACCCCGACAGCCTCCTAAACATTGCTTCGTTTTATAACTTATGTTTATGTTTTTGCTTGGAATTAAAAACACAAAAAAAAGTTACACTTTTCTTGAAACACTATCCTCGTTTCTTAAGTAGTAACTAACTCTGATTTGACATGAAAACCAAATAGAACTACTGTATCAATTTTTTTTATTTAACTGGACATAGATTTTATTTACACACTTTCTCACAAATCTTTGATGACTGCACTTCAAACATATCCCCACTCAATCATAAGCTAATCGATCCCCTTTAAAGCTCTATATGGACTCACCCAGATCACATTTCTTTCATCTTAAAAATGATGTTTTTTCTTACTAAGAAACTGTTCATTTTATTACATTTTTGGAAAGAAATAAACAAAATTTTTTAATGGAAACAAAAATGAGAAAGGAACGAACCGCAGACGCTATTTTTAAAACTTTTTTTCGTTTAATATTTTTCTATCTTTTTTTTTTTTGCAAAAATCCTTCTCATCATTGCACTCAGCCTGTGATCATTCAGCACAGAAATCAAAAGATCAGCACTCGACTTAACTTTCTAGAGTAAATGCTCGAATCGTTAAGTTTCGTTAAGTTTCTCTCAGCCTGTTGGGTTTTGCCGAAAGTCTTTTAATTGATTCTGATTCATTCGATCAACGGCCATTGTTTTTGTGCTTTGAAGGTTGTAATTGATATTTTTAGTTTGTTGCTCTAGGGTGTGAAGTTAAATTTATGTATTAAAAGAATTTCTGTACAAAATTAGAAGTTGTGTTAAATCCGGTTTGTGTTAATGTTAAAAGGTTGGGTTAGGTGGAAGTGGCTGTCAGCCAATAAGTACATTGCCTGACACACTTAGGCCCCAAGGGCCCATTGTAATACCACAGAGATCAGCAAGTTAATCACCTACTGATCTCAGAAACCCGATGTAAGATTAACGAGTTGATCACCCATTAATCTTTCATTATGGGTCAAGCCGGTCAATCACCTGCTAGTCGAACCACGCGGAACTTTTAATGTATTTTGAAAGACTTTGAGGGTCTATGTAAGCTAAGTCGCTAGTATCGTCGAAGAAGAATTCACCGAGATGAGTTTTCCTCCTATAAGCAGTGCAGGGCATGGGCAAAGAAGATGTTGAACGGTTTCCTCCTTCTCCTCGTCCATGCAACTTCTGCAGAAATCATTGGAAAACACACCAAGTCTTTTGGTGTGTCTTCCTATTAGACAGTGTCCCGTAAGAACACCTATGGTATAGAACCTAGATACAGCCGGTTCAGGGCTAACAAACTCTTTGAGCGTTTTGAGTCTACACACGGCCAAACTTTTATTCATGTTAAAAAGTTCTTTTAAATTTTGCGGTTCCAAATTTCTCGCATTTCTTCGAAGAAAAATAGCTTGGTAAGGAGTGCCTTTCTTTTGTCCTTAGAAACTAATAAGTTCCTTTGAAGAGTGATTAGTGTATTTAATCCATTATTTTATAAGCACTTCGGCTAAGAAGTTTTAGCAAATTGTGTTGTAAGGCTCGTAAATGATATCAGCTCAGTAATTTGAAGTATGTTTCTCTTGCTTCTCAAAGTGCGACGCCTTTGATTATACCAACCTTGGGATGTAAGTGTAGTTTCAAGGGTAGATCAGGGAATATAAAGGGATATTGATTGAAATAGTTCTTTATAAAATAACATAGTGACGTCTCTTACACAGCCAATGAGGTAATTAGATTGAATTAACTTCAACAACTGGAAAAAGAAGAGATTCGACCGAAGCTATATGGGCTCGTGTCTTATAAACTTATTCATTCTCTGAAAAGGTTGTATGAACTCAAGGTACACTGAAGTTCTGAGGATGCAGGACCATTATTATGTATACTTATCTCAACTAAACAAAAATCAATTTTGTTGTGGAAATATTCACTAGAACCTTTTAAGTTGTAAATACGTCAAAATTTCAGTCAATAAAACCCAAACTCCCAATATCCGACAATGTTTCACTATTAATAACAGTCGAAAGTCATCATCTGCTGAGTGACTTATTGCCTCCAATCAGCCACCATGGCAAATGCAACTTCTTAGAAACCCAAAGTGATTTCAAGGGTAATTCGATTGGTCACGAGATTCATAGACAGAATACTCCTCATCTTTATATATGTATAATTTAGTAAGACTCAATTTTAGTGCCTACAATTTGCGTGCAATTCATATTAAATATTCAACATAAATCGTGTTGTGTGTCCTTGCCACGAAAGAAAGATGAACAAAACAAAACTTCCTTTCAATGGCGAAATGTCACTGTTTCATCGATACATCATCATTAATTCAAATGTCATCAATTGGATATCGGCAGGCAAACCGTCATTAGCCGAGCGTCCGTCGCACCAAAGAAAAACACGACGGGGAGCCGTAAGGACAAATTGATAACGTGAAGGCTGATTAAATATCTGCCAAAAACTTGTCGTCAAGTTTTTTTTATTTTTTTTTGTTTGCCGCTTCTTTTGTTCGCAGGACTTTGTAAGTGTTTGTGGGAAGATATTAACATGACACGGAAGGCTGAAAGACGAACCAGACATCCTATCGTCTCTCATCACCATCGATCAATCTTTGGTTTGAAAGGAGCATAAGAATAAGAAGAAAAGGACAAACTCCTTAAACCTTACAAGTTGAATATGGTTGAGAAAGTTTCATAAATCCATTCTTATCCATGTGCCCGTCTAGAGCTCTTAAAACTAATGATGCAGACTGTATTCTCGCCTCAATCTTGGGCACGGTCCCTTTCTCTATCTAAAAAAAAATAAAATTACATTCCCGACGCTCATATCGGCATCGCTTGTTTACCGTCACATTATCCACACAATTTGATAATCCACACACAATAAATCATTCCACAGTGGGTGACCGGGGCAGCTAAACAAAAAATGGAACAAAAAGCCTTCACACGGTCTGGGGTTCCTAAGCCCCAGAGTAAAAGCTTCTTGGTTGCTTCTGGCAAACATCAATCCATTCGTCAAAAAATATTAAAAAGAAAAAGATTGAGTGTGTTTTTATTAATATTCTTTTAAGGAATTACGCTTCACAGTAGCAAAATAACCATCGTAAGTAAAGCTAAAGAACGAACCACTTATTTACGTGCGCATGCAGAGAATATCATATATCATTGTGAAGAGAGATCAACAAAAGGGACACAAAACATTGAATATTGCCGTATACTCACACCCACGATGCAGACAAATCTGTAAAAAGGATGTTTGAGGTTTGGTCAGAAAATTTTACACGAGAAATGGTGGATGCCCAGATTCCCCACACAAATTGGATATGATGTTGTTCATTTTTTAAAAACATGACAAAAGCTTTTATGTTTTGAACACATCCTTAAAATAAAAAATGAAAAGAAAAAGACACAAATAAGTTTGAATAGCGCAAAAAAAAAACGGAATGGCCAGTTGATTTTCGAAACGAACGAAAGTTGTATTAACTGCCAGCGCAGTGGTATAGCAAAACAAAGAACTCTCAAATGGGAGCGAACCTCATTTATTGCATTACTATCGATAACCTTCTTTCATATTGAACGTGTCTATATGCACCCGACACGAACTTACGCGAGTCATTTAAAGGGGGAAAAAGGTTCGCGTAGTTATTGTTCGTTCGTTCAAAACAAACTTTTAAATTAACTTCAGGGAAAAAACAAGAAGTGTGATTCGTGTAAAAAAAAACAAGGTTGGCGATAGCGAGCCCTGATGCCCGTCGCATTTCTCACAACCGTGCTTTTTGAAGGAATGTTTGGGAGCTACGGACTGGCCAATTCCTCGCGTGTTGGTTCGTTTAAAACGAAATCAGAAAGTCATATCTGTTGAAAAAGTAATAATATGACTTCTTAAAATATATACATATACATACATTGAACCAGACGTCTTGAGGTTGTGATTCGGCGATGATAACATTGAGCTGCGAAGGTAAATAAAAAATGATCGCTTAAAATGTGACCATAAACAGACAGTTAAATAGGAGGTAGTGTTCAAGAGATAAGAGAAATACGATTCATCATTTGTAATTTACTGTACAGTATTTTAGTAGATTACGTTTGTCTGGGGTTAATATCTACATCATCCTTTAAATTTCCTGATCTGAGCATTTCGAGAAAGCGAATCGCCATACTTATTGTGTAAACCACGATGAATAAATTGTAAAACGAAATTGTGCTCCGGAAGTAGTAGATTGCGATTAAAAGCTTGTAAACTACTAAAAAGACAAAATTCTTAAATTACGATACTTGATTGCAAATCACAAATTAAAAAATTTTGAAATTTGAGATGACACTCAGAGTAATTTGCTATTTTTTCGATCAATTTATAATTAAAGCGGTGCAATTTACAAAAAAAATTGATTTCGCAAATTACAAACAAGAAATTCGCAATTGGCGATTTTTCAATTCTTTCCGTGTACCAATAGTGTCCCATCCACATCCATTACAGGATGATTGTTGCTGCTTTTTTCCCGACAACTTCTTTGGCTATTTGGTACAATTCTCGGATATCTTGCAGCGTTTTTACCATTTTCAGCAAGTCCATCTATCCTCACCCTCCTGTCACGTCTCACACAACGATAGACCATCTTGTGTGCAGTCCGATATTCGCTTCGGAATTCCGCCTTTCGTTGAGCGTCTGTCTCGGCGTTTATTTGAAGCTTCAACGAGAGTCACTAATTCTCGTAAAAACACTTTTTATTTCACCTCACATCTCGTCAACATCTGAGTCAGCACTCACATTTAATGACGAAGCTCTGTAGTTAAGGGTGTTGATATAGCTACGACTTGTGTTGGGATCACTTAAAGCATTCGTATTGAATTTTGGATTTCTTTTAGCTCCGTGGCATCACTTAAAACGAAGATTTCAAAACATTCGCTTCCGATCGAATGTTCGAATTGCTACTCGTAATACGGTTAAGAGTGGTAAGCATGTCTGCATGTTACGATGCAGTTTCGAGTTCGAATTCCAACAGAAAACAGAAATGTTTTTCCACTTGAATCGCCTTCCTATCCTCTGATAGTAAAATGTATTTCCACGAAAAGCGCTTTATCGATTAGCCATTCGAAATATTCAGAAAACTGCGTAGGTCCCCTCTATTTCCTCACAAGGCATGCTTGAGAGAAATGCGTCCGGTCGATGAGAATTGTCAAAGGTTGAGCGTTGTTTTCCTTTGTCGAATTTTTAGAATTAAAACTCTAATGCTTTTCAGGTCCCAAAGTCTCCCAAAAAGTCTCCACAAGAAATGTATGAAAATTTTATCACAAAACAGTTTTTTTTTTATTTCTTTCCAAACTCGGCAACTACTTATGGTTCCCACAAAAGTTAGATTCTTCGGTAGATTACAAATATCAAACAAACACCATCTCATGTGTGCACATTAAGCTAATAATCAATTCTGTGTGTGTTTGGTAGTCATAATTGATTAATTGAGTTTACATCTCAATTTAGTTTGACATCACTCTTAACTGTCAATCCATAATGGCAAAATTAAAATTGTGAATTTCGATATTATAAGAGAGAAACCAGCATTATTACTGCCTCTCACTATTTTAGTTAACAAGGCAACCATAGGGTGGACTTCGAATTAACATAAAGTGATGGATGTTGATGGTGCCTATAGCTACCAGCAGAATTCGTTTTCAAAGTACCTATTGGCATATTGGCGTTATATTCCCTTGCTGACAGTTCTGAGAGTGTCCTGCTCAAGACTTAGATTAGTTTCTTATGATAAAACAATTTCTACATTGTCACAAGAAATAAATTGGGAAGGTATATGTAGTTGTTTTATAGGCAATCGGAAACAGTTAATTATTCTCAATGTGAAGTGGATTTATTTATTGCAAAGTCTATCCCTTGATATTCTTTTCCCACGATAAAGGAGCCCTTATTGCCGTTCACCAATATTGACGTCGAGTTCCGTTTCCGTTCCGTTTAATCTTTAGTCGATGCCCGTGTATTATGTGCTTCCCAATCTTATAGTGAATACCATAAAAATAGGCTTGCAATTGGCAACGTAATTGATAGATGTAACAAGAGTTGTAACCTTAAAGAGTTATGTATGTATGTATTTTAAGGTTTTTAATTAGCTGGAAATTAAGTTTGAATTTCAACAAGAGCACTTTTCCCTTTTTTCTTCAATTGCGATTCCAAAAGGATCACATCACTCTAACTTATCTGCTTCACACTAGTGATCCGTCTGTGACTTATGCCGCTGCCGCCTCCCGCGTTCCGCCTTGTCACACGGGTTTACATCAGAATATATATCAACAAGCGTACTTGCTTGATTAATGAATGTCTGAGGCCAACTTTTTGTTGGTTTATTTGAATTTGAACAAGAGTGTTTTGGCCGATTTTTTTCTTTTTTGTTCGTGATCCAGTCGAAACGATGATTGATATTACTTTTTTGACGGGGTTCTCCGGATCTCTCCTTTAATCGCTACACTATCAACTGAACTGGTTGTGCTGTCATGTCTGCATGATATCATTTTTGAAGTGAAAACCTAAACGGATCATAGTACTTCCCATTCCCGTAAGCTTTGTTTTCATATGCGAAGCGTTTTCATCTCAACTGTCATCAACTTATTCTCTTAAATTTTGAACATTTTGTGCAGTATTATTGACAGACAATCGCAATCTTGAGCCTTCCCTTTATCGCAGTTGGTTCATTTTCACAAGATAATAAAGAATCCGATATTTTTCCTTCGAACAGGCAGCGCTGAAATAATGAGCAAAGGGCTTTAGATGCTTGCTTGGTGTTTCTTCTGAAACTCCTCGTTGGCTATCGAATGCTTTTTCGAAGTCAAGCATCACTACATGGAAATCCTACAAGGAATCACGATACTTTTCAAATTTCAATATCGTTATACTTTCAACTGCATCTTTATTGCAATTGAATGTTTTTCGCAGGTGGCTACCCAAAACCCACTCAAAAATTTCCAAAGTTTAGCACATGAGCTTGGTTGAATTGTCACAAATTCGTGCACCTCTCTTTTTTGGTACATTAATAGAAGGTTTTGTTCCTACTGCAAAAGAAAGCTTTATTTTGTGAAAGAAGCTTTGTTAGCAAACTTTTATTTAATTATTATTTAAATGGCGTGATAGTGATGATCCGATTTTCCACGGGTTTCGCCTTTCGCGAGGAATTGGCAAATCCTCCGTAAGTAAATTTACTGCCATGAAAAGCGCTTTCTCGATTAGAACGGCTAATAGAAAAAAAGTTGTAGGTCCCCTCCTCCATAAATTCACTGCCATGAAAAATGCTTTCTCGATTAGCCATTCGGAAAGAAAGTAGTAGGTCCCCTCCATGTCCTCACAAGGCATGGTTGTGAGAAATGCGATAGGCCCAGAGGCTGTTCGCTCTATTGCGCCACCCTAAAACCTAAAAGGAAAAAAGCCTTATTAGTCGAAGTAATTTACTGTGTAAACTGTTCAGGCATTTACATTGCATTGAATGTATTCATTTAAAATGGTTAAAACTCAAATTTTTAGATGAGGTTGAAGATTATTCTTTAAAGTGCAGAGCTGGAATCAATATAAACCAAAAAATCGAACAAATAAGAAGTGTAAATGTTTGCTAAAGAAGTTTTATCTATAAAAATGATTATACGCGAAAGAATTAGTACTCCTTTTGTCCTTTTGAATTCATAAGCTTTTTTGCACGTTTTTCTTTTTTTGGTTAATTTTTTATTTTTTTTTTATGACAGAAGAAACACTGTTTGTGAAAATTCTATATAATGTGTGCAGTGAAGTTTCGGGCTCATTAATAATGTTGGTTGGGAACATTCCTGTCATTACTTAGGCATACTATCACCTTTTATAAGATTGGAGATAAGAACCGTGAGCCATCCTAGCCCGATGTTACTCATGTTTTTAGATGTTATCTCGTCCAGCCCAGCATCTTTGCCTTTTTTGGAGTTCTTAAATGAATCACTAGCTTATTCGACTGTGATGCCTGGTATATGCGTTAATTTAGATCCAATTGCTTAAGAAAGCTGTCGAGAAAACTGTTCGTTCAATTGGACATCACAACACTACCGCCGAGCCGCCTGTCCACATCTTTACCTTCATCTACAAGTTTCTGTCCTTAGGCAATGTATTTCAACGGAAGAATCTCCCGAGCCCTTCTTCTTCTTTGAGCAGCGTTGTTGAAGATAGTTGCCAATTTATTCAAGTTGTTTTGTCGTATTTCTTGAACAGCTTGGCATACATCGGGAGATAAATTTCTTCCAGCTCCCGATACATTTCCTAATTCTTCTTAGATGACATCACAACGGCTCTTCCCGGAGGAATAATGTTTGCTGGTATCAACATCAAAGCGCTTATGTATGCGGACGATATTGTAATTTTAGCGGAAACACCTCAAATGCTGCAAATGATGATAAATAAGCTTAAAATATATTGCGATCTCTGGAACCTCACAGTCAATACCGACAAATCAAAAATTTTGATATTCCGAAATGGATCTGGTAGATACGCCAGAGAAGAGAGATGGACCTGGAATATTGTTGCACTGGGTTTGGTTAAGGAGTATAAGTACCTTGGAGTTATAATTACCCCCAATCTTTCATTCAAGAAGCACCTGCAGACAAAACTAATCGAATCGAAAAAAGCCATCAACTGCAACGGGAGTGCTGGAGAAAAAATATGTAGCACCAAGTGCAAAATTTAAAGTTTTTGAAGCTGTGATGAGGTCGATCTTATGCTATGCTGGTCAAGTGTGGGGATTTCTACAGTAGGAGGAGGTTGAAAAGCTTTTAAGATATTTCCTCAAAAAGATATTCTGGCTCCCTGAGCATACATACACCTACGTATATGCTGCACTTAGAGACCGGACTACCGCAACTATATATTTTCACGCTGTGAAGATGCATCTTAACTACATTAAAAAAGTGTGGGCGCTTCTAAATCATCGACTGCCTAATGCCATTGTAAGACAGCTGCTCTGAGAGAGGTCCCAGCTCTTCGTAGAATGGGCTCGTTTGGAGGTGTTACATAATGTTCAGCTAGTGGAAAGTGACTGAAGAAACTGGGACCCGACCTTCCAAATATTGTTGGAAAGAATTGATGCCAAAATCTTCGAGAACTTTACGGAAAGAGCTGAAGAAAAGAAAGTGAATCTCGTAATTTGTATAAGGCCTTGCAGCATAACCTTGGTGAAAACAACTATTTCCATGACCAGCAGCCGTTAAAGACCATTTCAACCATTTTTAAAACCAGAGGAGAGCTGATACGGCTAAACTACCGACCATATGGCCCTGAAGAAAACACGGAGTGTACTCTTTGCAACCATAGAACAGTGGAAAACGTACTCCACTTCATAGTGATTTGCCCTGTACTGTCATCAATCCGTTATGCGCATTGGGGAAAAAGCGTTCTTAACCAAAATGAAACTCTCGAAGTGCTAAATGGATCAAACTGGAATATTCTAAGTAGTTTTGTCCTAACTGCACAAAGATATAGAAAAACCAAATTCTGAATGAAGCTTTCTAATTTTTTTTTATATATTAACTTTAAATTCAATCTATCGATAACACTTTTTCAATTTATTTAAAATAAATCAATGAAGCCTTCTTATTTTTAAAATACATGTAAATTTAAACTTTGTTTAGATAATAAGTATCTACTCTCTTTTTCGGGCTGATGGCACAGTTTAATATTGTAAAATAAAATCGCACATACTACTACTACTACTACTACTACTACTACTACTACTACTACATTTCCTAAATGCTCATTGCTTAGAGCTGGGTTTTCCAATTTATTGATATACAATAATAAAGTGCAGAAAATAAGATGGTATGAAAATACACGAATTCTTAAATCGGAATGAGCGCTGTTAGTGACAAGATGGGGGACCGTCTGTAACTACTGCGTGCTGTTGTCATGTGTTATTTGTTCTATGTAGTATTTGTGTAGTTAGTCTTGTGGTGTATCAGCCAAATGGTCTTTGTCGCCCGGCTGCAACCCCCCTACTCCGCAAATTTATGTGTGGAGTAGGTTTCATGTAAATGTAAATGTAAATGTAAATCAGTTCTTCTCTGCTTTGCGCGAATCATTCGATAACTTCTTTCACCTTAATGTCAATGTGCCTGTTAATCCTCATAAGAGCAAGCCCATTCAGCCTATCTTCGCCTGTAGAATTCCTAATCCAATATTTTAGACGCCGTGGAAAAACTACTCAACGTGGAAAAACTACGCTCGCTGCTAACAATGGTCGCAGCCAATGTTGCACCTATTTTCAGAAGCATCGTTACAAAGATTTAATGATTCTATAAATGTCTTTGGTTGAGTTTCTGGCCCAACCCAACGTTACACTTCATTTATTACGGTTGAAGCAGCTGCCTCAGTCGCTGTTGGCCATTGATTCATTATGACTTCCACGGTTTCATCAATATTCTCAACGTCTTTCCTGACCAATTTGTCATGGATGGTATTTCCGATTATTGACAAAATTTTTTTGTGTTTCGCAAATCTGTCAGATATGGATGATATGAAGTAATCCAGGAAAAGTATGAATATTGATGTACGGTAATAATCTTCTGCTGAGCTGCTTTGGTAATTTTGCCGGTTTTTTTGACGATGCACAATCCTGGAAACTTCAATTTTTTCTCCTAGACTCGGCTATTTTTTCAGCATCAGCGAATTTTCGTTGTACATTCTGATGATGATGAGTAAAAATTTGAAAACAAGGACACAGTTGAGCAGAGAATTATGTTCCACAAAACTGTTTGCGCTCCGTCACAGTGACATTGAGCGCTCAGTGAGATTTTTCTTTGTGGAACTGGCGCAATCGATCATTGTGATTGAAGCATTGTATTGACTTATGATACACGGACTGCTAGTTGCATTAATTCTCTATACAAGAGTTGGATAATAATAGGTGTGTTTCTTTACTGAAAATTCGCACGAAATGCACCAAAATTCTTCGAAAGTCAGTCTAATGCCGTTTCAGCACAGCGATTTTTCGTAGCAGTGCACAAAAGAGAGTGCTCACGAGAGAGTAAAAAATTTCCCCACCCTGTGAATTTCTGCCACCTAAATTTCTATGGACAGAAATCGTGCACAGCAAAAACAAATACAACAACTGTCAAACAGACATTTTTCCAAGCGTTGCTGCGAATGTTTTGTTCAAGGTGTTTCTTTACTTTTAGGACAATTAGGCTCTTTCAGAGAGTTACTGAGAGAATTTTACTCCCACTCCTTATAATATGACAGATTGTGAATTTCTGTCCACAAAGTAAAGAAACAGACCTAATGATTGCACTTATTTTTGGTTACACTAGCCAATATCTTACTCTTAACTAAAACACTAACGACATCTGCTGTGATTTAGCTAGCGTGATTATTTAGCAGTGTCAAAAATGTTTCACTAGTTTTCCGCTGAAATGATGCTCGCTAGTATTGCTTAGAATAAGTGGAACCATCGTGAAGTTGGGTCCTAACAGTCCATGTTTAATAAGTCAATGATTTTAATAAATAGGAGCCCTACTAACGCATTTCAACTCTTTTCTATAGCTCAATGTAGGCAAAACACAAACATACATGTATTTAGATACTGATTTGTGAAAAGCTCGAACTTAAATTTTAAATATGAAAAACAAACTTGCATCAATAAAACAAAAAAAAAATAAATGAAGCGTTTAAATGACATTCGACTGAAATATTTTCGGGGGGGGGGGGGGGGGGGTTTATCCCCAACCCCCCCCCCCCCCCCTACGCTACGCCACTGGTATACTTGCCTCCTTCTCATCGTCTCTTTAAGTTCGGAACTGCGACTAGTGTGTAAGCCTTCCATCGTTCACCCTCGCCACTCAATACTTTTTTTACTTTATCAAATACAGCAGCTACAACGAGCATCGAAATAGAATCACTCGTCTTTTATTTTTGTCTACCCACTCTGTGGAGCTCCTTGTCTCTGAATCTTGCACAAGTCTATAACAGCCTAAACATCGCAAGACCTTGCTATGTACCTACATACAAAGTGATCTTAGCCCTTTCCAACTTTTTAGCTGCTTGACAGATGGAATGTTGTAATTAGTTGGGAGAGTCTACCGACGTTAAGGGCATTTTCACGTCGAATCTTTAAGTCGGATATGTAAAATTTTTTTACTTGCAACAAAAGCTTTTTCTTACTTTAAGTTCGGCTTTTATTTCGGGATGATCGTAAATGACGATAGGATCATTGTTGCTCTCTTATGAATTTATCGAGTGGCACCATTATAGTGAAGCATATTCGATAGAATTCCCATTTCAAGAAGGAACAAACTACTAATACAGTGATTCACCCTAGTTCTTTGCAAAACCATTTTCCCCCTATTCTTGTCCCCGAAAGCCGAAAGTCATAACATAAATGAAGAAGAATGCATTAAGGAAACAAGTTCCATGCGAGCCATATAGGTATACTTATAGCCAACTCAGCTATGTCATGATGATATATTACTTAACCAAAGAAATAAGCACACACATGGGACACGGCAAAAAATAATCACAAAAAATAGTCCTACCTACCACTCCTCGACTAAGTACCCCATTGGGATACAAGAATACACCGGCACCGCCACCGCAGTGCTTTACATTCAAGGTTTCTTCTGCCAACAAAAAAGGACATGGCGACAAAAATTTAGCTAGCGTCCTCTAAATGCGTGGGCATACAAAGAGAAAGAGTCCGTGAGACATTTCCAACAACAATGTAAGCAGTACCTATAGTACATTATCCTTAAGATTCGCGTGCGTTTAAAAGGACAAAAAATGAAAACAGGAAAAAAAAAGAACTAAAAGTTACGATAACGACAGCGGGGGATTTGCTAAGTGTATAAGATTTGAGAAGAAATTCCTACAGCCGCACATCAATTCATCCTCATCCCCGTTTCGTCCTTCTTTTTTTTTTTTGTTGGCCATGTTTTTTGGGGATTGCTTCTTGGATTAGTTTCGTTGTTGCTCCCTTAGAGCACTGGGTATGATCCCAAAGTGCTAAGTAATGTTCTTAATGGATGCGCGTATGGAAATTATTCCCAGGCAACATCGTATCAGCTCTCCCAATGGACCTTAAAGTGATATCCTTGTGATGTCAAATGGGGGAAGGAAAATGGACGACACGCATCAAAAATGTCTTTGTTTGGGTTGACATTTTTTTTATTATTATTATTTGTTTATAAATTCGAGAAAACAATTTAAATCCTTTAGCCGGAGGGGGATACAAAAAAAAGGTCCTTGACATGGTCGACAAGGAAGAAAAAATGAATTGAATCCTTAGCTTTCCCCGTCGCCGTCGGTAACATTCCATAAGAACATCACAAGGGAACGCTGCACTTTTTATTATTTTTTATTGGACGCTAGAAATCCTTTTGAGATATCATCCTGTTTAGGTAGGTAGGTACACATAAGAATCCTTGAACAAATAATATTTTTACTTATTTTGGTATAGCTGCAAGGCAAGTCCGTTATATTTGCTTTGCATAAACGACAAGGGCGAAAAATGTGGTGCGTTGTTGTCTTGATAACACAAAACACAAAACACAAAACACAGGTAGCAGAACATTATTCCCTCTAAGGATATCGTTTTGTTCTTTAACCTGTGTGTATAAACATTTTTCCGTATAAAAGTATCAATAGTCGTAAAATGTCTTTAGGGGAGAAAATATTTGCGGGTAATGTACGAAAGTTCAACTGACATTGATGTTTATCCCACTTACCCTGTATTTGGATATTAAACTTTGGAAATCCTTGGGAGTTGTCATGTTGACCTCTTGATTGTGTTGTAAGATCCTTTGTGAAGTTTTCCTTTGCTTCAGTATTCAGTTGTATTTATTCTTTCAAAGACGTTTGCATTATTAAAATAATTTGATGGAGGATTTAAAATAAGAAATTGAAAGAGATACCTACCTACAGTCTTTTGAGTTAAGCTCTCTTGACATGGGGATTTTTCCATCGATCGGATAAACCAGGCGAGCGGTGAGAGATATTTTCCTTGGGGGTTCGTGTAAGGATTTGTGGCAGTGAGTTTTGACTAAATTATTCCAAGAACTTATCTACAGATTAAAAAGAAAAAACATTTGTTTTGTGTTGTGATTTGGGCTTGATTAATTTTAATGCGAAATCACAAAGAAACGTCATCCTTAAATTTATATCTACAACGTCGAAGGCGCATGGAGATGAGAAAAAAGTGTGCAAGAAAAGGTCTAAGTTCAGAACTATACAAGGAACCATTGAAAAATATCTTACAGAGAGCAGATATTTTCGTATCACTGGTGATTATTTCTATATATATTCTATATTTCGGCGAGCATGTTCGTCGTTTAGGACTAGCTTAAGCCAGCTAGTTTATTGGGGAAAATTCACTGTGAACAGTTTTTTTGATTATGGCGATTACTTCACTGTGGTGTGTAGAATAGAACAATTCACTGAGAGCAATCCATAGTGCTGAACAGTTTTCGTCATCGCTCCGAGTTCACGCAAAGGTGTGAAATGGAAAGATGGAATACCGTCGGGAAAGTATGCTCCCTGTGAATACTTTCGGTTTTCAGTGGATTTTCACCAAAGTGCATCGTGCACTTTCGTTCTTTTTTTATTTCCTCCACTGTTAACTCTGAAGGACACACGTTAAGCCTGCGCAAACGTAAACCACGAGGAGAACGTAGCTTCCCTATGTTTTTATTTGCGTGAGTATTGCGCCAAATTTGGAGAGCGAAGAAGTTCTTGTGTAACGCAAAAGATTGACTTATTTGACAGTTATTTCTTTTTCAAGTCAGGTGAGCTCAAACATTTTTGGACATTCCTAGGTAACCAATTTTCTTGTTCCTACCCCACTTAGCCGAAGACTTCAAAGACACTGTGGAGTCGAGGTTTTTCTTCTATGGGAGTATAAGACAGGAAGCCCGTCACCTATATTAGGCTTGGTTAGGTTAAAGTGGCTGTTAGCTCGACTAACACACTGTGAAATACACACCCGTTGGGCCCATTGTGACACCACAGTGGATCTAATGTATCCTTATCCTAATGGAACCATTTCGAGCTAACAATGAGGCGGGAGAAACGCAGGGCGTCGATGTGAGTAAGATCACTAGGGTAATCAAAGAAATACGAACCTAGGTGTATTCTACGTTTGTGAGCTAAAGCTGTTCATGAACAGAGAAGGTGGAAAATAGTTTCCACCTCCTCCATTCCATACACCATCTGCAAAAATCGTTTAAAACGACTCCTAGCCTTGCGGCATCTCTTCCAATAAGACATTGTCCTATCGTCGCACTAATGTGTTTTCTTTTGAGAGAGATCAAGTCGTTCAACCGCTTAAGATCTATCTTGTACCAGATCTTTTTCAATACGTTACACGCTAAACTACTGCTTGACCATCTCAGGTTAGTTTTTTTGTATGGGTCCTGATTTAACAAGAGTTTGTATGTAGCGCTTGGTATGCCAATACTCTCCGTTTTCGGTGAGAAGGGCAGAAGTGTTCCGTTTCTGGCGAGTTCAACTGATGCTTCCCTTTAGATATTACTGCAAACAAAAACCGCTTTTAGTTCGAACAATCATAAGAAACTTTCGTCGAATAGTTTCCTTACATTCCTTCCTTATTTACTACTGATCTGTTTTTTAGGTGAACTCGGGTCCGGCAAACATTTTCCGTCAACCACTCTGATTTTTGGCGAGCTCTCTTTAGCTTAGCACTTGAGTACTAGTACTTGTACTTTCTTCCGAACGGTACGAAATACTACCCGGAGTATTTCTCTTTAGAAATGATTCATAATTTCCTCGGTCTTAAAAAAGAACCAAGCTTCTGCACAGTACCCTCTCCATGTGAACTTTGCGCTGATGTTACTTTTCCGTGTTCAATGCGGAGCCAGGATATTTGAAGTCAAGAACTAAATCCTAGTAAAGACCGTCTTTTGTCCAACTGTCTTTTAACCCTTGTCAACCAATAAACCTGTTCATGTCACTTTTGTATCAATCCTTTAAAATGCACCCATATCTTGCTTCTTCTCTTGTCTGCGGAAATGAGTGACCGTACAAATTTTTCCACGATTATGAAACTAGGATTGACGTTTCAGATTTGCCAAATCCTTTCGCCTTTTCCAAACCACTTTTTTTAAGATCGAAAGTCTCATCGAATTTTTAACAATCTTATACGCTAGTTTTGCAGAAATAAGAATTTGAACAAGAGTCTGTACAGCTAGTCCTGGTTTACTGTATCAGCCTTGAATTAGATGAAAAAAAAGTTGGGTAACGGTATAGAACCGCAACTTTTCTCTCAGAATCCATGTGTAAAATCCATCAACACCAGCTACCTTTTCGTATGGGAAACTTCACGTCTACCACTGCGGAATGAAGGCATTCTTGATCATCGTTTAAGTTGAATTGGGCATTCGGCCTCACAGTGGACTCTGTAATCATAGACGTTTACCAGTTTGCAGAAGTGGCTCTTCCTTATCCTCTACTATATCTCTGGTTTTTGCAGGCTTAAATTTGAGGCTGATTTTAAATAAAAATAAATAGAGAGGGTGGTGCAACAGAGCGAGGAACCCTGGGGCTTAGCGCATTTCTCACAACCACTGCCTTTGTAAGATAATTTAGAAGGCCTACAATTGTCTACCGGTTCCGAATGGCTAATCGAGAAAGCGCTTTTCATGGCAATGAATTTACTAACGGAAGATTTACCAATTCCTCGCGAATGGGGATACCCGTTGAAAAACATTTTTGCCTCTGTTAGGATTCGAACCACGAACCTCTGGGTTAACAGCAGACGTGCTTACCATCACGCAACGGGTACCACTAGGTTAATTATTTTAAGAACAAATTTGATAATTAAATTCCTGTTTACCATTTTTTTTCGAGTAAAAGAATTTTTTTTGAGTGTGTTCAAAACCTTCTAGACCGCATAACCCTTTGAAACCTTCCAGACTTCCTCCGTTAATACTCCTTTACGAACCGGCAAAAGTCGTGTCCACCCGAACTGGGGTCCAAATGGACCCCATGATTTTTTCTTCGAAATTTTTTTGATTTCTGACTTATATTGTTGAGTTATAGAGTTCTTTTGGCTATTGTATGAATAGTTTCTAAGTATTTCATATAGCAGTGATAAAGAAATATAAGCAGAGATGTCATTATGCAGGTATGTAGGAGGTCATCAATAAAATTTTTCAATTTCAAAAACGATGGAAATTGCCTAACCTCGTAAATCTGGGATTCCCGCTTATCCCTTTCGATATGTCTGTTTTACGTAATTACTGATTGTAATATTCATGCATATCAATGTTCTCGTCAGCTATGTCTATCAAAAGAAAAAATAGTCATTATTTCAGTTTGTTCAGGTCATCAAACAATTTTATGACCTAAAAAGGATTGAATTTCCCCAATACATGCCAAGCAAGCCTGCCAAATATGGCTTGTAGTTTAGGTGGCTGAATGAAAAGCTCAACGATCCACTGAAGTTTTCTATCTGCACTGGTAGCTCTATCCAAAGTACAGGACTTGGTCGTGGATGTGATGTGCTGATGTCGTTGATGCCATCATATTTCAATTCTGGACGCAACCTCACTATTGATAACTTTTTACGTCGCTGGATTTGGCATTGAGGTTGCTGGATAAGAAGATCACTATTCTTGGCACGATTCGGAAAAACAAAAGAGATTTGACTCAACCTTTTGTAGCGAAGAGGGTTCTTGATGACCAGAATAAGCATGTAAAGGTCAATAACAAAAAGCTGTATCGTCCGTCCACTCATCCATCTTTGGATTTTCTGGAAAAATGGCGTTATTGAGTAATGTTCCGAAGCCAAACAAACAAGTGGTATTGCTATCAACACAACATAACTGCGAGGAAGCTACTTCCGGTCATCAAAGTAAACCTGCCATGAAACTGGATTATAACCTCAACATAGGTGAAGTCGATGTATTCGACCAAATGATCTCAATATATTCATGTAGGTACACGTCAAACAAATCGCTGGCCGATGGTTGTATTCTAGAACTTACTGGACTTAACAGCCCTAGCAACTGTCATCATTTTTCGACACTTCAATCCGCCTAGAAGAAACAAAAATTTTTTCAGAGAAGTGATACTCATCAGAACTAGCGGAGGAACTGGTTGAGTCAGAATTGAATAAACGTTCACAACCTGCAACACAATCTGGCATTGGAAAATCTGCATTAGATGCTCTCTGTATTTTGGGGAGAGTTCAGGAAAAACTACCAACAGTCCCCGAAAGGCTCTCTTGTAAAAGAAGCTGATTTCACCTATGCCCAAGAGCAGACGACAAGAAAACCAGAACCACCTGCGATGGATGTGGCAGATGTTGTTGCTCTTGCCACACTAGAACCTTATGTGTTAAATGTCTATCGGAACTGCCAACAACTTCAAACTAAATCGTTCTAAACATAAACTATTCTGCTTTTGAAATAAAATAATTATTTATTAGAAAAAATATGATTTTTCATAGAATTTCAGTAGTGGGGTCCAAATGGACCCCAGTTCGGGTGGACGGGGTCTTTTCACAAAAAAATCGCAGACATCTGATAATCTTTTCAACTTAAGAAATGAATAAAAAATTGAATTTTGTTCACTGAGTAAAAATCCCATTTAAAAAAAATGAAAAACAAAAAAGTTATGAGTGTTCAAACATGCTCTGGACCCCAGTCTGTAAAGGAGGGTTAATCTGTTTAGTACGGGTAATTGATTAGTTCTTAGAGAAAATCCTGAAAAAATTAAAACAAAAAGTTCCTAACTGAAAGCAACCCAGTATTTTTTGAATTCCTGTTTCCGTGGAACAGTATAATCTATGCTTCTGAAAGATTATACAGCATTCTTATGTTGAAAGAATTATTGAAATTTGTCACCGCGACAAAGTATAGTCTATGCTACTCGGAGATATCATCCTTATGTTGAAAGAATTTGTAAAATCGCCCCATTAGTGTCTAAGCCCTGATTAGAGTACCAATTCCCGTTCGAAAACTGGAATGAAATATTATCTGCACACATTGGTATCTACTTGGGAATAAAAAGCATTCTAATGGTGAAAGATTTTTTGAATGATGAGATATTGCCTCTGTTCTTTGGGGTAGATAGTCTATACACACCAAATTTTAACTAGCCTATTCAATACCAACAATCAAATAAAATGCTTAATGCCTTAATGCTTGGTCTGTTATTTTCACCTCAGTATGTCATTCCAAATTTTATAACCACGAATCCGCATTAAATACAATGTAAACCCAGAAAAAGCCGCGTGTTAAACTGGGCAGAGGGCAACCGTATAGTTTTCTTTGCAATCATTGGAAGCCCTTAAAAAGACATCGATTCCCGCAGTCAATCTGCAGAACACTAAATCGGAGGACAAGAAATGCCATCAACTACAGCACACTCGTCTAGGGCGAAGCAGAAGACGCAAGGATAGACAAACCTCTCTCGGCATGAGACTAAAGAAGACGTCAAAACCCGCAACATAATTTATGGAGCTCTAATAAAAATCATGTTTCATTCGTAATGGCATCTCGGGTAGGTACACCGTTAGTGCTGGTGTGTATGTGCCTCAGCACTATAACAACGGGTATTTGATGATGATGCCATCAAGTAGTATATCCATCGCCTTCTTTACTACCTATTCAACACTGCCCCCCACCACCAAAAAAAAAAAGAACAACATACACACAAGATGTATACAAAGGCAAAATACAATATTTACTTTCGTTCCGTTTGGTTTGCTTCACGATTTCAAAGGAAACGAAAGAGTCCTGCATCCTGAGTAACTGAATGGTGAATCTTTTTGCCAGGGATAGGGAACGAAGCAAAACGGCGAGACTATACAAGAACTCCTTTTGCCGTTTTCCCTTCCTCGTGGGTATTATTTGCGCTTCGTTTGGACAGAATTGAGGGCGGAAATACGAGTAAGCTTGGGGAACTATAGAGTGAGTTGGCAGATAGAGGATAATACCCCCGTTTGAATACTCCATTGTGCGTGCATCATAAAAAAAGCTGAAGGTGGATACGCATATTGTGGAATCATGTTCTCTTCCATGTTCGCAGTCAGTAACTTTTTTTCACTTTCGAAGGTACATCCAAAGAGTGTATTTTCGCAAAAGGTGATGGAACAAGGGTGTGCTGGAGTTAGAGCTCGATGATTAAGGTAGAAGCTATTGACTTCTGGCATTTGCTAAGGTAATTCCTATGAGAGAAAGGTCGACGGGGGCTCGGCTGTTGGTTGTGTATGGCATTAAAAAAGTTTTGGATTCATTTTTCGTATAGCTGCAGACAAAATATAAGACGACTTTGTTACATTCAGAAAAAAGACATAACTCATCATTTCGTTAGATAATGACATCGTCTCTAAGGGTGAGCAGGGTAGTGAAGGGTGGGGCGGCAATCTCCTGTCCCCTTTTTTTTAACGAGCAACACACCAACTAACATGAGTACGAATTTCATGGTTTAAATTTAATTTAGCTCAGTACAAACTGTAGCTGACGGATTTTTATTCTGTTTCTCACTTTAATACTTCTCAACAGTTTATGTACCTACAACGGTTTAATGTCCTTTGATGTCCAACTTTGCGGTCTTTCAGTTATGAATAGAGGCATATGTAGAGGGATTTCTTTCTCATCCGGAAACTGATATTGTCTCCTTTGCTGTGCTCGAGCGGGACCCGTTTGTGAGCTCTGCCAGAGTATCTTAATCTGAAGCGACTTTAGGCATTGCATCAGGTTAGAGTTTCAATAGTTTGTTGGCTGCGATCTCCCATTCACATCAAGCATCTTTGCTGATCCAATATTACCCGACACCGATTACACCCCAGCTCACGACCGATAGAAGGTGGATCATCTTACATGTCATCCGAAACAAACTATTTCACAAAAAACCTACAATCTCTCTGTCTCAATGACTAAGTTGTCATTGTTTTGACTGTAAGCGAATACTTTCTCCTTAAACATATCTCCAAAAAAGATCCTTTATCTAAGTCTTTTTGGTGTTGGAGTAGTTTAGGTAAAGGTGGCTTTCGAGGAAATGACCAACCGTCGCACTTAGACCAGTACTAGGTTCCTTGTGATACCATACATGAATCTGATAAGTCACCTCATTATTAGTACCATTTTGAGCTTTCAATAAAGTAATGATGATCAACGATGTGTACGTTTCTAAGAGTAATTGTATCGTAGAAAAGATCCCCCAAATGTTCATTTAAGAAAGGAAGGGTTTCCTCTAGTTCTTCGTCCATACAGCTTCCGCAGAATTCGTTCGATGGGACAGTACCTACACCTTGCGTCAGTTTCCGAATATAACACCAATTACTGAACAAACGCATAAATGTTAGTCCTTGTATCCAGGTCTGGATAGATTCTTTTGGAAGGAGTTGATAATGTTTGTCCTTCTAGTGTTTGACGTTCTCATAGCTTCTTGCTTTAGCATGAAATTGGAAGGTATGACAAAGTTCACCCAATTGGGTGACGTTTTTTTTGATTTCATCGGATGCCAAGCAGCAATATGTATATGCATTTTAAGTGTGCATATATTGCTGCTTGGCCATTTTACGAGGTTATCAAGCTCTCTCCGGGCCATTATGGGAGCTCTCTGATCACCAGAATTTTATTTTGTAATACGCTGCAGTGGTTCGGAGTCGAAATGAGCGAGTAATATTTTGTACTTCTAAGTTCACACCGCCCCAACTCCGTCCTCGGTTTTCGAGCCATCAGTGTTAACATGGGAGTTCCAAGGAGTTCATCTCATGGGAACTCCTTGTCATAACTTGCCATGTGGTATGTAGATCTTGGTGAGATGGTTTCTGTTAAGTCCTTATCGAAGACAAGTTGAGTTGTGGTGTTGTCTTTGTGACTTTGATATTGATCCGAATGATTTCGTAATAATGGAATGGCTCCCGTTTGCTTGTTAAAAATATCGAGAGATAAGAGATTGAAGACTTCGTCTAATGCAGCCGAAGGTGTTGAGCAAAGAACTCAGCTGACACATACCTATACTTGCTGATCGTTGGTCGATTTTTCTTAAGCTGTCCACCATATTGCCACCCTGTCTGTAAGTATCGGTACTACCTACTTGTTTCCAGCAAAAAAAAAAAATAAACAAAAACAAGGGAAACTAACAGGCGTTGAGTGACTATATTATTTGAGAATTTTTATTTGAGTTTCAGACTCATCACCTCCAAGAGTAGCTGTTCCAATGGTGTTCCTTAGTTGTATCAGTTGCGTTTGATTATGATAATAACTATGCTGCTGTTACTCATATCCACCGCGAGAATTGTTATATTATTATTGTTGTTGTTATAGTTGCGTATCGAATTGTGCATGTGGAACATTTTTTTTTTTATTATGTAGTTTGCAATAGATTGAAGTTTTTCCCGGGTGTATGTACGCTGGTTATTTCCAACGAATTTTTTGAATATCTCCAGCGGAGGTCCTGCTGTATTAGAGTTTCTTTTGGCAACTGGATCTTATTCTGCAACTGATTTTCAATAAGTTGCTGTTTTTGTTGGTTACCTCTTGAATTTCTGGAGACTTTGCATCCGTTATTGTCTGACGATGTAGAACTGGTGCGGGTGGAGGTGGGGGAGTATTTTGTGGAATGTCTGAAATATTCAACAATTTGAACAATCACATACATATTTCTGTAAAACTCACTTGTTGCATAAACCACACTTGTTGCTACATCGTTTATCAACTCTTTTGCCTCGATTCGAGATTCATCAGGACAACTATTTTTGACGCAAGCCTACAGTGATCATGTTCATTGCGAAGACAATTTCTGTTATAGAGATTTTACATGATTGTCAGATTGAATACAAGCTTTTTTTAGACAATCAATTAGTTCTTGATGTGTTGCCTAGCCCTGGCAAATTCAGAAAACTTTAGCTCTGATTTGATGTAAAATCCAGAGATTAATTTTTAGCGTCATTTTCTGTTGTTTGGTTTGGTGGTATATTTTCTTGTTCTTCTAGCTATTCTAAAACACGTTGCCGATAAATACTTTCGACTGCGTCATTTTATTTTATTTGGTCAAAGAATGCAACAAGTTATGTGGTTCCCTCATGTAAAAAGGCAAATTAATTTTTTAAAGATGTTAAACCTAATGGTTGACGGCAGCAATTGAGCAGTTGAATTGAGAAATGAGAAACGTCATTTGGTACATTGGGTGTGTTCGGTGAGTTTACAAATTGCATATTTTTGTTAACTAAAAAAACATAACATTTTTCACAATTGTTAGCATAATATGTATGAATTTGTAGCTACACCAAACAGACCCAACGACAGCTTTCGCGTCATTTTCGACAACATTTGCAAAAAATAGTTTGGTAGCACAGTTTTTGTTATCGGGCTAGGGAAATAAGCCCAAATAAAATATGAGGGTAAGGGAAGCCCAGATAGCTAAATTTTTGTTGTATTTAGCACGTGAATTTTTCTAAGCCGTATGAGCTTGTGTTTTTTTACACCTTTTGTTATTATTATTTTTTAATTCATAATTGGACAGGTTCAGTTTTCGGGAGCTTGCATTCAGTGGGGATTCTTTTTGTCCACTTTGTTGTTTGTTGAGAGTGGTTTGCAGGAGCTCAGTGAGAATTCGGTAATATATTTTCTAATACCGCCATTTCAACGTTTCCAGATCTATTAGAAGTTCTTTGAAGACTATGTTCCAAAGAAGTTTTTATAGGACTTCATCTAGCAATGTTCCTCCCCTGACACTTATTTTTGTAGAGTAGCCTCCTAAGGTTAAGCTGATTATCCTGTTAATTGGCGTGAAATTGGTCAGCCACGTCCCATCAATTATAACTCATAGGCCTAAGTTTCATCGTTTCTACAAAAAAATTTTTTTAATGACTTCCAGAATCGACAACTCATTCCTTCGATATTTGAATTTCTAGTTGAAAGCACACATGTGAAGTGCTTTTATCTAAACCGTAGCCTATTGCTAATCTATCAAAATCTAGTTTCAAATGAAATCAAAATTTCATACCTTTTGTCACTAACAATAAGAAGCTCAAATTCTAAATAGCTCAATCCCCTACCCATCGTGGGGGAAAAGAACAATGTGATTTAAGGAAACAAATTAGGTATGTACAAGTACATGGTGCTTGAAAACTAAAACATGAGATGGGACTTGTATTTTGTTCAGTATAAAACCGATTCAGCAAATAGCATTTATTTGAAAATCCTAGGCCAGGCGCTGAGGCTCTCCAATCTCAGTTGTGCCACCCTATTTATATATCGCCTAGAGTAGAGCTACGTTTTTAAAAAGTAGGTATACATTTATATTAGCCAACATCTGAGATAAAACTCAGCATTTTAATGCCCAAAAACATCCGTCTCATGTAGCTTAGAAAAAGCTTCGGTGTTCTGTTTAACTTTACATTCAAAATTTCCTGTTTTACTTTTCTGGGTTAACTTTGCACAACGTACGAAATAATGACCTAAAGTGATTCATGTGAAGTCTTCTAGTTCCGTCTTAACGACACATACATGAACATGAAAAATCCTTTCTGGTACCGTAGATAACAGATTTATTGTATTTTTGAATTACTGAACTAAATCATTTTTTTGTGCCTTCGTTCTCTGGACAGTTAGTTTTCTTTCAAGAGGTTCTATTCCTTTTGGGTCTTATTAGAATCAAGATCAGCATAAAGCTAATCACAACATTCTTTCTTGGGGTTAAACTGGAAAACAGCAAAAGAGATGAATACTTCTCTCCTGTCAATCACTTTGCATTCCAAGAACAGCACCTTTTGTCGAGTGCACTCCTAAATTATCCACGCTCCAAATTCACACCAAATCACTTCGAGTGCCAGTACCAGTACCACCACGCCAGCCATGGCTGCACAGTTTAATCTTCATCCCGACTCAGTGCACTCAGTGTTAAGATGGTCGATGGTATAACATGGTGCTTCCAGCACAACTCACAATTCAAAAATTCCACAAAAAGTGTTACCCACTTATCATTATCCCACTTAAGCGACCATGACCGTGATGGTGCGATGCCAAGAAATGGAAAATCCGTGGTTTCAAGATTCTTTGGCTTCTCGCTGAACTCGCTGCATATCACCTCATAACGGTGGTTCCTCCATTATAGTTCCTCACTCCTTTTGGTTTTTATTTTATATTTTTATTTCGTCTTCTGGAATTGTTGATGGTGGCTGGTGGCTCCTGCTGTCCCAGCTGCCGGCGCAAATAACTCACTCCCAATGGTCCAATCATCATTTCAAGTTCGTTGGTGGTTCTGTGTCGGAATAGATGATGCTGGTGCATATACAGCAAAGCGATCTTAACTTCCGATATAGTGACGATGGATGGATGCAGAGACGATGTAGGCGCGAAATTCTTTGTCTCTTCCGTATACCCTTCTGGCTATATGGCCATTTGGATGATGCACATCTTTGTAGCGAAAGCGGTGCGTTCACATCCATCAAGCGGTTTTTCCGAATGCGGAACCAAAGTGGGACGCGACTTGTGCGAGTGTGCGCGATGGTGATTTGTACCTCGTTAAGCACCAAACACCCGAATGGATGGACAGACGACGCGACGGTGACGGTATGTACCTATAAGATGATGATTGGAGTCGTCTCCGGCTATGAGGCCGAGATCTTGCATTCGGCGGTAATAAGTCGATGATATAATGATGTCGACAGCATGTACGTTTGCATTCTGTGCAGCAATGTGCGATCGTCGGAGGCCGATTGTCAAACTGGTAAATCACCGTACCAAAGGAGCAGAGTTGTAGTTGTAGACGCAGTGGTCAGATGATGTGGAGGTGCTAATTTTCTGATGGAAATTTTCCCATTATTGCTTAGCGAACATGTGTGTTCTCTGTTCTGGGATATATGGGATGGGATGTGTGGGAATCGTTTGGTACATCAGTTGCTCTTGACGAAATAATTGAATAATAAGAAATCAATGATTATAGTTCGATGAGGATTCTTAAAGTCTAATGGGAACGGATGTTTGAATCATTAATCTAGACTCGCAATATATTCAACGGAAGGCGTAGGATTGCTTTTTTCTTTTGTTCTGACTTGATATTTATTTCTGTTGGAGTACAGGTCAGTGCTAATTTGCGCATTCTGGAATTTTGTACGTCCTTTGCTGACATTTATTCGTTGAGCTTTTGTTCCCAGCTATGGCTTCTGATAAGCTATGAGCCAGATCGGTTACTAATTGGTTACATTTATTTGCCTTGGTTAATTATTGTGATGATTTCTTATAAAATAGAGGCTTCAATCCTTAGGGATGTTGGTGAGGCGACGCGACGCTTGACTTTGTGACTGTCATGATACTTTCTTCAAATCGTTGAAAGCATTCGTTTTGTTTTTAATAACAGTTGCTTCCCTTCAATGAACAGAAATTCGCTTCTGGGTTTGAAATCGGAATGGAAATCATCACGCAATGAAATTAAACTCTACGTAAGCATTGAGTAAAAACGAGAGTCATTTGGCTTGGCAATAGCCTACATACACAAAAATCAAAACTGAGAACTTATAAGGATGCCTAACGTGTCCATTGTTGCCACAAATCTGAGTGTCTTTTCGGATTATCAGATGCAATGGTGTCTGTCTATATAAAAGTGTCTTAAGCCATAGGTATATATCATATTTTTCATCTTGAGGTCACAGAAGCCTGCTCCAGTCAAGAAGATAAATCGAATAAGTTCTAGGAAACAGAGTTTTTAAAAGTTTTCAATATTTCAAAGATTTCCTCTGTCTAGTCTAGATCATCGAATGAATGTTTGTCTAAAATTCTGTTTCTTGGGTGAAAGAGTGCTGGTCAAAGTCATTGGAACTGTGTCCTCATATGGACCGCAATCTCTGGTGTACTCTACACTTCGCTAGTCGTAGCCAGATTATTTTTTAAAGATAGCATTGAGCTGTAGAAAATGTTCTGATTAGAAACGCGATTACTTTAAGCTTGGAACTGGGTTGTCCAGCTAAACAAACATCCATTTGATATCACGTGGTCTGGTTCTGTACTGTAGTGTCTCTGACGTAATGGTTCTAACCCTAGAAACATCAAAAGAAAAAAAGGGAATTGGCAATTTCTCCGAGAGTAATCCACACTGCCGTGTAAAACACTTTTTCAGTGAATGGTTCGGAGTTTGCATAGAATTTTAGGTCCTTGAAATAGGTTAAGCCTCACAACTTTCTCAGTTTGTTGTGCCATCCTATTTACTGATTTGGTATGTTCTTGTTCCGCATAGTGGAAGGCTGAACTATAGAATCGACTCATCGCATGAAAACCAGAGACCTTTTTATTGATAATCAAAACCCCTATTTGGAAAATGGCCCAAATTGTTTCTGTGCGAATGTTGCTAACTGTGCAACTACAAACCACTCGCTGGAAGTCAAATAAAGTGTATATGGAAACTTCCAGAAAAATGATATCGTCGAATCTAAAGACACACTTGAAGTTGATTTTCAGCAAGGGGATTTCTAATTCAACAAGTCGATTTGAATTCCTTCACTCGAAGTTATATACATTCCTCGCATTCAACGCACCGGGACTTCGAAAACTACTGTCAGTTTTCGTCACTCTGATTGGTCAAAAGTGTCAGAAGTTTCAGCTGACATTAGAAATTAGATTTTTCAGATTTTCGAACATAGATTTTCAGATGGAAAAAGCAGTCTGAAAATTCTTAAAAAAAGTTCTAGTTGTCAAAACAAGGAAAACAACGTATTTGACAATCGGCCTTTACTCGGTATTCTTGGGTTAGTTTTTTGTTTTACTAGTTTTCGCTTAATTGTTGAATTGAAATTGATTATTATTGATGTTCGGATATTCTGTTTTGTAAATTGATATTGAAAGTGAATTTATCAGCGACGAAAATATATTTTTGAGGGCACATGATTTAAATTTTTTTTATCAAAATTGATTGAAGTGAATTTAATTGGCATACTACCTTACAGAAAAACGTGTAAATCGAATTCCTAAATTTCAAAGTGGGAAAATATGTATGTTTTCCAATTGCTTTTACCACTAACTATGTAGAACCGAAGGGTGAATCACAGTACAATTTTATATATAACACAGAGCTTAAATTGCATTCATGAACTGACAGACTGAATATCGAAGATTCTTAACTGCTGTGAATGCGAGCATTTACAGCAAAAAAAAACTGATCTTAATCTAATGTCTGAACCTCATTTTCCAATCAAACAAACATCAATTCAAATCACAGTAAACTAAAAATATCCACTTGTTGTAGCCGGTGTATTTTTTCAAATGAAGTCACACCTTTTTTGGGAGAATCAGTTTTATACAATTTGTTTGGCCTCTTATACCTCAATAATAAAGATCGTAGCTCATTTTTCTCAAACAGTAAAAAAAAGTTCTTTAAAAACGCAATTTATTTCGAAATAAACAGTTTATTACTTTATCTTGATTGCGGGCATAGTCTTCGCCTATAACCTAATTTATTAAAAATTCAATTTACATCTTCTTTTTCTTGTTTTCTCTAATGCAGCTCAGTATTTTATGGCCAGTATCACAATTGTCAGTTCCTTTTATGTCCTTGCAGGCAGCAACAACCTTTGCGATCTCGGCTTCGTCAGCATGACTTGAAAGTTTCGCAGTCACTGCATCAGCTTGGAAAACTCCATTTTTAGTAATTCCATCCGCATCGGTCAGACATGAGCTAAAACATTTGAAGTCTTGAGTGATATCAGCACCTTTCAAGTCACCACTCCACATCTTTTTGACATCATCAATGTTAACGTTGTTCTTTTTAGCACATTCACTCATGGTTGCTTTCATATCGCCACCTCTAACGCTCTATAGAAATGTAAAACAAAATGAGTATGTGTAACACCTTTTTAAGTTAAATAATTCTGATTTTACCAAAGCACAAACTCCTAGGAGGACTATTACAACGATGAAGAACTTCATACTGTTCGATTGTTCTATTGGAATAGTTTGATGAATGAAGTGTCCAGCTAATGCGAACCTTGATTTATATACGATTTGGAGAACATTGTCAACCAATTTGTTCTGCCACTAATAATTGATTTGATGGAAATATGAAAATGAAAAAAATTTAATAATTTGGCACAAATTATTTTGTTGATTTTTGAGCTACAAGTTCACACATACATAAGTATAAGCAGAGTTGATTAGTTTAATTGCTTAATTATATTTAAGCTAAACATCGTTGATATATGAAGGCGATAATTGTTGATTGGTCATTCTTCATAAGCCAAATGTCATGTCCTGCCTTTTCATAATCTACAATTATAGGTACGTTCGAGTTTTTTGTGCACCAAAATCGGCCGTCAGAAAAATGTTAAGGAGTGGGGGTAAAATTTCTCTGAGAGCGATTGATGTACATAAAAGTACTCGAAGGTTTTCTTGACACAAAAGCTACACACATTTAAACGTCAACGTTATCTATCAACCGAATTCATCCATGTCTACACTGGCAGTTACATCTCAACCTCAAACAGACTTAAACATAATTTTCTAAAAACCGCTAATGACAGGTGGTAATCATTAGAAACGTGCTGAATCTCCAGAAATCTTTGGCCAGATATTTCCACTTGTGGCTGCACCCCCCATCCAACCTAATCTAATCTACATCTCAACCTTGTGAGATAGTTAAAGTATAGAATTCGTTTTTTTTTTTTAATTATCATTTTGTTTAGTCACAAGCTGAATTGGTTTTTGCCAACAGATGCTATTATGATACTCCCCAATCGCTTTCGGAGTTGGTAAAACTTTAGGTCGTCCTCCGTATTCACATCGATTGTTTGGGAAATCTTGTCCGATTGTTGTGTAAATGATGTCATCAAATGAAGACAGTTTTACACTTTTTGGATCATTGTTGGAGATAAGCTGCAATTAAGAAAAAGAAGATATTAGACATTGGAACCTAGAACTATTTTGAAAAAATTTACATTAAACTACACTTCCGCATGTTCCATGGCCTTCATAGCCCACATTTCTTCGACAAGGGCATCGTTTTCGAACTCTTCACCCGGTCTTTGTAGAACGTCCTAGATACCAATTAAACAGATCAGAGGTTTTTATGAGAATTTGTACAGGTTTCTGGTTAAATATTCTAATTCAACTTACCATTTCTAAAGCATTTGATTGATTAACTTGCAAGAGCACGTGCTTGGGGTATATTTAGGTTTTGTCTTTAATTTAAGTTAATTTATTTGCAACTTAAAACAAAAAATTCCTTCCACTTTGCAAAGAAACTATGAAATGTAGAAAAAAAAGTGTTCAAACATTTCTGCTCATAGTAGAAATTTCTTCGGCTAGAATGTGTAGCATGGGGAAAATGTTTACTCTCTCATGGAGAAAGTTTTCTGTCAAAAATAAGTTGTTTTTAAAATACTCGAACAAAACGTGTGGTATAATGTGGATAAATGTGTTTAAATGTGCGGTTATGGGTGCGTACTCGAAACCTACTTATGTTTCAATTCAAACGCTCAATCAAAATGACATTAGCCCAGTTCACACTGTACAGTTAGTTGGACAGACTTCGTTTGATGGAAGTTGGATGGTCTGATGTAGTTTTCGTTCACACCTATCAAGCTTGTCGTCCAACTTTATGTCACATACCCTTCCACTCCATCCAACTTCTAGATTTTCAAAATTTTTTGAAAACCATCCAACAAATTGGACAAGCGGTCGTATGAAAGGTTCACACTATCAAGCATTGTTTTGTCAAACCTAGGTTTGTCCAACTAATTGTACAGTGTGAACAGGGCTATTAAAAAAAACTAATTGTCAAAACTGAGTAGAAACTTTTTTCCATCTATCGTAGTCTGTAGGGTTTTAACGAGTGGATGGAAAACAGCATTTGACCAGCCAGTCTCCAAAAATGGCCATTCGATAATTATCCACCGATAGTTTTTTCCTTGTAACTCTTCTGAATGACATTAGGTCCGTTCGTTGAACTTTCCCCAGAATTGACCCAGGTTTTCTTGACAATTCTATGAGTTGTCAAAAAAACCTGGGTTTTCTAGTCCTCAAAAAACGCTAAACCACAAATCACCACACATCCCTGTCATTAAAAAAATAATACATGCCATTTGGCAGCCCTACAAAACGCTGGCTTACCGATAGAGGCTATGTGGGGTCAAATTAAGAGCGTTTTCATGGAAACTGGAACCGCAGCGGTCGATCGTGCGTCGACCACATCAACACCTTGCGAATCATACTTGAACAATCGTCTGAGTACCAATCACCCCTGTACAGTGTTGCCAGCTCGTAGAAGGTCGAGTCGCTAGACTCAACATGAAAAGTCGCTAGAAAGTCGCTAAAACTTAGAAGAAGTTGAAAGGTTGTTATAAGTAAAAAACATCAAAATTAGGTACATAAGTAATTAGATTAAAATTCATTAAAATACACATCGTGTACAATATCGGTAGCTATTTACTCACAAAAAAATTTTCAATTAAATATGGCAGTTCGCGATAGTGTCCCTGTCAAATGAGAGAGAAAAAAATAATTGACAGCTGAATCATTTTGTATGAATTTTGAAAACATAAGGTTTGTTCGTTGAAGCCCTAGGGTCGCCATGGGGTCGCCACAAAGCGTTTTTTGATAAACCTAAATTCGCACTGAATGTCAAATTGAGTGTTTTTTGAGCCATAGGTTTTCCACAGGTTTTCCCCAAACTCGACCTAGCTTTTTGCTGTGGCGATTTGAGGGCTGTCAAATGGCATGTGTTTTTATTTAAATGACAGGGATGTGTGGCGATTTGTGGTTTAGCGTTTTTTGAGGACTGGAAAATCCAGTTTTTTTGACAACTCATGGGGTTGTCAAGAAAACCTGGGTCAACCCTGGGGAAAGTTCAACGAACAGACCTATATTTGGCGGTACTAGGCAGAAAAACAAATTAGTTTCGGAATTGTTATCTAGAGAAGTGAATTTTAAGAACATAATTATATAGAGTGTTGTGAAAATGCCCGTGAGTTGTTGTGTTAAACGGTGTTCAAAAAATAAAATCAACACAGAAAACTGTAGATTCTACAGTTTTCCACGACTATGGAATATAACTCCAAATTGGAAAATCTCTCAGAGGAAAGGCGCAGGCCGTTGTTGACTGCTATCAAACATCTGAACATTAAATTGGCTCGTTTCTGCTGCAAACATTTCATTTCTGGTATGTAAACATGGTTTTAAATTATATTTGGTAGGTGATTATAATAAGAACTCCAAGTAAGAACAATCTAAATCCATATTGGGTACTATATATCTCGATTTCTGATATTTTTTTTTCATGTTGAAGCCCATGTTTAGCTTGGTATCCAATCTGGAATTAGATGACCTAAAAGTTTTGCGTTCTTGCCTGGAGTTCTTATTAATGCCCTACCTGCACACAATTTGTAACCAGATATTTACATACCTGAAATGAAATGTCTGGAACAGACACGAAGCAATTTAGTACTCAGATGTTTCCTATTGATAGCATCTAACAAAAGTCTGCGCCTTTTTTTTTATCTAGGAGTTCCATTTTATACTCGAGGAACACTATAGAAACTGCAGATTTCTGTCTTCATTGTATGGTTTGAACATTGTCTTACACAGCAATTTACGGGTATTTTCACTACAATTTTATATTATTTTGCTTTTAAGACTTCACAGTTTCGATACACAATTTTTTTCTTTTTCTATGACTTTACTTTTTAAAAAAACAAATTTAAAACTACATATTTTATATTTCTACGTACTGCCGCGAGCAATGTTTTCATACAAAGTGTCTTTAAATAGTACAAACTTAAGTCTGACATAGGTACAAATAAATTAATGTAGAACTTTGATTCGGAAGAAAATTTTATTGTCGCTAGATAAGTCGCTAAAAAATTTTTGTCGTCAGAACTTTTTTTTAGTCGCTAGGACACAAGCAAAAGTCGTCATTTCTAACGACAAAGCCGCTAAATTGGCAACGCTGCCCCTGTATCTCATGTTTGTGGATTTTGAGAAGGTATTTGACAGGGTAAATCGTGAATGCATCTGGAGATCGCTTATTGCGAGAGGTATCCCTGAGAAAATTGTTGCTGTTATTAAAGAATCGTACAACAACGCAAGGTGTTTCGTTTTGCACAATGGACAGCTATCCGACTCATTTGATGTTCGCCAAGGAGTGAGACAAGGAGATGTCCTGTCACCAATTCTGTTCTTCCTAGCAATCGACGATGTTATGACTGCCACTGTGGGTACAACTGAAAGACACGGTATCCAATGGGGTCTGTTTGACAAACTTAGCCACATAGATTATGCTGACGATATATGTCTCATGACAAACAACACGGCTAGTTTAAATCAAATATGTCATTCGCTGCAACTAAATGGAGAAGTGGCTGGCTTAAGGATCAACGCAAATAAGACCAAAATAATGACCACGGGCCAAAATACACAACAAGTTATTCTAAGGCAGGGAACCATAGAGAAGGTCACGCAGTTTAATTATCTGGGCAGTTTTATTGCACTTGATGGCGGAACGGACCTGGATGTTAACAAATAGAATAAACAAAGCCCGTAGTGCATTTGGAATCCTTTCTCCTGTGTGGAACTCAAGCAAAATATCGCTACGCACCAAGTTGAAACTCTTCGAAACCAACGTGAAATCTGCGCTGTTGTATGTCTGAAACATGGAAATGCTCTGTCAACATCTCGAGCAGGCTACAGGCCTTCGTCAACCGATGTCTGCGCTACATTCTGAAAATCCGGTAGCCGCAAACCATATCAAACGTTGAACTATGGAATAGGACCGGACAGATGAAATTGGATGCAGACATCACCCAACGAAAGTGGCGTTGGATAGGCCATACACTGAGGAAACCTAACGACAACATAGCGAAACAATCATTCGAATGGAATCCTCAGGGTGAGAGACCCGTTGGAAGACCAAAAACAACATGGAGGTCATCTGTTTTAAAAGAAGCTCAGTCTCAAGGTATTCAATCGTGGTCGCAGCTAAGAGCTAAGACCCGTTGCGGCGAATCGGGACAGATGGAGGGATCTGGTTTCTGCCCTATGCTCCAGGAGGAGTTAAAGTGCTGCTACAGTTTAAGCCGGACAACATATATACTGGGTGCGGCAAAAGTATGGAAACCCCTTTAAATATGGCAGAATATGCGTTAAAAAAAATCAAAGACCCTATATCCGACGTATTCTTCGAAGAGGAATCCGATGGTGACCTTGAATTTGACCTTGGACGTAACCTTGAAGCCCCAGCGACCCAAAAATCGAAAAAACATGTATTTTATTTTTTGATGATATTATTAGAGGTGCAGCGCTTGAAATAAAAAATACGTAAAAAATGAAAACATTGGTTTGAAACCCTTGGAAATATGGCAGAATATGCGTTAAAAAAAAATCAAAGACCACATATCCGACGTCTTTATCGACGAGGAATCCGATGGAAACCTTGAATTTGACCTTGGACCCTGCCATATTTCCAGGGGTTTCCATACTTTTGCCGCACCCTGTATATATACAGGGTGTCCCGTAATTCGTTTTACATACTTTGGGATATGATTATTGGTCATATTCTAAGAAAAAAATTATTCTACTGTTAAATCCCTTTCTCAAGTTTGACATCACTTTTTGACAATTTAAAAAAAATCTAACTTTGGTGTACCCTAACCTGTGTTAGATTCGATATCTCTGTCAATACAGATGATAGAGACCTTATCTTAGACTTAATTTTTTGTAGAAATAACAATCTTTAAGACTGTATTTAAGTTGAGCTTTCATAGGTTAAGGGTTGCCAGATTTTCAATTTTAAGTGGTGTCCAAATTTTCTTCCCCAAACAAAGTTTTGACTTTGAGGTCATTTTTTGATATATATATTTGACAGCCCTCAACTCGCCACAGCAAAAAGCTAGGGCGAGTTGATGGAAAACCTAAGTCAACCCTAAGGCTCTATTTGACATTCAGGGCGACTTTAGGTTTCTCAAAAAACGCTTTGTGGCGACTTTAGGGCGACCCTAGGACTTCAACGAACAAACCTACTCTGTTTCAAAAAAAAACTGCTGATCACCGTATTCTCAGTTTTCATCACTTGAAAAACGTAGAAACAACAATTCAACCGTCATACTTGCGCTTCTTAATAGCGTTAAAAACTCTTTTCATTGCTGGAAGTAAGTCAAGGAACTAAACTGTAATAAAATTAAGATAGGCAAACTAATTATTTTGAAAACCTTTTGAACCGGTAGTTCTCCACAAGAAGATATTACCTTAAAAGAAATCTACATTGTTGTGAACAAAGCGGTGAGGACAGAGTTCCTTATAGATTTTTTTAAAATGCCCACAATCAGCCTTGGCAAATCTGGAAACAGCAGAAGTTCAAAAATCTTTCAAAAAATCAGTGGTGTTCGCAAAGGCATCTTATTGAAGAGGCAAAATGTTTGGACAGAGGAAAAAAAATTGCTTAGTGAGTTTCAAGCATGCTTGAGTGCAACGCTCGATCACCTTTTCATGATCTGAAAATACAGTCGATTTTCACTTATAGAACGGAAAAAAATTATATGCAATGTTTATCGATTTTAGAGCTGCCCCTGACAGTATTGATTTTTAAAGACACACCTGAAGTTGATTTTCAACGAGGGGATTTCTAATTCAACAAGTCGATTTGAATTCCTTCACTCGAACTTATATATTTACATTTACAGCAAAAAAAAAAACTGATCTTAATCAAATGTCTTAACCTCATTTCCCAACCAAACAATCAATTTGCTCAAATCACAGTAGACTAAAAATGTCCACTTGTTGTAGCTTGTGTATTTTTTCAAATGAAGTCACACCTTTTTTGGGAGAATTAGTTTTCTACAATTTGTTTGACCTCATACCTCAATAATAATGATCGTAGATCATTTTTCTCAAACAGTAAAAAAAAGTTTTTTAAAAACGCAATTTATTTCGAAATAAACAGTTGATTACTTTCACTTAATTGCGGGCATAGTCATCGCATATAGCCTAACTTATTAAAAATTCAATTCGAGTTCATATTCCTGTTTTCTTTCATGCAGGTCAGTATTTTATGGCCAGTATCACAATTATCAGTTCCTTTTATGTCCTTGCAGGCAGCAATAACCTTTTTGATCTCGCTTTCGTCAACTTGATGACTTGAAAGTTTCGCAGTCACTCCATCAGCTTGGAAAACACCATTTTTGGTAATTCCATCCGCATCGGTCAGACATGAGCTAAAACATTTGTAGTCTTGAGTGATATCGGCACCTTTCAAGTCACCACTCCACATCTTTTTGACATCATCAATGTTAACGTTGTTCTTTTTAGCACATTCACTCATGATTGCCTTAAAATCGCCACCTCTAACACTCTATAGAAATGAAAAACAAAATGAATATGTGTAACAGTTTTTAAAGTTTTAAAATAAATTCGATTTTACCAAAGCACAAACTCCGAAGAGGACTACTACAACGATGAAGAACTTCATACTGTTCGATTGTTCTATTGGAAAAGTTTGATGAATGAAGTGTCCCAGCTTATGCGAACCGTGATTTATATACGATTTGGAAAACATGATCAACCAATTTGTTCTGCAACTAATAATTGATTTGATGGAAATGAAAATGAAAAAAAAAATTTTATAATTTGGCACAAATTATTTTGTTGTTTTTTGAGCAACAAGTTCACACATACATAAGTATAAGCAGAGTTGATTAGTTTAATTGCTTAATTGTATTTAAGCTAAACATCATTGATATATGAAGGTGATAATTGTTGATTGGTCATTCTTCATAAGCTAAATGTCATGAGTTTGATGTTACATTATCGAGACTGTGTCCTGCCTTTTCATAAACTACAATTATATTTCAATTCAAATGCTCCATCAAAATGACAGTACAAAAACTAATAGTTAAAACTGAGTAGACTTTTTTTTCCATCTATCGTATTCTGTAGGGTTTTAACGAGTGGAAAACAGCATTTGACCAGCCAGTCTCCAAAAAAGGCCATTCGATTATTATCCACCGATAGTTTTTTCTTCTCTTCTTTGTAAGGCCATGGAAGTTTTGATTGACTATCTTCAGAAATATCTTGAAGAACGAAAGCTTCTATTATTATTATTATTATTATTATTATTTATCTTTATTTTCTTAAATAATTTACATACATATTTACATTTATCTAAGATTAAGGGCTTGGCATTCTGCCGTCTGCCTGATTTGACATTCCATAAAAACAATAATTTATACAAAGTGAAAAATTTTAAAAGAAAAATATTATTTTAATTCTTACTTGATATACCTACATAGGTTTTAAGAAAAAATATGTTAAGCTATATTTGTAATTTTCATTTCTATAAATCAATTTTGACGTGATTTGAAACACAAAACAATAGAAAATGTAGCTTTGATATGATTTGAAGCAATAAAGGTCTCAATTTCGGCATAATTTGAAACAAAAAGATATAGATTATAATAAATAACTGGCTGAGTGAAAGTTTTCAAATTTCAAAGCTATTTCGGTAAGTTAATGCGTGTTTGCAGTAGTTATACAAAGTACACCAATCAACCGCTCCATTTAGTATGTCGTGGAGTCTACTCGTTGTAATGAAACTTTCATCAAAGTGTAGTCGGCGAATTTCCTGTAAGATTGGACAAACCGCAATAAAGTGGTGTGTGTCTTCTCTTTCTCTTCTGTTGCATAAACTGCAGATTTCTGGTAGATCAGGGACAATAGTTTAGGTTTAATAATTCCACTCGTGCCCTGAAGATAAAACTTATTGCTTCGATCGGCAGTTTAATATTGAAGTAGTTTACTTCTGATGTTAACTGGTGGTTCAGGTGTATGTAAGTGCTTCTCGTTGTTGATGCTGATGCTCTGGCAATACTTTGATTGTAAATGCTTTCGTCAATCTTGGCAGTAATATCTCCGAACATATTCCTCCATTCATTCACGTTAGATTCCGTTAGCAACAAGTGAACACCATGTGATGAAGCTAACTATGTCTCCATTCCTTAAAGGGGGTCGAATTTGATTTTAGCAATCTTAGCATGAAGGATTTGTGAAGACTTCTTTGATCTCTTTTCATAACTTTTATAATATATTCGTAGTTCATTTTCAGGTTTTGAATATATATTGTTGTGATGCCTGATTCCACGTAAATAGCATAGTTCGGAGTCGAATTAGGTAGTTTGAACAAACGTTTGAAAAAATGTCTTTGAATGCTTTCGAGTTCATCAAGATGGTGGTATCCAAAAATCTGAGTACCATAGCACAGGCATGAGTTAACGGTTGCTTGTAATACGCGGTATTTGAATGCATGGTCTATTCTTAAGTTACCAAAAAAAGTTGGCCACATCATACTTATCGCCATTTTAGCTTCCTTGGCTTTTTCTTTAGCATGTTTCGAGTAATTGAGGTTATGGGTGAGCCAAACTCCAAGATATTTAAACTCCGGTACTACTTCGATGCGTAAATTATTGATCGACCATGTCTCTTCAGGCAGTCTTCTTCTTTGTCGCGCTTCAAAGATCATTATTTTTGTTTTATCTATGTTTATCTGAAGTCCCCATGTAATCACAAAACGTATTCAGCCGGTTAATTTGAAGTTGAAGCGTGAACGGATTGTCGGCTAATAGAACTAGATCATCTGCATAGAGAAGAACTTTAACAAGATTATCGGCGAAGACTATTCCTCCTGAAAGTACTTCAGATATGTCATCAATAAACAAAGAAAACATAATTGGGCTTAAAATGCAGCCCTGTGGAAGACCCACTGTCGTATCAAACCAATTAGAATGTTGCGATCCATCCCAAACCGCGGCGGTAGATGACTTCAAAAGCTCGGCGTATATTAATTAAATTTTTTTGGAGATTCCTAGAGACGAGAGTTTGTACATCAAGGCCTGTCTATTTACTTTGTCAAAAGCCGCTTTAAAGTCCACAAAACATGCGTAAGTTTTTTTCTTCTTATCAATGGACTTTCTTGCAATACTAGATAATGCGAAGATATGATCCAGCGTTGAAAAACCAGAACGAAAACCTGCTTGAAATTTACTAAGACTGTTGGTATTTTCAATCCACTTCGTTAGTCTCTCGTATAAAATTGAAGCAAAAATTTTCCTAAAGGAACTAAGGATAGAGATTCCTCTATAATTTTCAGGATTACTTAAGTCGCCTCTCTTGGGAATAGCAAAAATAACTGCTCTGTTTAATCTAGGTGGTACAAACGGTTCATTGAATAGCTTGTTGAAGTAAGTTAAAACATAGGTTTTTAAACCATCAGTACTATATTTGTAGAACTCAGCCGGAATACCATCTATTCCTGGAGCTTTGTTGTTTGAAATTTTACTCAAACTATATTCCAGTTCATTCATTGAGATTGGAACATCCAATTCACTCGAGAAAAAATTGGGAATTGCGTAGGAAAAAGTTAGTTGGCTCTCATCTGCCGACAGAAGTGTTTTAAAATGAGCAGCAAGAGTCTCAGCATCGAGAGCATTCAGATTCTCCATATTTCGGTTACGACCTCCCAATTCACGCACATTGTTCCAGAAATCCTTAGAATTCTTACAATTGATTAATTTTTTTGCCAAATTGTTAAGATGGTTGACTTTCTTGTTAATGCAAATAGTCTTATAATCCCTATTTATTTGTAGGTACATATTTTTGAAAATCAGTGAGTTTGTTGACCTGAACAACTTTAGATATACAAAAGATAGCTTCCGGAGTTTTTTACAGTCTTCATCGAACCATCCCTTCTTGGGGGTAAACGATGGATTGCGGAAATTTTGTGATGACGAAGCTGCTGATTTGATAGTTTTCATTATAAACTCATCGCACTGTTCCAATCTACATTCAGGGTGGGGAGGGATAGAGTTCAACTCCTGGTTAAGACGTCTGAAAAGATTGGCATTTCGTTCCTTCCATTTCAAACGTGCGAAGCTGTTTAATGGAGTTTGTGTATTGCTTTGAGCTAGTTTGAGGTCGATTACTATTGGTAAATGTGATGAAAAGTTCATTACTTCCACTTTAAAATCTGTGACAGCTCAACCAATCACCAGAAATGGCTCCAAAATCGATTACGGATTGACCTTGACCGCTTATAAACGTAAATTCACCCGACACATCCCCTTTTGACGTGCCGTTCAGCACAAACATCCCCATGTTTTCGAGGAATTAATTTACAGCCTTCCATTTCGGTTAAGTATATGATCTTTGGAATTACGATTAACACTAAAAGAGGTTTGGGGGTACAGCTGGCTCAGTGAAGTGTTTTGAAAAGTCCCAATTCGAGCATTTAAGTCACCCAATATCATTAGATTGTCAGAATTGCAATCATTAACGAAGTTCACTAAATTATCAAAATCACTCTGCCAGTTATTACAATTTAGATATACTGGAATAATGAGTTTCTTTCTATCACCGACTGATATTTGGAATACTAATCTATTATGTATAGAGCAAAGCTTGACAAAGTACAAATTTTTTTCACACCACATAAAATTCCACCACTAACTCTACCATATCGACTATTTCTAATTGCTGGTTCAAACATAATGTTGAAATTCTTAAAGTACTTCATAAAATCAGTTTCATTATTTTGCTCTACAAAATTTTCTAAAAGGATTATAATATCAAAATTATTTATGTAATTAAAGAAATCAGGTTGCAAAAGTTTGTTTTTTAGACCTGAAATACCTGCGCATATTTTAAAATTTTGAAAAACATTACTTGTAGGGCAGACGACAGAGATTTCTTATTGTGTTGCCATCCTTAGAGCATCTGGACGATGACTCATAGATGGCGTTTGCATCGGTAGGGAGATAACTTGTTGCGTTCCAACGTTGATGTCAAAAAACTCCAATGATCTATCACCAAACAGCTGATTGATGAATGTCGAGATTTTAAACATAGTCCTCGTGCAAATTTGTAATTAAAAGTGTGAGATCCGATTTGTATTTTATCGCCTTTGACCATAATTTTAGCGTTTTGGTTTATATCGCTGAGCCTTCTTTTGATTTCAATGAGAGTTTGTCTCTTTTTGCGGAAAAGAAGCGATTGCTCGCGGAAAATGCTTATCCCAGTGTTTTTAAGTTGATGAGCCGAATAAATTATTTTGTTTGTCGTCTCTGTCGAAGGAAGTTCCGTTATGACAGTTCCGCGTTGTGTGTTGTTGTTGCGAATTTCACGGGATTTCTTTACCTCGAAAAGATCACCTTCGTTTAGCCTGAGAAGCCCCTTGCAAGTCTGTATCGCTACTTGAGTTGCATCGGTTTCTGCGTTTATAGGGAGGTGAACTACTATACTGCTCTCATTTTGCTTTCGTGAAATACTTTCTAGCTGACTTTCCAGAAGCTCACATCGCTCGGACATCAAATTAAATTGATGGTTCAGTTGATTGTTAGCGGCTTTCAGAGAAATCAGTTCAGCACAAATTCCTTTCAGATCGTCCTTTGAGGCAAGGTTTTTTAACTTTTCGGATAAGATATCGTCGAGCGTTTCTTTTAGTTCGGTAATAGAGACTAGTTTATCCATGCTTGGCACAAAAGATTTCTTACGGTTGCTAAATTTCGCTTGTTTCGGTTGCTTGCATAAGGAATGAAAAAGTTTCTTGGTCTAACCGTTGTACAGAGCTTGTAACTTGGCCACAAAAATTAAATGAAAATAAACTAGACCTTTAAAGTAACACTTATTTATGACTTTTCTTAAAACTTATTTTATTTTAGCTTATAATTTGATGAAAAAACTCGGGAGCTTAAAAACTTTAACACTTAACCTTTGACAGTTGAAATGTCAATCAAGAAGAACGAAAGCTTCTATAAGTGACCGACAGATGACCGGTTCTGTTCCAGTCTTCTTCGGTTCATTAGTTACCAAATCTCGAAATGTTCATAACAAATCGTTTTGGACGGGCCTTACACTGAAGCCTACGCTACAAATGCTGGTGTGTCACAGGACTCCGTTTTGTTTCCGACCCTCTTTGTAACTCTTGTGAATGGCCTTCTGTTTCAAAGTAAACTGCTGATCACCGTATTTTCAGTATTCATCATTGAAAAACTTAGAAACAACAATTAAATCGTCATACTTGCGCTTCTAAATAGCGTTAAAATTCTTTTCATTTCTCTAAACTGGAAGTTAGTCAAGGAACTAAACTGTAATAAGTTGAAGATAGGCAAACTAATTTTTTTTGAAAACCTTTTTAACTAAACTTCCATAAGGGAATCAATTCAATTTGCTAAAAATTTTGTAACGGTAGCTGTCTAGAAGATGATATTACCACAAAAGGAGTCTACATTGTTCTGAGTAAAGCGGTGAGGACAGAGTTCTATATGGATTTTTTGAAAACGCCCCCAATCTTTCTTGGCAAATCTGAAAACTGCAGAAGTACCAAAATCATTTAAAAATGTGTGGTGTTCCCACAGGCATCTTATTGAAGAGATAGATGTTTGGGTAGAAGAAAAGAATTTGCTTAGTGAATTTCAAGCAAGGGTCTGCCAACGGGTATTGATCGGGGTGCACTGTTTCATAAATTGAATGTCTGGGGTATGTCGACTTAAATTGTGAAAGTCATTAGGTCCGTTCGTTGAACTTTCCCCGGGTTTGACCCAGGTTTTCTTAACAACCCTATGAGTTGTCAAAAAAACCTGTGTTTTTCAGTCCTCAAAAAACGCTTAACCACAAATCACCACACATGCCTGTCATTAAAATAATAATACATGCCATTTGACAGCCCTCAACTCGCCACAGCAAAAAGCTAGGGCGAGTTGATGGAAAACCTAAGCCAACCCGAGGGCTCCAAAAAGACTCAATTTGACATTCAGGGCGATTTTATGAAGGTTTCTCAAAAAACGCTTTGTGGCGACCCCAGGGTGACCCTAGGGCTTCAACGAACAAACCTACTAAGTCTTTATGAGGCAGACGCAGACATACTTGGAACTTGGTACTTGAGAGAGCAATTGATATTTTGTGATCTGTCAAAGTTGTTTGAATAGCCGAGTTCACACTGTACAATTAGTTGGACAGACTACGTTTGATGGCAGTTGTTTCGGATCGGATGTAGTTTGCGTTCACACTAATCAAACTTGTAGTCCAACTTTATGTCACATACTCTTCCACTCCGTCTAACTTCTAAATTTTCAAAAATATTTGAAAACCATCCAACAAGTTGGTCAAGCGGTCGTCTGAGGGTTCACACTATCAAGCATTGGTCGTTCAAGCCAAAGTCTGTCCAACTAATTGTACAGTGTGAACTCGGCTGATGGCAGAAATGTCACTACTCATATTATGATTGGTAAAGGAGGAAACAGAATTGAACCGGAAGCCGCTGTATACGTTTCGAATGGATTTCGCTGCCTGCCGAGCAAACTTCATCTTTAAAAATATCAAGCTACAATATCACCCCATTAAAATATAAATTTGCACACTTTTTTCAATTATATCGAAGATTTCGATGTTTTAATGTTAGCTGAAACAAATGTTAAAGATTACTGTGACACTACCTAGAACAATATTTTCATAAATTATAATTTAGAATTCGCAGCAGCGCAGCGGTAATAACCAGAGTATTTTTTGGGGGAAGTCGTGGTGAGCTTGTCGCATATATGTATGTAGAAAGCAACTCCAAGTTTATGTAACCTAGTTCAGATGAATGTATAGAAATTAATCACATCATTCCAATAATACATAACGATTTTAAGGTAACAGTTAATAATAAATTCACTGACACAACTTTATATTCAGCTGAATACGTGTATCACAGTCACAGATAGATCTCGTGTTACAAAAGCAACAATGTGTCAAATGGAAGTTGCATGGCAAGAGAAGTAATGGTTTTTTGTTGTTTATTTATTTATTTATTTATCATCAACAGCTTAACGCTAACAGATTAATTTGCTTAAATTTATGTATATAATAGGTATTTGTACAAATAATAATAAGATCAAGTTGATAACATTAGAAATTACAAAGTAATGCCACGCAGAGAATTTTTAAACAATAATCTTGATAGGCTTATATCTACCAAGTTGCAGACAGAGTAAAAATTTGATAAGGTTCTTGTTAGCGGTTCATTGGACCCGTAATTCGTTCTATGACGAGGTTGGAAAAGAAAATCACGTTGTCTAAGTGGTCTTTCGGGTGCATAAATAGGAATTAAAGCTAACAACTTAGGACATTTTATATGATAGCATAGAATGTCTCTCACAAACATTATATCATGGGTCTTACGTCGACTATCCAGCCTGGAAATCCCTAGAAACAAGCATCTAGCCTCATAGCTCGGTGAAAAACTCCATCTCATTTTGGTAAAGATGAACTTTGTGAATCTTCTTTGGGCTTTTTCTATACGATTAGATTGCACTTGAAAAGCTGGGTACCAAACAGTATCACAATATTCAAGGACAGATCTTACTAAAGCCAAAAATAGTGCTAAAAGAGCATGCGGATCCGTAAAGACAGTTGTATTTCTTTTAATAAATCCAATCATTGAATTTGCTTAAGATATTATATAATTCACATGATCATGTGTGATAAATAATAGCGGTCCCAGATGACTACCTTGAGGTACTCCTAATGTGCAATTAAATTTCCTTGAGGTAAAACTACCAAGCTTTACTATCTGTACCCTGTTTATCAAAAAACGATTCGATCCAATTCAAAATAATTGAATGGAGCCCAAAACTCTTTAATTTTTGGATTAGTATGTTATGATTTACAGAATCAAATGCTTTGCTGAAATCTGTGTAGATAACATCAACTTGCATTCCTTTTTCAATTAAGTTAATGGCAGACGATGAAAAGTATAAAAGGTTAGTTGAGGTGGATCTACCACTCACAAAACCATGCTGAAGCTCAGAAATATGCTCTTTTACGAGGAATTCGTAATTTTGACTTTCTGACGCTGGCTCTGGCACGACTGCAAAATCAATTTGTTTTGAGAAATCCTCAAGTCTTTCCTCCTCACTAAAAAGTCAATTCAGCAATGAAAATATTGGTCAAACAATAAAAACTTCTACAGAGTAAAATTTCATGGTAAGCTTGTGTTCACCATTAAAACAAACTTTTAAAAGTCCCAATCAATCGCATGAGAGAGGGTCAAAGATCAATGTTGTAGGTTTTTTTTTTAAATATTTTTGATAGGACCAAAGTTGTAAACCTTAAAACTATTTACAAAACTACCACCTTGATATTTTTGCTATTTTTGCTATGAGTTACCATTTCTGAAATATCGCGACTGTTTGGAAAAAATCAAAAAAACCTCAAATGCTGACCTTTGGCCCAGAAAATCTTTCTTAGTTCACATGAGAACGATGGGGACTTTTAAATCCTTGTTTTCAAAGGGAAGCCCGTGCTCTGCACGAAGTTTTGTCTTCATGGGAATTTTTATTATACCAAATGCCTAAAACAACTGGACTACTTCCAGTATAATTGTAATATTACAACATAAATAAAAATTCAAATTTTATTAACAATTCAAGAAAGTTGACAAGCATTAGTTTGTTTCTTAGGCGTTAGGCCTGCTAGTTGTAACCTATGAGAAGTATTAGGTATATAACGTTTCATCCAGGAAGACTGCTACACCTTGTGCCTCGGGTAGATACGAACAGCCTTCTAACAAAAACACAATTCTCTTCAGTCCGCGGCGTAATGGTAACAGTCTCTAGTCCGTCGTTCGAATTCCCTAAACATCCAAGAAAACAAAAGTGATTTTGCTAAAAATGGCAAGTCCTCCGAGAGAAATTACACACTGACATGAAAAACGCTTTCTTACTTAACCGTTCGGAATCGGCAACTAAATTGTTGACCTCTGAAATGTGTTAGGCGCCGTTTACATAGTTTTATTGCGTCACCCTACTCATTTATTTATTTTATTAACAAAGCTTAGCTTTAAAATAACACCGCTAAATGACATCTCATGTGCTTATCCGATTCAGACATTCAGAGGTCTTCAAAGTCGTAACTTTTTCCATTATAAAAAAACGTCTCAACTTTGCTATTTAAAATCAAAAACACAAGTTGAACACAAATCTGCTGATTGAACTTTATTCGATAGCATTAAAAAATGGCAACAGTCAGCCATTGTCATATTTAAAGCTCCAATAAACGATTTTTATTTTGAAAAATTTTTCATGATGCAGGCAAACAATTTATAGCCCAAATCACAGTTATCGGTTCCTTTTGTGTCCTTGCATGCACTAACAACTAGTTCGATTTTTTTCTCATCTAAGTAGCCAGCAAGGCTGTCTTTCAAAGCTTGAGTTTGAATTTGACCGTCTTTTGTGGTTCCATCCTTTGTGGCCATACAATCGAAGAAGCACTTCATATCTTGGGTGATGTCAGCTGGCTTGACGCTACCATCGAACAGCTTCTTGACATCTTCACTCTTTATGTTATGTTTTTCGGCACATTCTTTTGAAATAGCATCGGGATCAACCTTAGCTTCCTACAAATCCACAAAAATAGATAAATATTATTTTAGTCGTTTTAATAAAATATTGTTTTACCAAAGCACTGATTGTGACGAGGACTATAACAACAATGATAAACTTCATATTTGATTGACGGGCAAAACAATTGCAGAATGATGTTTGCAGTTTAGGTGAGTGTTGATTTATAGACGGAGATAGGGAACAATGTAAGCTCATTTGTTCCGCTTCCATTGCTGATGATTTGATACTCACAATAAGAAAAAACTTATGTATAGTAATTGGACGCAATTTATTGTACTAATTATTTTTTAGGAAAATTAGGTTCACACGTAATTGAAAGTTGACGTAAGCTTGCTTTTCAAAAAAAAAAAAAAAATTTTTTATTTCGAGAGAGATGACAACTTATTGCCTACTCTTAGGAGGACATGATCTTTGTCCAAAAACCTAATTTATCTCTAGATTGGAATGGATATTTGCATAACAAATAGTCTAATAGTAAGATAGCCCAAGAGATGTTTTCGGGATTTACTCGGGCGCCAAGCACCAAGCTGATATATGGGCTAGTGAGTGCGTAAAGCCAAAATGAGGGAAAAATATAGGGGAAAATGCTCAGAACCTGTCAGATAAATAAAAAAAAAAATGATCATCTGAAATACTCGAGTGCGTCTTATCAAGATAAAAGGTGTTCGTTTGAAGGAGCTGATCAGTATCAATTTTGCTAATGCAACGATTTAGACGAGACGCAAGATGGTGGAAGGATAACAAAAGAGCAAACCAAGTAAACCGGAATGTATTGTGATTCGAAATATGGTATTTTGAATAAGGATTGATGTTTCAAAAGTGTAAGTATGTTGACAATATGAGTAATTACGTAGTAGGGTAAACGCACTAGTACCCGGACACTTAACTTTTTTCTCAATTTTGACTTCAAACCATTTTGTAACCATAAATGCTACCGCGGAAGCTTTTATTGATTGTAAGAATATAGACATTTCTCAATAATATGGTGTTCAAGTAAATTGCAAAGGAATCATTGTTGAAATTAATTAAACAACAATTCAGAAAAGTTCCATTTTCGTTAGTATCCGGACAACAAAATTTAGTATCCGGACGCTTTAGTTTTAGTACCCGGACACTATCATTTTAAGAGACAAGCCCTGTCTGGATACTGAAAATATAAGATAAGCGCACAATTTTTAGTATCCGCACAGGGCTTGTCTCTTAAAATGATCAAATCTCTTAATGATTAAGTCTCTTAAAATGACTGATCTAGTATCCGAACGCTTTTGTTTTAGTATCCAGACACAATCATTTTAAGAAACAAGCCCTGTCCGCATACTGAAAATACATAATAATTCTAATACATAGAATTGCTAGTATCCGGACAGCATGTCCGGGTACTGAAAATCATCTTCAATTTTAGTTTTAGTGTCCGGACACCACAAATAATGTCAAAGATTTTATTAAATTTGTTTTTTTCTTTGCAAATTGTTTTAGTTAATCATATTTCCAACAAAACCAATGACTTTCCATTACAATAAATTAATTATTACTTGTTCAATTGCTTACTACTAAAAACTGTTCCTACTCTTTTTACTTGCGAATATAGGTAGGTACTATAAGGCAAGTTCTGCAATCGTGCAGAAAAAATTTTTGAAATAACAGTTAAACATGACATTACGATGATAGAGAATACGAAAAAAGGGTCCTACAATTCTGCCTGTCTGTCTGTATATGGATCTTCAGCCTGAACCCCATGACCGATTTTCTTAAAAATTTGCAGTTTGGGTCTGTGGGGCAGCCTACAGAGGAATTTTTTGAACTGAGTCTCTAGGTCTTGAATTAACGGTACCTGCCATGCAATCGATATAATAATACTTATTTTTCTCGAAAACGGCTCCAATGATTTTGATAAAATTTTACGTGAGAAATTATTTATAAATTCCTATTCTTATGATGTATAAGTTGTTTTTGAAAAAAGTCTCAAAACGGTACATCCCATAGTACCGTTTTTTCTTTTTTCAAAACCGACTTTCTCGCTAATGGGTTGCATGATTTTGACGAAATTTCATATTTAAGAAGTCCTAAGTTAATTAAAAAAGATTGCATATCAATATTTGAAAAATTTAGTTTTTCGAATTTTCATTAATTTAAAAAAAAAAAATTTGTTTTTTTCGAGTTTTTTCAAAATGATGATGATGATGATTTATTGAAATTTTTTTTTAATACATCTTTTAACAATATCCCAAAATGTGTATACTTGAATTTTCAAAACATCATTTCTTAAAAAAATTAAAAATAAAAAACCGATTTTTTAAAAAACGGCTCCAACGATTTTGATTAAATTTTTAATGCTAATACGTACTAAAACTGCAAAAAATGACGTTTTTAGATTTTCGCTTGAAACCTTTGAAATATAATTTTTTTTTTTTTTTTCAATTTTTTCAGAGATATAATTCAATGTTCATAATCAATGTGTAGTTGGCAACCCTATACCACCAAATATATTAAGATCGAAATAAAACCTTTTACTCAACCATAACCCATTTCAACACTTCACTTATTTATTTATTTTTGGCACTGCCAACATAAAAATATTTTAGATCTTAATGTGGTTTAATCTTCGACCTTCCACGGTGTTATCAGGAAGAGCTACTCTTATTGTTAAACCACGAGTATCACAACCCATTTCTTAAACAAAGAAAAAGAAAGCCTTTTCTTGAGATGTTTGCATTTGAAAGAACGTAACTTCGATTCGAAATTGCGTAGCAAAGCAAAGCCAGAAAATAAAGTGTAAGTTTGAAATTTAAACACACAAGGCGACTACAGAACTCCGAACAAGGAGGAGATGAACATTTTAATCATCATAATCTTACTAATCCTATAAAAAGCCTTGCCTCTTTGGACAGGCAAAAAAAAACTATATCCACGAATTTTTTTGGCCGGTATAAATCATAAATATGAACATAAAAAGCTTTAATAAAAACCCCAGAAGTTTTTTTTTATATTTACTTTATTTAGTTTTTGTAAACAAAAGGCGATAAGACTGGTCAAAAAAAAGACAGGTGTGCGCTGTTGATGAAATATCTGGAATCGAATGGATGATCAGAACCTTATCAAAATCTTGTCACATGTTCTTTGGGATTGTAACCATACCGCATATCATACGATTTTTTTTTTTTTTTAATGACAAAAAGGCAACCATTTTTCAAAAAACTACAAAAAAAATCTTTTTTCATCATTTTTGCCAAAAATATTGTTACACTCAAAATTTCAAAAATCATATGATATGCGCTATAGTTATGGTTCTTAGAAAATGCTGTTAAATTTAAGTAAGGTTCGTTCAGTTGAACAGCAGCGGAGATTTTATCAACAAGCACCAGAAAAACGCCATTCCGTGAAAACGCTTTTAAAGTTTTCTTTAACGAAGAATCATCATATTTTGTAGGTGGTTCAGGCAGTTAAGTAATCGTACAGTTAGACTGCTCGTATATTATATACATGTATGTATAGTATACTTTTCAGAAATGCAGAAAAAGAAAAATTGATTTGGAAACTATGCATATAGATTATTAATCGATTCCAGTTTTTATAGCCTTTCGAAACTAAGAAGAACTAATTTTCTTATAGAACGATTTACTTAGGTAATTTTTGTGTGTTTATTTATTAACATATCAAATTTGTATCAGATTTAGTTAACAATTTCGTTTACGTTTTTTGCTTTGGCATGTTTTCTATGATGCATGAGAGTATCTTGTAGCCAGTCTCACAGCGATCAGTTCCTTTTAAATCCTTGCATGCACTCATGACCTGTGCGGCTTTTGCCTTATCGACGTAACTTGAAAGGCTTTCAGTTAAACCTTGAGGCTGGAACTCCCCGTCTTTTGTAATGCCATCCTTTTCAGTCAAACATAAGGAGACACATTTCATGTCTCGAGTGATATCAGCAGGCTTTATGCTGCCGTCGAAAATTTTGTTAACATCTACCTCTTTCAAGTTATGCGTTTTGGAGCACTCCTTAACGGCTGCTTCATATTCAGCTGTTGCATCCTTAAAATAAACAAAAACAAGTATGAAATAAACAGTTTGGGTGTAATCGAAAAGTAAAATGCTATATTTTATTTGATTTTTCCCTTATTACTTCGGGCTAATAATTAATTAATAAAAGTTCTGGGATTCTAGTCTTACCGAAGCACAAACTGCGGCGAGGAATATTACAACAATGAAGAGCTTCATGTTAGTTGTTTGATTAATGAAAAATTTATTGAATGGTATACCAGCTTGAGTGGATTGTTATTTATAAAGAAATTAGAAAACATTGTCGTCCAATTTGTTCCGCTTCTAGCGAAAAAAATTCATCACTGCTATAGGCACGAATTGTTGTGATAAAAGTTTATTTAAGCGAAGGCTTTCACGGGATATCAGCATAATTAGTTATTTTTTATATCAGTTTTAGTTAATTTTTATAATCAAGTTGGCCTTTATGAAAGAGCATTCGATCGTGCATCTGTTAAAAAAAAAATAACAATGAAACATACGTGAATGTATGTATAGCAAGATCTACCGCCTTACTTCCTTATGGTTTGTCAACAAAGTTTCCAAGGCAATAAAAAAATTAAAAAAATATTACGTTTATTCTTTCTCTTGTCAATAAATTATCCATTTTTTTTTTTTGAATATTTTTGTTGAAAATTGCGGAAAAGATTTCAGTTTGTAATTTTTTTAGGCGTATGTAGTCATTTTCATTGTAGTTCTGGTCAAGTATAATATTTTCCAAATGTGGAATAAAACAATTTGGGTAACAGAAGTTGAACTAAGTTATTTTTCTTCTTCCGAATACTACATCAGTTTTTTAACCAAGGATCGATTGGTTATTTTAAAACTTTACTAGCATCAATATTTTCAACAATTTTTTCCAAATTGGAGATATTTGACAGGAATATAATAAAAATAGATAACTTTTAACACTCTATAAATATAAATACCTCGGCAGGATTGTTCCATCTTCAGTGAGATTATTATGGGTGCTTTGCACTAAATGCGGTTAACACGCTGGATTGGTAGGTTGCGTTAAGAGGGAAAAAAGTAAGATGAAATGGTGATGGAGCCTCCTATATCCTTCATTTCAAGCAATTATGTATATAATTTACGATTCGATTCTGCAATATTTAGTTGAAATGAAATGGGAATGAAATATGGTCCATGCTATTCGGGAAATATAGAAGCGAAGTATAATAAATGCTACTCGCGAATATCGGAGCGTTTTAACTCTCAGATCGCCAGATCATGAAATAATATTGAAAACGTTTTCGGTCATGTCGGGCAAGATGGCATGACACTCGTTCAAGTTTACATATTTCATCTTACAATCTTTTCATCGTAAATTAGGGCTCAGGTACAGGGGAAAAATGAGAAGGAGAACCGTAAAAGCCTTAGAGCTCGATAAAATACAAAACGTCCGATTTTACAGGACAATGATGTGATTCCGCAGGAGTTTTCAGATGATGTAGTTTGCATTTACTGCAATAAGCTTCATAGTTTTTCACGTCCAGGAGATCATTGCCTTTTCTGCCAGGCTTGTGATAAATGGTGCAACGAATTGTGCGCCAGTGTAGACCACAAAATAAAACAATTTATATGTGAGCTCTGCAACCAAGACTAATAAATTGAGGTACATATGTCATCTTATCCAAAGGCACTATGTCATCTTACCTAAAGGTATGACAACTTAGACTTGGCTATGAACTAATTTTAAATTAATTTAATAAAATACTAATTTACGTTTCATTTGATAACTACTAAGTTTTTTGTTGTGACAAATTAACGAATAAGCTAAATTCACTTTGTTTTTATTTCTATGAGTGCAAGTTTTTTTATTTTTTGCTTCAAAGAAAAAGTATGACATCTTAAGCAGAACTCCCCTATCTGTATACGATGTTTACAGTAAACACTTACATATATTTTGAACATTTATTTTCCATCAAAAACTCAACAAACAGGAAAATATTTAACTTTTTAAATTTTTTTATTAAGTAGCAAATAAATAAATCTCTCTCAAACCTCTTCATTTATGTATGTAAGTCAGGACCTTAGGACCACCACATCAGTTCTTAATACTTTGACGTGCTGCCTTTTCAAGTTATTTTCATTCATTTGCTTTCACGTATTATACAAATATTCCTTTCATGCATGATCTTCAAATTTATTGAAATTAACTACACGGTGATTGAAGCTTTAACTTTTAGCTTTAAAGCTTTGCAATTACCGCTATTGGCAGCCTCAATTTATAGGGCAATTATTTGTTATTGACATCACATCAATGAGCAAAAATTCTAAACGAGACAATTTATGTTCAAATTTGAGTTTTTACTTGTTTCTCACATTTCTTTGCTTTGGTTTGGACGTATATTCATTCCCTCCCGCAGTTAAATTTTGGAACTCAAAGTTGAAGCACGTTTAACAAAAATAATTTATTTCGAGTATTTTGAGTGAGGACACAAAATGTGATTGACTGATTTCTTTAGTGATTCTAGATTCGCAAAAACTAATTTTACTTTTTTAATACAGTGGCTGAAATTAGAAAACATTTTTTGTTCAACAAAACAATGTGATGCCAATAAACAATAATTGTTTGTTTTCTTCTTCTCTTTTTGACAGTATCACAACTAATCCGCTTATCTTCTTCACAATAGCGATCCTCCCGTTCCGTCGCGTTGAGCTAAAAATGCGTCGGTAATCCTTTTGGCCTTGAATTGTCCCTTGTTTAAGGTCAACCAAGATGATGGCGTTGCACTTGCTGTGCCCTAACCGTTTTGGCCTAAGTTACTTGACCTTTCCTTGCGATCGTATTGGACCTTTTAGTGGTGTTTCCTTGGCCATGACCTGCTTTTCGTTTTGCAAGAATGGTAGGTACTTTTGAAGTAATGGCTTACACGGATCTTGCTACGTCTAACGATCAAGCTGTCACGTCTTTATCTCAGCGGCTTTCAACTTACTTTCATACTTTTTGTATATTGTTAATCTTGTGTCGTGCTGGACGCATAACTGCAGTGTGGAGTACTTCTTTCAGCTTAATGGCTTATTGTATCACAGAATATCGTGGAATTATTTCGAAATGATCGAGTAAGTATAGGATGGATGCTACACTTACTCGATGACTTATATCGTCGACAAGCTGCTTTACTTCACAGACTCAAAATATTTGAGCTTTTCACACTTAAAACACACTTTGATTCAAATAAACATGTTGAAAAGGTGTGTCTTGTTCAAAAAACGGGCAACAAAAGAACTTAGTTCTTTTTTTACTAATAGGCTCCCACTACCTCCTGAAACTTTTACCCATATGATAAGTGCTTCTTGCAGGAACATAGGATAGCTCCATCGTTAACAAGGAAGAAATTGGTGCACTTTGGTGTTGTGTACTATATATTCCAGTATAGGTATAACCAAGGACTGTAATTAAGAGCAGAGGACTCAAAAGTACACGACTGACATAAATTCTTCGGTGACTTCACCTCGACGTCTTATCTTCCTCACTGCTTCTTCATAAAAAGCCTCGATCATCCGTGCATAGGCTTCTGGAACATGTCGTTGTCTGAGAACTAACAATATTAATGCTCGAGGTTCATTAGAATGCTTTTTTGAAATCAACCAGCACAACATTCAAATTCTCTAAGGAATCACTACGTTTCTGCATTAGGATCCTTATAATTTGGATTTCATTTGGGTAAGTTTCGCGACAAATCGGCATTTGATATCAGATAGGCTTATTGATTCCTCAATATCCGCTCAGTCAAAGTAAAGGATCGGTAACCTTTATATTTTCCTTCCCTTTGCACATTGATTGAAGGTAACTCTCCCTCAAATGCTTTGGCAAGCTATCCCCTGCTTGGACAAGGGAATCATGAAACCCTTTGTCTAGCATTTTTTTTCCCAAAATATGATACCTTAACAGCTAAGCGCCCTTACATTACTGTCGATATGTGAGCAGAATTCTTTTCCGGAGCATTTCTGTTTAATGAGGGTCTATTTTCAAGATTCTTGACTGTCTTGGCTTGCATCAGCAGCCTTTTCTTCCAGTTGTACTTCTTCTTCCCTCATGCTCCTAACTTAGGACTGGGTTCCCTTTTTGTGGGAAAGTTTTTACGTGTTACGGGTTTCCTCAGACTCACTTTTACATTGTGTTGATGTGTTAAGATTACTCTTATGATAAGTAGGGAGATGTTGCAGTCATATTTCCAGGCATGAATTAAGCTAAAATATGATAAACCATATAAGGTAATCCTATACAGACGAAGATACGGGCTGAGATAAAAGATAAGTTGGTAAGAAGGAAAGTGAAAAAAAAAATACAAAAATTGTAAACGCAAATCAATATCATTTTCTCTTTCTTTTTAGAATTGGAGCAGCTCATTGCCAAAATTGAAGTGGAAACTGGAAAGGAACTTATTAAAATCCTTTAAACAGTTCTTTTTTACTATTTGCTATCACCGTATTATTAAAAACGCACAAATATTAGTCAATAATTTAGGAACAAGAAAATGAATACAAGGCGCGAAAAATGAAAGTCGAATTCATTAAAAAAATATATTCAAGAACGATTTTGTATTAAATATTTAAGCGGCTATGTCATCCACAGATTCACAGCCTCAACAAGTGAAAAACTCGCTCTTGTGCTCTTTAAATAATTTCACTTTATTAAGCAGCAAATTAGGAAACATGAAAATATTTTGCTAGTTTCATCTGTGTAACAATCATAGGATTTGTTTATGCTTTCTTTTTTGGCATGTTCGTTACGATGCATGCGACTAAATTGTAACCAAATTCGCAATCACCAGTTCCTTTTACGTCCTTGCATTTACTAATTATCTCTGTAGCTGTATTGCTGTCTGAATAAGCTGTAAGGCTTTCATTCAAAACCGAAGTTTGAATTTTGCCGCTTTTTACAATTCCTTCCTTCTCGGCGAAGCAATCGAAGAAACATTTCATGTCTTGAGTGATATCAGCGGCTTTGATTTCACCATCAAACAACTTGTTGACAACATCATCCTTGATGTTTAGCTTTTTGGAGCACTCATTAGTGTTAGCATCTGTCTCAATCTTAGCTTCCTGTAAATTGACAGAATTAATATAAAATATTTTAGGATTTTTTACCAAGTCTTATTCTACCAAAACACTGATGGTGACGAGTACTATTACAGCAACGAAAAGCTTCATTTTACTTATTTGGTGTTTCTAAAACAGTTGTATCAAGAATGATGTTTTCGGCTGAATTGTACTGGAATTTATACACAAATCAGAAAACATTATCGGCCGATTTGTTCCGCTTTCATAGGCAGTGATGTAGATAAACTTGTTATATACTAATTATTGTGCTGGTTGTAAAGCAACAAGTTCACATCTATTGGTTGAATTTATTGTTTTGTTTAATGATCTGAGTACATTTAAAAGTGCCTTTTTTATTAGTTTAAGTAGTTTTATAGTACGTGCTGCTGCTATGGTACGGGGCCAATCACCAATAACCGTCCATGGTGAACTTGTTAATAAATAATGAAAAATAAGTAAATTATTTATTTCTTACATGGACACGTAGCTACATTTCGATTAATTTACGTGTCTCTAAAAATTTGACAGCTATAAACACCACTCAACACTTTTGGAAAAAATTTAAATTTTTTTAACTTGGCTCCGAAAGGAAGTAAAGTGGGAATTAGTGATGCCTGATGTCTCCGTGTTGCAAAATACAATTATAAGGCCTTCATTTACGTAATGAAAATTTTTAAAAAGTAAGTAGTTTTGTACTTCGAGTTCTTAAAATTATGTTGACAATTTTGTGAAACACCATCTTTATACTGGGCAAGTGCGACTGCCAGTGACTGCTCCAATGAAACACCAGTACGTCGTCATCAATTTTATACAAGTTTTATAATATTCAAGACACTAAATGAAGAAAGCCAGCGAGGCCGACGCAACAGCTATTTTAGGGAGTAGTAGAAGGACAAGCCAAAATGACAACTAAAGCTGCTAAAGTTGACAATTACCAAGCCCAGAACTGGATTGGAAGAGGGTTTTGAACCAGTGCTAAGTCAAAGCGCCAATGCACCACACACTGTAGTAAAATGGCATTATCAGTGGCAATAAGTGAAAAAATCATGCTGCTGGCATGGGCCTGATTACTGTCTTATAGTTTTTACTTTATAGTTGAAGATAAGGAGTTTATGCTAATAAAAGCTCTTCTTAAACTTCAAGCTGTGTTTTAATGTAACACAAGTTGAGGTGGAGCAAAGATTTTAATCTTTGATTTTGTACAGTGAAATGCATTAAATAAACGCAACGAAATTCGGAGAGCTTCGGGAAGTAAAACATTTCAAGCACCTACTATTTTATGCCGATTTCAAATAGCCAAATGAGAAAGCGCTTTTTATTTCAGCAATTACTTTCGGAGGACTTGCCCATTCCTCCCGAAAGATGATACCCGAAACCCGATTAAAAACACAATTGAATATTTTTGGGACTTAAGCCTTGAACTCCCATGTGATTCATCGCTCACACACATACATAGGGTGGCGCAACAGAGCAAGGAGCCCCAGAGCCTAGCGCATTTGTCATATAACCATGCCATGTGAGGGAATGAAGGGGACCTACAATTTTCTGCTGGTTCCGAACAGCTAATCGAGAAAGCGCTTTTTATGGCAATGAATTTATTAAGGGAGGACTTGCTAATTCCACGCGAAAGGCGATACCCGTGGAAAACAATTTTTTCCTCTGTTGGGATTCGAACCAAGAACCTCTGGGTTCTTCACTTCATTCATCGCTTGTCCTTAAAAAAGCATGTTCATGTGTACAACATGTAAAGCACAAGTCTACTAAGCATCCAAAATCAAGTCCTCATTTGTGGTATCCATAGTTACAGTGTTAGAATACTTCGTGGGTGTGGGCTCCATTCCCAGAAATACCTATTACGTTTTTGGGGATATCACTTTTCGCTAGAAATGAGCAAGTCCTCCGAAAGTTATGCTTCTATAGAAGTGTTTTCTTACCATACTCGTACATAGAGTGGTACGAAAGGTGAGCCCAGGGGCATGTGAGGGTTACGGTTCCGAAAGGCTAATCGAGAAAGCGCTTTTCTTGACAATGAATGCACTAACGGAGCATTTGCCAATATCTCGCGAAAGGTGAAACTCATGAAAAACATTTTTTTAGTTTCTGTTGCGAATCGAACCACCCGCGTAACAAGTTTTCTTAATTTAATCGTCCTGAATCTTTATTATATCGTAAGTGTCTTCTTTTCCGATTTCTTCATAGGAATGGTTGAAAAAAACTACACAAAGTTCTGGCCTTTGTGCCCAAATAGTTATTTATTAATTATTAATAATTAATAGCAGGCTTTTTTGACAGAATGTCTCAACAGTTCATTGACAATTTATAGTCACAAAACCGTTTCTCTAATTTGATAAATAATAATTTATTTCACAACTTAGTCACTCAGGTAGGCATTACAGTTCAAGGTTAACCTGGGCCCAACCATCGTAGTCTCGCGATGCGTAGGTACTCTTCTAGCTATGCCCATGTCGCGACACAGCTCATGCATCATACAAAGATCGTTCGGAGTATTTTTCTTTCGAAACGACCATGGGTTTCCTCATTCGCTTTCGATAAGGTCAACGCTTCCAAGCCGTAAAGCAGGAGTGGGATGATTAAGGTCCTACAAATTGTTGCCATGGTTTTCCTTTTTTTTTTTATATAATTAGCGCGCACATCAAGGGGTTATGAATACCCTTACAATGTTATAGAACACAGTGCGAGCATTTAGGAAAATAGGATAGGATTTAAGAGGAGACACCGATGCACATTGCTCTTGAACCTCCGTGAATCGTAATGCAATAGAAATACAGAGCCAGGTAAAGCATTCCACATTCGGACGGTGCGACTAAAATAAGAATCTCTATACTACTTGACTGTACGCCCGAAGTTGGGCTCAAGGTGAAGGTAGAACTGATGAGCATTCCTAGCGAGGCGAGTGTTGCTGGTAAATTGTTTCAGGGGAGGAATGCAACTGGCTATTTCACTTTAGAGCACTGTTTGTAAAAAAAGCGATAAAAGAGAGAGAGACAGGTGACTTTTCGACGATGTTCAAGAGAATCAATCGATTCTACGATTGAACTATCACCACCATCATCAATTTTAACGCTCTATTTTGTACCCTATCAAGAAGGTGCAAAGATGTTTGAGGAGCACCTGACCAGACATGGGAGTTATACCTACTCCAGTTTAGGCGGATGAAGGCCTTATAAATTGTAGCCAGATCAGAAGGGGTGAAGAACTTCCTGCATTGTCTCAAGAAACCTAAGCGTTTAGCAGCATTTTTGGCGATTTCAAATTTGTGGTCATTCCAACGAAGATCATAGTTTACACACATACCAGGTACTGACAGCTTTTCGATGCAGGTACCATTCATGGATAATGGCAATGGGGGAATGTTAAGCTTCAACGACAAGAGACAGCATTGAGTTTTCGAAGCATTGAATTCTAGTGTTCTAGAGTGTTTTGTTTCTCGATAACCTTCCTTTGGCAAGAGCTATTATCCGTTTGATCTCCGCACTGATGTTGTTTTCTGCCCTCATTAACTATCAAAAACAGTTTTGCCGCTTCTGTTTCAATACTCGCAAAGGCACCTATGACCTCACACTTTTTTCTTCCCATTATCGTATGCGTTGGCGAGGAATTGCACAATCTTTTGAAAGATTGTTTCTCTGGTGTTTGAGTATTGTACAATCTTTTCAAGTATGATGTTGAAGAAATCGCATGAAAATTTGTTACCTTGCCTAAAGCCTTTTTCAACATCAATGGTATCTGTGGGTTCTCTACCGACCTTGACGGAGCAGCGTGAATTGTCCTTAATGTTAAAATATGGTTACTTGTGGACTTTTCTGATCTAAAACTACAATGATTGGGAACTATCACATTGTGTTTCAGACGTTCACACATATTACATCCAGCAAGATCTTATAAGCGATGTTAAGGAGGCTTATTCCTCTTTAATTGTTGTAATTGTGAGAGTCTTCCTTCTTTAGGATCGAACAGCAAAACTGATGTTCTATTCATCCTCATCAGGTATAATTTTATTCGATCATATCATGCAGATTTTTTTTTTTTTTTTTTTTATAATTAACGCGCACATCAAGGGGTTATGACTACCCTTAAATGTTATAGAACACAGTGCGAGCATTTAGGAAAATAGGAGAGGATTTGAAAGGAGACACCGATGCACGTTGCTTTTGAACTTTTGTGAATCGTAATGCAGGGGAAATACAGAGCCTGGTAAAGCATTCCACATTCGGGTGGTGCGACTGAAGTACGAATCTCTATACTTGACAGTACGTCCGAAGTTGGGCTCAAGGTAAAACTGATGAGCATTCCTAGCGAGGCGGGTATTGCGGCTAAATTGTTTCAGGGGAGGAATGCAACTGGCTACTTCACTAGAGCACTGTTGGTGGAAAAAGCGATAAAAAAGAGAGAGACAGGTGACGTTTCGACGATGTTCAAGAGAATCAATCGATTCTACGATTGAACTATCACCTATCAATTTTAACGCTCTATTTTGTACCCTATCAAGTAGGCGCAAAGATGTTTGAGAAGCACCTGACCAGATATGGGAATTATACTCCAGTTTAGGGCGGATGAAGGCCTTATAAATTGTAGCCAGATCAGAAGGGGTGAAGAATTTCCTGCATCGTCTCAAGAAACCTAAGCATTTAGCAGCGTTTTTGGCGACTTCAAATATGTGGTCATTCCAACGAAGATCATCGTTTACACACATACCAAGTACTGACAGCTTTTCGGTTTCTTGGATGCAGGTACCATTCATGGATAATGGCAATGGGGGAATGTTAAGCTTCAACGACAAGAGACAGCATTGAGTTTTCGAAGCATTGAATTCTACTCGGTTCATAAGACCCCATGAAACAATGCTGTCAAGGTCAGAATTCAATGAGCTTATCATACGCAACCGTTCCAGTTCCACATCCGAAGAGCAGGGACGTGAATTTGGAAACGAATATGAAAAGCTGAGGGTCGAGTCGTCAGCAAAACAGTTAAGCGGATTAGAAGTTTCAGACAAGAGATCATTTATGAAAATGAGGAAGAGAGTCGGAGACAAAACGGAGCCCTGGGGCACACCAGCATTTATGATGTGGGTATCAGACTTGAAGCCATCCAACACAACTTGAATTGAACGGTCGGAAAGGTAATTTCTAATCCAACGAAGAAGAGACTCATCGATACCAAAAGCACGCATTTTCGATAAAAGAGCCTGATGCCAAACTCTATCAAATGCTTTAGAAATATCAAGCGCAATAATCTTACTTTCTCCAAAACAATGTAAAGATTGGTTCCACTTTTCGGTGAGATAAACCATCAAATCACCAGTGGACCGTTTGCTACGAAAGCCGTACTGACGGTCATTAAGAAGCTTTCGTTCTTCAAGATATTTCATAAGTTGACGGTTTATCAACGTTTCCATGACCTTGGAAAGAAGGGACGTGAGTGCAATTGGACGGTAATTGGAAGGGGAGGAGGATTCGCCTTTTTTAGGGACCGGCTGGACAAATGCAGTTTTCCATCTGCTCGGAAAAATTCCAGCAGAATAGGAAAGATGGAAAAGTTTACGCAGTGGTTTTGCCAGCGTAGAAGAACACCTCTTCAGAATAACGGCGGGGATACCATCTGGACCAGCGGATTTATGTATGTTGAGATCTTTAAGGACTCTCGCAACCGAGCGAGTTCGAAAAAATATCTGCTTCATCAAAGAATTTGCAGATTCGAGCTCAGGTGGAACCAATATGCTATAAGGAAGTGTCGAGTTGGCAGCAAATTGAGCTGCCAGCAAATTGGCTTTGTCGATGGAGCTGACATACGGAGAGTCATTGAAGACGAGCGTTGGGACCGATGACGTGGTCGAGTTCTTAATGTTCTTCACAAAAGACCAAAAGTTTTTACTTCCTTTTGGACACAATAGTATTTTTTGCCTTACTTTTTGGTCATGTAAAAACTTAGCCCTTTGTATCTGAGCATTACAGCTATTTCTGGCCCGTTTGAACAAATTTCGGTTTTCTACAGTAGGGTTATCTTTAAATTTTCGAAAACTACTTTCTCGATCCCTAATCGCCTCTTTACAGCTTAAATCGAACCACGAATTCTCTTTGGGGATGATACTTTTTGTTCTGTGAGGAACAAAATTTCTCATGCCGTTGAGAATTACGTTAGATATCATATCAGCTGATGCATCAACGTTTCCGTCGAGAAAGCGCAATGACCAATTAAAATTTCGAAAGAAATTATTCAGTCCGTCCCAATTGGCTTTCTCGTATTGCCACACAGTTCTTTTGGGGACTTTATCTTTTTTTACCGTGACGGAAGACGAAAAATCTACCGATATGACACAATGATCCGATGTGCCTAAAGGAGATGATACTATAACCCTATATTTTTCGGGATGAGAAGTGAGAAATAAGTCAAGAGTGTTGGCCGCATGGCCTTCAATATCTGGAACCCGAGTGGGCTCATCAACAAGTTGAGTTAATTCGTTAAACTCAGCGAAGATCTCAACATATTTTCCTTCGGGTGTTGTCTGGCCAGAATGTCGAAGCCAACCTGAATTGTGTACATTGAAATCGCCCGCAATTGCGATTTCAGTGTGAGGATAAAGGGTAACAATTCTTATTATGGATTCAGATAGCGCATCAAACTCGTTAGAGGTTGAATTGCTATCTAAATTGGGGCTTCTGTAAATAAAACAATAGTGAATGATATGCTTACGGACGGTGAATTTTAACCACATGAAATTAAAGTTCGTATTAGAACAGAGGCCGTATTGTGGTAGAAGTTGGTAAGCAATATCATTCCGAACATAAACGGCGAGGCCATGGGAAGAAAAGAATAATGGCACTAAGCTATATCCAGGCAGGTTGAACTCTGAGGGATCAGAATCAACACCCACCTGTGTTTCACTTAGTGCCAAAACAGCTGGCCTGCATTTTGCAGTGTGTGCGTACACAGCAAAGAAATTCGATCGCAACCCCCTAATGTTGCAGATCAGCTGGTGCATGCTCCTTTCCAACTGATCTCAAGTTCGGCATCAAGGCCATCCGCACCTGCAGTCTTATTTGATATTAGTTTACATTCGGCAAGCTTTACTCCTTCAAGGTCGCGAGCACGGCATTCTTGATCATCCCAAGTAGAATGTGGCATTCTGTCTCACAGCGGAGTTTGTGTCTTAATTGCCGTTCAGCAGTCTGCAGAAGTGGTCTTTCCAGATTCAGATTCCACTGCGACTCTATTACTATGTTTCCCTGCTGGTCTTTTAACGCTTGAGTTCGGTCTTTACCTCGCTGGCAAGTCTTTTTACCTTTTGGTAAGACTTTCCAATCCCATTCCGATCATAGTATCACTCAATGAGGAAATCGCTGTTGTAGCCGACTTTGTGAGTTATTTCCAAGATAGGGCGATTTAAAGTCGCTGGACTATAGTTTGTGGAATTATGTGGAGTAGCTGGTATACATATACGCAAATAAGCCCGAGACGATTGGAGCCTTGTAAGATTATATTCGTCTGGTTATTACTGCTCTAACTGCTGCAAAAATTTTGTAGAAAATTGGGCCTTTCGACTAGACTTTATTCCACAAAGTTGCAAAGGCCACTTGCCTAAAACTATTTTGAAAAGAAAATGACTTTTTTATAACAGGGCTAAGTTCTTGGCCGTAACAACGAATTACATGAGTTTTAGTCTTTCTTGAGAAGCAGACGCTAAAAAACACTCGTTAAGACATTAGCAGAAGACTATTTGAGCTTATTTATTATATTAGAGAATATTAGAGTAAACTTTTTCAAAAGTAAGGAAACATCCTTGTAAAGTACTCCACATCTCTACTGAGCACTATTACATATCAGAAGGCGGTTGTTCGACACTTCAGACATTTGATATGCCCATGGCGACCGGCGTAAGGGTAAACATGTTTGCCCGTTATTTAAGGATTTGTCAAGTTCTCCGAAAATAATTACCTACGTCTTGAGAAGTGGAATGGAAAAAATTGTAGGTTTCCGTCATTTGCCACCAAATATGGTTGATAGGGAAATGCGCTAAGCTTCGGGGAACACCGAGTCATGAAACAATAGTCGTCAACAAGTCTTGTTCTTTTATCAAAGTCTTTTGCGAAAATACTTACACACAAACCTACTCGAATATCTCCATCGAAACACGTTTTTAGAAACAGTCAAAATCATGCATCTATAGAAGCGCATTAGCACCAGGACTAAATTCAGTTCTAGACAAGTGCTTATGTAATGTTGGAATCATAGTCTATTTTATACCAGTGCCTTAAATATTCAGAACAAACGATCTTATCTTATCTGCACCTTGTGCAATGGAGGGCGAATGCATTGCCTGACAGCCCAATTTAAAGTTCCATTTGTCCGATCAACTATAGAAAATTTATTATGAACACTTTCCAATTCACTTTTTATGACATAAGTGTGTTCTTAGTATTTTCTCCTCGACCGACGCGACAGTTCAAACCATCTTGGTTTGGCTAGGTAAATTCGAAAAGAGAAAAAATATTTTACATTTCACTACGATGGAGGACCGATCTTGTGCTCGAACTCGGTTAACTCAATTGAGCCGTTAATAGTAAATAAAACAAACGCTCACTTTTAATTTTAAAATAAACACAATAACCAGTTAACACTTTAAATTGCCCTTTATTGCTTCTTTTTAGGAGTGTTTTCTATGATACAGGTCAGCACTTGATAGCCTGTATCACAGTTGTCAGTTCCTTTTAAGTCCTTGCACGCATTAATGACCTGTATTATTTGATTCTTTTCAGCATAGTTTGAAAGGCTCTCTGACAAACCATGAGGCCGAAATTCAGCGTCCTTTGTTATTCCATCCTTTTCAGTCAAACAAAAGGAGAAACATTTTAGGTCTTGAGTTATCTCAGCGGGCTTCAAGTTACCATCGAACAATTTTTTAACATCGTCTACTTTGTTGTTGTGCTTTAGCGAACATTCTCTCATGATTTTTTCGAAACTGTCCTTGGCATCCTAGAATATAAAAAAAAAAATTGATATCAATTCCTTAAAGTAAATGAATCTGAATGTACCAAAGCAGTGATAGTGGCGAGCACTATAAAAGCAACGAATAACTTCATACTTAATTGGTGAATGAAATGTTTGGGTTCAACTGAGTTAGATAGTCATTTATAAATTGATAAAAAAGCTTTGTCAGCCAATTTGTTCCGCTTCTGATCATCTGTCATTCTTGATTTCATGCGAACAAAGAAGATAACTAATTGAGCGCGTATAATTGTGCTGATTTATAATAAGCAACTAGCTTATTCACACGTAATTGTAGAATCATTAGTTGAATTATTGTTTAATTATTATTAAATAATTTGAAAATCTTTTAGAAAAAACTACTTTTCGCAGGCATGATTGGATATAAATAATTTAGCGATTTTCGCTAAAGCGCAGAGTAAAAAGCAACATTAAACTTCAACGTTCTAAAATTCCAAGTACTAAACGTGAAAAAAGCTTTTTGATTTAGTACTTCGGAATGGGTATAGAATTGTAGGTCCATTGAAAAATAAAAAAAAATTTGTGTCGAATGAAAATATTTAAAGACTAAGATTTTTTTTACCTTTAAACTTGGCCTTCCAGGTTGGCGTTGTGCGCATTGTTGAGTACCCAAAAAAGTGAAAAATAGGATAGTTAGTCTCGAACTCAAAGTTGTAAAAACTAGTGATAGAATCACTGTCACTACTAAGGGTTTGAAAAAACCACTCTCGCAGACTGCTTCACGGCTATCAAACATGATACAAACTTGGGCGGAATGCCTTATTCAATTAAGACAATGAACAACAATACCTTTCCCCTGACAAAGAAGAAGTTGAGCTTTTCATATGTAAGCTTAAATCTCTCTGAGTTTTTCACGGCAGCTGGAGATCAATTAGAGAGTAGGATGCCCCCTCTGATCTGCTTTGTTTGGTGGAAAGAAAGAATGCCCCATGAATGAAACTTCAGTATTATATGTCTGACCCCAAAAAGAGAGATCCGAATTCTTGAACATCATCATACTTGAAAAAATTTTTCAAAATTAAAAAGTCAACACCAGAGGCATAATCTTTTAAAATTCTGTACAATTACTCGCTTACGCAAACGATATTGACGTAATGGAATGTCATATTCGCTTTTGAGAACACTGAATCAGAAGCGGCAAGGATGAGCTTCACATCTAACGAAGTTTGGTTATCAAACAAGGACAGAGAACATCGAATCGTTAAAACAATAGATAGACTTCGAGGTGTGTGTGTATAGTATAGGACTAGGTCCTAGTAACTAGGATCTGCTATAAATACAGAAAATAACATCAGTGTGGAGATCAATGGAAAATTATTCATGTTATGCTGCTTTTTTGGGTTGAAATGGCAATTCAGAAACAAAACTCTCTAGGACAACCAATTTAACCCCTTGCAAGACTTCGATCTATACGGCGCTTAAGCGGATGAGGAAACCATTGGTCGTTTCGAAAAAATACTTCGAGTGATTTTTGGTCCCGTATGTGAAGACACTGTGTGGAGAAGAAGATTCAACAAAGATTTGCATGGGCTGAACCTTGATATATGAGCATCGCGATACTAAGACGGTTGAGACATGTAGAGCGGACGGATATAAACGCTCCGGCCCCACTGATTTTCGAAAGTAAGTTTTTGCGGAAAGGGAAGACCTTGCTTTTGATGGGGCCGCATTAAAGTGGAAGAAGACTTCAACCGGCTGGAGTGCAAAACTGGAGAGAGCTCACTCAAATTGATGAGCAATAATAGATGATGGTTGAGGCACACGCTTATCTTATGAACTGTCGGTAAGCAATCTTGAATCTGCCGAACATATTAATTATTTCGTTAGTGAAGCTAGTTCTATTCTCGATCTCATATAAAGATGGTGCGAAATGGGTTTAAAGACCCTTTCAAGCCTTTAGCTAATGCAGTATTCCAATGACAATGTTTAATTCCGATTGAAGAAAGAAACATTTCAACCCAGTTCTTTTCGATAGCCAAAAAAGTTCTTCCAATGAAATTTTTACTGTTCCTTTTGCTGGCTTTGAGAGAAAAAACCATGGCTTGAATCTTTATTACTAAGTACCTACCTACTTTCATGGTCACTGTCACCACTTCAAAAGTCATCTCTCGATTTGCGAAAATCATTTTCATATGGTACCTGCTATACCTGCCTACTTCTGCGGCGCAGAAACATCCTTGAACTATGAAGTACACGATGGTCCCAAAGCCTCTGACAACAATATACAAACTGTTTCCGCATTTAAAGCCCTCCACATTAGACGTTCGATGACAATTAAAATAAAACAACAAAAACAGAAAAAATTGCAAATTCCTTAAGGGAATAATAATAAGGACAAGAAAGTCAAGTTACTGTGAATGAACGCGCTTTCAAATGAAAATACTCGCTCGTATTTCCGAATGACGATGGAAGCTTTATGCATTCAGTTAACACATATACAAACGCAAACACCGTTTGGAGTGAGACCGAATTTCCTTTTTCCTTCTACCTCCTACCATTTCACAATTAAATTTTTTTCTTTCCTACGTTTCCACAATATTTTTTTGTTTATATTATTATTTGTTTATTTTTCTGTGTTTCTATGTTTTTGTTTTTGCTCGAGGTTTGGTTCATTTGAAAAGATTAAACGTAACCAAACTGTGGAAAGCCTATCAACTTTGCTTCCAAAGCAGTGATGAAGGCTGACGACAGCGTTGCCGAAGTGGCACAATTGTGCCATTTTGGCACCCTTCAGTCTCGATTGGCACCTTGGCACCTTTAGCTCTCATTTTGGCACCTTAAGAGCTTGATAAATTTTAATTAAGAAAACTTAATAAAGTCGTTCAAAAAAGACTGAAAGGAATGTTTTTTTTTTCAAGTAGTGAAACATACATATCGTGTGTGTTTGTACTAATTCATGCATAAATAATCGTATTGATACTTTATGGAAAAGTATTTGTTTTTTGTGTTTTTAAATATCTCTCTGCCTTTGAATCTTAGAGGAATAAAGAACAAGAGGTAAAACCATTACTTCTCTTGCCCCGCAACTTCCATTTGTGTACATTGTTGCTTTTGTAACACGAGATCCATCTGTGATATACGTATTAAGCTGAATATAAAGCTGTGTCAGTGAATTTACTTACATCCCTTTATTTTCTGATTTGAAACTGGTTTTGAAAGCTGAAAATAAAGTGGTGCTTGTGAAATCAGTTCGAGGGCAGATGCCGTGGTGTGTGTTTGGCATTCCCTCTTGTTCTTTATTCCTCTAAGCTTTGAAGGGCTGGTGGCACCCAGTTGGCACCTTTGGTTACCGAAAATGGCACCTAAAAAATTTTTACCGCGGCAACGCTGGCTGACGATGCAATGTTTTGAGACAAGGGAAAATGTTGGCTGGGAGAGTCAATGCATTTTTATTTGACTTCCTTTTTGTGCCCTTACGTGGTGTGGTGCCTTTGCATCGGATTGCTTTTGAATATATTTTATTTAACTTTTTTTTTTTTGCAATCAAACATCCCGAGGGCAGAAAATATGATAAATCCACACAATAAAACAGTAGGTTCCTAGGTTAAGAGAGGTGAAAACTACTGGGACTAAGGATCATTTGGAAGCACATTATAAATTTTCTACCCCATGCGAGGCTCTCGTTGAAAACTGAAGGATATATTTTTTTTTAAATATTTTTATGTATGTATTTATATAGCTCAAACAGACAAGATTTCAAATTCACGAAGTATTTTGTGAGTTAACATTTATGCTAAGATGACCAGTGAAACGTAAAAAGGCACATTCAATAGAAATTGACAATCATTTTCACTTGTCACCTTATGCAATCTTATGTATTGATTTGAAGTTTACTACAGATTAGCGTAATGTGTGAGGCAAAAATCTCAACCATGATGTTGTACAACTAGATCATAGAGTGACAGTGGAATTCTTATTTGTTGTCTAACAAGGATGTTGATATTATTTGCACTTACACGAATCATTTGACGGATAAGAAGCATAGTTCGTTAGTTAAATTCGAAATTTTCGATTAATTGGAAAGGAAATAACGAGTCGTGTGGATCGTGTTTGTTCAGTTAAAACGAAATCAATCAGTCATTTATAATGAAGGAGTGGAATTTTCTGTATCTACTATTAGATAGCCGCCATCAATGTAGGACACTCACAGAGAAAGTACTTCGCACAGTCAGCATCTTCTCCGCAGGATTTGCAGAGTGTGGGTGTGTGTAGAGAAGTGCTCCGTTACAACACCCAATAATTTTCTAGAGTCTTTTTTGCTACGGTATATCAAAAAAGTTGCAGTTTTGTTAGTAACGTTTGGGAGCATTCGTTTAATCCCTCTGCATTTAATAGAAGCATACCATCTTGTATTGCGCTCTTAACAGATTCATTCGTTAATTGAAGCCCTGAGTGGTTCCCAGTTGGACACCGGCAGATTAAGCGCTGGCTCAGTCCTTAGAAATCCTCGTATTTCAAGTTTCTCGGCGATTTTGTTTGCAGTTATCACGTGATAACCTTGGAATCCAACGAGATTCAAAAAATTTTGTCTTCCAACCGTATTAATTTCTACATGATTTTCGAAGTAATTAAATCGTTGAGTAGAGAATTATAGACATATTGGCTATCGTTGCAGACAAAAAATACTTCTTCTAAATTTGACAGTGGTGTTTGTACCTTACGAGAAGTTTAGACGGTGTTCATCCTCCACAAAGACACGAGTACCAGATCCATCATTGGTTTTGAAGCAATCCGTGAGGAAAAAACAATCTTTCCCATTCCTGAACCGATAGAAATTTGACTGTATTTGATTGCCGCAGCTTGAACCTTCAAATCATCGTTGGACGTAAATCAAAAGATTGAAAGAGACCATTTTTTTTTTTAAACGGGAGAAACTCTTAGGTTAGGTTGAATGGGGGGTGCAGCCACAAGTGGCAACACCTCACTCGGATCTCAAGGATCCATTGTGCTCCCCGGGAAATCAGAGGATGAGGAAATGGGAGGATTGGAGAGGTAGATGGTTATTGTGGTAGGAAACTCCCACTGAACCATTTAGAGCCCTGAGTAAATTTCAGGACGTTGCTCAGTGGGAGATTACAGATGTCGCCCAGTTCGTCAAAGAAGTATTCTCCGAGGATTTTTTTCCGAGTGTGGGCCAAGCTAGGATACTCACAGAGGAAGTGGAATGATCCCTCCTCTGCCTCCTCATCTTGGCATCCTCTACATAAGTCGGATGTGCTAATGCCCATTCTCATCATGTGGGTACCCAACTCGTGGGGTGGCCGGTGAGAATGCCAATAAACAGAGAGAGCCGAGGTCTGCTTAGTTGGAGTAGAAATTCTGTTTTTTTCTTGGAAATATCTGGCCAAAGGCTTCTAGAGACTCGGCATGTTTCTAAAGATGACCACCTGTCATTAGCGGTTTTTAGAAAATTGTGTTTGATTCTGTTTTTTTCTTGCTCAAGTGGCCTTAGAACTGAGGTGTTCGTTTCGCTGGATTCGAATGCTGACCCGATTTTAGCCAGCTTATCCGCCATTTATTACCGATTATGTCACGATGTCCTGGAACGCAGGTTAAACTAACCGTGTTTTTAAATGATCAATAACAAAAAAAAATTCTGTTATTGTTTTTGTTTTTTATCCTGGAGTTGGAACTTTATTTAAAAAAGGAATCTTAAAAGAAATAAAATTTCTTAAAAGACGTGTTTGATCGTGAAGATCACCACAACTCCTAATTTTGCGTTTCGCCCAGGTACGGCAATTGGGCTCATCAGTTAGATGATTGCCGTACCCTTCTAAGTTCTAAGACGCAAATTTTGTTCGGAATATACCGACACTAATAAAATTCACTGCACTCGCATGCAGTGAATTTTATTTTTAAGCGAATGTGCAAGACATATGACACTTAAAAAAGGTAAACAAAAGGTTTGCTTGGTTTTGCATTAAGTTATTAAATGATCAATAACAAAAACTGTGTTTGTTTCGCTGAGCAGTCTTAGGTTACTGCGACAGCTGTCTACTAGTCTGGATTTTGTGATAATGGATGAGATAGCTTTAATGGCCGCCTGACTGTCTATGAAAAAGTCAATATTTTTGTTTTTTTTTGCTTCGCACACTGCGAGTACTTCTGCTTGAAAGACACTACAGAAGTCGGAAAGCTTTATTGATCTATTCATGGTGGGGTAGTCTGAGAAGATACCTGACCCTACCGCCTACCCCTTCGTCCGTTTTGGAACCATCTGTGAAGACGGAAATGTGATTTCCTTTTATAACCCTGTTTTCCTCCCAGCTTTCTCTTGTCAGAAAGACTGTTAGGGCTACTGGATTGAAGTCAATATGCGGGGGGGGGGGGGGGGGGGGGGGGGTATAGTCTGTTTGAATGTCTATATATGTATGGTTCATGATGGTTCTATGGCCTGATATGCCTGTTTTCCAATTGTTGCATTGTTTGAGTCGCAGTGCGGGGAGAAACTCTTAAGAGGTTGCTTACTTTTACGCCCCAGCACCACAAGCAGACTTAATCTAGTTAAATTGTTCCGTCTTGAAAAGAACGACCTTAGTCTTAGGAAGATTGGTGGAGAGAAGTTCCAATTTTCTAGTACACGTGGTGCCAATCAAATTAAGCGAAGCCTGTTCTTATGACGAAAATAGCTTGGAGGTTGGATTCAACCGAGAGTATGGCGTCGTTGTCGGCCTATACCATGTACGTTAGATACACATCGCTTCTGATGTCGTTGGAACTTAATCAAGAACCAAGGAACGAAATTTTTCAGCAGTACAGATTAAACCCTTGCTACCTGGATCGAGAAGTTAGAGGGCTCAGTGGAAAGGACCATGAGTGCAGCTTGTCGCCTTCAGGCGAAGGATCTTCTTTCATATAGAACTTCGTCGGTAAACTTTTATACCATAGTAAGGAAAGTTTCGTATAAATTTGGAGTCCTTTTGTTTAGTTGTTAGAAATTACAATTACTCTTATGGAAATAGTAAAAACAAAGAAAAGAGTCCAATCCAGCTCATGTAAGTTGTAAACAGTGATTGTCACTCTTCACAAATCATCTAACGAGATTCTTAAAATTTCATTGCAAACAATTTCTATATCAAGAACCACCCAACGATAAAAAGCACATTTAATGAATGACATGTGCTTCTCTCGCATCCGACTCACAATTCTATTCAACTTCCAGAACCTTTACTTAACGGACACGTTACCCTTGTTGCAAACGATATCCTTCATCCATCAGAATTCCTTTGGTTTGCAATATTCTTTCTTGTGTTATGCTATGCAGCATGAGCTGTTGCCCTCTACCTTAACCTCTTTTCAATTTTTAATTTCAATTGAAAAAGCCTTACTGCAAACGTGCACTCGAATACAATGTGACAGCTAAAAGAAAATGAGAGGTTATTTTTAACGTACCTGCTATACCTGAAGGATATAGGAAGAAAGAACTTTATTCCCGACTGTCCCGACCGCATGGCCCTCGCCCCAGTCTTGTCTCAATTTCAATAAAGCTTCAGCACAGGTAGATACACAAAAAGAGAATAACTTAACCACAAAACACACATACAAACTCAACCAGATAAACCAAGGGTTGGTTTTTATGATGATGATGATGATGATGATGGAATTGCATAAAGAACAGTGTTATTTTCACGTACTTAACGGTATTTAATTTGAATCCCCTAGGGATATCGTGCAGGAGGGTCCTTTTTGTTTGGTCCTTCCGTGTTCCGTTATGGGTTGTTGTATTCAAAGAACCAATTCAAATGTTAAGCTTTTTTGGAGTCTGAGTTTTCAAGCACAGAATTTCCATCTACTCTGGTATTTTTATTTCAAATCATTAGTAATACAAACGTAGATTTAAAAGTCATCATTTCCTTCGGCATTTTCACATTTGGAAAACATACCGCGTTTTGACGCTTTAAATGATGTCTAGGGATTTTGTGAGTCTCGCGCTTCAGAGACACAACTCATGAAACACTCGAAATTCAATGACACATTTTCATCTATACATATAATCTTTCCTTTCATAAAATTATTGATATCTTTTGCTAGATTTGCTGGATCTAGCGGTGCTGTCTGATACTACATCAAGAAGAAGAAAATTACATTAATATTTTCAGGCAATAAATTGAAGCTCAACTCACCCATGCTTGATACAAACAGGTGGCAAACATGGACTAGCAAGCAAGAGGACTTTCATATTTCAATAATGCTTTTACGCAATGTGGATATCTTTTATAGAATCCAAACAAAATGAATGCCGTTGGTCGAATCAATTAGCTATAAAATCATGAGAGTGATTTTTTGGTGGGTTGTAGGTACCTACTGCGTTTCTATTTCATTCAATTTGTTCCACAACGATGGTTTTTATACACCTGAATTCGATTGCTAGTGGGATTTCATTTGATCGAGATAAATGTTGATTATTGTCAAACTAGTTTATCTGGTGCTAATTTCATGCTTGTTAAGTGTTTTAAAATGCTTTTTTGATCATTTTATTTGTCCCAAAAGAGAGGGGATACGTTTGGGCAAGCTTGGCGATGGGACAAATTATTTTTTGCATGTGCTGGATGCGGTTGATGTATAAAAATAATCGTAGAACAATTTTGATAGCTAATTATTTGATACTGGACTTTAAAATGAGAGTTCTTCATTTTGACTTTCCCAAGCATTTTTAAGGCAGCTGCATGGTTGATGGTGCCCGTGATCAGGGCCGGATTTTTTTAAAATGCCACCCTGGGCGCTGTAAAAAAATGCCGCTTTTATTATTGATTTATTATTATATATGAAGTGTTAGTGAGATCGTTAACTACATAATTAACGAATGAAATTAATCAAAAACGTAAAACTTCAATTCATTTATTGTTTCATGGTAAAACAATAATCACATAAGGCTTTTTTATAAGAAAATAAAACTCAAAGTTGACATAGGTACAAGATAATTACGGATGTTTATAATCCTTTTCGTTGAATTCACAGGAGTGCACCTAATTTTTTTATTGTTACAAATTCCATGTCTTACATAATGAGCTTAAATTGTTAATTGAACGGTTTGAGTATGGCGGAGTGTGGTAATTCTTTTTGCGTTATCAAATCTTCGATAAAATTCGCTATCCAAAGAAGAAATAAAATTATCTGACAACCAAAATTTTAAATTGTATGAAAAATTACAATGGATTAGATGGATTTCGGATACACTTTTCAAATGCAAACACCCCTTACTTTCTTTACCGCGAATAGATCTATTAATTAATTCTACACAATTCAAGCGTTCAAGCAAAACCGACTCGATGCACAGAATCGCTAGACTACTTATCCGACTGGCCTTCATAGTTGAACGGAAATAGTTTTTGACTCTTTTCAAACATGAAAATGAACGTTCTGCGCTACAATTCGTCACCGCTAATGTCATAAATATTCGATATGCTATTTCTACGTTGAAGAACTCAGTATATAAGTCGTTCGTTTTCAAGACTTTTAATAGCTTGGATGGTGAATCACCATCTATTTTTTTCTCGAAGCAATACGCGTGGAAGTGCACCAATTCGTCATCTAATGAAGGTTCGAGGTCCGAGGTATAAATTGTACTTAGATGTTCCGACTTCTTACGAATTTCGCAGGAATTCAAATCGCCAAATTCAGTGATAACTGGAAGCTTTCCGTGAATTTCTTCATATGCTTGGCATCTTCTTCGCCATTCTGAATCAAGATTGTCAAGTATGACGTTGAAAGTGTTGATTCGAAAATCATCCCTTCCTGATAATTGAACATCTCTATCTCGTGATGCATTAGCCTGCAACTTTCTCCTTCTTCTTCTAGAAACACTTGTCGGGTACTCTTGACTCTCTGACATTGCTAACGCTTTCTTTTCATAAACTTCAAATTCCATTCATGCATCAGCTACTTCTTTGATCAGTCCACGATAGTCATCTATGCTGATATCATCCTTTTGCAATATTTGGCGGACAGCATCGAATCTCGAAAGTAAAAAATGCCAAAGAATCTGCATGAATGTTGTTTCCAGTCGTTCAAGTTGAATGCATTGCAAAGTCCTTTTGCTTCTTGCCTAGTGATCGCGTTCTCAGTGATATCTTCTTCAATGGTGATTAGAGTTTCATTGTATCACCATAGTACTTGTTGAGCACCTTAACTGCTTCGAGATGAGCTAACCATCTTGTTGCTGGCAATGATTTCAAAGCAATCTTCTTTCCTGCATGAGTTTGTAGAATTTCCCAGCGATGTGTAGATGCATTAAAAAAAATTGTACACTCGTCGTCAACGTTACTCGTTTCGATACATTGATTTTTTTCCCTTGAGTTGCCGCCCATTACCACTGTTTCGTTGTGGTAGTGTTGTATACATATACTCGTCGCTTCTACCATGACGAAACAGTAGCACGGGCGGCAGGTCAAGGAAAAAAATGTATCGAAGAAGAGTATCGTTGACGACGAGTGTATCAGGGCGTTTTATTCTTCGTTTACAAAGGCGCGTGACTTTAATTTGAATTGGTTTAGATTATATCAAAAAAGTGAAATGTTGAATACTTTGTTTTGTAACTTTCATTAACCACTGTTAGACAATTACCGAGTTGAATTTGGGAATATGTAGATAAATAACTGCAAATGAATAATGCTAAGATAATCGGAATCTCGGAAATTTACAGTGATAATATGATGTGTTTCAGGCGTATGTAACACCTTTATCCCGAAAAATTTTTTTATGACTGAAAGAATCTTTGACTTTTGTTTCAAATTTTGCCGCCCCCAGAATTTTCCGCCCTGTGCCCGTGGTAAACATGTCTGCCAGTTCCGTGGGAGCTCCGGGGTTCGCATCCCAGAGCATTTCAAATGTTTTTCTACGGGTATCGCCTTTCGCGCAGGAGTTGGAAGTCCTCTGGAGAGTGATTACACTGCCATGGAAAGCGCTTACAAAAACCGTTCGGAATCGGCATAACATTCTCTTCTTAACTCGTTAGGCTCCGAGGTTTCGCCTTTGTTCCGCGAATCTATTTTTTTTTTCTTAGCTGCATAAAAGCCAAACCGTTGCGTTGGAGTCTAAATTTCTGATTGCTTTTCTCAGGAAAATGAGGATTCAAATACGTAAATGATTCCTTGAGTTCTGCATGCGTGTATTTGTATATGTTTACCTATACTGCCTTAATACACCGTTGTAGGTACTTCTACTCACCTAAAGTTTCAAATTGAAGAATCGCTCTACGTTTTCTTAGAATCAATCTTCGTATTTCAAAGTAACTTGCGTAGAACCATAGCTTGGTAAAAACAGAAATAATACCTACCGCCAACGCAGTCTTATTAGTTCAAGTACAGCTTCTCGCAAATTACCGTAACAACACAATTAATTTTACAGTCACTCTAAGGACGTGTGTAAAAATAGATTCATAATTTAAAGACTCACATAGCTCGGTGTAGAGTTGCCTTACTTTTTTACCCATAGCTAGGACCATACCAAATCTGAAACCTTGTCATATAACATAATCTTCTCTCTATAACGTACAAGCAGAGGCAGAGTGCCTCCGCATAAAGTATAGAGTGGGTGTAGCTGTAGCCGCAATCATTTTATCGCGCACATTATATTTTATAACGCAAAAGGGTTAAATTACTCTCAGGGGGTACTTGATATGTTTGTCTTTCATTATGAAAGCAAAGTCTCTGTACCTTATTTTCGCACGCATAGTACCGCATTCCGCATATGTAATATAAGGTGCTTTTTCTTATATAAAAAAAAGTTTCGTGTTGACTTTAGCACACACGGAAACTCATTTCTGAAAATGGAGGTAGAAAAAAAGGAAGCCGGATCCTTTATGAGTATGTTTGAAGAATTATAACGGATGTTTGTGTGTGCCTCCAATTTGCTTGTTACTACTTTTATTTATTCCAGTCACAATTCTGTAATAATCGTAATTATGAATTCAATGAATGAATGCGAAAGAAAATTAAATTTGGTACATGCGATGAGCATTGTGTGGAAGTGATAACTGATGATGAGAAAAAATTTTTCCATTGGTTGAAAAGTTGAAGTTCTTTAAACTGTTCTTTAGGACTGAGAATTCAGCTTTATAAAGAAGTTTTAGAATTTTGGTGTGTGTGTGATTTAGAATTATTTATTATCATAATTGTATTTAGAATCTGTTTCCGGTTAGACCTATAAAGCCTAACGCATAACCCATAATACTTAGCAAAAATACAGTTACACTTTCCTAGTATTTAATAACAGTTTAACTTATTTTAAAAATGTTTACAAAAACAACAACAACAGCCAAATACTTTTACTTTTTTAATGTCGTTGCTTGCCGATAAAAGCTGACTAAAAGGAGCCAATGGTGTGACCATGCTGCCTTGTGTGACCCGTGCCGTGCATTGTGTCAATATTTCTGTCAATTTTGAACACCATTTGCACAAAACCGTGTCAGTCAGGCCTAAAACAGACCAAGAGATGAAAGTCACATATTTATGTATTCTTAAAAATGTATGGTAGAGTGAGCATGATGCATTATTTTGGTAAGAAACGTCACTATGAAAACGTTTTCTATTTTGACGAACAAATTGTAATTGTATTGTTCAGGCTTATGAACCTACGCTTGAGGCTGCGGCAGCCAGACGGCAGATAATAGACGACATGTATGGCAAATGACAGATGCCTGATGACAAGTTGCAAGAATCAAATGACAAACAATTTTCGACTTTATTTTACTAACACAAAAAAGAATACAAGGAAATCATAAAGAATTCCCTGAGCACAAAATCTGTGGCGTTAAGTTTGACGCAAATTTGATTTGGCAAAGCTCTTTTCTCAGCTGACTGCTTCTTCAGCAGATCACTTTCCTTTTATTGAACAAAAGATTGGATACCGCTTACACATTTGATGTTATTATGTTAGTTTCATAAACATAAATAGAGGTTTTATAGAGTTCGCTCTGGGAGACTATATGTTCAAGTTAAGGAACTTAACTTAACCCCACACTGGGGTCCTAATATTCCTCATATCTTATTTTCTAAGTAAAGTCGCTTTTAACTCTTATAGCTTTTATATAAGAAATGTTGCAGAAAGATCATTTTAAGACGTCTTAGAAAAAACACTGACACCTGTTTTCCGTTTGAAGTCTTGATACAAAGGCAGTATCTGTATCATACCTCAAAACGAAATGATTAGAACTGTGCTTGGACAACGTTTTTTGAAGAAGTTTTTGCCGTAGTGAAAAAACCACTGGAATTGGCAGCCATTTGATGTTTTTTTTCTTCTTTTTGTGGGGAACCGTAAAGAACCGATGCTATGCCAACAGTCTGAAAACGATTCAGGAACTTAAGATTAAAATCATGTAAGCAGTGAGTATAAACTACAACATGTAAGGGGCACTGAGTGGACGGCAAGAATAAATATAATGCAAGAAAAGATGATGCTTCTGTCTTAAAGGCTTTATTACAACTGATAAAAAGTGTACAATTATTCATTTCAGATGGTTGCTTACGAGAATGCATGCAGGTACATAAGATAAGTGAGATAAGGCTTAAGTATACTGTAACATCATTCGATTAGTGGATTATAAGCTTAATAATGAGGTACTTTAAACGGACATAAGATTAGCTGGTTACTGACAAGTACATAATATGCAAGGTTTAGAATTACAGGGTGCCTTAGAATAAAGTCATATGATAAGTTTACATTTCTTACAATTCCACCCTTCTTTAAAAAACAAATCGTCCTCGATTTATAAAACTTTGCAGTCTACGATAACAAAATAAATATGTTACAACATAATTTTCATATATATAATATACATGATACGTATAAGATCGTATCTATTTCGAACAGTTAAAAACTTGACATTAAAATAAAATTACATTAAAACATTTAAACTTTTCTTCTTTTAAAAAAACAAACATTTCCATTACGATCAATTTCACAATCTAAAAATAGACTTAATTGAACATGATACGTTATTTACTCATTGATCACGTACGGCTTCATATTCTCAGGAGATGCAACTCCTTTATATCGTGTCCTTGCAATTTGCAAGTTTTCCAAGTCTTTAATTAAATATCTGTCGTTTGGAAATGCTTTTACTATCCTGAATGGTCCTTTGTATTTGTCCAACAATTTCTTATTCACGCCAGGTGTATTTATGACGTTTTTTATTAAAACATAATCTCCTACTTTATATTGATGAGGCTGTTTGTGATGCTTGTCAAAATAAGCTTTGTTGTTTTCCTGGCTACGGATAGTCTTTTCAACTGCTAGGTGTCTGATTGCATTTAAGTTTCTATCTTCTTCTACACAAATATTTTTTTCGAGGTATTCACGAATGTTGTCGTTCAATTCTCCTCTCTGCCGGATCCCAAAAAGCAAAGTACTTGGAGCGAAACCTGAGCTTTTGTTTTCAAAATTGTTAAGGGCAAATTCTACTTTGCTCAAATGTTTTGCCCAATCACTTGGATCTAACTCGCTTTCTTTAGCTAGTATCGGAGTTAAGCTCCTATTTATGCGTTCTACCTGTCCGTTTGACTGGGGAGAACTAGTTGCTACCTTAATATGCTGTACGGAGTTATTTTTACAAAAATTAGAAAACTCTTCTGAGGTGAAACAGCTTCCGCGGTCTGATACAATGCGTAAAGGTCTACTATAGCTCAAAAAATAGGACCAAACACTTTATCACCTCCTTAGTGCTGGTTGTTTTCACTGGGTATAACTTTTAAAATTTCGAGAATCCATCTACAATTAAAAAGATATGCTTTTTTACATTTCGAACAGAACTAGGCAATGGACCATAATGATCGATGTGGATGGTATCAAAAGGCTTGTCACCTTTTGGAATGTTGTGCAAAACACCTTCTTTTTTGCCTGCCGGTTGAGAAAAATGCATACATTTCAAACAACTATTTATGTAAGCCTTTATTTTTGATTTCATAAAAGGAAACCAATACGTCTTTTTTAAGAAGTCGTAGCATTTTTCAACTCCTACGTGGCATAATGCATCGTGATGAGTTTGTATTACGTTACGCTCCTTTTGCGATGGAACATAGAAAAAAATCTTTTGATTAATTTTTCTATAAACTAGTCCATTAATCAATTCATAAGACGAACTCTCTCTCTGTTCCAACATCTCGACTAATCGCTGAATTGTTTTGTCCTTTTGTTTGCGATGCAGCTAAGGCGTTCTCGAAAGATTCTACTTCAGTGACCATTAAAATATTATGAGCTCTACTTAGGGCGTCAACATGACTCATTTTACTACCATTTCTATGCTCAACTGAATAATCAAATTCTTGGAGTTCTAACGCCCACCTCGAAATTCTAGGATTTAAAAGTTTTTTATTAAGTGTCAAGGTAAGCGACCTGCAATCAGTGACGATCTTAAATTTGATTCCAATCAGGTATATATTAAAACGTCTCAGCGCATAGATTATAGCTATGGTCTCCAACTCATATGAGTGGTATTTAGACTCTGGAGCAGTTGCGCGTTTGGAAAAAAAGAATATGGGGTGAAAAATTTTGTCTTCTTGGCGTTGCATTAATACAGCACCAAAACCAAGGTTACTCGCATCACAGTGGAGTTCCGTCTCTGCTTTAGGGTTATAAATGCTCAAAACTGGAGCGTCAACAAGTTTTTCTTTTAATGTTTCAAAAATACATAGTTCTTCTTTCCCAAACTTAAACTTTGCATCTTTTTTTAAAATGTCGTATAAAGGCTTAGCCAATATTGAAAAATTTTTAATGAATTTCCTAAAGTAGGAGCAAAGTCCCAAAAAGGAATGCAAATTTTTTATATTCTTAGGTACAGGAAATTCCATTACAGCGCGCTTGCCATCAGCATTTGGTTTTATACCGTGTAGAGAAACCTCATTACCTAAATACGTAATAGATTCATGTATAAACATGCATTTATCAAAACGAAAATCTAAATGATTCTGATGTGCTATTAAAAAAACTTCATGCAAAATTTGAAAATGTTCTTCTTTGGTTTTCGTTGCAACTAGTAAATCGTCAAAATATACTCTCAGCTTTCCAGACCGTAAAAGATTTTTGAACTTTTGTTCTATAAATTGCTGGAAAACAGCTGGGCCGTTCTTGAGTCCGCATGGAACAACGAGATACTCATACTGACCCAAAGGTGTCACGAATGAAGTATATTGTATTGACTCGTCAGACATCTTTACATGCTGAAAACCACTTTTCAAATCAAGCAGTGTGAAAAACCTTTTTTCTCTTAACCCATCTAACATATCCTCGATTAACGGAATCGGAAAATTATTTTTCAATGTTATTTTGTTTAACTGTCGAAAATCTATGCATAATCGCAGCTCACCTGATTTTTTTTTAGCTAACACTATCGGCGATGCATAAGGCGAGTTACTTTTGCGAATAATTTTCTTTTCAAGAAGCTCATCTAAAATTTTTTGAAGCTGAATCTTATGAGCATATGGCAATCTTCTAGGGGCACAGTTAAAAACACTATTCGTATCCGTTAAACTAATTTGCATTTTAATCTCATCTTCATCGGATTTATTTGAAGCACTAGCATTGGTAATAAAATCATTTCCAAGGACTAAGTTCCTTATTTTGTTTTGTTCATCTAAGCTTAGTTTTTCATTAATATTCAAATTTAATTTATCTTCGCATTCATTAAACGTATCAATATTCAAAATCTCTTCACAAAAATCACTCTCTTCTAGGTCGAGACTATCGTTTTGACTTGAAATCAATGGTTTATCTTTCAAAGTTAATTTTAAATCAGTTTTTTGTAAAAAATCTCGTCCTAAGATAACTGAACTTTTCATTGTGTCGTTCTTAACGACGTACAAGCATACATTCGCAAAACTCAAATCATTAATCTTAATATCACAAATAACCTTACCATAAATAATTAATTTAGAATTATTGATTCCCACGTAGTCATGCATTGAAGAGTCGATCGATGTCATCAAATAAGGTGATATATATTTTAGCTGCACGAAGCTAATTGGACTCCCTGTGTCGATCATTGTCTTGGCTTCTAGTTTGGTTGTAATATGCTCCAACTCGTCGCTGAGGAACGCGTATTGAAAGATTCCTTGAAAATCTTCTAAAAATGTAGTCCGATGTTGTTGTTTGGCGATGTCGACGTCTTCCAAAATACACACAGCTGATTGTGGACAATCTTTTATTACATGTCCCATTTTACCGCATCGAAAACATGAGCCTTTATCTCTCCGTGGCTTTGGACAGTTAGTTAGCACATGTCCGACGTCATTGCAGTTAAAGCATCTAGTTTTTGGTTTGGAGATAGCATATGCTATCGGATTAGGTTCAGTGTTCATAGTCTTAAACCCAGATGTTGATGGTTGAAACTCAGACGCCTTAATTTTTTCATATTTTCTCAACATTCTCTTTAGGTCCGCAATGCTGTTGGCTGTAAGTAAAATTTGCTTGTTAGACATCGTATCAGGTATACCTTTTACTATGTAATTCATGACGTCTTGCTCCTCGATATCTGCTGAGCTGGCAATTTCTTGCATGTTGAGAACATATTGCTGCATATTTTCATCTCTTCGCTTTCTCCGGTTTCGTAATGTGTTGTGGACGTCGGATGCTGTCACGTGCTGTTGAAATTCGGTGATAAGAGCTGTTTTAAGATCGCTCCACGAATGGCATGAAACAGATCGTAAAAATAATTTCGCTGTTCCCTTTAGCAAACGTTGGGCGTATATAAAACACTTTGCGTCATCAAATTTATAAATCTGTTGTGATTCCTCAATGCTTTTGATCCACCTCGTCACAGAAAAGTTGTCGTCTCCAGAAAATGTTTGAAGGGATTCCTCGATGTCTCTAAACGAAAAAAACTGAGTGATTTATCTCACCGGGTTGGTTTAATTCAGCCAGTTTCTTTTGAAGCAAACGAATCTCCTCTTTTCTTGACACTATCAGCCTTAAACTGTCAAGTTGCTGCAGCACCAATCTATTTTTTCAAGCTGAGAAGATTCTTCGGAGTTTTCATCATCAAGTTCGCCTGGTGGAAAAAGATTTGCAATTTGCTGCTCATCAAGCTGCTCGAGCCCTTCCTCCAAACAAATCTTTAGCGCTGACTTAAGTCCAGTTGTTGCAAGCCCAATTTCAGACAGCTTGTCTTTTAATTGCTGTACGGTTGCAATTTCAATAAATCTTGCAGCCTGTACGTTCATTTTTACAGCACTTAAAAATTTTCTTTTTTTTAAATCGTCAGTAATAAAATTTTGCATAAACTAATACTCTATGTTTCTATGCTTCTTGGCGCATTTAACTCAAAAGAAATTCTTCAAAAATTTAAGTGACTGTACTTTAAAATGATCCCACTTCTGAAGTTGTAAGGGGCACTGAGTGGACGGCAAGAATAAATATAATGCAAGAAAAGATGATGCTTCTGTCTTAAAGGCTTTATTACAACTGATAAAAAGTGTACAATTATTCATTTCAGATGGTTGCTTACGAGAATGCATGCAGGTACATAAGATAAGTGAGATAAGGCTTAAGTATACTGTAACATCATTCGATTAGTGGATTATAAGCTTAATAATGAGGTACTTTAAACGGACATAAGATTAGCTGGTTACTGACAAGTACATAATATGCAAGGTTTAGAATTACAGGGTGCCTTAGAATAAAGTCATATGATAAGTTTACATTTCTTACAAACATGAAAAAATGGAGTCACCAGTTGCGTAGATAGGAAGGGGATCAGGGGGATGTTCGAAACTCTTGACCAAATAAGAACATTGGAAGGAGACGCAAAGAACTTAAAAATCGCTATGGACTTCGAGCGAACTCTCGTTGCCATTAAATCGTGAAAATCAAAGAGTGAATTGAGACTTGGTCCAAGCTATGGATCTCGCCAAAGATTTAAGGGATCAACTAAAAATTAAATTAAATTAAATAAAAATTAAAAAATGAAGACGACTCATTTTCGAATCCATCGGTTCAAAGTACCGAAGAATATTTTCGTGTCACTGTTTTCAATCCTTTTCTCGATTTCTATGAAATGGACCTCAAAGAAAAAATGTACAAACCATGAAAAGATAAATAATAGAAGAGTTTTCGGTTCTTCTCAAAGGTCCTTCGTCTGAAATAGACAAAGCCGTTAAAAAATTTAATGAAACTGTTGAGTTTTACCAAACATATTTGGCTGCCGGACCATCTTCTGTCCTTGAAGAACTAAAAACTTGGAAGAGATATCTGATCCGAATCAGTAATACTTCCTCTAAAAATTCATTGTAAGCGCTCGATAGCTGACCCGAAGAAAACTATCCTTATACATACATTTTATTAAGGATTATTATTAGCTACACTGCCGGTTTTAACCTCATTTCCCGAAAGAACTTTCTCCAGTTTAAAGAGAATAAAAACAGAGAAGCATGATCAACGAAGTGAGATTCTAAAAAATAAGTCTATTTAAATTACAGTGCGGTAAGCTTTAGATGTTTACTTATTTGCAGGATCGTTTGAATGGTTTGGCTGCTCTAGCTGTTCTTCGCAAAATACCTATAACAGCAGACGAGGTTATAAGTGTTTTAACTAAAAAAGAGCAGAAAACTGGATTTTATTTTATTTTTAAATTAATATTATTTTACTCATTATATCAATATTTATTCAAGTTCGTTTTCAAACTAATGCGTATAATATATTATCTCTAAGAAATATAATTTTTTATGCCATACATAATGAATTCAATGAAGTCTTGTTGTTTTTTTTTTTTTTTTAATTGTTAAAACTTTTAGGAAAATGAGCCAACTAGATCTATCCCCATCCCCCCACCATTTTACCACTTGCGACTCCTTCCTAGCCTTTGTTTGTTTGATTTCCTTCACCGCTTTCATAAAAAATTCTTTCAGGAGAAGATGGTGTTGCTGGGTGACAGCTTCACCCAATATCACAGTCATTTATCGCAGATTTCATAAATTTGGCTACCAAATGCTAGTCGATTTAGATTTCATTTCCTTAACTTCTGAAAGTGACAAGGCGTTGGCCTTGTTTGATATGAACATGGTATTCAACAGTGTGTTTCGCACATCAAACAAAAACTAATCTTTCAGTATTGCCTTAGCCAAAATGCATCCACCTGCTCACAACCAATTCGAGGAGCATATACACTGACAATATTCCATAAGAAAAGTTCTTACTTGTACTTCATTGAATCAGGGCAATTTTTTCTGTGAATGATACGTGCGGAGTCAGACTTACAAGTCCCAGGAACATGAAATGGCTTTTCGTCGGGATTGACTTTTCGAGAGGAATTGGCAATTCATGTAGAGAGTAATTGAACTGCCATGAAAAATGATTTTTTATTTTGCCTTTCGGAATAGTGAGTTCTTGAAATTTGTTAGGCTTCGTGGTTATCCGATCTCTTTTGGGACACCCTATTTATTCTTATTTTTATAATGAGATATGTATATTGCCAAAAAAAGCTAGTTGTTTTAAAAGCCAAAAAAGTCAATCTTGGGATATGAAGGTAGAGCACTATAGTTTATTCCAACAGCAAAAGTCTTAACAAAGACTACCAAAACTTCGGACAACAAACTGCATTCAAAATTTTCAATACAAGACTCCCAAATTAGTTTTATTTTGGATGGAAAAACTATAGCGGACTGCGAAACGTACTTGAAGGAGAAGATGGAAGCAAATTCGAAGATCCAGCCATTTGTCTTTATTAGCTTGGACATTCTGAATACGAAGAAAATTTTGGTTTATTTCCACAGAATTAGGTATAAAATGAATGTCTTCATTGCTGCTTTAGATATATGTTTCAAGATATATATCAACTGTTCAATCTTGAATTTCCAGTAGAATCCGTAAGTTTGGACTTTCCAAAAAAATTTTATGACTTAACCACAAATTATGACATAGCCAGTTCTGCAATTAATTGCTTAATTGATTCTTTTAAATAAAATAAATTCAATCTACGTTTATTCAACCAAGTATTTATTTCCTAATGAAAAATGTAAATATAAAATCTTAAAAAATAAAATAATTTGAACATATTTTCCTGTTGTCGTTATTGATGTTGTCGTTATCTCTTTCAAGGTCGAATCTTCTTTTTTTCAGCAGTCCAAGGATGCTTACACGTTTTATTTGTTCGAAACGAAATCAATCAATTCATTAAATTACAAAAGCTCAATTGAATTCGAATCAAACAAGTTACGAGCAATCTCCAGATTAAAAAAAAAAAAATCGTAACATTAAAAAAAAAAATAGTTAAATTGAAAAATGCGCTATGAAAACGACAAAAATTTTCTGTGAAAATGAATATGCTTTTGTTCAAAACACAACACTTTTTATTAAATTCAAAAAAAAAAGTTTAATTAACTAAACTAATTACTTCAATCAAATAAAGTTTTCGCCAAATCCAAAACTGCTTTTAGTTCAATCAATTAATATAATATTCAAATATAACTAATGCTTTTATTCAATTTGATAATCCTTACTAATATTATAAATGTGAAAGTCACTCTGTCTGTCCGACTTTCTATGTTACCGTCTCCCGCCTAAACTACTAAACTAATTGATATGAAATTTTGTACAGAGACAGTCTCGAGCGTGAGGAAGGACATAGGCTTTATATTTCATCCCTACATTCCCACGGGAATGGGAACGTATACGGGAACTTAGAAGCTACAGCACCGATTTAAAAAATTCTTCCACATTTAGAATGCTACGCTATCCCTGAGTAACACCAACTGTAAGTCATCCCCATATTCCTACGGGAACGGTCACCATATTCCCACGAGAATGGGAGTCTTTACTAATATCATAAGTCTGAAATGAAATCTGTCGGTCTAATTTTATTTGTTATCAAAAACCGCCCAAACTATTAAATTTATTTATATGAATTTTGGTTATAGTCTTGAGCCTGAAGATGGACATAGGCTGTACATGTTATCCCTGTATTCTTACAAGAATGCAAACGTAAACGGGAACCTACTGAACGGATTTAAAGAATTATTTCCCCGTTAGAATGCTACACTATCTCAAAGTAAAATTAACTTTAATTTATCCTCATATTCCCATGGGAACGGAAGTACTTACTTACATTATAGATCCGAAATCAACTCCGTCTGTCTGTTTTTCTTTGTTACCATCTACCGCCTAAACTATTGAACCTATTTGTATGAATTTTGGTGCAGAGATAGTCTTGAGCCTGAAGAAGGACATGGGCTGTATTTGTTATCACAATATTCCTGCGGGAACGGCAACGTAAACGGGAACCTTGAAGCTACTGGACCGATTTCAAAAGTTCTTTCACCGTGAGGTGATTTCTGTCAAATTGTCGATTACACAGTTGACCTGAGAAGAAATGTCTATCTTGATCTTCAAATAAATATTGGCAATAGGTAATGACTGCTTGAAAAGTCGATTTCGGAACCGACTAATGAGATAGTTAACCATATAAACTAATAAATTATGTTTGACGTATTGGGGGATGTTGTCGAATATCTATCAGTGGACAATATTATGGACACTGAGCAAGTCACATCATACCCTATAGAGTATAGAGTTTCTCAATTCCTTAGAATTATCAGCAGTGGCTGCAAGTTGGAGTTCCAGTGCCAACAATGAGTAGTCTAGAATTGTACTCAGCTACAAATTACACATCTGGGATGCGGCATTATAAGAGTTTTAATAATGACTGGAACAGCGTAATTAAAAAACTATTGATTCCCCGTATTTCTTTAATTCCCACTGATTAGTCATTTTAGTTTAAAAGAGTGTATCAAACTCGCAAAACCTTTTTATTTGACAAAAGATGGAAAAAGTAATAACGTCGTGTGCAAAAATGTACTGAAATAAAATAATATTACAATAGTTTACTAAAACGCATGAATGTGTCTTATTTGCAAAATAAGCAACTAAAAAAATTTAAAATGCTGCCGATAGTCACTATTCCACGCGGACGAAGTCGCGGGCACAGCTAGTTATCATATATATGTAATTGTTATTACTCTTTAAATTAACAAACTTAAATTGACTAATAATTATTTGTGGATTTGACGAATTTTCTTCAAGCTAACAGCTGACTACTAAATATTCAAAATTCAAATTGAATAAACGAATTATTCACGACAACCAAAGGTTTAATAGAGTGTATATTGATCGCCTTTCCTGCGATTTATTTTTTTTTGGTTCATTGTAGGTCAATCAATTCATTCTCCGAATTCCTTATGTGTGGGGAACTAGGTCTAAGAACTGTTTACATCGAAGATATACAATTCGTCACCTTACAACGTATGAAAACATAGTGAAAACTTCTTGAGAAGTGATGGTGAACAAGGGAGTAGATCTAAGAGTTGAGAAAGTGTTCTCATGAGGTTTTTCTATTAAAAAAATAAATTCTTTCCTTGTAACACATAAATATTTCTAGCGAAAAAAAACCTAAAGGGGTTTATTTAATGTCCTTCTTGGTCCGTTTTCCTTGTGTCAAAAAAGTCTTCCTGGCTATGGGATTCAAATACTATGTACGAAAGGATTCATGTCACACGTAGTGTATGTGCAATATCCACATGAGTGATATATGCTCTACAATAAAGGCAAAGGCCTTGCAATAAGAAACTGTGCCTTAGCCGGTCTTCAGTTCACTGTGCAAGTCAGTGAAGCATAAATCACTCCCACCTCGGCAAAGAAAAATGACAGAAAGAAGAAAAAAAAGCTGACACTTACACATTTAGTTGCTTTTTTGTTCAATTTAGTAAGACAAGTGCAGCTGCACGAAGCACGACCAAGAAGAAAGAAAAACGGAAATCCTTAAAACATGTTTCGATTTATTAAATTTTCCAGTCAAGGGGTGGAATTTCCCCCACCCAATGGATGACTTTTCACCAGATACCACCCTCCTACGTATCAGTCACGTTGCGTCGCTTTCTTAGCTACAAGCCGGGTGTTTTTCCGTTCGAGTGAATTTTTGGTCTTTCGTTAAAATGTAATATCATCACAGAAACTAATACTGTGAAGTGAGTATAAATGCCAAAAAAGGGGACACAATCCAACTATGTGATTACTTTCATGGCATCGGTACTATACACTAATTGGCAGAAGAAGGGAACGGGATTTCCAATTCGACCCAGAGTTTGAAGTTTCTTATCAGTGACACGATTTTTTAGAGATTTTAAGTGAGAAATTCCTTTGACTGCCGATGTGAATGACGAACGCTCGCTCTTGATTCCGCATGAGCGAGTGAATGTGTGTCAAATAAATTGGAATAATTAACAAATAAGGATTGAAAATCCACTCGACATATTTATCGAATGCAATTGAATTGATGTGAGATTAGAAAGAAAAAAAGAAAACGTGGAACTTCAAAGGAAGCTTTATATGGAAATGGTTGCCAATAGTTTCTCAAAAAGGGATGTTGGAAATTAATGAGATTAAAAAGTGGTTTGGATATCAGAATTAAATGAGCATTGTTGGTGCTATAGCTGTAGAGAAATGAGTCATTTAGGGTGGATGGGGCTAATGGTAGGTTGTGCTTCAGAATTTGTATCAATTATTCAAAGCCCGTGTCGTAAGGGTTGACATGTCTGCCTGTTACGTGGTTCGATGTTCAAGGTTCGAAGAAAACAAAAAACTTTTTTCCACCGGTACCTATCAATATTCGCGAGGAAATGGCAAGTCTTCCGATACAATTTCATTGCCATGAAAAGCACTTTCTCGATTAGCTTTCGGAATCAGCAAAAAGTAGTAGGTCCCCTCCATTCCTCACAAAGTATGGTTGTGAGAAATGCGCTAGGCTCTGGGGATTCCGCTCTGTTCCGCTTTGCTACTTATCTACTTTAATCGAAGTCTGAATAAAAGAAAAGATCAAAAATGACTATCAGCAGTCATACAACTTTTTCAGCTGAGACCTGAGGCCGAATTAACGCATCAGTGATCGAGTGAGAGAGTGGCATTTTTCTTTCAGAACTCTCGCTAAATCTTACAATATCAGTCGGCTGTCCATCTGTCGAATCCAATTATCTTCAATTACTGATGAGAGATTGTCAAATAGTGGTGCTAGGTTGATCGATAACGTAACTGGTAATGCCACATTTATAATTCAGTCACGTACTACTCGTTAACGAGTGCCTTAATTCGACCGCTGAGTTGGAGGTACTGCAATGAACCCCATCAGCTTATTACTTATTTAAAGCTTGAAATGATGCTCCCGAAAGCTTTGACCCTATAAGCTTTCGAAACTGAGGATCATATCTGATCAAATAAGAAACCAGCAAATCGTTCACCTTTTTTGGTGTTTTCCGAAAATTGAGTCACTTAGGTACTACAACTCTTGTTCGTTGTTGAAAAATGTTCACATATTCCTTCTTCATTCATATCTTTTTGTCGGTTTGGTGGCACGTGAACTTGCATCCGACAGTAAGTGAATATGAAGGGGACAAAGACTCTTTTCATTCAAAAACGCAGTTACATTTCTTAACCCCTTTACGAATGCGAATACTTAACCGGTTGCGGAAAAAATGACTCCTGCTAACACATCCACCCATTTCCGAAATACATCACTTCACTTCTCACCCACAGTCACAGTCAAAGACTTGGTGATAAAAAAATCAAAAATTGCATGTGACGCGGCCTATTGTTATAGCCACAACACTCAACTCGGCTTGGGGGTAGTGTACTCTTATCCTTCAGTGCAAAAAGATGTCCTGTCAGGAAGGCCTTCCGATATGCCTTTGACACTGACGAATCGACGAGTCGATGCAAAGTTGGCGAAAAATATCACCCACTCTTAAGCCATGCTGTGCAAAAATTGCCATTGTCTTCGCTCGGCAGTCTATTTCCTCTTGTAGACCATGCTTTCTTCCTTTTTTTTTGTTTCCTAGTTTTTTTTTTTCGTCGTTTAGTAATAATAATTTTTCTCATCACGAAAGCACTCAAGTGTATTAACCAACTCGGCTGATAGCAATTTTCTCTTAATACACTTTATTTTGCTTTTTCATTTCTTTCGGTTGATTGAATATACGAGTAAGGTCCGCGCGCGACATTCCCGCTTAACACATAATTGCTTGGTGAATAAAAGGCAACCAATTTAACCTCCATTACGTAAATGCATTTCTAATAATTGCTTTTCGTCATGCCACAGGAGTCCATTTTTGTCTTTTGTTTTTTATTTTATTTTCAAGCCTCAACTCGCATATGGTTTGCATTTGCATTTTTTAGGTCCCCAGGATGGATATTGGTTTTTGAGAAATTCTATTTTCAGATGGTATTTGTATTTTCTTCTCTTCTTTTTTTAAACTCTTATTAAGGACCTACAACATCCTGTTTGTATCTTGAGAGAATTACACACATTTTAAGTGAGAGGCATCTCACTAATTGGTCTCTGGTTTGTGATGAGGGATAGGATAACGTAGGACAGTAGGCAGATTGTCCCTAAGATGTTTATTTATGATGGTCTTAGGAGCATATGGGTTCTGTTATGATCTTATGAAGGATATTTTACGTAAACGGTTGAAGGTATTAAGTAATTAGTATGAGAAATTTACTTACTCATGGATTGTTGTCTGTTGGGCTTGGGTTCTTTGAGAACAAGAATCTGTTTTGAATAATTTTTTGGGGAATTGTGATGACTGATGACTTATCCATGTTTATTCATGTTTTCAATGTCAGTTTTTTGGAGGTGTGTCGTCTAAGGAAACATTACTTAGGCGCCTTCAGCTCTGCTTGCTTTTCTGGTCCTGAAAACTGGGGAAGAAGTAATTGTTAGGTTATGGAACGATATAAGCACTTAGATAAATCTGTGTATTGTTATTATTATACTAAACCGAACACGTGAAAACCGAACACAATTTACATGAACATTAATTAAATACTAATTAAAACACCTTAATGTTTTCACACTTTTTGTTTTTTCTTTCTTTCGCGTTTCGCGTCAACAAATAGTTACAACAAAAAACGAAAAAACGATCAAAAACACGTACCTCGAATGCATTTCGGACTGCATGCAGTCCATCATCAGCATCACGACTGATCAAATCAGTGGCATCTTCTTTGGTGGTGATTAGATGAGAGAAAAGAGGATCGAAGTAATGTTGCCGTTATCAGCATTGATAGAACGGCTATCTCTTTGTATGAAGTAGCTTTCATACGCGTCCAGTTTTCTCTCATCTGTTACTTGTTTTTTTAGACTCACAATAGAAATAGAAATGTATTACCAAGGTTCTGGTGTCGATATGTGGATGATGTTTTTTCGATTGTGAAAAAAGATAAGATAGAAGATACATTGAGTGTTTTAAACTGTGAATTTGAAACAATTAAATTTACAATTGAAATGGAGGCAAACAATAAAATTTGTTTTCTAGACCTTGAAGTCAGAAAAACGTTTGAAAATAAAATAGATGTTTCAGTTTACCATAAACCAACAAGTACACTTCGGTTTATTACAAGTGATTCACATTGTCCAATTCAACATAAACATGCCGCGTTTCATTCAATGATTTTCAGAATGTGTAAACTCCCTTTGTCAGCTTCAAACTACAAGATTGAGTATGAATACATAAAAAAAGCTGCAGATGTAAACGGGTACAGTGCGAGTTTAGTAGATAGAATGATAAGGAAACATTCTAAAAAAATTCAAAAATCTTCATTGTCGACTCTTTTTTCACAAAATATTGAAAAAAGTGAAGTTAAACGAGCTTCAGTGTGTTATGTGCCTGAATTAACAAACAAAATATCAAAAAACTTCCGAGAGCATAACATTCAATTAGTCTTTTCAAGTAAAACAAAATTAAAAAATCTACTCGGGTCGACGAAAGATAAAATTGATAACATGAAAAAGTCGGGTATATATGCAATAAAGTGTGGTGACTGCGATGGTGTTTACTATGGTCAAACCAAAAGGACCATCGAAAAAAGATTTAAAGAACATAGTGCGTACATCAAGCAAAATAAAAATCAAAGTTCGGCTATTGCAGACCACGTCTTAAAGCTCAACCACTTTAATATAAATGCAAGCTGTGTGAGTCTAAAAAAACAAATATCAGATGAGAGAAAACTGGACGCGTATGAAAGCTACTTCATACAAAGGGATAGCCGTTCTATCAATGCTGATAACGGCAACATTACTTCGATCCTCTTTTCTCTCATCTAATCACCACCAAAGAAGATGCCACTGATTTGATCAGTCGTGATGCTGATGATGGACTGCATGCAGTCCGAAATGCATTCGAGGTACGTGTTTTTGATCGTTTTTTCGTTTTTTGTTGTAACTATTTGTTGACGCGAAACGCGAAAGAAAGAAAAAACAAAAAGTGTGAAAACATTAAGGTGTTTTAATTAGTATTTAATTAATGTTCATGTAAACTGTGTATTGTTTTTATTAGCTCCGCCGATCACACAGTTCAACCGATTTTTAGTAATAAATCTATTGATGAATCTAACAGATGTTTTGTCTAAAATAGTTACCAACACATTTTTGGAACGAAATTTTTTCAGATACGACGAGAGCCTATTGAATTTTTCTCAACCGAATTGAATTCTATTTCCTTGTCTCTGCGTTGTTCACATCCTTTAATTAGAGGCAAGGCATTCGGAGGTGGAACATTGATTTCTTTAAAAAAATTTTTCAAACTTTTTCAAATAGTATTTATATTGCTTGTGTTTATATTCCTGAAAAGAATTTTGTTTCAGCTTACACTGACCTGTCTTTAGTTTTATATTTTGTAATGCAATTACCATAAAAGTTATATTTGACTGTTGATGGAATTTAATTTGCCAGAAAGGTCAATTTGGTTCCATCAAAATGAAACGAGTTCTTTTAAGTAGCATCATGACTTGGTCGAAGCAAGAGATTCGTTTGCTAGATAAAATAATTTCCTCATTCTTACAGCAAACATTTCAATTTTCTCATCTGACTTTCATCTGACTGTTCTATGGTCTATGTCTGGGGTTACTTATTTGTATTTGTATTTATTGTTATATAAATTATGTTTACCCGTATACAATATTATTTTTTAGTTGTGAAACAATAGATCAAGGCTATAATAACATTAAATGAAAAGTTTTAATTATGATTTATTCAAACCTTTCTTATTTATATATCTATTATATTGTTATGTATTTATGTATTCACTTGAAACATATTGGAATTGTATATTTAATCATTCATTAACTTTTTCTTTCTTTCCTTCTCTTTTGCATTACAACGGTTATGTGCAGTAATGTTGTTTAAGTTTTTCCTGAAAATCCCTGATATTTGAAGACCTCCTGATATAGCGGAACAGAATTCCAAAGTCTTATAGCGTAAACAAAGAATTGTTTTTGAGTAACAGTGTAGTTCGAGGTGGGTGTAACAAAACTTCTACTTCTTTCGGAGGAAGATGAATATTGTAATCTTTGGAAAAGATATTCGGGCACTTTGTTTTACTTTAAAGTGAATAGAAAAGTTAATGTATAAGATTCAAGATACTTCCGTAATTCCATTCCAAGGAAAGTCTTAACATAACCAGAATTGTGTTCTCTTCGACCGATGTTATAAGCAAAACTTACTGTGCTATTAATAGCCACATTCAACTTTCGGAAAGAGTAGCTATCTAGGTCACAAAACGGGATAGGCATAGAAAATAATTGGGAACAGGAGTGTCTTAATCAGCATTGCTTTAATTCTAAAAGGAAGGCAGTTTCCAATTTGATACAAAGCACGAAGGGAACCGTATATCTTGGAAACTGTTTTATCAATGTGATTTTCCCAGTTGAGATTTTGGTTAAATATAACACCCAGATTTTTAACACTACTAACGTAGGGTAATACTAACCTTCTATACACAGTTTTGGTAAGCTTTGGGTGTCAATGCTTGAACGACTAATTAATATGGCTTGAGTTTTATTGGAGTTCGACATAAGCTTATTCTTCATCGACCAAGAGGCTATCAAGCAAAGGTCCTCATTAATTCGTTCAGTGGCATCTTCAACAAGACCTTTTGGATAGCTATTGTGTATCTGCACATCATCTGCGTACATTTGGATCTTACAGCATTTTAAAATTGATGGAATGTCGTAATTGAACAGGGTGAACAATAGTGGACCCAAGATGGATCCTTGTGGGACAACAGCGTTTGTGCCAACGAAATTTGTGCTCCATAGTTTCTTCAATACTGTTAATTGGAAGGATTCTTTGGTAGGTAAATCCTTAGAAGATATGTATACTCTTTTTAAAAGCATTGTGTTTGAAGGAATAGAACGTTTTGTTCCTACTTCAGTCAAAAAAAGGACATTTAAACTACCTTGGTTTAACTCAAGGATTAAAAATTTGGAAAATGCCAAGAATAAGGCATTTAAGCGCTATAAATCAACAAATATTTTCGAAGACCGTGTTAGATTTTTTCAGTTACGGAAAGAATTTGATTTTTTAAACAAATTTCTGCACAGGCAATATATAAATAACACTGAATCAAATATAAAAACAAATTCCAAATCGTTTTGGGTGTTTTTAAACTCTAAAAGAAAAGTTTCATCGTTTCCCCAGAATATGGAATATGAAAGTCATAAATCAGATAATATTCAATCTTCATGTAATCTCTTTGCACAATTCCTTCAAACTTCATATAATAGTGACCTAATCGCGGATACTAGTGAGCTATATCCAAAAATAAATCCTATAACTGATTTCATTAGTATGCTTCTCCGAACAGGATGTTTTGGAAAGCTTAACTGATATTGATACGACAAAAAAAGCGGGTTTTGATATGATTCCTCCCATATTATTATCAAAATGTTCCACTTCTTTATGTTATGTTCTATCTCGTATTTTTAATACATTTCTTTCTACTGGTATTTTCCTGGACGAATGGAAAATTTCTTTCATTGATCCTATATACAAAAGTGGTCTTAAACATCTAGTAAAAAATTATAGACCTATTTCTAAGCTTTCTACGGTACCAAAGCTTATTGAAAAAATGATTACTCAAAGGCTCTACTTTTCTGTTAAGGAATCATTATCCTCGTTTCAGCATGGATTTTTGAAAGGAAGATCGACTTGCACAAATTTAAGACTTTTTACAAATTTTTGTAGCAATCAAATAGAAAATGGTAAGCAAGTTGATGTCATCTATACCGACTTTGTTAAAGCATTTGACCGGGTTCATCATGGTCTTCTATTACAAAAATTAACAAGGTTGGGTTTTGATAAAGATTTCACAAACTGGTTAAAATCATATCTGTCGAATAGAAAGCAGATTGTAAATATATAGATAGATGATTGCACCTCAAACACTATGGAAGTTTTATCGGGTCTTCCACAAGGAAGTCATTTGGGCCCTCTGCTGTTCATTATTTTCACCAATGACCTACCTGCTGTATTACGATATTGTAACATTTTGATGTATGCAGATGATGTGAAAATTTTTATTTCAACGTCTTCACTTGCAGATTGTCTATTTTTGCAGTTGGACATAACAAATTTTTTAAATTGGTGTAGTTGCAATCGCTTGGGAAGTCTTTCAAGATCTTCATCTCTTATAAATTTTGAATACAAATTCCATGATTTTAGCCTTTTAAGAGTCAGTACTATAAAAGACCTGGGAGTCCATTTCGATTCAAAGTTGGACTTTAGCACACACATTGATTATGTGGTGTCTAGAGGTAATTCATTGTTAGGATTTTTAAAACGAAATTCAACTGATTTCAAGGATGCGTATACGCTTAAGACCTTGTTTATGTCTTTGGTTTTACCAGTTTTAGAGTATTGTTGTGTTGTTTGGTCACCATTCTATGAAAATAGTAGTATGAGAATAGAAAGGATTCAAAAAAGATTTACTAACTATGCCCTGAGAAAATTTAATTGGGTACCGAACTATAAGTCAAGGTGCTCTCTCATAGATTTAAAAATGCTCAAATGTCGCAGGCAAGTGCAATGTATACTATTTGTAAAAGATATTTTGGATAATCAAATATCTTCTATGGAATTGCTTTCCTTGATTCCTTTTTATGCTCCTGAACGAACGCTTCGAAACAGAATTGAATTATTCCATATAGCTCCTCATAGGACTAACTACGGTTTAAATGAGCCGCAAACACGTTCTTTAAAAGTTTTTAACGGAGTATGCAATGATATCGACCTTTGCATGAAGAGGGATATTTTTAAGAAAATAATACTTAATCTATGAAATTAATTTCTTTTGTTCTCGATTAATTTATCTTAAATTGCTTATCATGTTATGTATGTAGCTATATTTTGTATCTTACCCAAACTTATGATAAATCTATTTTTTTGGAATTTTTGTAATCAGCAGATCTTGAAATCAATTGAAGAAATAAATAAATAAATGAAATTTGACATTTCTTGGTTGCAGTAGACGGTTTGTGAGCGACCTATTAAGAAACTTTCCATAAGCTTCAAAGCTGTAGCTGTAGTTTTTCAGTTTTAAAATGAGAATGTCATGAGGAACTGTACCGAATGCCTTTGAGAAATCTAGTAGAACAAGTGAAGTGACATTATCTTCATTCAATTCCTTTCGAATGTCATTAACCAAGTTCAAGAGCGCCGCCGCGGCGCGCCGTAGTACAACTGTGCTTTGATCTAAACCTGGATTGCCTTGATGATAGAAGGCTACTCATTCAGAAAAGAATGTATTTGTTTGCTCATAAGTTTTTCAAAAACCTTCGAGATGAAAGGAAGAATAGATATAGGACGTTATGATTTATTCACAGACCCTGCATTTTTAAGGACGGGAATGATTTTGGAAATTTTCCATTAAGACGGGTATATGGAGTAAGTTAAAATGTTATTAAAAATTTATGTAATTTCGGAGAGCACCCCATGAATAATCAATTTCAAGAACTTTGGCTGCATTCCATCTAATCCAGTCGCGTTTTACTTTATTGCAGAAACTGCACTTAAAACTTACAGTAACTGTTTGAAAGCTAAAACTCCTAGATATTGTTGGTATGAGCGATTCCTCTACAGCATACGATCTGTGATCTATATGGTTTCGGTCATATAGGACATTCGAAATAGAAGCAAAGTCTCTGTTTAAATCATCTGGATTCATTTCACAGATATCTTCATCAAACCTTTTTCTATTGCAAGATCCCAATGCTTTGATATTTTTCAAAGTTTTTGTATTATTTATATTAGGACTGAACTACTTGCAATTGTACAACCGGATCTTTGAATCCCTGATTTCCCGTTTTTCATTATTCCTTGAAGACTTGTAGGCATCAAACAATTGTGGAATTCTAAATATTTTCCATCTCTTGAACGCGCTATCTCTTTGCTTAAGTAATTGTTGGATCCTTGAATTCATTCATTCAAAATTCTTATTAGGAAGGGTGAAAGATTTCAATGGAACATACTGTTCAAATAGATGATTTATTTTTTATGTAAAATGTTTAACTTGTTCTTCAATTGAAGACATTTGACGAAGTTCCTGCCAGTCAATTGCTAAGGTGTCACGAAACAGTGAGTTTTTGTCTATTGCTTTGAAGTCTCAATACGTTATTTGATTACTTTACGTGGACTCCAAGCGTTGAAAATCAAGGAAAGTCACAATAAGGTCATTCTTTGAAAACCAGGAGCATCAAGCTGGCCATAGAAAAGAACACGATTTGTATCAGTGACTAGGAATAGATCTAATAGTGTGGAGTTCGTCCAGCTAAAATGGGTTTGTGTTTGAAGGCTAACAGTGGCTAATCGTGGCGACTTTATATCGTTAATAAATCGACTTACATCACAGTTTCTTTTATCTAACAAGTATGAGTTAAGATCTCCGGAAATTATTATTTTAAGATTTTCTAGATAACCGTCACCCATCCTCTGGTATTCTGGACTCAAGCTCTCAATTATAACATCGTAGGAACTCATTTGACTGTATATGTACTTTTGGATTTAGGAGAGTGAACTTCGGTTTCCATTTAGAAGTAATTATTAGAGAGGTGGTACCTGATACCCATAATACTCAGGGACAATATTTTTGTTAGACTTCATGAAATTTCTATCTTCTATCAGCTGGGGAAGAAGAATTAGAAGTAAGAAGATTAGATTGAAAGGCTTACATCAAAACGCATTTCGTAATCGACTGCCATTTGAACGTTAATCTATTTTTAAACTTTGTCCAAAGAGTGCCATAAATTTCTAGCTTTGTCAGCCTTGACTTAGCCTCTAAAGCTTACATTTGAATATTGCTTTCAGCCTTCAGTTCAATACCCTTACCCCTTAGATAGGTAGGCCTTCCTCTAAAAAAGATGATTCGAAAAGTTTTTGGCTATTTTTTAAATCAAAGCGAAAATCAAATGGCCACCCAGTGAACTTCATGGTGACAAAGCAAGTAGTTCTTTTTTTTAAGTGTCAATGAAAAACATTTTTGTTATTTACGCAACTGCTCTCAAGCAGCTTTGATATTATCCCTGTTCAAGTTTTCGTACCCCAACAGAAAAACAAAAAAATGTCTTACCACAACCACGGGTTTCGCCTTTTGCGAAGAATTGGCAAGTCCACCGATATTCAATTCATTCCCATGAAAAGCGTTTTCTTGTTTAGCCGTTCAGAATCGGCAATCGGATTTACATACATAGGTCGCTCAGAAGGTGAGAAATGCATTAGATTTCGGTGCAACCCGCTCTGTTGCGCCATCATATTCATAGTGAGGATATTTTGTACACCAAAAAATCTCCTCTTCAACTCAATCGGTATTTTTGACCGTGGCATTTTGAAAGCGCTAGATTGTTCCGAAAGTTATTCGTTTTCTCGACTTTTAAAGTGGAAAGTGATTGAAAAGTGTCTGGAGTCGTTCATTCAGTCGTTGCGTTGTGAGCTAACAGGACGTTATGTGGTACTCAGCATTTTTAGTGAAACATGAGCGTGGCTTTGGTACAACAGCACACGAACTTTTAGCCAATAAGCGAAACGCTGCTTGATCAATATTCTGTAACCGTATTCTTCAACCAGCTCTATCTGCGAAAGTTAATTGGATAGCAGTAAGTGGATGAATAACTATAGAGTGCGTTAGACAAGCAGGACGATAGACACTTCTTGGACTCTTTAAGAGCTGAAAATTCTGACTTTTCTAAAGTTTATATAGTTTTAATTATTGTGTGGTGATTCTCGTCCTTAAATGAAGACCTTGATGTGGCATCAAAATTTTCGGTGTCCTTTTGCTTAAGTTGGTTTTACCGAGATTGCGGCTTGGTGTTGACAGCAGCCAGCCTGCTGAAATTTGTACACTAAGTAAGTAAGTAAACTTTATTGAGATTTTTCTTATTATACATTTTTTTTTTTTACATTAACATTTTTTTTTCTTATTTTCTACTATGAAATTTGCTGACTTAGGATTGGCCAAGCTATACATATTTTGTTTTTTATTTTTGTGCTAGGCTTACTGCATGATCTATTTATGAATAATTTAAAGTATCTGGTACTGAACTTAAATTAAATGAAATTTGTACACTCTTATAAACGGGTTTGACAGATTGTCTGTTTACCTTGCGACGAGCTTGCCTGTACGAAATTGACACAACAACTTTTCAGCCTAAGCAATATTAGTGCTTTATTTTCCTCGAAGCGTTCTGAGAAGTTCATTATTTACTCAAAGTAACTTCTTTCAAGACATTACTTTGTCTGCTTAAAACACGACTTTTCATGCAAAAGTTCCAAGTTAACTTAACACCGCGTTTTTGTCTTCGGAAATTTTTCAATTTCCCCACCTCAACTTGGAAAAGGAGTAAATAAAGTCAAACTTCATTCCCTAGAACAAAAAAAAAAAACCGACAACAACAACAGTCAAGAATAAGCACTTCTCAACCCTGTTCTCCAAGAATTCTGGGCAATCACCATCCTTCCAGACTGTCTTGTAGGTGCTACAAAGATACTCCCCACAGAAAAAAAAAAACACAGTCACACTCTATGCATTGTGAATGGAACACCTGTTTGGCCTCATAAATTATGCCTCAAGAATTTAATTTACCGGCTGCTTTGACAGAGAAAAAGTTATCTTTTCTTTTAGATTAGTTTCTCAACCTACCCAACCAACCCATCCCAAGTCCCTATATAGCATAAGGACTCACAGTCGCTTTGGTGTCCGCATACTGCAGAGACAACTAGACCAGATACTGTGCATTATCAGCCCTTCAGCCCTTTTCCGTCACCACGCCTTCTGTGAAGTTCATAACAAGAGACAAATTGCATAGAACAAAAAAAGTAAAATAAATATCAACACAAAAAATGAAGAAATAGGAAAAGTCCTCCATACGTAGCAGAGGCGCATATTTCATGCTCTTTGAAAGAGTTCGCCCGTGTTATGATGAAAGCACTCGTTTAAATGGACCGGGAAAGTCTAAAAGAGTGTCTATGATACAATATGAGACACTTTTGGCTTACCTACTCCCTCTATAATACCTAAGGAGTGTATATTTTGGGGGTACTGTCTGCTTCGTTGGCGGTTGAGACTTGTTGAGACAAAATTGCACACTGAACATTGTCTTACGATACACAAAAGTAATATTGTCAACCTTGTCGCTGTCGCTTTAAGAAGAATGCGACAGAAAAGACTTGATAAATTTATGAAAATATACACATCTCCCTACAGTGGAATATGAGGCGTATCTTTTAATCTAATATGCAAATGCACTCATGCGTTTTTTTAAGATGATGTGCGAGTTAATCTGAAAATAGGCTTTCGTTTCTATAAACTCATTTGGTGTTTCCATTTTTGTGTGATTATCTGTACATGCAAATAAGAAAAATTTCGTTGTCTTTTGCAATTTATCTATTTAAGTTTGATGTCAGCATTTCCAAATCGATCCATCTCGACAGTATAACGTGTGAAAAACGAAAGTATCGTGTTCAGAGTATATATTAAAGCACAAGAGACGAATATCGAGTGCAAATTGTTTCAATATCAAAAATTGACTACATATTTACTGTAAATGTTTTGATAGTAGGTATTGGCCCAGCTGTCGTTGTCGTTGTCGTTGTCGTTGTCGTTGTCGTTGTCGTTGTCGTTGTCGTTGTCGTTGTCGTTGTCGTTGTCGTTGTCGTTGTCGTTGTCGTTGTCGTTGTCGTTGTCGTTGTCGTTGTCGTTGTCGTTGTCGTTGTCGTTGTCGTTGTCGTTGTCGTTGTCGTTGTCGTTGTCGTTGTCGTTGTCGTTGTCGTTGTCGTTGTCGTTGTCGTTGTCGTTGTCGTTGTCGTTGTCGTTGTCGTTGTCGTTGTCGTTGTCGTTGTCGTTGTCGTTGTCGTTGTCGTTGTCGTTGTCGTTGTCGTTGTCGTTGTCGTTGTCGTTGTCGTTGTCGTTGTCGTTGTCGTTGTCGTTGTCGTTGTCGTTGTCGTTGTCGTTGTCGTTGTCGTTGTCGTTGTCGTTGTCGTTGTCGTTGTCGTTGTCGTTGTCGTTGTCGTTGTCGTTGTCGTTGTCGTTGTCGTTGTCGTTGTCGTTGTCGTTGTCGTTGTCGTTGTCGTTGTCGTTGTCGTTGTCGTTGTCGTTGTCGTTGTCGTTGTCGTTGTCGTTGTCGTTGTCGTTGTCGTTGTCGTTGTCGTTGTCGTTGTCGTTGTCGTTGTCGTTGTCGTTGTCGTTGTCGTTGTCGTTGTCGTTGTCGTTGTCGTTGTCGTTGTCGTTGTCGTTGTCGTTGTCGTTGTCGTTGTCGTTGTCGTTGTCGTTGTCGTTGTCGTTGTCGTTGTCGTTGTCGTTGTCGTTGTCGTTGTCGTTGTCGTTGTCGTTGTCGTTGTCGTTGTCGTTGTCGTTGTCGTTGTCGTTGTCGTTGTCGTTGTCGTTGTCGTTGTCGTTGTCGTTGTCGTTGTCGTTGTCGTTGTCGTTGTCGTTGTCGTTGTCGTTGTCGTTGTCGTTGTCGTTGTCGTTGTCGTTGTCGTTGTCGTTGTCGTTGTCGTTGTCGTTGTCGTTGTCGTTGTTGTTGTCGTTGTCGTTGTCGTTGTCGTTGTCGTTGTCGTTGTCGTTGTCGTTGTCGTTGTCGTTGTCGTTGTCGTTGTCGTTGTCGTTGTCGTTGTCGTTGTCGTTGTCGTTGTCGTTGTCGTTGTCGTTGTCGTTGTCGTTGTCGTTGTCGTTGTCGTTGTCGTTGTCGTTGTCGTTGTCGTTGTCGTTGTCGTTGTCGTTGTCGTTGTCGTTGTCGTTGTCGTTGTCGTTGTCGTTGTCGTTGTCGTTGTCGTTGTCGTTGTCGTTGTCGTTGTCGTTGTCGTTGTCGTTGTCGTTGTCGTTGTCGTTGTCGTTGTCGTTGTCGTTGTCGTTGTCGTTTTACTTTTGATGGAAAGGATTATAGAAGGAAAAGCTCTACCATTTGGATTATATTTTATGTACTCACCGTTCGATTCTCGCTGTAAAAATGAATAGTGCAAACCTGATCGCAATCAAAACATTCATTTTTTGATGTCCGTAAGTAAAATTAAGTTATAGTTCGTAGTCACAAATGCAGAGTTTGGTCTCAGGAGACATTGTGGTGGCCCAAAAGCCTTGTCAAATGTTGGCTTGATTTTTGAAAAGAAAATAGTATTACGTCTCCCATGGTTAAAATGCACAGCATCAAAAAAAGATACAAATGTCGTCGTTAAGCTTGCCAAGCAAATAAAGCTCTCAATTCACACTTCAAGTCAAAATAAGTTTCACCAAAAATCCTTCACACATGTTCCCTTTGTTCCAATATAATCAACAAAAAAGCATAAAATATTGGATTCCATTCAATCCAACACCATAATGTTTTTCATATGAAAATCCCCTTCTTGTTATACTTCAATTTTGAAAAATAACTGTTAAACCAAACGATCATGTCATCAATTTTTTATCCACAAAAAAAGTCAAGAGGACACTCCAACACACAAGTACCCACTAAAAGTGTACGATTTTATTATCACAAAGTTTTCCATTGAAAACCATGGCAAAGCAAAAAAAAGTGAGTACAAATTTCCTCTTTCAACAGCAAATTATCATTTTATACAAAAATTACCACCTAAGCAGAAAAAATCCATTGCCGACGACAAGACCAAGTAGGTAATACCTACTGAAAAAAGAGAATCTCAGTCAGCAAAAGAATAACAGACTCATAATGGTATTCGTTTTTAAAATTACCTTCCACCATCTTGATACCGTTACCAAAACAGCCGTTCAATTTACCATAACATCTTTTCTATCTCGCGCTGCGTTTTAAATATTGGCCAGAAAAGGCAGAAGGAGTAAGGTACTCTACTCACCCCAATGCCATTACCACAACCGCAAAGCAACTAAACCAGGAAACGGCGACGACCACAGTTAGTAGCTCGTCTAGACTTTGGCACATTGGAACATAAAACCAAAATCGAAATTTCACCACACTGATAAGAAACCAAAAAAAAAGATGGTACTTATTCCCTCGATTGAGGAGCAAAGGAGGTCGGAGGTGATTCATCCATTCCCCATCCTCTTGTAAGTATGTTGGTATATGAAAAACCAATTTCCAGAATTATCGGGATAAGGAATCTTAAAAACTGGCAATGAGGCGATGTCATCTCTCTCGACTGTGCCTCTTTCGAATTATGGGTGTGATGATGTCGAAGTCGAGAAGAAGCAACCAAAAAGCGGGCATCAGCCTGGCGCGCACCGTGCACGTTTTCCAATTTCCATTCAAAGAATAAAGATTTCTATCGCCCTTCTCTACAAAAAAAAAAAAAGAAATCCAGGACATTCGGAGGAGTGTTTTTTTTTTTTGTTCTTATTTTTATTTATGTGTGAATGTCTACTTTGGCGATATCCGTTGTGACAGAAAATAAAAGATGAAGCGCATCAAATTTTGAAATAGCATATTTCATTCAGCCTTATAGGTATTGGAAAAATGTGTATTATCCCTTCATTGTTTCGACATGGGCCTTAAGGGGTGACGATAAAAATTGCAGGACTGTGGTGTAGATGCTAATTTTAAAAGGCAAAAAATCAAACCGGATGGGGTGGAAGTGATTTTAAAAATAATAAGCACATGCCCGGCTAGAAAAAAAGTGGGAAACAAGTAAACAGCCCGAGCTCGGTTGTTGTGGGCCATAAAATTAATGAGGAAAGTCCCGCCAAACCACCCAACTAATGCGGCAGGATGTGGGACATTTTTTTCAGGCTAAATCCTCCGAACATCCCTGAAATTATCAACGAATCTGTAGATACTCCGGCATATTCTAATTTTGGAGTGAGGCCAGAAATGCATTGCGTTTATATAGCTCACCCCTTCGTTGCAGACCTGAAATTCGAAACGATTGTGGTAACAACACGTGACTAAAACTTGGAAAAGAATTTTACCAACAACAGCAAATGGTAAATTTCTCCTAAGGCTATAAGTTTTAGTGCAAATTAATATTGCAGTCTGTGTGACGGCAGGGGGGATGTGGTAAATGTTGGGTAGATCCAATCATGCCTTTTTCCTCTTTTGTCAAATTTATGGAGCGCAAAAATATGTTCCAAAGTTTTGTTTCATTTTAAATGCGTGTTTGGCAATGGTTCGACTGGGCTAAGGGTAAGTAAGTTGAGGAAATGGAGTTGTTTTGGGCTGTATTGTTAGTTTAGGGATCCGATGGATGCATTAAAAGCATTAAGATCTTTCGTTTCTTTAAGAGACGTTTTGTAATTAGGTTTGATTTGACACGCGGATTTTTTGGGCTAAAGATCCATTAATTTTGACTTTGACTGAACGGGTGTTCATTTTAAACGTACAGAAAAAGTTTTCTTTTATATAAATAAGCGAAAAAAAGGCGTAGCAGTCACAGTTTTCCCTTCGCTTAACTCAAACAGAAGTGGCGGAAGAGGTGCGCGGACCGTTACTTACTTTTTTACTTGTTTTTATAACTAATGCACTAGAAAGTTATAACTATAACTAATGCATCATGAAGTTATAACTACCCTTATTATGTTATAGAACACAGTGCCGGCATCTAGGAAAATAGAAGAGGATTAAGTAAAAGACACCGATGCACGATGCTTTTGAACTTTTGAGAATCGTAATTAACGGCAAATACAGAGTCTGGTAGAGCATTCCACATACAGGTAGTGTGACCAAAATCTAATATCTGTAACTGTCCTGTGATTTAGGAACATTCCTAACGAGGCGGGTGTTGCGGCTTTATTGTTTAAGTAGAAAAATACAAGTGACTATTTTTTGTGGAAAAAAGTGACAAAACATATTTCGACGATGTTCAAGAGAATCAATCGATCATAAAATTGATTTATCGCTTTTATCAGTTTCATTTTCATTTCATTTATTTGGATTACTTTTTTGCACTGGAAAAGAGTCTCACTGTTTACACTTTAAATTCGCTTCGCTTTTAGCTTTATTATTCTATCCGTGTGTAAGCCAACGAAATTTGTCTCCGTGTGGTTAGGTATTAGAAATTCATGTGAACTGCGTAAGTGGCAAAGAGCAAAACAAACAATTAAGAAAGTAGATTTCGTTTTTATGTTCGCATAATAAAGTGGACTGAGTTCCCATCATTCTATGTCGCCAAGTAGGACATACGTGAGCTATGAACTAATGTCAATGAAAACATCAAAAAACGCAAACATATTGGAGCTGTGTTCTTTGGTACCTCAAAATGTGTTTTCATTGAAATAAAATGAAACTTGAATATGTGATTAAAGCGCATCCATTATGTTTTTAATCCTTTCTAAGAAAGAAAATTCATTTTGAAATGTCATAAACATAATCTCATAAATGCTGCTACAAAATGGCAAAAAAGCAGAGTGCCTTAATTCTCTTTTTTGGTGGGTCTTACTGCCTTTTCAAAGTGAAAACAAAGCCCGTGAGTGTTATTCCCATTTTTTTTTTTTGGAAAATAAGACCCACGGATGAGACATTCCATGACATGAATGAGGCTCGGAAGTTTTACGAAAAGGTAAAAAGATCATGCCAGGGTGGCAAAGCCTGAACTAAAACCTGTAAAGACCACCAGGGAAACATAAAGACGCAATCGCTACTGAGGATCTGGAAAAACTGCTTAACGGCGATGAAGAAACTAATTCCGCTGTCAGGCAGAATGCACCATTCAACTTGGATGATGATCAAGAATGCCGTACTCGAAGTTAAGCTTGCCATATCCAAACTTCAATCAAGTATGACTGCAGGTGCAGATGCCCTTTTCAAGGCCTTCTTAACCCAAAGAAGCAACGGTTGGCAAGAGTTATTATCCGTTTGATCTCCGCACTGATGTTGTTGTCCGTGTCTACAGCGGATCCTAGGTAGACGAAGTCCTGTACTACCTCGAAGTTATGTCTGTCTATTGTGACGTTTTGTCCAATTCGTCGATGTTCTGTGTCCTTGTTTGATGACAGCATATACTTCGTTTTGCCCTCATTCACCATCAAACCCATTTTTGTCGCTCCTGTTTCAATACTCGCAAAAGCACTTATGACATCACGCTTTTTTCTTCCTTGGGGCTTGCCACCCTGGCAAGATCTTTTTACCTTTTCGTAAGACTTCCGTATCTCGTTCCTGTCATGGCACCTCTCTATTTCCTCAAACGAGCGCTTCTCATGCTGCTTCTTCTTCTTTTTGAGAATTCGGTGTTCTTCCCTTCTTTTCTCCTTGTAGATCTTGTTATACTGATCGTAAGCAGCCCTTGTTCGTTTTTGCTCAGCATTTGTCGTGCTTTTTGTTTGGCTGCATTTGCCTGCCTGCATTCTTCATCGAACCATGGGTTTCGTTTTGGTGGCCGAGTGAAACCCAGAACCTCAGAGGCAGCGGTTCTGATGGCTTCTTGGCATTGCTGCCACTGGTCTTCAATGCTTAATGCTGGCGGCATGGGATTCAAGGATAATTGAAGGGACACTCGATTGGAAAATGCATTGGCAATCTCTTGCGATTGTAGCTTTCCGACGTCATATCTCTTCACAGCGTTAGTTGGTGCAGGTCGTGAACACGATATCCTCATTCGTACCTTGGCTACAACAAGGTAGTGATCCGAGTCAAAGTTAGCCCCTCCGAAAGTTCGGACATCTAGCACACTGGAAGAATGCCTTGCGTCGATCGCAACATGATCATTTTGATTGATGGTTGATTGATCTGGGGATCGCCATGTACCTTTATGAATTTTGAGATGCGGGAAGCGTGTACTACTTACAACAAAGTTTAGCCCCGCAGCAAAATCGATTAGCCTCAGTCCGTTTTCGGAGGTTTTGTCATGGAGGCTATGATTACCGATTGTGTTTCCAAAGATACGTTTCTTCGAGGAGCTCGTAGAAACAATCTTTGGAATCGTCGTCTTTCTCTTCTGTGGGGGCGTGGGCGCATATTGTTAGAAATAACTTAAAGTGGCAACTCTTAAACATACATTTTCTCTTTACATCTGTCATCTTTATTTTCTAGTTCGCTTTGGTCTTAACATTCATTCCTCAAATAAAACTCCTTGTGTCAAGAAGGTTTCCGCGTGTTTCATTTCAAACGACGATTCTTAAACGACGATTCTTTTCTTATACTAACGGTTTTTTGGACGCAACTCAGCCGCTCAATTCGTTTCTCCTTAGAAACGGGCAAACTGTTTCTGCACTTAAATCAACATTTTCAGTGTCCTTTAACATTTTTTAAAGGTCAATGGCGAACATCAAAGAATCACTTCTTATTTTTCTTAAAAGATTTTTCTTAAAAGAAACCGCACATTTCTATCGCAAATTTTTGTTTTGCTTTCAACACTTTTTGGTTTATTTTCTATTCGACCTTCCCGAAACCGTTTGATTACACTGAACACCAATTTACTTTTTAAACAACTTCACTTATTTTGCGAACGGATTTTCCTTTTTGGTAATTGAAAATCACAATTTGCCTTTCTTCAAAGGTTGTTTGCCTTGACATTTCGATTTTTTTTTTGTTAATGCTATCACAATGAAAGCTCTACAAAAACTGCAACTGAATAATATAGATAACGTGGCAATTAAAGTTAGTTTTCTTAGAAAACAGCATGTGTCCCACTTTGTGTGTGACCTGCATTAAAAAAAAAATACTAGACAGATCATTTTCATCTTTTTTTTTTAAACAAATCGGGGTTGTTTTTTGATATTTTTTTATTATTTTATAATAATTTGAGGTCAATATTAAGCAATAAAAATAAAAATTATTTAAAAAAGTGAGCAACTCTGCATTTTTTTTCGTAAAGAAGTTTATTGAAGATTTTATTTCTTAGGTGTCCCACTTTGAGTGTGAGTGACTGTACATAAAAATAATTGTCGTAGGAATACAGAAAGTAGATAGGTAGGTAGGTACACGGCAGTTAGCCAGTTAAAACTAGACGGTAGGTCGGTTGGGAGAAACCAACCAAATCTTCTTAGTAGAAAACGTTTCTCCTGTTCTTCTACTTGCAGGTAAATCAAAGCCTAATAATTTTGTTTGATCAAAACTGAATTCTTCTTAATGTCGGGTTCATCTATCTAGTATGCAATTTTTTATGTGGGGTATTTACCCATCTACTAAACAAAAATTTTATATTATTCCAACGCTGGCCTTAAATACGCATAATATGACAAAGAACATACCCTACCTAGAACAAATAATTATCTCACGTACGAGTATATATGTTAAGGACATCATTGTATGAGTAATCGGGCACCCTTGTGTTGAAAAAATTTTCCTGTGTAGACACTCTACAAAATATTTGTATGCCCTCATCCTTCAAGCTCATGTATTATGCAAATGCGCAGTTAATAACCCATCTCCTAAAACGCAATTCCAACCCAAAACCTCTTATTGCATCCAAACAATCACAGTTAACCATGACACTCTTCGTATTCTCATACTCAATGCCTCGCACTCAATTACTTTTCATTTCAACCACAAAAAAACGAGCTAATATTGAACAAAAGGCTTCGAGTATGGAGAGAAATTCGAAAAATTACTACACAATCCGCGTGTCCTTATGACAGCTCATTATAAATTCACCAAAATTACAAGAAGCAAACACAATAGGCCTAATGAAAAGTAGGTATGAGAAGAAAAAAGGAATCTACTCTCCTCTTAAGTAGTTCGTAGTTCGTACCATATCGCGGTATCCCTTATAAAGGACAATGATGGGAAGCCAAAAATTAAAAAAAAAAGTCTTTAACCAGTAATGCGACCCAGCTACTGTTGCCTCTGTCAAAAATGTTGGTTTTTTTTATTTGTAGCCCTATGACAACACAATAGCATCAGAACGAGTGTCAGCCGCTCCGCGCCTCGTTCAGGATAATCATAATTCTCACACTTCAAAGAAAGGATGTATGTTATAATGGTGAGGAATTAAAAAAGAAATCGTTTTTAAAACAAACAAAAGTCCGTAGTTTGCTTTGGGGGTAAGTGAACAGATTATTCGTAGATCCTTTTTCTGTGGGTTACTATAAGTCTACTACGGTCGTCGACTCTCCGGTTATGGATTTCGTTTGATTTTGTGAATGGGATGCGATGCATTGTGCTTAGGAAGGTTGATTATACCTTTGAATATGAATGCACTGGGCTGTGGTGTTGTAAATCATCACGATGAATTAAATAAAAAATAAATATCAACTTTCTAGCGCACGAGACTGCCTGCTGAGGGATGTTAGAAAGAACAAAGAACCCTTAGTTGATCGCACAGGAAGTCAGTGTGTGATCCTCACGGAAACAGTTGAGGGGAGTTCGGGTGTTAAACAACACCACAATTTTCAAAAGACACGATATGTCATCTGAAACACGTTTTGTGGTCCTTAAAAGTGCAATTTATTGATTGGGGGTGTGTTAGGTACTTCTTGGTGCAATTTTCTCGACTTGATTTATGTATGAACCATCGTCATCGAACAGGGATTACATCTTTCAAAACATACGCCTCTAGGGTATAATTCCTTGCGATGGTTATTAGGTTATTACCATTTGGCATTCGCATTTGCACTCCTCGATGCCGATGTGTCATTCATTACTATTATCCTTGTGACAACCGGGAGACTAATAGCGCTAAATAAGGCGGAGAATAAAGGATCTCCCACAGGGATTCTTGATGTGTGCGGTGGTTCTTTTTTTTCTTTTCCAGAATATGTACCTACGATTGTGGCCTGAGGATGAAAATTCGCTTATCTATTTATGTCCTTTTGTATTACAGATAAATCCATTTAGGATTGAGGATTCTGTCAAAATAGATAGACACAACGAAACGACGCACATGGTCATTTTCTCGATGGTATGTATAGGTACATATACCTACTCGACAAAAGGGGTGTCAGAAAGTAACATCTGCTGCAATGCTCGCTCAATTATCCTTTGAAACTAGTTCACTTATAACAATTTTTCGAATAATAATTCTGATTTCGTTGAACAATTGTGGCGGCTAACCGCAAAACTTTTACTTATTCGCATTGTTTATGTTTTCGTTTAATTTATTCACATTCCCCAACTCGAAGGATATGTTTGCATAAAGTATGCATGCCTTTTATACGTTTGATATTTAAATGTTTGCTCTCTTTGGTGTGGTTTTTGTTTGTATTAATAATTCCATTTTGTTTGTAAATAAATTCAAAATATTTACTCAAGCTTAAAAATTTCCATTAAGTTTTTTTATTTATTTATTTGCTTTTGTTCCAGGCCAGAGGTACATTTTCACAAGCTTTTGCTTGTCTATCCATTACTTTTTTTTCATTTTGCTATAAAAAAAACTTCTTTTGACTAGTCACTGTCCATCGGGACCGCAAATATTTATGAAAAATTGTTCAATTGGTAAAAATAGCTCCATACATTTACATGTCTCAGAATAAAAAAGTAGACATCTACTTATATGTGTTTACAGTTTAAAATGTGTTTTTTATCGTCCTTTATACATGAACAGCTTTTATTATTTTTTTTTTAAAAGAAAAATAGCAAGCAAATAGTTTTCCGAAAACCGCGAAACTTTTTATTTGATAATCAAAGTCTACTCCCTATGTAATCGTAAGCCTCTTTCAGATCGAAAGCAGAGAGTCCAAACATTAGACGGAGGACGTACAAAACGAAATTCTTTCTTGTGACTCTACGAAAAAAAGACGAGTGGTATAGATATGCATTCTGTTGTTTGGATACATCAACTTCAAAGCCCAATAAAGGATTGCATGTAGGTCAAGAACCCAAAGAATTTATTCGAGGTATTGTCGACTTAGAGAATGATTTTTGTAAGGAAAATTTAAAGGATTGCAAATATATGGTGAAAAAATCGGAGTAAGAGGGAGTCGACTTTATTTTTTTTTTTTTTGCATCTCAGAGACTTAAACGGTACTGAGCTTAGAGTAAGCACTTATCAACGCTCTTCATCTTTAATGCAAGTGTTGGTGGCACGTTAAAACGCCAACACAAGCACAAAAGAACGTATACGAACAAGGACATAACATTTAACATAAATTAAGTACATCGATAAAACAAAATTCAACTAAAAACAATATCATTTTTAAGTAAATTGGAAAAAAAAATAATAAAAACTACTAATTAAATGCAAAATACAAATCATGCTTGTGGAGCACTGATTTTGGGTTTTAATTTTAAACTGCTTTTACTAAGGTTAAAATTTGAAATAAAAAGGTTACTCATGCGAGCTATCGGCTCATGCATGCCATAGTCAGTTTTGTGGTGTTAGCAATGCAGAAACTCAAGATTACGTAGTTGGTGAGATCCTCCGCAATAGTTAAACCATATGTGGGAGAGCAAGTCGGGAGCATCAATTGAAAAATTAGCAAAAGATTTTGAGAGACATGAGAGACATATTTATCAAATGCTGCGTATAGCTGCATTTTTATGTATTTCCACCCGATGCTAGAAGCCTCTAGTTGAACATTGAAAAAATATCATTGTTGTGGTATAGGGAAGGCATTTAGTGTAGATGTATTAAACAAATCTGTTATTTATTAAAAACAAAAAACATCTTAATTCTAAAACTTATAATTGTTAAATAAAAAAAAACAGCTTGGTTAGAACAGGCTATTCTTTATTACTTGGGTATGTACTAATAATGTATACAGGTGTTATCGGGTGTAAGGCGCGTCGAATACTCTCTCGATGATAAAGTGCGCGGGCTATTTATAGTCCGTTGCATAACATTCGGCCATCCTCACCTTATCATGTCCTCATGATCAGTATCAGCCAATTCGTTACTGTTTTCTTCAGCTACTGAATCGTCACTCTCGCTATCGGTGTCACCGTTGCTTGTCTGGAGCCCTTCGTCTGGCAGCTCGCACCACGGTTCAAGCTTGTCTGAGCTCATTACCGTGCTGAGTTTCCGCTGATTCCTTTGCATCCCTGGAATGTCTTCTACAACATACCTATTGTTGGGTAGTAGGTACCTGGGTTACGAGATAAGGCCCGCTATAATGATGATTCTAATTTGCGCGAGTCCTCCGTCGCCGGTGCTTCGTGTTCAACCAGCACTAGGTCATCCACGGCGTATCTCGATGGCTTTCGATGTCTCATATCATACCGCTGCTTCTGTTGCCTTTGAGTCCGTTCAATATTATGGAGAGCTTCTCCTCTTGTTCGTCTCATTTGTTCTGGTTCGACCGATGGTGATTTCCCCAGTTCCAACAGCAGCTTGTTTCCCATGATATCTCTCGGAGTGTTAAGGAATATAAGCTCATGAGGCGTTGCTTTCGTGGTTGAGTTCCTTGCTGTGTTTAAACTCCACTGAATACTCCTCAGATAGGATGCCCAATCCTTCCCTTCAGAGTACGCACATTTCAATGCCGATAGGATGGTTCGGTTGCATCGCTCGACCTGCCCGTTTGCTCTTGGTGTTTGTACAGCTGTTTTGATATGCTGCACTCCATGGTCCTCACAATACTTCTCAAACATCTTCGATGTGAATGCTGTGCCTCGATCAGTGATTATGGGTACCCCAAAATATCCAGAGATATCAACCAGAACCTGTAGCACCCCCGTAGTGTTCGCAGTTTTCACGGCTCGTAAGATGACATATTTCGAAAAGTTATCAACCACCGCCAGCACGTATCTGTTCCCACCTTTCCCTCGAGTAAATGGTCCCAGATGGTCCATATGTAGCGTGTCAAATGGTATTGAGACTCTTTCCGCACTGTGGAGTTCTCCTTCTGGTTTTCCTCCCTTTCTCTTAGCGTATGCGCATTCAACGCATGCTTTGATGTATTTCCGAGTAGAGCCACGCATTTTTGGGAACCAATACGTTTCTTGTGCTCTAGCCAAGGTTTTATCTTCTGCTAAATGCCCTCCGTCGTCGTGGCAGAGTTTCAGTATCCGCCACCGGATCGCGTGTGGAACTACCTACACCTCGGTACCACCAACCTGGCGGAACAACCGCTTCCCTCGGAGTTTAAAGTCTTTCTTCATCTGACATTTACTGTCCGGTGATTCTGAACCCATCAAATCCTTAATTATTGTCCGGAGCTTCTTATCTTGCCACTGCATGGTTGCCAGCCAGTCATCATCCGTAATATGCAAATTGAGCACGAACAAAGAAGCTTCTTCCATTGGTTTCTCCTCTTCAACTGGCTGTCGGCTCAAAGCATCCACATACGATGCGTTTTTTTCCGGCTGGTGCACGGTTTCAAACGAGAACTCTTGGAGTTTAAGCCACCATCGTCCAATACGTGGGATTATTTTTGGCTTACTCTTGGTCGCTACAATAGCTTCGCAGTCTGCGTGATCAGTGCTGCCACCCTACTCCTATAGCAGTTGATCTACTGCGCTTAGCCTTTAATGGAATTCTACTGCGCAGCAAAACGAATCTACTCCTCTTTTAAAATTTTTATCGTAATTCAAAGTTTGCCCTAAACGTGTCCATAAAAATTTTTAAAATGCTAAACCACGTTCACTCTGAATGCATCTACTGACTATTTTAAATAACATATCGACTTGCGCTTGACGCTGTCGGCTCAAAAACATTAAACTGACACAACCAACAAAAACACAATACTCGACCTCAACCATAGTTGTTATTTCTCGAAAGGTCGCTGAAATTAAGAGAGCTTGTGTGTTTTTATCGCATATTTTTCGTTTACTTTTATTGTTTCTCATACAAACTGATATAAGAAACAGTATAAGTATTCCAACTCTTTAAAATATTATTTTAGTCAAAAGAAGATTGTTGGTCTCCGTCCGATTCACCTGGTATTATTAGGTTCGTTCATTGAACTTTCCCCAGGGTTGACCCAGGTTTTCTTGACAACCCTATGAGTTGTCATAAAAACATGGGTTTTCCTGTCCTCAAAAAACGCTAAACCACAAATCACCACACTTCCTTGTCATTAAAAAAAAAGTATATGCCATTTGACAGCACTCAACTCGCCCCAGCAAATACCTATGGCGAGTTGAGGGGAAACCTAAGTCAACCAGGGCAACTTTAGGTTTCTCAAAAAACGCTTTGTGGCAACCCCAGGGCGACCCTAGGGCTTCAACGAACAAACTTATTGATATTTTTAATGAATTTAAATTCATAAACGGTGAATTTAGAAGAAAGTTTGACTAAAAATGTAATTTATGTACATATTATATTTAGTTATTAATTAATATTATCTTTTATATGCAATAATTAAATAATTAAATAATTAAAATTAATTTAAGTTTCCGTTTGTTTTTTTATGAGTTAATTTTTTGTTTCTGCATATTATAAAATCTACTGCGGTATATTGCAATCTACTGCGCTTTTTTCTGATATATACTGCGCTCCATCATCTGTAGGGTGGCAGCACTGTGCGTGATCACTTTGAAATCCCTTCCCAGTAGGTACACCCGAAAGCGGTCGAGGCTGTCGACAATTGCCAATACTTCCAGTTCGTAAGAGTGGAACTTCTTCTCGTCACTCGATAGCTTACGGCTATAAAACATGACTGGGCGTAAGACTGAATCCTCCCTTCCTCTTTGAAATAATATTCCTGCTATTCCGAGGGATGATGCGTCGGTGTGAACTTCGTGTTTGCACTAGGGGTCGTATATAGCGAGAATTGGTGGACTGCTCAGAGCCTCTTTTAGCATTCGAAGTGCGTCTTCCTGTTCCGTTGACCAAACAAACTCTACGTCTTGCTTGATGAGATCCGAGAGGGGAGCCGCTACGTGGGCATAATCCCTTACAAATTTCTTAAAGAAACCTGTTAGTCCTAGAAATTGCCGTACCTCATGGACATTCCTTGGAGTTGGAAACTCGGTGATAGCGGTCGTCTTCCTTCGGCTCGGTTTAAGGCCGTTTTTGTCTATTTCGTATCCTAGAAATTCTATATTTGTTCTAAAGAAAGTGCATTTACTCACATTAAGTGTCAAGCCACATCTCCGTAATGCTTCCAGAAACCTCTCCAACTTCTCCAGACCTTCCTCTACGGTTTCGCTTGCGATGATGGTGTCGTCTAGGTACACCGAAACATCGCCTTTTCGTAATAATGACTTCATGGTGTTCATACACGCTTGGAAATGCGCTGGGGCATTAACGAGCCCGACGGGCTTCATAGAACCCCTTCATGCTGTGTAGTGTTTGCTTTGTTCCTCCATTGGAGAATCTGGTAGTATCCTGATGCCAGGTCCAGGATTGTGAACACTGACTTTCAAGCCAACGACGAGAGCACCTCATCAATAACTGGCATGGTGAATTTCCGCTTCATAGTGACCTTGTTGAGCGCTCGAAAATCGACACAGAATCTGTCTGTCCCGTCTTTCTTCTTGGTAAGAACTATTGGTGCGCAGTATGGCGATGACGATGGACGAATCACCCCAAGCTCTAGCAGTTCCTCGACTTTCTCGTCAATCACTGCCCTCTTTGCAAATGGGAGCCTGTAGGGCTGGACGCAAACCGGCTGTAAAGTACTTAGTTGAATTGAACATTCCCCCAGCGTTGACTCCCCTAACTCACGTATGTCTAGAGCAAAGCTTTCGCGGTAAGTGTCGATTAGTTGTTGAAGTCTTTCTCTGTTTGTCTCTTCGATATCCCCCAAATCTATGTCGGTTACCGAAATGGCCGCTCTCTCAACGTTCGGAGCCCGCTTCTCTACTACTGACGCTAAGTTCCGGCCCTTCCATCCATCTTCCCTAATTGTCAATTTCTTGAATGATTTTTCTACTATTACCTGGGGTTGGTTCAGAAGTTTCCGCCCAATTATCATTGGGTAGGGTTGGCTGCTGTCCGGTACCACCAAAATTTCGCACCAAGCCGTGATTAGATCGACTGAGATTTCGGCATACATCCGCCCTACTTCGTCTTATAAGGAGAATGTTCAAGATTACCTTCCTCTGCGATTGATTCACAGAGTGTTACACAATCGCTTCCTAGATCTATAAAGGCCTCAACCGGAAATCCACTCACCTTCGCTAATTTCTTATATTCGCTAATTTCTTCTCTTACTAACAACTGCGTTTGGCCACCGTCGCGCCGCGAGAATACCCCCGTTTGTTCTCTACCTTGGGGCTTCTGTTGCGGTACTGGGCAATCTCGACGCATGTGCCCCGTTCGCTGACAACTGTAACACCGCATTTGACTTTCTGGATAGTTCCCTACCTGATGTGCTAGAGTGGTTGGTCGATCAGTGGCGGATGTGTTTGGTTTCAGGCCCCCAACCCATCGAACCCTTTCGATCAGTTCATAAATTGTTCGCAAAGGAGACGCTCGACATGCTTCTAAGCACGCCCCCTCTGCCATACCTAACACAATGTATTTAAGGACATCTGATTCCTCAAAACTGCCACGTGACGCGATCCTCTTCATCTCAAATATAAATTCTTTAATATCCTCCCCACGTTTCTGGTGTCTTTCTCTCAGAAGATTGTGAATTTTTACAGCGTCATCCTCGGTCGGGAAATTCACCAACACATCGTCTAGGAACTCGTCCACACTCTCATGTAGCATTCCCTCACTCCAGAGCTTTGCGGCTCCAGTGAGCCTCATAGTAGCTGCCATTAACAGGAGCTTGCCATCTAAGTTGTAGATCCGTCCGACATCTCTTACTTTCCTAGCCCAAGCCACCGACGAGAGCCCTGAAATGCTCTTTGATTGAAACTCCCGGGATCATTTCCACAATGTCTTTAACCATAAAGTGATTCCACCGTCCGCTATCATTCATCCTGTTGGTTCCTACTGCCGATGTTTGTGATGCTAACCGAACCTGAACGCGGGCCAGCTCCTTGCGTAGAGTTTCGAGCTCTATAACCTCAACTGCTTTGCCCCGTTGTGTCTTAAGGCGTTCCTCCTCTCCGTCTGTAGCATTTAGCAGCCGTAGCAGTAACTCTTCCTTCAGTCCGTTCTGTTCTAAGCCCCTCGCTTTCAGCCCCTCGCGCAGCTCATCTGGGGTTAAAGCACCATACTTAAAAAAAAACCGCTTGGTTAGAACAGGCTATTCTTTATTACTTGGGTATGTACTAATAATGTATACAGGTGTTATCGGGTGTAAGGCGCGTCGAATACTCTCTCGATGATAAAGTGCGCGGGCTATTTATAGTCCGTTGCATAAGATAATTATGGATATTTGATGCCACATTAAACAAAGGGATCAAAGGATCCAGTGACGTTAATTCCAAATACATATTTGGGTTTCGCCCGGGTACGACTGATGTGCGTTCATCAGTTGTTGTAGTATCCTTCTAAGAATTGAGGTCACATGATCTCTGGTCCTCTCTTTGTCTTTTTAGACTTTTTTTTGACATTTTTTTTCGGGTAGGTGTTGGTAAATTACTATTCTTATAAACGTGAGAAATGGTGCAGTGCAATAAGGCCCGCGGCAATAAGACCCGCGGGTCTTATTTCCTCTTTGTTTTGGAAGTAACGCCCACGGGGGTTATTTCCATGATGAAATGGCAGTAACAGCCGCGGGCCTTAGTTCCTTTTTCTGCGAACTCAAATACCATTTCGTAATGGAAAGAAGTCTCACCGTTTGCACTTAAACTTATTTTCAATGTGAATAAACTTGCACAGGGACGTAACTCAACTAGACATAAGTCCATGCTCTGATTGTGGGTTATGACATACCAAAGAGGAACACACGTACCTACATAATAAATATCTATGGAACTATGAATCATACTATGTGTTTAATGCGGTCAATTCCTAAGTTCAACCGCAGGCACGTATTACACGTAGGCAAATTTTGTTCGCTTTGCTTTTTACTCACGGATAGAAAAATGAAGCTAAAAGCGAAGCGGAAAAAATTTTCTCAAGGGAATATGGACGTGTGGTGTAAAAATAAAAATTCGCGCGAATTTCTTTTTTATTTTTACACCACACGTCCATATTCCCTTGAGAAAATTTTTTCCGCTTCGCTTTTAGCTTCATTTTTCTATCCGTGAGTAAAAAGCAAAGCGAAGCGAACGAAATTTCCCTTCGGTTAGTACGGGCTTGGGGTTGAACATAAAAAATTCACACGAACAGAACAGGAGAATGTAGCTAAGAGCAAAACAAACATTAAGAAATTAGATTTAGTAATTATGTGCGCATTAGAAGGTGGACTGAGCTTCCATCCTATGTCACGAAGTGGGAGACAACGTGAGCTATGAATTCATATCCATGGAAAGCTGAAATAAGTTTCGAAATTTTGGAGCTTTGTTTTTCGGTACCTCAAAATGTTGTTTCCTTCAAATAAAAAGAATATATGCATTTAGCGCATCCACTATGTTCTTCACCCTTTCTATGAAGGAAAACTAATTTTAAGATCCCATGTTCATTAGACTCATATAAATGCTGCTTCAAAATGGCAACAAAAGACATGGGCCTTAATTCTTTTCTTTGGTGGGTCTTATTGCCTCTTCAAAGTGGAAACAAAGCCCGTGGGTGTTATTTCCATTTCCTTGGGCAATAAGACCCACGGGTCTTATTGCCGCGGGTCTTATTGCATTGCACCGTGAGAAATATATCTACATTTGAAGCAGAAATTTGAGGTTCTACATTGAACAAGATACTACACAAAGCTATTTAGAAGGATTAAATCAAGGTTCCGCATAATAATGAAATTCTGGGAAAAAGTTTTTAGTCAAAATTTGAGGCAACAGGGAGTACCACCACGCCGACGCGATGCTACGAATAGATGGATTGAAAGCAGCAGCATCGTTAAGGTTAAGCTAGGTCTGCTTAAGGTGGCTTACGGAAAAGGACCAGTAATAGGTCCTTTGTATTTCCACTAAGAATTCAAGTAGTTTCTTCTTATCTAAACCATTTTGAGCTTTCTATGAAGCAATAGAGACTATGAATGTGTATGTTTCTATGATCGCTTAGATCATCGAAAAAGAGGTCTCCCAAATGTGTTTTACGTCTTTGAGAAAGACAATCAGGGTATGTGCAGAAAAGATGTGGAACGGTTTCCTTTTCTTCCTCGTCCATACATCTCCCACAGAAGTCGTTTGACGAGACACTAAGCCTTGCCGCATGTCTACATATGAATCAGTGTCTGAGGTTATAACACCAATTGCGGAGCAAAGGTGCCATCTGCTTAGGTACAAACCTGGGGTACGTTTTGGATCAAGCTTTGGGCAGAGTTTTCTGGTAGTCAAGCAGGTGGTGGAATTTTGTCTATATGTATATTCAAACATCTTGCTTTTGCATAAGTTTGCACGTTGTTGAGTGACATTGGCATTGAGCTTTATTATCTGGAGAGTTCATCAGCCTTGCAGGTAATGTCAGTACACTTTCGCACAAGTAAGGTGAATGTTATAATGTTCTTTCATTTCCACAATAGATGATTGACACCCGGTTGAAACCCTATCCGAGAGATGCGAATTTTTGTCAAAGATATCACGTTTTCGCTGAGCCATTGATCGCCAGGATTTCCGCTTGAAAAAGGCTACAGTGGTTTGGGAGGCGGTATAACAGACTAATATTTAGTTCATTTGAGTATATACCGATACCAAGCACCAACTCCGTCGTCGGCTTTCGAGACGTCGCGTGAGTGTAAAAATAAATAACATTATTTTGGAAGAAATCTGTATCTTGGTGAGATGGTGACTGGGAAGTTATTATCGAAAACCAGTTGGGGGGTGACTAGGTATTGATCTGAATAAGAGCAGTTCATTGAGGCGAAGCAAAGAAAAATAAACTGCTACAGTTAAATTGGTAAATGCGTAAGTAATTGCGATCACATTTCAAATTAATGCAAGCAGCCTAGAACGGAACTTGAAAAACATATAAATGCTATCATTAACTAGTAATCCCTTCAAATAGATCAATAAAAGGGAAAGAAAATTAGATATCGATCTGAAGTCGGGTAGTAAGAGGGATGGGGAGTTTGGGAAAAATTCGGTCCATCTAGACTTCTGGAAAAGTCCTAGAGAACAAAGTTATTAGCAAAGTTGTAGGAAGGTACTAATCAGATCTACAACTTTTTTGAACACCTTTTTTTCATAACCTCAAAATTAATGTGAAAAATTAAAATAACCAATTTTCTGGTATTCTATTTTTATTTCTTCCAAAATTATTTTTTCTTTTACAAAATTTGGTGAAAGCCAAGTTTTCTCAAATCTCATAGCATATAAATGTAGGTACACTGTTGAATTTAGATACCTTATGCTGACTAAATAATTCATTATTGTTAATTTGTTTGATGTTTTGATGAAATTTCTTAATCGTTTGATACAACATTTCGATATTTAGAAAAAACAAGGTTAAGAAATATACATTTTAAATCTTTACTAATCTTCCTAACTTAATCGTACGGACTTGGCATGAAATTGTAGGCCCTGGAAGTGCGATAAGCTCCATAGCTATGTTGTGACACCCTTTTAATTTGTTAAACTCAAAAGTATGACGCAGAAAAGCTTTGAGTTGCGAAAGAAAGGCCGAAAATAATTGAAAAATAGTTTTTGAAGAAATGAATAAAAGTTTGATTCGATTCGACATTTCAATATATGGCCAAAATAAGGTACGAAAAAAAATTAATATTTCAAATCTCAAGAAGTGCAGTGTGTTTGAGACATAACACTGCAAGTTTTTATCAAATTTTGTAAAACAAAATTTTTTGATGAAAAATAAAAATAGAAAACCAAAAAGTTGGTTAATTGAATTTCATACAGAAATTTTGAGGTTTTGTGAAAGAAGTGTCAATAAAAGATTTTTTTAATATAACTAAGCCTTTGCTTGTAGTTTTTTTCATTGGACTTATAGTTTCGCTGGAAATCGAGATGGACCGGTTTTTGTCCTTGAACCCCAACCCTTCTTACTTTTCAACTTAATATCGACTCTAACTTATTTTTTCTTTTATTTTTATGAAATTTCCTTTTTTTCCAATTGGTTTCATTCTACTCTAATTTATTTACCATTTCTACTAATTTCAGAGGGTTCTACCCTGTCCTATTAACTGAAAGCTATGTTTTTAGATATTAAAAATGTAGGTACTTCTTTATTTTCAGCCTTAAGATAAGAATTAAATTTCAGTAGTTCAGGAAGAGTGTTAATAAGCTTACTAAAAGTCTATGAAATCAATGATTGCTTCCTCCTGTAGTTGTGGGGCTTGAGTATTATCACATGAACTGCGTTTCTGCCAACAACATTTTCTCAATATACCAAAAGTCATTTCGAAGAAGATAACGAAGGAAATTTCCGATTCATGCCTCATATTTTATCGATTTCTTCAAAAAGTGTTTTTCAATTATTTTCAACCCTTCTTTCGGAACTCAAAACGTTTCTACGCCATACTTTTGAATAAAAAATAGGGTGTCACAACAAAGCTATGGTGAACGTACGACTAAGTTAGAATGCGTTTTTTCGTGGCTGTGAGTAATTACTTTGGGAGGACTTTCCCATTTTTTGCAAAGGTGATACTTGTGAGAAATATTTTAGTTTTCTTTGATGTTTCTGGGACTTGCACTCTGAAACTCCCACGTAATGCAATAATGAAGCAACACTCTTTGAAATTTTATTTCTACACAAAAATTGATTTTGCATAGCTGAAAAATTTTTGTAGTACCTACTTAATTTGCACTATTTTCAAATGTTGATTTGTGCATTACCCACAACTTTGTTTTCACAGCAATATTTCTGATCTCTCCTTTTATATCGACATATGGCTGAATGCCGTCTTCCCTCTAACTCTCTCTATTATTGCCACAATGTCTTATACCCACTCTTAACTTATTAGTAGCAAATTAGATATTATAAATTCCTTTTTATTTTGGAAAAAAATTCCAACAACATTCCACTCGCCATTGCCTTTCTATATCACTTCAAAAAATCTCATTATGTTTCCAAGTAAGGATAAAAAATTATCCAATTTACATACATTTTTTCATATAAAAATGTCCAACCCATCCTTTATAATGAAAAGCAATACCCCTCTTGGAATTTTGTAATTGGAACATCCTTAGTGGCATAGTGGCCTAATATATGAACACGGTGCATATTTCAAACTCATCCCTTTGCCGTCTCGTCGTTGAACTTGAGGAAGTACTTTTTCTTCTGTGAAGTGTTGTCAATATTGGTTAATATTAAAAATACATAGCAACAGTAAAAGGGTAACCAAATACACGCTCTTTTCTAATCGAGTTCTGGGGGAGTTTTAAATAAATTAACGAACGTCTAAAATTACCATGCAAAGCAACCCTAGGACCAAATAAATTTATTCCAAGCTCAAGGAAGAGTGGATGCATTTACAAACGTTTGAATGTTGTCCGCCTCCTTTTTTTTATTGTGTAAATGTGTTTTAAAACATTTTGTCATTTTTCAACAGATTTGGTTACCCTGGGCAGAGAAATAGAACGTTGTCCACCCCTCCCTTGGGTAGATCCAATTCCAGAATATGATGCACCCCATTTTTCATTCGACACTATATTCCATACAACAAAGAACAGAGCAATATTTTTTTTATTGCCAAAAAGTATATTAAGTAAGGACCAACTGAAAATAAATAAACAAATAAAGCAAACCTGGATCTGGATTGGTCTTGAGTTACAATTCAAAATCGATACAATGCATCGTCCGTTTAAAATTTTTATTGTGGTTGTGCCTTGTGCGTGTGGAACAAAAGCGAGTCCTTTCGAAGATTCTCAATAAAACGATACATACAATTCCGTAAAAGGGTCCGTTTTTATAGAGTTCCGCACAACCGAATGTCATTTCAAGCGGGGGTGTATTCAATCAGGCTGTAAACACATCAATATGCAGCTGGAACTGCGCCTGCATTCACAACTGCAAATTGTTACTTCGATGGTCGCGGAAACAACAATGAAACCAACCATCAGAGGATTAAGGGTTCTGTTTTGTGGTTGGGGGATGACTTTATACCGAAAACGTGTTTTAAATACTTTTTTCTCTGCAATAAATCAATTCGTGAAATTTAATCTAGGGAAATTTGTTTTTATAGTCGTGTTAGGGGACCCCCGGGCAGTGGTTATTCACCCGCACGTTGTGTGTTGAATTTCATATAGGCATAGGCTTAGAGGCACCCTCTCTTTTGTTTTTTGCGTTGACTTTGCACACTCGGATTTAAAACACATTTTTCAAATGTCAAAACACGAAGGCAAGCGAAATAATTTAAGACATGAAAAGATGGACTGAGGTGAAAAGATTTGTATTGGGTTTCATTTATATTTTGTTAAAGATGGTTGGTAGGAAAAAGTCATGGAAAAACATTAATTGTATGGGAATTCCTTCACTGGGCTTTAAAAATTAATTTAAATCCTTGATAAGTTAATGCCAACAGGAGACATGACTTCTGGTGTCTTCATTGGAGATGCTGGCGCTGGTCAGTGAATTGGCGAGATGTTTAATGGGATTTGTTTTTCTCTTTATCCAATAAACTGACAACGGACTGTCTTTCCTGAACATTGATTTATGTCCAGTTTCACGACGAAAGTTTAAGGTTTGCTTTTGGTTTAAACTAGAGCTCAACAATGAATTCAGTTTCATAGTGTTTATGAACTGAGTCTATTTTAGACGACGCTATTCTGCCTTTAAAGTTCAGTTCTATATTTAGATTTTTTTCGAACTTTTTTCCAAATGGTTGCAATCAAAAATACCTATACTAAAACAAAATACGTAAGAGCTACAATGATACCAATAATAATAACATTCATTCGCTTAGCTGAACAGAAGCTAAGCCTAAAGTCAAACCAAACAACTTCAGCCTGAATTTGAACTGAAGTTCACCTTCCAATAGGTACTCTTCAGTTTATAAAGTAGGCATAAGTAGGAATTTTATAAAACGGAAGAAAGGAAACGTGTTATTTCGCCTACCAATGTTTTTTGTCTAGGTACTGACAGATAAACCTCGGGGAAATGTTTTAATTCGTCATCGCCGCACAGTGATGCAGCTGATGCTTCGAACATCATCAAGTATTGAACAGAACTTGGGCGAAGAGATAATCCTTGAACACTGCCAACCACTAGGATGAGGCCACAAATTTTGCAATCGATTTTCGCTTTTTATAATTGGTGGAAGTTTTGTACCCGGGAAAGTTTACTACCAGTTAATAAGTATGTACGTATTTTCCCATAACAAATTCATGAAATTAAAGGGTTAATTCGAAAAGATCGTTGGAATTTCCCAAGATCAATTAATAAACTACTGAAAATAGGTAAAAAAAGATGGTCAACTAGGATGAGGCCACATGCAAAATTTTAGAAAAAACAAAAAAAAAATAATCAAATATTAACATTTTATGGTTTAATATTTTGTATTAATAACGTTTTTTTACATTAATAATGAGTATGTCCGCCATTTTTGGATATAACCTCTATTAGACGGTTTGGAATAGAATCATTCAGTTTTTTTAAATAATCATATGAAATTTGGGCCCGGGCACTACGAATAGCATCAATTAAGGTGTCCTTGTCTTCAAATTGTCTGCCACCTTCATAAACTTTACGAGATAGCCATGACCAAACGTTTCCAATACTGTTTAAGTCCGATGAATATGGTGGCTATGACAGAATTTCCACGTCTTCTGATTGAATCCAGCCAAATTCCAAATTCATTTTTGGAAATGACCGTTCCAGCAAACATTTGTAGCTATTTTCGTTCATTGTTGTGGACAAAAACTGCAACTTGAAGTTAGAAGTCTACTATTCTTGCCATAGTAGGTAATAGCTCCCCACACCATTACACCTGATGTACGGCAATAATGTTTTGCCAAAATAAGCTCATCCGTTCTAATATCATGGAAATAAAAGTTGTAAACATTAGGACCGTCAAGGTTTTTTTTTTCATCCGAAAAGACAACGCATTTACATTCACTGCTCCAATCAACATACTGTCTTGCAAAGTCCATACAATGCTCCTTGTGTACTGGCTTTAAAACAGGTTTCTTTTTTAGTTTCCCCCTTTGATCACTTTTTTGTATTATTCTTCGAACCGTTGTTATGCTGGCTGAAACTCCGCTTTTGGCCCTTATCGTAGTCGCTGGTAGAGTGGAATTTGAGGCAAGTCGTAGAATAAACCGATTTTCTCTTGGTGTTGTGGCTTTTCCGGGTCCTTTTTGATTTTTGCCATAGTTTTGTGGATCAGCAAGATAATTGCTTACAACTGTCTTGCTCCTGTTAAGTCTCCTTGCTATTTCACGGCCTGAGAGTCCTATTGCCTTAAAAGTATCTATTTTTGCTCTTTCTGTCGCTGTAAAAGTCTTTCCGGAGCCCATGTGTGCTTCAAACTAAATAAAACGGTTATTTTTAACACTCTCTTAGATATTTTAAACAAGAATTCACACATGCGCACTCCTGCACGGAAATATTCGCAATGGCCTCATCCTAGTGGAGCATCTTTTCATACCTATTTCCAGTAGTTCATTAAGATCTTGGGAAATTCCAACGGTTGCGTCGTTTCGAATTAACCTTTTAATTTCATAAGTTTGTTATGGGAAAATACGTACTTATTAACTGGTAATAAACTTTTCCGGGTACAAAACTTCCACCAGTTATAAAAAGCGAGAATCGATTGCAAAATTTGTGGCCTCATCCTAGTGGTTGGCAGTGTAAGCTTATGTCTGCTTAATAGCCTGAGTGCATGGTTGTTTATACAGCTCTGGCTAAGTTGATATCTTCATTCTTCAGCCGTATAATTGTAGATATTTTCTTACCAACTAACTAAAGTGGACATTACAGCACCGCACCTGTTGGACATTGATCTTAAACCACATTTTTTGCCAACCATTTCTGGTGTGGACGCCTGAGGTTTGTTGACTATTGAGATTTACACATAATCTTTTCAACTATGATCGGCGCATAGACCTAAGTCCCCGGAATATAGGTAAGTCCCTTCTTTTATTTTTCAACCTAGATTTGGAAGTCTTAATTTTTCAGGAACAAGTCAGACAAAAGCCAAAAAAATTAAAGTTGGGACTTATGTTTCGGGCTTATGTCTTTGTGTCGTTGAAAAAGTCACAAACATCAGTCTCAGAGAGTCCATAGTGCCAGCAGCATACCTACTGCTACAGATTGTTGACGTGGTTCTTCAGACGCTGACATATTACAGTAGACCAAATCTTATATTCAACGTAAAGAAGACTTACATGCAATAGAGCATAGTGGAGCGGTGGGGCCTAATAACGCATTTCTGACAACCATACCTTGTAAAGGAATTTAGGGGACCTACAATTTTCTGCCGGTTCCGAATGGCTAATAGAAGAAGCGCTTTTCATGACTTTATTATGCGAGGATTTATAAATTCCTCGCATAAGGTTATACCCTTGGAAAAACATTTTTGGGTTCTGTTGAGATTCGAACCACAAAACTCTCGCTTAAGGATAGGCAGACTGATCATTTCGCCACGGAGATTTCTTCTTAAATAGGAGCATTTGTGAAGGTATTCCTTTTTATATTCGGACCTTCGATACTGAGGATCCATTCATTATGCATTCATTCATATCATGTAGAAAAGCTGGTTGGCTCCTTTGCAACTGATCTTTAGCTGCCTCAACTCAAATAAATTTGACAATAACCGCTCCTGCTAGCATCTATGGGATGAGATCCGTAAAAAAGTTTTGCGAAATTCTTCTCCTTCTATTTTCAAATATTGGGGAGATAAATAATTTACGAAATTTGGTTCCTATATGAGAACCAATAGCTCTTTGGAACTAGAATTGCAGTCTGACACCGAAGATGCTATTTCACTGTCCAATGTTGATGATCATAGTAGGTACATGTTCGTCAATTTTCTCTGTTCCATTGAAGTGTATAGTATTTGACAAAATTCATCCTGTTTTTGTAAAAATACTTCTCCCCTATTTATGTTCATGTTACTAGATCGCTTAATACGATTATAAAAACCTCTGTTTACCCAAGCCTCTATAAATACGTGCGTTTAATAAGGCGCAGGGACATAAGTCCCCGGGACATAAGTCCCAAATTTTATTTTTGGGACTTATGTCCCATCTAAGTGAGACATAAGTCCCAACTTCGATTTGGGAGTTATGTCCCACGCCATCGGGACATAAGTGCCAACTTTTTTCCGTTGAAGATGGGACATAAGTCCCAACTTTTCAGGAATAGAGCTTAGTAAATCGTTGTACATTTCTACTAGGCAACCAAACAATTTTTGCTTGCCATAAAGTTGTTGGTCCTTGACACCTTTCTCTCAAGTGATTTTAGGCAATGGAACCAATAACTTCTAGATAATCTCAGAATCGTTATATACTCTTTGAATACCGATTCGAAGGCTCTGTTCGAAATATTATATTCCATCCAGCGGGCGATGGAAAATGTTTACTTTAATTATAGCTGAGGTATTTGCACATATAGTTCCTCCGACTTTCTACTCATTAGAAAGTAGAGATATGGTTTTCCGGAATTAGGAGATAATATTTTACTTGTAGAAGTTAGTAAGATTTTTTTAATTTAAAAAAGAAACTTAAAAACTTAGAGTTTTTGAGTATTTGAGAAAATAAAATTAAAAAATCGCGCGATTTTTTAATTTTATTTTCTCAAATACTCAAAAACTCTAAGTTTTTAAGTTTCTTTTTTAAATTAAAAAAATCTTACTAACTTCTACAAGTAAAATATTATCTCCTAATTCCGGAAAACCATATCTCTACTTTCTAATGAGTAGAAAGTCGGAGGAACTATATGTGCAAATACCTCAGCTATAATTAAAGTAAACATTTTCCATCGCCCGCTGCCCTTACAACATATTTCAAACAGAGCCTTCGAAACGGAAATCAAAATTTTTTAAGTTTCTTTTTTAAACTAAAATTTTTTTACTAAATTCTAAAAGTAAAATAACGTCTCCTAATTCCGGAAAACCATATCTCTACTTTCTAATGAGTAGTAAGTTTGCTTTTTGAAAAAAGAAGCTTCAAGAATTTGAGAAAAACACAGACAATTTTTCAGAAGGGCTTCTGAAAAAAATGTCTTAGCTTGTAAAAGTATATTCGGAGGGACAAAAGTCCCAACTTTTATTTTTGGGACTTATGTCTCATCTTAGTGAGACATAACTCCCAAATCGAAGTAGGGACTTATGTCTCACTTAGATGGGACATAAGTCCCAAAAATAAAATTTGGGACTTATGTCCCGGGGACTTATGTCCCTGCGCCTTTAATAACAGTTACTAGAAATAATACTTTAGACAAATCGCTATTTTACCCTTACTTTCTAAATGAAAAAATTTAATAATAAAAGAATTTTTTTATTAGTTGGAGTATTGTGATTTAAAAATCAAAAAAGAAAGTTTTTGTGACCTTCACTCCATATATGCGTTTTGCCCAGGTGCAACAACTTACTTTCTAAAGCTTTCGAATCTCTTGTCTTTGATCAAATTCGGCGTTATATTAAAAATACTAACCTCACTACGCCCTTTCAATCAAGTTTTAGATCATAACATAGTTTCATAACAGCTCTATTGAAACTAATAGACGATATTTGAACAGCAATTGAATGGTGGTAAGATCACAGATCACACTTTTAGCTCTACTGAGCTTCTCTTAAGCATTTGACTCCATTGACCCAATTTTTCTTTTCAATAAACTCTGTGATAACTTTTTCTTTAGCAGCTCTTCTAATAAATTCATCTTCTCGTTTCTTTATCACCGAGTCCAAGCTGTTTCATAAAAATATCAACTATTTTTATGGCGTACCTCAAGGTTCTATACTTGGTTCGCTTCTATTCTCAATGTTTACCAATGATCTTTCCTTTTGTTTACCTTATTGTCAATTACACCTTTTTGCGGACGATGCTCTGCTACACCTTGATTTTCCTAGTGTAGGTATATCTTCACTTTCTTGATTAGCCGTTTGGAAACGGTAAAAAAATTTTCGGTCCCCTCCATTCACTTACCAGGCATAGTTGTGGGCAATGCGAGAGGCCCTGGGGCTCCTCGCTCTGTTGTGCCGTCTAATGTATTGGACTTGCCAATTCCTCGCATAAGGTTATACCCTTGGAAAAACATTTTTGGTTTGTGTTGAGATTCGAACCACAAACCTTTTGCTCAAGGATAGGCAGACAGATCATTTCGCAACGGAGACTTCTTCTTCAATTGGGGCATTTGTGAAGGTATTCCTTCTTATATTCGGACCTTCGATACTGAGGATCCATTCATTATGCTTTCTTCTGCAGACCATATCATGTAGAAAAGCTGGTTGGCTCCGTTGCAACTGATCTTTAGCTGCCTCAACTCAAATAAATTTGACAATAACCGCTCCTGCTAGCATCTATGGGATGAGATACGTAAAAAAGTTTTGCGAAATTCTTCTCCTTCTATTTTCAAATATTGGGGAGATTAACGAAAAATTAAAAAAAAAAAAAATTATATGAGAACCCATAGCTCTTTGAAACCAGAATTGCAGTCTAAGCGAAGATGCTTTCGCACTCTCCAATGTTTATGGAGGGGACCTACAATTTTCTGCCGGTTCCGAATGGCTAATAACAGAGGCGCTTTTCATGGCAATGACTTTATTATGCGAGGATTTATCAATTCCTCGCATAAAGTTATACCTCAGAAGAAGGTAGAAAGCGAATGGCTGGTGGCAACTGATGCAGGACTTTCTCTGACCGCTGAACTACGGAAGGCCATGTTCGAGTGGCTTGATCGATTCATCACTGGACAGAGTCTATTAAGGAGGTGGCTTCATTGTTTGAAGTTGTACAGGCGAATACTTTACTTTTAGCAAACATTAATGATTTGAAAATAGCTGTTTCAATTTGCTAGTGCTTATGATGAGGTGTCAGAGTCAGAACTTCTCTCAGAGATACCAAAGTTGAGAAATCATTTGAAAGGGGCTAAAGTGGCAACATCAAATTGGTTATCTTAAGATTTTATGAAATTCATTCTTGAATGGGACTTTGTAGAATCTTTTCCGAATCATTAAAAATGTTTATGACAATATGTGTGTCAGTTGCGTCATGTGAAGGGAGTTTTAGTTAATTAAAAACTACTTGCGAGCAACAATGACGGAAAAGAGGCTCAACAATCTGGGAATTTTAACAATTGAGCACGAGGCAACCCAGCAAATAAATTTTGATGACGATATCAGCGAATTTTCTACTTTAAAAGCTAGGAATAAGACGTTTTATTAATGTTTTCTGTTTTTTTTTAAACAATGTGAATATGTACCTAGATACAATAATTTTTGTTCTACTTTTCTTAAATTTTTTATTTGAATTTAAATAAAGAAATCGCAATATATGGATTAGCGGAATTTCATTTATTTTACTGTTTTACATTCTGGGGGTGACACCATAATTGCCGTCCCAGGTGCCACCCATGCTAGCTACTGGTTCGCTTAATACGATATTAAAAACCTCTGTTTTCTTCTTTCTTTCTAAGGCTTTCGAATCTCTTGTCTCTGATCAAACTGGGCGTTATATTAAAAATATAATATATAGGTTTTAGATCATAACATAGTTGCATAACAGCTCTATTGAGAATACGAGACGATATCCGAACAGCAATTGGATGATGGTAAGATCGCACTATTAGCTGTACTGAGCTTCTCTTAAGCATTTGACTCCATTGACCCTATTTTTCTTTTCAATAAACTCTGTGATAACTTTATCTTTAGCAGCTTTTAAAATAAACTGATATTTTCGTCTCTTTATCACCGAGTCCAAGCAGTGTCATGTAAATATCAACTATTCTTATGGCGTACCTCAAGGTTCTATACTTGGTTCGCTTCTATTCTCAATGTTTACCAATGATCTTTCCTTTTGTTTACCTTATTGTCAATTACACCTTTTTGCGGACGATGCTCTGCTACACCTTGATTTTCCTACGGTAGGTATATCTTGTCTCTTTTCACTTTCTCGATTAGCCGTTTGGAAACGGCAAAAAATTGTAGGTCCCCTCCATTCCCTTACAAGACATAGTTGTGGGCAATGCGATAAGTCCTAGGGCTCCTCGCTCTGCTGTGCTATCCAATTTGTTTTACTTATCTTAAAATTTCTTATTAATTTAGTAAATTGAGTTAAAGTAAAACCTGCAGTTTTATAAAACTTAAGCTTTTTTTTGGGAAGATTAACTTCTACTAGGAAAATGGCATTCTTGATCATCGTCCTAGTTGAAATTGGCATTTGTCTTCACTGCTTTTAAGCAGTCTGCATGAGTGGTCTTTACAAATCCTTTCCATAGAGCTGCAAATGCAGCTGGGGTTTTGGCTTATAATGCCGATATGAGTACGGCTGTAGATACGACAACAGCTAGAAAATAACAGATACTACTTTAAACAGCTATAAAGGAAAAAATGGAAGCGATTGAGGCTTTGACTGGAGCAATAGATAACTCCACGGAAAGGAAGCAGCTTTTCAGTAAAACAAACAAACGAAGGACTTTAGAAAAGGTTCGTTGATCGAATATCAACAGACTCAGAACAGTATCGCCTTTCGCGAGGAATTGGCAAATTCTCCGATAGTAAATTCATTGCCATAAAAGCGCTTTCTCGATTAGCAGCTTCGAATCGGCAGAAAATGTAAGTCCCGATACCTTGATACCAAAAACTAGCTCATTTTTCAATATTTCCAATCAATTTGCCAAGCCCATTTTTGACCACACTGAGCTTTCGATATCTGATCTGTGAACAACCATTCAAATCATTCCCATTGGGTCGAAATGTTTCAATCAACCAAAAGTTCAATTAAATAGAACCAAAATCAGAGTGGACACGATTCAAACGACTCAATTTTCGTATCTTGCATCGTCTAGGTGAGCAATACATCGATCTTTCTATTCAACAGAAATAAAACTCGTATTCTTCCCAAACCGCTGCTAAATAAGGAACAAATGTCACTATAAAAACCAAATTAGAGTTGTTACCCTCTTTATCTCTAACATGGTGCGATGCAAAGAAGTGTTACATGAAAAGGTCGTTTTGTCACTGTCACCTTCAAAGAGTGGGTATGTCGCATGTGTCACTTTACATCCACAACAAAATGAAAAAAGTATCTGTAGATGGAACACCGACCAAACCAGATGAAGAATCATTACGTCCAAAACAATCTCATCTTCTATTCTAAACAAAAAGATATTTTGTAAAGCAAATAGCTAGTCTTGTCTTGGATAGATAAAGAGAAGACACCACAAAAGAATACTAACAAAAAGATTAACGTTGTCGAAAAAAGTGAAAATGAGAAATTGGAGCTACATAGCTTGAGTGTGGAGAAAGATATCGAAGCAGCAAAAAAATGCCCCCGATGATAGTTTAGTTGGCGATCTGTATAAAGAGACACAACAACTATGGAAGGCTAAGTAAAGAGTCAGTGGAACATATAGAGCCTCTTCACATTACACCATCGCATCGACTGGTGACTGACTGAATTATTGCAGCCATTGGTGAAAGACGAAAGAAAGATTTCGCTTGTCAGTCTTTTGTGACACCCGAATGTTTTGCCGCGGGGGGAATATCGATGCCCTCTGTCAGTATGGAATCAAGAATAGATCGGAGGGTCTTATTCTATTGTTGAACCTTTCAAAGACCTTCTCTTTGAATCTAAAAAAAAAAAAGAAACTAGGTTGTTGAACTGTGCGGGATGAATAGGTGACGGGTTGTTCTTTGACGTGTTGCATGGAGAGTGATATGGAATTGGTGTTGAGTTGACAGTGTTTTAGGTGAGTTACGAGGGTCATGTAGATGTGCAACATTAGAGATTTGTATTATGTTTTGAAACGGGCAGGTATTTATAATCAGGTGGTCGTAGTTGTCTTGGTCGTGGTCATGCTTAACCATGGGAGAGAACGAAGAGTATAAAAGATCGCACCTTCAAACAGGTTGCTGTGTTGCTTGATTGATGGCAGGAAGTATTTTGTTTGTGAAGGTGTCATGGATTTCTTTTTTATTCCAAAATTTTGATAAAGACTTGTAAATATCGATGTTTCACTCAAATAAACATTTCGTTTGATTCCAACATGACTCGCTAAGCGAGAAATTGTTAAGGTATGACTCATGTTAATGAAACCACATTAGTGATGATGGAGAACATTAAGATTCATTTAACATTAGCTCTGTACTTGTAGCCGAAAGGCTACACGGCACTGTAGGTAATGAATTTTGAAGGTTAATGTCTTGTACTTTAACAAGAATAGTTCCTGTCCTCCCACAAATCGACTCTAAATCCACTAATCTGACTAGCAGTTGAGTGAGGAGCATCAAAATTAATGTTCACAGAGAATGAGTTCATAAATAATTTTGATTGTAAGTTTGAAGGTTGAAAGTTGTTGTGTTTCGACAAAAATGGAATACGTTGGCAAAGCGACGCACAATTAACAGGCTGTGTTTTAAGAGAATCGTAAGTCGACCTGAAAAGGAGTTAAAGTTTATATATAACTTTTCAAACTGTTAGCTCAGAGAAAAAAGTCTGCCCTCCAAGTTGGTAGTCTTGAATTAAACAGTTGGATATTATGTGAAGAGTAAAAAATCTCAGGAATGTAATTGATTTAAGGATCTATACGCTGTATCAAACAATATGGTAACTTCACCGACCTTAAAACGATCAAAATGTCAACATTGTTGATTTGATAAGGAGGAGACTGAGAACCACTTTTGTAAGGAAGTGTTTGTCCCTTTAAATGACAAATTCCATATATCTTAAATGCTTTAACTCAAAAAAGTCTTATTCTAATCGTCGACGAAAAATCAATCTTTGTAGTTTCTTCTTGTTGTTCTTCTTTTTTTTTATTTTGTGGCGTTACTAGTTTCGTAATCTCGAAGCGATCAATTGATCCGCTCATGGAGTATGCCGCTTTGGCCTCAAAATGATTCGCGTCGACAAGCCTCCCTAACTGGGACTGTTCCATATCTGCGAGGCCAACCAAATGTTGATGTCGCTGCATTTGTCTGCAAGAGCACTGTTATGGTCTGACTTTCCTTTTTGTGTCTTCGTTAATCTGTCTAAACGCTGTATGATATTGATTTTTAAAGGAGTTCACTAGTTCTAAATATTTGAGAGACTTACAGAACCAATGCTAAGTCAAAAAAAGATGCCCTTAAATGCTACTCCGATATATTATGCTTGAAGGTCTTTCGGCGTATTTCGATATAACCTCAGGGCATTGAAAAGGAGATGGTTGCAGATGAGCTCCTGGCTACTCAATAATAGCTTTTAAATCCCTGTAGCAGGGTACACCGGCCCGGTTTCAGACTATTCGACTTTTTTTGTTCGAGGAGGTCCCAAAAGGACCTGGTCCTCCAGGCAGGGGATAGTGCGTGGAGATAACTATAAAAAAACAACTTACTCAAAAACTATTAAGGTTCTGAAATGACCAATAACCTCGGATAACAATTACGATGTCAACATTGACGATTCAAGCAAACGAAAAAAGGTAAAAAACCTCCGGTACATCCCTTAACAGCCTACGTGGAGTCGGGGAATTAGCATAGGCCAACTGCTACTAAACAGACATTACCGACATTCAAGATTTGCCGTTGAATAGGCCTACCTTAAAGAACATGAAAAACTGCGACATATAATAAGACAACTGCAACTGCTGCAGGCAACAGAACCAACGCTTATTTGGGTGCAGATTTGTCGTTGGATGTAGACTCAGGGATGAGGTTATCAGCCAAAATCCTATTAATGAGCGCACTATGAGAATCCACATCGGAGCAAAATTCGCCAAAATTAGTATACAGGGTGTCCGGTAATTCGTATATTATCCTTTGGGGTTTGATTCTTGGTCATATTTTAAGAAAAAATTGTTATACAGTAAAGTCCGTTTCTCAACTTTGACATCACTTTTTGACAATTTAAAAAAAAGGCTAACTTTGGTGTACCCTGACCTGTGTTAAATTCGATATCTCTGTCAATACTGCTGATAGAGACCTAATCTTAGTCTTAATTTTTTGTAGAAATAACAACCTATAAGACTGTATTTAAGTTGAGCTTCCACAGGTTTAGGGTTGCCAGATTTTCAATTTTAAGTGGTGTTCAAATTTTCTTCCCAAAACAAAGTTTTGACTTTGAGGTCATTTTTTTGCAGAAAATGCCTGATAAACATAGAGTTTCTTTATTTTTTACAGATGAACAAAACAATAATAAAAAAAAACTCAGTAATAAGTTCACTCATGATTGTTTTTGTATAAAATACATAAAAAAAACTACTAAAAGTGCCCATATTATTGTTTTATTCAAACAAACCTCAAAGCTAAACATTTTTTTAATTTTACCCGTTTTGTATTTTTTTAAGTATCGTAAAATGTATGGGTTTTTGAGTGCACTTATTACTGAATTTTTTTTTATTATTGTTATCTATTATTATTAAGTATTATCTGTAAAAAATAAAGAAACTCTATGTTTATCAGGCATTTTCTGCAAAAAAATGAGCTCAAAGTCAAAACTTTGTTTTGGGAAGAAAATTTGAACACCACTTAAAATTGAAAATCTGGCAACCCTAAACCTGTGGAAGCTCAACTTAAATACAGTCTTAAAGGTTGTTATCTCTACAAAAAAATAAGACTAAGATTAAAATAAAGTGATGTCAAAGTTGAGAAACGGACTTTACTGTAAAACAATTTTTTTCTTAGAATAAAACCAAAAATCACACCCCAAAGGATAATACACTAATTACCGGACACCCTGTATATGCGTGGAAGAAGTGAAAGACTATCGATTTTATTGTGGGGCTAAGTCTTATTGTTAGTAGCACATGTTTTGCATGTTTGTGGTACCCGTGATGTGATGGATAGCATGTCCGCCTGTTAATCCAGAGGTTCGAGTTCGAATCCCACCAGAGGCAAAAATGTTTTTTCTACGGGTATCGCCTTTCGCGAGGAATTGGCAAGTCCTCCGTTAGTATTCATTGCCATGAAAAGCACTTTCTCGATTAGCCGTTCGGAACCGGCAGAAAATTGTAGGTCCCCTCCATTCCCTCACAAGGGATGGTTGTGAGAAATGCGCTAGGCCCAGGGGCTCCTCGCTCTGTTGCGCCACCCTATTTATTTTATTTATTTATTTACATGTTTTGCGCATCTCAAAATTAATAAAGGTGCATGGCGATTCCTCGATCAACCAGCCGTCAACCAAATTACCCACTTTGCGATGGGCGCAAGACATTCTTTCTGTGTTGTTGGAGTTTTCGAGGGTCCAACTTAACTAACTAGAACCACTACCTTAGGTTATAGCCAAGGACCAAATGAGGATATCCTGTTTAAGAAAGACATATCCGAACTAAGACTGAGAAATGATATGACTTCGCAAAGCTATATAACCGCAAGAAATTGCAAATACCTTTTCCAATTGAGTGTCCCTCCAACTGCCCTTGAATGCTAATCCGCTAGCATTAAGCAGTGAAGATCAGAGGTACCAATGCCGTAATCAGAACCGGAGTCTCTGAAGAGAAAAAGTTTTAGTAAAAGGTATAAAAGATTACTTTATTGGTTACTTGCTAGCCTCAAACTCCAATCTGCCGAGACCGGCATGAAAATCTATTGCTAGAATAGTAGTCGTTAATAAGGATCTGCAAAGATCACTTCCGCAAACTGGTTAAAGGCGACGAACAACGCACCTGCGAATATAACATCGATATACGCAATCTTTTTTCCGATGGCAGAACGATGCCTATCAGCTTTCAATTTTGTTCTTCTTTTGCCACTTTGCTGCTCTGCCGTAGACAATTTGATTGAAATTCCATGCGATTTAAAACAATCATTTATTTCAGTGGATTCGTTGGAGTGCAGAACTAGAGGGAGTTCACCAGAGAGCAAAATTGTTAACGTTAGATGTTAACTCTAATGCCCACTACTTACCGTCCAAGTGAGTAAGTTTATTTAAAACAACAAAGCTTTTTTAAGCTTCATATGACCGTTACTCCGAACCCATTCAACCGATGTTCCGCAAATCGGTTTCATTTCAAAGATGGCTTTATAGATAACCGCGAAAGAGTTCACTTTTTACATTCACTTAATTTCATCAAAGTTAGGTGACTGTGATACACATTCTGACTTCTTCGAAACTCGGTAAAAAGTTTTCAGTCCTCTTTCGTATGCCGCCCGTGGCGGACGTAATGGTTTGCATATTGGAATCTGCTTGTTAACCGGGAGATTAATGATTCGAACCCGTTTTTCACTGGTTTCACAGTAAATTCATTACCATGAAAAGCGCTCTCTCGATTAGCCATCCGGAATCGGCAGAAAAATTGCAGGTACCCTCCATTCCCTCACAAGGAATGGTTGTGAGAAATGCACCGCTCTGTTATGCCACCTTTTTTGTTTTATTTTTTGTAAATGCTAACCAAACTCTACTCTGCCACTCGATTTACTTCTGTACTCATGATACAATGATGCCGTACTAATAGTTTTAAAATCGGTAGGCACATCACGCAATATTATTCTAAAATTGAAACGACCATCTTCAAAAGCCGGGATGAAACATAGAATATAGCAAGATGAGATGTCTTTGGACGTTCTTTTCCTACCAAATGAGTTCAAGCTTGGTGCATAATGAATGTCAAAACAATTCAGCCCTCATTGCAAAAGTTATCAATGTGCATCATCGTATGTATATGCAGCCTCTGCTTTATTCATGAAAATCTCTCTACGAAAATCAATTTTCTTAATGAAAACGAAATAGTCTGCACAAGAGACTTCTTTCGGTTTTTATATCTGACCGTAACCTCACTTCCTGAGGATTGTTGTGCTTCGTTATTATTATTTATTTTTGCTCCTTTTTCTTAAACTAAAATCGCCACAGGCAGTTGGATGGCGTAAAATTATCAGAGCTGCTGCATTATGGCGAGACGATGTGAAAAGAAAGCAAAATGATGGTGTCTACTACCAATTTCCAATTTCATGCCATTTTAAGGACATCCACAGAAGCAGCAGCAGCAACAGCAGAAGGAGTCCTACACCATGTTGATATATTTCCGCCGGGCATTTCAAGTATCTAGGGTCAGCTCACCACCTATCCATGCCTATCTTTAGAACAAAAAGTATCTGGACCCGAGGTCATGGTTGCATCCTTTTAAAGAAACACATTGCACATACAACGGCCCATATTACCGGCAGAATGTGTCTAAAAATAGGACAGAACATGCAACAGTGTGAATGTATGGTTCGAATTAGCATTGGAAAAATTACGTTCAATGCATGTAATTTGTCAGTCCGTCCGGTGTCTAGTGCGCTATGTCGTTAGGCGGTATGTGGATTATATAAAACAAAAGATAAAAAGAAAACCATGAGGAATGCATCGTCGAGAGATGCTAGTTCACTTCACACTGTGTCACTAATTGTCTTGGGAATTTTGTTTGTGTGTGCTGTGTGGTCAGGCCGGATGAAATGAAAGGCATGGTAAGTAGATAGGTGCTCTGAGCAGGAATGTTTCTTGTTTTTGGTTAGCGAATATAGAAGCAGTATGGCTATAGCCTTACGAGCAGCATGAGAATGGTGCTACAAAAGAAGCCGAACTTCGACTGTGAAGAGAACCTTTTGTTACAGTATGTGAGGTTTGGCTAATTCAAAGTGACGTTAACACTACTGTTTACGGAAAAGGTATTTCTGATGAAACCAACATGTTTTAGATCTTTGACATTTTTTGCAAGCACTATGATTATTCAACAACGATTCCAACTCCTGATAGTGATGTACAACTGAGCCACTTGTTTTATCGGAGTTCTTCTTACTTCATTTCTTCGAACACTTTGAAATGATTTTTCAAAATTGTTTTGAACGTACTATCGGAGCTGACTAGAAAAACCTGTCAGTTTTTACCAAAATTTTTTGATAGTAATTTGGATGGGCGAGCTCCTGGTACAATAATATCTACCAAACAGTTGGGAACTAAAAAGGCCTGACATTATTTTCCGTTTGCGATAGGTAAAGTGTAAAACTCTTTTTGTGACAGCGAAAGACTTGTAAATACCTCACAATATGCTATACGCACAGAAAAAGCTTTTGAATTTTTTGGAAAGCCAAATCCCAGCTTCTACTAAGTAGACCGACATTTTAGTCTTCAATCCATGAGATATTCTACTATATTTTTACAAAAAAAAGGCTATAAGTATTTACACCATTTGATTGAAGCAATTGTAAATGTTGGTCTGCAACCAACTATTTTTCAAACCTGAGAAATGCGGTGCCGTGACATAAGGCCAAGCGACATAAGGCCAAATTTTAGGAGTTGGCATTATGTCACTTTCCCAAAGCGTCATAAGGCCAATATGGCCTTATGTCACTCAGAACTCAGAAGTGGTTGTACCTGGATTCCAAGAACAAAGTTCATATTCCATAACTTCAAGCAAAAGACGAAAAATAGTTAAATATTCATGTGTATATTGTAAGTATTTTCATAAGTATTTAATTTTATTATTATTAAACAAGAAAGGCATATACATATACAACAAACAACAACATAAAAGCATTCCAATGAAAATAAACGCTAAGTCAAAACAAATCTACAACAATTCAAAAAAGATTTTATACTTTCTAAAATTAACAAAAAATTTGGGTGGTATTCGTCACAATTTGTCTGCAAATTGGAAAGAGAATTGGATTATGATTTTTAATATATAAAAGTGGACAGCAAAAGAATGAAAGTGCAGTCCTCTGTTATGAATTGTATTTCTGATTAAATACATGTGATGCATTGTTTTATAAAGGAAGATACCTACAGTTATAATTAAAAATGCGAGTGCATAAAAACAGAATATTTTTAAGTATCATTGATACAAAGAGATATGCTTTCAATTAGTTAAATTTAAAGATTTAAGTTAAAAAGCTTTTACAAAACATTCGCCGGGAATTTTTTAAAATATTTTTTCAGTTTTGTTTTCAAATCTTTAGGTTTTCAGCTTAAGGTAAAGTAAAAGTAAAAAATTCGCGCGAATTTTTTACTTTTACTTTATCTTAAGCTGAAAACCTAAAGATTTGAAAACAAAACTGAAAAAATATTTTAAAAAATTCCCGGCGAATGTTTTGTAAAAGCTTTTTAACTTATATCTTTAAATTTAACTAATTGAAAGCATATCTCTTTGTATCAATAGCCGAGTTTTATTGGGAATCTGTATTCACTTCAGCAAAACATCGCAAAACATCGCACATGGGAAAACAACAACTCTAAGTGAACAACGACGATAAGTGAATAAAAATTAGTCACTTGCAGAAGTGAACAACAGGGATGGCTGGTAAATCGAGTTTATGGAATAGAGTTGCATTAGTGAGTACAGCGTTTTATTGAGCGTATTAGTGAAGTGAATATGAAAATTCCCAATGAAACACGGCTAATGATACTTAAAAATATTCTGTATGTATGCATTCGCATTTTTAATTATAACTGTATCTTGCTTTATAAAACAATGCATCACGTGCATCAAGCAAAATTATGATAAGAAGTTAATAATGGAAAAATGTTTTGTTCAAATATAAGTAAGGGAAGTAAGCTTACATGATTGTCTTGCGAAAAATGAAAGTGCCGTCCAAAAGATTAATTTTTACACAATTGAAAAGAAGAATGTTAATGAGCGCAACATGTAAAAAGCGAGATGTTGATAACAATCCTAACGGCATAAACAAACAATAAATTGAACAGTTGGCCTTATGTCCCAAAAAAAGTTGGCCTTATGACGCTATGGGAAAGTGACATAAGGCCAACTCCTAAAATTTGGCCTTATGTCGCTTTCGCAAAGTGACATAAGGCCAAACATTCAAATTTGGCCTTATGTCGCTTGGCCTTATGTCACGGCACCGAGAAATGCTTACAATGCTTAAAAAAAACGTGTCTGTAGATACGACGAGATTAAACGAGTCATTTCAGTGATAAAAAAGGGTCAAGTAACTCTTCTTAGTTCTTTTAACACGGCCTTTTGAATTAATTTGAGGGAAGAAACAAGTCGTGGGACTCGTGTTGGTTCGTTTAAAACGAAACCAATCAGTGGTGAAGAAGGTAATTAGGTTTCCTGTTAACCAATAACGAGCTTAAAGCAGTCGTATGAATTGAAAATTTCACGGTGTTCGTGAGAATTTAAGAGTTTTTTAAATTTTTTAATGGAAATGTTAGGTTAGGTTAGGTGGAAGTGGCTGTCAGCCAATGAGTAGTGCATACGTACATTGCCTGACACACTTAGGACGCAAGGGCCCATTATGATGCCACAGCGATCAGCAAGTTAATCACCTACTGATCTCAGAAACCCGATGTAAGATTATCGAGTTGATCACCCATTTATCTTCCATTACGGGACTAGCAGGTTAATCACTCGCTAGTCGAACCACGCCGAGCTTTTATTGTATTTGAAAGATTTTTTAGGGTCTATGTAAGCTAAGTCGCTTGTATCATCGAAGAAGAATTCACCGAGATGAGTTTTCCTCCTATGAAGTAGTGTAGAGCATAAGCAAGGAAGGTGTTGAACGGTTTCTTCCTCTTCTTCGTCCATGCAGCTTCTGCAGAAATCATTGGAAAACTCACAAAGTCTTTTGGCGTGTCTTCCTATTAGACAGTGTCCCATAAGAAAACCTATGGTTGAACCTTTGATACAGGCGGTTCGAGGCTAACAAACTCTTCGAGCGTTTTGAGTCTACACACGGCTAAACTTTTTTGGTTGCAAGGCAGTTTTTAATGCCAATGTACCTATATCTACAAAACATATTTAAATCGCATTAAGAAAACTCATAGTGATAAATTTGCACCACAGATATTCATTTTAAACGACTACATTCAGCTCATTTTAGTTTGTACAATATGGAACGCTTTTCATCCGGTCACATGACGACGTTTTTCTTCTCTAAAGACTCGATTGAGGTCGTGGTACATAACATAACACGACCCATACCGTGTCGTGTATAAACTTCTTTGTTTTTTGTACCCATCACGTCCTTAAACAAGTCATTTAAGTGTAAAAAAAGTGCAGTTCGTGTTCGTTCGTTAAGTACGACTTTTTTGAGTAATTTGAAAAAAAAATCAAGTGTGACTCATGTTGGTTTCCTCAAAACGAAACCACTCAGTTATTTCTGGTGTAAAGTGTAGCTTCGTTTCATAATGGTCAATTTTAAACGAGCAATGAGCTGTCGTTTGAGTCGAAAATCTCATGGTGTTGCCAGAATTCACCTGAATTTCGAGATGTTATTAATTTTTAAATTGAAATGCAAAGTCAAAATAATTTTTTTCTTTTGAACTTGTAAAAAAAAAATTTAATCTGCTCAATCGAATTCTAACTACACCATGAGATTTTTAACTCAAACATCTACAATGAACTCAAGAAACCTCTCCATAGAAATGACGGAATGGTTTCGTTGTAAATGAACCATGACCTGTTTTACCCTATCTTATGACTAGATTGAAGTCTTGTTACTAAACCCATCAACCCAACATGATCCCGACGTGTATAGACTTTCGTGTCTATATAAGCCAACAACACGAACTTACACAGATAGGTACAGAAAATCAACATGAACAGTCAACACGAATAGACGCGCTTTTCTTGTCGTCCAGTTTAAAGTATGCAAACTATGTGAAAACCAATTACAAAAAGTCTAACCGAAAAAGAAAGAAATTTACTAACGTGAAACTCATTTGAAAGTGTTAAATAAATTTCTTTTCTTGGTGAAAATTATTTCCTTGTCTCGTTGATATACTGTATTTTGTTTGTTGCACTCTGAGAGCCTTTTAATTTAAGAGATGTCTACTGCCAATCTCCGATCAAAAACAGTAAAAGGTGCACCACCTTCTCAACTCACACAAACATCATCACCATCAACATCAACAAAACAATCGACTCCTATTGATGTTCCCCTCACCGTCAAGCTATTGGAGGAGCGTCTCACCGATCAGACAAAATCTATGCGCATTAATTTTGCAGAGGAAGTTAAAAATTTGCAAAAAGAATTTCTTCTGAAGCTAGAACAAATCAATGCCAACTGGAACAAACGATTTGATGAGATGGGTTGCAACATAACAAACATAGTTGAGCGAACTGACCGCCTGGAAGAAAAAACAACACTACATCGCAACTTCACCATGCAGAAATTTCAGCTCTTAAGCAAAGATGTAACACCTTGGAAAAGAAAGAAGTGGCAAGTGATGCAATACTTTTCGGCATTCCAGAACAACCCAACGAAAATCTAAACAATTTGTTTAATTGGCTTTGTAACACAATCAATTGCGAGCCGCCTTTGGTACGTAATATTTTTCGTTCAAAAAAGAGAAATAAAAGTACCAACAACTATACATCTGCACCAACACCAATCGTCATCAAATTAAATAATGCATATGAGCGCAACACTATTCTGATTCTGATGTCAGCTGCAAACTACCGCAAACAAAAACCAACAGAACTGCGACTCATCGATCTGGGCACTGGGCATTGAATCAAACAACAGCTGTTATCTGAATGAGAGTCTAACTAGACAAACACGATTTCTCTTGAACAGTGCTCTTACTCTCAAACGGAAACATCAACTTTCTTCTGTGTATACAAAGAATGGATCGATCTATGTGAAGAGGACGGTGCATGGAAAAAGCTTTCTTATTGAAAGCTCTGAAGATATGCTTGGTGCTTGCTGCTGCTGCGACGTAAGAAAGAGAAATTATATTTATCTTAGGTAATACGTAATTAGTTTTTATATTTTGTGATTTATATATTTCATCTATCGTTATTTGTAATCCCAATTTCCATCTCTCCTATTTAAATCGTCTCCTCTTGAAAAGCTTGATTGCACTTTTTTTTTTTTTTTTTTTTGTGTGAGTGAAGAGTCAACATCCACTATGTTAAATGTTATTTCCAAATGTTATAAGGGTCTCAAAGTATGTTATTTAAATGCGCGTAGTCTAAATGATATTAAGCTTGATTATTTGAAATACTTATTTTCCAATTCCTGTATTGATGTTATCTGTGTGAGTGAAACTTGGTTTAAGCCCAGAGTACCTGATTCAATTTACAAAATACCTAATTATGAAATTCTTAGGAATGACAGAATTACTTCTACTACAGGTGGAGGTGTAGCCATTTATTATAGGTCAAACTTAAAATGTGAAGTAATTTGTCGGTCGAATGGTAGTGGAATTGAATATATTATAGCCGAAATGAGAGATTCGAACACCAAATGTGTGATAGCATGTGCTTATAGCAATAACAGACAGTGTTCCTCAGTTCCTTTCTTCACAGCTATTTCCGAGTACTGTGTATTAAATGAACACACAATTATATGCGGTGATTTCAACATAAATTTATTGAAAAGTGACACGCTTACTTTTCAAATCAGGGACTTAGTGTCTTCGGTCGGAATGGATATAGTAAACACTACGTACCCTACTCGTTTCGCTAAAAATTGTTTACCAAGTCTTCTCGATTTATTTGTTGTGCCTAACTTGTCGTCTATTTTAAGGTTTGATCAGTTATCGTGTGATTTTTCTGATCATGACCTATTATACTGTTGCTATGATATAGAATTTTCTAGATCTGTTATCTCCGACTTTTTTTCAGTTAAAGATTTTAATTCTATTGATCTGAATGCACTACACATAGCAACTGCCTCTGCCCCTTGGTTTCAGTGTCGTTTATGTTCTGATCCAAATGATAAAGCGAACATGCTTCAGTCTGTGCTTATTGATTTGTTTGATCAGTATGTACCAATAAAAACGGTAAAGGTACAAAACAGGGCATGTCCATGGCTAACATCTAATGTGATTAGTTCTATAAAAAGACGAAACATTCTGTACAGCAAATGGAAACGTAGGCCAACCAATGCAAACTGGAACACGTTCACATCAGCGCGAAACCATGCAACTTCCGTACTACGTGCCTCGAAAAAAAATTATTACGCTTCAAAATTAAACACCTCCCTTCCAGCTAAGAAACTTTGGGGAAACCTGCGAAAAATTGGCGCTCTTGGCGGAAAAAATACCATTGGTTGTGCTCTTGATCCTGATGTTCTGAACGAACATTTTCTGGCTGAGAACTCGAGCTCACTAAGTCTTAATTTTGAAAGATCTGTGAGTATTTCTACAGCACCAAGACTGGTCGATTTCGCTGTGGCAACGGAAGATGAAGTCATCCAATGTGTATCCACAATCAAATCTGATGCTAAGGGCGAAGATGGCATACCAATTCGTTTTATAAAACTTATCTTGCCTCAGATTGTGTCTCATCTTACGCATGTAATAAACTGGTGCATAACAACATCAACGTTTCCCCAAATATGGAAAATTGCTGAGTAGGCTAGAGCCTAGGGCGGCAGATTTTAAGGGGCGGCAAATTTTAAAAGGCGGTAAATTGGGTATTTTAGCATTTTAGTAATACACAGTAGATATACTGAACACTCCTACGTCCGTAATCCGTATATGAAATAATACTAACGCACAAGATATGAGTACTTATGCGATCATAAATTTTGAAAAAATCCCAATAGCGTTTCAATATTAATCACAACTTAAATTTTGTAATTTTTACCAATTTTAAAAATAAATGGACGCTACTTCAAGCTATAAAAATAATATTTAACCCTGAAGAGAGTGAATCTGACGCGTTGGTCAGCGAGAGAGGACGCGTGTAAGAGTTTGAGATATTCTTGGCACGAAGTTTTTAAGAATTTGAATTCAGTCAAAGATGATTTTACTGAAAAGCCTGTAACGCGACAAAAAAAATGGCGGAAGATTGTTTTGAATTTGGAGAAACTGGAAACGATGGTAATGGTTGTTGTGTGGAATGTTTCCTTGGAAAAAAGAAACAAAGTAAATATTCAAATTGAGGTTTCCGGCGTATATTTGATCAACGTTACCGATCTTTAAGAATAACTCCGTAAGTTTTTCGTAGCTGAACGAGAGAATTTCATGCACTTTGAAGATTCGAAGAAAATGCCATGGAATTAAGCATACAGAAGCAATATACCACAGATATCGGAAAAACTCAACTCATTCCCCCATTGCCATTATCCATGAATGGTACCTGCATCCAAGAAGCCGAAAAGCGGGCAGTACTTGGTATATGTGTGTAAACGATGATCTTTGTTGGAATGAACACGTATTTGAAGTCGCCAAAAACGCTGCCAAATGCTTAGGCTTCTTGAGACGATGCAGGAAGTTCTTCAACCCTTCTGATCTTGCTATAATTTATAAGGCCTTCATCTGCCCAAAACTAGAGTATAACTCCCATATCTGGTCAGGTGCTTCTCAAACATCTTTGCGCCTACTTGATAGGGTACAAAATAGAGCGTTAAAATTGATAGGTGATAGTTCAATCGTAGAATCGATTGATTCTCTTGAACATCGTCGAAACGTTACCTGTCTCTCTCTTTTTTATCGCTTTTTTCATAAACAGTGCTCTAGTGAAATAGCCAGCTGGATTCCTCCCCTGAAACAATTTAGCCGCAACACCCGACTCGCTAGGAATGCTCATCAGTTTGACCTTGAGCCCAACTTCGGACGCACAGTCAAGTATAGAGATTCGTATTTCAGTCGCACCACCCGAATGTGGAATGCTTTACCTGGCTCTGTGTTTCCCCTGCATTACGATTCACAAAGGTTCAAAAGCAATGTGCATCGGTGTCTCCTATTAAATCCTCTCCTATTTTCCTAAATGCTCGCACTGTGTTCTATAACATTATAAGGGTAGTCATCACCCCTTGATGTGTACGCTAATAAAAAAAAAACAATCTCTTCTAATATCAAAACGATTTGATGAAATATCAGAAGAAGTTATAAAAATGGCAGCTAGTGAAACTTTCAGGGTTAACACGTTCTTGTAATCATAGAAAAGCTCGTGCCCGAGCTGGAAAATCGGGAAAAGGCATACAACGGATTTAAAGTGAAGGTTTCCTTTCCAACCAAAATCTGTGAGTTGTTACCTACGACCTTGATGGAAAAAGCCATTTTGTGGGAAAGAAATGTATCCTTACGACTTAGAAAATGATTTAGTTCAGGAGTGCGTGCACATTAGACCGGTTCAAAAAAAGTGACTTTTTTCTTTTTCTCGATGCACATCGATTTTTACCTTCGAGTAGGTGTAAAAACAAGCCTGTTAAGATTTGAGCTCGAAAAATTAATATTTAGAGGTCGCTCATCGCAGATTTCCATTTCCCATACAAATTGTATGGGGAAAAAAACATATAATTTTTGGAGTTTTATATTTCGGTCTAGAAGCAAAGTGCCGAGATGAGCGATACATATTCTAATATAAAATTTGTTGTTCTACAAAAAAGGTTTCTTATGATTTTTCGACAAATTCACTCCTTCAAAAGTTATTCAAGGTTAAAGGTTGAACAAAAAATTTTTTTTTTTGATTTCTGACAAAATGTTAAAATTTAACACTTAAAATCATAAAATCATTCGCTTATGATACATATTTTTATAGAAAATTAATTGTTCTACAAAAAAGGTGTTTTATTATTTTTCGACAAATTCACTCCTTCAAAAGTTATTCAAGGTTAATTAAATAATTAATTAATTAATTAATTTTTTCAGAAATCAAGAAAAAACTTAAATTTACTCTAAATTAAATTTTGACCTTGAATAACTTTTGAAGGAGTGAATTTGTCGAAAAATGATAAAACAACTTTTTTCTAGAACAATTAATTTTCTATAAAAATATGTGTCATAAGCGAATGATTTTATGATTTTAAGTGATACATTCTAACATTTTGTCAGATATAAAGAAAAAAAAATATTTGTTCAAACTTTAACCCTGTATAACTTTTGAAGGAGTGAACTTGTTGAAAAATCATAAAAGACCTTTTTTGTAGAACAACAAATTTTCTATTAGAATATGTATCGCTCATCTCGGCACTTTGCTTCTAGACCGAAATATAAAACTCCAAAAATTATATGTTTTTTTCCCCATACAATTTGTATGGGAAATGGAAATCTGCGATGAGCGACCTCTAAATATTAATTTTTCGAGCTCAAATCTTAACAGGCTTGTTTTTACACCTACTCGAAGGTAAAAATCGATGTGCATCGAGAAAAAGAAAAAAGTCACTTTTTTTGAACCGGTCTAGTGCACATTCAATGTCACATTTCTTCTCAAGGAATTTTGATAAGCCCAGATTGTGGACCATTGAAAAGTCTGTCTTTGTTTCTGCGACTACGGAATTTGGAGAATATTCATCTAAATTTGGATATAACACTTCACATGGCTTTATAAACACCAGATGTTCAGATGATGCTTGAAGCGGATAAAAAACTCTCTACGATCTATTTTAAGTCTAGGAAAGCTTAACGCCTCATCTCTGTTGTGCATAGAGTCAGAACTAATGAATAAGATATTATTAGACGATAAGATTATGTAAAACTTAATTGATTTTACATTAACCGGATTGTTAACAGATTATTTAATAGGAACTTTTTTGTATTGTTTTTAGACTGTAAATGCAATAAAAATAATATTTAACAAGAACAACGTACATATACATACATATACCGACTAATAATTATTTTGTATTAGCTCTGTTCGTATGAAGCATACCTTTCCCCACCTTATACTAAGTACATGCTGCCATTTTTAGGTCAGTTAAAATCTTCAATTGCTTGTGGGTAGCAAAAATAATCTAGAAACCGACATAACCATCCTCTGGTTCACAATCAAACTAATAACTTGAAAAAGTCCAGGTAATAAGAACGATACCACACAAATTATAAAGTTGCAATTTCAGAATAAGTATAGTTAATTTAATTGCGAATTTAACTAGCGCATTTAATTTCAATTATCAATTTGGGGGTGGCAAAAACTAACAGCAAGTTTGTAAATATGTCACTGGACCGACCGACCAGGATGAACTACCTCTGGTTAATAGCGTCTCCTATTGTGACAGTTTCAGCGATATTTCCTCAATTGAAAAGAAGCTAATAGCATTTCAGTTGCAAACCCAAGTCCAGCTGCTGTTGACCCAAAAATGATCATACAGTCCCTATCTTTATTAAGGTCAATAATGAGTCATTAATAAACTTTCAATTAATTGTCTAATTACAAAATAATAACTCAATCCGTTATCAGTTATGACTTCTCAATGACCATTGTTGTACCTACAGTGTGTTTCGCTTAAAAGCCCTTTCAACTTAATTCTTCCATTCAAGGATGACTTTACATTGAATTGTGTTCTATAAATAAAATAAAAATAATATATCAACTTTTCTACTCGTGAATTAATTGCATTTCATGCCAGTTTTCGTGCCAATAATAGCGTATTTTCCATTTTCAATATAATTAATTGATCTTTCGTTGCCATGGGGAGTAAGTATGCTGCATGCAGCAGCCAAAGAGGCAGATTCCACGCATTGGTCGGTCGATCGGTCGGTTGGTCGTCCCATGACCTTTCTCACAATGACTCCATACAAAATGGGAATCATAATGCGAAACGAATTTATATACGTTCATCATACATTCGGTTCATTCCATTTAATTGGATTCGTTCAAATGACTGAAAAAGAGTATTGCAAAAACAAAAAAACAGTTCATATGTGAAGCTTATGCGCAGGTATTGTATATAGTGCCGAGTAAATGGTGCCCCGGAGAGGAATTATAATTAATATTATCATTATTAATTGCCACATGATATAGGTACATATAATATTATAGTAAGCGTGGTATTCCAAACGCTTCTCCACACACTCAACCCTCTCGTCATGACACAAACCGACTCATCGGGCATTCGATGATGACGACGACGACGACCGACGGACGCCGACGGCAACGTGGTGACGCCGACGACGCGACGGGCAAGTCTGTCGATGGTTGCCCGCGGAGTTCGAAAGTATTATTGTAATTACAGGTGAAGTGCGGGAAAAGGTTCACTAAGACGAAATAAATCCGAAAACAACTCGAGGGCATTCGCATTCAAGTTTCACACTTAACTTTGGATTATTATTGTTTGTTGCCGTATGCCATCCCTTTACACGCATAATACGGCCAATCATTGTAAATTTATATACGCGTACACGATACTTGTGCTGTTTATTATTTTTATTTTTCTGACTTTTTAATGCACAATATTTATGAGAGAAGTAACAAAAAAAAAAAACTTTAAGCTCTTTTTGGCAGCACAGTCATAACAATTGAGCTGTCGCGTTGTGAGTGGAATTCCTAAGTTGCGATGAAGGTGGATAGGAGGCAAAATAAAAACAAGCTTACTTTTGGCTATTAAAAGTAACTAATCATGTTTGGGGCTTTTTAAAGACAATAGATTTTGACATGACAGTTTATGACAAGCCGCAGCTACATACCAACCAAAATGTAGGTACGAGTATATCTACAACCATCATGCTGTCCATTAATGAATAATTCAATTGGCAATAGATTTTTAATGGACAACGTTTTGTTTTCGATGTAATAAATTGTGTCCACATTAAAGTGTTGTATGAGCAATTGGGGCCAAGTCATATTCCCACAGGGGAATCAATGGCTTTTATGTAGTACCTAGACAAACGTCAATAAAAAATTAAACGCTTTGTTATATTCTCATGGAAGCATACTTTTGTGATACGCTTTGGGCAATATGATGTACGTTATGACATCAGGAATCAATTTAGGAGGAAATTACATTCTCCTGTATTATGAACAACATTTCTTTTGTTTTAAGGCTCATAGAGGTGAAGAGAATGAGTGTATCGAGCGCACCTACGAAAAGGATATAATTAGAGAGGAACAACCTTAACATATACATATATGTACCTACAGATACCTACTTAGATTTGAATGTATCTTCTGCTGTGGGAAAGACTGCAGATATGACTTATAGTAACAGAGGCAATCGTAATACATACTATCCAACCAACTAGGACTTTTTCGTCATCTACACAGTCTATTTTTGGCCATATTTACTCCTTACTTCTACTTGTGGAATAGTTGCAGTATGTCGGCTGACTCAACTATGTTGCAATTCCTTTGATTGAATTTCTTTTACTACAAAGGATGCAACCCCCCCACTTGATTATTGCAATTTTGTTAATGGAAGAGCTCACATCAACGTTTTGCTGGACAGAGCTGAGAGACAACAAGGCATTCAAGAAGAGCAAGAAAATACGTATCATTCAAAAGTGCTGCAAATTTTTAGTCGATGTTGCGAGACCTTTGGGAAGGCAGGGATTACCTTTTCGTGGTCATATTGAGTCCGATGAGGACGATGAAAAATTTCGACAAATCACGACATTGCCCATTAATGAAAAATGGTTGCACGGGTCTTCAAAAAGGCCGCGAGGTGTGACGTATCTTATTCCGACTATACCCAAAATAAATTTATTGATCTCTTGGGTACTAAAATTCGAAAAATCATAGAATTAGAATATTTTTTTCTTATAATTTTATGACAATTTTCGGATAAAATAAAATAAATCAATTACATTTTAGAAAATATAAGAAAGGTTGGTGACATTCATTATTTTCAAAACATTAAAGAAAATAGATTTGAATGCCACTTCAAATAATTAAAAAGATAGTGAATGAGATAAATTAAGCAGGAATTTTTTATGTAATGGTTGACACAACTCCTGACTTATCGCATCAAGATCAACTTGCTGTTAACAATAAATTCCACATTCGATGCTTAGTCCAAACCGAAGAGAAACCTGTCCCTATTGAACGCTTTTTGGAAAAGGATGTCGTTCTAACAAAAAAGACTGGAGAAGAGCTGGCCCAAAAAATCATATCTACACTTCAATCAATAGGTATTTCTGTGAAGAATATTGTATTCCAATCCTATGACTTTGCCGAAAATATGTCCAGGAAGTGTAATGGTACCCTGAGAAAATTGTCAGAAAAATGTGGAAAGAAAATCACTTACATTCCTTGTCAAGCGCATAAATATTTTCTTTGAAACAGCATGCAATTCAAGCGTGCTGATCAAAGAGTTTTTTAATAATTTGGAAGCATTGTTTGTTTTTTTCTATGGTAGTACAAAACGTTTTCAATGTATGCAAGAAAAATTCAAGAACATTGAAAACTCCTTGCAATTGAAAAATTTGTCAAAAACTCGATGGACTGCTAGAGCTGAAACAGTAAAGGCTGTGTGGATATCTTTTGAAGGCATTGTAAATGCTTTAGAAGGAATAAAAAGCGATGCCAGTTCTTTTGATAACAAAAGTCGTACCTATGCTTCTGGACCTTTGAAAAAAATCTTAGATTTGGATTTTATTAGTTCGTTATATTTTTGCAAAAATGTCAAGCTTATAGTTAAAAATTTGACCAAAAATCTGGAGGTGGAAGAGTTAAACGTTGTTGATGCTTCATTACTGATTTGAAGCACATTGGAATTATTTCAATAAATGAACGATGGTGACTTCATTTGCTGAAAAACTAAAGATAAGTCCCGAAAACGATTTTGTGGAACATAATAGAATGCGTCGATTACCAAAGAGAATTGATAAAAATTCTGAAACTGTTTTTGTAGTCGATCTAGAAACATTTTATGGAAAAGAGTTCAAAATGGTTCTTCAAACTTTAATCTCGCAAGTAAAATATGTTTTTACAGATAATTTTACCATTTTTGAACCTTTTTTTTAAAGAAGATGTGGACTGCTACTTCAATCTTCGGAACTGCAAATTCTTCTTTTTCTTCTTCTTCTTTCCATTTCTGGCGTTACGAGTAGTGATCTTGAAGCGATCACAACTCTCCCACTTTTCTGCTTCACACTAGTGATCCGCCTGTGGGGTACGCCGCGTTGACCTCAGAAAGCGTCGGCAAGCCTCCCGGTTTTGGATTGTTCCATGTCTGAGGCCAACCAAATGCTGCTGTTTTTGCATTTGCTTGTACCAGGAGTGTTTTGGCCTGCCTTTTCTTTTTCGTCGCGAATTTGTTGAAACGTTGTACGATATTGCCTTTTGGACGGGGTTCTGCGGATCTCTCCTTTGAACATGACAATACCAACTGAGCCGGTCGTGCTGAATTTTGTCCAAGATGGTACTTTTGACATGAAGGCTTCCACGGATCTTAGTACTTCTAATTCGATCAAGCTTTGTTACTCCTGCTGTCATCCGAAGCATCTTCATTTCGGCTGCCGTCAATTTGCTCTTTTCTTCTTTTTACTTGTGAGAAATGCTTAAATTTCGACTATATTGTCAAAGATGTATTCAAATTAAGAGATGTGATTCCGTAAGCCTTGAAACTAATTTGCTACATGTTAACTGCTCCTATGTCGTCGGCTTCTTGTGAGCGGTCATTTAGTAAACTTAAAATAGTTCTTATTTATTTGCGTATGACGATGGGCAGTGATAGGCTAGTTTCATTAATGCTTCTTTATTCCTTAAAGTATATTGTTGATAATATTCAACCTACTGAGGTCGTCAAGAAATGAGCATTATTAAAACACCGGAAAATTGGATTTTAAATTCCAATTTATGAACTTTTTTTTAACTAATCATAAAATTTTTAAAGACTAAAATCAAAGAATGTGTGCACTTTCTTATACCAAATACTAAGTTATAATATTATTTCTTATAAATACTTTAAATTTTTTTGTTTTGTTGTTATATCGTTATATTGCTATTATTAATTAATTTTTTGTCAATAAATGAATTTGTGTGAAATGAACACCTTTCCGTTTTTAATTACATACTTTTAGTTTTATTTATTTACTAGCTGAGACGCCCGGCGCTGCGTTGCTCGGTTGTCGGGTCTATAGTTTTAAGGTTCCCTTTCTCGTTCTTCTGCTTCCGTGGGAATATGGGGATGAATATATTTTTTTTTTAGTTGGATTATGTGACAAAATTATGGCAAAAGAATTTTTAAAATCTTTCCAGTAGTTTCTAGGTCTCCGTTCCCAACCCCGTTCCTATGGGAATATGGAGATCAAACCTTGACAGGAACCATCTCTGGACTAAACTGTCTACCCTGAAAATTTTATAAAAATCCGTTGGGTGGTTTAGGAGTCTATACCGGACATCCAAACATATGCAGTCGGCAATTCTTAGGACTAGTCGACATTTCATAAAAATTCACCCCCATGGCTTGGACCCTCGTTACGCCCCTGGTGACACGCAATAAAGCAGACAAGCTAACAACTTCGCCACGGACACCACCATTAAAGAAATTTTTGAAAATAGTTGAAAATTTTGGAACAACAGATTGGGATCAATCAAATATTTCTGTGAGAAGTTGAGGTGACCTGCAATTTTCTACTGGTTCACTCTCTCCACCGTCAGTTGTTCACTTCACGTTCTTAGCAACTTTAACCGTTTTTACTTTGCATTGTCTATGCAAGAAAAGTCTAATATCAATCAATCTCTCCAGTGCTTTGAGGAGAGAATATGATACGAGTTTTTGTTCAAAGTTCCTTGTATAGTTAATATATTCGGACGGTTTCCGAAATTTGGCACAAAAACTACATTAAAACTATGTACTGGAATGTGGATAGTTTGAGGTAACCTCTTATATTATATTTTCCACTTTAGGCAGAATCGATCTTATCTATGTAATGCTGATTTGGGATTTGTAAGACTTGTTTTCATCCTTCCCAGTTGGATTGCTAACCTACTGTGTTGTACTTTTTTGTTTAAACAAAAGTTATTTTGATGCTAAATACTGGTGAGACCAAAACTCTGTCAAAAAGCCAGGGGTGTGCTGTGAAAGGTTTTGAAAAAATTTTTCTTAGTCTAAATGCATCAGATTTTGTACATCGTTTCTCAAAAATAAACCTCCTTGCTTTTGACGAATGGTAGCCTCGTCGTAAGTCCTGTAAGTATAGTGAGAAACAGTTGTATCACGCTACCAGGTAGCCAAAAGACTTCGACCAGATACAGGCCTATGTCTTTTTTTGTATAGCTATGAGCTAAACTATCTGTATCCATTCCGAGCTAAAAATAAAAATAAATAGGGTGGCGCAACAGAGCGAGGAGCCCCTGGGCCTAGCGCATTTCTCACAACCATCCCTTGTGAGGGAATGGAGGGGATGGTGGTACCCGTGGTGTGATGGATAGCATGTCCGCCTGTTAATCCAGAGGTTCGAGTTCGAATCCCACCAGAGGCAAAAATGTTTTTTCTACGGGTATCGCCTTTCGCGAGGAATTGGCAAGTCCTCCGTTAGTATTCATTCATTCATTGCCATGAAAAGCGCTTTCTCGATTAGCCGTTCGGAACCGGCAGAAAATTGTAGGTCCCCTCCATTCCGAGCTGTATTTGGTCATTTCTTTAAGCAAGAAACAGGGCATTTTAAGTTCATAATAGCAAGATTATACCTTGTACCTTTAATAGGTAGGCGGTGCCCCTGGTTAATGGCTGGCTCCCTGTTGCATAAGGGTTTCGAAACAAAGAAACATCGTTGAAAAAAATGCTTTTCCACGGATAACGTCTTTCGCGAGGAACAAGAAATTTCTCCGATAGTAATTTCATGCAACGAGAAACGATTTCTCGATTAGTCGTTCGGAATCAGAAAAAATTATAGATAAGCTCCTTCCATTCGGCCACTCTGTTGCGCCATACTATTTATTTATTTTATCTGTAAACAAAGGTTTTTCCAGGCCAGTTGATTGATATAACAGTAAGAAATCGCTTGTTGAACAAAATTAAATTTTTCCACAGTCGAAAAAAAAATTAAGCAGTAACTGGGTTTTGTTGATAAAAAGATAGTCGTAAAAAAATTAAAATGCCTGGGCACTAGGGATGTCAAAAATATATCGATATAAAAAAATATCGATATATTTCGTTCGGGTGGTACCCGTGGTGTGATGGATAGCATGTCCGCCTGTTAATCCAGAGGTTCGAGTTCGAATCCCAAAAGAGGCAAAAATGTTTTTCCCACGGGTATCGCCTTTCGCGAGGAACTGGCAAGTCCTCCGTTAGTATTCATTGCCATGAAAAGCGCTTTCTCGATTAGCCGTTCGGAACCGGCAGAAAATTGTAGGACCCTTCCATTCCCTCACAAGGCATGGTTGTGAGAAATGCGCTAGGCCCAGGGGCTCCTCGCTCTGTTGCGCCACCCTATTTATTTATTTATATCGATATATATCGACGATATTTTTTTCACCGATATATCGATATATCGATATAAATATTCATGTATCGAAAAGGTATGAAAAATGATACTTTTTTCGGGTACTAGAAACTAACCTGCAAACATACGAAATTTATTGAAAAAAAAACTTTCCTCTAACTCAAAAATTCGTTTCTATATCTGTCACTGTTAGTTTTGTTTTACAGGAACAACCCATAAAATTCATGCAACGTTAATTGATCACTGGGCACTGGGGTTGAAAATCATTTTTATTTGTTGTTCAATATTTTGGGTTTTTTACGACACATTGTAAAATATGCCAGAAGTTAAAAGTAAAAAGGATTTGCAAACCCTTGTGCCCAGTGGTCAATGAAACGTTGCATGAATTTTATGGGTTGTTCCTGTAAAACAAAACTAACAGTGGCAGATATAGAAACGAATTTTTGAATTAGAGGAAATCCATGCAAAGTGCCCCTACTCATTACCCACTGTAAGTAGGTAGATGTAGATACATATAAACTCTGGAGTCTGGACCGCGACTGGCTTGTACATATATACATATAAACCGCAATTCGCAAAAAAAATCAATTCCTTATGTTTGTTTTTCTTACTACTTTTTTTTTATTATTTTTTCTCATTTTTAAGGTCGCACATTTCATTATTTAAAATATATCGATATATCGATATATCGATATTTTTCTGATTCGATATATCGATACTTGATATTTTTTTTGATATATATCGATACGATATACAGTAGACGCTCGATATAGTGAAGTAATAAAAACCAGCCATTTTCACTATTTGGAGATTGTTCACTATTTCGAGCGGGATGCTAGAAACGCTTTCCAAAGCTAAATTTGATCAAAATTGCACATTTTGTTCAGTGTGAAGATAAATCTATTTATTTAATCTATAAACAAACACTTTAATCAATTTGACTGCTAAAAACAAAAACAATTCTTAATACATCATCACTACATACATAGTATAAAACAAAGTTGTTTTTTCTGTCCCTACGTCCCTATGCATGCTTAAATTTTTAAAACTATACGCAACGGATTTTGATTTTTTTTAATGAATAGAGTGATTCAAGAAGAAGGTTTATATGTATAATAGATACATTTTATAGCAGATAAAAGCCGAGAAATTTAAAGATTTGTATCGCGATGTCGTAACAACATTTTTTTCTGCGCTTTCATTGCAAACGCTGGCTAAACCTTACGAGATTGAGCAAATTTATGTACTACGGAATTGTATATCTTAAAATGATGAATAAAAAGTTCGCGGCAGCATATGTTTATCTCCTAAGTATAACCCACAGTAACCATTTTTATCTCTTACATATTACAAAAAAAAATATGGGTTATTTACCAAGCTATTTTAAACGATACAATATCATTCCTTATCCAATTTAATACATTACAGTATGTGATTGAAATGAATATTTTCGAAGATATTACAGACTTAAAAATTGCGGGACGTAGCGTTTGCTTTTTTGTTATTTTATACCCGTACGAAGCCATAGCGGACGCTATGCTGTTATATACAACGTTCACAGTTTTTCTGTAGTGTATTTAGTATCAACACTGTACCCGTGCGAAGCCGGGGCGGGTCGCTAGTACTCATGTAAAATAATATAAAACAAAAACATTTTAACTCATAAAAACGAAAAATTTACATTAATGTACATAAATATAACATGTACAGATTAGCACCTTTTTTCACTATAACAATCAATTTTTTGGAAAGTAGTTTGCTAATTTTGTCTGTTGTTGTATTGTACAAAAATAGGAACATAGCAAACACTTGCGTTCTACTGAGTCAAGTGACAACTTTCCTTTGTGATTCAGTGTGAGATGTACGAATGAACGGTAGAATTTGTTCAAATGCAGTCGACATACTGTAGACGCATTGCAGCTGCAATATTCTTGTTCAAACCTGACAAAAAGTATGTGTTCACTATTTCGAGATCTTTATTGTTCACTATTTAGAGTAGTGCATGTAAAATTTTGGGTGTTCACTATACTGGATAGTTCACTCTTGCGAGATTCACTATATCGAGCGTCTACTGTATATCGATATATTTTTCCATTTCCATCATCCCTACTGGGCACTCAGTGCTTCTGTTTTGAAATCGAATACTGCACTTTCTTAAAAAAAACACACACACCCCATACGCCAATTTAACAACCACTCATGTCTGCTAGACAAGTGACATTGACATTTCCTTTTATTCGTCCATCTCCTTCCATAGTTTCATTTACCCATCTTTGTATTGACACATGTTTCCATCAATTCACGGCTTTCATAGCTTCCCTAAAAAAAAACTCAATGCAAATTGAAGTTTGAAATCGATATAAGCACTAACAACCGATTTGAGTGATTCATTTAATTTGCACACGCACAAAGACTCTCAAAGTTTTTCCAGACGATTTAGGCTCATCTCGGTCTTAAATTTCAACCTTCCAGATTTTTCCTTCTATAGTCATAGAAAAAGTTTCGTTTGTTCGATTCATTTCTATAAATTCTCACACACACATCCATCTATACAATGAGTATACATGTGTGTATCGAAATCCATAGCTTCCGGTCGGGTCTTGTTGGCCTGACCATGATACGAATATGATGGTAACATTTGTCCCCAAAAAGATTGAACCATTTGCACCATGTCGACTGTCGGTCGTCGTAGTTGGCTGAGCGATGTCACATGCTCCATCTGCATTTGACTGTTGGTTTCACCCCCGCCTGTTTACGGTTTATGAATGTATCCTATCTATTGAACATTTATCGGATGGACCAATTGGATGAATGAACGAACGAAACGAAGCAATGAACGGATCGATATGCAAATTGGAATTCATTCGTAGCAGAGGTTTTTCGAGGTTAAATTGGTTCAAATTGTGCAGATATCAACAAAGCTACGGGTGTTTTGAACAATTCGATTGAGTTTCAGTTTTTCTTTGTGGCATGCAGACTGCGGATGCTGGGGTTGAAAAAGGCGGTGAATGGTGACAAACCAATGACATGTATACAAGATGTTCAAAAACATTTAATATTGAGAACACGTTGTTGAAGAAATAAGTGACGATGACCCAAACACTCAAAGCAGACGAAAATTTATAGCCTACAAAAGAGTAGTTTCCGGTTAACTGAGCCCACTTAGCAGATTTTCCCTTACACTTAAAAAAAAGTTTAGGTACAATCAATCCTTGACCTGAACTGCGGGGGTCATATCCGTGAGTTCAGTCTTATGTCAATTACAGTTTCTCTATTAACTGCTCTTCTTCGACCCACCCTTTATCTGCTGTCCGACTGTTGTCTGTTTCTAACTCAAAAGCCGTTGGATGAATGATTCACAGAAAGTTCATTGCGCTGGCACCCTTAGAAACACATACGAACCTATAGGTAGGTAATATCAATTTTTTATTTTGGCTGTGGGGTAGAATTTATTACCAAGAAAAGGACCTTGAAGAACTCTAACTGAAGGATCTCCTGACTGTCTTCTACTCAGAAACGAAAAAGATTTCGACGCTCTAATAATTATAATGGTCCGCCATGATGGAGAGTTGAATGTTCTTTGATCAAGTCAACCTACCGGAAAAGAGGACCTTGAAGCCTTATTTGTACAAATTATGTACCTTATTGTGTAATCCGCTCACTCATACTATCTTATTTCCAAGAAATGAACAATAAAATGTCAATAATCTAATTCGATGAGGATGAAGATGAATAGCTGGTATACGCTCTCTAAGGCAATGACCCGGGGTCTAGATATACCATCCCACCACTTTTAGAACCTATCCAATTGATGACTTTTTACTAAATAGATGCACTCTTGCCAAAAAAACGTGACACATTCAAACTGACAAAAATCTCAATGCAAACGTGTTATTTTCCTTTTTGTCGGTTGAAGTTCGGGGAACTTTTTCTTGCCGACAAAAAGAGGAAGAGCCTTTTTCATCAGCACGTATTGCGAAGTTCGTTCTTTTTCTGGGGGTCAACTGATGTTACCACTATACATCCCCATGTGTTCGCAGGAGATACGAATGAATGGCTAGTTCGTTGCCGCACCGCCACCATCGACCGTGCTTTGGAGGTGAGTTCTAGAGATTATGTGATTAGCGCGAGCGCGCACTAGCAATGTGTTGAAAGACCATGTTGTGAAGAGAGATGGTGGCCCATTGGATGGATGAACATATGGATGTGAATATGACGGATTATTGGATGCGGCATCAAGAGGTTAGTGTTGAACAGATGAAAAGAACTATCATGAAGTGCGGATCAATCAAAGAGTTTTTACTGCACAACCGGGTGGAGATGTATTTAAGTCGTCGAGGTGAGATCTTCACGTATTCAAAACAACGTCATTTCGTCAGTCATCGTTAAAGACAATAACATCTAGAGATGGCCCAAGGGCAAATGACCTCGTATGATGTGTTGTTGCATACAATGGTTTGAATGTTGTTTTCACGAGAATTATGAATCAAATTTTAAGTGACATTGTTCAAAACTTAAATTGAGGCTTAATGGAAATATATGTTTCCTTTTAAACTGTCTGTCTATGCATTTAAAGAATTACCGCACGTTCTTCATTGAATGTAGAACTGAAATTGCTCCTAAATATTTGCTTCCTCGAAAACAGAACGATCTTTTTCATCTGATACTGACTTAATAAATTTTTAAAGACAGGACACATGCCCCATTGTTTTTCATATTTGGCGCACCTACTTACAATTTACGAAATAAGTTTTTAGGGTGTTAACGTGTGGTAAGTAATTTGAAAAAGGTCTGACCATCTCGCATTTCTTGAAAAAAAGAAAAATAATAAAAGAATTTATTGTTTTCTTACGGAGTGTTGATTTTTAAAATCAAAATGAAAAGTTCAAGTGACCTTCACTCCTTATGCGTTTCGCCCAGGTACAAACAGTGGGCTCATCAGTTAGATGTTGTTTGTACCTTTCTAAGACGCAGTGTTTGGTCGATGTTTGTCGACACATATATAAAGTTTACAGTGCAAACACGCATTTCAACCAATTTCTTCTGTCAGCTCGTTTGAATCTAATAACTGTTCTCTTTTTTACACATGCAGGTTTTGCTGTGTATCTTTGAAATGAAACTTTATGTTTGATTCGCATGTGGTATTCAGTATAGCTATTCATATTCAAAAAAAGACCATGTTCAAAAAAAGACAAAAGCGTTGCAATTTGAAAAGATAAAAACACTGCCAATGAAGCTATGAATACTCTGATCCACTCTCCAAAAACATAAGTCTACTTATAATTGTTTAAAAAATTGTGTTTGCCATTCTGGGTGAACACCTTGTCGCGAAGTTTCGTCTGCAAACTAATCAGCTCTTATCAGAACAGTCTATAATGGACAACCAAATAAGTATAAAGCTACGTGCAGACGGCATATAAAAGCCGCACACGTTTACGGTTCTGACGTCATTTTTACGTCATAATTTGCGACAGACGCATCTCGTCTGAACACCCTTTTGGGACACTCCGCACATGGTTTGCGGATAATGTGCGACCGCGATGCCGCACATAAATGTGCGGCTTTTTGGCATTTCGTCTGAACACCCTCGCACATTTTTTGTGACAGTTTGCGTGCATGTGCGTGCATGTGCGATCTTCAAAATCATGTGCGGTGACACGACAATAGGACAACGCAATTGTGCATATTTTATGCAAATCAGTAGTGGTTGTGCAGTATAGTTGTGTTTTCAACATTTTTAAATAATTTCAGCACTTTTAAATTTATAAAATCAAAATAAAAAGTTCAAGTGACCTTCACTCTTTATGCGTTTCAACACTCCGTAAGAAATTAATAAATTCTTTTACTATTTTTCTATTTTTTCTTTAAAATTTATGTACGGATAAGCTTCGTCAACAACCACAAACCATGATTAAAACACAAAATTCAAACAATTTATTGAATTAACGCAAATCTGCATATGAACGCAAATGAGTGATGTGCGGACTTTTCCGCATATCGTGTGAATATATCGCACATCGACCGCAAAATTTGCGTACTCATTTGCGTACACTTGATGTTCGAGCAAATCAACGCAAACTAATGTGCATCTTTTGGGACAGATTCTGCACATCGTCTGAACACCTTTATATGCGAATTTGCGTACACTGATTTACGTATAGCATTTGCGTTGGATTTACAAGTTTTTATGTTACGTCAGAACCGCACATATTAGTGGCTTTTTATATGCCGTCTGCACGTAGCTTAAGCGCTGATAAATTTTAAAAAGATTCAAGAGCGGGCACATAGGCAACGAATTTGTAAGATCTAAGATCCCTTAAACATCCAAGAAATACAGAATCCTGTGTTAGATGTGGTTGGGCAGGGGTGCAGATGCAAGCAGTAGATGGTGATTTATTTTTAAGTTTAGGGGTAGCGTTCAAATCTTTCTTGGGTCGGAGCCAATTTGCTCCACCCGCGATTGGCTCCGTTTTTTTTTGAGATTTACTCCACTTTTTCCAACTAGACAATTTTGGATATAAACTCCAGACAGCCGAGCCGTGGATTGAAATGATGCAAATTGAAATTATAAATATAGAAGCGAAAAAAGTCAGTAGGGAGCGCAACGAAACTCTGGTAAAAGCGCATTTCAAAGGTCTACAAATTTATGCCAAATTCGGACTGCTAAAAAGACTTTGTTTGTGTAATTCTCTTGACTTTCCAGATCCTTGTGAAATGCAATATTTGTTTCAATTGTTTTCCAATTGTTGGCATGACATCGGTCTTTCACAGTCCCCACAAATAATTACAGCTCCGAAGTGGCCAATTGATGACTGATAACGCGATTTGGCATTGGTAATTGATTGCGAAAGCAAGATGAGTGCGAAAGGTTGTGTGGCAGGTGTGCCCATCATGCATGAACCAAAGGTTGTTTTAATCCATTACAAAAAATGGTTATTTTCTGTAACGTCACCGATAACTGAGGCAAAGAAACGTGTTCTTGGGTTAGTTAGTTAGTTAGTTGAAAACTTTATTTAAGAAACTAGCTTTAAAAAAATTTTACAATTTTGATTAACTTAAGTTTAATATGGGTTGGCCAAAATAGCCTTCTACCAGATTGACATTATGATTGAACTTTTATGTTTACATAATAATTATTTATTTATTTCAAAAGTTTCCTTCGAAGATGCGTTGCCTGTATATGAGTGCGGTGGTAGTATAATTATACAAAATTTCCCAGCCTAGTTTTCCATTTAGGACGTCTAACGTATTGCTAAATTCCATAACAACTACTCCAAAGTACCTTATCCGAAACTCCTTCAAAATGGGACATCTGGCGATGAAATGGTGCACATCTTCTCTCTCCTTGAGGTTGCATAGATCACATAGAATCGGCAGATCTGGTCGGTGTGGAATGTAATTTAGTTTTATAAGTTCACATCGGAGTTTGAATATAACGTGTATCATAATAATGTGATGGCGGTTCATTAAATATGTGCTCTCTTTTAAATTTGTATTTAGTTTGCTGTAAATCTGCCTATATTGTGAGGAATGTGCTTCTTGTTTAAAATTTCCATGCATGGTGTGACTCAATTTCTCTAATATGGTGCTGAATTTTTGACTTATGTCAACTGGGTTTATATCGAGGGAAAATTTAAAATTTTCTCCTACTCGCGAAGCTAGCTCCTCCCACTTTTCGACGAGATCTCCCCTGGATAAAATCACCTCCTGAAGAACTTTTTTTATGTAGCCTTTGCTCATCCATCTCCATCACTTTTAATATGTACTTGAAGTGCAGTTTTAGAGTCCTAAGGAACAATGGTGGTTCTGTTGTTTCCAAGTGAAGCGTATAGTTTGGGGTACTATTGCATCTCAGAGACTAAGTCGCACGAAGCTTAGAGCAAGCTCATTTGTACGTACTTATCTACGCTCTTCATCATAAATGCAAGTGTTAGAGGTTAGAAAACAGCAACACCAGCACAAAACGAACGTATAGAAAATATATATATGAGAAAAAAAAATAAATACAAATAGTGACATACAATATAGAACACCTAACATGAAAAACAATAATAATTAATTAAACAAAACTACTAAAAATAAAACAAAGTATAAACTACAAATATTTTGAAAAACAATAAACTAAGAAACATTGAACAAAAATCATGCATGTGGAGCACTGGTTTTAAATTTTTGTTTTAAACTAGATTTATTAATGTTGAAATCTAAAAGTAGGGAGTTAGAATTATATAATCTACTCATGCGCGATAGCGGCTCATTCATGCCGTAATTGGTTCTATGATGGGGGCAATGAATCAACTCCAAATTACGCAAGTGGTGAGATCCTCCACGGTAGTTAAAACCTATGGACGAGAGCAAGTAAGGAGCATCTATAAAGCCAGTCAAAAGCTGATGGAAAAATACTAGGTCGTTGTTGATACGTCTTTGACTAAGGGTTTGCAATTGCAAAAGTTTGATTCGATGTTCATAAGGAGGTAGATTGAATGGATCTTCCCAAGGAAGACCCTTCAAAGCAAAACGTATAAATTTATGTTGCACAGCCTCGATACGATGTTTATGAATTTCATATAGGGGAGACCAAACTTGTGAGGCGTACTCGAGATGAGGACGAACATAACAGTTATACAAAGATAATGTTACATAAGGATCATCAAATTCTTTTGACCACCTTTTTATGAAACCTAGCATAGAATTTGCTTTCCTTACTACTGAGCTTATATGCTCATTAAATTCAAGGTTAATATTGAAGTAAACACCTAGGTCACGAAAACTTGAGACACTACATAATGAATGACCAGACATTAAGTATATAGCATTGCTAGGTTCACGTTTTTTCGAGAATGTCATTGTTTGGCACTTCGAAGGGTTAAGACTAAGACCATTCTTTTCACACCATGTTCCAACCAGTTGGTAACCGAAAAATTCGTTTTAAAAAGTACCTGAGGAACTTTTCTACTTCCTCAAACTGTGTGTGAGAAGAATAGAAGCTGAGGTCGAATGAAAATTTTTTAGCTTTGTACTATGTTCGATGTGCTTATTTCCTATACAGCGAACCCACACTGAAGAAATTGCTCTTTTAGCTTCCGCTAGTTTTAGCTCTAAATGTTTTTTCATGTTTAGATTTGAAGTGACTAGTACACCTAAATATTTATGTTCACGAACTATTTCGATATTTTCTCGTTTGTAAGTCCACTTTTCGTTATTAGCATATCGACCGCCTCCATCTCTGAATATCATTATTTTGAATTTTTGCAAATTAACAGACAGGTTCCAGTTTCCGCAATATTCTTCCAACTGGTTAATCATACGCTGCAATCCTTCAACCGAATTCGAAAAAAAACGATGTCATCCGCAAAAATAAGCCCTGGGATTCGCATATTTCTGATCGAGATTCCTCCTCCAATCTGTTCCAATATGTCGTTGATGAATAGAATGAAGAGTAGCGTACTCAAGATACAACCCTGCTTTACTCCCATTTCTGTTGAAAACTCTCCGGAAATAAACTCACCATCCCATACGTGTACTTGGGCTGCCCTCGGCTACAGCGGTCACATTCAACTGAGGGACATCCACTAGCATTACTTTTTGCGCAAGGTTGCTTATAGCTTGTGGTACCAGTGGCGTGATGGTTAGCATGTCCGCCTGTTAACCCAAAGGTTTGTGGTTTGAATCTCAACAGAGGCAAAAATGTTTTTTCCACGATTATCGCCTTTCGTGAGGAATTGGCAAGTCCTCCGTTAGTAAATTAACTGTCATGAATAGCGCTTTCTCGATTAGCCATTTGGAACCGGCAGAGAATTGTAGGTCCCCTCCATTCCCTCACAAGACATCTTTGTGGGAAATGCACTAGGTGCTGTGAAGCTCCTCGCTCTGTTGTGTCACCCTATTTACGAGTGTTTACTTAGTTTTTCCTTATAGCTGCACACTGGATGTTTCATTACATCCAAAACTTTTTTCTTAAGATATACCGCTTGGGCATACAGCATTTCCCAACTTTGTTCAGGCGTAGAGCGACTTTGCTTCGTTCCGTTGAGATATGATACTGACTTTCTGTCAAAATTTCGAAAGGGAATCAGTTTTCGTGTCAAAATAACCTATAATTTAAAGAGAAGCCATTAGAAGACCTATACCTTTATTTAAATAAACTAGAAAACCCAAGTTTCTAAAACTGACAACCTACTTTGCGTATTCAGTTTTTAGAAAGCTTCGGAAATTAGAGAGACCACCTACGAACTGCTAAAGACACTAATCGTCGCAGTATACTTAGGTGCTTCGGAAGTCTTGACATTTTTTCCCGAAAGGCGATACCAACGAAAAAGCATTCTTAAAATCACTGCTCGAACGCTCACGTTATTGTTCACCGCTCTAAACAAAGAACATAGGACAGCCTCATAAGAATAGAATAGATATAGGCGGAAAGCTTCTTTTGCCTATCATGACAATTTAGGTTTTGAGCACCTCTTTCCAATTTTGACGAAAAATTGAGGCAAAAATGTTGGGAATATTTAAAATAAAACTGATTTTACCCATCACATTCCGCATCCACACCTTTGAATGATTTGGAATACTTTTTTTTCCACTTCTTTTGGAAGCTTTTGTTGTAGCTCTACTTTTTTTCATAAAATATAAGAATATGCAGCTGCTCAAAGCCATCTGCACCTGCAACCTTTCTAAACCTTTTCAAGTCGTTGAAATAAGCATTCTATTGATGACGTAATATTCATTATGAAATATTTGGTTTTCAAAAACATGTACATTTGTACATGGACCTTCTATTTATTGCCGAACGGCTAATTTTCCCGGAATGGCAAACTTAAGCTTAGTTTTGATTTCTTTTTGTCTTCAGTGGAAAAGTGCATTTTTGAGCTGATTGCAGGATTGCTGAGTTGCGACAAAACACACCTTTTATTGGAAAATTTATAAGAAAATTTATTTCAGACATGAATGTCTGGTTGGAATAACTCTATTAGCAAAGAAATTAATAAAAATAATTTAGAACACAAATTCCTTTACATCACCAGTTTGGAGACAGCACCCCCCCCCCCCCCCCCCCCCCTTCTCATCACACCCAAAACCATCAGTTGTTGTTGTATTTTTCAGAATACATAAAACTCGCAAAATATTTATGAAATTGTTTCCCATATCATCTCACATTAGCATTACCACAACGTGACGCTACTTGCATATTAACTATGCGGTCTTTGTTTAACTCCTTGTGATCATTGCGCTGATTTCGTGAGAACGCTTCAGAAAAAAGAAAACACAAAAAAAAAAAGAAGAAAGAACCAAAACAGATAAGGAGCTGCGTGCTCTTTAGGTAAGTGCGTTTGAGAAGGTTGTGGGCTGGGGATATGAAAACAGAACGGATACACTATTTATACAAAACATACCAGCGCAGCATTCAGTGTATGACAATAAATTAAAAATGAAACAAACTCATCACCTGAACGCGACGCGAATTTCAATTTGCAAAAAAACTGTTCGCTGAAAAGATTCTTGTTGACTTCTTTTATCGTTTGTCATTGCTTTGTCTCTAAACAACCTTTCAGGAGAGACGACTTGCTAACAAAGTAACGTTGTTGTGTACCTCTCAGTTCTGTAGATATCTCCTCATAAGAAATTATGAAACAACAGAAAATGAATTCAATGAAAGTTGCTTCTCTTGCTTATGGGCTTCATAGTTTTTGAGATCTGTAAAGTGATGGTAGGTTTTAGTTCTTAAACGTACATATAATGTGTGTTTGGGGAAGTTTGCTTTGTTGGTAAAAAGTGTGGTAGAGCATCACTGTTTTTAAGAACCGCAAGCTACAGTTTTAACTCTAAACCCCTCAACAGCAACAAAACCAAGCCCTGCTGTAAGTAAAGCTGAACGGTCGGAAGCCTGTTGCAAAAACTCAACGGAGTAGTGGTTTTACATATGTACCTACCTTCATTTTCAAAGGTAAGAAATGAATGCGAATACAAAGAAGTCTGTTATACGAAGAATCAGTCAAAAAAGTATAGGTCTCATAATTGATCCCTGTGGCACACCACTTTTTACAGAAAAAAGGAATTGTTTTAGAAGTTGCCGCTGCTTCAAAGTTTGTTGCAACTGAATAACCTTTCTATATTATTCACTGCGACAAGCTTTTTAAAGTTTGATTTTTAGCCAACTGAAAAAAAAAATGGCCACTAGGATTCCCGGTTGAGGGTTGTGGGTCGAATTTAGCTCAAAAGCAAAATAAATAAATGAAATAAAAAAGGTTTCTTATGACTTTAATCAAAGCAAAGTCCAGCTGTCACTTGAAAAGACGGGCCATTATTCAATGTCACATAAATAAAAATTATGATATTCCTCCGAATAATTCCTTTTTTCGCTTCTCCTTATTTTCCATTTCTCGATTTGGAATACTGATGAAGATCACAAAAGGCACACGAGTCACTTCACCACCCTCGCCCCTTATCTAACAGCACACCATTTCGCCAGGCCCATCTACACGGCCGACCGGCGCGGCGCATTTATGCATTGTAAAACGTTCAAATGGAATTCATCTTAATTGTTGAGTTGATTATTGTTATTAATAATGGGATGCCATTGTTGCACATCGTTGTCGTTGCAACAAGCGTCATACAGGTAGATGGTGAGAGGGTTATGAGAAGGGCCTTAACAAGTTCTCCCAATGTCCTTCTTAGAAATGAATGTGAACATATTGGTTTCATCGAAAAGCAATTCAATGTCTGTGAGTCAAGTGAACGGCCCGACCGCGGTCGCACACCCAGCAGTACCTATAACAAGTTGAAGTAGCACAACAATGAGCCCGGCTTATGATACGAATAGCTGCCGCACCAAGTCTCTCTTGTCTGGCCTGGTTGGTATCGCGATGCCTTCAATGGTGCATTACATGGATAACTTGAAGGCGCGCATTTTATTCGCTTCTTCATTCTCATGCGATATCAAGCGCGCGCGGTACGTGTCAAGATATGTGATGATAATTTGATGCTTGATCTGAATGGTTTTTTTGTTTTGTTGTTGTCTTGTTGTCCGTTTTTCCTGTTCTTGATCGTTGTTCACTCTTGTGCCCGAACTTGGGCACTTTGAAGAAAAGGGGAGGATCTATATCATTCCTCCAATGTTGTTATGATTACACCCTGACGGTTATTACCTGATTTAGGTTTTGCTGTTGGAATCGATGAAATGTGTTGCTGTGAGGTTTAATGTCGTTCAATCGACAGAGGACGGAAGTTTATAAAGCCTTGGACTTTGGGAGTTAATTCCTTTGAATTTTGTATGAGATAATTTATTTTTTAAGGCGACAGTGAAATCATCATCACCTTAATACTAAGCAAAGCTATTTTATGAGTAAATCAAAGCTGTTTACTGGAGGCGGAGGACCTTTTTCATGAGCTCAATGTGTTCATATCCACAGAAACCAAAACCGAAATTTAGTTGTGGTCAGTTTAGGTAGCGGCATAGATGCAATAGAAGCTGCATGTTGCTTGTTGGTGGTTCAATTCCCGCTTAATTTTTTTGTTTTGCTTTTCCAGTTCATAGCAGTTATAAGTTAGTGATGAGATAATTATTATCTTTTTTATGATCGATAGCTTTGACTTGTTCGCTTAGGACAACGGTGTATCTGTCTGAACTACTTAATGGTGTTATGTCCTCTTAGGCTTTACTATATGCAACAGCCTCTATCTGACATAGTTGTGATACAGCTTGACTTTTGATATCGAATGTATCACAACGTCGACTACACACTGAAGATATCGATTTTGCTCTCGCTTTCTTCGAAATAAATTTGACATCCTGTTGGCAAATAAAACTGAGAACGTTTTATTAGCTTGTGTGTAACTTAATATACATTATACACTGCACAACAATCAGAGTCATCCTCAGCGTATTCAAATATTGACTCATAACTAGAAATACTTATACCAGCTCCTATTTCTCAAATGAGTCTATATACCTAGTGTTTATTGTTGACCCAAGTCCTTTTGATCAATACATCCCCACACCGAACAATTTCATATTAGACTTTTACCTTCCCCATTTCCTTTTATAAACTTGACGCAAGTTCATAACAATTTTCTCTGGCATCCATTAACCAATTACACCTCATTTGGATGTCCTTCAAAGTATCCTCACGTAGTCCTTATACTTAGGCTTCCTCTTTATATTTCCCAACTCGAGTGTGAGTCCATCATAATCATAGCCATAGTGGAAATTTTGATTTTACCATAGGATTTCTGGTAATAACAAGAGAACTCTGGTTTTGGTGTGTAGATGGATATCACCCTCTTTGCACACTAATTTCAGTCAGTCCAGCAGATCAATCCACACCTGTAGGATAGAGGAACGACCAACCGTAACAAGTCGAGACAGAGGGAAGCAGAAGGCTGGTTAGGTTAGGTAGGTATATACTACCAAATCTAAATCTGATAAAAATGAACTCCACGCAACGACGTGATGATGGGTATTCCGCTCACAATCATAGCTCCCCTCCTGGCTCACTGTCTGAACCCCACTATGACTATAGCTTTGATGAGACTTAATATGGAGAACGAGAGAGTACAAAAATAAAAATGATGAAGTACCTCTGCGTGATGTAAACGCATGGACTGGACTCTACGTTGTATGGGACAAGCGGACAACATGTTACAAGAAGAAGGTTTTTTTTTCTTTGGGTTTGTTTTCGCAACAAAAAAACAAAAAAAAACTGTAGCCTCTAAAGAGGAAAAAAAAATAATTAACGCTCAATCAAATCAACGTCACGTTCGTCTACGTGAGAATCATTTTCTTCACCTTTTCGGAACCAAGAACAACAGGAAAGTATAAAAAAATAATCTCAGCTGAGGTTGGATCGAAAATCTAATCTATAGACTAAACTACACTTTGTTCATTAGAGAGGAAATGGTCAAAAATATTGTGCTGTCCGGGGTAAAACAAAATCGATATTGACGTAGGCGATTAGAGTATAGTGACGTTAAAATAGAGTTTGTTTTTATACGTACTTTCCTCTGCTTTTAAATAAAGGCTAGGTTCGCAAAAAATGTCAACGAAAAATCCAGAGAGCAGATAAAAATAAATCAAATCAATTGGGCGGCGCAACAAGGCTATGGACTAACGCATTTCAGGAACCTACAATTTTATGCCGAAACAATTCAATTCAATTCAATTCATTTATTGAGACTAATTAGAAATTACACGTTTGATTTGATAACATAACAGATTTAAAAATATTTGTCGACTTTTAAGTGTATGTCTGACTATTCCCGATTTATATGAAAAATTCAATAGATATAATTTCAGTTTGAATAAGATGTCACTAACTTTATGAACTCTAAAATATATTGTATGCTTGCTCCCGACATACCTACATTTTATGCCGAAACCGAACGACTGAATAAAAATGCGCATATCTTGGCAGTGTATATTACTCGAACCGTGTCCCACAACCGCAAATAACAAGTGGTTGTGTCTATATGCAACCAATACAACATTATAAGAGGTATTTGAGGGACACAAAAGGTAGGTGCAGAGTGCAGTTCTTGTTCGGTCATTTAGCACCATCTTTATTAGTAATTTGAGGGGAAAAACTTCTTGTTGGTTCGTTCAATACGAAACCATTCTGTCATTGCTGCTGAAAGTGGTATTTGCGTTAAAATAATTTTATTTTTTAATCGCACAACCTTACAATCACAACTTTTGAATTTAGATAATTAATCTATTTTTGCTTTTTTCGTTGAAGTTTTGGCAATTCCATGAGATTTTCAACTCAAACGTCTGCATCAGGTTCCTTTTAGATTGTATTTGTATTTGTATACTTGTTTTTATGGGAGTCCAATGAACCGGCAATATGGTACCCGTGGCGTGATGGTTAGCATGTGGGCCTGGTAACACAGAGGTTGGTGGTTCGAATCTCAACAGAGGCAAAAATGTTTTTCCACGGGTATCGCCTTTCGCGAGGAATTGGCGAGAATTTGCCATGAAAAGCGTTTTTTCGATTAGCCGTTCTTAACCGACAGAAAATTGTAGGTCCTCTCCATTCCCTCACAAGGCATGGATGGGAGAAATGTGCTAGGCCCTGGGGCTCCTCACTCTGTTGCGCCACCCTGTTTATATTTATTTATTTATTTAATGGAACGGCAATTGGTCTGAGTTCTCCAGCTTGATTATATTCTTTCTTAAACGGTATACCCGCAATCAATGTAATTTGCGAATATTACTTGAATCCTAAGTCATTCGAGTAACAGTGACCGCTTCACGGGAACAGAAACAGGAACGAGAACAAGTTCCCGTAAAGTCCTACTTGACAGATTTCAAAAATTCTGTTAACTCTAGGATGTTACACTATCCCTCAGTAACATCGACTTATATTTTATTCACATATTTCCACGGGAACGGAAGATTCCCGCAGGAACGGGGTTGGAAATGGAAACTTGGAAACTAGGTACTGGACAGATTTCAAAAATTCTTTCGGCACTGGGATCCCACATAATCCCTTAGTAACTAAGCGTATATTTCATTCTTATAATCCCACGAACGCGGAAACAGGAACGAGAACAGGAGTCTTAAAACTATACAGACCCGAACAACACCGGACGGCTCAGCTAGTTTTATTATAAAAGTAACATAGCTTATGTTAAGTAAGGATTTAACTTGAAGTTGTTGGCAGTTCCGGGAGACATTTAACACATAAGGTTCTAGTGTGGTAAAGGCAACAACATCTGCCACATCCATCGCAGGTTGTTCTGCTTTTCTTGTCGTCTGCTCATGGGCAAAGGTGACATCTGCATCTTTTACAAGAGAGCCTTTCGGGGACTGTTGGTAATACTTCCTGAACTCTCCCCAAAATACAAATAGTATCCAATGCAGATTTTACAATGCAGGTTGTGAACGGTTATTCAGTTCTGGCTCCATCAACCATCAGTTCCTCCGCTAGTTCGATAAGCTAATCACTTCTGAACAAATTTTTGTTTCTTCTAGGTGGATTGAAATGTCCCAAAATGATGACAGTTGCTAGGGCTGCTACGTCCAGTAAGTTGTAGAATACAACCATCGGCCAGCGATTTGTTAGACGTGTACATGAGTATATCGAGACCATTTGGTCGACTGCATCGACTCCACCTTTGCTGCGGTTATAATCAAGTATCTGTGCAGGTTTACTGTGATGACCGGAAGTGGCTTTCTCACAGTTATTTTGTGTTGATAGCAATACCATTTGTTAGTTTGGTTTCGGAACATAACTCTCCAACGCCATTTTTCCAGAAAATCCAAAGATGGATGAGTATACTGGACGATACTGCTTCTTGTTATTGACCTTTACAGGCTCATTCTGGTCATCAAGAACCTCCTTCGATAAAAAAGGCTTAGACACATCAATTTTGTTTTCTGGATCGTGCTAAAAATGGTGATCTTCCTATCCAGCAACCTCAATGCCAAATCCACCGACGTAAACAAATTATCAATGGTGAGGTTGCGTCCAGAATTGAAATGGCAGAATTGATGGCATCAACGACATCACCAAATCATTTCCACGACCAAGTCCTGTACTTTGGTCAGAGCTACCAGTGTGGATAGAAAACTTCAGTGGATAACCAGTTGAGCTTTCATTCAGCCACCAAACCTTAAAGCTATATTTGGCACGCTTGCTGAATTTTCATTCAGTAATTACGTAAAACAGACATCTCAAAATTGATTAGCGGGATTCCCAGATTTGCAAAATTAGGCAATTTCTATCGATTTTGAAATTGAAAAATTTTGTTGATGACCTACATACCTGCATAAAGATATCTCTGCTTAAATTTCTTTATCACTGCTATAAAAAATATTTAGAATGAATTCATACAACAGCCAGAAGAATTATAAATGAACAATTTAAATCAGAAATCAAAAATATTTCAAAAATCGTGGGGTCCAGGTCCGGTGAACACGACTTTTGCCGGGTCGTAAAGGAGGGCTAATGCATTTTTTGCCCCCTTAATTTCAATGCTCCCAAAAGCACGTATGACTTCATACTCTTACTTTTTCTCATTAATATCGTTCGGGCAAACGAATGACTGTGCAGACTTTTAAAAGTAGACTATGTTTCTGATGTTGATATTTGAGTTTTGCACAATATTTTCCAGTATGTATTCATTTTATTTTTTCTAATTAAAGATACATACATTGAATCATTTTTATGAATTTGAAAAGCTGTATGGCATTGCCGTCAGCTGGGTTGGCAAAATTACTTCCTTCCTACATTTTGTTTTTTATAAATAATTTTACAATAATTAAAATATAAAATTGTACTATTCAAACTCTGTTAATAAAAACATTCTATATTTATATATATTTTTCAAATATTGGTAGATATAGTATTTTCCATTCTGTCTCATTAAGCACTTTCACTGTCTCGTTGATCTTCACAGTCCTCTTCTTGAAGTACATAATAAGTTATTGTACATTATGTAGATGGGACATATGCTAATGATGTGAAAACAATTCTCTTTGGCCTTTAAATTGCAAAGTGTACAAAACTGATTAAAACTTCCGTTATACGGGCACCCATTAAGACTTAGGAGTTCACATCTGGTTTTAAATATAAGTGATATTTCTTTGTAGTTCATTGAATCGTCGAAGTAGTTCCTTTCCATCAAATTATAATTGAGTTGCGAGTATAGGATTCTTTTTTTCTTTTTTATTTAAGTTTAAGTATAGAGTAAATACATACATATACAATAGGATATTCTTATTTATAAGTGCAGAAGCAATTGTTTATTCAACTTTAATATTATTTTATAGTTCAACAGAATAATAATAATTTTTAACATGAGAGATTGGGAAAGCTTTAGTTTAATGAAAACCCACTGACATTTTTTTTTTTTTTTTTGAGTATAGGATTCTACTTTCAGAATCGCAAGCTTCTTCTATAAATGCGTCTCGTATACTATCTTCGTGTGCCTGAATTATGCGATAAAACTGCCCTTTTGAATCCCTTAAGTTGTTAGAATCGAGCACCAACACTTCTCCACATGCATCTCCTAGATTTTTCCACATCGCCATCCACCAATCCTCGTTCCGTATCTCATAAAGGGCCATTTGTTTTCCAAGACGGGTGTCCTGATTAGATAGTACCTTAATTAAATAATCAGCTTGAGATTTCATGGTGTTTGTAAAAAGCTTAGGAAGACCAGTTTCGAGGTAAAGCGCACAATTTGGAGTATTCAGTGGCAGGTTAAACAGTTTCTTCAAAAAATTACGATGAAATTTTTCTATCGGTTCGTACTCATCAACTCCCCATATCTGTGATGAGTAGCAAAGTGTAGATCCAACAACGGAATTAAATATTTTATAAAAGGGTCTCATGATACTGTGTCGCCTGGCCGAAAGCTTTCTTCGACATCAAAGGTGTCGGTAAAATCGTTACCGGGCTTGACTGAGCCGCGTGTATTCTGCAAAGTCATCCTGCATAGTCGTACGAGCTTTGCAAGGACGCCAACACTCGACATGGCTCTATGCAGCTTGTTTCTGTAAATACTGTCGTACGTGAGCTCTTTTTTGAAAAATCTTTGCTGTAAAAATTTGTTGACGTGGGGTGATTTCAGACGTTCACATAGACAGGGCAAGAGACACCGCGTTAATGAGGCTAATTCCTCTAAAATTGGTGTGATTGTATGGTTTTCCATTCATTGGACTTGCTTTCTCCTGACTAAATACAGATGAGTTTAATTGTATGGCTACCTTTACTGCTTAGGTCTGGATTATGGCATTCTTGATCATCGTCTAAGTTGAGTCTTCAAAAGTATAGTTTTGCAGATTATCAGGAGTTTGCTTGTTGGTTTCTGTGGGCTTGGTGCCAGGTTTTCCACCCTGGCATGATTTCTTCCCCTTTTGGTACAAACTCTGAAGGTCATATCTATTATTATTATTTCTATATTTCCTCCAATAAGCGCTTCTCATGCTGCTTTCCGTTTGAGCACTTGATGTTCTATATTCCTCTCCCCTACTTCATCGAAATCCACCATTAATTTGGCCATTTTAAGCTATGTTTGGTCGTTTTCATTTTTATCTTTGGACAAATATTTGTGGCAAGTGGCAATCGTTCATGAAGCTAATTTAATTTTTGAATATTTTCATTCAACATAGATTTTTGTTTGATTCCTTCATTGCCTTTTGCCGAGGTTCTCATATAAATGTTATTGCTGCATTAATGTAACTATTAACTGTCATACTTATGACGATATGACCGTAGAGCAGTGATTCCCAAAGTGGTCGCCCAAGGGGTCAATATCGGTTTCTCAGGAGTCGACAAAATCAAAATCTGAATTTGGGGGTCGACAAGTTTTGCAATCAAAACACATTTTCTTATTTTAAACTTTAAAGATAGTATTGCGTTACTTTTGCCAGTCTAAAAATGAAAAGTAGTATTTTTTTTCACTATCAGAACAGCTTATTTCAAGCTTGTGAAACAATGTATTTTTTCTTCAAGAGTTTTTTCACCCTTAAGTACTCAGAAATATGTATCACTGTCATCATTTAGCGAGGTGTTAAGGGCAATTCACATGAACGCGACCAACGAACGACGAATAAATCAAGAAATGTGATTTTAAGTACCTTACAAGCATAAATTCCTCACGAATTTTTTAGGAAACGATGGCAATATAGTTCATACTTATTTTTTGGTGAACAAACTCTTATTTTTGTGCCTAAGCTTTTGGGAATAGAGAAAATAAATTTATTCGTTACGAATAAAATTAATTCGTAACGAATAAATTTCTTTTCTCTATTGCTTTAATTTTAGGCACAAAAAGAAGAGTTTATCCATCTAAAAATAAGTATAAACTATACTTCCATCGTTTCCTGAAAAATTCGTGAGGAGTTAATGCATTTAAGGTACTTAAAATCACATTTCTTGATTTATTCGTCGTTCGTTGGTCGCACTCATGTGAATTCACCTTTAGATAGTTGTTAGTAAGCAAAAATTAAGTCTAACACACTAAAGACAACAGAAATAAAAAATATTACAAAATTATTGATAAACATATACAAAAACAAATTAGATAGCTACATATAAACGTAAAATTAATTATTAAATACATATGACAATTATAAAGATATAAGAAACATAAAAAAAAAACATAGTCAAGAGAGTGGAGCTCTGGTTCGAATTAAGGACTTTAACGTAGTTTTACTAATATGAAAATCTATTAAATTTGAGTTTAGGTTCAAAACTTTTATCATACGAGTAATAGGCTCATTCAATCCATAATTAGTTCTATGATAAGGACAGTGAAGTAACTCCAAGTTGCGCAGTTGGTATGAGCCTCCCCGGTAGTTAAAACCTATGCATGCGAGCAAGTCAGGAGCATCAATTTGTCCTGTTATGAGCTGGTGAATAAAGACTAAATCATTATTTATTCGCCGATGCGAAAGCAGTTGCATCTGCAAAAGTTGAATACGATGCTCATACGGTGGAAGGTCATAAGGATCAGTCCAAGGAAGTTCCTTGAGAGCAAATCTAATAAATCTTCGCTGTATACTTTCTATTCTTGAATTGTGGACTGCATAATAAGGAGACCATACTTGAGAAGCATATTCTAGATGGGGTCGAACATGACAGTTATACAGTAAATTCTAAATTGGAGCTAAAGTAAACGCCGAGGTCCTTAATACTGGACACCATGCATAATATTTGATGAGAAATCGAGTAATTATGCAAAGCCGGTGTACGTTTCTTCGAACAAGTTATACTTTGACATTTGCTTGGATTGAGAATCAATCCATTTTTATCGCACCATGTGGCAAAATTTTCAACATCAGATTGTAAAATAAGACGATCGGCTGCGCAGTCTATTTTCTTGAAAATTTGCATATCATCCGCGAAGATCAAAATTTCGCTCGATGACAAGCTAAAAGTAACATATTGCTGCACCTGCACCTGCATGACAAGCTAAAAGTAACATATTGCTGCACCTTTAAGAAAACTCAACAAATTCCTTTTCGTACCTAATTACTGTTTCGACGAATCGATAGTTGTGTAATTACTTTTTTATTGATGTACATTAGGTTTTACAGTCCTAACTCTTTTTTTTCCGGAAACAACTGTTGGTAGGTAGTTTCAAAGAGATTTAGTGTATTTCAGGAAACTTTTGAATGGTGACGATGCTTCTGTCCTCGGAATATGTATTATCTGATGACCTGTTAGGAGTCACAGCTATGCAGGGTTTCCCGTAATTTGTGTAACATACTTTGGGATGTGATTCTTTCTCATATTTACTGCTCCAAAAGATGCCCAGGACTTTTATATTAAAGTACTGTCAGTTATTGCCGAAGAATGTAGCAAAGAGAGAGAGAGAGAGGAATTAAGATGAAGATGGACGATTTTTCATCTTCAATATTTGAGTTGATATGGTTTTTTTTTCTTTCGTAAATTATTTTGTATTTGGATATGTTTGTTATCAATTTAAAGCATTTTTTGAACTAGCTTTAATTTTTTTTTTTAGTTCGAAATACAAAATTTTAAATTCAAAGCTGAGACAACAGCACAGACAACATTTAGTAGCAAAAAATCTGAGTCCTATAGATTGTACCAGTCTTTGCAATAAGTTATAAATGATGTCAACAAGATTCTAAGCAATTCATTGAACTCTCGGTTATTTGCTCAGCTTTGTGAGGATAACGACGAAATCTTTACTAAATTACTTTTGCACACTGAAGTTCGCTGGATTTCAAGAGGTGCTTACTTAGCAAGATTTTTAGCTATTTTTGGGTCTGTGTTGGAGTTTCTAAATGAAAAAGAATCGAATTTGGAAGAAAATCTGAAAAATTCTATGACGGATATTTATTACAAGACTGATATCTTCGGCAACTTTGGATAATAAATCCGTGCAGTATAACAGCCATGGAAAAAGCCAATGTGATAATGCAAGAAGAGTTGATCACCATCCAATCTGACAAAGAGCTTAAGCTAAGGCTCAACGAAAGCTATCAGAAGTTCTGGTAACAGCGCAGCACTGAAACTCAATATATACTGCATTGTGGAATATTGCTGTAAAATATCTCATCGCTTTTCCATCATCATATTTAGTTGAAAAAGGCTTCAGTGTGGTTGCAAACATTTTGACGAAAAAAAGAAACCGTTTGAAAGTTAACAAACGCGGAGACTTAAGGCTGCAGCTTACCAATATTAAACCAGATCTAGCTAGATTGGTAAAAAGTCACCAAATTCATCCATCGTCTTAATTTTTCAAACCATGAATTTATTATTTGTTCTCAATTAACTCTTCAGTTCCCGGTGTCACCCGTAGTTGACACTTGGTTTTAAATTGTCTTCCATCACACCATCTTTGCCTGTCACCTGTAGGTGACACCCCCGTAAAAGAGGAGTTGTGGTGGAAGTTTTTTTTGATTTTTTTTTTTTTTTTGGTCTTTACTAAACCCATTTATGTTGCTCAATAGCAAATAGTATTTATTTTCTCCAATACAGACCTGGGAATTGAAGAGTTAGGATCACGATTTTTAAAAATGTGCATTAATGAATTATAAATTACACTTCATGTTTATTAAATTTCATACCTTGTATCATCGTAATGCTATGTTTTATTGTTTTCTCAAAAAATCTTTTTCTATGCTACTCCAAAACTTGCTTAGGTACTAGATACCTATAAAAGCAAGTAAAAAACTTGAGACAGCATTTTTAAAGTAATTTGGCTTTGGGGGTCTACGGTATCAGTTCATTTTGGAAAAGGGGTCTGTTGCTCCAAATAGTTTGGGAAACCCTGCCGTAGAGCATTCTCAATTTTTCTTGATACGTTTAGTGGTGATTTTTCATCATTGCTACAGTAAGAAGTGTCAAAACCTATACCCAACATCTACTTCTCAAGTAACATTAACCGTGTGTCACAAGTTTTACAAGTTCGTAAGACAACATTCATAAATGCCCAAATTACAGTGAACATTTGCTCATGTCATTGTTATGAAGTTAGCCTTAGTCTTATTCAATGGTACAATATACATATTATGTAGGTACCTACATAAAAAAAAAAATCATAGACAAATTCGTGCACAGCTTTATATTGCAACGGATTAAACCCTTATTTAGAGACTCTTCTTTAAAAAAAACTTGTTCTGCAAATCAGTTCGTGGAGCAGTCTAAGGCTATACCTAGGCGATTGTGAAACATAGTACATTGTATGGGAGCCCTGCGAAGCCCTGAACTCTCATGTTAAACTGGGCTGCATATAGTGATAGTCACCCAGCCTAAACAGACTATTCTCATTCATTGTTTTATATGTTTAGACCTAAACCACTATCAGCGATGAGACTAATGGGCGGGCCTTAAATTTTAACAAGTATTATTACACCTGGACAGTTGGCATGGCATGACTGACACCATGCACCATGCATCTTATTTCAATGCAGGTACAAGGGGGTGTGTATGTAGACCTCGGCAGTCTTGTGTCCGTCAAAACAATGACGGGCTGTAGAAGCTCTAATTAGATTTATAATAAGTGATGGACGCTAGTGTGAGGTTATTAATTCCTCTTGCTTTGTTTTATTTCTTCTTTTTTACTTCAAACTCGCACTTTTTCCCTCTACTTAACGCCTGGTGCTGTTTCGACAACCTCCAGACATGACTTCGCATCCCATCATTAGCCGTTGCACTTGCGATTGTTATCGCTAATTTAAAAATTAATTCCTTTTCATAATAAAATGGCTTTTTGCCTGGTCATGGTCATAAGCAGATAGCGCTATCGACAAGTTGGTTGAACCTGATTCTCAATTCAGGAGACACGTCCTGTTTTTGGTTTTTTTTTTTTGTGTTTTCTTTATTTCGAAAACAATTTTTTATGTTCATAATAATGAGGGACAAGCGGACAAGTTACATAGAATGAAATCAAATAAACGTGATCTGAAAGCCACACCAAACAATTTTGATCTACATGTCGAAAAATACCTAGCTATACGCACACATACAAGATCGTGAGAAATGTGGAGTCATTTTTTTTCAATTGCGTGCGATACGCTTGGAATATTCAATTACCTGCGGTTAAGTGATCTATGGAGATGTCATTAATCAAAAAAAAAAAAAAAAGAATCAAAAAAATGTAGGCAGGCACACAACAACTGAGCAATGGAAGAAGAAATATTTTTTCTTTCAAGATTTCACTGTTAAGATTGACCAAACTGAAGGTAGGTATAGATCGGTACCTCTAGTAGTTATGGAGCAATCAAATTTGATTTAAGATTCAAATTGCTTGGAGAAAATGGTCTACCCAGTGGTAATGTGGTGTGTATGGCAGTTTGAAACGTTCCACTTTTAATTGATTGTCTAAATCTATTTGAAACTGTTTCCTCTGTTTAGGTTCTTTCATCATCATTCCCTACACAGAGGCTAATGATTGTTTCATTTATGATTTTTATCGCCGAAAGCTTCTCATTTCGTTTTTTTATGAATACAAAGGCTGGTTTTGATTGATGAGCTTAGATCATAAAGGAGTTAAGTTAGGTGGGAGGTTTTAATGTATACATTTTGCGTAGAAAGATAACTTTCACATTTTCCACTTAACTCGAAGCAAATTCAAGTGTGTTCGGGGCGTATCGAAGTCATTCTTTTGATATGCACCTATCTGTATACTTAAGAATCAAAAAATTTCTATTTTCAGCCCATTTAAGTGTTAATTTGGAGCAAAGTTATTGATTTACAACTGTATCGCGACCAGAGTTCTACCGGACACCATTTTTGTCAAAGAGATGCCGATTCAGAAACTCAAAACGATCAAACTCGTCATCGAATATGTCAATTTGATACCAAGGTGTTGCAGGATGAGCCTCCAAAAATGATGATGGGGGATCGAAAAGCCATTGCTTTTTGGTAGTCAACATTTTTACGGTTCCTATTTTACAAACGTATCTTTATTGAACAACTTACAGCTCGTACAGTTACAAATTAAAAAGTTTTCAGCTCCTCGTGGTAATAGGATGTTCGTATTACCACATTATCCAGATGAGCAGCAGCTACTTCAACTTTGTTTGCCTCCAGTGACGCCTCTTAGCGTTGTATCGGATAGTGTTTCCAGTACGTAGACGGATCCATTGTGATGTTACCGACCTGTTTTGTTTTAGTTTTTTTTGCTAATTTTTGTTTAATTCTAAACGATTTATGGGCAGCCATTTCGTCCGCTCTTGACAAAGATTGCAAAAGAAAATCAGTCTTCATTTGAAATGCACAATTTGGGACAACTATCAAAAAATCGCTAGATATTCAACGTAAAAACTTCAGTAGTTACTAAATTTAAATTAAGGAAATGAGAGAAGCCTCCTAGATTGATTTTGGTGACCATCCGAGATAACTAATCACGGGAAGCTTCTATTGCAATTTTTTCAACTTGTAAAGGTACCTACCTACTCGTAGGTATGGTTTTGTCAATGCTGAAGTTAAAATGTTCGACGTTAATCTTCCTCATGTAACGTAACATAAACATGTGAACCTATACAACTGAGCCCCCGTTCAGGCAACAGATTTTAGAGCAAAAAAGGAAAAGATGAGGGCTTTAGAATATTTGGTAGTTTTTTTTTATTTACTTTTAATGCTTTACGCGTAAGGAAGTATCCATACTTCCACGTGTGCCGGACTTTCTAATGTGTACTAAGCTTTGCATACCGGTTAAAACTCCAAAATTTTCTCGCTGATCTTCCCCTCGGATCCACTTGTGCATTCCTTCGAGAGGGATCCGTGTCTAGGTGGCAGGTTCTAGTTCCTCAACTACCTCTTCTTGTTTCTTTGCTTTCAGAATATTCGTCAGATACATGCTTATTCGCCTTCAACTCCCTCGTCTCTCAGCATCTCCTGGATGATATTATTTGGGCTATAGCTCTCCTATAGCTCTATTTATTTCCTGACGGGGAGATTCCCATCTACTACACTCGAACAATGTACGATAAGAGTCGTCTGTCAGCAAATCTCCGTATTGACACGAAGGGTTTCTTCTTTTTCCAATCTTGTGCAGGAAAGCGTTGAAATACACGTGTCCGGTGAGGAACTGTGTGACGTAGTAGTTCTCTTCACCGTGTTTCCGGTTATTCCATTCGCTTAGATCTCCGATCAGCCTAGTAGTCCAGCGTCCTCTGCTTTCCGACTGCCAGCGTTCTTGCCACTTCTGCTGTGTGATCGCTTTCGCTTCCGTTTTCGCCAATTCCATGCCGATTTCTGCATTCTTTTCATGTAAAGAATCTTCTTTGTGTTGCGAGGAGGTCAATTGGTACGACACCTGCAACTACAAGAACTGCTGGCTCAGACACTGCGCGGTACGCGCTCGTTATTCACATAGCACCGCGCCTCTGTACCGATGCTAGTTGTTTCCGTTACTTTTCTTGTTTTAGTGCTTCAGACCAAATCTCGCTTCCGTACAGCAGAATTGAATGTGTTGTTGCCAGAAGAAGTCTCCGTTTGCTTGTGGATGGTCCACCTAAGTTTGCCATCAACCTAGATAGGTGTATCTTCGTTCGTCTCTGGTCCCTTAAGGTCAGTTTCGTGTCGAGCTTTATTCCCGAATATTTTAGCACATTTTTTGCTTTTTATAAGTTCGGTTTCGATGTTGAAGTCGATAACAGTGAGAATTCGTTTTTTTGTTCTACCTCAGTCTTCTCAAAAGGAACAGCCCATGTTAACGTAATTGGTTGTACTTATGCAACTTCACTCATGTTGAACGTACTTATACGAGAGTGTTCATCTTAAAAGGTTAAGGGCTTGAGTATAAAGAGTAATGCCTAATAAAATTTACCCTAACGTAACGTAATCAAGGAATCTTCTGCAACACGCTCTTAAATCATCATACTGAGGGAAATAACTGAATCATGCATTTGTGTTCAAATATTTAGAGAGTCTTTCACTTAGGTGGGCCTTACCAATAGAAGCTGGCTTCTAGCTGTAAGCATGTGCCTTAACACAATACCACGAAAAATAGTATCGAGGGACTTCAATCACACGATCTGGAAGGCGAAATGACCGGAATCAACGTGAAGTAAACTGTTCACGAACTTATCTCGCAAATGGTCCATTGTTAGGCGAGCTGTGTGCCATAAAAGTCAAGCGTTTCCATATTTTGCACAAAAAAAAAAAATTATCATTTCACTGTATAGCGCTGTGAACGGCGCGGCGCCGAATCCATAACTCACATAGTCATCACTAACACTGGCCGATGCAACTGCAATATTTTTCCCGGTTCCCACTCTATACGTAAGCGTTTTGGTGGTTTAATGTCCAACAATGTAAATTTGGTGCGAAATTTAGTCAAAATAGCTCGAATTGCCGCCTCAGTAGGACGATAAAGATAAACTAAACATAAAGCAAAATCAGCTCGCGATGAACTTTCTCAATAGAGCACCCATTTTGATAACTAAATTCAATAATTTGCAAGCGTTGGTCGTTTGTAAGACGATTCATGGTTATATTATAAACCAAATTGAAGATGTTTGTTTACCAATGACACAAATCACAAAACGCGCGTGAGCCGCCAAACCAGTGCTGCCAAAAAGAAAACAGAAAAAATTGTCCATAATATGAGCTCAGAGTGGTGCCCGTGGCGTAATGACTAGCAGGTCTGCCTATATTGTGCAGACAGTTTGCTGTTTAAATCCTAAAAGAAAACCAAAAATGTTTTTCCACGGGTGTCGACTTTCGCGAGGAATTGGCAAGTCCTCCGATAGTAAATTCATTGATATGAAAATATCTTTCTCGATTAGCCATTCGAAATCGGCAGAAAATTGTAGGTCCTCTCCAATCCCTTACACAGTATGGTTGTGAAAAATGAGCCTGGTCTTAAAGTTCACCCCTCTGTTGAACCACTTACTTACGTACAAACGTATACCAAGACCTACAAGACCTACGAGTCAGACTATCAAAACGCTGTCGTTCGCTTTTGTTATTTACTTTACAGAAAATAAAATTTCTCCAAAGTCAGTACCCCTATAAATAATAAAAATGTACTATAGAAAGGCTACCACTAGCAGCTTGTGGTAAATTCCCAAAGGGCTCTTTAATTTACAACTCTAAGTCAATCGATCATCGAACAAAGAGAGAAAGTGTTCGTGATCTTTTCCCTCTTTGACCAGATTAATTGAAATTTAAAAATATTTGCAAATAGAATGCTTAATGCCACCACCAGCACTGTATCACCATTGCAGTCAAACAAAAAAAAAAAAAACAATCAAAATGAGAGACTCCTTGAACCCCAAATCCGATTAAATAATTTAAAATAACACAAAACTCAAAGAATGCCAAAAGGGCCCATTCGAAACAATCGCTCTCAAGAGAAACAAAAAAAAAAGGCACAAATCCTTATAACAAAGCATGGCAAAAGGATCATCATCACCATTTGGATTTCTTCTTTCAGCATAAGTAAAAAGGTAAACATAATTAGTTAACTGTTTGCTTTTAGTTCATTTTGCAGTGTGTATTGGCGCTTCCCCACATCGTTGTCCTTTGTTGGAGGATAAAATGAAGAAAAACATTGGCCCAAAGAACAAAGGAACCTTAGTACAAAAGAGACTACAGAATGGATAGAGATGTGGGACAATGACAATAGCTACATTGTGAATTATTTAAAAACTCCCAAAATTACTTCCAAAGCTATTTGTCAAGGCTTCATTCAGATTGGTCATCCTGTTTGTCTACGTACCTGCTGCCAACTGTCGAGCCTCACGACAACTCTCAACCTGAACATAAAACACAGAACAATTGATCGATTTGCCATGTGGTGCTGCTGTGTGTGCCTTGAAACAAGGAAAATAAGTACACGAAGGACGAGTTTACTTGTAGTTGGGCTACGTTTTGTATTGTGTTGCTTTTTTTTTTGTTCAGTTCCATTGCAGAGCGAAAGCGAATGAAACAATATATTGGGCAAAAGGTAGCTTCTAGCTCTCGGTTAATTAATTATTATCCTTTTGTTATGAGTTTGTTTTGTATAAACAAACGAAGATTGGACTATTAAGAGGTAGAACAGTAGGTACTATTGTTGCTACATGGACTTGGACTCTATACCTATACTACTATTGCTGTGCTTGACTGTCATTATACTTGCGTAATAGTTTGTCAACCTTTTGTTCGATATGTCCTTTCGTGTTGTAGAGCAAGTCTAAAAAAAAACCTAGATTATGTCATTGCAGACAACTGTCTGTGCTTTTTTCCTTTTGTTTACTGAGTTTTATCATCAAATAAAAGCAAATGAATCGATTTCATTCTTGGTTGGAAATTATGTGGTCTCAAAATACTTGTATAGGTATCGCTGTGCTTTCAATAGTCCTGTTTTCTGTTTTGGATCACTTTTGGCCATGTGACATAACGTAAATTTAAAATCGCATGTTGTATAGATTTGTTTGTTGAAGCCTTGGGTTTGCCCTGGACTCGCCGCAAAACGTTTAAAAATCCCCAACTTGCCCTGAATGATTTTTGAGCACAGTGTTCGCCTTCAACTCATCCTAAAGTACCACTAGATTTTTATTCAGGGGAGTTAGGGTAACGCGATCATTGCTGTCAAATTGCTTTTTTTTTTTTTCAAAAATCCAAGTTTCTTGGACAACTCAAATTATTTTCAAGGAAACCTAAGTCAACCCTGGGTAAAGCTCAACGAATGAATCTAATAAAAATGTTGATACACATTACAGCAGTTCCTATAAAGCTGATGCTTCAACTAGAGAGGGCCATAGGCTGATAGGTACAAGGTACGTCATTTGAAGTATATTTTGAACCCATCATCCAAATGTTAAACCACTACAAAAACTCAGTCGACTCTAACTGAGGAATTGAAAGTTAAATACATTTTTAGTTCCACGAACAAGATTTACACAAAAATTTGGCGTCGAAAACTTGAAAGGAAAATTAATCGAAATTCAAAAAAAACAATTTTTGCTTCGCTTTTTTTCTGTTGGAGTTTTTAAAAAAAAAACTAACTGGAGCACTCAGACCGAAATACCGGTTCATTGAACTTTTGTTATAATTTTCCAAATGTTCGTTTAAAAGCCATAAAACGCTGCCATGATAAGGGGCCTGGGTTATCAACTCTCACCATGTCTACGCTAAATACTGTAGTCTGATTTCATAAAATGCAGGACATTCACAGACGAAGTGCTCAGCGGCGCCGCCGTCATCTTCCCAACAAGATTCACAAAGTGTGGTATCACTTAAGCTTAACACGTTTCAAATGATTGGTATAAGAGAGTGCCCCGTGCCGACAAACTTTCTACAATCTTTTCTGCTACGGCGCGGCAGTTTGGAGGGTTGTGCTCTTGACAGATCCAATTGTTGATTGAAGCCCTCACTGAGGACACTGGCAGACCAAGCGTAGGTTAAGGTGCTGAGAAAGCTGTCTGAAATCTTTGTTTTGCAAGCTCATCGGCGATCTTGTTTCCAGTTATGTCGTGATGACCTGTCACCCAAACGAGCCTGAAAGAATTTAGTCTTTCGACCACACCCAAAGAGGTCTTGCATTCCTGGGTGAATTTCGAAGTGGTTGAAAGATTAGCAGAGCCTTATAGTTTATACTTCTCCGCTTGGAAAGACGGATGCGTATGTGCCCATTGAAGGGTGCAGTACTGTCATCGCTTTTTATAGAGTCAACAGCACCAGTTCTATCACCGGTTTTGGAACCATCCGTGAAAACCAGATCTAAAAAATGATTTCCTGGTTCAGATTCTAAAGTGGAAGTACTGAATCGACGTTTAGTTGATTTTGTGTTTTTGAAGCAGTTCAAGCCCTTAAGTCATCGTATCGGACGTTATATATGTATATCCAGTAGACTTGAGTCGAAGGATATGCAATATGAGATCCTCAAAGCTCCAATGCGAATTGTGCCAAAGGACACATCTCTTTAATAAGGATATTTATGGTTTTGGGGTTACATCCTACGGTGTATGTTTCGAGAGCAGCATCTGGAGTGGGCTTGCCTAGTGAATCGCAACCCTAAAAAATAAAAATAAAAATTTTGCTGTGATCCCTTCTTCTTTTGGGAGGAAATTAGTCCGTTCACAACGTAAACGAATCTAACGACAAAGTTAGAGCTAAAAAAGCAACGTAATTGCTTTGATTAACGTTAAGGTAGGCCTCGTAAAACAGTTCATTTCTGTCAGCCATGCCAAGGTGGGGTTTCGTGGGGAATGGTGAAAAATGGGGAGACCTACACATTTTTGCCGACTACGAACTGATAAGTGAGAAAGCGCTTTTCATGGCAGTGTAATTACTCTCGAAGGATTTGCACTTACTTCACCGTAGCAAGAATTCTTCTGGAATTATTTAGACAGACTTGCTAAACACTACACCACGGTCACCACAACTAACTCGATTTCAAAATAGTTGTGTGAATGCTTCAGCGTAGAACTGCTACGTGGATCGTCGAGGTTGAGATTTAATTTAATGGAAAATTTTTGAGCATGTATCGCCTATCTCAAAGGTTCACAAGTATCAGAATTTCGGAGAGTAGTACCTACTCGTAGTTTTTCCATATAGCAGATCGAATCAAGATTAAAATTCTCGGAGGTCGATTCCACTCCTCACTGAATCGTTGGAAATAATGCACTGTGGCTTATTCTGAACTTGCAACGACACGCTTTTATATTTATTCATTTTACTTTCCAAACTGCTTTTTATTTTGCCTGGCATGGCGCAGTTACATAAATATACCCACGGCCCACGGTGCGGTGCTGTTGTTTTCAATTGTGACTTCTATCGCCACTAATATTTTTCTATGACTAAAAGCATAAACAATTTAAAATTATTTCAAAAGTAAACAAGCCTAAAGTGCAAATACGACGATGGCGATGGGGGAAAAAATCAGCCTTCTTCTTCCGCCCCAAGCCGTAAATGTATCAACATTCACGAAAGCTGTAAAAACAAACAGCTATACAGAAGATCCAATTAAATTATGAGGAATGGTGAGGAGTTTGACTGGCACAGTATCAAAAGGTTGCATCCGTGTTGTTCGTATCCATAATAACTCCCTTTCTCTGTACGAATAAGCCTACCCTGCAATTTGTGTTCATCAGCCAAAGAGTATGCAATAATATGCTAATAACACTTTCATCAACGATCCATATGAGTATAGTCGACGAGATTGGGGAATAGATAAAGAGATTGATAGACAGACAATCATATGACAAATTGGAAATATTCGTTCGAATGGGATACTCTAAGGGTTAATTACAATACTCCCTCTTCTTCTCTTCCCACTGCGAAAAAAAAACTTGAACGACAGACGTCAAATTTATTCTAGTGTACAGAACGCAGGAAATTTATGCCCCGGAGCAGTGATTGCTAGAGTGAGCAGTGAGGGTTACTAAAGCCAAACGCAATCCTTGATTTGTTTATATAAGTCCGACGATAGGTCACGCCATGGCAGATCAACAAGAAGAGGGTTCTCCTAGAAGGATACAATGGTAAAACGTTAATCCATAACGCTAATAGAAGTTCACGATGGAAATGCGCGGTACGACTGAGTTTATATCCAATGGTGATGATGTAGACGCCGCATTTATGATTTATTAAATCGATACAAGTTGTTTTCTGTTTATAACACGACAGCTCTTGACAAGGGGAACTGCGAGTGTTGAGTGCGATTTCTGAAGTCCGGAAGTGGTATTGGAAGAGTCCACTCACCCTGCCTCAATCAGTGTATACCCTTATCAAACAGAGGTCGAGATTGGTCGCGATGACTAGTATGGTATATCGATGCAGTGTTGGTGTGAAAGTGAATGTTATTCTTAAGAACGTATGCAGTATGCATTTGTAGGATCAACACCCTAGCCGTCGCGTCGTCGCTCGTCGTGTGTTATCAGCAAAATAGTTGATTCAAGTAGGCAGGCTTATAGTATGGTGTTTTCAAACGTGCACTGGAATAATTTTTGAGATTAAGTTTTCGTTGGTACGTCGATGTGCATAAAACGAAAACACACTCACTCTCTTCCCTTGCTAGCTTGTGTGACACTCGGAGATGAGGGTTAATTAAAATTTGTGGTTCTTCGATAAAGATACCAGCTTTACCACTTGGCTCGTTTTCGTGGTCAAGCCGTCGCCGTCGCTTATAATATTGATCTTCACTCAAAAAAAACTGGGGTGCCCCGAAAGTCATTCGAATACATTTTTCAATTCTTATGTTAAAAGACTCTTCTTTTCACTCAAGTTTAATGGCTTCATTGTTTACATTTCGGATGGAGTCTATGCCAAATAACTACACCATTGCAGGCCTATTCACCAAATAAAATCAGGATAGCTCTGAACTGCTGGGTTTGAGATTATGTATTATCTTTTGTCAAGATCCAAGCTTGAGTTGGGGTTAGTGCTTTATACCCTGATAAAAAAATTTCCGATCCTGAGAAAACAGCACCAAAGTAGGGGAGTTCTGCTCAAAATGACATACTCAGGTAAGATGACATACTCGTATTTTCTCTGTTTATAAAGCATCCATTCCCTCACCAAGGCATGGTTGTGAGAAATGCGCTAGGCCCAGGGGCTCCTCGCTCTGTTGCGCCACCCTATTTATTTTTTTTTATAAAGCCGCCACAGTTCTCTCGAACATATCCAGACATGCATTTTTTCTATCTGTTTTGCCAGAATAAACTTACAGCTGCCAGTATACTACCTGCTGTCATCATGATCGGTTCAAACGAAAAAGCTAGAGAATAAATTTTTTTGCGAGTCATTGTTTACTTCAAAATTGCTTAAAAATTTAAGTGTTTTTCTATATCCTTTGTGTTTTATGTTTGCATTTATGTGTATAGAGAATATTTTTTGTGTGATTTGGCTCCTAAATTATAATGTTTTGATTCCTGAATGGTTGTAAAAGTTTTATTTCCTATCGGGTAAGATGACATATTGCTTATCAGTCCATGATGACATACTATAAATACTATGACATTCCTACTAAAAACACAAACCCTATTTTTTAATTTAAACATTTAAATGCAAATTTAAAGTACATAATTATATTTCATCAAGCATAAAACAAAAATCATGAAAGCTAAATGGCCGTCTAAGTTGAAAACGTGAGGTATACTGACTGAAGCTGAAAAGCCAAATAAAGCAGCCATTTTTACAATATGTCATTTTACCCTCATGAAGTATGTCATCTTATACCCGACTATGTCATCTTAGCCTTAGCCTCGGACTGTTTTTAACCAATTTTTTTAAATAAATTCTTTTTACTTTAAACTATTCATTCCAACTTTATTTTTTCCATACAATCATTAATTATTTAATTATGTAAAGATTTTAACGCGCTAGGGTTTGTAGAAAATTTTATTTCTTACTTTAAACAAAAAGTATGTCATCTTGAGCACAATTCCCCTAAGTGGAATTTTAATAAAAAGCATTTTTCATGATTCTTTCAGTATTTAAAGAAAAAAAAACTGACAGCTGAGACGAGTTCTTGGAATCTGTCATGAAAATTAGGTCCTCTACTCCTTACTTATACACTGAAAAAAATATTTTTCGTAATAGTACGAAATTCGCTTCATACACTGAAAATACGACCAATTTCGTTGGGCTAACGAAAATATGTAATTTTTCGTAGAATGAAAAATGTGTTCCTTTAACGAAACGCTTCATACGCTGTTTTTGCCGGTTTTGAGCTGAAAAAAACGTTTTGATTAAGTGTTTCATCACTTAATGAAGCGTTTTCATAGTTATTTTAACGAAAAACTGCATAAAATTATGTAAATGAGCATAATACGTAAAACGTCTCATTGAATAATGAATTTCTCTCATGACCTGATGAAATTTTTCATTTTTCTTACGAAAATCCTTCATATTACTAAAATAATTAATAGATTTACTAAAATTTTGCTTCGACCTACGAAAAATTACAAAGTCCAATGGAAAGAATTTTTTACTCTATGAAATTTTTTCACTGATATACAAAATATCACTTCATACCTTGACGAAAAATTTAATTCCTTTGCGAATTTTTACATAGAATTTTCGTAATATCAGTTCATCGTATTTGAACGCAAAACTTCATAATTTGTTGAAAAAATTCAATAAAGTATGAACGAAATTCATACCTCAACGAAATTTTTTTCACTGAATAACGAAAAATTAATTTATTATCCTACGAATTTCTACATAAAATTTTTGTAGAATCTGCTCATCGTATTTGAACTCAAAACTTCATAATATGTTGAAAAAATTCAATAAAGTATGAACGAAATTCATACCTCAACGAAATTTTTTTCACTGAATAACGAAAAATTAATTTATTATCCTACGAATTTCTACATAAAATTTTTGTAGAATCTGCTCATCGTATTTGAACTCAAAACTTCATAATATGTTGAAAAAATTCAATAAAGTATGAACGAAATTCATACCTCAACGAAATTTTTTTCACTGAATAACGAAAAATTAATTTATTATCCTACGAATTTCTACATAAGATTTTCGTAGAATGGGCTCATCGTATTTGAACTCAAAACTTCATAATATGTTGAAAAAATTCAATAAAGTATGAACGAAATTCATACCTCAACGAAATTTTTTTCACTGAATAACGAAAAATTAATTTATTATCGTACGAATTTCTACATAAAATTTTCGTAGAATCTGATCATCGTATTTGAACTCAAAACTTCATAATTTGTTGAAAAAATTCAATAAAGTATGAACGAAATTCATACCTCAACGATACTTTTTTCATTGAATAACGAAAAATTAATTTATTATCCTACGAATTTCTACATAAGATTTTCGTAGAATGGGCTCATCGTATTTGAACTCAAAACTTCATAATATGTTGAAAAAATTCAATAAAGTATGAACGAAATTCATACCTCAACGATACTTTTTTCATTGAATAACGAAAAATTAATTTATTATCCTACGAATTTCTACATAAGATTTTCGTAGAATGGGCTCATCGTATTTAAACTCAAAACTTCATAATTTGTTGAAAAAATTCAATAAAGTATGAACGAAATTCATACCTCAACGATACTTTTTTCATTGAATAACGAAAAATTAATTTATTATCCTACGAATTTCTACATAAGATTTTCGTAGAATGGGCTCATCGTATTTGAACTCAAAACTTCATAATATGTTGAAAAAATTCAATAAAGTATGAACGAAATTCATACCTCAGCGAAATTTTTTTCACTGAATAACGAAAAATTAATTTATTATCCTACGAATTTCTACATAAGATTTTCGTAGAATGGGCTCATCGTATTTGAACTCAAAACTTCATAATTTGTTGAAAAAATTCAATAAAGTATGAACGAAATTCATACCTCAACGATACTTTTTTCATTGAATAACGAAAAATTAATTTATTATCCTACGAATTCCTACATAAAACTTTCGTAGAATCTGATCATTGTATTTGAACTCAAAACTTCATAATTTGTCGAAAAAATTCAATAAAGTATGAACGAAATTCATACCTCAACGATACTTTTTTCATTGAATAACGAAAAATTAATTTATTATCCTACGAATTTCTACATAAAACTTTCGTAGAATCTGATCATCGTATTTGAACTCAAAACTTCATAATTTGTTGAAAAAATTCAATAAAGTATGAACGAAATTCATACCTCAACGATACTTTTTTCATTGAATAACGAAAAATTAATTTATTATCCTACGAATCTAGTATCGTCGCATCGTATTCGAACGCAAAACTTCATAATTTGTTGAAAAATTTTAATAAAGTATGAACGAAACGCATTGCTCAACGAAATTGGTGTCAGGACGAAGGGTTGCCGTCATAATAAGGAAAAGAAATTTCGTTTGCAAGTAGAGCAAAGAATGTTTAATAAAATTGTAAAATGAATTGCAAATCCTAATACTGATTAAAGTATAACAAAAAGAACACCGAATGAAACACAATAAAAGTAAAAACCAGGGATTGTTTTTATTTCTCCCTCGGATAAAGTTTCAGCGTCCGAGCGTCGCGTTAGTGCCAGAAACAGAAACTTGTTTTCTTTTTCAAGTACTCTCTCCAATCTTTTTTGAGCACATATAGAATTGTGTATATATCTCCCGTATAGAGTCCCAGGTCCAAGAGTCTTAGCGTCAGTGCTAGAAACTTGTTTTCTTTTTCAACTACTCTCTCTAATCATTTTTCATATAGAATTGAAGAAAAAAAAACCAAAAGTACAGAAAACTCAAATCTTGAAACATTTTTTTAACGCCTTTCTCTTTTCTTCGCGAGAAACAGGTTTCGATCACATTTGCTGTGCTATGGTTTTGTTTTTGCATGTAAAAGAAATGCACCTACTAATGAATAGCAAAAGAAACAAAGAACAGTAGATATTGAATCATTGCAACTTTCTATGTATATGTGTATTGTATAAGTATATCCATTTCAATCCTTTCTCTATTCAAGCGAAAAAAGTGTAGATCGATGAAAAAACCTGCTCAAAAGAAAACAAAGAACTAGAGACAAAAAAGTGTAAAGCTGGGCTAGTGAAATAACAAATACCATTTTATTTTCGGATCTCAAACTAGTTTTGAAATCCGAAAATAGAGTGGTGTTTGTAAAGTCAGCTTGAGGACTGATGCAATTGTGTGTGTGAGGTTTGCGGCCTTGTTCTTTTATTCTCTATGGTTTTAGCTGTACTTCAAATTCTTTGTGTGCGTTTGCAAAGCAAAATTCATAGGAAAAATCGTAAAATAGACGTTATTTTGAAAAACTTTTGAAAAACACAGTGATCGCAATTAAAATTTTCGAATAAGAAATAACTAGAAAAAATATTGGAAATGTTAAAAATCTTCGGAAGAAAGTTTTTTTTTATGCTTGTTTTAAACTACATATTCAGTTCTGAAAAACCATCAAAATTTGTCAATAAAATGTTTGAGTCTAGCCTTACAGTATGTTCTGTTTCGAAGAATTATGTTGTAAATTGAAAAAGTTACAGCTGTTTCAACACAACTGAAACAATAAAAACAGCGTCAGATTCGACTAACTTTTTTGTATTTAAAAAAAGAAAACTTTCCATCTACTTCCCTCAATCAACTTAATATTTTTCGAAACAGAAAAATTTCTTGAAACAAGATGTGCAAAAACTAATAAATTGTGCTTTGTGTAGTCTGTAAGAACAATTAATTGAATTTTACATTCTTGCACTCTCCTTAATTCATCCTGTTAATTTTTTTGTACATGTTATTAAGCTCTGGAGCTCTCTACCAACTTGGACAAAACAATTAGTAGAAATATGAGAATGCCAGAAAAAAACCGTATTCAGTAATTTTGTCATTGAAATTCTTTTTTAACTTCTTAGTATTTTTATTTCTTTTTTCACTGTTAATATCTAATACGATTTAAGCCGTAATATCAAATTATAATGTGGTATACATATACACCATCTTTGTTATAAATTGGAGTTAAATTCATGCCGAAAATTAAAGGGGAAATTTAAAATGCGTTGTAAATTGAAGACCAAATTTCAATTTCTTACACCCTTAGAGTCACTGTAATATAATCACTCTACAAAAATTAACGACACCTGGTTTTTCATAAAAACGACCTTGTTTTTTATAAAAGTGTATTTGTTTTGGTTTTTCTAATGTAAATCCCAATGTGTCAACATTTCATTAGAAAGATTTATCTTGCTCAAACTTCAAATCGTATAGGTGGTAACCTACCTCACTTGCTTTATAAAAATAATTGCGGTGTGAAATTCTACATTTATTAACGCAATGATGCATCGTTTAATTAAAATAAATACTTGCTTTATTAAACCTTTCATCTATCAACGAAAAACATCATTAGTCTATAAAAAATTTGTCATTGCTTTACGAAACAAGTTAATAAACCATTGACTTTTTCGTAAACCTGTAACGTGAGTTAATGTAGAAAATTCATGTGTGTATGAATTCTTTGCTTCCATTATGAACATTTTTTAAAACTTCATTAAAAATTTTAATCAACCCATAAAAAACTTCGTCATGTTATGAAAAAACCTCATCACATAACCATGTTTTGCATAGACCTACTCTAGTCTACTTACCTCTATTACAATAATTCGTTGTCTAATGAATAATATCCTCAAGCTACGACAATCTACATAACCTTACGAAAAAAAATTGTAGCCATAAGAAAAAATAGCCTCTATTTACCAAAACACTACATACACACTCAAGCGCTTCATTATTTTTCGGCGTCTGTTGTTTTATCATTCTCAGTTCGTTCTTTGGAGGTGCCGGTTGTGCAGACGCAGAGCAGAGTTTTATTTCAATTTCAAGTGTATTGTGCCAGTATTGTTTCAAGTGTAATTAAAAGTAAAAGTGTTGTGTTTTAAAAAATACCAATTTATATTTTAGCAGTCCAGCGTTTTAAAAAAAGGTAAGACCTCACGATATTTATTTAAAAAATTTAATTGCTGCATATCTATTCGTATTAAAATATTTGCATATGAAGACCAGTGTCCGCTTTTTTGAAATCAACTGTGTTAATTTTTGCTTAGTTTATTGATAGTGTCTTAACGTGTAACTCATTCACTGATTATGTTAGTTAATAGAAAAAGTAAAGTCTGTTTTCCTTTTTGAATAGATTTAATTCAAAGTTTATGACAAATCTCGTTTGAAAACATATTTTTCGTATGCGCATACCTACACGGTACAGTTTAGTATTTTTGTTTGGTAAATAGGCTTGTGCACATGCACAGATGCGCTTTTGTGTGTGAGAATTCTCCCTACTTGTACAAGATCTTCTCTGCGCTGCCCACATTTTTACGCAACCTGGGTTGCTTGTGTTTTGTGTGTATTCAAAACTGGCTTTTTTAATCAGTACAGGACACAGGTCCAGTGAGACGATTTTGACTACTTTTGCTGTAGTTTTCATCCCCCATTCCAAGAGAAGAAGAAGCAGATATTGTGTCTTATCCAAGCCCAAACGCTTAATAATTCATTCTATGCCAAATTTTTATCAAAAATTTTTTTCAACGCTGCATTTATACTCGGTTTTTTGAAATTTTTATTCGTTTATAATGTTTCCCTTAACATTGGGCGCGTTCATCACAAGTTAGATTTTCAGATTAACTAACTATTCTCGGCCTCTGATTGGCCAGGGGCCCTACTCTGTATTTCGTTTCGAAAAGGAAGTCTATTCGAACGTGATTTTCAATCCGATTATGAATTCGTACTCTGTATTTCGTTTTCGAATCGAAAAAAAAGGACTTGTTAATATTTTCATTAACGGAATAAATTTGCGGAGTTTTGAAATATATCTCAGAAATCTATCAAATCAAGCAAAAAAATAATATCAAATCAAATTACAACCAAGTTGAAAAATAAATAAATGATATAAAAAAATCGTTTTCGGATTTGCCATTTCGAATTCGAATCCACTTTAGAAATAAAGAGTACAAAATATTCGTTTCGGAAATTTTTGCTTTCGAATCGAATTACAGAGTAGGGCCCCAGACGTTAAGTTTTTCAGTTGACAACTCATCAGCTGTTAGTTTTTACCGATTCAGTTTTTCAGTCAAGAAAAGCAGTCTGAAAATCTAGATTTAGTTTATTAAGCTGTCAGATGCGATAAATAGCCTACATGACAATTGAACTTTACTTTGTATTTTTCGGTTAGCTTTTTTTGGAAACATTTTTGTAGTGAACTTTTTCATTAAACTGAACTCTAATTTATTTTTTGGCAATTTGTCGTATAATTAAAGGTTATTAATGAAAACCCTTACAAAAGAAATAGATTTTTAAGAAAATTATTTGCTACATTTTCGTTCGAAGTCTATTCAAATTGTAGTTACGCGCATATTTCTAATCACAAATATTGAAAAGAAATGCTTTGGACTATAGTTAGTACTATTTTGAACCGACTACAAGAAATTATTTATTTCTTATCAAATCTTTCCTCGCAGAATTGAAAGGTGAATCCCAATACCATTCAAATCTGACAAAAAATTTAGAAGACCGTTCAACGCAAAACTGAATAAGTTTTTCAGTTAAAATCTGAATTGTGATGAACGCGCCTGTTAACTAGTCCAGATCAGCGTTTTAATTGAAGACTACCAAAGTGTTGAGTGACATTTTTTTTTAATTTTTCGTTTTTTCTTTGAGATGAAGTATTTGTTTTAAAAATAAAATTCTTGTATCATCCGCAATTCTCAATTTTGCCTAAAAAGGTTATTTCACTAAAGCTAAATTGTGCATTTCGTCGATAATAAATACCCCTATTATGGATGACAACTCAACTGAAATTGGGTTGTCTTCTCATTTATATAACACGGGCACACAACCCAATTTTCAGTTGGGTTGTCATCTGTAATAGGGGTGAAACTTTGAACGCATTTTAATCAAATTTTTGAAAATGTCACTTGGCTACTTCATCTAAACAATTTTCTTTATCACAACTGAAAGTAAAGTTGCAATACATTTGTTTTTAAACAAGATATTTCATTAGGAAAAATATATGAGCAAGAACCGAATACTAATGGCAGTCACAGCTTATACCTAGATCTTTTCAAATTCAAATAATTAATAATATGTACCTTTCTTATTTGTAAATAAGAAAAGTAGTTAATTTCAACTTGATATTAAACGCAAAATTATTTACAGACTTCGTCCCCTTCGCAAATATGACTTGCTATATATGTAAGAATGTTTTTTCTGAAATTGATAGTCTTATTAAACATTTTAAGGAACAACATTTCTTAAATAACAATAGTTTATTCAGATGTGTAGAAAATCCGTGTTATCAGAGTTTCCAAAGTTTGGCAAGTTTCAAAAGACATTTTCTTCGAAAACATAAACTTAGTATTGTGAAGGATCGTGAATGGATAAATATAGTTTCTACTGAAGAAATAAAAGACGGGGTTGAAGCTAAAAAAAAGAAAATTTCCGACGAGTGCATTACGTTGAGTAAGGGTTTAGAACTCAATCAATCTGAAGAAACAGGTACGGAAGAAATCTCAAAAGAAATAAATTACAAGAACTTTGAAAGTTTTTTAAGATCGGCTAGTACATTTTGTTTAAAATTGCATAGCAATAATAATTTCACCAGAAAAGATGTTTGCGTAGTTCAAGATCTCATAAAACTATTTATAACAGATCCACTTTTGGATATGTTTAAAACATTATCAACCGCAAAGTTACAAAATTCTTGCCCAGAGACTCATAATGAAATCCTTAGTTTGGTTGCTGTATGTAGAGATCCATTCCAATTTTCTAAAACTGAATATCGTTTATTTCAATGGCTTCAAGATGAACAATATTTGCAAAACATAGAAGAGTTTACTATCGATCAATCAATAAATGCTGTTCATGAAGGTGGGTTCTTGAGTTATAAAGAGCATACAGTGACGGGTGTTTTAATGCCATTACGTTTTCAATTTAAAAAAACTTTTGAAAGAAAAGGTTTTCTTACTGACGTTCTATCAAATATGAATACTTTGAAATCAGCAAATGTTGTGACAAATTTTGTACAGGGTGAGTTATGGAAACAAAAAGCAGATATGTATCCAAACAAAATTCTAGTTCCATATTTTCTTTATAACGACGACTTTGAAATTAATAACCCGTTAGGCTCTCACAGTGGTCAACAAGCAATAAGTAACATATATTATTCGTTTCCTTGCATGCGAGAGAAAGAATCGGTATTGGAAAACATTTATTTAGGAGCAACTGTTAAAGCTAAAGACATTAAATCTTTTGGTAACGAAAAATGCTGTCAAAGCCTAGTTGACGAACTTTCTTTTTTAGAAGTTAATGGACTTGATATTACGACAGAAAAAGGTACCACTCACGTTCACTTTCTTTTGGGTTTAATACTTGGTGATAATCTTGGGCTTAACTCTTTACTGAATTTCAACAGATCGTTTATCAGTAAAAGCTTTTGCAGATTATGTAAAATGTTGAAAAATGACACACAAACAGCAAGTGTTGAAAATGTTTCTCTGATGCGAAATAGAAAAAACTATGAAAATGATATTCATAAAGCAGATTCAACAGAAAGCGGGATTCAGAAAGAATCAATATTTAATAAAATACCTTCATTTCATACAGTTGAAAACTACAGTGTTGACGTAATGCACGATATCTTCGAAGGTGTATGTCACTATAATATGTGTCATATAATAAAATATTTAATTGAAACTGCTCAATATTTTACCTTAGAAACTCTTAATTCAAGAAAAAAGAATTTTGATTATGGGCCTATTGAAATAGATAATGTTTGTGGTGAAATAACAGCGATACATTTATCAAAGAAACATTTAAAAATGTCTGCTCGTGAAATGAAAACATTTGTTACTTATTTTCCTTTAATGGTGGGCGACTTAATACATGAAGATGATGAAGTTTGGGCATTTCTTCTAAACTTTCTAGAAATAATCGACATGATCCTTTGCTACGCTATAAACGAAGACTTCATAATACTTTTGAGTGAAAAAATTGCTAGACATAATTCTGAGTACGTTCGCCTTTTTAATGACACACTTAAAGCTAAGTATCATAATATGACTCATTATCCAACAGTATTAAGAAAATCAGGCCCACTCAGATCGTTTTGGAGCTTTCGATTTGAGTCAAAACATAGGCAGTTTAAACTGTACTCTAATACTACCACATCACGTAAAAATATATGTGTGACTCTAGCAAAAAAGTATCAATTACAGTTCGCATTTTATTTAATAAGTGCTGACTCTAAAAATAAAATTAATTTGAGCAACGAGAACAATGACGATAACAGCATATATAGTAATACTATATCTAAAATGCTTAAAATTGATATGAAATTAATCAAATTTCTTAAAAAATATAAACATGATGGATATTTGTACCAGAATGGATATTATGTTGCAATTTTTACCAATGACATCCAAATATATACGATTTTAAAAATTTTCAACCCAAATAATTTACAAAATTTCCTTTTTTGTCAAAAAATTAACTCTATTCATTACAATCCACATTTTTTGTCTTACGACATAAGACCTGATATTCTGGGAGAATTTTCAATCCTTCGTTTCGGAGATCTCGTCGGCCCACCATTAAATTGTATTCGGACTGCCGAGGGAAGAACAATGATCAGGATTAAGGAGTACTATAGTCTAAATATATAGAAAAAGCAACAATCAACAGCCAAGATGAACCAAGCAAAATCAAATAATTTAACTAATAATGACGATCTGTTCAATGAAATAAGTTTCCATAATTCACCAATGGTAACTTCAAATGAACAACGTCAAATAAATAACAATAGTGACCTTCAATTAATAAATCAAATAATAGATGCTTCAAATGTACAAGACCCAGAACAAATTAATTTCAGTAACATAATCAACTCACAAGCGCTTTCCATTATTGAATACTCAAACTTGCCAAACGACAATTGTAGCGACACTATGACTAATTCTAGCTACATTTTAGAAGGAAACTCCCAAGAAGTTTCAGAAAAGGAAAAGGAGTTAAAAGAACTTCTTGACAGCTGGAAATTAGGCTATTTACTGAGCCAATTCATAGGTAAGAAAATTGAAATCAGTTTTTAAACTTTCCACTATCTTGATTGTTGTTTCTATTTAAAAAGAACAAAACGTATTCGTCGATGTGCTAAAAATAATGGAGAGGAAACACATTCATCTGTATTTTAACAGCATTTCTACCGGAGACAAAATTTTCTTCGAATATAGGTTGAAAAAGTGGAGGGAATCGATCGGAATTCCTTTCGAAAGAGACCAATTGACTGACACATATATTCCACCTATGAATACTCCAACAAGTAACCGGTCAGTTTCGTCACCATTGCCCCACTCTCCTAGTCCAGGTCCGTCGTCAGAGGAGTTTGGAAACTATATTAATCTGGCAATGATCCTGAATACAACTGCAAAAGGACAGTTTTTGACGAACCATTATAATTCCTTTCAGAAGTTTGGAGAGGAACAAAGAAAACTGCTGATAAATACGATAGTATCGTATTTCGAGGAAAAACAGTGTGTTTTCAGCCTCAGGGATAGCCGGAGAATAGAGAAGGAAATTGTGGAAAGATTTCCCACTGAAAATCTTGTAAGATAATATTTTTTTCTCCTTAATCAAAACACTTGAAAAACTATTTCTATTTCTATTATTTCTATTTCTCAACGAATTTTTCCTAATTATTTTTTAGGAATACTACCGAACGTCGTCTAGGGGCCGAATTTATAACAAATTTTCGAACAACAAAAAGTTGTTCCGCCAATCACCCAGGTCAGGTCATACCGAAACCAAAAAGAAAGCAAACTTAGGTAATTTTGTTTAAGACTAATTTTTTTGTACAATACTAAATTATACTTATTTTCACTTAAAGATTCTGAAGCAAATGCAGAGGAAATCGTCCGTACTCTCAAATTTGAGAAGTTGTCAGCAGATGATTTTGATCGGTACTGGCAGGCATGCTCAAAGCACCGTTTAAATGAAATAAAAGCCTGCGAATCTACAACTGAGGCTCTTGAGAAATGGCCGCAGTATAAGAAGCCACTTGGTTTCAGACTGGTAATTTTTATTTATCCATATTTCTTCATTTTCATTTCATTTTATTTTAATAGTTTCTTCAACAAAGCTATAAATAAATTTTATTTCATTGTATTTGTTTAGATTGACATGGATTTTAGCGTCCTTCGTCCCGATGCCAGCTCTCTCCTGGACAATTGGGCGGAGCACCGCACCAAAATCAGTACATTTTTGACCAAAGACCAAAACATTAAAGAAAGGCGGTTGGTCCTTCTCCTTGAGAAGTGGGTGAATGAAACACTGGATGAAAGTAGGAGTTATAACAATTTTCTCTAAAATTCTTTAAATAAATTTTTAATTACTCTCCCATTTTAAATGTTATAATTTTTTTTTCTTAGTTTAAGTATTTTGTTTCTTTTTTTTTAATTTTTCAGATTCGAAAGATGCGGTGCTCATGTACATAATGCATGGCTACCTGACACCGACGCAAAGAACTGTCGTCAAAGATAATACAGGGAAAAAATCCACTACCAAATATACAATAAAGGACTCGCAGGAGGCTTTCCTATATGTGTGCAAGTCTCCTCAAGAGATAGAACCTCATCTGGAACACCTAAGAAGCAGGTCAAGCTGCATCCAGCCCTTTTTGATAGCGATTGGTGATTCAATAACAGATTTAAAAGAATTTTACATTTTCTTTGACGGCATTAAATATGCATTCAAATCATTTTTAAGAGGGTTTGATGTTTTGTTCAAACTATTTCATTTGTTCAATTTAGAGTACCCTCTCGCGTGTACAAACTTTTATAATTTCTTTCAAGAATTTTTATACAAAATTAGATGTGAAAAAAAAAACCAGAAAAATTCCCTTATGGGTATCGCTATTTTACAATAAAATAATTACATTCATTGCACTATTTATATAATGTTTTTTTTATTTACAACAGTTCTTCAATTTGTCGTTAATAGGTCACAGGTCGTGTTTTCTCTTCAAATTGTTTCAACGATTTTCTTTTCCCCAGATTTAGAGAAAGATGAAGGGCCTTTTTACTATTAAAAAGGCCTCAAAGGACAAATATGGGTGAGTAAGAAATCGCTTCACTTTATGAAATTATTCATAAATGAAATGAGGAATTTCGTAAGATACCTACATGAATTTACGAAATTTATTCGTTAGCAGAACGCAAGGTTTCATAAGCGAACGAATATATCTTTCGTAGATTTATGAAAATGTTAATGAATGGTAAGCAAAAATTCATTAGCTAACGAATTTAAAGTACATTAATCTACGAAAAATATTCGTTAATAGAACGAAAAGTTTCGTAAGCCAACGAATATAAATTTCGTAGGAGTATTAAAATTTTCATAAGGGGAACGAAAAAATTCATTAGCTAACGAGTTCAAATTACATTAATCTTCGAAAAATATTCGTTAATAGAACGAAAAGTTTCGTAAGCCAACAAATATATCTTTCGTAGGCGTATTAAAATGTTCATAAGGCGAACGAAAAAATTCATTAGCTAACGAGTTCAAATTACATTAATCTACAAAAAATTTTCGTTAATAGAATGAAAAATTTCGTACGCCAACGAATATATCTTTCGTAGGTATATTAAGAAATTCATCAATGGTACGAAAGAATTCGTTAGCCAGCAATTTCAAATAACATCAATCTACCAAAAAATTCGTTGACAGAACGAAAAGTTTCGTTAGATTACGATTATTTGTTTAGTAGATTTATGAAAATGTTCATGAATGGTGGGAAAAAATTCATAAGTCTACGATACTAATTACGTTAACCCGTAAAAATATTCATGAAATAATGAAACAAATTCGTAGGCTGACGGATGTATCTTTCATAAATTTATTAAAAAAAGGATTAGCGCAACGAAAAGTGTTATAAATTAATAAATACATCTACGTTAACCAATGTAAATCTTAATTAATGGTATGAAAAAAATCATTACTCGATGGAATGTCTTCCATCAATTGACGAAGAAAAATAATGGATTCAACGTTAAAAAATCATAGTTTAATTAATTCTACACGTTAGTTGATAAAGAATTTCGTAGGCCGATGTAGAAAATCATAACCCAATGAAAGTTTCGTCAATTTAAAAGTTTCGTTAAAAGTACGAAAGTTTCGTTGACTGATAAAGCGCTTCATTAGAGTATGAAGGCCACTTCGTTGGGCCAATTAATTTTTACATCGGCTGAAAAGTACGAAAAATTTCATTGGCCCAACGAAGTTTTTCGTTGTATTTACGTAAGGAATTTTTTCAGTGTAAGGTCAGACACTTGAACAACTTTTCAAAACTTAAATGCTTGAATTGTAAGAAGCTGTCGCCAGGTTTAGTTCATTACACCTAACAGTGGCAATTACTTTGTATTTTAGTTCCACAACCGGAAGCGACTGTGGAACTGTTGAATTGTTGACCAAGGAAAAATAGAATCACTGTAGTGACTGACTTTCCGTATTAGGCAGTGGTACAACTTATAAGGGCCCAAATGAAATTCACAATCAATGGTCTAAAAAGCAGATATCACAAAAATATTACAATAAATTTGTTCGTAAAGTCATCCGAGGTCTTTCAATACTAAGGCAGGTTTCGAAATATCAAATAATTATCTCAATAAAGAAAAGTATACTGACCCCAAAGTTCTTCTAAAAACAGCTAGGTCCTCAGATTAGAGGGTGTGTGTTTAGCTAACAATCCAACTACAAAAAAGAATAGTTTCTCTACCATCAACTCCCGCCAACATTATTCTCGGAACATTGATTTGTAGTATCAAGTCAATTGTTCGTGCAAGAATGTCCTGTCCAAGCCGTAAAAGCATTTTGAAGTGAGATATCGACGTAAAACGAAAAAACTGCATTTTATCCATGGGGTATATCTGCAGTGCTTAGTGAGTTATGTTTAAGTTCCGAGGTGGCCGAGTGAATCTTAAAACATCAAAAGGCTTATGTTCCCCTGATCTGTAACTATCGTCTATCGCCTAGACAAAACCTGGCAGTGGAAACTGGAACAAAATCCTACAAATTTGGAAGGACTTCGTTCCAGTTTCCGCACGCCATTTCTCACTCAAAGTTATCAATGCGACATGTACAATAGAGGTATGTTTGTACCTAAATGAAACTCATGGTTCGATCAAGAATGCAAAACAGGCAGAAACGAAGCACTGTTTCTGCCTTCGAAAACTAAGAGAAGGTTTAACAAAATAAAAAGTAATATAGACCTTCACAATTTCCTATAGTAAGAAAAAAAGCTTGAGAAGTAAAGAGTGCTAAGGTGGATATAGAAACTGCATTCGAAAAAAAAACAAAGATTTAAGTCTGCAAAGACCAGTAGAGAAATATGTATATGTAGTTATAAAGACGCACTTAAAGAGGATCTTTAAAAACGATTTCTGTAGACAGGGGCGATGAGGACATATTTCTGATTTTCTGACACAATGCTTCGTTCAAAAAGACGAAAATCAGAATTGATGTCCTCTTCATCCTTAAGTAGATTCGTTTGCTATATGAAGCTTAAGACTTTGGGTAAAGACAATCCTTGAGCGGAAACATTCAATGCAGCTGGAGGTCAACTCTGAAGGAAGGTAAACGACGCACAGTGTGGTATTTGGGTGTAAAAGCTGGCCAAAAATATTTTATATCACAATATATTAAATATTGCTTATACTTTCATGTTTAAAATGAAAAATAACAAAAAGAAATAACTTTCATAAAGATACAAATATTTTATTTATCTTCAGAAATATTTTTACTACAAACAGCACATTCTGAAAGCAAAAGCAAAACATCTGTTCACAATGACTTTTTTTTATGTTTGTAAGATCTCATACTTGTAATAAATGGATCTGATGTTAAAAAAGCCTGTTCAAAACATCTGTGTTACAAGAAAACAGCTTGCAAAAATTTTGTGTACTAACACAAAAAACACAAAGTATTCTACAGAGGGACGCATTGGGGCGGCTAACTTTTTTTGTACACAGTTCAAAAAATATAACAACACATAACAACACAAATTTCACTGCTTAGAAACACATATTAAAATGCTTTTTAAGCAAAAAAAAATTTATATTTGCGTACATTTCATGTTTGGGTAAGTTATAGTCTTTAGAGACAAAAAACGAAAAATAGAAATGAAAAATATATATTCATTTATCACGAAATAATAATTAGATACCTGGTCTGTAGCCATTCATACCAACTTTTATTAAAACAAAAAAAAAAAAAAATCCAAAATATACAAAGCTCAATGCAGTTTACACATTTTTTTTTCTTTAGACTGATTGCCTAGAACGTGGTGACAATATAAAGCTTTGATGGTTTTGAAATATGTTAGTCTTACTATTAAGCTTAACAAAAAAAATATTTCAGTGTTGCCAACTTGAAATTAAAAAATACTATTTTGGCCAGCTTTTAAACCCAAATACCACACTATGCGACGTACGTTAATAATTTATAATCAAAAGTTTATTGAGAATTGCTAAAGCACATTCTAGAGATGTCCAGTGAAGAGTTCAGCTTTTTGTTTCGGTTTTCGGATTCATTTTACATCGTTGAATTTTTTTTTTTGACGGGTGCACAAATCCCAGACGTCCGGAGTCTTTTAAGCGTTTGGATGCTTTCCATAACGGTAGAAGCATTCGTCGTCAGACTTTTTTAGGAATCTATTTAGTGAATTTTGAACTAGTTTTGAACTCACAGATTCTTTTTCCAAGCGGGCTTACTGAACTTGCTCTGTTGGCTTGTTTGTTTATTTGCTTAGGTGAAAAATTGTTATTTAAATTTGGCCTTACTTTTTGCGGATTGATCTGAAATTTGGTACGCGTCTTTAGTTCAGATGCACCGAGAACTACCTGGGAAGACGTTGAGAGACGACTCAATTCATTTCTATAGATGGTTCAAAAACCGAAGAAGGGGTTGGCTGCGGGGTGTATTCAAACCGAGTTAACGTAAGTCTCTCATTCCGCCTTCCAAACCATTGTAGCGTGTTCCAAGAGGAAATTCTGGCGATCAAAGAAGTTCTATCATGGCTAAAAGAAAACGTGATATCCTCAGCGAATTTCCGGATCTTCTCAGCCAGTCAAGCAGCCCTCAAATCACTCGACGCTGTTTCCATGAACTCAGTAACCGCCCTTAACTGTCGCCTATCTCTTAAGGAGATGGCTGAACAGTTCAATATTCACCTTATTTGGGTGCCGGGGCACAGAGATATGGTGGGTAACTGCAAAGCCGATGAACTCGCCAGAAAAGGAACCGTTCTACCGATCTCAACCAGCAGGTTGAATATTGGTATACCAATCGCTACATGTAAACTTAGGCTAAAGCTAGTCCTAAACGACGAACATGCTCGCCGAGCATGCTCGTTTGCATTATCCCATAGACGACGAACGCATTTGCCGAGCATTCCTTTCATGTAGATTCCCCACAGCGTAAATGTGTGTATTCTTCTATTAAATTGTGGCTGTCTGTTGCCTTTTTACTTTATCCGCGATATGCACACGACGACGTCCACAGCAGAAATGAGTTTGCTTCATAATAAAAAACCGGTTTGCTCGCGAGCATGGCCCTACATGGCAAACATAGAAACCAACGAACATAAGAAAATCGAAAATTTTCGCCAACAGCGAGCGGCTCGCCAACTACTCGCCAACCAACCCCTAGACGATGAAAATACGGCGAGCGCGAGCATGCTCGGCGAGCATGTTCGTCGTTTAGGACTAGCTTAAAGCAAAAGGCAAGGGATAGAACAAATAAAAAGTGGAACATTATCACTACGTGTGTGGCAACAAAACAGTTATGGCCAAAACTAGATCCAAAAAGCACAAGATATTTTCATATCCATAACCACATTGCACCTTAGCTCCGTAATCAATGTCATCACCGTACATTGTCGATAGGAAGACATGCCATAAGACTCGGCGTTTCCTCTATTGACTTCTGCGGAAGTAGCTTAGATGAGTAGGAGGAAGAGACTATTCCACACCTCCTCTGCTCATGTCCTGCACTCTCCTTTAGAAGAAAACTCCATCATCTAGGAAAATATTTCCTTGATGATCTAAGCGATCTGGCGAACACAGATACCCTTCATCTCTATCGCTTTATCAAAAGCTTCAAATGGTTTTGTTAAGTGAGGTATATACTCCCTCACATAATTCTTAAGGCATCACAATGGACCTTATATTGGTCTAAGTGTGTGAGTTGTTTTCCTGACAGCCATTTTAACCTAACTTAACCTAACCTTAGTTCTGATGACAATAGAATTGTATGTTTAAGATGTCCCCAGATAAAAAATGGCTGATTACATATTTTTCACTACTTCTTCAATATGGGTTCCAAATGAATGGGCTGGTAAGTAGAGTACAGTTCTGTATGAAAAAAAATAGAGTCAATAGTCCAATATGGCCGCCAGCGAATGGCGATAAACTTTTTTTAATCTACAACTCTGCAATAATTTTGGTGTTTTTAACGACGAGTTTCTTCGAAACACTTTCCAAAATTTAATTGAACAGCCAAATCACTGTCGGAGATCTAATTGAGGCTTTCGAGAACTCCGAAAATGCCGTAAGTAAGCTTCCTTCCATAGAAAAGAAGAAGTTGTTTAGCGACAAAAAGAGCTATAGAAACTTAGGCCACCAGAGCACAATATATTTGCTTTTGCAATTAACTGTTTGTGTCAATCTTTTCTTAAACGAAAACTGTCAACCAAATGATCTTATGTCCATAAGCTTTTGGAAAAATTGAAGACAACCAAAGCCTTTATCGTATAAATACAATAAGTAGATGCTCCAAAAACTATATTTAAATATTTTTGGTTTGTTTCGAAAATTATTGTATTTTTAACAATCGTTTTCGGCTTTTTTTGCACGAGCTATAAAAACTAATTGTGGTACCCGTGGTGTGATGGATAGCATGTCCGCCTGTTAATCCAGAGGTTCGAGTTCGAATCCCACCAGAGGCAAAAATGTTTTTTCTACGGGTATCGCCTTTCGCGAGGAATTGGCAAGTCCTCCGTTAGTATTCATTTGCCATGAAAAGCGCCTTCTCGATTAGCCGTTCGGAACCGGCAGAAAATTGTAGGTCCCCTCCATTCCCTCACAAGGGATGGTTGTGAGAAACGCGCTAGGCCCAGGGGCTCCTCGCTCTGTAGCGCCACCCTATTTATTTTTTTTTTATAAAAACTAATTAAGACGTGGAGTAGGCCTCTTTTCTGATTTTTTGTAATTTTTGTTTGGATACCATATTCTCTTACCTTTTAAAAAGCTCTTTATACCAAATTCGTGCGTTTTCAATTCGACTATCATTTTGTGAACACAAAATTTAATTTTGGAAACGTTTTTATGATACAAAATCAGAAGTGAATCTGTTCGAAAATAAGAACACATTTTTCAATCCTTATACGTAATCAAATTCGGGTTTCAAAAGCCGTGTATGAGTAGTTTTCTCTTCTTTGTTCTAACGAAATGTTAACTTTCAAGTTTAAAAAAAAAAACAAAAACGAAAACAAAGTCTGCAACAATTTACCTTTTTTTTGTGGCTTTTCAAAAAAAAACATAAAGTTTCCTACATTTAGAAATGATAACAGGACTTTTTAAACTTCAAGACGGTTTGACTAGACTAAAATACAAATAACTCGCTCTCTCAAAAATCCAGAATTGTTACTACTAAAATCAATTAAGTCATCCGCTCTATCGACGTCCGTCATATGGCTCATAGGTAGATTTCTCAAAATTTAATTTACCTTTGTATCTTCTGGTTGTAAGCAAGACTCTCCATCACCGCAAAATGATTAATTCCAGTCTCAAAATCCAATCAAAAGGGAAAGGAATTTCAACGTTTGTACAGTCTTAACACGAAAATAAACGTTATTTTTAAGGTTAGCTCGATCTGGTATGGGTATACCCTTAGAATTCCTTAAATCCCTAACAAATTCACTCTGAAGTGTTCCCATTTGTACAACCAAACCAAAACCTCCGAACACACACTAAAGGTATTCCATCCGATCCAGGCATTTGCCAAAAATATTTGCACATAAACCCATAAAAACCCTTTGTTTTTGTTCATTTAGGTTATGCCTTCAAATTTAAACCACAATGCTTGAACCAAAATTGAAACTGCAAACCGCTCTCACACCTACTACCAGAGATCTACATTGTACTTAGCCATCCCTGCACTATCCTTAGGCCCCCATCATAACCATAGTACACACTCAACACCCCAACTATTCTTCCCGCGCACTCGTCGGCCGGTCGGCCGGCTGGCCAACCCAGCCTCATGATTAAAATTCAAAACCGGTAGCAGGGCAACATTTCAAAGTAAGAGAGCGCGTTATGTTAATCGATTATTGCCCACTGACATGTAATTACACGCACTTAGTTTTTGATTGAAAATAATTACATTGCGATTTTGCACATGGTTAGGGAATAATGACAGTTGATGGCATGCCATGAAATTAACAAAAGGGGAGAGTGCTAGTGTAATACAACAAGAACAACGGAACTGGTCAATATAAAGTTTGTGGTGTTCACGTTGTGGAGTTGGGCAGTTGCAAATGGAAATGGAGCCCCGCAGCTATGACAGCTTTAAATAAGGTTTTTATACTTTGCGCCTAGGTGAAGGTTGTCACATGCAAAAAAGGTGTCGGCACACACTACCTATGCTATTAGTGTTGACATTGAATTAAGGGTAATAATGTTATTGCAATGACGTTGTAACAAAAAGGCATATCTACATATAATGTAAAGTTGAACGGTTGTAAGCTGCCTTAAAACTACGATTTATCGCAGTAAAGGAAGAACCACACGACCGCTTTGGATATAATAGCTTGTTGCAATTGCAAGTGGTCGTACCATTAGGGCTGTTTTAATTGTTTATAGTCACTTAAAAGTTAATGGTCGGTTAGAAAAACGAAAGAGCTCATCGTTTAGAAAAAAAAGTTATGGTTTTCAGTCAGATTTGCTTTAAAATAAAGAAAAAAAGAAAAAGTTCTGCTTTATCTGGCTGTTACTAGTGCATAACTTTTATTTGATAACGGTGTATTCATTATTTTAATCATATGGACACTATCCTTACTCATAGTCGAAATCCCAGGTTCTGCATGAGGGCCTACCTTCATAGCCACTGTATCTAAGAATGTAATGGGCACTTAAAAATTTCGATAATGATCTATGCCTGTTATAGCTAGCAAAGATGATCAAAATTAAATAAATATTTTTTCCAGTTTACACAAAACAAGGTCCAATTGAATTGGAAGAAAAATGATTAAGGAAAGGTTGAAGTTAAACGCTTTTTTTTTTTATTTAAGATTTAAATGATGTAGAAGATTTACTAAAAGCTAAAAAATAATTATGTAGGTCCTGGGTACTTGGATCAGACAAAAAAAGGCAATATCATACAACCATCAGTTCGGGGTGAACCTGGCCCTTAACCAACATTCTTCTATAACGACTTCGATTTGGGGCGAGCTCTCTTCAGTCGGTTGAAGTCGTCTTCCACTTGATTGCACCACCTAAGACGAGGTCTTCTAATTCCGCGATTTCACTGCAATAATGTGCTTTCAAAACCCGTCGAGCCGGACGTTTGGGTCCATCCCCTCTACATGGCCCAACCACCGTAGCCTCGCGATGCATACTCTTGTGGCTATGCCCGTGTCGTGTATGTTTTCAAAATCCCTTTCCAAGATCCCTTTCTTAGGATCGGTTTTCAGACCATATCATACAGATCACCTGTTGCACGCTCCTTTTCAACTTTTAAATATTCAGCATCAAAGCCATCTGCAGCTGCAGTTTTGTTTAATATAAGTTTGCATACTACTAGCTTAACTCTCTGACGGTCGGAAGGACGGCATTGGGGCATTCTGTCTGACAGCAAAATTAGTTTCATGATCGCCGTGCCGCTAAGCAGTCTTTTCCCTGCTGGTTTTAACAGGTTTGAATTTGAAGTTTGCCATCCTGGTATGATATTTCTATCTTTTGATAAAAATCTTGAGACTCGTTCTTATCGTAACATCTCTCAATTTCCTTAAACGAGTGCTTCTCTACATTTATGAATTTTGAGATGCGGGAAGCGTACACTCTTAACAACAAGATTTAGCTCACAGCAAAGTTGATAAGCATATGAGTTCGTTTTCGAAGGTTTTGCGATGCAATTTATGCTTACCGGTTGTATTTCTAAAAATGTCCTCATTCCCTAGTTTTGCCTTAAGATAAACATGATTTTCACGTTATTTCTAAGGCAATTCTCAAATGTTTCGACGAGCTCGTAGAAACAATATTACTGTTAAAGAACTTACTCCTAAATATAGTCGCGCTGCATAAATAGGGCACAATCCAATAAGGTGAAAGCAGTCTTCTTTTGAGTTAAGGTTACATAAAGTGCAGAACTGATTAAAGCTTCCATTATAGGGGTCTCCGTTTAACCCAAGGACCTCGCATCTGGTTTTGAATATTAGTGATATTTGTTTGTAACTATACAAGTCATTAAAATAAATATCAGCTTCTAAATTAAAGTTGAGTTTTGAATACAAAAATTTGCTCTCCGACTGCTGGGCTTCCGCTACAAGCAACTGCCTCTGAGTGTCTTCATACTTTTGAATTAAACGGTCGATCTTTTAAAGTACTCATATCAGCTGCGACTACGTTCGTATCTTCTCCATATATTTCGCCAAGGTTTCGCCATTTCATCATCCACAAGTCATTATTTCTGATTTCATACTGGAGCATTTTGTGTACAAGTCTCGATGCGGGGAAATCAAACACTTTTAGAATATACATACTCGGCTTGTGTTTTAGAGTAGTCGTAAATATTTTAGGTAAACCCATTTCTAAATAAATAGCATAATTTGGAGTTTTAATTGGTAGGATGAATAATTTTTTGATGAAACTTCTCTGCAGTTTTTCCATTTCTTCAAATTCTTCGGATCCCCAAACTTCTGCAGCGTAACACAATGTAGATTTAACGATTGAGTTGAAGATTTTGTACTTAGTTGACAGGCTAACGTGTTCATTGAACAAAACTTTTTTCCAAGTCATGTAAGTATCTTTTGTTCCACGTGAAGATCACGAGGTCTTTGTTTATTATTCGTTTGCCAGGGTCGTCAATGTTAAATTCAGTATTGTTAACCGAAGCTGTTAGTTGTTCCCCGAGCAAATATTTTTTACGTAGTTTGACAGTCAATCCCACGCAGAATATCGTGGCAAAGTCGTAACTTAAATAGTTTTCTAAGGAGCGACTTATACCCCACGATAGATTGAAACTTGAAACGCGTTTTTCTCGAAACGACATTTTTCTTAATTGCTGACATAATTACTCAAAGCGAAATTGACCGATAAACTTCAATAGAAACTCAGTATTCTTGATTATATTTACGACATACGATCTTTATGATTGGTTGAAAATTGCCAATTAAGCATTCGAAAAACAACAATTTGTGTACCCCAAAAAACGAAGCTTTTTCAGAACTAAACCATTTTGTAAATTTTTGGTTTTTTTTCCAGAAATCGTAGGTCATTGTGTAGGAAATACCTTCTTTAATAACTTTTTTGAATTTTTTTAGTTAGTTCAGTCATACCTTACCGGAAGACAACAACGTGTGGTGGCAAATTAACGTTCTACCATCCTTTCTAAGTGCCTTAGCTGGAGTACCTCAGGAATCTAACCTAGTCCTAATCCTTTTCTCATTATATGTTAACAAACTCCCACATGATGTTAAAAACTGCATGATTAATTTATGTGCTGATGATGTCCAGCTCCTTATAAGCCGATCCTTTGCAGCTATAAATTATGCCGCTAGCATCAAATTTAATGTTGCATATAATAACATTATACCCGCTATGTTTATAATCTGCGACGATTTGGCTACACATATAATTTTTTGCCACTTATCTCGGACTATAGTCTCTACAATTTATTAAACTTCTGATCCGTGAGCAATCTTCACGAAATTATTCAAACTCATCTACCAGATTACCTACACAAGACTTTTTTTTCAATTATTATTATTTGAATCTTAATTCAACCTTCAAAATTAGTTTAAAGGCTTGCAATATTTTATAAGACCCTGAACCAGATATGTCGAAGTAGCTCATTCAATGGTTTCTACTTTTTGTGAGTCCAATTTTTCCGCTGTGATATTCCCCATAAGCTCTGCCTGCAAAGCCACTGATATTCGGGCTGTCAGTTATTACTCGCAAAGCATTAAAGCGTTGCGCTATTGTCCTTCGTCCCTTTAGTGGCACCCGCACTTACCAGATTTTCAAAGCACCTCCGGTTGGAGGAGGCCATTTCTCGGTGGTTACCGCGTGATGGTATAGTAAGTACAACTGACATTTACTATAAGCTGCAAGGTAGTGAACATCAATTCTAATTGTTAACAAATATTTCGTTAGGGAAACCATAAAACATTTATAAAAATCAATTTAAAAATTGGCTTATCAAAATAACTTGCAGTTATTGGCACAGCTTAAAGTAGTTCTTATCATAAATGAGGTTTTCATTCGTCACTTTGTTGAAGCCATATTTAAAAAACGAAGATTTTTACAACTCTTGACAGAGTGTAGGTATTTCCTGAACCCTATTGTTCTTTTTTTTCATAGAGCCGCAATGATGTTTTTTTTACCAATATTCTTGCGGTTTTCTTTCGAAAATTCCCTTACAGCGAGAAAATAAAAAGAATTAAAAGAGTTTTACACTCAATTATAACGAAACCTTTCACAATTATCCCCGAAACCACTTAAACGATCTCGTTCATCCGAAACCGCTCACCTGTGGCCCATTTGGGTACTGCGATCTACGAATATAACAAAAAACGACAAAAAATAATTGTTTTCCTCGGAAATTTTTTCAAAATTACCCAAAAGAAGCCAATAAAACATGTTCGCCACCCGTAAAACACACGCATGCATTGCATTTCAAATGAAAAGAAAAAAAAACTTGAAAAGAATTTTCATAACTTTGACCTTTTCGATAGGACTGTGTAAAGACTATAGCGATACATGTGGGGAGATCACAATAACGCCATCTCACGCGATCATTTTCTAGGTCTATTTCATTATTAAAAAAAAAAAAATTAATAAAAAACTTCATAGGAAACAATTAAAAAGAGCAGCAGCGACCGGTTGGCTTCTTTCTAGTAGTGCACAACGTAATTTCCAGTGTTGATATTCCCGCCAAGATAAAGGTCATCAAAACTTCAAAGAACCTTCAGTGCTGTGGAAGTTGATTTTTGGATTTGGTAATTGCTATTTTTGAAACTGTTGTCCATGTAATAAAGCGTTATGCGTTTCTCAACAGCGAGCGTCGCTGCGCGACGTGTGTAACGTGTTTGTGCATAGAACCTGAAACCTATATATGCATTTTTTGTTGTCCGTTTCTGCTGAAAAAACAGATACGATCTGCCATGGCAAAGCGATAAATTTCCCCAGAGACGACATATCATCCGTCTTGGGATTTGAAGCACACCAACCAGAATTCCTCGACTTTGAATTCCATTGCTGCCCTAATGATGGAAATCAGTTTTGCGGTTTTCGACTTTAAAAAAGGATTCGGACGTATTTCACACTATCAGAGTACGTTAAATGGTCCGGCAGCCATAAGGAGATGAGTATTTTTTGGTCGTTTTCTTCGATCCGCCTCCTCCCTGATGGTGGTTGCTCGCTTGTCAGTTACATAGGTATTGTTGCAAAAAATAACAACAAAAAGCAAAACTAAAAGAAATACAAATTTAGTTACAAAGAAACTAAATCGAGAAACCACCTCAACCAAAGATTGAGTGGCCGGATATTATATGGTGTGAAGGAGTTGCCTGTGAGCTGTTAGTGTGCGGTGGGTCATATCATCATCTTAACCAGGCAACAAGCGAATCACGAATGAATGGTTTGTTAATCGTAGATCTGGACTGCCTTTTGGATGCGATTTAAAGGCATTTTGGTAAGTTCTGGTTCGGAGTCGGCATCACCCCAAGAAGACCTCATCACTATATCATCATCAGGTGAATATAATTTGGAGTTGGGAGGCTTCGACCAGCGGATCTTCATTTAGATTCTCTTTGGTATAGGTGTTGACGAAGTATGAAAATACTGTGCGACGCGACGGCTGCGGTGGTGGTGATGATGATAGCCGCCAGCACCGTCAAGGGATTGCGTTTTAGTATTCATTCGAATCAAATTAGAGGTGCGCAAAATATGGCAAATAATACAATTTGGCTCGGTTCGAAGAATCGGGAAAGGCAAGTTGTGAAACGACTAGAGCCATGCCAATGGCCATGACAAAGATGGAGCTCGATGATAGGTGGATTGGTAAGAACGTAAGATGTTGTGAAACGAAAAAGTTGTTTTCGTCGGCGGTCATGAATTTAGTTATGTAAGTGGAAGTGACTTTTAAATTTGCTTTCTTGTGCCATTAAATTGCACGTCTTTACTGCCAGTAGATATGATCTGGAGTGCTCTATGCTCTATTCCAACTTTACTATTTCAGTGAACTTGCTTTCGTACAGGCGCCAAATTCAACCACAAATCAAATCTGGATGTATTAGTATTCAAGCAAAAGCATTTAGTCATCATCGCCCAAACTTTAGTTTCCTTTGTTGTGATTATTTGACTCAGTATTCAATTTTTAACTAGCTGTATCTAAGCGCTGTGAATGAACACAAAATTGATACAATGGCGAGCAGTCAAATCAAAGTATTCTGCACTGGTGTTTATCAGGGTTGGGACTTTACTGCAATTGCAGTAGATCTACTGCACTTTTCTCGAAAAATAAATCTACTGCCTTTAAATAAAATCTACTGCACTTTTGTTCTTACTATAACTAAACAGGTCTTTACATTGAAATTTTAAAAAACTATATTAGTATGGACTCAGTCAGTTCCAATGCAGATTTAGAAAGTACTTTACATTATCTATCCTATACGGATATGAGTTTTGGGATCGAGTTCTAGCGATATAAAGGGTTTTCCAACAGGTATGATATGCTTTTGCAGTGGCGTTTCTGCCATTTGTAGTATGTCAAGATCTGTCATTTGTTTTTTATTGCATTCAGAAGTGTTAACATTTCACCATTGGACCACCGTAAACGTCGTAAGCTTGCTGATTTTGCATAGGAACAACTTGAAATCGATAACGATTTTTTTTTAGAAAATCATCTTTTCCGAAGAGGCTTACTTTTATTTGACGAGTGCGTTAAATAAACAAAACTGGAGATGAAAATCCACCAAATATTCGTGAAAAACCATTACATTCACCTAAATTGACAGTTTGGTGTGGTTTTTGGGCTGGTGCAATCATCGATCCGTACTTCTTTCAATGTGAAGCTGGTAACATCATTACAGTCATTGGAGAGCGGTATAGATCGTCGATAACCAACTTTTTTTGGGCGAAATTGGAAGAAATTTATTTTGACAACATTTGGTTTCAACAAGACGGGGCTACGTGTCACTCAACAAATGCAACAATTGAATTATTGCGAGAAAAATTTAGTGATTCGATTATTTCAAGAAATGGTGACATTGAATGGCCTCCAAGATGTCGTGATTTAACACCATTAGACTATTTCTTGTAGGGTTATTTGAAGTCATTGGTCTTTCAAAATAAACCAGATTCTCTTCAAGCTTTACAAGTCAATATTGAAAGTGCCATTCATGATATACGACTTGATTTAGTGGAAAAAGTGCTCGAAAATTCGGTTCATCGAATTTGTTGCTGCAGAAGAAAATGTGGTGGCCATTTGAATGACGTTTTATTTAAAACTTAATTGTATTGATTGAACTGCACATTAAATAAAAAATATTTGAATCTCCTTAACAAAAAGTGTGTTTTTTTCAAAAGAGAAATCATATGACTCTTATTGGAAAAACCTTTATTACTTCTCACGATTTTGAAGAAAGCAAAATTTTTGAAATAAAAAAATGTTTGGTTCATTTTTATGTAGAAATTTGTGGTCAAATAAAAAAGCGTTTTAATTTTAGTGATACACAATTTAAACTTCTTAAGTATTTAGATGCAAAGGTAGTGCTAGAGGGTATACAATGACCTCGTTTTGGCCTTTGTAACGTCTTTTCCGTTCTATAATGAAAATCTTGAAGAACTTACATTGTTTGGAGGTCTTTGTTAGGAAACCAATATCTTATAGATAAATATTATGATGCTGTTGACATAAGAGCTTTTTGGGTCAAACTTAAAAATGAAGAAAACACTTTTGGGAAAAAAAAATTTAATAGTTTATGTACATATACGTTAACTTTATGTTCACTGCTACATAGTAGTGCCGCAGCAGATCGGAAATTTTCGATAGTTAGTTAAGTGAAGGATAAACTTCGCAACAAATCAAATACAACCACTTTACAAAATGTTATACTGTGTAAGGAAATGGACAACGTAAACAAAGATTGTTGGGAACCTTCGGATTTCGTGGGCTCTCTATAAGAGTATTTTAATAAGTTTTTATTTGTCGACGGACAATTTAAAAAAACAATAAATAGCTAGCAATTTTGACAATACTTTTTTTATTTCAAACCTGATGTTAATATTAGCATCTATAAGAATTTTTATGTGAATTTGTTTTAAGAACGTGTTTATTTTGTTATTTTAAGTTATTTATGTATGTGAATCTATGTTAAAAGTTGTTTATGTTTTGAAAATGAAAAATCTACTGCAGAACAGTTGAATCTACTGCACTTTTGTTTCAAATCTACTTCGGACATTTTTCCAAAAAGTCCCATCACTGGTGTTTATATGCTAGGTTGATGCTAAGGGTTTTGTATGTGTTGTACATGTTGTTGTACAATGTGAGCACATTTTATTCTCAAACCTATTTCCAAATTCGCCAAAAGAAGTATAGCTTCTTCTTCTTCTTTCCATTTCCGTATAGCTTCAAAACCTATTTTTCTTCAAATCTTCTTTTTAAGAAATATTTGCTAAAATAGCTAAACTTCAAAGCATAACTAACTTTAATGTATTGTATTGGATGGTTTTAAATCTGATACCTTACTTACTTACTTAGGTGGGCATTACAGTTCGGGGTGAACCTAGGCCTCAACCAACATCCTTCTATAATGACTTCGATTTCGGGCGAGCTCTCTCCAGTTTCGCACTCCAAGTCGGTTGAGGTCTTCATCCACTTGATTGCGCCACCTAAAATGAGGTCTTCCCCTTCCGCGATTTCCCTGCAATGTGCTTTCGAACACCCGACGAGCAGGAGCGTTTGAGTCCATCCGCTCTACATGGCTTAACCATCGTAGCCTCGCGATGCGTACTCTTCTGGCTATGCCCATGTCGCGGTACAGCTCATACACTTTATAAATGTTGGTGTGCCCCAACGCTCTGTTTTGTCTCCGACTTTCTTTATTATTTTTATAAATGATCTTTTTCTTGAAACTTCTAATCCGCTCAACTGTTCTGCTAATGACTCGATTCTGACGACTCGACCCTCAGCTTGTCATAGATACTCGCGTTCCAAATCCACGTCCCTGCTTTTCGGATGTGCAACTGGAACGGTTGCGTATGATAAGCTCATTGAATTCTGACCTTGAAAGCATTGTTACATGGGATAACGAAGACCGAGCAGAATTCAATACTTTGAAAACTAAATAGATACTGTTTCCTGTCGTTAAGGCCATACAATTAACCGAAACTCAAAGGCATTTGACAGGGTGGATCATAAAACAAGTTTCTAAGTTGAAAAAATTAGGTTTTCACTCTAATTTGTTAAAATGGCTTAAACCAGGACAGAGTTCAGCACGTTCGAATAAATAACGTTCTTCGAATTCCATAGACGTGACTTCTTGTGTCCCCCAATGTAGTTACTTAGGACCTTTTCTCTTTTTATTTTCTTTAAGTGACATTCCAAGATTTTTAAAGAATTATCGTTACTTGATGTAAGCCGACGATCTGGAATTGTTTTTAAGCATAAAATCCATCCATGATTGTATTAATCTACAGAAAGATTTATAGAATTTATCTGGTTGGTGTAATAACAACGATCTTCACCTAAATGTTTCAAAGTGTAATAGTATTAGGTACTTTTTCCAGAAGTGCTTCACCAATTAATTTTGAGTATAATATGTGTGGAACTTCCCTATCCAAATTAAATGTAAAAACAGATCTTGGTGTTTTATTTGAAGTTAAGTTCAGTTTTACTCGTGACGTCGACTATATTGTGTCTAAGGCGAGCTCAATGCTGGGGTTTATTTACAGAAACGCCAAAGACTTTTCAGATCCGCTTACAGTAAGATCACTTTACTTCTCATAATTATGTTAGAACTGTTTCAGAATATTGTTGTATTATTTGAAACCCAATATATGCGGTTTATTCAGTGAGAATCGAAAGAATACAAGGACGTTCTACGAGAATGGCTATAGCAGAAACTTACATTGGAATATCGACATGTCCTCTTATAATTCAAGGTGTTTAATTGCTAGGCATCAAAACTTTGAAAACTCGACGTAAATATTTCGAGATAATGTTCGTGAGAGATGTTTTTAATTATTATAAAATCAATTGCCAGTAATTGCTCTCCATATGTTAAGCTTATTTGTTCCTAGCCGTGAAATCCGACAAAGTCGAATGCTTCAAGTGTTCTTTCATAGAGTAAACTATGGCTATAGTGAGCCCATAACTTGTTGTTTAAGATAGGCAAAAATTCCGTATGTGAAGTTCTTGATTGAAACATAGAGTAGAGGCTGTTTTAAGAAAAAATTATTGCTTTTATTGAACAATGGTGGCTAGTTATTGGTTTTAATTAGGTACTATCCAATTATTGTTATTAAGTAGTCTATAAGCTTCTATGTGCTCTACTTGGTGAAATAAATAAATAAATGAAAAGCTGTCAGTACTTGTATTGGTATGTGTGTAAACGATGATTTTCGCTTGAATGGCCGCGTATTAAAAGTCGCCACAAAAGGTTTCTTGAGACGATGAAGGAAATTTTCACCCTTTCTGAACAGGTAACTATTTAAAAAGCCTAAATCCACCCAAAGCTAGAGTATAACTTTTATATCTGGTCAGTTGCTCCTCAAACATCATGGCACATACTTGATAGGCGATAGTTCGTAATCGTAGAATCAGTTGATTCTGTTAGTATCGTCGAAACGTAACCTCTGTCATATTCTTTCTTATCGTTTTTTCCACAAACGGTGCACTATTGTAATATCCAGTTGCATTCTTCCCCTGAAACAATTTAACTACAACACTCGCCTCGTCAGGAATGCTCATCAGTTTTACCTTTAGTCCTACTTACACGTTTAGTCAAGTATAGAGATTCACATTTTTGTTGTACCACCCGAATGTGAAGTGCGGTGCAGTGCAATAAGGCCCGCGGCAATAAGACCCGTGGGTCTTAATTCCTCTTTGTTTTGGAAGTAAGGCCCACGGGAGTGATTTCCATGATGAAATGGTATTAAGAGCCGCGGGCCTTAGTTCCTTTTTCTGCGAACTCAAATATCATTTCGTAATGGAAAGAAGTCTCACCGTTTGCACTTTAACTTATTTTCAATGTGAATAAACTGGCATAGGAACGCAACTCCACTACACATAAGTTCATGCTCTGATTGTGGATTATGACATATCAAAGAGGAACACACGTCCATATGAAATATCTATGCAACTATGTATCATATAGAATATGATTACTGCGGTCAGTTCCCGAGAATTTTATTAAGTTCAACCATAAGCCCGTATTACCCGGAGGCAAATTTTGTTCGCTTTGCGGTTCACTCACGGATAGAACAATGAAGCTAAAAGCGAAGCGGAAAAAATTTTTGCGCGAATTTTTACATTTACACCACACATCCATACTCCCTTGAGAAAATTTTTTCCGCTTCGCTTTTAGCTTCATTTTTCTATGCGTGAGTAATAGACTAATCTAAGCGAACGAAATTTCGCTTAGGGTAGTACGGGCTTGTGGTTGAATATAAAATTCACACGAACAGACCACGAGAAAAATGCTAAGAGCAAAACAAACATCCCACGAAGTGGGAGACAACTTGATCTAAGAATCCATGGAAAGCTGAAATAAGTGTCCAAATTTTAAAGACTTGCTTTTCGGTACATATATGACATTGTAAGGGTTTTCAAAACCCCTCACAAATGCTTTTTTCTTTTTATTTGAAGTCAATTTTACCTTTCCCTGCTAGCCACTTCTAAGAGAAAGGAGATATCCCCTTTTAATGTAAATGAACCTTTTAATGTAACAGACCCTGTATAAGAGGGCTAGAAAGAAGACAAAACTTTGATTAAATGTCCACATACCTACGTTATTTTGGGAACCAGAAAATGTGTCTTCTTGAAGGGATCACTAATCTCAATCTCACCCCAACTCGCTTAAACAGCCGTTATAGGTAAGTCCTCGCCGTATTTATTTTGAAAGTTTTTATAAAATTTATAGTTTTACATAATCAGCATTTTGAAAACAAGAAGGAGTAAAAGTGCAAAGTGGTCATTGAAAGTGAAATTCTCAAAAATTCTTGAAAATATTTTGTTTTCTTTCTCTCCTTCTTGGTTCAAAGACTTTTCGGAACAAATAAACTGCTAATTTGGCTGATTTGTGAATAAACCTATTGGTAAAGTAACTCCAAACTCTACTAAAATTTCTCCTTTCAGAGACACGCTTAGCCTAAGTAAGACCATTAAATTTTTATTTTGAGCTGATTCTACGAGTCGCATTCGATTTTGTGTTCTAAATTCAGGTAGGTACAAATGAAATTTTCTCTGTTGCGAAACAACTCTGTTTGCCGAATTTTCCGCAGCTGAAAATATCAATCGCACACACAAAGAGCAGACCCACGCCTGCGATTAGATTTTGCCACAGATCTCTAAAATCAAAACAGGGGGCGATTGAGCAAATGGAAGTAAATTCCAAACGCATATGGAAAATTTGAACCCAAACTCTGTTCAACTAGAGATAGGCCTCTGCTCAAAACAGCAAATGCCATGTCCCGCCTACGGTCATACAAATTCATCACATTCAGCGATGTTATCACAAAATATACGCACATAAATAGACCTCTCTGCCACGTGTGTCCTTGTACTCATCCAAAAGGTTGGATTACTATCACAAAAAAAAAAATCTCCTTATTAGTTCCTGTTCTCCTTGTCATTCTCACCCGCAGGATATGTTTGGCCAATTCCCAACTTAATAGAAAATCGAATTGAACCACACGGATGAAATTTTCATTTCCTAAAAATAAAATTAATCAAAAACCACCCAGTTTTTATCGAAAGCGAAGAACTTAATTCAAACAAAAACAATCCTCATCTATTTGTTTTCAAGGCAACCCAAATATCCTCGGGACAAAATTGATACCGAAGCTGTTGCCAACAACGCACATTGTAAAACTTCCTCTGAACTCTGAGACCTCGATACCGACAAGGAGGAGGTTAATGTTGTCATCCTATCGCGTTTATGGTTTTGAGTATACGTTGCGTATGCAGACGTCAGAAGCACTCACGTCACTTTGCAAATTTTTTAATGTGCGCGCCATTAGCCCAAATCAATGTCAACCCGAAATGCCATTGAGGGAGGCACGCATATTAACCAAAGAAATTGACAAAAATGTGCATTTCCTCTCTTTTGATCTTTTAGTTCGAAATTCCAAATAACTACAACGTAAACGAGGGGTTCTTCTTCTCGACTGCTGATGTTAGCTCGGGGCCAAATTGACAAACTCTTCAATTTGAATAGAAATTCGATGCACAACAAAATTCTACACAAAAAGTGGTCTTCCTCATAACAAAAAACGATTTGGAAAATTGAATGAATTTGCAAAAAGCAGGCGGGGTGTGCGTTTGTAGCCAGCACTCTGATCCTGACGGGATCAAAAATGTACATACCGTATGCAGAGAAGGAGCCAAATTTCAATTAATTGGAAATGTATTCCTATTCCGTTTTTTTATGCAATTTTTTTTTTGTTGTTGTCTGTTTTTTGATGTTTTCTTTGTCGGGAGACTTTTTCTCGTGCCAACGCCAAGGGTTCGGAATGTACCTACTTTTTGTTGTATTTCCAGTCTTCGACTGACAATTGGCAGGCGTGTCAAATTTGTTTCAGCTGCAGCGATTACCATTTTTTGTATTATCTGCTTTGAGGGAAGTGTGTGTGTGTGTTTTATTTCAATGTGGTGATGGGCACCTATGAAAGAATTGTTCTTGCAGTCAACTCATGTGAAAATATTGAAATTTTTTCGTGTTTTTAGTTTGAACCTATTACCTACGATTAGAAAAAAAATCAACGGAAAATATTTAATAGTTTGGTCATAGTTGATTTGATTTGAAAAGGGAATTTGACATTTGCCTCATGTATGACGGGAGGGAAAACTAGTTTTTTTTATTCTTATGTTGATGAACCTATAACATCAAGCTGTTAATGAATGTTTTCAAGAAAAATTCCCACACAATGTGTTGTGTTCGTTAAAATGTTCCAGCGAAGTCCAGCAAAACACATCATCCTTGAATGTTTCAAAAGACTTTAGAGCTTGTCATCTACACGCTGCAAAGCTGCGCGTTAGAGTTTCTTTCAAAACCAGCTTGTTGCAAACTTGGTGTTGTCATCCTTGCACATGCAATCTCAGAAACGACACTGGGAAAACGGCTTCTTCCTTATTTACTAGTAAGTGAGAAAAAATAAAAGCAATTGCGGGCTCAAAAAATCGTCTATGCAATTTATTGAACGATAAATGGTCATGCTAAACTGATATCGAATAAGCAGGACACGCAAAATCGTTTATTCGGGTCTACAGACGTGGCTTTTGCTTTTCTTGAATAATATAAGCAAATGATATTTGAGAAGTTACAAGATTTTAAATTTTAATCAAGGTTGATAAGGTCAAACCATTTTCAGGTAAACAGGACACGTGGCGTTGCTTGATCTGGTTTCGCGGATAGCTTTGAGTTTTCTTCGTCAACAATTTACAAATAATGTTCCTAAAAATTATATGGCCTACAATTTTAGTCCAGATCAACAGGACTGAACACAGTGCAAAGCTGGTGAACAGACGAATGCCTCTTCTGTCTCTTTCGTCAAGAGCACCTCATCTCGAATCTAATCCAGTTTGGAAAAACTATTGTCCCAAGGATACAATTTCAAACGCATATTATTCCTTGTCATACTCACCAGGAACGACTGGAAGAAAACAAAACTAACGCCTTACTCGGATCTTAAAGGATCCATTCGGTTCGGATCGGTTGTTCTAATCCCTATTCTCATCATGTGGGCACCAAACGACAAGTGGCCCGGGAGAATGCAATCTACGGAGAGACCCGAGGTCATACAAGGAGGAGTTGAGATTCCATTTATTTCTCTTGAGAATGGTGCGCGTGGTGTAAAAGTTAGTATATCTGCCTGTCAGGTGGGAAGTTCGTGGTTCGAGTCCCAGTAGAAACCATAAATATTCTTTCACGGGTATCACCTTTGCAGAGGAATTGCCAAGTTCTCTAATGGTAAATTCATTGCCATAAAAAGTGCTTTCTCGATTAGGCGTTCGGAACCGGTTGAAAATTGTAGATCCCCTACATTCACTCACAAGGCATGATTGTGAGAAACGCGCTAGGCCAGGGTATTTTCGCTCTGCTGCACCGCCCCTTGCCTGCTCTGCAAGGTAAAGATTTCTGGAAACCAGGGAACTTTTTAAGGATGGCCATCTGTTAGTGGAAATTTTTAGTAAGTTTCGTTAAATTCTTTTTTTCTTATTGACTTTCATGTAGAGGTACTTGTATCGCTGGATTGAAGTGATGACTTTATTTTTACCAGTTCATCATTACCGAGTTATTTCACTCTGTCTTTTGGTATCCGAATTATAATTACGGACTACACTGAGCAGTCTTGGAGATTGCTGCGACTAGATTTTGTAGCTTTTATGGCCGCCTTGATGTCACCGTTTTTCCTGGCCAATTTTTCTGTAGCAAGATAGCTTAGCGGTTTCACAGAGAGTAAGTACTTTGGTTTGGAAGACACTGCAGAAGTCTTGCGAGCCTTATTGATCTATTTTCTTACTTGCTTTGTTGAACATTATCGTTCGATGTGAACCTGGGTCTCCACTAACGTCTTTCGTCATCAATTTCGATTTCTGCATTTCCATTCGATTGAAGTCTTTTTTCACATGATTGCACCAACTAAAACGAGGTACTCCCCTTCCGCGATATACGTTCAATGTGTATTCGAAAACACTTGAGGCCGGAGATGTTTGAATCCGCTCTACATGTCCCAGCCGTCGCCGTCTCGCATTTCGTATTCTTCTAGCAACACTAAAGTCACGGTTCGTTGGTTAATCTTCTTCTCCAAACATTGTCTCTACATATGGGACCAAAGATCATGCGGAGTTATTTTCTTTCGAAATGCATCCGCGCCATATATCAGGACTCGAATGAATTGGGTCTGATAAAGGGTTACCTTGGTTTCTGTAGTTTCGATTCTCAATAGTAGTTTTCCATTTGATCTCCGCACTGATACTATTTTCGTTGTCAATAGCGAGTCTTAGGTTGACGAAGTCTTTTACTACCTCGAATTTATGTCTGTCTATTGCGACGTTTTGTCCAATTCGTCGATGTTTTCTGTCATTGTTCTAGGGCAGCATATAAAAACTTCGTTTTGCTCTTACTAACCATCAAACCCAATTTATCTGCATTTTGTCAATGCTCGCAAGGGCACCTATGACACCACGCTTGCTTCTTTCCACTACGTCAATATCGTTTGCGTGAGCTGTTAATTGTACAAACTCTCAAGAGATTATGTCTCTAAATAAAAATAAATAAATAGGATGGCGCAACAGAGTGAGAGGCCCCTGGGCCTAGTGCATCTCTCACAACCGTGCCTTGTGAAGGAATGGAGGGGACCAGGGGTCCTACAATTTTCTGTCAGTTCCGAACGGCTAATTGACAAAGCACTTATCATGGCAATGAATTTACTAACGGAGAACTTGCCAATTCCTCGCGAAAGGCGATACCCGTGGAAAAAACAGTTTTTGCATCTGCTGGGATTCGAACCTCGAACCTCTGGATTAGCAGGTGCACATGCTAACCATCACGCCACGGGTACCACTTTGTTTTATGTCTCTACTTCTCAATTAATTTGAAAGCTGGTTGGTGAAACTAACAGCGAGTCATGATGACTATGTCATCAGCATAGTCTACGAATTTGATTGCACTGGGGTTCAATTAAACCAAGATCTGGTCAACGACAAGGAGAGCAGTGGAGATAAAACCCCACCTTATGTGAAGCTTGTTCGGATCTTGGAGACCAAAAATTAAGTGAGAGGGAAATGGAGATAGAATCCATGGGTTTCCTTGATTGATTTATATCTAGTTTGCAAGACACGTGAAATCGATCTTTTCGAATCTATGGGCAGTTCTTGATTTGCACTAATGATTTTCGATGTTCAGATGAAAGAGGCCTGCGTCTGAAAAATCTAACATCTGTCTTTATGTGTTTACTTGAAAGTCAAGGGTTTCAGAACATCATCTGAATATTTCTCATATTTCTTACCAACAAGAAACCGCAAATAGTTCTCTAAACTTCTTTTACAACCGGAAGTGCATCTGCAATTTTTTTTCAACTCAGAAAAGCAGTTTTTATCTACCATGTTAAAAAATCAAATAAATACTGTTTTCGTCGTCTGTCTTATGTCGTCTTTGAACCAGCACCTGAGTCTTTTCTCTCAACATACAAACATGAAAACAAAACAAAAATGCGGGACAAGTGACATACAAGTTAGCAGGCGGAGAAGCATCATCCACCATCCAAACTCTTCCATAGCATCAACTAGATATGATAAACTTTCATAGACCCATCCATAACATAGCAGCGAACGAAGAAGAGAATTGAAATTAAAAACAGAAAACAACCATCAATCCAATCGGACGGATGAAGAATAATGCGGGCCAATATTCCCTTTCATTTCATGTTTGATTCCTTCCTCGGTCGTCGTCATCATATCAAGTGGAGAGAACTCCTTTGTGGAGTGCAGCACTTTTACCAATCTTTCAACATATATCTCGTCCGACATTCTTTTAGAATGGGGAAGTCCTCACAAATGGAGCCTCATAGAATTGAATTTAGCTCGCAAAAATAGCAAGCCAGCAGGTACATAGATTCGAATAGGCACCGCACTTCCAAGTCTTAAATTTGAGGCAGCATGTTAACGATTTGAAGAAGGTGAATATCTGCAATCAATAGAATAGTCAGTGAATCCCTATAAGCATATGGGGTTTGGCTGGCAGAATGAATTTGATTCGAGTATCAGCACTAGGGCATCAATGGAAAGAAGTAAACAGAAATTTTTGATTTTCTAAGAACTACTCAACTGGTTAAATCCACCTTCAATAACAAGACAGTCAGAAAAAGGCATGGCTTGAAAAGGAGCCTATGACTTCACATTTGCTGGCCCCTATTGCCATTTCTGTGTGTCCTCTCGTCTACTAAGTGGGGAGGAAAAATCGCTCGATATGGAGATTTGTGTTGTGTGTGGTGTAAATTCTTTAGATGGCCAAACTGGATACCTTTTTCAACAAAACTAAGTTGAAAGAAGCCCTCTCTTGACTATGCGCCTTCTCTCTAAACTAAAAAAGACCCTATGCAACTTATGAGTTATGAGTATACGAGTATATGTAAACAAAATGCTATATTTTGTTTGATGGTTAACAAGGATCACTACAACAACAAAATGACTTGCTGTGTCGTTGCTGTTGTTGTTATTGTTGTTATTGTTGTTTTGCGCAGTTGATGATATAAGTTGCACACCTGAACGAGCATAATAATCGTATGCAATTATGCTTAACACAATCACAAACAACTCAACTCACCTGGAAATTCATATCCGAGTTTGGGAATGAAAGTTTGGCTGGGATAGACAATCAGTCAGTCAGGCAGACAGACAGAAAAGTCAGTGAGACACACAGGCATGGCATCAACAGAAGAAGTAGAAGAAGAAGAAGAAGAAATCCAGCAGAGGCAATGGTTGATGTTAAAATCAGGAGTCAGCTGAAATAAGTGGCATTAGGAAAGGGACTTCATCGACTGGGCTGTTGGTAGCAATCATAAGATGTGTTGAAAGTTCTACCTACCAAGAGCGCGAGGAACCTGTTACAATTTGCAAAATTTTGCTGCAGTCATCGTTTGTAGGTAGGTTGGGTGTAGGTTATTTGCAGAGGTTGTTATTCAGAATGGATGCCTACATCATTTTGTTGGTAGAACAGGTTCTCAGCGATCGATTTAGATTTATTTTTTTTTGCATTTTGAGCTGTTTAATGTGTGTATGTTTGTTTTGATGACACGCATTTACCGAATTGTAGAAACATTTTTGGAGTTCTTGTCGATTTGGTTTGGTATTGAAGCATCCGAATTATAGACACTTTATTATTCTATAATCGAATCGGATTACCCAGTTAGTTATAGGGTATCTTCTTTTGACAGTTGAACTGCTGATGACTTACTTAATAAGCGCCGCAACAAGTAGAAGCTTGTGCAGCAGTTATTCTAGGGCAGTGTTTTTTAATCTTTTTTATTTCGCGACCCCTTTACAGGTTGAAATATTCTAGCGACCCCCCTCTCGTCATTTTATAAAAAGCCAAAGAATAATTTAACTAAATTAAACTTTGGTACATTTATCTATTATTCACGCGGGCTTAACTGCGCCGGCGACGGCGACGTTACCACACCGTATTGTCGTTGCGGCTGCAAAAAGCACCACGCGCGTGCCACCCACTTACTTGAACATGTTCAAATGTTCATGAACAGGCAATGTGTCCATGCAGAACAAGCAGTCGAAAAATGAAAGAACAGCCAACATTTTGCTTTGCAGTTTGACGAATCTACAGATGTTTCTGACTATATGTGCAGAATTTGTGGTATTTGTGCGCTTTGAAGCAGATGACAGTACCACGGAAGAAATCTTATTTTGACAAGCACTTCCTGCAAACACTAGGAACTGGCCAGTGTCTGTACGGTAGATTTTTGGAAAGCACTTGCAACTTCGAAATTTACTGAAAAAATGTTTCGCAGTTTCTAGTGATGGCGCTAAAGCTATGACTGGCAAAAGCAGTGGAGTCATTGCAAAATTAAAAGCGATAGACGATAATTCTAAACATATCCGGGACACACTGTTTTCTCCATCGACAGGCTCTAGCTGCTAAGGTAGTACCATCTGATTTTAAATGACGTGCTCATGGAGGTAATAAAAATTGTAAATTCTATCAAAGGCAAAGCTTCGCAAACCCGGCTATTCAGAATCGTTTGTGAAGATATGCGGGCTCGCTTCATCAAAATCTCCTTTATCACACGGTGGTTAGGTGGCTATCCAAAGGAAAGGTATTAACAAAAGTTCTGGAAATGAGAGCCGAATTATTAATGTTTTTAAAAGATGCAAAATCTGGCTCTTCAAATTAGCATTTTTGGCAAATCATTTAAGCCACCTTGACAATTTAAACAAGAACCTTCAAGGAAGAGAAGAAAATATTTTAACTGTGGTCAACCTATCTGCAAAACAATATGCTTGAGTCTTTTCCAAGTGTTCAGAAGATTGTTGAAGAAAATGCAACAAACCAAAGTTTTGCACTATCGGCTCACATTCCTTGTATGATGCAGAGTTTGCATAATTTCCAATCGAAGCTTTTAACAAACTTTCCTGATTTGCACTCTGAAGCTGACAATGGGCGTCGATGGATTTTAAACCCATTTTTGGACAAATCAATAGATCTGGCTGATGTCACCACAAAAACGAAAGAATGTCTTCTAGACTTGGTTGCAGATAGCATGCTTAAAAAATGGAATTTTGTTCGCAAAGTGTCGACGTATTTTGGATGAAAAGAAAACACGAACATCCAGAGCTGGCAAGGGAACCTCTTAAATTATTGGTGCCATTCGCCACTTCATACCTGTGTGAACTGACATTTTCTTCAATGGTAGACATTAAAACTAAGAAGAGGAGTAGGCTGCAACTAGAAAATGACTTAATTATTAACGCTTCAAAAATAGCACCACAATTTGCTAAACTTTTGAAAAATAAACAAGCGCATCCTTCTCACTAAAACTGTGTTTTTGTTGTGTAAGAACCTCTACTTTTTCTTTAAGCCGGCGACCCTCAGAGTAAGGCTTCGCGACCCCCTTAGGTGGCGCGACCCACAAATTGAAAAACACTGTTCTGGGGGGAAGAACAGTACAAGACAAAACGTTGAATTTGGTGAGTCACGAAAATCAAACGCAATTATGATTCTAAAAAAATTGAAAGACGCATTAACTCTTGATCCTCTTCCATGAGGTATGTATTGCCAACTCTGTTTTGATGTATGCATTTTCAGTACATACAGCGAGTGAGAGATATTTGATGGATATTCAGCCTATGTTATGTTGGTCCAACGTATATGAACCTTAAAGGCATTCGATAATAATTTACCGACGCAGGACACAGATTTCCTCACCTTATTCTTTGGCACTTGTCTTCTTATTGAAAATTAATGCATATCTTAGTTTTTGGTCGCTATAGCTGGGACCTAAAACCCCAAAACTACAAGTACATACTTATATTACAAGCGAATTGTGACAAGTGTAAGAAAGTTCTAAAACACAAAGCCACAAGTTTGCTTATTCTTCTAAAAGTGTAATGTACGTAATCCTGCAAGTGGTTCTTGACTTGTAAGCTTGTGCCTTTGTGTTACAGGCCCCTGGTGTTTAATGGCAAACATATAAGGATGTTATGCATGGTAGGCACATGGATTGGAACACTTTTTCCTTCATCATTCAACTGAGTCATTTGGTTATAACTTATAACGTTCCCATTTATCACTAACCTATAAGTGCCTATACGATTTCACTCAAGTCTTCTATTGATTGAGTGTAACTGCACTGTTTCCTGTTTATTTACACTTTCGGGGGCTCCATATTCCACAACACTATCATTTCAACTATTATTCATCCTATGATCCCAAGTACACCCTTTGATAACTTGCACTTTTGCTATAAATATGCAAAAGGTTATCTCAATTCGAGTAAAATGAACTCTGTTTATTTATTCTCTGCTCCATCAGATTTTTTTATAAATTCATTAAAAAAAATATTTATTCGATTTGGATTGCCTCAAGTTCTTTTATTTTATTTTTATGTTTTGTTGGACCGATATCTCTAATCGACGCGCCATTGGGTTTTATTTTATATTTTTATGAGCGATTACTGATAAGTGATGGAGCTGCGCTATTAAAATTGTATTGATAGTCATATTTAAACCAAAAACAAAAAACGAGAAGAATCAGTTAGAATCGATTTGTCCTCGATTTGTTGCGGATGCTAATGGGCGATAACAATGCTCTTTCAAATAGATAACATGATCTCTCAGTTGATGTTTTATTTTATTTCGATTTGTAGTGTTCACAATCAGTGCGATGAATATTCATGGATATGATGATAAAGGAGCTATCAATTACAGGGTATTTTACGAGAGGAAATAGAAAAAAAAATATTCAACTTATCACGATGGTTTATCTTTTATCGACCAACACGCAGTAGTCATTTCGAACGGAAGAACAAATTTTTACTGCTTTATTATCGTAAGGTAATATTGTCTCTGATGGAGTCTGAGAGATTTAAACAAAAAAACAAAAAATAATAAAATTTTTTTGAAGAGAGACTGAGTGTAGGTGTTTTATTAAGCAATCCATCTAATTTCCATTTGTTCGAAAAGTTCTTTAGTTTGTTCATTAGTAGAGTTATTATGGAAAATGTTGGATTAATCGAAGATGCCACTGGAAATTATAAAAGCACGTTTCACTTCGATTTGCTTTGCTTTTGTTTGATGGTCACACAAACATTTTCTTAATTAATTTTAGTGCTTATGTGTTTTAATGGCTGCTCGTCGTTTAACGGTCTATTAAATTGTATGGAGGCACAGTGATATAAAATTATGTAACTGTCGCCATCAATAGGATTTGAATAACTGTCTGCAAGGGTTTTTGGGAAAATCTTTAGACTTTCCAGAACTCCATCAGCAGGTGGTTGCGACCGGAATTCGGGTTTCATTGACTTCTTTAAAAACTTAACATGATCCCCTTTAATCTTATTAAACGAATTTTGAAAAATAAACTTACAAGTGCTTTGGTTGGTGACATATTTGCAATTCTATACGTTAATCCGAATTTTTTTATATTTATTTTTCTTTCTCTTATTAATGTATAGCGGTAGGCTAGGTCGATAAGTTATTGCCGACTGCCCAAAATTATAAATTTTATCTTCTCGTAAAGGATGCGTAGATCGTGTTCGTTAATTTGATACGACTTTTTTGTGTTGTTTGAATTTAAAAAAAACTCATTGTGCTGTCCGTGTCGGTTCGTTTAAAACGAAATTATTTAATCATTTCCGATGAAAATTGTTTTCTTATTGGTCAATCTAAAATAAGTTTAACGCAGTCATTCGAGTTAAAAATCTCATGGTGTTGCCAGAATTCACGCGAATTCGACTAATTTTAACTTCATTTTAAAGTTATTGGTAGCATTTTAGTATAGGTAGTAGAATTTTTTTAAAAAACAATTTTTTTTAAAGTATAATATCTTAAAAATGCACTGTTAAAATCTGATGACGAAATCTTGAGTATTTCATGGTCTATAGCCTATAAAAAGGCCAAGTACGTAAAAGAATCGGTGATTCAGACTTTATTGTTTGCTAGATGCAGGGTTGCAGCTGCTCGGTTTCTTATTCCTTACAAATACTAATGTGTTAAAGAAACTAGATATATTCTAGTCTAAAGAGTTATATTGGTTAGTCTGCTTCAGAAGGCCCGGAGTCCAAAGACGCTGTTGTACTGCTGGTAGCTGCAGAGCCACATCTATTACTCTACCTGATGGAACCAAACTGGTTGCCCAAAGAAACGCGAAGTATCTAGGCATCAATGTTAACGAGGAGCTTAGATTCAACCCGAACTCACGCGCACTAAAGAAGGCCAACTTTGCCTTCCACCGTCTGTACCCTTTGCTGAGGAGGAGAACATGACTAAGTCAGCCAACAAAACTACTGGTGTACAAGCAGCACCGGTCTCACTTTAACCACCAACGCCCAGTGATGGATTACCGCATAGGCCCGTGAGGCCCGGGCCAAGGGCGACACTATTTGGGGGGCGGCAAAATTTTCAGAACGTTAAAATTATAGAGCCGTAGAAATATACCAAAAATTTATTTTTAAATTGGCTGTTTTTTTTTTTTAATTCATTAAAAATTTTCTATGGACTATAATATAATTTATTTTTTCATTGACTTTTCAATTTGAGGGTGCATTATTAATATTTTGATGGAATCAATTATAGTCTAATTTTATCAAATAAAGTTATAAAAAAGAAACAATCAAATTGATAAGCTTCCTTGCGAATAACTAAGTATTTTTTCACTTTTGTATATTTAGTGAGATAACTCTTACATATGTACATATTAAAAATTTCAAAAATCGAGTTCTTATCGGATTTTCAAATTTTGAGGTCTTAGCGAGCTATTCTGAGTAGTTTCAGCGTGATCCCGCCGTGTGTGTGTGTGTGTGTAAGCAATAGTTTTGTCGCACGATATCTCAAGAACGAATCAACCGATTGAGATATCGATTGTGCATAAGAAATTGCGCCGAATGCCGCCAAGCGGATCAATATCGAACGACGCGATTCAAAAATATCGCAATTTAAAGTTTTACAAAATAATGTTTTTTTTCGAAAGCGAGTCGCAGTAATTATTTCAGTTTAACGATTGCAGTTTAAAAAGTAGAAGTCTCAAAGTTGGTTACTTAGTTTCTTGCTTTTTGTCTACGACCGGTAGGCGTTTCCATAAGAAATACGCGATCTGAAGCTACATGATTGCAGCGAAAATTACAGCATCTAGAAACGGCAATTTTGGTCATGGTTCATAATGTTATTTTAGATGGTTTCAGTGCTGCAAGTAAGAAGCTTCAAGAATCTCATGCGAATTTATCATCTGTGGTAAAAATTTATGGTTCTTTGGCATTATTTCTTCAAGATATGAGAAACAAACAATACTCTGAATATGAAGAAAAAGCAAAACCACTGTCTGGAGTTCCAGTTAATTATCGTTATGATACAGATCGCAAGAAAACCAGAAAAATTCAGGCAGATGAGTTACGGGTGAATGAAACAATTGGTCACGAAAACTTTCGCACCAATGTGTATTACCGAATTTTAGATACTTTAAGCGTACAATTGGCCGGAGTTTTACCTCCGGCCAATTGTACGCTTAATACGCTCAATTGTGCTTATCAACTTACTTACTTACTTAGGTGGGCATTACAGTTCGGGGTGAACCTGGGCCTCAACCAACATCCTTCTATAACGATTTCGATCTCGGGCGAGCTCTCTCCAGTTTCGCACTCCAAGTCGGTTGAGGTCTTCATCCACTTGATTGCGCCACCTAAGACGAGGTCTTCCCCTTCCGCGATTTCCCTGCAATGTGCTTTCGAAAACCCAACGAGCCGGAGCGTTTGGGTCCATCCGCTCTACATGGCCCAACCATCGTAGCCTCGCGATGCGTACTCTTCTGGCTTTGCCCATGTCGCGGTACAGCTCATACAGCTCGTTGTTGTATCTTCTTCTCCACACATTGTCTTCGCATACGGGACCAAAGATCATTCGGAGAATTTTTCTTTCGAAACGACCAAGAGTTTCCTCATCCGCTTTCGATAAGGTCCATGCTTCCGCGCCGTACAGCAGGACTGGGATGATTAAGGTCTTATACAAGGTCACCTTGGTTTTTCTAGAGAGGGTTTTGTTTCTCAATTGCCTTCTTAACCCAAAGAAGCAACGGTTGGCAAGAGTTATTCTCCGTTTGATCACCGCACTCATGTTGTTTTCCGTGTCTACAGCGGATCCTAGGTAGACGAAGTCCTGTACTACCTCGAAGTTATGTCTGTCTATTGTGACGTTTTGTCCAATTCGTCGATGTTCTGTGTCCTTGTTTGATGACAGCATATACTTCGTTTTGCCCTCATTAACCATCAAACCCATTTTTGCCGCTTCTGTTTCAATACTCGCAAAAGCACCTACGACATCACGCTTTTTTCTTCCCATTACGTCAATATCGTCTGCATAGGCGAGTAATTGTACAGACTTTTGAAAGATTGTTCCTCTGGTGTTGACGTTTGAGTTTCTTACAATCTGTTCAAGTATGATGTTGAAGAAATCGCATGACAGTTTGTCGCCTTGCCTAAAGCCTTTTTCGACATCAAAGGTCTCGGTCATTTCTTTTCCGACCTTGACGGAGCACCGTGAATTCTCCAAAGTCATCCTGCATAGTCGTACGAGCTTTGCAGGGATGCCGAAACTAGACATGGCTCTGTACAGCTCGTCTCTGTAAATACTGTCATACGCGGCCTTAAAATCGATAAAGAGGTGGTGAATATCGATATTATGTTCTCGGGTTTTTTCCAAGATCTGCCGTAATGTGAAAATTTGGTCTATTGTGGACTTCTCTGGTCTAAAACCACATTGATAAGGACCTATCAAGTTGTTGACGTGGGGTTTCAGACGTTCACATATTACAGCAGACAAGATCTTATAAGCGACGTTAAGGAGGCTTATCCCTCTGTAATTGGCGCAATTGTGAGGGTCTCCTTTCTTTAGGATCGGGCATACGATACTGAGGTTCCATTCATCGGGCATGCTTTCTTTCGACCATATCATGCAGATCAGCTGGTGCATGCTCCTTTCCAACTGGTCTCCAGCTGCCTTGAAAAGTTCGGCATCAAGGCCATCTGCACCTGCAGTCTTATTTGATTTAAGTTTGCATATGGCAAGCTTAACCTCTTCTAGGTCGGGAGGACGGCATTCTTGATCATCGTCCAAGCTGAATGGGGCAATCTGCCTGACAGCGGAATTTGTGTCTTCATCGCCGTTAAGCAGTCTGCAGAAATGATCTTTCCAAATCCTCAGTAGCGACTGTGACTCTACAATTATGTTTCCCTGCTGGTCTTTACAGGCTTGAGTTCGGGGTTTGCCACCCTGGCAGGATCTTTTTACCTTTTGGTTAAAGTTCCGAATCTCGTTCCTGTCATGGCACCTCTCTATTTCCTCAAACGAGCGCTTCTCATGCTGCTTCTTTTTCTTTTTGAGAAGTCGGTGTTCTTCCCTTCTTCTCTCCTTGTAAATCTCGTTATACTGATCGTAAGCAGCCCTTGTTCGTGTTTGCATAAGCATTTGTCGTGCTCTTTGTTTGGCTGCATTTGCCTGCCTGCATTCTTCATCGAACCACGGGTTTCGTTTTGGTGGCCGAGTGAAACCCAGAACCTCAGAGGCAGCGGTTCTGATGGCTTCTTGGCATTGCTGCCACTGGTCTTCAATGTTTAATGCTGGCGGCATGGGATTCAAGGATAATTGAAGGGACACTCGATTGGAAAAGGCATTGACAATCTCTTGCGATTGTAGCTTTCCGACGTCATATCTCTTCACAGCGTTAGTTCGCGCTGGTCGTGAACAAGATATCCTCATTCGCTACAACAAGGTAGTGGTCCGAGTCAAAGTTGGCCCCTCGGAAAGTTCGGACATCTAGAACACTGGAAGAGTGCCTTGCGTCGATCGCAACATGGTCAATTTGGTTGACGGTTAATTGATCTGGGGATCGCCATGTTCCTTTATGAATTTTGAGATGCGGGAAGCGCGTCCTACTTACAACAAGATTCAGCCCCGCAGCAAAATCGATTAGCCTCAGTCCGTTTTCGGAGGTTTTGTCATGGAGGCTATGCTTACCGATTGTGTTTCCAAAGATGTCCTCCTTCCCTAGCTTTGCGTTAAAATAGCCAAGAACGATTTTCACGTCGTGTCTAGGGCACTGCTCATACGTTTCTTCCAGGAGCTCGTAGAAACAGTCTTTGGAATCGTCGTCTTTCTCTTCTGTGGGGGCGTGGGCGCATATAAGGCTAATGTTGGCGAATTTAGCCCTGATGCGGATGGACATTATACGCTCATTGACTGGATTTTGGCTAGTCACCTTATCCCTGAGTCTTCCTCTAACGACAAATCCGCACCCAAATAAGCGTGTTTCTTTTGTCTGTAGCAGTCGCCATAATAGATGTCACAGTTTCTCATCTTCTTTATGCCCGGTCCACTCCATCGCACTTCTTGGATGGCGGTTATGTCTGCTTTGCAGCAGTCCAGGGCGTCCAGTCCAGGGTGTGCTTATCAAAAACTTTACGAAAATTTTAGTTTTTTTGATAATTTACCTGACATACATACGATAGAACTGAAAAATCTTGAGAATAAATTAGTTAAAAAGTATAGTAGAAGATGGAGCGTACAAGAAATATACAAGAAATATACGCACAGGAAATATACAATGGCATGCATTCTCAAAATCTTCGAGATTGTTTATCTGAAGGTAGACATTGCTCTGCGTATTTTTTTGAGTATTCCCGCTACCAATTATTCAGGAGAAAGATCTTTTTCTACCTTGAAAAGGGTTAAATATTTTTTACGCGCAATTATGGGCTAAGATACACTTAATGCTTTTGCATTATTGTCTACTGAAGCTCAACTAGTTCAATAAATTGATAATAGTGACATAGTTGATGCTTTTACTCGGACAAAAGTCTGGAAGAAGAGATTTACAAACTAGGTAATACATTATAATTTGAAAAAAATGGTTACTTTTATTTGTTATGCTAGCTCGAGTTTAATAAACATTTTTTTGTATTATTTACTAATTATATTTGAATAAAAATAGAGCACTCTCTAATGATTCGCATTATGAGTCGTGTAAAAAATAAAAACTATATTTTAATAACAATTGTGATTCAAAATATATAGAATTTTGTTGATCAAAAAGGGCGGCGTATCAGACAGGGCCTAGGGCGGCAATAAGTCTTAATCCGCCACTGCCAACGCCAGAGACATTACAGTAACCAGCATCTGTTCGAAATAGCCAAAATGACGCCCTTGGACCAATACGTCTTATCGACAGTATTGAAAACGGCTGCAAACATCAACAACCACCTTATTACCCTGGTGAGATGATGTATGACCACTGAGGGTCGACAACCTGAGCCAAGATTTCTAAGCGTGATGAACACTTTGGGCGAAGAAGTAATGCCAGCCAACGACGAAGCCATCAACTTCTTCGCTGACTCTGGGTCAGCATACTTCCGTGGCTAATGCCACCCCTAACCACCTCCCCGTGTAGAGGGACACCAGTGACAACAGGGACGGAACACAATTCAGCCGACTTATAATTCAGAATTTTCTTTTCTTTTCAGCTACATAATATTAAGTTATTATTTTAGTTCTAGACGATGTATTTGGTTAGGGGTTAGGCCCCCTATGTGCCAGCATTCTTACATTATAATTTATATTAATCATCTAGTACAAGTGCCAATTGTATAAAACGTTCAATAAAAATAATTATTATTATTTTATTGGTTAGTTGAACGTGGTCCTCAACGATAGTAACATCAAGTGTTAAATTTTATTGAAAAATATTGGAAAATTCTTGAAAATTTGAACGCTTCTATCTATAAACAGCTTTTTATCGTCTTGCGGGTGTCGAAAAAAAAACTACTCAACCGATTAGTCTGAAATTTTAATATGTTATATGTTATTCCTTACAGTTCTAACTATCGCTGGAACTAAAACAAATAGTTTCCATTAAATATTTATATTTTTTTATTATCATAGCATTATAAAAACGGTCGTTTTCAAATTTGTACATTAAATTTTAGTTCTAGTTGCTGTGATAGCTATTTCTTAATGTTGGTTTATTTCTTAATATCTTAATGCTTCATTTATTGCAATTTTAGCATTTAAGTATTACATAAATTAATAATAAAAATAGATTCAAAAATGGTCAAATTACAGCTACGAGACCAACGATTGACTTGGCCAAGACGGCTAAGAAAATGATTTGGTGATTTGGTGGAGTGGCATGTGCTGTTAGCATAGCGCGAAGCGACGTCTTGCGTGAACCAACGGTCGTCCAAATCCATGTCATCAATTTTGCTCGAAAAAATGTCGGTTGACATGGTTCTATGTAAAGCCGAAGCGTTGTTTCGAATCTCATTTTTGAAGAAAATAAATCCAACGATACCACCACTACACAGTTAATTGGCTTCTCGATACAAAAGTTCGGGGTTTTCAAGTCCCAGATGCGGCAATTTTGTTTGCTAACTATACTAATTAAAAAATTGTAAATTTTTTTTAATTCAGATCAGAGGGAGAGATAATTCACCTCTCATCAGTAAATTGAATTTTTTTAAGAGAGGAGGATTTCAAGTCCATTCTTAAAGTAAGAAAACTTTTTTTTTGTATTAAGTTTCATTTTCCTCAGCTAAGCTAATAAGTAATAAAATTAATGTAAGAACATTTGAAAGCATTATTCATAACCTTCAAACATAAAAATCCTTTTAAATTTTAGGCCGCTAAACCACCAACCCCCTTAATCGTCGAGTCCGATCGAATGTCAAAATAGCTTCATCGATTGGCACTTATGAATCATCTTGTTTTCGCAATATATTCTTAGCTTCAATTACTGATAAAGAAGTTCTCTTTCACTGTTTTCAAAAACGTGCTTCAAAAATATTCTTCTTTTAATAGATTTGATGCGTTAATGGTTCGAGGATTTAACAGAGATAGAATCTAGGATCTAGGAATTTGTTAACAAATTCATAGTTCAGCCCAGCGATTTGAGCAGAAGGTCTCCTGATCTCATGGCGTTAACTAACAAAATGTCTTTCAAAACGTATTCTAGTCTCCGATATATTTGGACCGTTTAATTCGAAGAGAAGAGATGCATACTTTCGTATGTCTTTTCAATTCCTGTGGTGATTTCATGTTTTGAAATATGTATTGTTATCTTTGTTTGTGACGTGGAGTTTTTGTAATTCTTCTCTTGAATGCTTTCGTTTGGTGTTTTTGGTGTTGTTCTGGAGGCATACTTCGGGACAAAACTAATAAAAACTTATATTAGCGGAATTTCGGGCAATAGCAGAGATTTTCAACTCCGACTTCTGACCAATTAGAAACGCAATTACCTTTTGCATCAGAAACGACTGAGTTGCTTCGTTTTAATTGAACCAACTCTAGCCGTACGATTTGTTTTCTTCCTTAGATCATTCAAAAAGTTCTTGCTTACGAGCGGTTTAGAATTGCACATTATTTTTCTAACTTTCCAACGATCTGTTAGAGTTCGTTTTGGGGGCTCTTAGACCAGACGCGTCCTTAACAGACGATCAGTGTAACATAGTTAATAAATAAATGTTATTGTTGAATAATATCAAAAGGTTGTTATTCAAAATTAATTCCTTTTGCCATTTATTAAGTGCTTTAAAAATCATATAAATAAGAGTTCGACTAAAAGGCGCATGAGAATTTCAACAATAAATTTTAATAAAAAGAAATTCTATGGATGAAGCAATATTTTCAAATAATGAAAAGGGAAGTATGGACTGGTATACATCTAGAAACATATTTTATTGCTGGAACAATACTTTGCACAATTTCTTATTTGTTTTTAAGATAAGCTCTGAACAATCACAATTCCTAAGAAATCTGAAACCTCGATAGGTATCCGTATTAGTAGTTGAAGAACAAGTAGATAATTCAGCAAGGTAGTTTAATCTTTTTTCAAATTTGGCATTTCTAAAAATGTATTTGATATTGTTTAAGGGTTGAAGTTGAAGAAGATCGACGTCACTCCCGGTAACTTAAATATATGATTGGAGCGCAATCTGCCCAAAAAGAGCCCAGAACTCTAAGATCGGAAAAATTTAACGCTCTATGCGTCAAATAGAAGCGATACTTCTAAAACTTAAGCAAATGCAGCAAATAAATTTAAATGTAAATTCACAACTAGTTTCTCGGTTTCCTGTACCTGACTAAGATTTTTTAAGGCATTGATGATTTTAAGAAAAAGTTACTTTTGATGAGGCAAAACTTTGTAAAAGTTTTATTCAAAGAAAAAGTATTAGAGTTTTTTTTTCAAAATTTTGACTTTGAGTCTGGATTACTCAAAAACTGTACTCTAAGTCAATTTGAACTAAAATATTAATCAAAAAAAAGTATTAGCTTTTAAAACCACTTTAGTATGCGGTAATTAGTGGCTTTGTTGATTTTTGATAATTTTTTTTAGAAAATAAAGTCAATTTCCATGCCGTACGATTTTTGTTTTTAAAATGTGACCAAGAATCAAATCCAATAGTACAGCACAACGATTTACGGGACACCCTGTATAATAACTTCAGTGGGTACCCTGCTACCTGGTTATTGAACGAAGAAGGTATCAACTATAATAACTGTTACTTATCAATTGATTATAAGAAAATTTGCGAGGTTGATTGGCAAACTACTTCAATTTTGGGGATCGGGGTGATTATACAGTTTTTTGAGAAAAATTTAAGAAATTGTACCTGGAAACTAAAATGGATACATGAGTACCACCTGGTCATTGGCCGGACGGTTAAAACAAAAATTTTGACTATGAAGCAAGTAACAAACTGCAAACGAAAGTTTTATTGCTTTTGGTATTGTGTAATGTGTACCTACAACATATCGATAGTACCATTTGCTATCAATTTTATCAGTTTTTGGAAAAATTTATTGCTCCCATAAAAGCGGGATTCTAAATCTCCTTTTATGGTTAAAGATGTCTTTAAGCCAAGAATATTCTACACAGGAAATTGCTTTTGAACTCTATAATAGACAATTTTCGTTGAGTATTGACAAGATCTACGCAAACTTATGTATATGGGTAGTGGGAGATCTCGAAATGTCCCACAATAGTATGAATAAGTGGCTTGAGTTACTACGAACTTTTGATATTTTGATTATACTTACAACTTATTACATTCATACAACTTTCATGCATGCAAAAATTTTCAAAACATGTTGCAAATCGAAGTAAGTATTTTTTAAAGTCATTATTCAGTCAGTATTGATTTTCTTAGACATGTTTGGCTTAGCTTATTTTGCACTAGTTAAACAATTTAAAATAAATTTTGAGGCCTTCTTTTGGAATGTACTTCGATTTATTTCCCGCAAGTGGTAACGCTGCTGTGGCTATGATAGTCACTCATTTATTGAAAGCTCGCTGCTCGCATATGGAATTATGTTAACTGTTCTGTACAATAACACTCAGTGAGAATATGAAACTACAGACAAAGTGAAGGAGGCCCAAATAAGTATTGCAGTGACAGTTGAGTTAGTTCATAGCTTAGCAGAGCACTTTAGCAGGTATGAGAAGAGTACTGTAAGTTATGAGTATCACTCAACAAACATCACAACAACACTCTATTCTCTTAATACAAGCTCATCCTTTTCCTTATCCACGCCAATGTGAGTGGTTTTCGCAACACTATCAAATACAAATCAGTAAAAGATACAGATAGTCTAAACTCAAGAGAATTTGAGTTCAAAATACTGGTTCTTTTTTCATGTATCTTTTAATGGATTATGAGTTTGTTTTGATTACTTCTTATTTCAAACCTGTTTCCACATTTTGTATCTCTAGCTTTTTTACAAGATTTAATACAGATTTACTACAAATTTTGTTGATTGTGATGGTAGACGTCGTTTGGTATTATTTTTTATTTTCATTGTAATGGAAGCCTTGCTTGTAGATTATGCAAATGAGATTGGGATTCAATTAATCAAATCGATGGTTGTTAGGAGATTCGTTTCTTCTTTAAGTAACAAAAAAGTGTCTTTTTCATATTTCTAAGCTGAAGAAAGGTATCCTTCAGATGTTTTAAGTTAAGTAAATACAGTGAAGGAAACGCAACATGCTTAAAATATCGAGTATTCCCTTTTTTCTGAAATGCAAAAGCCTTGGACTGAGACTGAAGATTGATTTAAAAATAAATAAAAAAATCACACTCCTTGGAATTACTTTAGTTGTACCCGATTAAATCGTCGACTGACACCCGGAAAATAAGCCATTTGCCATAATTAAAAATACCCTTTAAACGATTTAGGGTACGATATTTCAGCTATCTCTTTGGCTTGACATAAATCAGCAAATTGACGTCCACATAGTAATTAATTGCGTCCATAAATATCACAAAAGTTCTTCTTTCCAAAAGGTATACCTACTCCCATTAAGTTCTAAAAATAGTTACCTTCTCGTATGCAGGTATTTGTTTTTAGGAAGTATACGAGTAGTTTCCCAGAGGTAAAAAGTGCCCCAAAGAATGAAAAGTGTGAATGAGTAGAGAGTAGGTATAGTATAGGGATAGGTAAGGTAATTTTCAAATGTAGCTAATATTTTACTCTTAAATCAGAAGCTTGTTAATTTATTGACTTTTGAAGTTCATGGCACGTGCCTTCTTCACTTAAATAAATCGTGAACAGTATTTGAATAGAAATATCGCTCATTCGACATCGTGTCTACAAATAGTTTTACTTTCAAAATGGTTTTTTTTAGTAGCTAGATAGGTATAAGTATACAACCCAATAGAGAATATGTTGTTGACTTTTTTTTCACTGAGAGGGAATCATGACAATGAGTAATTCGCTGGTACGACTACCTCTTAGGGGCTGCTTATACCTTCCTACTTATAGGTATCCTAGGTTGTTAGGTACCTTGGTATATCCAATAAATTGATTAAGATACCTTAGACTTTGAACTCACTTGTAGTTTCACTGAAACAACTTTTTTGTATCGCAAAAATAGAACACTGGTGCTTAAGTATGTGAATCTGCGCTAAATTGTTTAATTGCAATTATTGACTGAAGGAAAATCGAATATTTGTTGAAACATGTAACAAAATAAGTAATTTGAGTTTGAATTTTCAATATAATTCAATTACCGAAGCTAAACAGTCACATTCAGGATTCAGGATCTATCAATGCAGGAGAAACGTTCGTAGGGATACGTACCTATCTAGTTTAAACTTTACTGAAATAAGATTAAATATTAAAGGACTACGCTATCCCCATCCGTCATTGTAAATGCAATCGTTTGATTCTCAGTCGATGTACCTACCTAAAATCACTTTGTTTACATCCAAACATTTGAATCTACTCAAAGAAGAACACGCTTCTGCGAAGAAAAAAAGAAAACAATTAAAGTGCTTAATGTTCACTAAACACAACATTGGAGTGAACAAAACAAGTATAGATGGATATTGGATACTTTCAAACAACACAATGAAAACCAGTTTAGTTGATTACAAAAGAGAACAAAGAGAGAATGTATAGCTCTTCAGTTTGAGTGTGAGAATTTGTACTAGATTTTTCACTCAATGCTTTGTAAGATTTATGTTTAGTGTAGAGGTGGACTGTGGAGTGGATAAACAACTGAGTGCATTTACTGTTCGGTATTTTCGTTCATACTCATACAAAGTATTCCAACTTGTCTCTTTGAACTTTGTAATGTAATTTTCATTTGATAACATTTTAATTTGTTGTTGACATGAGGTTGTAAGATGTGCGTTGGTTTTATTATTTGATTTGTTTGTTCTCGAATGAAAGTTTTTAAAAATGTTCCTAATGTTCCTATTGCTTACTGTTAACTTTGAGTACCTGTATGTATTATAATTGTTTAGTGCATCTGCTGTAATCTTGAAGTCGTATTTACATAATATGTAGACATTTTAGAGGACGAATAAAATGAAGACACAGAAGTATGTAAGTGCCTCATACAGTGCGTCACTTAAAGAGAAGCTGTTGATATAGGAGATACCGAGAACCTTGTTCAGAATCAGAAGGAAAAGGTACCAACCATTGGAAACTAGAGTAACTACAGAATAGTAAAATTTGATACAGGAAATTGAAGCTCAAGTGGGACTATGTGGCATCCCAAAGATGAATTTTGGAAGTGTTACGGACGCCTTTTAGAGGGTAGAGGGCTTTCTATAGCTAGACAGCAAATTTTAGTTTATTTAAACTTTTTTTACTTATTTCCTTTTACTTTTTTAAGAAGGCCCATTATCGGTTCATTGTTAGCGTTGAAATAGCTATATAATTCCAGTCATTAAGTGTACCTATGTGCTGTTGTAGTGATTAGCTAAAACTCAACAGCAAAGTTCCTGACTTTGAATTAGCTAGAACTTTTATTCATACGGAGATGTTTCTTCAATTTATGGTTCTGGTCTGGGGTTGCTATACGGAATCTACCGATTCTTCACAAAAACCTTGCTCTTTAGTGGCTACTATGAAAGTTTAGGAAATCAAATTGTGTAGATTCTTCATAAGAAGCAAAAATTCAACCAAACCGAACTTTCTGCTTTGAGTAGGAGTCACGTTACGTTGTCTTGTACACGAACCGACATTATATCGAAATAAAGGCGATATTTTGATAAATGTTCTAATTTTCTATGATGAACTCATGAACGTCAAACGAAAAAGAGGCTTGTGATTGAGTAAAAACTACTATTAATTTTTGGAAATGATAGGTTTACACGGCACACGAGTTCTGTAGTACGAGTGGCATACTGAAAAGATCATGATCCCGGTAAACCGCACAGAATGTGTTTGTGTGATTTCAAATTAATAAATTGGGTGGAGCAACAGAGCAAGGAGCTTAGGGGCGTTTCTCATAACCATTACCATTGTGGTACCCGTTGCGTGATGATGTCCGCCTGTTAACCCAGAGCTTCGTGGTTCGAATCCAAACAGATGCAAAGATGTTTTTCCACAGGTATCGCCTTTCGCGAGGAATTGGCAAGCCCTCCGTTAGTAAATTCATTGCCATGAAAAGCGCTATCTTGATTACCTAGCCGTTCGGAACCGGCAGAAAATTGTTGGTCCTCTCCATTGCCCCCTAAGGCATGGTTGTGAGAAATGCGCTGGGCCCTGGGGCTTCTCGCTCTGTTTCGCCACCTTATTTATTTCTTTATTTATTTAATACCATTATGAGTGAATGGAGGGGAATTACAATTTTTCTGCCAACTCCGAACGGCTAGTCTATATAGCGCTTTTCATAGCAATGAATTTAACATCGGAGGACTTGCCAATTCCTCGCGAATTGCAATACTCGCGAAAAACATTTTTGCTTCTGTTAGGATTCGAACAATGAACCATGCTAACCTTCACGCTACTGGTACCATGTGTAAGTGTATGCGTGACACTGTTGCATTTCTGGCATTTCATGCATTCCATTAAATACCTTTAATATATGGAAAGCTAAAAAGTAAAAAAGCAATAAACATTGGTGCAGCGCTAGGGGTCTTTCGACTATTAATTGTAATACTGAATTTTACATCAGTTTCTTGTTGACCGTGGAGTTATTTAATTTTATTTTATGCACAAAGATGCCAAATTGTAAGAGGTATTTACAGCCACTACTCTTAAAAATGGCGCCCGGTTGGTACGAACTGAGAAGATACTAAATTCTGACCTATATCTGATTGTTCTGCATTTACTGAGAGTTGTGTTCCATTTTATTCATTTTATTATATAGCTAATGCGTAATTATGTATGCTCTTTGAAATATACAGTAAAAAGTAAGTACCTACTCAAGTTTGCAAAGTTCCAGAATATTTATGGTTGCTATCACCACAAACAAAAGTGAAAACTTGGCTGCAAAAGACTCATTTAGAAAAACTAGGCAGTTGCAGGTTTGCTTAAGAACATATTTATTTTAAAATCTGAAACATGTGGGAAATCTTAAGCTGAATTTGAAAAAGTCTCATTTCAACACTGATACTGCTTTTGAACTTTAGAAGCTTGTAGAAAAAAAACTACTTTGAGAGTAAATACAAAACGCTTCATAGCTTCTAGCCACATGACGAAATAGTTCATCAGAACTTTTTCTATTTTCTTACTTCGAAATCTAAGTAAAGGACGATTTGAAACAAGTTCTTGTATCATGAGATTGTTCTTCACAGAAATGTTTTAGAGTTTTTGATGAAAAACTTTTGAAAGATGAAACGAATTGAAACGATGAATTGCGAATTGTCGTTTTCGTAAGCTCGGTAGCGCCAGTGGCGTTATGGCAAGCGCTTCTGCTTATGAATCGGAGTTCGAGGTTTAAATTTCAGAAGCATTCAATGATTTTTCACTGGTATCTGTCGCTAAAAATTAGCCGGTCCCAGGCAAATTACAATTCCTTAAAATGCAATTTTACACCAACCACTCGGAATCGGCAAACAATTGATGACACTTGTAATGCGTTTGACACCGAAGCTCCACGAGCCAAGTTGTTTATTCTCATTTTTAAATTCGTTCTCCAGATTGCATTTGAATTGAGGTGATTTCCATAGAATTTACGAAATAAGTTGGCTTTTCTTACTTTTTGGCTTAATTATGTGTGTTTCGCTGTACTAAATGCCGTGAATCAAACTTTTATATTTTTAACTAAACAAGCGGCTAGCTACATTTTTGTATTTATTTTACCACGAAACGAGTTTTCATGACACAAAGCGAAGTATCTGCAAACAATTTTGTCTATTGGCAGGTTGAGAATTATTTCAACCTTTTTTTCACTTTTTCTATTTAAAAAAAGAAAATCGTATTCCAAGTCCTTGACCCCTCATTGCCTAGTCCTTATGCCAATAACTGTCTTTCAAACTCTAAGCACTGCAAAAGGCTTTCAAAACGCAAAAGAATTCTCAAAATTTGAAAGAAGATATAGCAAAACAGCTAGGTATACCTCAATCGTTGAAAGTGAAGTTACACGAAACAATTGACAATAGACGTTTGAACGACAATCGTCTAAAAAGCTAGTCGCTATGGGCGCTATTTTTCTATTCTTAAACTGAAGTGAACTAAGGAGCTTGCAGCTTTCAATACTTTACCACATTTCATAATCTGAAAATGGTTTTTCACAAACGTAAACATGACTACCAGGATTGCGTTTATCAGGAAAAATAGAAACAAACTCAAGACAACTGAGTGATTGTAATGGCTTAGAAAATGAGTTATCATCGAAAATGCTACCACCGTCATCGTCAGCTTAAATACCAAATGTATGAATTAAAATGGAAGCCTGCTTTCCGATCTGCGACGAAATTCCGTAAGTGCGTTTTTATTTTTTTTAAAAAAGAGTAAGCTCATACCCATAAATAAAAATAAAAGTTTTGATTTACATTAAACAGAAAATGCTTTGATACAACGAAACCTAATCTGTCTTTCAAAATTAAAAACCAAACTACGACCAGTTCGGGTTCCTATCAAATTCAAGAACTGGAACAAAATAAAACTCCCACACACACGAAAAAAAGAAACAACTTGACTTCCTCCAAAGTTCAACCTTCATACTGAGTAAAGTCGAAATGCATCCGACAGATATATCCAAAAAATATCTCATAGATTTTCCACAAAATGCACCCTACGAATGAGACACAATATCTCTCACTTAAATTAAATAGTATAATAAAAAAAACTACGAAAACTTCTCCTCCAATCTCTCTCTCTTTCACTCTCTCGCTCTCTTTTCTCATTCCGCAACTCAAAATAAAGAATCAGAGTCGTTGAAAGTTAAAACACCCACCAAAAATTCTTCACTCATTCCACAGATACTTTTCGCCTTCTCCGCATAACGCATATCAAAAATTGGAAGAAAAAAAAGAAGAATAGAGAACTCCTCAAGAGAACGCATGATTGCTACACTAGCGCCCATTTGCACCACAGTGGCCAGTTCTAAAACCATCATCTAGTCCATTTGCCTCGATTTTTATACAAGTTCGTGTGGATATCTGCTCAAGAGAAGGAATACCTCTCGACAAAAAACCATTCAACCATCTCCCATCCCACTCAATCACCCAACCAACCCTCCGCCAGCACGAAAAAGAACCATTACAAACTCTTGGTGAATTTTCCGAATCACATCAGTTCGAGTTCGAGCGTTGATCGTTAAGGACGTGTACTGTCTTCACGTTCGGTTGTAACATAAACGGGTTTTATAGTATCTGAGAGTTTCATTCATTTTTGTATCTACCAAGAATTTAGGGAGTGATAGATATTTTTTTCCTTCTTATATGTTGCCTCATTGAATTTTTCTTTTTCTTTGGCCTCTGTGTTCGTCGTGTGTGTGTGAGAAAGTTAAACAAAAATAACTGAAAACAAAGTGAAATAATTAGAAAAAATTTAAGAAAAAGGATGTAGGCCGAGTGATACCCAATAATTTTTATTTTTTGGCAAACATGTGTAAAATTTTGAAATGAAATTTTTTCCAAATCCAAAATTCAGAGATACAGTGAGCCCTGAAAATGATGGAAGTGTTTACAGAAAATGAGTTTTGTTATAGCCTAATCCTTGAAAAATAAGAAAAAATAAACCTTCTTTGCCAGGAAGAGTGTGTTTAGTGGAATTTTTATGTTTTTTGCTTGAATTAATTTCAAAATAACACAAGAACAAGTGAAAAGTAAAAAAAGTAAAGCGGACGATAAAATGGAAGTATCTTACCAATCGGTCGCGATAATAATCCTATTAGGGCTCCGTGTTGCGGCTGTTAGTGCCAGCGATGGGAGCATGTATTCCTCAATAACTGGTTCACCAATTCTGTCCGGCAATCATTGTTCCTGGGAATACAACGGTACGACTTCAGTAACTTGTGAGCTGCGAACGATCGAGCGCACAGGATTGGATCTGCAAGGTGCAGATGGAGCAAATCAGCTGCTGATTAAATGCAGCGAATTGTACCTGTTTGAGAGTCAGTTGCCGCAAAATTCATTTGCCAGGCTTCAGACATTGGATGAACTTCGTTTGGACGCATGCAAGTTGCTCCAGCTGCCCAACAATGCATTTGAAGGCTTGAGCGCTGTAAAGACTTTGGCTGTAAATACAAAAAATGCCGATTGGGGACCGGGAAAGACATTGGAGCTCTTCCCAGATTCTCTGATTGGACTCAAACAGTTGACAGAGTTAGACTTGAGTGAAAATAACATTCGGGCTCTGCCAGCTGGGTTCCTCTGTCCGGTTGGAAATTTACAGGTTCTAAATTTGACCAAGAATCGGATCCGATCGGCGGAGAATCTTGGAATAACCGACATGAACTGCAATGGAGGCAGTGAACTGCAAATCCTGGATGCCAGTTTCAATGAGCTGCGATCAATATCAGAAAACTGGGGCATTTCGAGACTGAGAAGATTGCAACATTTGAATTTACAACACAACAATCTCTCCGAACTATCCGGGGAGGCACTTGCTGGATTGAGTTCCTTGAGAATTGTCAACTTGAGCAACAATCATTTGGAGACCCTTCCCGAAGGGCTCTTTGCTGGTTCGAAGGAACTTCGAGAGATTCACTTGCAGAACAATGAATTGTATGAGCTTCCAAAAGGATTGTTCCATCGTCTAGAACAACTTTTGGTGGTGGATCTTTCGGGAAATCAATTGACAAGCAATCATGTAGACAACACAACGTTTGCCGGTTTGATTCGATTGATTGTCTTGAATTTGGCTCATAACGCACTTACACGAATCGACTATCGCACGTTTAAGGAACTTTACTTTTTGCAAATTTTGAATCTTCGGAACAATTCGATCGGGCACATCGAGGATAATGCATTCTTGCCATTGTACAATTTGCACACCCTGAATTTGGCCGAAAATCGACTTCACACGCTGGATGATAAGCTTTTCAATGGGCTGTATGTCCTCTCCAAGTTGACTCTAAACAACAACTTGATCAGCGTAATCGAACAGAGTGTCTTTAAAAATTGTTCTGACCTAAAGGAGCTTGATTTGAGTTCCAATCAACTCAATGAAGTTCCAAGTGCCCTCCAAGATCTGGCCATGCTGCGAACCCTCGACTTGGGTGAAAATCAAATACGAACCTTTGATAACAATAGTTTCAAGAACCTGCACCAACTAACCGGCTTACGGTTGATAGACAATCAAATCGGGAACATCACAGTTGGCATGTTCGCCGATCTACCACGGTTGAGTGTACTTAATTTGGCCAAAAACCGCATCCAGAGCATCGAGAGAGGTTCGTTTGATAAGAACTTTGAATTGGAAGCCATCCGACTAGATCGGAACTTCCTCTCCGATATAAATGGTGTTTTCGCAACGTTAGTGTCTCTATTGTGGTTGAATCTGTCCGAGAACCACTTGGTTTGGTTTGACTACGCATTCATTCCGAGTAACCTGAAATGGTTGGATGTTCATGGCAACTATATCGAAGCATTGGGTAACTATTACAAGCTCCAGGAGGAGATTCGTGTGAAGACTCTCGATGCTAGTCATAATCGAATAACAGAAATCGGGCCAATGTCGGTGCCGAACACAATTGAGTTGGTTTTCATAAACAATAATCTGATAAGCAACGTCCAACCAAACACTTTTGTGGATAAAACTAACCTCGCCCGTGTGGATCTCTATGCGAATGCCCTGAATAAGCTCCAATTACAAACGCTCCGTGTAGCTCCGGTGCCACCAACTAAGCCACTGCCCGAGTTCTACTTGGGAGGCAATCCCTTTGAATGTGACTGTTCAATGGATTGGCTGCAGCGGATTAACAACTTGACCACCCGTCAGCATCCGAGAGTTATGGATCTGCCCAACATTGAATGCATCATGCCGCATGCTCGCGGGGCGCCAGTTCGCCCATTAGCTACTCTAGACCAAACCGACTTTTTGTGTAAGTACGAATCACATTGCTTTGCACTCTGTCATTGTTGCGATTTTGATGCTTGTGATTGTGAGATGACATGTCCGAGCAACTGCACTTGTTATCATGACCAAATTTGGGCACAGAACGTCGTCGACTGCGGTGGACTGAAGAGTGTTGAACTACCGCGTCGAGTGCCAATGGATTCAAGCATCGTGTACTTCGATGGAAATAACTTTCCGATCCTGGAGAGCCACTCCTTCGTTGGTAGACGAAATCTGAAGCAGCTTTTTGTAAATGGCAGTCAAGTGGTCGGTATCCAGAATCAGACATTCGAAGGACTTCAAAATTTGCAGATCCTTCATTTGCAGGACAATAAATTAGAGTTCCTTTATGGATTTGAGTTCGAGCCACTGACCAAGCTTCGCGAGCTGTACTTACAGAACAACCTGTTGACTCACATTGAAAATACAACCTTGGCTCCATTGACGTCATTGCAAGTCCTGCGAATCGACGGTAATCGTCTTGTCACGCTGCCAATCTGGCAATTACAATTGCCTCAGTTCAGGCAAATGCGAGCATTGACCCTTGGCCGTAATCAATGGAGCTGTCGGTGTAAGTTCCTTCAGATGATGACCGTTTATGTTGCCGACAACGCCGTGATTGTGCAAGATTCCCAAGACATATTTTGCATTGCCGATGGTGGTATCAAGCGCGAGTTGGACTTCAACGCGACATCAGCATGCACAGACTACTTCGCAGGCGGTTCGATGCTTCAAAATGGTATTCCCAAGAACTACATTCCACTTCTAGCTGCTGCTCTTGCTTTGATATTTTTACTGGTGGTGGTGGTTGTAATATTTGTGTTCCGAGAATCTCTGCGAATCTGGCTTTTTGCCCATTACGGAGTACGAGTTTTCGGACCACGATGTGAGGAGTCCGAAAAGTTGTATGACGCTGTTCTTCTCCATTCGGCAAAGGATTCCGAATTCGTTGCTACACATCTAGTTTCAGAACTGGAAACTGGCCGTCCACCATTGCGGGTTTGTCTTCAACATCGAGATCTTACCCATGATGCTACACACTATCAACTGCTCGAAGCAACTAGAGTGTCCAGGAGAGTCGTCATCTTGCTTTCAAGAAATTTTCTTCAAACTGAGTGGTCCCGATGCGAGTTGAGGCGGGCTATTCATGACGGACTTCGTGGTCGACCACACAAACTTGTCATCATCGAAGAACCAGAAGTTCTTTTCGAAGCGGAATCTGACATTGAACTTCTTCCGTACCTCAAAACAACAGCTGTCCATCGAATCCGACGTAGTGATCGCCATTTCTGGGAAAAACTTCGCTATGCTCTGCCAGTTGAATTTCCCTATCGTGGCAACAACTATACCCTAGATCACAACCACGAACGAATCAAGCAGCCTGCTAGTCCTGGCATCCTATATCGCCAAGCTCCACCACCAGCCTACTGTCCCGATGGCGAGGATCCCAATTATTCTTCGGCAACAACTGCAACACCTAGCCCCAGGCCAAATCGACGTGGAGCGCCAGGCGAATTACCACCCCACGCCAATACACTCCACCACCCACACGCCCACTATCAGCAACATCAAAATCAAGCATACAGCGGTCGTCCACCATCGGAACATATTTACTCAAGCATCGATTCTGACTACAGTACGCTGGACAATGAGAACATGATGATGATGCCGCCACCATCGCCGCCACATCCTACTGCCAATAGTCTCCACCGGGTGATGCAATCGCAACATCACCAGCAGCAACAACTTCACCATCAACCACAGGCACAAACATGGCGACCACAGCAACAGCCGCCCCAGCATCATCATCATAAGCAATCATCTGGCAGTAGCTCCACTTCAACAATGCCGCAACAGCAACAACAACCACAGCAACAGCAACAAATACAACAGCCAGGACAACAACAAGGTCAACATGTGCAGGCGTATTTGGTGTAGGCTTTGGATAAGCATCAGCGACAAACCACCGCTGGACGCGTGGCACTCAATTTTCAACTATACAGCTAAAAGTAGTAATAATTCAGCAAAAGCAGTCATATATAAAAATAGTTGCAGTAAGTAGCACACTCAGACATTCTCGCTCCCTTCATTATGCCTCTGTGTGCAAAAAAAAAAAAAAAAAAACACGTATGTATGTAAATAGCTTTTTCTATTCAATGTAAGTTGTGTATATTTCGTAAGGTATGCTTAGTATTTAAGGACATTTTCTATTAACAGAAGAGAATTTGTAATTTTTTTTCCGATAAGGACCAAGAAAAGGACACAAAAATCAACCAGTAAATTATGAAACTAATGAGACACTTTCCAGTGCACATAGTTTCAGTTTTGTAACTCAACTTTTTCCTCTCAAAAGTTAGACTCCCTATGCGAACCAAATGGTCGACGAAACAACTAAAAATTTCTTTTCTTTCTTTCTTAAAGGACAGTAAAGCTGCAGAGTGTGTTAGATGAGCATTTATAGGTAGAGAACCGACCGCTATGTTTTTTAAAGTTCTTATGATATCTTAAGAATGTAAAGACCTGATTACGAATTCCGAAATTTTAAATCTTTCCTACCGTGAGTATGGAAAAGATTGATCCTTCATTGATTAAATCTGATTGAATGATACCCTTGAAAACCTCACATGCAAGAAAACTGTAATGGATACAATTTAAAAAAAAAAAGTGAACCTTAAAGTTGATTCGTTCACTTTATTTAGTGGTTCTTTTTTAATCTCAAAGAACAAGACTTCTTCTACCTTCGAAAGGATCAAAATCTCCCTAAAGACTTTTACTTCATTTTTGTTAGCATTTAATTGTTGCGTATTTAATTTCATTTTGAAAAAAGGAACAGGTAAACTTCCAACACAAACGTATACTCACGTCAGCCCATAATCAAGTGCAGCTAATTTGCTACACCTCAAGCGGTTAAAAAGTTCAAATACATTTTGCTTTCCCTGTCCGCCCTCACGTATGTAGGTCTATGTAAAAGTAAAGCAAGGCTATCAAAAGCTTTCGTTTCAAAATTCGTTATCCAGGACGTTACATGTAAAAAAAAAGAAAGTTTGCAAGGAAGTTATCACAATATAGTTTTTGTTATCAAATATCGAGTCTCCTGTGAGTAAAAAAAAACTACATAGTTTCCATAGGCTTTTATTTTTTCAATCATAAAGTGTGATCCATTCTTTCTGACCATCGAAAGTGAAGACTTTTTGGGCAATTTTTGCTTACTCGGCATCGAAAATAAAGACTACATTGTGTACCTACTCGGAAAAATGAATGAATCGAAGTAAGAGCAGAAAAATTTTTCTTTTTGTTGCCGCATTCAGAACACAGGAATTGGGAAGCAAGGAAAAGGCACCGCCCAAGAAACAACTTAGTTTGCGTAAGGGACACGCCAAGTGAATCTACTTTCTTACTCTCATATTAAAAATGCAAGAATTCTTCTGGGACATATTTGATGCACCTTAGCGAAGTTTGGTTCTTATTTTACTACAGACTTTTTCTTGTAGGCTTTGAATGAATGAATATTTGGGGTTTTGTATTGCACCTCGACCTCATAGATCTATTGTACCCCCTGCTTCTTAAGTGGTATTCATTAACTTTAAAGGACTTCATCCAGATTAGTTCCTCTGATGAAACTTAGTATATGGGTTACGCTTAGGAGTTTTAGCTCCCTCTCCTCTACACAGGCTTTAAAGAGAGTACCAGTTTTTTCTTTGATGTTGTGGTTAGACGAGCCGATACAGAAACCTTTAGTGAAAAGCAGAAATGGTGTCATTCGAATAAGATTCGGACCAGGCACGCTCGGCTCAGTAGTCAAAAAACTTTCAGCTTACTAAAGGGTTTTCCAATAAGAGTGGTATGATTTATTGTTTGAAAAAAAAAAACACACTTTTTGTTGAGAAAATCATTCAAATGGCCACCACGTTTTCTTCTGCAGCAACAAATTCGATAAACGCAATTTTCGAGCACTTTTTCCACTAAATCAAGTCGTATATCATGAATGGCACGTTCAATATATGTACTTGTAAAGTTCGAAGAGAATCTGGTTTATTTTGAAAGACCAATGACTTCAAATAACCCTACAAGAAATAGTCTATTGGTGTTAAGTCACGACTTCTTGGAAGCCATTCAATATCACCATTTCTTGAAATAATCGAATCTCCAAATATTTCTCGCAATAATTCAATTGTTGCATTTGCTGTGTGACACGTAACTCCGTCTTGTTGAAATCAAATGTTGTCAAAATCAATTTCTTCCAATTTCGCCAATAAAAAGTTGGTTATCATCGATCTATACCGCTCTCCATTGACAGTAATGGTGCTACCAGCTTCATTTTGAAACAAGCACGGATCGATGATTCCACCAGCCCAAAAACCACACCAAACTGTCAATTTAGGTGAATGTAATGGTTTTTCATGAATATTTTGTGGATTTTCATCGCCAGTTTTGTTCATTTAACGCACTAATCAAATAAAAGTAAGCCTCTTCGGAAAAGATGATTTTCTTAAAAAATCGTTATCCTGTTCAAGTTGTTTGTTCCAAGGCAAAATCAGAAAGTTCACGACGTTTACGGTGGTCCAATGGTAAAATTGTAAACACTTTTGAATGCATTAAAAAACAAATGGCTGATGATGCAGGACATACTACAAATGGCCGAAACGCCACTGCAAAATCATATCTTACCTATTGAAAAACCCTTTATTTTCAATTAGCGTTATAGGAGCTAAATAAGAACGTTTTTCTCTTCTTTATTGCTTGTGAATTTCGTTTCCTCAATGATACACACAAGTTTTTACTGAAAGATAACATACAACCTGGAATAAGCCTTGTGAACACACTATACGAGAGTTCTAGCTTATCTATCTTGCTTCTTAATGGTTAATTGTAATGAGTTGGTCCTTTTTCAGTCTGAGTTATTCTCTATCCTTTAAAGTGAGCTACCATGGCATTGTGGCTAAGTATGTTTAACTACTAATGAAAGGTACCACATCCTTAGATCTTTTGAAGACAGACGGCAAAGAAGGATGTGTACAAAAAGGAAAGCTTTTTTTCTCACAGTTGCAAATTGCTGTTTAATATTACCGACGAGGCCACTTGAATCTAATAAATCTTACCTCAAATTTAAATCATCGTTTATTTTAAACTTTCGTTAAAGTTTAACGTTTAAATTTCAGTTTAAACTTCTTTCTTACAATAAAGGGGCGCGTTGTGAATTTGGGAGACTTCAAGTAATTACAATTATCACAATAAGCGCACTCAACAAAACTCAGTTTTGTCGGAAAAAGTTAAATTTTCAAAAAAAAAAAACTTCTTACAACTTCCACAACTTCATTGAAGCCAATTTCAAACCGCCGCGCCGCGTTTTCAATTACTTCATGTCTCAAATCAAGTGATTGTTCGGGCAATTGCACCTGCTTGTATAACAAAAGTAATAGTCCGCCTTTCTCTTTCCTGCTTCCTTTAATTTAAACTTGAGAATTTAAAATGAGAAACTGGGAGCTTTGGTTAAATTTTCATAATTTTCTTGAAGTGTATAAACATGAGAAGATCAAACACCACCGTCTTCAATTCACATAGGAACTCTCCCAAAAGAATCTCATAAATCATTCCGATGTCACAGTCAACCTAGGGCTATGGTGCATATTTCAAAAACCATTAAATTTATAAAATTATCCCTTTTCCTTTAACGCCAGTCAAAGTACACACTATAAATATACATACGAGTACAGTAGTCCGCCTTCCATCAGATGTCGTCAAACCATAAAAGGCACACTCACACACATCTTAAATAATTCAATTTCCGATTCATATGAAATGTATACGCGCGTGTACGAGTTAAACTCCCAACAATTCCGCATTGTTTTCCCTCGCACATGTTTTCAGCTAATGGCGCTAAATTGCCAAGCACAACAAATAAAAATCATAGAAATTTTTTCAACTAACAAAGCAAAGCTTACTAAACACAAAAAACACACAACCGCTTCAGTCAGTCTAAAATTAGAAGAGACAATGAATCCATTTTGTTCTTCGGTTAAATTTTCTAAAGCGATATTCAAAAAATGTTTATTCGCTAGAGAGCCCTCGATTGCCTACTCGCATTTAAGTGCAAGATTTATACGTTTAATTTAATTTTTTTTTTCATTAACACAATAAATTCTTAACAAGAAAAAAAGAGAAGAGGAAAAACTTTGTTCCTCCGCCCCTGTCTAAACAAACCACTTGAGGTGTATGAGAATAAAGAAAAATGTGTGTAATGTTGTGTTTTCCAATGTTATTGTTGAGGAGATGTGCGTAGGAAGAGGCCCTGAGGTTGATATACGATACGTCTACATCAAAAGTGAGACATCTTCTCTGTTTGTTTTGACCCACATAAAAGTTAGACACAGTACCTACCAGTGGCGTGGCGTCCATATAACACGATTCCTATCGTCTTACCTTTTAAAATGTGTCCCTTGTTCGTAGAAAAAACCAGCAACATAAGTCTACAACAAGTCTACAAAGCAGTCAACAGGCTATCTTTGCCCATACATACAATGTTCTTCAAGCACTTTTAAATTTGCGAGATACACACACAATACACAAAGCATTGAAAATCGCCGCGCAGAACATATTCTGTGTTTGTCCCTGTCTTTCCTACGATATACTTCCACCCCGGTGCCTCCCTTTTCAATACACGTTCTCTTATTGAAAAAAGTAAGACGATAATTTTCGTCTTACTGCAATTTCTGCTTGGAAAAAATAATACAGTTTTCGCCTTAGAGTAATGTACTGCGAATTCGGTTTTGTTGTGCTGTTTTTTTTTGTTCTACTGATAATTGTTTTGAATTATTTGCAAGTTTAAAGTGAATTTCAACCTAACCCTGCAGCTACACGATCAAGATATGGTAAGCCATCAGCCTACATATACACTACGTCAAATTCCTGTTCGTGTTTCGGCTGTGACGTAGGCGACTTACAATTTGCCAGGCAAATGGCTTTCAATCGACATGTCATTATATATTTTCAAAATGGCACCCACAAGAAATTTGAAATTCAAAGTTTTTTTCCAGGCACTCTTCTCTCTTTTTGAGGGTATTTGACGAAGCTGTCAATTTCATGGCTACTGAAACTGCTTCTCGGGTGGCTTTCAATATTCCATACCAGCTGGGTTTCAATTTCGAAAAATTTGATTGTATATGTAAGAAAATTTAAATGTATTGTAAATGGCTTACCATATCTTGATCGTGTAGCCCCCGGGTAAATGACTTAAAGTATAGAAAAATTGGCTTCGATTAATCCACGTTTGGAATTTAAGGTACCTTCTGTTTATTCCTTATTAATTTGTGTAGGAGCCATTCCATATGAAAACGGTCAATCCGAAATGTTGCTATACCTCCGATTTTGCTCAAACTTTGTAGAAATGTTTCTTTGCTATCGAAATACGTAATAGTCAAAGGATTTTTTTTTGTAATTTTCCTCTCCCCTCCAGCCATACTCAAAGAACCGAACATAGCGATTTTATGGGCTTCAGACTTTGCACTCTTAAATTGTCTGTATTCAAGCGATTAGGACGATTAAGGTGTCATTTTAAAGCTGATAAAGCATTCTTTTCAAATCAATCAAAAGGTTTAAGATATTTGAGTTGCTTTAGAAACCTGATCCTTTTGAAATCAACACATTTTATATACATTTTTGCCATTTTTGAAGTAGTCCTGTGCCTAAAATATCAATAGTAAGTCCCTAAAAATTTCCCTAATTAAACCATACAATAATTACAAAATAAAAAATCCAAAGTTGATCAAAAAACAAATTTTTTTATGTGCTTTACAAACATCCCTTTCAAACTTTGAGCTTTTGAAAAAAAGCCAATCTTTGGGAGCATTTTTGTGAATGTTGGCTACCAGATATCAAAATGAAAGTAGGTGGAATTTAAAGGTCTATTCTTTAACTATAAGTCCTGAAAATTTCATTTTGTTATTCGCATGCACACTGAAGTTACAGATGATTAAAAACAAGCTTATTTCTAAGCTATGGAAGCCAATCTTTGGGCACATTTTTGGGAATGTTGACTGCCAGATATCAATACGGGAGTGGGCAGGATTTAAAGGTCTATTCTTCAACTTTAAGTCTTAAAAAAGTCTTAAGTCTTCAAAATTTCATTTTGTTATTCGCATGTACACTGAAGCTACAGCTAATTAAAAACAAGCTTACAAAAAAATTAAAAATTTTTTTGGATAGAACGATATTAAAAAAAGTCTTTGAAACTAAGTGTTTTATTAAAAAGAATAAGTTTTTTTTTAACCAGGGAAATTTTTAGGGACTTACTATTGATATATAAAATGTGTTGATTTTAAAAGGATCAGGTTTCTAAAGCAACTCAAATATCTTAAACCTTTTGATTGATTTGAAAAGAATGCTTTATCAGCTTTAAAATGACACCTTAATCGTCCTAATCGCTTGAATACAGACAATTTAAGAGTGCAAAGTCTGAAGCCCATAAAATCGCTATGTTCGGTTCTTTGAGTATGGCTGGAGGGGAGAGGAAAATTACAAAAAAAAAATCCTTTGACTATTTCGTATTTCGATAGCAAAGAAACATTTCTACAAAGTTTGAGCAAAATCGGAGGTATAGCAACATTTCGGATTGACCTTTTCATATGGAATGGCTCCTACCGTTTTCATATGGAATGGCTCCTACACAAATTAATAAGGAATAAACAGAAGGTACCCTAAATTCCAAACGTGGATAAATCGAAGCCAATTTTTCTATACTTTAAGTCATTTAGGTTGAAATTCACTTAAACTTGCAAATAATTCAAAACAATGATCAGTAGAACAAAAAAAAAAAAAAACCGCACAACAAATTCGCCGTACATTACTCTAAGGCGATAACTGTATTAATTTTTCCAAGCAGAAATTGCAGTAAGACGAAAATTATCGTCTTACTTTTTTCAATAAGAGAACGTGTATTGAAAAGGGAGGCACCGGGGTGGAAGTATATCGTAGGAAAGACAGGGACAAACACAGAATATGTTCTGCGCGGCGATTTTCAATGCTTTGTGTTTTGTGTAAGCTTTGTGTATTGTGTGTGTATCTCGCAAATTTAAAAGTGCTTGAAGACATTGTATGTATGGGCAAAGATAGGCTGTTGACTGCTTAGTTGTATACTTATGTTGCTGGTTTTTTCTACGAACAAGGGACACATTTTAAAAGGTAAGACGATAGGAATCGTGTTATATGGACGCCACGCCACTGCTACCTACCCACTTATTTATCTCCCATCTCTTTAAACAACAAACAGCCAGCTGTGATGTCTTGTATCGTTGCACTTTAATTACAAATGTTTACATTTTGTTTCACTGATAAGAAACTAGCTCGTCAAACAAAAAAAAAAAAAAAAAACAAAACAAAACAAAAAGCAAAAGATACATTTATCTAAGTTCTAAGGAGAAACGCCCTCAAGTACAAACGAAACACCATTGTAATCTTTTCCTTTCGTTGGTGCGGTTTCTCAATTTGTCCTAAATTTCATTGTAACTGAACAAGAGTATCTGTCTATATTCTGGAAGTTCTTTCTTCTGCTACTACACCAAGACCATACCCATACCAAAGCACCCATCCACCCACCTATCCACAAATCTATTCCATGTAATTTGAACAAAGAATCGTATCGAATTTGGAAAATGTTTCGTTTTGCTAATGAAAAAAGGCAATTAAAACTCTTGTTTTGAGTCTATATCGAAATAAAAGCTGTGAGTGAGAGGTATAAACATTTGTATGTTGTATCCAATTCTCTGTCTGATCGTAAGGGAAAAGAGGAAGTAGGTACCTATAACATCAGTGTTCCAGTGAGAACTTGAACGATGTAATCATAATAATTTCGGTTGTAAAATACTGTCTCGGTGAACTTCAAATAGGGTTGTTGTATAATTTCATTTATTTCCGACACTTGCTTCGAGAATTTGTAATGATTGTCAGTTTATCGATTTTCTTCCGTTGCTCAACTAAACATTTTCATTTAGGACTTTTCTTCTCGAATATCTTAAGGCACAAACTCTATTTTGCAAAAAAAAAACCGGTCTTGAAGGTCGATTTTGAAAGCAAAGGAAAATCCTTATTCAGAGCTCGTAGTAGATGCTGTGACAATTAATTTTGAATTTATCTTAAAACAATTTTCAAATGCAACAAACAACCATTGGACTTTATGTCACTGATTGGAATTCCTATTGTGTGTTTTCACAATAAATTTATTGATCCAAGTAATTTGATAAAGTAACTCACCCGCCTACACACATATTACATCTTTACACAGCACTGCAGATGTCTTGAATTTTATCGAAACTTCTAGAGACTATACAATTTCTATGCTTTAAATTAGTTTAAAGAAGATAATACCAAGAGGAAAGGGGGATGTATATACACTAATTCGGTGAGGGTTGAGTTGCATTTAGTTCTGTCGAAATTTAAGGTTGTAAATTTATGAAAGGGGGAGTTATTCATGCATTTGGTATGCACTATTCAAGGATACACTGAAGCAAATGCAGGAAGCATAATATATTTTTTTTGCAAATGGAAATCAAAACATGGGAGGCTTAAATTTGAAGTCATGAGATAAACCAAATATCCAGTGGTGTATGAGGTGACATGAGAAGTCAGGTTGCAAAGACACCAAAATAGTAGAGGTGCTATTGTTGAAGTTGAAGATGGTTGCATTGTTTCGATGGGCGATTTCTTTAGCGTATTTTTTTTTTAATCGAATAAAACCCTTAAATTTGCATCATATACTTTACTTTATTACAATCGATAAATTGGCGTTTGCTATTTACGTTTTAATAATAATTTCATGTTAGTGTTGTCCGCGGCTCCGTTTCAAATGGTCCATTAGGAAGGTCCAATTTTGCGTCACTTTTTCGAGCAGTTCGGGCTTTATTCCACGAATTGAGGGTTTTATGTTATCCCGTAAGGCTTCATCGTGTTCGGCTAGTTCACATGGACTAACGACTTACCATAAACCACAAGAAATAATCCAGAGGCATTTGATCGCATGGTCTTGGCTGTCAACTCTTAGGGCCATTTCGAAAGACAAACTGCCAACCATATTCATCCTTCAATTGTCCATATTTTCAGAAACTATATGCGGCATGCGGCACCATCTTGAAGAAACCACATGCGAACCAAGTACAATTCACCCAATTAGGGCAAAAAGGGCTCGATATCGTTCGCCGTTGGCGGTAACTTTTTTACACGGCCGTCTTTGAAGAAACAAATGAAATGGACCACACCAAGCTGACGTTTTTTTTTGATGCATCTGTAATTCTTGTATGTCATGTGACTGTTTAGTATCTGTGTGTATTCTGGAAGTCGCATAGAAGCGTGGTGGCAACGCAGCCCATTGAGGCCCTTTATTATTCAGTGCTGCCCTTGATACAAATGTCACCATATCTGACTTTAACGTGGGAAGTTCGTGGTTCAAATCCCAGAAACATCAGAATACAATTTTTTTTCACTGGCATCGCCTTTTGTGAGTGATTGACAAAACACGAAAAACGCTTTTTAACTCAGTAGTTTGGAATCAGCATAAAATTGAAGGTCCTTGAAATGGATTAGCATCTGAGGTTCTTATGGCTGCACCCTGTTTACTTAATTATTTTATTTTATCAAACCCATTTAGGCCGTTTTAATTTGAAACGGTGAGAAAGTTTGTTGGAAAAGAAGAATAAGGACCTAATCAAAGTAAACGCTTCTACCTGTCAGCTGAGCACATTTAACAATTTCCTTTCCTTTTTTCTTCTTAAAGCTTAGAGTTGTCCACTTGAGTCACATTTATTAATCGGAATGGCTTTTCATTCTTTACAAATGGAGTCCTTGAGGTCAAATTACCGCACACGGTATCGAATAAGACGTGACTTGCTAGTGCTGAGTTGTCAACTTCTTCCACATCGTGGTTCGTTTTAGGATGCGTTCGACTTCAAACATTTTGTTCTACACAATTTTTAGCCCTGTCTGCCTTTATCATAAGAAAAGTCTTATATTAATTTTGAAAGTCCCTATTGTCGTAGCTAACTTGTCATAAAAATTATATTATTCTGTCTCCACCTTAATTGTAAGCACTTCACTACCTTCCCTGTTGAATGCCCTCGAATGCGTCCATATGTCATTTTCCTTAACGTGCTGTTGAAGGCACTCTTAGTAGTTTCCGACCTAATGAAATTGTTCGGCCATTTTTTAAGCTCTTTAACATTCGTGACGGCAACAGGGAAGGTAACACATAGTGTGAGTAGGTATCTTTACTTTTTAGGTATTTTAAAATCTTATAGGAAATAAAATTCGTTCGTTCATCATAAGAAGAAATAAGAAGAAGTCCTCTATTAGAGTAACAGTTGTGTTCAAAAGACTGCTTTTTTTACTTGAGGGTTAAATAAATGCGGTAAAAGCTGTGGAGTTCCGCAAAACCGGCCAAAAAACTATTGAAGTGATCTTAGACATATAAGCAAGTTACCACAAATGCCATGAGGATAACTTACTTAGTTTACTACCGACGAGACATAAAAATTGCAACGAAGATTGCAGGTCGTGTGTTCTCGGTCTAATTTAGCTTGGGGACAAAATGGCTCCACCTTGTCGCAGTTGACTCTCTGGTTCTACTCTGTAGGCACAACAGAACTTGAGGAGCCCATTCCGTATTTTTCTCAATTATACTCTTGGTGAGGAATGATACTGACCTACAATGCATTTGGCGACTCCGAATAGATTATTTAGCAAGCGCACTTCGAGGCATTGTGTTCAATCTATTCGAACTTGCCAATTCTTGAACATGCCACGTAACTCTGTGCCGTGGTGTTACAGTCAGAGCATTGAAATATTAATTGGGAGGCTTTTTAAGAGACAAAACGCTTTTAAGCTGACATTTTTTTTATGTGAAAAAAAAAGAGTTTGAAGCTCATACTAAGCTGGAGTACTTCGGTTGCTGATCTCGATCTTCCTTCCCTTGATACATACAACATGGAAAAATTCACTCTCAAGACTATTTTCCGTTTGAAAAAGTGGTATACAATTCGCTTTGGAGCTTTGAAGACTTTGCTGATAGCAAATGTTTTGACTCACGCCAAGTAGAAACGCCGTCCGATACAGTGATTCCAGGACTCAAACTGCTTCAAAAATAAGAGATTAGCTTTCCGTCTGATCAGGACTGATTCACTCTGGAATTTTCAGAGTCCGTAGCTCTTGGGTTAATTGGGCTTAGTGTCTCCAATAAAATGGTTAGTAAATGGGAGCCTTCTTCTTTTCATTTCCGGCGTTACGAGTAGTGATCTTGAAGTGATCACAACTCTCCCACTTTTCTGCTTCACACTAGTGATCCGCCTGTGGAGTACGCCGCATTAGTAAAATGGGAGCCTAAGAAATACAATCAACATCATTGAAGTTTTTCTTGCTTCCTTCTTCTCCTTGAAATGCTCTGGAAAAATATTCCATATCGAACTGCAAGTATTTAATTAATATTTCTATGACCTTATGTGTCATACGACAACGACATTGACGCTAGAATCACAAAATTCCTCATCGGATGGAAGTTTTTCAAATGATTGATCGAGTTAAGGTTCTTCCAACCCAAAGTGATTTTGTATTTGCGGCAGAGGTAGAAACTCTGTTGGCTGCATCCACAAATACAAATGTATGGACACGCTGCAGTTTTGTGGGTATTCCCATATGCCGTTCTATAACTCAATTTTGGCAACTGAATTTGCTGCTGCGCTACTGTCAAATCGCTTTGGTCAGAGAGATCCTTTAAGGTATCTCCAAACCTTAACTTTCAGCTGTCCAATTACATTTATATAGCACTACCTATATTGGAGCGACAAGAGCGACGGACGCCGCGCCGGCCGTGTTTTCATACATTTGTAATGCGACGACAGAAATCCTGCCCTCTCTCTATACGTTTCTGCCTCTGGCACTGCCGTAACTGGTTTGAGAGAGCCTTTTGGTATGCACCTAAATCAATCTTAAATCAAAAAAAAAAAAAATTTACAATTTTCATATTGAAATCCATTTTCTTTTTGTTTATAAACACGATTTCGTCTCTTTCAGCTCTCGTTTCTTAACTAAACCATATTTTTTATTATTATTCCTTTAAATTCCTTGCTGATCAGCGCTCTACTTTTGTGAATCTCCCTTTTGGATTTTTTTCCTTTCCCTAGCTTGCACAAAGATACATCAAGTTAAGCGATTAAATATTTTCATGAAAAAAAACTCTACTTTCAAACTTCTCAAATAACCACACTGCCTGAAGCCCAGTCTGAATTGTCATTTTATAGCGACACCCATATCGAAGCAGCAGATGCAAAAATCCCAAACCCATATCAAATGGCACTAAAACCAATATTCTTGTTTCTTTAAATTTTTAAAATTCTCAAGAGCAGTCTTCGTCCGAACAGAAATAACAAAAAAAAAACTCAATCGAAAGTCATAATTCACAAAATCTGCAGACTTTCAGTTCAATAGTCCTTGCCTAACCCTTGCAAAGGGATCCATTACACTTTAAATCCCCCTTAAGCCTTTATGGCTGTTTTTTCTTTTTTTTTTCAAACGCTCCTGTCCGCAATGAAAACTAATAAGTTGAAGTTTAAGAAAGAAAGAAAAAAAGAAGGAAATCGCTACCTGTGTTTTAAAAAAAATAAAATGTAACAAGGCACACCAGGGAAATTATAAAAGGTCATATTTTACTCAAGTGCACTTCACCCTCTAAACAAGTTAATGAGCCATAAGCAGTATTTTTTCATGTTCCCTGTTCCTTTCCTCTTTTTTTTTTCTTCAGTTCACATTATTTTTTGTGTTATTATAATTTTGCATTCCCATATTTGAGATTGTCCACTAGCTCTATACAGGAAGTTGTATCAGTTCTTTTTTCTTTCATGTCCCAAATCCTTATTGTAAATCGATAATCTTCTTCATTCCTCTACCAACCTGGGTCTTGTTTTGAATCCTCAAAAGTTTACCTACTGTGCAATACGAGTATATATGGATATGCCTGTAAGAAAAAAAAACTGTTCGAAAAGGGTGACTAAATTGCTTCCTTATTTTTGCTCATTAAACTCTTAAAAATATATCCCTTACATCGAGTTGTGTGTCCTTTTTTATGTTCCTTATCTTTCCTGTACACTTTTGTAATTTATTTTTCACTTTCCTTGTCAAAAAGAAAAATGAATAAAAAGAAATATTGAAAGTTCCGTGCTACTAAATAGAAACAGAAAAAAATGCCTACCTAATTAACAAAGAAATTAACAATTAAAATTTATTATCAAAATATAGACTGAGTGAGAAATTGTACATACATAGAATTAAATAAAAAAAAAAAGAAATAATAGAAAGGAACAACAACAGCATTTTGTCTGACACTTTGAAAACAATGTCCAAAATAATTTCCATTTGAACACGTTTTTAATTTTTGCTATTTGATGATTCGACATATGCAAATTTTTGATGAAGAGAATTGAAGTTTGTAGATACAGGGTGATAAGAAGTTCTTTTGTGCTTTTTATTATTTTTGTGTATTTTCTATGTGGTGTTTCTTGTGGTCATCAAAATTCATTGAAATAGTGTGTCTTGTTGAATTGTAAGAACCAAGCACACGAATTGCATTTAACTGAATGATTTTCAAGTACCTCCTTTGCACTGCCTTTTTGAACATATTTGAAAACGAAACTGCGATAGGCAAATTTCCACTGCATTATTGTCACATGAATTCAAAAAATCAAAAGCAACCAATCACCCTGTGCTGTTTTATTTCTTATTAAATTATTTAAGTCAACATACATCAAAAAAGTTACCTTAAAACATTTTTACAAGAAAATATAAAATTAATAAGAAAAATGTAAAACTTTCAATACAATGCAGGACACACTGGCAACCTGATTCTCTATTATAAAAGAAAATTTAAAAAAAAGAAGAAAAATAGATTCAACTATGTAATATAATAAATTTAATTAAAAAAAAATACACTATACTTAAATTTGTAATACCTACAAAATAGTTATAAAACAAACAAAATGTATTTCAAAATATTTATATACACTTTCGAAACAGCATAAGACACAGAAATGAAAACAAAAAGTATAATAAAAACCAATTCTCACGTTTTACACGAAAGCATTTATTCTAAACATCATCATCAACAACAACAAAATATTTTTTGTCTAAATTCGTACAGATTATAAATTATGCAAAAAAAAGAAGGAAGGAGAAATGAATTGATTCATTATATTCGTAAAAAAAACGTAGCAAACACAATTATATAAAAGAAAAAATAATATAAAAACAGCCATTTTGAATATTTGAAAAACACCTAAAAATTGTAAAAAGATATAATTTACTAAGCTAAAACTAAAAACAAAAAATCGAAGGTATGATGTGTATGTGTGTAATTTATTAAGAAAATTAAAAACAAAAAATGCATCTATATAAAAAGGGAAAAGAGAATAAAAATATATTTGTGATATGTATTATAGTGTAGGTATTAAATAAATTGTAATATAAAAAAACTACTAAGTAAAACAAAACGCTATTATAATATGTTTACTATTATTATTATTATAAAAATTATTATTAATATTAATTACAAAATGAGAAAAAAAAACAAAAATGGGAACTCAATGAAGAAGAAATCCAATATACTTAAAACAAAAACTAAACTGGAAATAAAGTAAAACTATTTCAAAATAATAAAAGAAATAAAATCGTTTGTTTTTCTTTTTTATCGGTGTGAAGTTTTAACTTTCTTTTGTTGCATCTTGTTACTTACTTGAAAACATTGTTTGGAAATTAAAACCTTTGCCATAAAGTAAGTATTTTACAGTTTAAGAGGAGTGTGGATATGTCTGCATTAAAGTGGCTTTCTATCTCCTCTTCTGTGGTGCATGCTGACTGACCCTCTACTTGGTAAGCTCAATGAATCTAACGTTTGCGCCGAAGTATATTCCTAATACAACGCCACCTAATTAACAAGCTCTCGAGAGCTAAACTCTTGAAATCTGAAAAAAGCTCTCATAAAATTCTTTTAGATCCCATTGCTTTACTTAAAAATAAATATCTTATGGAACTCAAACGGCTCTCATAACACTTTTATTATAAAAGTTGATCAGTTTTGCAACTTATAAGTACTTAAATCTAATAGTTAGACCAAATTTTTGTACTTGTAACAGGATGATACATATTATATACTTACAGTCCTATAATAATCTTTTTGTGTGAGTTAAGCTTTTAACATGGTTTTGAAGTATTTACAGTCCCATAACAAGACTTATTTAAGAGTTTAATTCACTTTATACTTATATGAAAACCCTAATAGGAGTTCTTATTTTAGGCCTCTTATAACAAGAAACTGCTGTGAAGAGTTCAAATAACAAAGGTCTTGTTATAGGATCCTTATTGCTTTACATAACCAAAAGCATATTAAAATATGCATTCTTGCGAAGGCGCTTTTTTTCTACAAGATTGCATTTAACTCCCAGAAAAAAATTAGTAAAGCTCTTGGAGCATCTTTTGAGAGTTAAAGTGTTACTTGGGCGTGCTCTCGGTTGGTCCCAGCTTCCAAGCTGTCTGTTGTCTGTTCCAGAACATAGGCTGTGCTAAATCTGATTGACAACTGGGTGTTAAAAACGGTGACTTAAAACCAAAATTGTTCTCTTTACGATACGCGAAAAATTTACCGGTCTGACTCAACTTGCACTTAAAGATTTCAACATCATGTCATTTTTCAAATGAATTCAAACATCTTAGCTAAACAAGCTTCTTTGGTTAAAGCATGTCGAGTCTGTCAAACGGGTATGCTAAGACCAATCATCTCCTGGTGCTTCGGTTGTTTGGTTCCACCACGTAAATACGTTATCACTTCGTTCTGCTCTCGACACAATGCTGAATCTTCCTCCCAATTTTTTTTTTACAATTTAAGTTTTTATTGAAAAGCTCATTTGTTTTACAATATTTGATATATACAATTATAAATTCTTAGACTAACATTATTGTTTTAAAATCTGCGAGCACAGATGGGGCTCTGCTTCGTTAAATTGGCGGGTTTTATACATTTTTATTAAAAAGATATCTATGTCTAACATTTACTTGTTTCGTAAATAAATAATTGGTATGTTCTCGTCGGCTTGAGCAGTGCTGACGGTCGTTGGCTGTAATGTTGGTGGGCGAGGAATATTAGTTGGATGGTCGCTTCGGTCCTGGAAGCTATTGTATTTCCACTTTTTTGGGTCTCTTGGTGTCTTCAACCTCTGTTGTGCTGCGTTCCTCTTCCTGCAGCGACGTAGAAGTCTCCGAAGCTGTCTTCTTGCGACATTCGAAATGCTGGATCCATTATGGATAGCACCTGGAGATATCGGTCGTCGGGGGCTGGGTTACCTGCAATTATATTAATAAGAGGGCTGGAATGGGATGGTATTTTCCTCAGTATTTTGGTGCTGAGGTTGTGTAGGTATTTGTCTATAGGAACAATTTTAGTTGTTTCGTAGAGTCTTTCATTGCTGTAGTAGCGGACTGAATTTGGTTTTCCATACAAAGATGTGCAGTACCGAAGAGCCTTGCGCTCGAATACTTGCACTTTCTTCATATATGCTGGGCTTATTGTGTACCATATAGGAAAGCAATAAGTTAGTATAGGACGAATTAGTTGCTTGTAAAGCAGAAGTTTCGTTCGTGTTTGGAGACCACCTCTTACTTTCATAAGAGGACGAAGGAGAGCTAAGGCTCCGTTTGCCTTGCGAAGAGTGTGTTTAGCATGTTGGTTAAACTTGAACCTTTCGAAGAAATGAACTCCAAGGTATTTAACGCTTTGCTTAGGTGTGATAATTGTGTTATCGGGGAGTGTCAGGGACAGGTGTTTGCATCTTGTGGCTATGCCATTACGCGAGGGATTCCTAAGGCAGATTAACTCTGTTTTAGTGGGATTGATTTTAATTCCCCATTGTAGGTAGTACTCCCAGAGCGTAAGGATGTGTTCCTACACTCTACGGAGAGCTATTTCTGGGCTTATGGATGCACTATAAGTGATGGAGTCATCAGCATATAGTAGGGTTTTTGTCATTGGCGTGTTTGCTGGTTGGTCCAGGGTGAAAAGATTGAAGAGGTCAGGTCCAAGACGTTAACCTTGGGCAACCCCTGCGGAGATGTTTTTGAATACAGACTTGGTATTTCCTACTCGTACGTAAAATTTACGGTTGGTCAAGAAGCTGTGTATGATTGTGATAAGATGTCTAGGCAAGTGAAATGATTTCAACTTGAATATCAGACCATCTATCCAAACGGTGTCAAATGCTTTTTGAATATCAAGCAGACAGGCTACTGTTACTTCTTTTTTGTTAAGAGCCAGGGTTGTATCTGCGTGAAGCTTTAACAACGGGTCGAAAGTGGAGTGGGATGCTTTGAACCCAAATTGGTTATGCTGCACTATACCCATTGAGGAGCATAGTGAGCGAAGTTTGAATCTTCCTCCCCTTCATATCATGGGGTGTAGGTACTCTTAAGACCATTTCGAAGACGCGAGTTATTAGGTAATTTCTGAGTTTGCTTTTGGAAGCAAAACCACTGGAGCCCTTGGGCACTCCAGTATTTATAAGATAAGTATAAGACTTGTTACTTATACTAACGGTCGGAAATATAATTTCTAGTCCAACGAATAGAGACTCATCGATACCAAAAGAATGCATATTCGATATGAGAGCTTGATGCTAGACTTTATCAAATGTCTTAAGAATATCAAGAGCTCTCTAATCTTACTTTCTCCAAAGTAACGTAAAGATTGGTTGCACTTTTCAAATCACCAGTGGACCTCTTGGTACGAAAGCCGTACTGTTAGTCATGAAAAAGCTTTCGTCCTTTAGGATATTTCATGAGTTGACGGTTCGTCAACTTTTCCATGACCTTGGATAGAAGGGACGTAAGAGCAATAGGAGGTGGAGGGCATTTTTTAGGGACAGGCTGGGAAAATGCTGTTTTCCATTTACTCGGAACGAGGCTAGAAAAAAAGGATAGGTACAAAAAAAGCTTACGCAGTGCTTTTATTAGCATTAAAAGAAGTATAATAGCAGGGATGCTATTTTGAGCAGCGAAAGTTACAACATATAAGCTAAATCAAAGCACTGCCGCATAGACGGACATATTTTTAGACATGTAATTATAACATGACGGAACTTCATCAAGTTATAACCAATTAGACAACTTGAAAGCGCCTTTGATGAAAACAAAAAATGTAAAAAGTTAATGAAATTGACGATGACTTTCGATCGCAGAGTAAAGAAATTTTACAAAAGAGCGGAGTTTGAATTAAAAAATAAAACTTTGCGCAACGTTTTGAAAATTCAGCGAGTTGTTAGCCATTTTCTAAGACTATAAAAAAAGTCTGGAAAGTAGGGTGGCGCAACAGATAACTGAATGTACGTCGTGCTCGGTGTTCTTAGGGCTTAAAATTTTGTACCAGATATATTCTGTAACCTAACCAAGATCATTCCGCAAAAACTTTAATAAAATAGATGGACACATGTCCAGTTGCTTTCCACGATGCGATATCTACTTAGGTATACCTATTGAGAGTTCGTAAAACGACTCAGGTCTTATGAAATATCGTGAGCCATGTCTAGCAAAACCGTTCACTTCTGGTTTTCCCTATACTCGTTCACCATCATGCTCAGGAACCTTGGAACGATAGTAGTTTCTTTTTTTTTAATAGGGCGAAGGTAAAGCACTTTTGCTAGCACATCGACCTGAAAGATCTTTTGTTCTGTGACAGTAGTTTCATTAGGGGCATCAAAGTTGTAGAGTAGTTCTAATAGTTCAGTCATGCAAGCTTTCTAGCTTAAAGGAAAAAGCTTTATTAACGGAGAAATTTTTTTATGTTGCGCAGAGTTTGATTACAAAGGCACCTGCTTGAAATGCATGTTCTATTTTTTCAATCAAGGAAATTGAAGAGTCGAAAGACGAACCGATAATAAAGGGTCTGCCATCTAAAATTTTTTTTTTCAACTAGTGCTTATTTCGTGAATGGTAACCCTTAGCTTATGTCTGATTTGGCAGATAATTAGTTTTATTCTTCCGCTGGACGAATATGGTTGTGTATACGCTTGAACAACGCTGGGAAATATTGCGACATTACTTTAAAAATCATGGTAATGTTGCAGAATGTGTGCGAAAATTGCGTACGGATTTTGGAAGAGTTCAGATGAAGCTCATTTTGATCTTGGTGGGTATGTAAACAAGCAAAATTGTTGCATTTGGGGCAAACCTGGAGAAAACCCGCACGCATACATCAAAAAGCCTATACACCCTAAACGAGTCACTGTTCAGTGCGGATTTTGGTCCAGAGGCATAATTGGGCCATTTTTTTTCGAAAATGAGCAAGGAGTGCCCGTTACAGTCAATGGCGATCGTTATCGGGCCATGATGAACAAATTTTTGTTCACAAAAATTTAAGAGGAGGATATTGGCAACATTTGGTTTCAACAGGACGGCGCTACGTGCCACACAGCCGAAGCTACACTCGATGTTTTGCACCCTGTTTTTGAAGATCGCATTATCAGCCGCAGAGCTGATGTCGTCGGCCACCTCAGAGCTGCAATTTGACACCGTTGGACTATTATTTGTGGGGTTCCGTAAAAAATAAATGTTACGCCGACAAGCCAGAGACAATTGACGCTTTAAGGGACAATATTCGTGAAGCCATTGGTGAAATGCAGCTGCACACAATCGATAATGTGCTTAAAAATAGGCCCGATCGTGTAGGATACTGCATGGCCAGCCGAGGCAGCCATTTGAATGAAATTATTTTTAATTTTTAACCGGAAGGATTGTACTTTCAAATAAAAAAAAATTTGAGATACTATCGATTGATCATTTGAAAGTTGCTGGAAATAGCAAAAAGCTTTACAATCGCAAACTGCCAGCGAAACTAGACTATGGTCTGATAAACAGGACTGAATTTTTGTGATTCTCAACCATTCGCGTTACCTCACCATCTCACGTTATGGTATTTGACACCCATCATCAAACTTCAAGCGTATAGTCTTTTAATCGGAAAAGGCCAACCATCATCTTTACAGCTTCCCAAAGGGGTTTGGAACAACAATTCATATGTTTATGGTGTCAGATCTTTCGTTTTGTTTCGAAAAGAATCTTTGTGGAATCAGCCGTGTCTTTCTCTTCCTGCCCTTCTCTCTTCGCCTGAAAAGTCTTATCAAGTGAATAGAATAGAAAAGCTTTCACCACTTCAGTCATTTGAGTGAAGATTATCTGGTTTTTAATAAGTTTCTAAGAGACTATATGCTTTTCGACAAAATTTCTTTGCTGTAATCTTTCAATGATTAAAGGAAGTGACACAAAACTCAGTTTTCTGGTGTGAGGGTTTCTAATTATATCCTTTTTGGGGTTCCTAAAACAAACAATTTTATTTTATATTAAACACACGCGATCTCGGAATCACGTAAACCCTTTATTTGCTGACGCGTCATGTCATAATCATCAGAAATCAAATGGACTCGAAACCAATCAAACGGAGCATCCCCTTCCTAACCAATCCATCAATGTCAAATCAATTTTTCCAAACCAGCCAGCCAGTTTTAGTTTGTAGGAAAAGTATGATACAAGGGAATAAAACAAAAAATAAATAAAATAAACCTGTCGACCCAAAACTGCCCCAACACAAATTGAAAACAGCAAAACAGATTGAAATACATTCGATTATTTTTATAGATACAATCCAATTATTTAACTCGATTCTCTTTAATATTCACAAACGTTGTTCTGCCTGGAGCAGAGTGTGGAGTCTAACTACACGTGTTTGTGTGTGTGTGATCACGGCTAGAGTGCACCCTCTCTCCCATCATTCTTCTTTTCATTAAAACGAACTGAGCCGAGATATGTGAAATGTCAAAACGCAATTCAAAATTCAATCAATGATTTCTGTGCATAGTATCTTCTTTAGTTTGTGGGCAATCCCCTTCCACTGCCCACAACCCATATGCCACATAAATTATACTTTATATTAAGCTTTTCACTTTTACAGTCCACGTCTGCAGTGTCTGCCCGAGCACACGAAAATTTATATAAAAAACTTTTTTTGGACACGCCGATATATAAATTCGGAAAAAAAGTGGCAACAAATTTATGAGGAGCTATAACCCCATCTAAAGGTTTGGTATATTTATGAGGACGCATTGATGGGCTTAGAATATTTTTATTTCCTTTGGAAAATAAGATGGAAAAAGCTTTTATTAATTGTTTTTTGTGTGGGTTTTCTGTATACGCGAGTATAAGAGATTATGGGAGCTCGTGAAGTCTTTTGCGAGGGAGAGATGGGAAAGCGAGCTGCGGAGGAACCAATTATGATTATGACGAAAAATATCAACGTAACAATCAAGGAATGGCAAGCAGATGTGGATTTGACAAGGAAAATTGGGCCAAGTCAATAACAATCAACATGCAACAGGATAAAGTGGCGGGTTCTAAGTTTTTAATGAAAAATCGTTTTCAGCATAAGCTTTGTGCATGAATGGCGTGTGAATTTATTATAATGGTGTTTTTATTTTTCAACGAATTGAGTTGTTGAAACAGTTCCATGCATCCGCGTTAATGGGTGATAAGAAATGATGTCAGTGGATCTTGTGAGGGGAGCGAAGGTCATTTTGTGAATGCACAGTGCATTATGAATGTAAATTATAATCAGTTTCTTGTTAATTTATGCGCATTATGGACATGGAATGCTATTTCAGTAAATGGTTGGTTTTTTGAAATATGATTAGCTCTTAGAAAACGATTATGGATAGCGCAGTGCTGAATAGCGGTTTAGAAAGCTGATAAAAAGCAATTATTGTTTTTCCTTTTTTTTATTGATAAACCGAAATAAGGGCCATCTAGTAGAGGTGGATGTTTAAAATCGATTCTCAAAGTGTTGGCGAGCGAGGCTCTTGTTGACGTATAGGTAGTGGATGCAGCAATGACGTCTCTTAACGTGCCGAGACAATGGAGGGTAGAAGAAACTATGATGGTCCTCAAGGCCTTTGGTTGGAAGCGCACTACTCGGAACGGCTCTTATTGGTGTGAACTTGGCGTTGCCCAGATGTTGCAATTTTTAGTACACGTTAATTGTGCTTACAATACCGCCACGCGGTTACCACTGGGAACTACGATGCTCCACACGGAGATGACCTGTTGAACAAGTAAGTGCGAGCGTTGACAAAGAAACGAAGAAGAAATCAGTAATTCCCGTTTATTTACCTCCCGCTTTGATGCACAACCCATTTATGTAAGCAATCTTTTTCTACGCTTGTTATTTGGTTTCAAATTGCTCAGAAATTTACCCTATTAAATGCATATCGCTTAACGCCCTCTATTTATCAACACGTTTATCTAAAAAGCATGCACTTTTTCGGATAGCTACCTTACCTACACAAAATAAAAATCAAACATTTCTTGTTTTGTTTCATCTGACTTCACAGCAATTCAAATGTCATCAATGTCCAACAAAAACACAAACAGTTCCTCGGTTACAAACGCTTTTAAGATATTAGAGCGGGTCCTTTTATCAGCTGGCACGTAACCGGATTTGAATAACTAACTTTCCCGGTTAATTGCACATAAAAGATAGCAAACCATAAGAAGTACTTATCCGGGGAGCACTGTATAACAATACCGTAATGCTCTGCGGGTAATGACTGACTGCCCGAATCTCAGTGGTCTACCAGGGCTTATTGGGAATGTCTCAGCGGAGACTGACGGAATCAACGGTGGACTTCAGCAGTGAAAAGGAAGAAACCCCCGAATGAGCTACTCCGATATATTTGGTTGAAGGTTTTTTCAGTCTTCCAATACAAGGGCAGGGTATTGAAGTAGAGATGGTGCGGATGAACTCCTGGTGATCCAACGGAAGTACTCATATCACTGCATTAGAGGGTACTGATTCCTCTTTGGTTAACTACCCAACCACGTTCCACGGTTCCGAAACAATCAACAATCTCGAATAGCAATTATGAATTCAGCGTTGACGACCCAAGCAAATGAAAAAGCGGACGTCATAGACTGCTGCAAATCAGACACAACCGCCATGCGCCATCCAAGAAGTGCGATTTATTGAAACGGGCATAAAGAATATGAAAACTGCGCCATCCAATATAGCGACTACTACAGACAACAGAAATAACGCCGACTTGACTAGAAGACTATAAAAGAACAAAGATCTTCGAAAATGCACGAGAAACGTAAGATCCCTTAACAGATTAAGCTGAGTCGGAGGACTAAGGGTGGGCCTAGACTGCTAAAAGGCATATATCCGCCTTCCAACAAGTGCGATGGAATGGGTCAAGAATATGAAAAACAGCATAATATTTTACAGAAAATACGCAAGTGCGGATTTGGTTCCGAGCTAGACTCAGGCATAAGGTTAGATATCAGCCAAAATCCAGTTAAAGAGCGTATAGTGACCATCTGTTTTAAGGCTAAACTCGCTGACACTAGCCTAATATGCTCCTAAGCTCCAAGAAGACAGAGACGATAATTTCAAAGACTATTTTTCCGAACAAATGAACTATCTCATAGACATAACGTGAAAATCGTAACTGGTGATTTTAACTTAAAGATTGGAAAGAATGACATCCTTCGAAATTTAATTGATAAGCAAAGCCTGCATGACAAGCTCTAGAAAATGGTTTTAAGGTGTTGCGGGGCTAAATATTGTTGTAAGTAGCACTTGTTTCAATTTCGAGATTTCGAGATCAATCAACATTTTGACGAAATTTTTTTTTTTTTTTCGATCAACGCAACAGTGTAATTGATATCCAAATTTTCTGAGGTGCTAACTGCGTGAGTATATTCTGTTCAATACCCGCTCGTACTAACTAAGAAGTACCTACATACCTTTTCTAGTCGAGTATCCCTCCAACTGTCTTTGAATCCTATGTTGTCAGCAAGCAGTATCAACTAGCCACAACCTGAAATATAAGGAACACATGTTCTGATATTTTGGGCTTCACACTGCCTACAAAATGAAACCCTTTGTTAAGTAAAGCAGGCTGTCAAATGCAACCAAACAGAAAGGAACGACAAATGTGCAAAAGAGATCAAGCAGAGATTTTGCCAGAGTGTCAAATCTCTAACTCAACCCTGTTAAGACGAGCAGCGAAACATACTGATAATATCGTAGTAACTATTGAGGATCTGCAGACTGCCTTATTGGGATGAAAATACAAATTCTGTATTTGTATTGATAGGGTACAAAACAGATAGTTAAGGCTGATAGGATTCCCTTGAACATCATCTAAACGTTATTTCCCTCACTCTTTTCTATCACTTTCTTCATAAACAGTACTCTAATAAAATACCCGCAACACCCGCCTCGCTATGAATGCTCATTATAGTCTTACCTTTGGCCTAACTTTAGCCGTACAGGCAAGTATAGAGATTCATATTCTAGTCGTACTACTCGTATGTGGAACGCTTTACCTCACTGTGTTTTTCCCCAGCATTACGATTCACAATAAATCAAAAGTAACGAGCGTCGGTTTCTCTTATTAAATCCTCTCCTATTTTCGTAATTGTCTTGTTTTTAATTGTATTCACAATCTGTTGATGTACGCGTTAATTGTAAAAAAAGGAACTGCCTACACTTTTGTCCCTTTATGCGTTCCACCATTGCGCCTCATAAGAGTATGAGTGAATGCAACAACGCACATTGAGAGACGTTTAGGAACACGTTGCTTGGCTCTTGGCTGTAAAAATCACTATCTATCACTCAAAAAAATATAAAAAGCCTAAAAATACTTCCTATCTTTAGCTACCACCTACACACAAAAGTTCAGTTCAAAACTTAAAACAAAATATTAATTAATATTCTCCGTTTGCTTTTACAAGCCCATAAACACATAATGAAAAATTAAATAATATACAATTAAAAACTTTATTGCCATCTAATTGATTTCACATAAAGCATAGGACAGGGATCAGCACAACCCACTGCACCCGATGACATATTCACCAACCGCAAGATAGTAAATAGTAATTTTATTACTCATTAACCAGAAAAGAAAAAGAAAAAAAAGAACATTTATTTAACTCGTAAAAAAGAAAAGTTTTGTTCCAAAAGTATTTGAAAAGAAATGCCCCCTTTGAGGTTGTTACAGGAAATTCAATTTTTACAGCAAAGGAAACGAACATAAACCTAATTAAGATTTTCTTTTCATTTTTAATAAAATTCCTTTTTATTTCCAGAAGTATCCACTTATCTATGCCGTAGATCGATTCCGTCCACGACATTAGATTTGCACGTTTGAATGTTCGAGTGTCGCTATAGTGTTGGTATGGAGACAGAGTCGCATGTTCTTTTGGCCTTTGGTTAGGATTGGGTCTGTTTTTTTGGCTTTATGTTTAATAGTTTAGTTTTATGGTTTTATGTAGAGTTTTACATGTGTTTCTACCCACAAAGTCGCGATGGGTCGTATGTTTTATTGTTTTTTATTATTAATTGAACCACCTTCGCGTTTTTATACAACTTTCCGTTCCTGCATTGAAAAGTAGTGTCGTCGACTTTTTCTCATCGCGATGTTGATGGTGGTCGTTGCTGGTTGCAGTTGATTTTATTAAGTTTTATTTCATTCTTTAATGTGTTTTCATTTTTGTACGGCCTATGGTCGTAAAAATATTCACTCCAACTCTACCAACACCACCACCACTAGAATGTCAGTGTTTTGTTTCCTATTATAGACTTACCTCCCGATTGGAATGAATAAAAACATTAAACATTTTGTTTATTTTTATTTGATGTGTTGAATTTGGAATTAATTAAATCTCTGACTGAGTTTCAATCAATACAACAAAGTGATTGAGAGAAGGGGAGGGGATTTAAATTAGATTATTCGTCGATAAAAAATAATCACAGGGGACATTTTTTGTCATGTTTTGAATATTAAAAGTTATAAATATTTTCTGGTGGCTGAATAGGCATTGATTGGTTTAGGGGTGCAAACAGAGATCAGGTGAAAATTTTTATTAATTGAGAGCTTATCCTTCCTGATTTATAACATCATCTGCCGTGTAACACAACCACAATGAAAAATTATGGCTGAACCATCTCTATATAAGCTTTTCCCATGTTATGTCAAGAGTTATTGGAAAAACAAATTTCAGTCAAATACGTTGTCTAAATTTTCCTTTTTTGTGATAAATAATTCGAATAGTTTCCATTTTTTGTTTTTTTTTTAGAGTCAGTGTTGGTTTTTACGATGGATCTTATGAGTGTGTATTTCAAATATTATGCATAGAATTTGCATCTTTTTTTGGTATAGGAGTTATGTGCTTAAGCTTGGCCGTTTTTTTTTATGCCATTTGATTAGTGTTTAGTATTTTAATGGGAGGTCTGATTAGGATTTGCGCATAATCTGCCTTTATATGAATTTAATGTTTGCGTGAGTGGTTATAAAAATAAAATACTCATATCGAGTTACTTAAAATCATGTATTTAAAAAGCTTTAAGCCGTAAAATTAATTTAAATTGATTTTTGATCGATTTGGAATGAATGACTGTCTTTAGATGTTGTGTATATATTTTTTATGGAGTTTTATGTAGCTGATCACTTTTCGTATTGCGATTGTAAGATTTAATCAAGTGATAGTTTAATTGGAGAAAGAAAGTGACATTTTGGGCGGTAGGTTATGGTGCGCCTGGCGAAATGATTAGCATGTCTGCCTATTACGTTCGAATCCCAAAATTAGTCAATTTTTCACGGGACATGTCTATGTGCACCCAACACGTGTCTATGTGCACCCATACACGAATCGTTTTAGGGGTGAACAAACATGGTGTAGATCGTGTTCGTTCGTTTGATGCGAACTTTTGGTTAAATTTGATTTTAAAATTATTATAAAACGAATCTACTCAGTGATCTTAAAGAGAAATGGTAGTCAATCTGAACAAGATTATCAAAGCTGAGTTGAAAGCCTCAATGTGTGCCACGTGTTAGTAGATCTGAAATGAGTTTACTGCAGTCGTTTCTGTTAAAAATTTCACGCTGTTGCCGGAGTGCAGAATTTTATTTCTTGATCACATAACAACGATTCGCGAGGGCGGTATCATTTAGAGTGTGGAATTTGTTGTGGCAATTATAACAGAAAACGTGTGTATATAATTATCTAATTGTTTTTCCATGGGACATGTCTATTTGCACCCAACAAGGCCTTACACTACTCATTTAAGTGGCGAAAAACGATAGTGAATCTCATGTGCGTACAGAGTTTATAGAAAATTCGATACCGGGTCACGCGTTACAGTGTGTTTAAAACGCAATTACTCAGTCACTTCATACTCGTATTGGTTCTTTCAAAAAAATATCACTCAGTCATTTCTGATGAAATATTTTCCTATTGGACAATCTGAAATGAGTTTACTGAAGTCGTTGAAATTGAAAATTTCGTGACGTTGCCGGAATTCACCCGAATCTTAAGACGTCATTTGTTTTTTAATTAAAATGCAGAGTTAAAATAGTTTTATTTCTTAATCATATTACAATGATCGCGATGACGGTATCGGTTAGAGTGCCGCCTTTGGTATAGCAATTGATGCAGAAAATGAGGGTGTACAATTTTTGGGTAATACACCAATATATGCACGAAAGAGCTCTTGTGCAGTGCATCTTGGTATGTTCAAGTTCTTGCAACACACACATCGCATAGGGTTGTATATGAATCTGTCGGCCTAGCAACTGATTCAATTTCAACATCATTTGGTCGCAGAATCATGTCAAATGTAAGAACAGATTCACCAAATGGCACCAATAAACCATCTCGCTCTCGCAACATTTTCTAAACTTCAATAGTTTCAAATTATTGTTTTAAATCTGAAAGAAGTTTTTCTTCGCTGATTTCAGTAATGTGCTTGGAGAGCTTATTATTCGTCTTAGAATGGGATTGAGGTGTATATGGTTCGATACTATATCGAGATAGAATCTATGAGCTTGGCTTTTAGGAATTGCAATCAGTTTCAACGTTAGGCACTTCTAGTCGAAGATCTTCTGATTTCATGGCCTTAACTTCAATGATGTGTGTTCCAGTCCACGGTTAATTGAGAACGGGTTATACGAACAAACGTATACTTATGATGGTCTTTTCAATTTCTGTGATGACCATATCTAGTACTGTTTTTGATTTGGAGTTCTGAAAACTTTTATCCTGAATGCTTTCGTTTGGTCTTTTGGGTGCTTTTCTGGTTTTTCTCAATCTGAATATAATAACAGCTTAAAACTTCTTGCGAATTCTGAATTCGCTTTTTCCTGACTGGCCAACGGAAAACTTAACTATCTTTTTCATCAGAAAGATGAAGTTTTTCCTTTCAAATGATGCGAGTGGATCGTTTATTGGGCATACTTTAATATTTCTCTTTCCACGGGTAGGTATCGCCTTTCGCGAGAATTCGGTTGGTCCTCCAAGAGTAATTTGCGCCATGAAAAACCCTTCTCTCTTCAGAAAGTGTCGATGAGAGATATGCACCCTGGGCTGGCCGAGTTCCGTTTTACCACCCTATTTATTTATTATGTTTATTTTTATAGAGGTGGACTTTGCATGCGGTTTTTCATAGCCATCATGTTTCCATTTGACGGAATTTCAATGCAAATACAACTGAAAGCGTTACCTCTCCTTCCGTCTTAGACAAACAAATATTTACACAGTGGTACAGCTTTTCTCACAAACACTTAATGGAGAGTTATTCTATAACCATAATAGAATGAAAAACAAACCTACAAAAGTTAAGGGAAATCCGAACGTAAGTAAGTAAAAGCGTTGCACAGGTTCGATTTCTGACAACGACTAGAAGTTTTGAGATGTAATGGGAAGATTCTTATTCAAAAACTGCCAAGGGAAATACTGAGCTCTGAATGCATTGAACGGATGGGCCTGAAAACTGACAGTCTTTAGTTTATTTAGATATGATCGCGTTTACTTATACAGTGTTCAGCTCCAAAAGCGAGTAAAACGTGCCGTTCAGTGATTTAAGCCTTCTCATGGACATTTTTATCGAACATTTAAGATGTTTTGCTATGTACAGCGTTTGAGCATCGGCACTCCAGTGCCTAAGCTATTCGACACCGCATCTTTAATAGAATGACCAAGAAGAAAGGGATCTCCGTTCTCCACGTGCTTGGTTGAGACTAAGATATCGAGTTAGCTGGACAGGCAGGTTCAGATGGCGCAGGGACATAACTCCACGGGACATAAGTCCATTATGGACTTGTGTCCCACTTTAGTGGGACATTAGTCCAAAACTGGATTATGGACATTAGTCCAAAACTGGATTATGGATCTATGTCCCACCGCGGTCGGGCATAAGTCCATAAAAGAAATGTATGGACTTATATCCCATTTTACATGTTGTGTTTGAGTGAAATACAAAACCTTTGGCGAGATGAACCTTTTCCAAAAAATTGGCAATTAAAAGATATTTGGACTACATTAAAAAACGTGTTTAACGGGCTAAAAAAAAAAATCGCGCGATTTTTTAATTTTAATTTCTCAAATTCTCAAAAATTAAAATTTTTTAAATTTCTTTTTTAAACAAAGGAACTCTACTAACTTCTAAAAATAAAATATGTATTTTCTTCAAATTCCGGAAAACCATATCTCTACTTTGCAAATTTTAACTTTTATTTTTCTTAGTTCTCAGAAACAAAATCTTATTCCGCTTTCTATTGTTTTTTTCTAATTTTATTCAATGTTTTTCTGTTTGAGGAAAACAAAAGAAAGCAGAATGATTTTGTTTCACTTCAAGAGAAAAACAATAAATAACTTTGTTGCAAAATTACCCAAGTCATTGTATTCAATTATAATAATGCAATATCAGGAATACCATGCAAGGAGTTTTTTTTTTAGAAATTTTACTGAACGAAAATTTGATTTTTCAGGGGGTTAAATAAGTTTTAATAAAATAAAGAAATTTTATATAAAAAGTTAGCTTTATACATATCAATTCAATCTTATAATATTTTTTTTAAAATATTAAAATTTTTAAATAGTTTTTGGCTTATAAACTTGAAGAGCGGCGGCATTCTAACAACCTTTGGTTTTCTAGTTGTATTTCATAAGGCTTTTTATTTACTATTGAAAAATTGAGATTCTATGCAAATTGTGAACTTATGTCTCACCTAAAATAAAAAAAAAATGTGGACTTATGTCCCATATTGGTGGGATAGATAGATAAGTCCATAATCTACTTTTTATCCAGTTTTGGATTTATGTCCCACTGAAGTGGGGTACAAGTCCATAATGGACTTATGACCCGAGGAGTTATGTCCCTGCGCCGGTTCAGATACACTGCATACTTGGCACCTCCGATGAAAACAAAAACTAAGTAGACAACTAATAAAATACAAATAAATGAACCCTTGTTTTTCCAACAATTTGGTTTTAAGGTAGAAGTCCTACACTATCACAAGCTGTTTTCAGAGACTTTCCAGATAGGCATCGATAAACCTATAATGTATCTTTTAGTTATCTTTTTGAACGACCAACATTTTGAATTGAGATTGCTGTCAAAGTTTTCGTTAAACTGCTACCAAATTATCTCTTTCGTGAGTATACAGCGGTAGGGCTCTTTAAGAGTTAATTAAATAAACTGGTTGGTGCACAAACCTATGCCTCGGCCCCTGACGAATTTCAAGGATCACAATTTTATACTGATTCCGAAAAGCCAATTTAGAGAGTGTTTTCCATGACATTCTGTGCTCTCAGATGACCTGCCAATTCTCGCGAAAGGCGATTTCTGTGAAAACTTTCTTTTCTGATGTTTCTAGGACTAGAGTCTAGAACCTCCCACGTAAGAGGCAGACATTCGCTAACCATTAAGTCAAAGGCACCACATTTGTTGGGTTTCACACGTTAACTAGAAAAACAGAAAAGCTATTCTTAAAAGCGGTAATAAAGTAGTAGTGATTTGATACCCTAGGAATATTCAAAAAGTTTTCCTCAGAGTCTCCTCCACTCTTTTGAAGAAGGTGCGTCCCAGTTAACCATGTCCATTGGGCGACCGAATGGTGGCAATAATTGTTGAATAATAGTTTTTATTTTCCACCAGTGATCTGAAGATGTTTCCCATTAGAAGAATGGCAGGCCCAAGAAATTTCAATGCTTTTCTTTCAGCTTCATTCCATCAGCCAATTTTGTGCTTTAAGTGTAATAAGGGTAACCCTTACGACATGCGTAAACACTCAATTTATTTCTAAGTAAACTTGCAAAAGCAAAAGTTTGGCTCACCACGATTTTCCTAGATGGCAAAGTTATAGTTCCCACGTTCTTAATAAAGCACAAACTATAATTAACTTGGAAATATAATTTAATTCGCTTTGCTACCGCACAGCTCTTCTTCAGCTCTATACCTACCTCCATTATGTTTTGCTGCCATCATCAACTTCGACTATAAATATAATACGTGCATCCTAACTACAGTCATTAATATACCAGCGCAATTTCATTTTCTTGTATTATTTACTCCGAGTAAATATTGTTTCTACAATGAACAGGTGCAAATTAGCTCTGTAGTATAGTAACTAGTAAGTTCCACCACTGAACAAACTCAAAGACATTCAGCACGTCTTGGCTTCCTGTGTGATATGTCTGTTCCGTTCATTGAAATTGCATCTAGATACATTATTGATTCTCAAATACATTATTCATATTGTGGGCACAAGTAATCAGATCATTTTGTCAGCACAGCAGAGTAAAGTGAGTTGTCAACTATGTCTTCAGTCTGCACTGCCATCATGTTCGTGGTGTCGTTATTGTGGTCTTGTGGCGTATTCATTTCCATAGTTTGTTAAGCCTGATAAAGGTATGTCTTCACTTTATGACTTTTTTTTTTCTTTTTTTAACGAATGAGTCAAATTGTAGAGCTGACAATTGAAATTATCATTAAAATGTTTATTTCTTAAATAAATTTAAACTCAATTGCGAAGTGTAGTTTGTTTCAATTAATATGATTATTCCACATGGCTGCGATTTACGACCGTAAAAGCGATTGCATTCGAAAACCCAAAACAAACAAAGAGACAGTGAGGAGTGGTTTGCAGAGTAAACTAATTGCAAACGTAATTAGGCTATCAGTTTATGATGGTTGGTTTATGTGGTGCCATGGTTGGATTGACGATTGCATTGGAATTTGATTTTCGGTAGCTTATCCCTGACCTACATTGGTGTGGCTTTTGAGGTTTACCTTTTCGTCTTATCTATAGCTATGCGAAGCTATTTCCTCAATAACACAAACTGTTGTGTTTGGTATTCACGAAATTTTCAAATTGTTTTTGGTCAAGTTGATTGCAAATTATGTCTTCTGAACTTTCTGAAAAAAATTGCTTCACGGTGAGGCATTGTTTGCGTATTTACTATTCTTCTTTTACTTATACTGGCATTCTGTAATTCTAAATCCTACCTTTAAAGTTTCTTGTAGTGCACATAACCAAATTCTGGATTTATTAGTTTTCCCGAAGCGGTTTGAATACTTACGGACGTTATTCAGTCCGGTACTTTGGTAAAGTTTCCAAATTTGTCAAAAATCCACACTTGTGTTTTGGATTTATCATGAATTAGCGAACCTTTGTCTCGAAATACATACAATCGATGGCAAAATTATTTTTACAATGTATTTTTCATACTGTATATCCTCAACAAAGTGGTATTTCTTTAAAATAAAGTAGTTCTTAGATAATTGGGTTATTAATTATTAATTAACTCCAACATCTCCAACATCCAACATCTTCTTGATGTGGTAAAAAAAATAAAGAATGAAGTTTCATAAGTAGCGGTTAAAATCACAAAAAAAGAAAATGACAAAATTATTGTGACATGAAAAAAAGGTGGCAATATTATTTGCACAAGGGCATTTTTCTTCCAGTAACGCTTCTGAAAGGAAAAAAAAAGAAAATTTCTAGTAAAATCGCAATAGTTTCATTACCACAGTTTTATCTAATAGCTAGTGTTTCCTCCTTTTGCAACAATAACCACTGCAATGCGTCTTGGAACGGAATCTATTAAGTGTTGAATTTGCTCTGCAGGAATGGTACTCCAAGCTGTAATAAAATCTTTCCACGTTTCATCTGCTGATCTTCTTATTTTTTGTGGAATTTTGGATTTCACAAGATGCCAAACATTTTCGATTATATTTAAGTCTGGGCTTAGGGGAGGCCATTTCAAAGTTTCTTGACCTACTTCCGATAGATACTTGCTGAAGTATGAAATTGGTCCCGATGAATGTAGAACCTGCCACCAGTGCAACATCATTTAGTATCTCTAAATAATATGACTGTGTCATATGATCGGAGCACCTTACAAGTGGTCCCACACCACTATGATATATGCACCCCCATATCATAACTTTCCTTCCATTGGAATGTCTAGTGGGCTGCGTAATGGGTTTTTTGGCTTTTGTTCTTGGATCGGAATAAAAAAACTTTCGCTTATAAGTACCATCCAAAGAACAAGCAGTCTCGTCAGTCCAAAGTACACTCCTCCAAAAATCCGGTGGCTTACTAATATGCTCTCTTGCGAATTGCAGTCTTGGGCTCTTGTTCCTTGGTGTAATGTAGGGCTTTTCTGGCTGACATAGGCTTTAATTTTGTTTTCCTTTAACCTTCTACGTAATGTTCTTTCGCTGAAATTGTTCTCACGAGCCTTGTTTAACTCTTTTTTCACATTTTTCACTTTTTCGCAAGGGTTACATTTAAAACAACGAATAATTCGAGTGTCTTCCCTTTTCGAAGTTACCCTTTTCCTGCCTCTACCGGCTCAGTTTTTTAGACTTCCACACGTTTTATCATTCTCAATTTGATAATAAACTGTTCTTCGACTGCAATGGTATTTAGCAGAAAGTTTTCAAACCGAAACTCCGATTTTGTACTCTGCAACAATCGCCGCCCGTGTCTCTATTGAAATTTCTTTGGATCTAGCCATTCCAATAAAGTTTTTTGAATGAAAGGTGACGCTAAACTAATCATAATAATAACCTGCATAATTTGGCATTGATAAGTCAGCACGCTTATCTGCCGATTCATTTCCGAAACCGTTAAGTACAGTTGTGTAAATAATTTTGCCAGCTTTTTTAATGTAACAATAATTTTGCCGTTTTCTTTTTTGTGATTTTTACCGCTATTTATGAAACCTGATTCTTCACCATTTGAAGAAGATGTTGAAGTTGATAAATTAATAACCCAATTATCTAAAAACTACTTTATTTTAAAGTAATACCACTTTGTGGAGGAGATACAGTATGAATATATGAATAATTTTGCCATCGACTGTACAAATGTATATCTTTTTACATAACAGACGCAGTCATCAAAGTATGGTATGGACTTTTCTTTCTAGTTTACTGAATAATGTTTATTATAAATTTTTTATTCATACGCAGATGATTGGATGGTTTTTGATAGCGAGAAAATAGATATTTTTCTTCATTAAATTTCAGGATTCAAAGTATTTCTTTTAGCTGACTTTTGACACCAGCTGACTCTGATCTAAGCTGTGCCTGACATTTTTCATGTGTCTTGCTCTGCTCTGAGTTGATTATGTACGTTCATCTATGCAAATACAAGATGAATGAGATTTGAATAAGAAACTCGGACATCGAAGTAATTCAAACAATTGGCTCGTTGAACCCGTGACTAGCCAATGTGTGTTTGACAGCCCCACGAGGTGGTAAAATAAAGTTAGCCTTTGGTTCTCATAAGAAAGACGTGAGGAGTCGTAAGACATCTGTGTGGAACGTAGGTCTTTCCTTCAACTACTGAAAATTGATTTTAAAATTCATTCGCCCTCTCTTAATTCCGTACCTGAAATCAACAAACTTAATAAAAATTAGCGTTGAAGATCAAAAAATTATTTGGCCAGCCGTCATCTATAAAGTGCTTTCTGTCATCTTTTATCTGTTTTCTATCATCCGTCATCTGTCATCAGTCATCTTCTATCTGCCATCTAAAATAACATAAAAATATTAATAAGTAGGTTGGTGCAACAGAGCAGGGTGCCCGGGACGCCTTTCTAACGTATTTCTCACAACCATGCCTTGAAAGGGAATGGAGGGGGCCTACTATTTTCTGTCGAATCTAAACGGCTAATCGAGAAAGTGCTTTTCATGGCAATAAAATTGCTATCGTAGAACTTTCCAATTCCTCGCGAAAACCAATATCCGTGTAAAAAATTTTTTGGTTTCTGTTGGGATACCAACCACTAACCTCGCGCTTAACAAGCAAACATGATACCACACTCTCTGACATCTATCGTCTGTTATAGGTCATCTGACTTATGTCATGTGTCATCTGTCACTTTTCATCTGTTTTCTGTGGCTTTTCATCTGTTATCTGTTATTTATCATCTGTCACCTGTCATCTGTCATTATCAACCACTCTTCCTACGTTGCAAGAAAACGATGACCACCCCAATCTGATTTGCAAAGCTTGCAAGTTCAAGACGATCGCGATCAAAAACCATCCTTCTGAATCGAAAGAGATCTTCGCCTCCTCCTACTATGGGGACATTCCGCGGTGACACTCTACGGTGACAGCCGCCTTTCCACGACGTGGTAGGTCAACAGTACCCTCAATTTGTTCTGAATTAGCCCTTTCATTTCATAATAGAGGAATGCTTCCGAGGTCCGAGGGAACAAAATTATTTATTTATTTATTTACCATCTATCGAGTTCATAACTCTTCTAGACTAACAATATTTACATAAACTATATTGAGAAAAGTAAGAGCAAATATTAAACAATAATTAGCAAAAAGTAGCAAAAGAATTATCTTACATATGTACATATATATTCAAACATGCTACGATACTAGACTCAAAACAATAGTTTTGAAAACATCTCTGCTTAAATATAAGTCTATATTTTGATAAACGATATTAAATTCATGACTAGAACGTGAAATCGGATCTGATCTACCGTAGTTTGTATAAGATCGGGGAACAAAAAACAGAATTGGCCTCGTCCTCAACTGTCTTGAAGGAGCATATAAAGAGAAAGAAGAGAGAAGTTTAGGACAATCAATTCGATAACAGAGAACATCTCTAGCAAGCATAACTAAATAATACTTCCTCCTAGCTTCGAGAGTCTTTAAATCTATTAACAGACATCTTACATTGTAGCTAGGTAAAATATTATCAACCCAATTTAGTTTACGCAAAGCGTACCTCGAAACTTTTTTTTGAATGGATTCAATACGATTTATACCCACCCTATACAATGGATACCATATAAAACATGCATACTCAAGAAGTGATCTTACAAGTGAGATATATAAAGATTTAATCGTGTAAGGATCCAGAAATTGTTTTGAGTTTCGCATGATGAATCCAACTAATTTATTAGCCTTGGAAATAACGTAGTCTAGATGCAAATTAAAGGATATCTTTGAATCGAAAATAACGCCTAGGTCTTTTTGTCTATCCACTGATTCAAGTTGAATGTCAGAAATGACGTATAAATGATTTATAGCATTAGGCGACCTGGTAAATGTAATGCTCTTACACTTCGCTACATTCAAAAATAATCGATTTTCAAAACACCAAGCTGACACTTCATCTATATCACGTTGAAGTCGATAACAATCCAATTCACACTTAATTGGCCTAAAAAGCTTAAGATCATCTGCAAAAAGCAAACATTCAGAATATCGAATTCTTGGTGGTAGATCGTTTATAAATAATATGAATAGGAGAGGTCCTAAATGACTCCCTTGAGGAACACCTGAGTGATTAAAAATTTCTTTTGAAACAACCGTTCCAATTTTTACATATTGTTTGCGATTGGTCAAGTAATTTTCAAACCATATAAGTAGGCTAGAGTAGGCAAATCCACTGATGTAATATTGAATCACTTGGGACACCCATAGACAATCAATAGTCTTATAAAAACCATAAAGCAAATCTTGCTCACAATACTTTAAAATTGACTGCTATAAAACAGTCACCTCGTCAGTGCGAGAGCTCTTCTAGTCCTGGCCAGAACCGCGAGCATATGTTTGTTGAAATATAGATACTGACCTACCTAGCGAAGTACATGACTACTACTTTGCTTGTAGCGAGTGAATTTTTAGATCAGCGATAATCAGCCTTAGCCCATTCTTTCTCGTATCGGAAGAGGCCGCCCGAGACGATGAATCTCCAACACACATTTGCTTCTGACTTCTGAAAGTAGATTTTCAACTTCCATTTATTGCAATTTTGCTGAGTCTTATCGAAGTCCCGTCGCTAAAGAATTCTGAAGACTTCAACCTTTAGACATGTAACAGTGACGTTACCCAGAACATCGCCTTGCAATAGGTGGTACGTATATAAGCGAAGCAGTATGAAATGAATACCAATTGTATGGCTTCAGTATTTGGAAGAAAAAACTGGTGCATTACAGTTAAAAATGTAGGTTTGAAGATTACAGAACTTCTTTAAATAGAGTATACTGGTTGCGGCTCTGTAAGGAAACCTATTTTTCAAAACCAAAAGGGTCCCTAAAGCGAGCGCTGGACCTTCATATTGTCAAATACTTCATCGATTTTACTGTAAAAGCCCTGGCGCGACAAAAAAAGGGCTTTTTCTATGGATTATCCACTAATAAAACGCTTAAATGAAAATTGTTCTAAAAAATTATTCAAACATTCTAATTGATTTGTCAATATCCTGTTTACTTACATATAGGTACGTACATACCTAATCCAGGCAGAATAGAGCCAAGCACAAATTATTTTCTACTAACACTAAATAATTTACAAACAACAAAAAAAGACACATTGAACTCAAAGACCTACATGACACTCCAATTGTTCTGATGAGAGAGAATTTTTCAAAATTATATTTTGTTTGCAAAAAACTCTCCAACCAAACTCATACAATTGAATGATTCGATTAACATCAAAAATATTTTATTAATCAAATAAAATGAGAGCCTGATGCATAAAAGAACCAACAGTATTTTTTTTTATCCACGTGCGTTATAAAAACCACATCCCCATCATATCGATTTCCAGATCAATTTTCCTTTCATATGTAGCTACCAGCTACCTACATTTAAGCTGAAACATATTCTGCCAATGGACGATGTGTCATTTCAATTCAATTTTATTTAATAAAATTCTGATTACATACTTCACTTTTGGCTAATATTAACTGCAGCTGCTGCTGCTGCCAATGGCATTCATAAATATTTACCATGATGTATTTGTGTGTATAAATGTTCATCCTGAATTGCGAATCTTTTAGCCATAACATAATCCTGTCGACCAGGTGAGTAACAAATTCGATTCGTTGTAATTAATATTAGGTATATGTTTGTGACCACAGTTCATATGTTTATATGATTGAGGGAAATTTGTGCTGGGATATAAATGGAAATTCAGTTTGTTGTCTATAACCATAAAAACACAGACCAACAAAGATTATTACGGTCGGTGCAAGGATTAAAAGCGTTTGATGATTGGGCAAAACTGAAAAGATTGTTATGTTGGTTGTATGGTTTTGAGCTTTATTAGTTAATGCGTTGTCGTCGGTTGTGTTTTAATACACCTGGATGCATTTGTTATTCATTGAGACTTTACTTAAAATTGATGGCAATCTGAAGATGAAAAAGACCTTGGGAATGCGAAGTTACTGACGGTGTGAGTAAAAACTAACCAATATGAACACCAATTGTGTATGGCTTCAGTGTTTGGAAAAGCAATACATTTTCAATCGGTTTGATCTTCATGTTGTATGAACTGGTAGTTGAATTTTTTCAAGTTGCCTCCAGTCATTGCAATATTATTAAGGCTTATCCAAGTCCTGCTGCAAAAGAATAATTGGGATCAAGGCCGTCTTTACCCTTTTGGGGGCCCTGGGCACTTTTCGAAAATGGGGCCCCCTGTAAGATAACATAAAAATCTTATGTTGTGTAATAAAGGTATACAGAAAAATCACATAACTTTGAATAAATGTGTACTTATTTTTTTAATTTTAAAATAAATAATATTTTTTTTAAATTCATTAAAAAGATAAACAGTTATTGCAGCATTTAAAACATAAACATAGACAAATTGAAAAAAAAAAAAAATATTTCATACATAAATTCTAGGCTGATGGCTTACCTATTTGTTAGTGCCTTAATGCTTCATTTTATGTAATTTTTAACATTGCATCAAATATATTAATAATAATAATAGAAAACAAATTTAATTAACAGAAAACTATTAAAGTTATTCAGAATGCAATTTGCAATATGAAGAACAATATATTCATGTGCAAAAAGTGACACAGACTCTAATTTTTCTGGTGAAAGAGAGGAATGTTTACTGAAGGAGTTTTTTACTTCATTTAAAATTAGCAAAATCAATGATAACATCTTAAAAATCGATGCCTTTGAGGATGTCGCTTTCGATTAACCTCAACGACAAACTTGTCAAACTTTCTTGAATCATTGTAGTTCTGATTTCGTATTTTATTCTTTTTAACTTAGAAAGGAACGTTCCTTACTGCGATTGGTCAGCATCATACAAAAGAAAATTTTATGTGCAATTTCAGCATTTGGAAATTCATCTTCAAACCTAATCGCTGTTTCAAATAAAAGCTTAGAGTTGCAGCAATGGAAAAGAAGGTTTTAATTTTGAGTCTTTCTTTCTCAGTCAGAATTGCTCAGGGTACCCGTCAAAAAAAAGTCTGGCATGAGCTTGTACAGTACACTTCATAATTTCAGAAAGGTCCTTATATATGTTATATATGTTATAACGGAATCCGTGTTATTTTGTCTGGCTGATGATTCAAAATCATCAAAATTATCTCTGCACCCAGTTATAAATTCATCGATTGCACTCAGCAAACTTATTGCAACATCTAGGGTAATATTTCGCTTTTGAAGTAATTTACTTGTTTTATTAATTCTTTGCTATACAGAGTTCCAAGGTTCTGTAAGTATAGTAAAATGCTTCCTCTCTGGCCTCTCGTGCCTGTCCTAAATCGTTGGTGATGGACATCAAAGTTTCTTCAATTTCTTGATGGCTGTTTTAAGGCGGGTAGTGCATCAGCTCGCACGAGAAAGACTTTTTACAACATTTTTTGGGATCTAAATGAGCAGTCTACACACTCCATCGATGAGAAGATATAGAATAAAAGTAATACAATTTATTTAATAATGTCAAAGAATTTGGTTGCTTCTAAGACACACCCAGCGGCATGCACTCCTACCAAGTTTTTACCTTGCATTATGGTACAGAAGTGTCAAATTTACATCGAATTGAATCATTTCATGCACAAAAAAAACTCTTTTCTTCTTCCTCTTTACTTTGGAAACCTTAAAAAATTTAGTGCCGTCCGACAGATAGTTAAATCGCTTATTTATGAGTTACTGCGTTGATGCACACTTGTGTGCGCGTTGCAAATACAAGGTTTGTTCGTTGAAGCCCTAGGGTCGCCCTGTGGTCGCCATAAAGCGTTTTTACCTAAAATCGCCCTGAATCTCAAATTGAGTGTTTTTTGAGCCATAGGGTTGACCTAGGTTTTCCATCAACTCGCAATAGCTTTTTGCTGCGGCGAGTTGAGGGCTGTCAAATGGCATGTACTTTTTTTTTTAATAACAGGGATAAGTGGTGATTTTTGGTTTAGCGTTTTTTAAGGACTGGAAAGCCCAGTTTTTTTTGACAACTCATAGGGTTGTCAAGAAAACCTGGGTCAAAACTGGAGAAAGTTGAACGAACGAGCCTACAGAAACACCATTATGTATATTTATTTTTCCTTATAGTGATATTCAAATGTGCATGTGTGTGTGTTTTTTTTTTTTGTTTCTGTCAGAAAGCAAACTGCATTGCCACTAAACTAGATAGTTTCTCACTGCGGAGCATTTCTCATAGGTGCTTCATATTTCTGTTTTAATTTGAAATGCCTTGAAATTGCACAGGGATGTGATTTAAAATGTTCAGCAAAGGTTGTTGTTCAACAAAGAAAATACGAATTTTGATCATTCTTTATGCATCTAAAATTGTATCGAAATATTTTTTTTTTTGAAAACAGACTAATAGAGATTAAGTGATGATTGAGCAATTTTGGGGCCCCTGGTGATTGCGGGGCCCTGAGCCTGGGTCCAGTGGGCCCAGTGGTAAAGGGGGGTCTAATTGAGATGTTTCAATATTTATACCTGTAACATCGACCTTACTCAGCCCACCGTACAGCTATTGGTGGTTTGAATAAGATTAAAGATTAAACTAAATGTGGGAAAAAACAAATCACTAATAGGTTTGATCATTTCGCGAAGCTACTGACGCTATAAAGAGAAGCGAAGCACTATGAACACCAATTGTTTGGCTTCAAAATTTGAGGAATGTAAATTAGTTTTACTCGCATTCTTGAACACGTTGTATGAACTGGTAGCTTACAATTACAAATTTAGGTGCTTATGATCATATAATTTCAGCGTGGATATTGTACTGGTTCATCCAAAAGATACATTTTTGACACCAACCCATCATGGGTCTAAAGTGAAAAATAAAAGCCTTACATTGTTAAATACACTATTGTGTTCTGGAGCAATGAAATTTTTGTCGAAAAGAAGCCTTTGGGAAAGCGATAAGTAAAAACAAAGAAGACTTTGCTCTATTCCGAGTTGATCGCTAGAATTCTTTTCGTATCCAGATACACTTTTTACAAATTTCTCGTGTAAAATGACAGTTACATTGTCTAGCCACCGTTCTCCTTATCTCTATTCATCTGTTTAAAACCTATCGATCCCCTTGAGAAAATGCATCGCCTATAAACAAACTCTCACTGGCACTGTCTCCACATTGCCTTGACTTATCACAAAGAGCTTAAGAATAGACACTTAAAACCCATTGACCTCTACATCACCCTTGGCTACCGGTCCATGTTTTTGTCGACTATACACAACTGCGTACCGAGAGCTCCACCAATACCAAACACGCATAAAACATTCGAAACCAAACACCGTACCATTGTCATATCGAAGTCGAATTTATGTTTCATAATTTCCAACATGTATTTTTTCATATTTATTTTCATTAGGCTATCGATGGACCTCCCCACTCCAATCCTCCCATTCAAATCCCCTAGTATCTCAATAAATTAGTATCTTTTATCGCCAAAAAACATCTCCATGAGAGTCAAATCAACAACAACAACAAAAAAAAATAAAAGAAGAAAAACTTATCTTCCAAATATTCATTCAATGACATGCCCATTCTGACAAAGATCCATATCTTTGAGATGGATTTCCTCTCCACATGCACAAACACACACACACACACAACATACAAAGGCACTCAGCCTCAGTGATGAATAAATTTATTTTACTTAAAAAATCATAATTTTTAAGAAAATTCTAATTTTTATTGTCTTCTAGCTAGTCGCATCATCATTATAAATTTTAAGATCGATTACCTACCTAGAGAGCCGCTAGATGAGTGGGCTGGCTTGATACAGTGGGATATTTTATGTGTATTTACCCAACACTGTAGAGCAGATGTCGCCACTTTAGGCTTCTGGGCTATGAGACTTTAGAATTTAGATTGGAGAAAATAAATAAACCGTCGCATAGTCCGTCAAGTGCTGGGCAAGAATGTAAATTAAGAGACTCATGACTTGCGGACTCGTTTCTGGTGTATGGAGTATAGGAGCAGACGACCGACGATGATAGAAATCATTGCTGATGAGAGCCAAAAGGCAATCTTTTTTTTTAGTTATTAAAAAACTAAAGAATGGAAAATGTAAATTTGTTTAGAAAAAAAAACGAAGAAAAAAAGAAATGAAATGAAATTTTGGACATTAATTTGGAGACCAGCAGCGTCGTCACGGGCTCAGCTCATTTAGGTAGGCTCTAGGGTGAGATGAACATTATGTAGATCCAAAGGAGCATATCGGAAAAACTTGTTTTTGGTTGTTTTGACTTGAGCAAAACTTCCAATAAATATCAATTTGCTGTGAAAATGATGATGATGCAGGCGTATTGAATGCGTGTTCCGTCCATTGATTATTATCTATGCTCACAATGGAAAGTCAGTCTCACCTAAGGAGCAGGTTCAGGTATCTTAAGCCACAACCAGAATATTGGATTTGGAAAAAACAAGGGGTGAACGGATTTTCGTGTGACAAATGAAAATATTATATGCTTTAAAAGCTAAGCTGGTCTTAAGAGCTTGGATTTTCCTTAGACATACCGCACTTATCATTTGCTTAAACGATAGACCGGTTGATTAAATTTTTGAAGGCACCTGAAGAGCCAGAGAGTAGGGCTTTGCATTCAATAGTAGAAGAGTTGAATATTGAAAATTGAAGATTTTAATTTTACTTTGTTCAACCATATACGTATTCTAATAAATTGCGGCAACATTGTTTTTTTTACAAATGCATCATTTTCAAAGCTAATAGAACCCTTTCAGCTATACCTTAGTCCAGCATTTTTGAACTCTTTAGTTAAAATAAAAAATAAATAGAGTGGCGCAACAGAGCGAAAAGCCACAGGGCCTAGCGTATTTCTCACAACCATGAATTTTGAGGGAATGATAGATCATAGATAGAGATCACCTAGATGATAGATAGAGATCACCTAATAAATCGAGACAGCGCTTTACATGGCAATGAATTTACCATGGAACAAATTTTTTTGCCTCTGTTGGGATTCCAACTACGAACTTCTGATTCCAACTAAGAATCCTGGTTTCATTAGGTTCAATGATGACTGACTAGCAAATGCAGTCATCGCCGAGCGAAACGCGGATAGTACCCTGTTCGTTTCTAGGATGAACATCTTTCATAAAATAAAGAAAAAGAAGTCAGCAGGAGTCGACGGCATACCCAATGTTGTGCTGCGAAACCTCCCTTCGGAAGCAGTGGACATATATACATCACGTTGTCCAACAATGCGCTGAATAATGCGTATTATCTAGTGCGTTGGAAAACAGCAGTGGTCCATCCTCCCCTAAAAAAAGGGAAGGATGGTTCCAATCCAGCAAATCTCCGGTCAATTAGTCTTCTTCCGAGTATCAGCAAGGTATTCGAGAAAGTTCTCAATAGAGCTCTGTCCACATGGGCTGAGGACAAACATATTGTTCCAGAAAATCAGTTCGGTTTTAAGGCGGGCCATGATACCACACATGCCGCGTCTAAACTAGTATCAGATATTCAATGGAACAAAGCTAAAAATCAGTGTACGGGTGCATGTCTGATTGACTTGGAAAGGCTTTCGATACCGTTTGGTTAGACGGTCTTTTCTATAAGTTGATCAGGTATGGTATGAGTAAACCACTGCTTTATATTCTGAATGACATGCTTCATGGTAGAACGTTTGTAGTTAAAAGTTGCAATATAACTTCTACCAGAACTTTTAAAATACAGAACAGTATGCAACAGGGAGCGGTGAATTCGCCTATTTTGTTTAGCATTTTCACTGGCGATCTAATTGGTTCTCTTCACCATGCTAAAGCGTACGCCGACGCGACGTCCGACGACCACATTGCGTACAGAACAGGTCCAAAAATCGAAGACATCAGAAGTCTCTTACAGCGTAACTTCGATAAGATTCTACTATATTGCGATGACTGGAAGTTGAAAATCAACTTTCAGAAATCGGGAACAATTGTGTTTAGAACCCCGTTGGCTCGGGCCTCATGCGGGATACGAGAAAGAAATGGCGAAAGCTGGTGATCGTTGATCTACATGGCCACCCACTGCCAAGCAAAGTAGTAGTCAAGTATCTCGGCCTTTGGATTGATCAGTATCTATATTTTAACAAACATATGGATGCGGCTCTTTCCAGGGCTAGAGGAGCTTTTGCTCTGGCAAGGCGAATGTTTTACATCAGTCAACTTGATAGCAGAGTGAAGGTGATTTGCTACATGGCCCTCATAAGGCCAATGATTGTCTATGGGTGCCCGTGTGGTTCAATGTTACAGCGTCTCAGATGGAAAAGATTCGGGTGTTTGAGAAACAGTGTCTGCGTACCTGTCTTGGATTGCACAGAACACCAGAGTCGGAGTACAGAAAATATTATCCCAATGATGTCCTTTACAACGGGGCTCAAATACACAGAATCGAAAACTTCATGATAAAACTGACTCGGGTCACACTGCAAGGGCGATGTCTTCGAACAATGGCCTGATATTTGTGGCTTACTACCCCAACAAAGGATATTATAGAGAGAACACGTTTCAGTGGATTTATCCCACCGGAGGCTTTCCTCTATTTTGACATGATAGGTTTGATTCAGGACAGATTGGCGGTTCCGCTAATCTACCACGTCTGTGCCGTAAGTCCGTAAAACGACGGCTCCTTTACAACCGTGACGTCGCGTCGCCGCAGTAGGCGGAGAAGTTGAAGAGCTCCTCCGGTTCAGTAGGGCGGTTTCAGGTCGCGATAGACGGGACGTTATTCAAACTTCAAAACAATTCTGGTGGTTGTCTGAGCAACAAAATGAAAATGTTACTGATAGCGAGTCGCCAATGGCTGGCTTACAAAGGTTTAGAGTGTAAGACTTAGGGTATAGGGGGTGGGCACAGTGGCAACCAAAAAAATTTTAAAACCGAACAAAAAAAAAAGTAAAAAATACAAAATCCAAAAAAAAATTATAAAAATAAAACGGCGCGCGTCGGAAATCAAAAAAAAATTTTTTTTTAATTAATAAAACCAAAAAAAAAAATTTTAAACTAAAAGCGGCATCAAAAACAAAAAAAAATTATTTAAAAAAAAGCTACTGTGGCTACTCTTGTTTTAAGAAAAACCAAAAAATATGATAAAAAAAAACAAAGTTTTTAAAATTTTTTTAGTTCATAGTATTAGTTAATGGTTGAAATATATATTTTATTTTTAGGCCGAAAGGTATTAGAAATAAGTTATTGAGTAATTTAGAGTACGCGCCTAGGGTCAGTAAGTTAATTAAGTTATTATGTAAGCTAGTTTAAACATTTTTGCTAGCAAGTAAGTAGTTATGAGAGATAAGAAATAAAAATTAATTTAAAACTAAAAACTAACAGGCAGACATGTTAACCATCACCACACCGGTACCACTGTCTATAGTTAGTTTTTCTTATTTTAGTTCGTCTGGTAGCTTTCGATAGGTCTTTGTAAGCAACCCCCAACTTTCTGTTAGGGTTTAGTAGCCTTACATAAGTTTCTCATCACGTCTTGACCAATTTATCTGCAACCTTGTTTGACGAAGTGCAATAAAGTTGCAAAGGTGTGCTGGATTCGCAAAGGATTGCTCCTCTATAGCTCTGGTTTTAGTTTGGACCAAATCAAGTGTCTTTAGTAGCGCCAAGCTGATCTGTTTCAAATTTCATTTTGATTTAGAGATGAATTCGCTTAGATTGTCTACATCACATAGAGGCGTGCCGAATCAACCATCTACTGTCTTACTCTTTACAAATGCAACCGACAGTCTTAAGAAGCTCTCACAAAGTTGGCAATTTAAATAAAATGACAGTACGCAGTAAAAGTAAATTGAAAGAAAAAAAAACTACCTTCACTTCATTAAATTTGTATATTTTATGATCCAACAGAGGAGAACCGAGTATTTTTTGGTTCTTTTGTCCACGGAAATAGTTGGTTCGAGTCTATCGAAAATTAAACTGTTAAGTTGATCGAATGTGTGTGAGAAATTAATGATTCGATTTTATAATGAGTTGCAGGCCAAAGAACATCAGTGAATGTGAAAACCGTTTTGTTATTCACCTTTTTTTTTTCTTTTGTTCGGTGGTTTTTTATTTATGTGTTTTTATTTTTCTTGTTGTGAATGGAAATTTGAATTGCATTTTAGAGATTATCACAGTGAGAGATATGAGCAAAGTGTTATACCTACATGAGGGTCTCTACTGAGACCATGGATGAGCTAAGAAGTGGAAAATTGTTTCGGATTGTAATTAAGAACTACGTAGCTGGTAATTGGTTATCAAAGCAGTTTATAAGTCAGGTATTAAGAGATTAGGGCACTTAAAACGGTTTCTCTACGGATTATTTTACTATATTCGTATTAACAATTTGAAAGAAAGGGCGTTAGTTAGGTAAGATTAAAAGGCTATACAGAAAAATTTACAAGCTAGTTTTTTGTGAAAATTTGTGTTTTTGTTGTAACTGTAGAATTTTCGAAAGTGTTAAGATCGTCAATTACTCGATCATATCTCAGAGATGGGACCATTTTCATTATTCTTTTAATGATGTCATTTGATTAGATCTTGGTGTACCTATCTACTTAAGGCGCGCATCACTTGTGTGTAGCAGATGAGTGGGAGAGCTGTTGTTGTTGGGAACACGTCATTAATAAGTAAGTTTGATTTCTACCAGCGTAGTGTATACCAATTCGCGACGAAAAAGAAAGGGCAGGCCAAATACTCCTGGTACAAGCAAATGCAAAAACAGCAGCATTTGGTTAGCCTCAGACATGGAACAATCCAAAACCGGGAGGCTTGCCGACGCTTTCTGAGGTCAACGCGGCGTACCCCACAGCCGGATCACTAGTGTGAAGCAGAAAAGTGGGAGAGTTGTGATCGCTTCAAGATCACTACTCGTAACGCCGGAAATGAAAAGAAGAAGAAGAAGAAGTAGTGTATACCAACAAATGCGAATATCTTAGTTTTCGTGTAAATGGGTATTTCTAGGCCATCTTCAGCCAATAACTATACTCAATCGCTTTCCACTTTCATTTTCGAGCATACGTAATAGCGACTGATTTTTGAAGAATCTTTAAAGCCTTTGTATACTTTTCAGACAAAAGACTTTTTCTCAATTTGCGTACCCTTCTACAGCTATGCCGCCATCACGTGGTACAGATCATAAAGTTCATTGTTGAATCTTTAACAACACACATCGTCTTGACTCAAAGACAAAGATAATTAAGTATTTTTTTCAAGATCACATTACTGCGAACATTCTATCCATTGTGGTGTTTTCTAGTGTATCTAGAGCACATTGTGAGCACATTGATTAGGACCAGAGGTTGGGTTTTACATAATATGACAGCAGACAAGATCTTATATCCGTCTTATTTGTCTATAAAAGGCGCAATGGTCAGAGTCTCTCTTTTTCTAGGGTGGGACAAACGACATCATTCTGATCAGCTGGTGCATGCTCCTTTCCAACTAATGTTCAGCTGCCTTGAAAAGCTCGGCGTCAAGGCTATCTGCACCTGCAGTCTTTTTAGATTTAAGTTTGTATATTGCAAGCATAACTTCTTCTAGGTCGGGAGGACGACATCCTTAGTCATCGTCCAAATTAAATGGGGCATTCTGACTAACAGCGGAAGTGCGGAACTAGTGCGTCTTCATCGCTGTTAAGCAGTCTGCAGAAGTGGTCTTTGCAGATCTTCAGTAGCGACTGCGACTCTATTAGTTTCGCTATTGGTTTTTACAAGCTTGAGTTCGAGGTTTGCCACCTTGAGAGAGTTTGTTTACATTGCTGCCATTGGTCTTCATTGCTTCACTCTGGCTGCATAGGCGTCAAGAACAGTTGGAGTGACTCTCGATTGGAAAAGTCAATTATGGAAATCTCTTGTGTTTGTAGTTTTCCGATATCATAATCGTTTCACTGCCTTAGTTTGAACGAGTTGTGATACTCTCGTTCGTACCTTGGCTACAACAATTTAGTGGTCCATGTCACAGCTCACCTATCGGTAAGTTCGCTCATCAACAACTCTGGACATTTGTTCTGCGACAATTGCAACATGGCCAATTTGGTTGAATGGTTGGTTGATCAGAGTATCAATCCTAAATCAATATTGAATCCTTATCAAGGGTTTTTCAACAGGGACGCTACAAAAGTAGAGCGACAAGCAAACGACGCCATATTTCTCGCCACTCTTTTGACATTTCTCTTCAATGAGGTTTGTCATTTTATGATGGAAAGATATAAGTCAAAATTATTAAAATTTAAACATTTGAGCAACTAGTGGAAAAATTTGAATCCACAGGCACATTACAAAATGTTCCCGGTGCCAGTGAGACAAAGAAGTGCCCGTAGTGTCGAGAAAATTGCTGCCACTGACGCTTCAGTTGCAGAAATCCCAAAAGTGTCTCTCACACGTCGTTCTCAAGCGTTGTGCATCTCTGTGACGTCGCGTCGTTGTGGCGAATTTTGAGAGAAGATCTTGGCCTACATCCTTACAAGATTAAATTGACGCAAGAACTGAAGCCAGAAGCATCGTATGTTCGTGAATTGGGCTGAGCAACAACTTGAAAATGATTCGGATTTTCATCGAAAAATCATCTTCAGCAATGATGCTCATTTCTGGCTCATTATAGGCTTCGTCAATAAACAAAATATGCGGTATTGGTCAGGCAGCTATCCGCACGTACTCCATGAGTCATCATTGCATCCCGAAAAAAAACTTTTTCCGTGGTGATCAAAACCGGGACGTTACTGTGAATGGGTTCAATGATAACCGAATGTTTTTGGCCCCTATATGGACTTGGATGATCGGATGATATGGACATGTGGTTCCAACAGGACGGCACCACAAGCCACACAGCGAATATCACAATCAATTTATTGGAAACCAAGTTTTGGAAATGGTCCAGGCGCTTGGCCGCCTCGGTCGTGCGATTTGACGCCGTCAGACTATTCCCTGTGGGGCTACGTCAAGTCTATGGCCTATGCCAACAAGCCAGGGACGATTAATGAACTTCGTACGGATAACGAACGTGAAATTGCAGCAGTATCGGCTGATTTATGTTTGAAAACCGTCGAAAATTGGTTTCAGCGTCTGAACTTCTGCCTGCGGTCCCCTTGGTGGCCATGCAAATAAAATTAATTTCCATACATAATGGCATCAAACATACTTTCACAAAAATAAAGAATTCCATTGATTTATAAAACCGTTTTTGTTTTATTTAAAACAAACTTTTGAAAAACTCGATATTAAGATACAAAAAGTTTACTGAAACTGTTTTTAAAATGCTAAGGTGGAAAGTTTTGGTGTCGTTTTTGACGGTAAATGTGAGGAATCGAGCTTTTTGGTCATGAAGTCCAGAATGTTCTGGTTCTTTAACCCTGTCAAAAAATGTAAAGCATTTAGAAAGATACCGTGCAATCAAACCTTTCAGTTTCAAGGACTCCTTATCTTCTTTCGTCCTTGATTGGCACAGGAAGTCAAAATTCTCTCTTCTTAGCCAATCGTTTTGAAGTTGAATCAAATAAAATAAATAAATAGGGTGGCGCAACAGAGCCAGGAGCCCCTGAGCCTATCGCATTTCTCACCACGATGCCTTGTGCGAGAATGGAGGGGACCTACAATTTTCTGCCGGTTCCGAGCGGCTAATTGAGAAAGCGCTTTTCATGACAATGAATTTACTAACGGAGGACTTGCCAATTCCTCGCGAAAGGCGATACCTTCCCGTGGAAAAACATTTTTGCCTCTGCTGGGATTCGAACCTCGAACCTCTGGGTTAGCAGGTGGACATGCTTACCATCATGCCACGGGTACCACAAGTTGAATCAAATAATCCGATAAAAAATACCTCAGCAGTTTCAGTTTTATGAATCAAATCCTACCTTGACAGTTTATCCATTTAAATTATGAACGAGCCAAGTATTCTCAAAAATTTGCGTAAATCAGCTGGGTTCGAATAACCGCACACGTGATCGAATAATATGACTGAACTATTTACTACAAGTTGACATTACTTTATTACTGCATTCTTTCATCGGTATTTGAACGAACGGAAATCGATTAATTAAAAGCAGACTGATGTTGTGTAATATAGACCAAATATTGAAAGGAAAATAATACTTACTCACTCGATCACTGATGCGGTAATTTGCCCCCTGTTTTCACTTCAAGTACGCATCCAACTCTGCTAAACACATTGTTTTTGGTGGCTGGTATAGAAATGGCGTATAACTTTTCAAATTACACTATTCGCAAGAATTCATAAAAGGAAAATTAGTGCTTTTTTGAAGGGGAACTTATGTACATGCTCTTGGTTTACATTTAATGTAGGACATCGTAAATTTTTTTTTCCTTGGCTGGTGTAGGGCAAAGAAAATTTCACAAGAAGTGAGAACTCAAAACATACCCAACTTCAGCCCTCCCCAGTCGTTAGAACATTAACAAAAAAAAAATTAATGAAGCCCTAACAATGCTTTTAACCTAACATTTTAACTAATTGTCACTGGTTCTTCGAAAGCATGTAGATCACTCTAAACAACCAACTTGGATTTGTTTCCCATCTCACCCTCCATAAAAACAAAAGTACGTACAACCGACAAATGAAAAACATTCCCGTTGCCGTTGGCATGAGTGCGTTTTCCATGTTTTTAATTTTTATAACTCTCGAAACATTTATTTGATGGCAAAATTAGTTTTACGATCTTTGCTGTGGTGTTGAAGCTTAATGTGAGTTTTTTTTATCACTTTCTTTGCCATAAAAAAATAACACATTAAAATCTAAAAACAAAATCCCTCATATTATAGAAAACTAAAGACCTCCAAATAAGCAAAATAGCAACCGAACAACTTCTTTCTATTCAAACGGAGCTATAAAACCGACCGAACATTAAAAGTTTGATGTTTTTTAAAGACCTATCTATCGTCATCGCATAGATACAAACGAGTAGGTATATTAAAAAAACGCCCGTGTCGATGAAGCAAACTCATCACAAATTAGGTCATAATTTCCTCCATCCCATTACCACCCATCATTATCGAAAATGAGCCGAAGTGAAATCAATATGGGGAAAGGATTATTTTTTTCTGTTGCTTTTTTTTTTGGTTTCCAATTTATTTGTCAGAAGAAAAAAAAAAACAAGTACATACTTCAGCTACCCATTCCATGATGGTGGTTCCAGGAAGGAAAGGAGGAAAAACTTTTCTAATTAAGTTGAGCTTAAGTAACTAAAATGGACAGACAGGGAAAAATACACATATTTTTTTTTTGAACGAAAATTCTTCTTCAAAGCGCACCAAAGATGATACCTACTCGTACTCTCTCAACCAGGATATTCGATCAGAACAAAGTTAACAAGAAAGAAGTTCTTTTATTCGATTTCTCCTTGATTTGTGTGTATCCTTCCGTCGAACTTGAGAAAAATGCAAAAAGGAATTCTGTACTTTCAGTTGTTGACTTTTTTTCGTCTTTTCTTTTTTTGAAGAATTCGGGGTGCTCCTGTGTTCTCTCTTTGCTTTTAAGAACTTTATTTATTGGGTGGAGAAGGAGTAAGGAGATGCTAAGTTACGAATCCACCTCTCCGCGCTATCAAAGTGGGCAGGAAAAATAAGAAATCACTTGATGATATTTCTTGCATTAAATCAGTTGTTGAAGTGAATTATATGCTCAGCAGCAAGTTGAAACTATTTATTAGTTTCGATGAGTTGATGATGACGGTCGAGATTATTAAATGGATGAAGTGTTTTTCTGCTGGCTGAATACGAAAGTTCATATTGATTTCAACTTTTACCAACTTTTGATTTGTAGGTTACTTTTCGTTTGAAAAAACATCCCATTTTTCTGCCGGTGGGATAAAGGAAGGCATATTCTTCGATGGAAAAATAACTCGACAATTTGACGGATGTGCTAATTGGTGAGTATTGTTTTTGATCTAGCAATGGTCAGGATGGCAACTGAAGCTTCCCTACCGTGTTTATGTTTCAAACTATATAATTGGAAATTCCTAACTGTGCTTTTGCAAGTCGTCAATATGCTTATGGCTATGAATTTGACTTTAAAAAAACAAATTTTGTAAAACTGAATATGGAACTTTCTTAATTTCGATGGGATCTTATTTTCCGGGATATGAATGGCAACAAAGCGATAGATTCTTTCTATGATCTCTTACACAACTGCTTTTTGAAAACAGTACCTATTCTTCGCATCAAAATTGATGATAATTGTGTTCTTAAGCTTACATTTTTCCTTAATAGGATTAAAAATGAAAAAAAAAAAAAACAGACTCCACAACAAGCTAGAGTGTAAGTTCTCATCGCTCAAGAGAGATTAAAAGGAGAGATGTCCGGCTGCATATAGAATCTACATTAGCTCCATAAAAAATAGTTTGCTACAGAATCAGTCTTCTATATTGAAAGTAATTTATCATCTCGTACTCAAAACGTTAAGTTCAATTCTCAAGTTTCCCCTGCATTAGAAGTTTAAACGGGTGTACCTCAGGGAAACCACCTAGGACCAATATTATTTGGGATATTTGTAAATGAAATACTTTCTGTGATATTTGATATTTCTTTTTCATACAAAAAATAGTTCTGTCACATTAAACTGCAATCTGATATCGATCATCTACTGCAAAGGTGCAATATCAACAATCTCACACTGAACTCTAAGAAATGCAAATTAATATCCTTTGGAAAAAAGAAGAATGCTGCAAACGTGACTCAAATACTTGAAAGAGTAAATTATTTTGCGGATTTGGCAGTTACATATATACAATTGATCTGAAATTAGACTTCAGAAATCAGTGGCATAGATAGGAGGGAGGATCAGGGAGATATATCCTCCCCATTGGAATCGATAATTGTTCAACAAAACCATAACCAGTCATGAACCAAAAAAGTTAAGAAACAAACACAATGTGAAATTTAGTACCTACCTACTTCCTACGTGAATTAAGTCTTATTATTACGACTACTGCTTCGTATCTGGAATATGGAATGATATTATGAGAAGTTTTGAAATAGGATGCAATACATTTTCAGATCATATGCCTCTTGAAATTGTCCTTTCAATCACAACATCGCAATTCCCAGTCAACACAAAGCAGCTAAACCTTGTCCCAAAAGTGATATGGAATGATAGAAACCGAAACACTTATAAGACAAACTTAAACAAAGAACTGGAAGCGCTTGGAAATAGGGATATTCGTGCTGTTATAAGCACCCTCTCAGGAGCTATTAAAAAAGCATATCCGCAAAGCAGCCCTCGAAGCAATAAAGAGCTATTCAAACAAAAGTGGTTTGATTTAGAATGCATAAAAGCAAGAAATTTATCGTTTAAATACCTTAATCTTCTAAGGTCCTGGAACCAACAAGTTTTTAAAAATTTATATGCAGATGCGAATAGAAATTTCAAACGACTATGCTATTCCAAAAAGGTGTCCTTTGAGAACTTAAATATAGAAACTATAAATAAAACACACTCATCTTCAGAGTTCTGGAAAGCTGTTAAGCATTTTAATGGAAAAACAAATGTCATAGCTCAAGGGTTACATGCATCTAGTCTTAGAGACCATTTCACCAGCCTTCTCAATATCTCATCAAGTGGACCTGTGGTACAATATGCAGCCCCCTCAATTAAAGATGATTATTTAGATGCACCTTTCTCAGTCCAAGAATTGGAAAAAGTTGTCGATAATGCAAAATTAAACAAAGCCCCAGGGGATGATCGTATCCCCTTCGAGTTCTTCAAGCACGCAACGGAAAAATTCATCTACCTAGTTACCTACTTACATCTGAATTTAACCAAATTTTCGAAAACGCGTCAGTCCCGGAAGCATTTCAAAAATCAATTATCTTCCCGATACATAAAAAGGGTAACTACGAGGACCCAGCAAACTACAGAGGGATCTCTTTCCTTAACACTTGCGCTAAGCTTTTTGCGGGACTCATTCACAACAGACTGTCAAAATGGGTTGAGGACAGACAAATTTTATCGGAATTTCAAGCTGGTTTCAGGAAAGGTTACTCGACGATAGACCATATTTTTTCGCTATGGAACATTGCTGATCTCTATAAAAGGAAACAAAAGAAACTATACGCGTTCTTTATAGACTTCCGTGCAGCTTTTGACTCTGTTGATCGTGAAGCTCTCTTCTACAAGCTTTGTGTGATTGGAGTGTCGAGCAAAATTATAAGAGTGCTAAGGGCGATGTATGACAACAACGTAGCTTACGTATGGGATGGCAAGACTATATCAGAGGAGTTTACAACAACCACTGGTCTCAAGCAAGGCTGCGTTCTGAGTGCCCTGCTATTTATAATTTTCATAAATGATATTACTGATGATGTGAGAGGTGGAATCACTGTGGAAGGAATGACTGCTGCAGCACTTATGTATGCAGATGACATAGTGATCTTCTCTGAAACTGTAAATGGAATGCAGCTCATGATAAATAGGCTTAAGGTCTATTGCAACCGATGGAATCTTGAAATCAACCTGCAGAAATCGAAAATGATGATTTTTAGAGGCGGAGGTGGCAGGCATTCACGAAATGAAAAATGGGAGTATAGTGGCCAAGCAGTCGAAGTTGTCCGCGAATATAAATATTTAGGAGTTCTGATAACCTCAAATCTGAACATGAAGAAGCACCTGGAGGGAAAATTGACTGACGCTAAACGAGCCATTTCGTCGTTATGGGAAAAATGCATCAAGAACAAATACATTGAACACAGCGCAAAACAAAAATTGTTCCGAGCTACGCCATTGTCAATCCTGTTCTACGGGGCGCAAGTGTGGGGACATTGCTCCATGGAACCTGTGGAAAAATTTTTAAGATATTTCGTTAAAAGGATATTTCGATTACCAATGAACACTCCAAATTACATGATTTATCTTGAAACGGGAACACCACCTTTAATTATGGACACCCTTGCCATGCACTTTAACTATATTGTAAAGGTAATGGAAATGGAGGATAACAGGTTACCAAGAAAAGTTTTAACAGCTGCTATCAAAAGAAAAGGAACAATGTTCGAAGAATGGACTAACCTTGCTGCAACGAGTTGCATCACCATAAATATAAGTGCTAACGAGCAACCGTACATATTAAGAAGAAAGTTCAAGGAAATCCTGGAAAAGTTTGGAAAAACCCTGTTTCAAAGATATGTTTCAGAAGCCAGCTCTTCTCTGTTTAGAGGATACTACAGCCGTCTAAGTTTCAACCTGCAGCAGATCTCGTACCTTTTAAATAAGAACCAATTGAATAAAATAAGTATTATCTTCAAAGCGAGAAGAGAACTGCTCAATCTTAACTTCGTACCTCATCGACCAGATCTGCCCTTACTATGTAGTCTTTGCAATTTAAGAGCGCGTGAAGATACATTTCATTTTATTGCGATATGCCCAATCCTGGCAGAGTTCCAGTATAGATATTTCAGCAAAGACAAGATGACGGAAGGAGAAATGCTCAGCATACTCAACGGTGACCAAGGATGGGACAGACTTTACAACTACATCATAACAGCATTAAGATATAGGAAAGCTATTCTTGAAGAAGATTTCTAGTAATTTTTACTTCGTCCAAACTATCCTGCTTTTATATTTTTTTTAACACTACTTATTATTATTTCTATTAACGTAAACATAATTCAAAATGTCAATCTGGTAGACGGCCACAGATGCCATACTAATTAGGCTTAAGAATTATTTTTTTCAAAAATGTTAAAATGCAATGAAATAAAGGAGTCATTACAACTAACTAACTAACTTATTATTCACAGGATTGTACAGTACATTCTATACTTTCATTCTACAGGGAAAATACAAAGTCAACTTAATCTGAAAGAAATTATTATTTCGTCAGATCAGCTAATATTTTGAATTTCTTTTTTATATCGATTTTCCCCGACTGGTTTATATAAAATCTTTTCTCTTAAAATTTCTAATACAGCAGTTTACCAAACATTACTGTATTATTCGCCAACAGTTTGCTTAGCATGCTCTGTACCTACGTTCACTGTGCAGCACATTTTTTGATTCCTTGCTATATTTGTTTCCAGCAAAATACCAGCCATTAGAGATTGCCTTACAACAATTGAAGCAGATTACAATTATTTCAATACACCGAAAAGAAAGAATATGCTGCAAAAAACAATAAACGAAAGCGAAGACACTCCACAAAAAAGGCATTAAAAAGGCTGAATCTGACGCGATGGATCTCAAAATATAGAGCAGTTGAAGATTTTGAGAAGCTATTTCCGTTTGTGTTTCGAGACTCTTGATCAAATAAGAATATTGGAAAGTGACGCAAGGAACTTAAAAAACGCTTTAGATTTCGAGTTTTTGAGTAGCTTAAAGGTTATAAGTATGGTTTACTTACCAACTCACGTTGTTATATAGTCGTGAGTTTCAAAGAGTGAATTTGGGCTTGGTCCAAGCTATGGATCTCGCCAATGACTTAAGGGATCAACTAAAAATTATACGGGCAGAAGATGACTAATTTTCGAATGTTTTTGAAGATGCAAAAAAATGTACTTGAAAACCCTTCGGTTCCAAGTACAGAAGAATATTGTGGTAATACTGTTTTCAATCCTTTTCTCGACTTCTATGTAATGAACCTTGGAGAAAAATTTACGAACCATGAAAATATACTAGATGGGTTTTCGGTTCTATTAAAGGATTTTTCATCTGAAATAGACAAAGCAGCAAAAAAATTTAATGAAACTGATGAGTTTTACCAAACATATTTGGCTGCAGAGCCATTTTCTGTTCTTGAAGAATTAAAAACTTGGAAGAGATATTTGATTAGCTACACTTCCCGTTTCAACGTCAACTCTCGACAACGACATGTTTTCTGATAATAAAAATGTTTTTTTTTTCCGTTGGAGGTTTTTTAAATACCAGCTGGAGCACTCAGACCTAAATACCGGTCCAATAAAAAAATAAAAATAAAAATGTTTACTATGACAAGATCGGTCAGGTAGATTTTTCAAAGACGTTCACCCCACCTCGAAAATCGGTCCCACGCGGGACTACAGCAGTAACGCGAAAAACAACCACGCGTGACCGTGCAAAATGCTCTGTCATTGCCAAACGACTTTTTTATAATGAAAAAGAAAAGTCAAGTGTTGCAGAACATATGCTAGAAAATAGTCATAGCTTTAGTTTGCAAAATCTAAAATTAATCTTCTTCTTTTCATTTCCGGCGTTACGAGTAGTGATCTTGAAGCGATCACAACTCTCCCACTTTTCTGCTTCACACTAGTGATCCGGCTGTGGGGTACGCCGCGTTGACCTCAGAAAGCGTCGGCAAGCCTCCCGGTTTTGGATTGTTCCATGTCTGAGGCCAACCAAATGCTGCTGTTTTTGCATTTGCTTGAACCAGGAGTGTTTTGGCCTGCCTTTTCTTTTTCGTCGCGAGTTTGTTGAAACGTTGTACGATATTGCCTTTTGGACGAGGTTCTGCGGATCTCTCCTTTGAACATGACAATACCAACTGAGCCGGTCGTGCTGAATTTTGTCCAAGATGGTACTTTTGACATGAAGGCTTCCACGGATCTTAGTACTTCTAATTCGATCAAGCTTTGTTACTCCTGCTGTCATCCGAAGCATCTTCATTTCGGCAGCCGTCAATTTGCTCTCATACTTTTTGTACATTTTTTAATAGCAGTATTAATAATAATATAATAATAATATTTATTGTTCATCATAGTTTCACAGTAAGATACATTGTCCAACATTGTGAACCGTATGTCAGAGCTGGACGGACAACTGCTGTGTAGAGTCTTCCCTTCAGCTTAGGGGGCATTCTTCGATCACAGAAGATAGCGGAGTTTTCTCGCCACTTCATCCACCCTACGCTTACTCGATGATTGATGTCGTCATCACAAGTTGCTTCACTATTGATCATAGATCCCAGATATTTAAACTTTTCACACTTGGGAAGCACATTTCCATTCAAATGATTGTCTGGAATAGGCTTGTCTGGATCAGAAAAAGGGCAGCACAGGTATTCAGTCTTCTTAGCGCTAATACGGTACCCATTTCCTTCCAGAACATCAATCCAAACGTCAAGTGCTCGTTGCAGGGATGTAGGATCCTCGCTTATGATGGCTCCATCGTCAGCAAAGAATCATTGTTGTACATTATTGTCCGTTACTTTTCCTTCGAGCAAATAATCCAGAACAGCAATAAAGAGCAGTGGACTCAAGACACTTCCCTGATGTACACCTACTGTTATTTGGAGTTCTTCGGTGACTCCAGCTGGGCATCTCACTTTTGTAACTGCTCCCTCGTACATGTCCATAATTATTCGCACATAGGCTTCAGGAACTCCTCGGTGTCTGAGGGCCACCCATATCAGATCTCGTGGTTGTCGATCGAATGCTTTTTCGAAGTCAACCAACACAATATGCAAATCCTCTAAGGCATCTCGGTGTTTTTCCATAATGATCCTTATACTTTGGATTGCGTCTGTAGTTGACTTACCCGCGACAAACCCGCATTGGTCATCAGACAGCCTTATTATTTTCCGCAGTCGGCTATCCAAAAACCCGCTCAACGATCTTCATAGTGTGGGACATCAACTTGATCGAACGATAGTTGTCACAGCTTCTGGTATCTCCCTTTCCCTTGCACATTTTAAGAAGAAAACTTTCCCTCCATTGATTAGGCAAACTGTCACCTCTTATAAGTTTGGAGATGAGAATCGTGAGCCATCTCAACCCGATGTCTCCCATATTTTTCCAAAACTCATATGGTACTTCATCTGGCCCAATCGCTTTGCCTTTTTTGGAGTTCTTAACTGCCTCCCTAACTTCTTCGACTGTGACGTCGGATACTTCCGTAAAGTTAGGCGCAGCTGTTGGAAAGTTGCGCCGAGGAAACTGTTCATTCAAAAGATCATCACAATACTGTCGCCACCTGTGAAGAATTTTGTCGTCATCCACAAGTAGCAGTCCTTGAGCATCATTTATGAACTTCGGCGAACGAATCTCCTGCGCATTTCTCCTTCTCTGAGCGGCTATTTTGAAAACGGTTGCTCCCTTATTCAAGTTGCTTTGTCTTAAAATTTAAAATTAATAAGAAATGTAAATAGCAATTATGAATTAGATGCTTTTGAATCATTTTACATATTTAAAAACAAAAATAATCTAATGAATAGTGATGATTGACCAATCAGAGATTCAATATTCAAAAAAATTTTTAATAGATTCAACTCAACTCAACTGTAATTTTGTTTAGAAACATTTTTGTTTATTAATAGTTGTTTGACAAATAATTTAATTTAATTTAATTTATAAATCTCACTGACGATGGAAGCATTGCTTCTGAAATGTACATCTGAGGAAATATAAAAAGTGTTTTAACTGTTAAAAACTTTACTAATCTTTTCATTTATTAGATTAAAAAACACGTGGAATATCTCAACTAAAAAACTCCTCAATTAAAAATAATTGTTTCAAAATTATAAAATTTCGCGAGCTAGTGAATAAACCTTAACTTATTTGAATAATGAACCTTTTGTTTCTTTTATGTACACAATTTAATACTCATAATTCGGTTGTGGACTTTAAGTTAAGTTCTTTCTTTAGTTTTATTTTATATATTATATTTATAAAAAAAGATAAAAAATTTATATATGTATGTATGCTATTAATTATTCTTTTCTAAATAGTTGTCAGCAATTATGTATCTGTGGTTACAATTAAAGAAAAGAAGAAATAAATAAATGAAGTGAAAAACAAGATACTCAGTGATGGCCTTTCACGATCAAAATGAAGGCATGTGCTGCCTTTTAATCATCCAAATCTTGAACAATAACTAGACGCCTGCCTACAAAGTTAGGTTGGTAAACATTGATTTTTAGTAAGATTCATAATCAACGAAATGCATTTTTTATAACACCTAAAGTGGAAATGTGCTAGGACATGAAAACAACACAGACAAGTATCAGGAATCGATTGATTTTGAAAGCTTAATAATAAAGCCACGTTCATAAGCGATTAAGAGACTGTCTACAAAATGAAGCCGAAGCCATTACCACATCAATCAATGAACACAAACACGAACACCAACATCTGATAACAAGAAAAAAAAAACAAAATTCAATAAATAGCCATTTCAATTTGAAAGCATGAACATAGTATCTACGACAAATACCTAAACCTACTAGACACCAAACCCATCAATAATTAAGGGATCACTCACAAAACCAATACTTCCCGGTTCAATGCTTCAATCAAAATGATACCCGTTCATGTTTGAACACAATTTAACCTCAGCACTGCAAATAATTGAAGTGTCAGTGTTGCTCTCCGCCCAAGAATCAAGAATTATATCCGAGCGCTTTGTATACATTCGCAAGTATAGTGACCCTACCCCATCGCCATATCAAAATAGAGCGCACCCGCATTTGAAGGCCCACAAGGCACAAAATTGCTGCATTCTTCATAAAAACCAGCATTTGTGTTGCTGTGTATGGTGAACCCTATTTTTAAATCTAAACATAGTGTCACCTCAAACAAATGCATATACATATTCGACTCGACACACCGTCACTGATTTCCTTGTCACATTATGAAAATCTATGAAAATCCCACCGAAAAATGGAAAGTCACGTTCGAGTGCCATAGAATTAGAGAGAGTGCGGGGTCAGTTTTGTTCTCATGCAGCTAAACAAAACTGCTAGCTGGGTACCTTACCCCATCTCCACTTTATACCTATACCAATGCCATTGACATTGGAATTGTCAATCATTTCCGTTGTGTATTCAGTGTATGAGCGCTTAGGAATTGAATTTTCTTCTATTTTTGTATTTTTTATATCAGCTGGCATGACGATCCTTCTAATTCATGCATTCTAATGGGATTAGACTTCCTCAAAGCAAGTCGTGCCACTTGAACGGTCATAGAACCCTCAAGTTAATTACAATTTGCGTGACCCAAACTGACTTCAAGAAACATTCAGCCTAAAGTAGTTTTTTCTTATTCGTTGTTACTTCTTCTTTTTTGGTTTTATATTTACGTTTAATTTTCGTTGAGCTACCGCACGAACATTGATCAGGTGCGAACAAGTGATCGCATTGAGAGATCAGAAGCAACAAAACACCCGTGCGGGTTCAGAAGAGCTCCCGCAAACGTGCGCCTTATTGGCAAGAATATAAGCAACCATCTGCAACCAGGCTAACACTTTTTCAGAAACGTGATCTTTTTTTTAGAGTCAAACGTGGAACAGTGATACTTCTTTTGAGTTTCCTTAAGGGGCTTTTTTCGAGTGATAGTGCTATAATTCTTGGATTCACTATCGGTTGCCGTTTCTAAGAGCCTCACCATATACAGACACCTCGCTTCAAGCCTTTTTGGTTTAAGACGTCGCCAAAACATTGAAACTTCACCATGAGCAGTTAGTGTCAAGGGCCACCGTGTAACCAATTTTGTTACATCTTCTGTAAGGAGGCCATGATAAGCCTTTGATGTAGAATGCTGCAATACTCGAAGACTCAATAGAAAACAGACTTTAGATTAAAAACCATTCCCGGCGATTTGCTTCTTAAGGTTTAAAAAAAATATAACAAAGTCCGTAAATTGGCATCACTGACAGCAAGCGGCTGGTCACACTACGTATCCCCCTTGGCCTTTTTGATTCTTAGAATTTGAAAAAAAAGCTATACCGACTCTCTATCGCAAAATCATGATTAGTTCATTACTTTTGGTCGAAAACAAGGCTTGAGGGTAGACTCTTATTACTTCGAAGTCCGAAAGACTTTTATTGTTACAATGGCCATCCGATTGTCGGCTCAATTCAATGACCTTTTAAGCACAGATACGTTTCTTTCAATTAGCTTCTCATCTTTATACTTCGCGTTCATGTTTAATGTATGCAGTGCAAATAATAGTCTGGTTCAATTGGCATGAGAGTTATTATTATGAGCATTACGATCTCATATACTCGTATTTGTAGCACATTCACAGTGACCAATGGATTGGATACGCGCGCATCATTACAAACCACAAGGCAGCGAAAAGATCTCCGGGAAAAAGATTGACTCAGTCTATGAGCTGCATGTTGTTTGTATGTAAAGTGCGTTAGCCTCATGCTACGTTTTGAATTGATTTCAATTAGTGGGAGTAGATTTGTAAAACAGATTAATTACAGACTCTTGAGTTAAATGTGGGGCAGAAGGAAATTCATGTAGGAAACAATGTAAGTTGCAAGCAGAGAATATTTATTTTTTATTGCCATTCTTTGGTTTTTGTTAAAAATCAAAAAATCATGTGGAGTGATGATGCGGAAGAGGGATATTTCATAAATTCGTTTGATTTATTCGGTTTTTGATTTAATTTATGGTTTGGAAGTCGCGTAGCCTTTTCGGTAATATTGAATACAGAAAACTAGCATTGTCCTTAGTGAGGATTTGAAATTAGTTGCGCTTTGTCCTTCTTCCATTAGAAATCGGCAGAGGATAGTAAGTGCTCTACATTTTCTCACGGATTATGATTGAGAGCAATATACTACGCCGCATTTTATTTTTTATATAATTGTATATTTTAACTGCTCACTCCAAAATTTCAGATAAGTAACTGTTACGCGAGGCATTAGCAAGTCCTGCGATTGTAAATTCATTGCTATGAAGAGCGCTGCTTCGATTAATAGTTCGCAATTTATTATTAGTTCGTTTTGTAATTCAAGTTTCTTATCGCAGGTATTTCTCAAAAAGTAGAAATTCAAAGTACTTATTTCGTATAAAAAAGTGGTTGGGCTCAAGCTAGCCAAAGAAGTGCTCACATTAATCTCTATTTTGAAATAGGAAATGCTTCAACCTTCAATCATGACGCTTCGAGAAGAATACTGCAATACTCTCCGTGCTTTTCAAACATCAAAAATCTTTGCGCCTACTTAATTGGGAATAGAGCTTTAAAATTGATAGATGATAGTTCAATCGTAGAATCGATTGATTCTCTTGGAAATTGTCGAAACGTCACCTGTCTCTCTCTCTCTTTTATCGCTTTTTTACAAACAGTTCTCTAGTGAAGTAGCCAGCTGCATTCCTCCCCTGAAACAATTTAGACGCAACACCCGCCTCGCTAGGAAAGTTCGTCAGTTCGTTAGTCAGTCAGACCCCTATTAAGTAATCGAGCGTGCCATATTCGGGAAAGCTCTAATTGGTGTCAACTTTGCAAGGCCCGCATGAAGCAACTTATAAAGAACACGTCAATCGTCGTTACTGTGGTACCCGTGATGTGATGGATAGCATGTCCGCCTGTTAATCCATCCAGAGGTTCGAGTTCGAATCCCAGCAGAGGCAAAAATGTTTTTTCCACGGGTATCGCCTTTCGCGAGGAATTGGCAAGTCCTCCGTTAGTATTCATTGCCATGAAAATCGCTTTCTCGATTAGCCGTTCGGAACCGGCAGAAAATTGTAGGTCCCCTCCATTCCCTCACAAGGCATGGTTGTGAGAAATGCGCTAGGCCCAGGGGCTCCTCTCGCTCTGTAGCGCCACCCTATTTATTTATTTTAATCGTCGTTACTTTATTTCTTCGTGGTAACCACGGGGTACTGCTCTCCTCCAACCAGAGTAAACGTGACCTGTCAAACTAGTAAGTGCGAGTGTTACCAAAGGACAAAGAAAGAAATAGAACAGCACTATATTAAAATGATGATGGTGGATGCTCTCAAACCCTTGAAAACACAGGATTATCCTGCCCATTCAGTGCCTTATGGGATCTCAAAAGGACCAGCCTTTGCAGGTTGGTTCCCTAGACGTGACATGAAAACCACCCTATTCAAAATTTAATTTTTAATTGAAATTTAAAATTAAGTAAGGAAGATATCCTTGGAAACAAAATCGATTAGTGTAATCTGCACGAAAAATTTTCGAAAACGAACTCTAGCTATAAAAGATTTTGCAGAGGGCTTTTTGTTTGTATCTCACGTTTACCGCAATTCAGAAAAGTATATGCGGTTATTCAGAAATCAATCAATTGTCAACCAAACCCTCTTCCATTGTTATTGATGTCCGAGCTTTCCAAACGGGTCACTTTGATAAGCTCGTTTCACATAATTGCTGTATAGCCATGGTACGAATGAGGATATCCTGTTCACGACTTGCACAAACTTAGACTATGAAACGATGTGACGTCGATTGTCCCTCCAATATCTTTAAATCATATGCCGCCTGCACAATGCCTACAAGTCATCAGAACCGATGCCTCTGAGGTTCTGTGTATAATCTGACCCCCAACATTAAAGTCATTTTTTGTACTTTTGGAGAAATAATGCTTAATGCGTGGGTCGGACTCTCCAAGGTGAACTAAGCTCGGCATACCGACTAAAACTCCAAAAGTTTCTAGCTGATCTTCCCCTCGGGAACACTTGCGCATTTCTTCGAGGGGGGATCCGTGTCTAGGTGGCAGATTCTAGTTCCTCAACTAACTCTTCTTGTTTCTTTGTTTTCAGGATCTGCGTCAGATACAGGCTGATTCGCCTTCAATTCTCCTCGTCTCTCATCATCTCCTGGATGACATTATTCGGGCTGAGCTCTCCGATAACTCTATTTATTTCCTGACTAGGAGATTCCCATCTACTGCACTCGAACACTGTATGATAAGCGTCGCCTGTTAGCGAATCTCCGTATTGGCACGAGGGGAATCTTCTTTTTCCAATTTAGTGCAGGAAAGCGTTGAAATACCTGTGTCCGGTGAGGAACTGTGTGACGTAGTAGTTCACCGCTTATGTCTCCGATCAGCCAAGCAGTCTAGCGTTCTCTGCTTTCCACCTCCCAGCGTTCTTGCCACTTCTGCTGTGTGATCGCTTTCGCTTCCACGCAGCTTCCACGCCGATTTCTGTTTTTTTTTTTTTCATGCACGTATCTTCTTTGTATTGCGATAAGGTCAATTGGTACGACACCTGAAACTACCAGAACTGCTGGCTCAGACACTGTGCGGTAAGTACTCACTTTTCGCAAGGCCGCCTCTGCACCGATGGTAGTTGTTTCCAGTACTTTTCCTGTTTAGGTGCCCAAATCTCGGTTCCGTACAGCAAAATTGAATGTTTTGTTGTCAGAAGAAGTCTCCGTTTGCTTGCGGGTGGTCCATCTACATTTGCCATCAGCCTAGATAACCGTGGCAACTCGTTTTTTTTTGTTAGAATTACTACTTCAATCTTCTCAGTAGCCCACGACAGCCCATGTTCCTCCATTAAGGAATTTGTCCTTCGCATCACTCGTTTCAACTTTCTCTGTGGTAATCACCGCAGCAAAAGCGTATCCAACTAGAAAGTAGTTTTCGGGCATTTCCACGCAGAGAACGTCATCGTAGGAGATGTTCCAGTGGTCTGGTCCAATGATAGAATGTGCTGCTCCAGCTGTGGTATCTTTTCGTATCATTCCTTCAGTGGTTCGGTAGATAAGTTCTCGTTCTTTGAAATAATCTTTTATCATCCGTAAGACATACTCTGGAACTTGGAATCTTCTTTCAAGTGCATCAATCATGTTTGACCACCGAGCTGAATTTAAAGCGTTTCGGACATCAAATGGTACCAGCAACATGATTTTCCCGGTATTTTGGCTCACTTGTTGAGCAATTTCAACAGCCCTTACTACTTCTTCTATTGCTCCTATATAATATATTGACGCTAAAGAGATCAAGGGCTGCCTTTGATCAGAAGATTTACAGGAAGAAGAAAAGATAAGATAAGGAATGAGATTCGAAAGTTATACCAAAAGGTTAAAAGATCATACCAAAATGACAAAGCCCGAACCCCAATCTGTCAGGGCCAGCAGGGAAACATAGTGATAGAATCGCAGTCGCTACTGAGGATCTGGAAAGACCACTTCTGCATAATGCTTTACGGCGACGAAGAAATAAATTCTTCGGTCGAGCTTTATTCAAATTCCTTACCTAGTTGGTCATTATAGTTCGGGGTGAATCTTTGCTTAAGCCAACACCTATCATCAACAATTTCGATATCAGGTGAACGTGAACTGCAGTTTTGCACTTTAAGTCCGTCAAAGTCTTCTGACACTTTATTGCACCACCGAAGACGAGGTCTTCCCTTTTCGCGACTTCGTTCAATCGAAAATTTGTCGAGCCACAGCATTGGTGTCCATCATCACCCTGCCATCGTAGTCTTGTGATGCGTTTTGTTTTAGATTAGTTCATTCTAATCGGTTCAGCTCATACAGTTCTCCGCATCAGCCTATACAAATGGCAAACTTACCTGCTCTTAGTCTGAAGGAAAGCGTTTTGGATACACACCAAAGTTGGATGGGGCATTATGCCCGACTGTAGAATTGGTTTCTTCATCGCCGTTAAGCAATTGAATAAAATTCAAATAAAGCGCTTTTATTGGTAGGCGCTTTATTGTGCATCTACTGTTATTCATAGCCGCGATGGCCCCACTAAAAGTCCAATTTGTTCGAAGCACTAAACTTTCAAGAGAGAAAAAGACATAAGTGGAAAAACTACGTTTCCTTACTTTCAAAACAGTGTACATCATAAATACTTTCACAGATACCATGCTGATCAGAGACACCGCAACCAGCAGCAATAAAATAATTCACAAGCTCATCATCCAATTTAGCTTTTTTTTTCCTTTTTTTTTTGTTAAGACAAATCAAAAAATTAAAAACTTAACTGTCTTATAATTCTAGCTAATAAAAAAAAAAACAAAAAACAAAATACAAAAACACTTCCAAACCGATGATAGCTTTTCCAATCATCTCTACCGCCAACCTATAAAAGTCAGATGTATGTAAATAAAAATACAGAAAAAGAAAACGAAATTCCAATCCTAATTAAATTCTTCATGACCCCCATATTCCCCAAACTCAATTTCTACCACAAAACCTCCAAGTTAAATGGACAGAAAATGAAATAAAAGAAAAAAAAAAACAACCTTCAGCGCTTTAAAAGAAGCAACGAATGTTTCGTAATCAATCCCTTTTATCTGCAAACACCAAACCAAAAGACGATAAAAAATCGACAGAAGAGAAATAAAAGAGATCGAACTCCTGAAACGGGTTCCCAGAGTCAAAGCAGAGACATGGCATACATACCAGCCTTTCTTCTGTATGTTTGTGTTTTCCTCTGGGAGTCTGGACTTACCTGCATCGGAGGCAATTACCGCCTTCACAAATATACACCTCCTTCGAGAGTCTTCTCAATTCTCTTATCACTGCGCAATCGATACAAATCTGGTTCGTTTCATTTTTTTCTTCTTTTTTTTATTTTTTTGTTACCTACTTGAATCTGTCCGTCCTCTGGAGTTCTTTTTGAACGTTTGTCGATGTCGCGTTGAAGATTTCCTTTGTCTACCGAAGAAATATCTGCATCCGTATATTATTGGAGCATCATCAGGTGGCATGACAATTAAAATCGAACGAAGATCACATAAAAACAGCCGCACCTTTGATCCGAACCGCCACCGGCAGCGATCCAGGGTATAAGGTCAAAAACGCTACTGATGCCATGGCTAATGTTTTCCAACAATCAAATTGATGTGTGCACGTGATGAGATGGGAATCTCATCCCGAATCTCAAGCTGAAGTGATTGGCCAAACATGTAGTAATGCGAGACGCGACCCTCCACTAACTATGTATAAAGTTCTTATACACTTGCCTAATTCGAATTTGGTGTTTTATTTTAATTTTTACGTTTTACTCTGCCCGATTCGGAGGTAATTAGCTAAAGAATTAATTAAGTAGTAGATAAATAAAAAAAAAACTAAAAGTAGTATGAGAGTCTCTTTGTCGTGTACGTACAGGTCTGCATATTGGATGGACCTGTTGTAGGACACAGGTGAGATTTTTCATCAAGCAAAGTGGAACGAATCACTGAGAGTGCGTTGAAAAGTAGAGACCCTTTTGGGATTTTTCCCAACCAAGGTTTGCCTTTTGTAGGTTGAGTGATAAACAATTTGGAAAATGGGTTTGATTTGAATTCGAAATATTTACCGTGATGGGTATTACGTATTAGTCATGCAAATTTAAGGGCGGCGCTTGCTCAAGGAGCACGGTCTTTAAACATAATCCTTGTTTATGGTCTGTGTAATTTTGGGGAGTATTTTTTTTTAATGTTAACTGAGAATTGATGACACGGTTGACTTATTAGCTGTCTTAAGAAGGAAATCTACTTTACGACCTTAGATGGGGCTTATGTTTTCAGTCCTGTATCGCAAAATTTTGACACTACAGTTCATAGTAACCTCACAGGAGTTTAGTGCGTCAGGGGCTTGCCTCGCAAAATGTAAAATTTAAAAAAAACTAAAATCTTAATCTTTCGAAAGAACACGTACGATACGTACGTACCACATAAAGCGCAGCTTAAGTTGTGAAAAATGTAAAGACTTTTAGAAGTTGCAAGAGGGAAAGTAGTTTTAAATCAATAGCTTCTATACGCAAGTCGTTTTTCACCTCAGATCAGATGAGTAGACTTGACTTTGCATCCGTCAATATAACCACCCCAACCCACTTTTTTGGCGGAGATCCGACGCTACTCGATCTGTTTTTAGTGAATGATAGCGACAAAGTTTTACTTTATGACCAGCTTTCAGCACCCGGTTTTTCCAAACACGATTTAATTTTGCTCACTTATAGTTTCATTTTCAAGTCTGTAGCATCCACATATAACTATCGCGACTTCAAAAATATTGAATACACCCAACTTGAAACAGATACCAGAAATATAGCCTGGGATAATATTTTTTACCTATCTTCATCCTCTATGCAGGTACGTCTTCTAAGTGATAACGTAGCCCAACTATTTAACAGACATGTTTCCTTAATAACTAAGCAAAATAAATTAGATAATCCCAATTGGTTCACGAATGAAATACGCGTCTTAATGCTGCAACGTGATGAAGCTTACAACACTTGGAAACGCTATCGTCTACCTGAGCTTAGACAAATTTACCAGTCGATTAGCAACCGAGTTGTGATGAAAATTCGGTCTACTAAGTTTCGTATGTTTTCTGCCAAACTGAACACATCCCTTAACGGCCGTCAGTTGTGGAATACTTTGCGTAGTATTGGCCTTAGTAAGCCCATAAAAAATCCAACCCATAATGCTGATGGAAATCATTTAAATAGAAAATTCGTCTCAACTCCCCCATTGGCTTCTCCCTGCATCCCTTTGACCCCAATTGATCTCTCTCCAGCCTCATTTGAAAGTATTAACCCTAGTTTTGCGCTCACTAGAGTTAACAGTACTGAAGTTGTTGAAAGTATACTTTCAGTAAGGTCAAATGCCATAGGTCTCGATCAAATGCACCCTTCTTTCTTAAAAATAATTCTTCCAATTGTACTGCCTCATATCACTCACATTTTCAACACAATTTTGACAACCGGGGAATTTCCAACCGACTGGAAACTAGCAAAGGTCTTACCCATACCCAAAAATGCTAATTACACTGAATTTAGGCCCATTTCAATCCTGGCATTTCTTTCAAAAGTTTTTGAAAAGATCTTAAAAAAGCAAATCACTGATTTTATTAAGGCTCATAATCTTTTGACTACCAGGCAGAGTGGTTTTCGGGAAAAGCATAGCTGTGTGACTGCCCTATTAAATGTCATTGAGGACCTTCGGCAAGCATTGGATGAAGATAAAGTAAATTTTTTAGTTCTTCTAGACTTCTCCAAAGCATTTGACACAGTGGTGAAGATAAACTTCGCCAGCAGTTTAACTTCTCATCTGAGGCTATAAAGCTAATTTTCCTATTTAACCGGCAGAATGCAAGCAGTTGAAATAGGTAATAGGTTATCTGACTTTCTTCCTGTAGCTAGCGGAGTACCACAGGGATCAATCCTAAGTCCATTGCTTTTTTCAATTTATGTAAACGATATTCCCTCTGTCATTCACAACAGCTCTTTACAAATGTATGCCGACGATGTTCAGCTGTACAGTAGCTACGTTCTTGGTCTCATTGAAGACGGTGCTTACCGAGTGAACCAGGACCTTGAAAAACTTTCGCACTGGGCTCAGATCAATGGACTGAACTTAAATCCTACAAAATAAAAGTGCTTGGTAGTATCTAAAAAGATTCTTGACTTGTCACACTTCAATAAAATAATCTTGAATAACTACATTGTTGACGATGTGGATTCTGCTCAGAATCTTGGAATAATCTTCACGCGCAATCTTACTTGGGACAAGCATATTAACAGCACAATTGGCAAGGTATATGGAGTGTTACAAAAACTCTGGGTATCTCAGACATACACGCCCATTAATCACCAGCTAATCCACCCACGATACGCCTCCTTGATATCTGAAAGTCAATTTTTCATCAATGCTACACGTCAGTGGAATTCGTTACCTCTTACAATCAGGGAAATATAAGCAGCAATAAATGCTTTAAAACAAAATTGCGACAGTTTCTATCAGTATCTTGAAAATTTCTTTCCATTTCCACTTTTCATCATATTATATACATTTTTTTTCTCTTCCTTTTTTTTATTTTTTGTTTTTCTTTTCTTCTTACTTTTTTTACTTTTCAATATCACTTCATTTCTATCTTCTTTATTTTTCTCGTCCAATTGCTCTCATTGTTATAATTTAATAGGTTAACACTAGTTTATAAGATATTTTATCTTAATGTGTATGGCCTTCGAATTAAAATAAATACTAAAAATACTTAATACTAAAGGTATAGCTGTGAGAAATGTAATAGGTCCGGGGCACCTCACTCTGTTGCGCCACCCAATTTACTTATTTTGCAACCTTGTAACACCGGCTAAAACTCCAAAAGTTTTTCGTTGATCTCCACCCTTGGGACCACTTGCGGCGCATTTCTTCGAGAAGTAGTTCGAGTCTAGGTTACGGGTTCTAGTTCCTCATCGTCCTCTTGTTGTTTCTTCGTCTTAAGAATCTTCACATCTTCTGCACTCGAATACTTTTTGGTGTGGGTCATAAATCAACGAATCTCCGTCACGAAAAGCTTCTTCTTTTTCCAATCTTGTGACAAAAATCGTTGAAATACCCGTGTTTGTTGAAGAGCTGTTTGATGTAATGTGCTTCAGCCCAAATCTCGCTTCAGTACAACAGAATTGAGTGTGTTGTTGCCAGAAGAAGTCTCCGTTTGCTCGCAAATGGTCCACCTAAATTTTCAATCAGTCTGGATAGATGTCTTGCAACTTTGGATGCGCGTTCAGCGGCCGTCCGTATCTGGTGCCAGAAGCTCCGTTTCATATGAGCAGGTGGTGCCCGTGGCCAATTGCTAGTTACGTGGAAATAACTGTTTCGAGCTCCAGACACATAAAACAGTGACTCCACGAGCGTAACCTTTAGGGAGCATTTGGCAAGTCCTCCGAGAGAAATCATAAGAAGCTCTTTCTCACTTAGCTGGAATCGCTAAGCATTTGTAGGTTACCCCACTCCTCGCAAAAACATGGTTAAGAGAAATGTGCTATGCACCAGGGTTTTCCGAGCTTTGTTGTGCTACATTACTTATTTTTATTTGTTTAATGATTTGGGTGGAAACACAAAGATTTTGCGCATGATATGAAAAGATATTCCCCATCCATAAACAGTAGTTAAAATTACTGTCTGAAGTCTGTAGAGGGCAACTTGACATCTTGGTCGGTGTATTTGCCTCTGAGATGTGATTGTAGTACCATACGACAGCTGTTTTTGCTGACACAATATGCATACCGCAACAGATGTCTTATAGCCTGCCTCAGTCAGTCAAACTCATTCATTTCAGCAGAGCCCAAAATGAAAGCTACCTTGGATGCTAAAAAGTGACAAATTGAACTCAGCTACTGCCAGCAAAATTGATTTATCAACCAAATGGGTCATCGTCGGTTTCAATTTTGTTACCAATTAATAAAAGTTTCGTCTCTCATTCAACATTTACATTAATGGAATTCCACCCAGCTGGATATCACTCACTGAGACATCTCTCACAGTGCCCACATTACTGTCTACATTGTATGCTTTAGCATCATACTTAGGGGCGGATAGAAGCCGATTTATTTGACAATCGAACACAAATCGCAAAGATGATGGATCCTAAAGAAGAGGGTCATCAACACACCGAAATAAAGAAATATAAGCTACTCACGAAATCAACACATGAAAAAAAAAAACCATAAAAACTTGTATGAGGAACTATTATTTTCGAATTCAACTAATTAAATCTTGAAATGTCTGTCATGTGATTAATAGTCGGATGGAACAACACGAATGAAAAATTCAAAAACAGATCGCTTTTGATTTGTTTGTTAACGAGCAGTTTGGAAATATGATCTTCGATTCATAATTATGGATGATCCAATGCAAAGAAGAGATGAAGGGACTTGTGTTTGATGTCATGTGCCCATGCAAGGTATTCAAATTTGAGAAGATAATTAGCTCAGTTGGAAGCAGGTTTATTTTGTGTATGGGGAAATATGAAACTACCGTTTAATGAGGTGAATATTGTTTGTAGTTATTTTTGGAGAATGGCGCCATAAAAAAAAGCCAAGCGGTTACTTGTGCGTCTTTGATGAAAAGCCGACCTTGAAGTATAATAGAGAATGACGCTAGCGTTAGGTAAAAATTTGTATTTCAGATTCAATTGAAGATTATCATCAGTGGTGTAAACTAAGACCAAAACTTTCAAAAATGAGTCTTATGCCAGTCAGAACAATTGCAACAACGCCAGATTGCGCTTTGGTTGTTTTCTGGATAAAATTTATGAAGGATTGTATATACTATAGTGGTCCGGCAAAGTCCTTCACAGAGTTTTAAATACAAAGCAGACATAACCGCCTTCAACAAATGCGATGGAATGGGCTGGACATGAAGACGATGGAAAACTCAAAACAGTGACATATGAACTTAGGCGACTGTTGCAGACAACCAAACCATCGCTTATTTGGGTGCGGATTTGTTGTTTAGAGGTAGACTCATTTTTATAAAAGCAATCTGTAAGCATAGCCTACATGACAAAACCTCCGAAAACAGAATCAGGTCAACGGATTCTTGTTGATTCTTGCGATTCTTGTTGTAAGACACACATGGTGCCTTCATCCCCAATTTATTAAAGTATGGCAATCCCAGATCAATCAACTCTTCAAGTAAATTGACCATGTTACGATCGACCCAATCGGACCACCACTTTGCTCAAACCAAGGTGCGAATGAAGACATCTCCAATCACAAGATAAGCCCAGCGCGTTTCCAACAAGACCAGTAAATCACATCAAAATGTGTTTTTGATCCTATGAGGATCTGTGTTTCACTCCATACCTATCAAAAGAGAAACCCATGGTTCGATGAAGAATGCCAAATATGCAGCCAAACAAGAGGCAAACATGTTGTTTATGCAGAAGAGAACTACTTCTACCTTTGACCATTTCAACGAGGTCTACGAAATTCAAACGTCAACACCAGAGATATAATTTTTCAAAAGTCTGTAAAACTACTCGATTAAATAAATGAAATAAGTAGGGTGGCGCAACAGAGCGTAGGGCTCCAGAACTTTTATCACAACCATGCCTTGTGAAGGAATGGAGGGACCTACGATTTTCTGCCAAATCCGGGGAGGACTTGCCAATTCCTCGCGAAAGGCGATATCTGCGGAAAAACATTACGATTACTTACTCGGCTTTTGCAGACAATATATAGACGTAATGATAAGGAGCAAGTGTGAGGTGGTAGGTGCTTTTGATAGCAAGCGGCAAAATGGGTTTGGAGGTTAGTGAGAGCAAAAAAAAGTTTATAGGTACTGTCATCAAACAAGGACAGAGAACACGAATTGGACAAAACGTCACGATACACAGACATTACTTTGAGGTGTATTCAAGCTTTTAAAGAAGCCATTGTCGAACTGAGCGGTAGGCTTTGCTTAACAACTAACTAAAATTTGTCCTGACTAGGCTAAAACCACTGTTATAGACGGTGAACCAACTGTTTAATATCCTTGCTCATCTCTGCAGCAGCGGCATTATAGGTCGCCAGTGTCTGGTTGTAATCTCAACCATTCTCGCTTTATCAGATCAAACTTTGAGTCGAAATTCATTAGAATCTTTCATTGGTTATACCTAGGCCCCATATTTATTTGAAAAAAAATTTTACACTCCAACAAAGAAGCACAGTAATGACGAAGAAAATACTTTACCAATGAATTTTTTTTTTTTTTATAATTAACGCGCACATCAAGTGGTTATGACTACCCTTATAACGTTATAAAAACACAGTGCGAGCATTTAGGAAAATAGGAGAGGATTTGAAAGGAGACACCGATGGACGTTGCTTTAGAACCTTTGTGAATCATAATGCAGGGGAAATACAGAGCCAGGTAGTATACAAATTTGGGTGGTGCGACTGAAATACGAATCTCTATACTTGACTGTACGCCCGAAATTGGGCTCAAGATAAAACTGATGAGCATTCCTAGCGAGGCGGGTGTTGCGGCTTAATTTTTTCAGGGGAGGAATGCTACTGGCTACTTCACCAGAGCACTGTTTGTGAAAAATGCGATAAAAAAGAGAAAGAGTGAGACAGGTAACGTTTCAATGATGTTCAAGAGAATCTATCGATTGAACTATCACCTATCAATTTTAACTCTCTATTTTGTACCCTATCAGGTAGGCGCAAAGATGTTTGAGGAACACCTGACCAGATATGGGAGTTGTACTCCAGTTTTAGGCGGATGAAGGCCTTATAAATTGTAGCCAGATCAGAAGGGATGAAGAACTTACTGCATCGTCTTAAAAAACCTAAGCATTTAGCAGCGTTTTTGGCGACTTCAAATATGTTGTCATTCCAACGAAGATCATCGTTTACACACATACCAAGTACTGACAGCTTTTCGGTTTCTTGGATGCAGGTGCCATTCATGGATAATGGCAATGGGGGAATGTTAAGCTTCAACGACAAGAGACAGCATCGAGCAGTTTCCATCTGCTCGGAAAAAGCCCAGCAGAATAGGAAAGATGGAAAAGTTTACGCAATGGTTTTGCCATCATAGATGAACACCTCTTCAGAATAACGGCGGGGATACCATCTGGACCAGCGGATTTATGTATATTGAGATCTTTGAGGACTCTCGCAACCGAGCGAGTTCGAGAAAATATCTGCTTCATCACAGAATTTGTAGACTCGAGCTCAGTTGGAGTCAATATGCTGTGAGGAAGTGTCGAGTTGGCAGCAATTTGAGCTGTCAGCAAATTGGCTTTGTCGATGGAGCTGACATACGGAGAGCCATTGAAGACAAGCGTTGTGACCGATGACGTGATGGTCGAATTCTTTATGTTCTTGACAAAAGACCAAAATTTTTTACTTCCTTTTGGACACAATAGTATTTTTTGCCTTACATTTTGGTCATGTAAAAACTTAGCCTTTTGTATTTGAGCATTACAGATATTTCTGGCCCGTTTGAACAAATTTCGATTTTCTACTGTAGGGTTATCTTTAAATTTTCGAAAACTACTTTCTCGATCCCTAATCGCCTCTTTACAGCTTGAATCAAACCACGAATTCTCTTTGGGGATGATACTTTTTGTTCTGTGAGGAACAAAGTTTCTCATGCCGTTGAGAATTACGTTAGATATCATATCAGCTGATGCGTCAACGTTTCCGTCGAGAAAGCACAATGACCAATTAAAATTTCGAAAGAAATTATTCAGGCCGTCCCAATTGGCTTTGTCGTATTGCCACACAATTCTTTTGGGGACTTTATCTTTTTTTACCGTGACGGAAGACGAAAAATCTACCGATATGACACAATGGACCGATTTGCCTAAAGGAGATGATACTATAACCCTGTATTTTTCGGTATGAGAGGTGAGAAATAGGTCAAGAGTCTTGACCGCATGGCCTTCAATATCTGGAGCCCGAGTGGGCTCATCAACAAGTTGAGTTAATTGGTTTAACTCAGCGAAGATCTCAACATATTCTCCTTCGGGTGATGTCTGGCCAGAATGTCGAAGCCAACGAGAATTGTGTACATTGAAATCGCCCGCAATTGCGATTTCAGTGGACCCGCACCGCAGCTGTCGTTTAAACAACACCTGATCGCTAAACTGATAGAAACAAAAAAGGCCATAAATTCTAGTTGGAAGGGTGTACTTGGTAAAAAATATGTAGCTCCGAGTGCCAAATATAAACTTTACGAAGCCACAATGAGGTCGATAATATTGTAATGCAAACCCAACATTTAATACCAATTTCCTAATCGAAAACGTTCAACCGAAAATACAAGCGGCAACACTAGTGTAAGTGTAGAAACATACCAGGAGGGGAAATGCTTGATAGGAGTGGAGAGTGGAGATCATGTTGAAATTACTGGGAAGTTCTAGATGTAATGTCATTCGATATATATAGGCCGCCGAGGCAACCAGAAGTCAGTTTTGATTATAGAATGATAATGTTAAGAGTGAGTTAATGTGATTATTGGTAGAGTTGAAATCGAATAAAGTAGATACTGAATAAAAGTGGTAGAATTAAATTGAAAGGTATAGTTTTATTTCTTGCGAACTAAGCGCACGTTACAATATGTTATGCTTGTCAGGTTTGGGAGTTCCTCCAATAAGGAGAAGTAGAAAAGTTTTTGAGGTTCTTTAATAAAAAAAATGTTCTGGCTCCCGGAAAACACGCCTACGTATATTTTACACATGGAGACTGATGGTGTTTCGCCGTTGTATATATTCTCATTCAAGATGCACCTCAATTATATTTTAAAAGTTACTGAGCTTCCCCCTCATCGTCTTCCTGGAACCATTGCAAGGCATCTACTCAACCATAAATTTCAGTTCTTTACTGAGTGGTCAACAGGAAGGATACTTGGAAACGTAGCTTTGAGGTGCTGCTTGCTAATTTTTAACAGGAGAGCTTCTTTAAATTTACGGTTTTGGCGAACCGGCGCAAGACTCGAAGTATGTACAAAGCCTACAACACAATCTTGGATCAAACAATTATTTTGATAATTGCTATAACCTAGAGACTATTTCAACTGTATTCAAAACGAAAGGAGAGTTACTGCATCTTAATTATCGACCGTAAAACACAGACTGTACACTCTGTAACCATCGAGTTAGAGAAGAAGTGTTCCATTTCCTAAGAACGTACCCAATTCTTGCTGTGCAATCAGAAGACAACGAGTGTACTCTCTGTAACCAACGAGCTAGAGAAGATGTGTTCCTTCCTAGGAACGTGCCCAATTCTTGCTGCAATCAGAAGACAACAGTGGGGAAAAAACCTATTAACTATAGATGAGACCAAGGAACATTTTAAGCAGTCACGTAAAAACAACGCTAAGATACCGGTACCAAATCCTGAATGATGCATTTTAATCTTACCTTCTGTACAGCAACCAATCTAAACATCTCTTTAAGATTATGAACGAATCAAAGACTTATTTGCCTATTTATTAATTCCACATAACTTGAAAATGTTAAACATCTACATAACACGTTATAGGTACTATCGATTTATTTATTTATTTGTTTTGTTAATACTCTTTTTTTCTGGCTGACGGCAAAAGCCATGCCATAATTGTGAAATTGTAAAAAACAACAAAAAACCTTTAATTTTGTTAAATAAAATCACACACTACTACATACTTCTATTGTTCGCTGTTCGTCTTCACATTCGAATACAAAGTCTTCAATGATGACTTTTCCCTGCCTGGCCTCTTGTTCTTCTTTTGTTCGTTAATTACTATTTTTGTCTCTTCCTCAATACTTGGAATTAAATGATTGACATTTAAGCTTTTGCAACTAACAAGATTCTATCGAACTTCTTTCATCGATGGATCAGATATCAAGAAAAAAACTACTGTATCCTACCAAGGAAACAAGAAACTCAACTGCAGGTCCACCCATCATCGTTATTTTTAATTAAAATTTCAGAAACCGTCCTAGATAGGTTAGCAGTAAGAACGAGGTGTTAACACATCATTCACTTGCATCGTTTCTTCCATAAAACTGAAGAAAAATGTTACCAGAGATGATCATTTACTTCAATTGAAAGCACTTTTTACCTTCTTGTTCTTGATTTCATATTGCTTTAGGGATGGTTACATGGCATGTCCAGCACACATGCATGTGTTCATTAAAAGCATCCATTTTAGTTTATTCTATTCTCTTTGGCAGTGCAAGTGCAACACGCCTATTCAGGAATATTCTGCTTCCTGAACATCACCATGTGAGCAATGGAATTCCTAATTGGTCACGCTGTAGCTAATTTTATAATAACAAAGCTAAGCACGCCCGCAGGTGCCCGAAATGACTGCAGCAACAGAATGGCCTTTTATTTGATTGCTCTGTCATGGTTCTTGTCTTCCTTTTTTCGCCATCCGCTGACATAGTGGCATGTGTTATTATTTTTAACTATGGGCTAGTACCTAAATTTTGTCACACAGTTTGAGTTGACTTTCCGGGAGGTTCCTCTTTTCTTTTTTAAAATATATTATTTGCAAATTGGCACTAATTCCATTTAGAGCGTGCCTCTAGTTGACAATTTTGTTCGACCGAGTTTGATTAAGTAGGTGTGGTTAAGCGAAGAACGAATATTTATTTAAATTTGTCCGAAATAGGTCACCAGTGGAGTCTGACGCACGTTGCAAAAATTTGATATAACAAATGCAGTATCCCATATGGTCTAGTGGCTTGGATATCTGGCTTTCACCCAGAAGGCCCGGGTTCGATTCCCGGTATGGGAATTATTTTTAGATTTTTAATTTTTGGAAATGTATGAAGGCTGGTACTTTATACTTACAGAGCTTGCTGCTGAGTAGATCATGCAAATTAAAACATTTTTGACTGTCGCTTTAACCACATTTTCATCAAACAGTCCTCATGGACGAACGTGCTTTTCTTTTTGCCAAAAAGTTTCATCTTTTTCGAGCTGAAATAAGTAAAATAAAACGAAAGGAAGAAAAAGTGCTGGTTCACTTTTCAAAACCTGTTGAACACGCTTCTCTCTAAGTTGGCAATAAATTATAACTTCTAGCGCGACACCAAATCGCCAAACTTTTCCACCAGAATTATTTTCACTTTGCACCTAGTTTTTTGTGGAAAGAAAAATTGCCACCGCATTAGTCGGTATCAGTATCAGCAGTGTGTTGAGCGCGTTCGTAAAGCCTCCATCGAACCTCCCTCTAGAGCAGAAGGAACGAAAAAAGGCAGAAAACGGTGAGATTGAAAATTCCACACTTTGGAAGGATGCGAAGATAAGTTTCTTTTTTTGTTCTGTGTGTGGCGGTATGTGTGTTTGTTTTCTTGGTGTTCCTATGTTTCTTGAAGCAGAAAAGCAACCATCATCAGTCATTTAGAAGTAGGAGGCAGACTTGCTGCTACTGTTGCAACTCTTACAGGTAGCTTCAGCAAGCGTCCTTGTATGCGCTGATGCGCTCCTTCTTGCATCCGCCCAGCAAATTGGCAAATATTTGCGGACGTAAAAGTGTTTGCTACTATTGATGGTGCATGGGCAAGATTCATCCAACCCTGCTCTTCAAGGTTGGTTTTCTTAAAGGACGTCTGTTGTTTTATCCTCTTTTATGTTCTATTTTCCATATACACACATATGTGTGTGATTCAGACAAACACTGCACTAATATAAGACCAAAGCTCATCAGCGTCTCACTTTATGTGTCCCCCATGGAAGCAACCGGAGAAATGTTTGTACATTATCCTTCTATGGTGCTGGTTTATTTTCTTCTATACCCGTGTGGTTGGGGTTCACTGAACTTTGATTGAAATATTAATTTTTAATGGAGAACTGTTCGTACTGATGCCCGGGTAGAGTGGAGTTTGAGTTTTCCCCAGTATCTTGGGAATATACGAGTACATTCGTTCCGGTTTCTTGTTTGGCCTGGCAAATAAGCCAAGAAGGAAAATTAATACTCGAATGAAGAAAACCAACGTCTTGATGCTATGTTTGTGTGTGTTATTGTTTATTGAAAGGATATCAATGATGAATTTTATGACGTTGTGCTGAAAACTCGAATGATTAATCATCATGCTGATGCAGGAGCGATACAGTTGCTTCCTTTTGGAATAAATAATTTTTGGGGCAAAGGAAGGAGCTTTGATGCGGTTGTCTGGTTATCCTCAGCTAATGGACTATTTTAGTACGAGGACGGGAAAAAGGACAGCAACCAATAGTGTAACTTCTGGTACATGTTCAAGTAATGACAACTTAACTGAAGGGTGGAGAATATGATATTCATCATTTCGCATTAAATTATTGAGTAATTATTGGAATGATGGCGATGTCGACGACGATGACGTTCGCCTTTTCAGAAAAGAATCAAAAATTGGCTGAGAAAAGTAAAACAATGAAGCCTTAGAAATTATGATGCCATGGAATATTGTCAATGACCGGATATGTCAAGTCTTATAGTTGTATGTTGTACCAAATAATTAAATTCGCGGGGATGATGATGGCAAGCTCTTATACAGACTACGTCCGATATCCGTTCTGGTCGTTCTGGGTCTTAGGCCTTGCAAGCGATGTCAGGCGCGAATTGTTTCAACAACTCCTTGAATATATGACTGAACTGACTGTCTGTTGGACAGCCCCCTTCTCTTATGAGTTTGAGTAGCTGCATTCAACTCTGATTTGACTGGTTCAACATTAAAGCCTTTTGGGACCCCAACTTTTTAAACGTTAAGGCATGCTTGGATGGGCCGATCTACTCCATCTAGGGATTTTTGAAAACAAACTGACTCTGCATCTGCAAACAATATCTCTTTTCAATTAGGTCAACCAGTTGATCGCTTATTTTTTTTTTTTTGTCACAATCTACTGTTGGTGGAATTTATGTTTTTTTTTTGTTTCAAAATTCAAAAGAAACACTCTCAGCAATTTTGGGTTTTTGTCACCAGCATGCTTCTTTTGATATAAGTTCCATTGAAGACGTTTAGAGACACGCAGTATATCTACCTAAACCTATATAGGTACGGTGACGCTTTTGATAACACATTTACAATGCTACCATGCACTGATCTTCGGCACGTGACGCATTTGATGCACCAACCTATGTTTAAGGAACTGGAGAAACAGTTTTCGGTTTTCAGTGAGAGTAGATATTGAGTCATCAAACTTTAAATAAATCGGATGATACCCACTTCCTTGCAAAAAATTCGTATTGACCTCTTTTGATTGTGGCAGCACGGTTGACAAAAGTTTGAACAGGAGCGGTGACCGTATAGCTGGGGTTTTTTGTATGAACAGTTTCCTCAACAGCTGTTTCCAACAACACATTCTAATTTTGATGAAGTATGCGACACTACGAAGGAGTTGGTTCATCAATTAAGAACTCAAAGCGATTGAGCCAAACGAACTTTTGTATAGTCTTTGGAAGACGATAGGCAAAATAGAGTTCAAATGTTTCGCGATTCTCACATCCAAGTTCAAGGAGGAGGCAGTCTGTTTTACTAATAGAACGGAAGTTACCTTATTCAGCCAATATATAGAAAGATAAGAGAGATACACGAGGATGAATGTTTTTGATCATTCGATCAAACTGATGTTAAAAGCTTTAATGATCGTTGCCTATAGGTGTTTGGGGGCTCTTGCAATAAATAATTAAGCTCTTCGATAACCAACATGGGTTTGTCGCTGAACTTACCCAAATAGAATCTAAACTAATGGATCGTGATTCCTTAGACGATTTGAATGTTGTGGTAGTTGACTTTGAAAAAGTATTCGATCGACAAACAGGAAACTCAATACATCCTATACACTTACAGTCGTATTTATAATCCCAGTGGAACAGTGTCCAACTCCAAATCGTATTTATAAACACTTTCATCGCTGTCTAAGGAACGCCTAACATTAGACACCGAAATTGGTTGTCTAAACTATGGCTAAAGTGGCATTTGCTACAGCAAAAAACAATTTTGTTCAACATGTTATAAAACACTGTTGAGAGCTCTAAGATCGAAAAAAATAAGTAGTTTGAGGTGCAAAAATACTACTTTCACAATTTAATTTATAAATTGCACAAATTTCATCGTTTTATGAGACTTTTTTTTTTTTAACTCAAAGTCAAATCAGCTGCTTTTTTGGTCTGGTTCAAGTGCTACGCCACAATCTTTCAGAGCCATTTAGTTGTTGCACTCGTATATCAAAACACAAAAAATGGTACTGCACGGATACATCATGAACGCCACCAGTTAGTTTTTCATTCGAAGTTGACAGTTTGAAGGGTTGTTTAGACAACTGTTGGAATGCAGTTATAAATACGAAATTGGCTAAGGGTTGTCCAACTCTTTAGACACCGAAAATAGACAGACAGTCGTATTTATAAAATTTGCTTAGAACATCCTTAGACAACTATCCAACTAGACGGTGTCTAAAGAGTTGGACAACCCTTAGCAAATTTCGTATTTATAAATGCATTTCAACAGTTGTCTAAACAACCCTTCAAACTGTCAACTTCGAATGAAAAACTAACTGGTGGCGTTCATGATGTATCCGTGCAGTACCATTTTTTGTGTTTTGATATACGAGTGCAACAACTAAATGGCTCTGAAAGATTGTGGCGTAGCACTTGAACCAGACCAAAAAAGCAGCTGATTTGACTTTGAGTTACAGCTTTTCCAAGTCTCATAAAACGATGAAATTTGTGCAATTTATAAATTAAATTGTTGAAAGTAGTATTTTTGCACCTCAAACTACTTATTTTTTTCGATCTTAGAGCTCTCAACAGTGTTTTATAACATGTTCAACAAAATTGTTTTTTGCTGTAGCAAATGCCACTTTAGCCATAGTTTAGACAACCAATTTCGGTGTCTAATGTTAGACGTTCCTTAGACAGCGATGAAAGTGTTTATAAATACGATTTGGAGTTGGACACTGTTCTAAGAGCTGTCCAAAGTTAGACATACTTTGGAATGGGATTATAAATACGACTGAGAGGATCTAGAGATCCGTGACCTTACTCCATTAAAAAAGAAATTGTGCGTTTCGCCCAGGTACGACAGTGGGCTCATCAGTTAGATGCTGTCGTACCCTTCTAAGACGCAAATTTTGTCGTACCTGGGCGAAACGCACAATTTCTTTTTTAATGGAGTAAGGTCACGGATCTCTAGATCCTCTGTCTATTTTCAGTTTTCAGCTCCAAAATATAAAAAACAATAACAAACCTTTTGTTTGTTATTGTAATTTTCTATCTTTAGACACCGTCTAATTGGACAGTTGTCTAAGGATGTTCTAAGCAAATTTTATAAATACGACTGTTATAAGATACCAAGATGTTCCGAATGCTTATATGTATGTGCAATGTGCGTATGAACGAAGATATCGATATGTAGGTATAAGGAATCACTGACAAAAATGTTATAGGCATGTCCAATTGGAGTTACCGAAAAATTTAAAGTCACAGAAGATGTAGGGTCTGCCTTATACGTGAGAGTTTCGTGGTTTCTGGATCCCTGAAACGCAGCCATTGTATTTGTGACTGAATGGAAGGGACCTTAAATTTTCTGGGGATTCCGAACGGCTAATCGAAAAAAAGCTTTTCATGGAATTCAATTTACCATCAGAGTACTTGCCAATTGTGTCATAGATTTGTCTAAGCCGACCAATACCAACTAGAAAACTACATGCGGTAACTTTCAAAATATCCATACCCAGATGCAAAGCATCCCAAATATTACAATTATTTTACTTCCAATTTTAGGTCTTGCATTCTTACAGAAATATAAACAAACTTTGAGATAACAATTAAATATGACAAAACGATGACAGAGAAACAAAAAGTGGGTCGTCCAATTCTGTTTGTCTGTCCGTATATGGATCTGCAACCTGAACCGATTGTCCGATTTTCTTCGAAATTCGCAGTTAGGCAAACCTACAGAGTGCGGTTTTTGGAATTGGGCCCCCAGGTTTTCTCATAAGGGTACCTCCCATACAACCATGCAACGAAAACTACTCATATTTCTAATGATTCAAAAAGCTTTCTTTTTAAGTCTAAAAAAGGTAGGTAGGTACCTCTTATAGCAGGCTTTTTTTCAAAAACGACTTAATGGCTAAGAAAATTTTGACGAAATCTTTTATTCAGGAAATCGTATTTGGTTTGAGAAAAAATGGAAACGACTGGGTTGCACGAACTTGCGATTGTGTGCTAATGTCAAAATCTTAAGGCTGAGTAAAAAGTTTTATTATTTGCTCTTAATATATTTGGTGATACACATTAATTATGAAAATTAAATTAAGTCACGCAAAATATTGAAAAAAATTTAATTTAATATTCCAAATACTTCAAGCGGAAATCTAAAAACGCCATTCTTTTGCAGTTGCTAATGCATATAAACCCTAAACATTTTATCAAAATCGTTAGAGCCATTTCTAAAAAAAACGTTTTTTTTTTTTTTAAATGAGGTTTCAAAGTTTCAAGTACACAAGTCTTAAGACCTTAAATTAATCAATTTTACCATTTTGAAAATAACAATTAAATATGACTAAATGATGAAAGAGAATACAAAAAAGTGTGTCCTCCAATTGTGTTTGTCTGTCTGTCCGTATATGGATCTGCAAACCTAAGCCGCTTGGCAGATTTTCTTCGAAATTCGCAGTTAGTCAAAACTAAATTTTTCGAATGTTTATAAATATGCAGTCTTTCTTAAACAGTCTTAAACTTCTAAAATATGAAAATTCGTCAAAATCGTGCAAGCCATTAGCGAGAAAGTCGGTTTTTAGACTTTTTCCAAAAAAGTTTCTTAAAAATAATAATTCACGTAAAATTTTATCAAAATCGTTGGAGCCGTTTTCGGGAAGAATAGGTATTATCATATCGGTTGTATGACAGGTACCGTTATTTCTAGCCCTAGAGAATCAATTCCAAAAACCCCTCTGTAGGCTGCCTCACAGAGCCTAACTGCAAATTTTGAAGAAAATTGGTCAAGCGGTGCTAGCTGTAAATCCATATACAGACAGACGGACATACAGACAGACGACAAACAGACAGACAGACAGAATTGTAGGACCCACTTTTTTCGTATTCTCTATTATAGTAATGTCATGTTTAATTGTTATCTAAAAAAATTTTTTCTGCACGATTGCCAGACTTGCCTTAGGACCTATAATCGCAAGTAAAAAGTATGTCTACATTTGGAGAACTTAAATTTTTGAAATTTTTTTTAATATTTTCAGAAAGGTATCTCTGATTTTTTTCAAATTGCTTGTGTAAGCATCTTATGGCAAGATCTCAAGGTTTGCATACCTATCTGTTTCTTAACAAACCTGTTTTTAAAAAAGTTGAAAATAAAAAACCGGGTTTTCAAAACACTGCTCTATTGATTTTGAATAAATTTTGAGCGTTTATATGTATTATCAACTGGAAAAAAATACATTTTTATTTTTTCGCTTATATCTTTTGCAATAATTACTTCGTTTTTTTTCAATTTTCATAAATAATGTGTAGTTGGCAAACCTGTACCACCAAATATAATATGACGAGTGCAAACTAAAGCCTTGTAGAGATTTTGATATCTATTGATTTTGATATTGTAGTTGTGCCCATTTTTTAGGTTTTGATAACTCCTTAAAATCTAAAATCTAAATTTTTAGTAGAGCTTTGAAGGAATGACCTTTAAAACTAAGACAGTTATTGAACATCAAATATTCGATAGGCCCTGCTACGATATCTTAACTCGTTTTGGACACATGGAGCCAAATGTTCTTCGGGAATTTCTAATTTGTTCTAGAAAGAAAAACTGTTTCCCCGCTACTCTGGCTCCTAGTAGTTAACCAAATCCTGGTTAAACTTGACAGGAGCGGAATAAAAGCAGTAGCCTATGCCATCGTCATCATGACTTCGGGAAAATTCACAACCACCCTTTGTGAACTTCTCCAGACAGCTCTAAACAAGCTCACCAGCTGAGCAAAAAACTGTGGGCTAAACGTCAACCCTACTAAAACAGAACTTGTTCTGTTTACGAGAAAACGTAACACTCCAGATATACTTCCTCCCTCCATTAATGGTATACCAATAAAATTATCTGGTACGGCAAAATATCTTGGAATTGTCCTTGATCGTAAACTTAACTGGAAAGAAAATTTAAAAGAAAGAGAAAGGAAAGCTCAAATCGCTTTCTACACTTGTAGTAGAATTTTTGGGAAAAAATGGGGACCTGGTCCCAAAACCATTCACTGGATGTATACATCCATAATAAGACCAATCCTCACATATGCCTGTCTAGTCTGGTGGCCATCATTAGAGAAGGCTCCAAACCTTAAGACCATGACCAAAATCCAAAGGCTTGCATGCATTGGCTCAACTAGTGCCATGAGAACAACACCAACTGCAGCTCTGGAAACCTTCCTGTCGTTAGCCCCCCTAGATCTTTTTACTAAGGAGATGGCGGCCAAAAGCGCACTGCGACTCAAACAATGCAACAATTGGAAAACAGGTATATCAGGCCATAGAACCATCATGAACCATACAGATATAGACATTCAAACAGACTATACCCCCTGCATATTGACCTCAATCTAGTGGCCCTAACAGTCTTTCCGACAAGAGAAAGCTGGGAGGAAAACAGGGTTATAAAAGGAAATCACATTTCCGTCTTCACAGATGGTTCCAAAACGGACGAAGGGGTAGGGTCAGGTATCTTCTCAGACTACCCCACCATGAATAGATCAATAAAGCTTCCCGACTTCTGCAGTGTCTTTCAGACAGAAGTACTTGCAGTGTGCGAAGCCGCGAAGCACTTAGCTACGCAAAACCTGATCAACAAAAATATTGACTTCTTTATAGACAGTCAAGCGGCCATTAAAGCTATCTCATCCATTATCACAAAATCCAGACTAGTAGACAGCTGTCGCAGTAACCTAAGACTGCTCAGCGAAACAAACACAGTTAGTTTAACCTGGGTTCCAGGACATCGTGATATAATTGGTAATGAAATGGCGGATAAGCTGGCTAAAATCGGGTCAGCACTCGAATCCAGCGAAACGAGCACCTCAGTTCTAAGGCCACTTGAGCAAGAAAAAAACAGAATCAAACACAATTTTCTGCCAATGACAGGTGGTCATCTTTAGAAACATGCCGAGTCTCTAGAAACCTTTGGCCAGATATTTCCAAGAAAAAAACAGAATTTCTACTCCAGCTAAGCAGACCTTGGCTCTCTCTGTTGATTGGCATTCTCACGGGACACAACTCGTTGGGTACACACATGAGGAGAATGGGCATTAGCACATCCGACTTATGTAGAGGATGCCAAGATGAGGAGGCAGAGGAGGGATCATTCCACTTCCTCTGTGAGTGTCCTAGCTTGGCCCACACTCGGAAAAAAACCCTCGGAGAATACTTTTTCGACGAACTGGGCGACATCTCAAGTCTCCCACTGAGCAACGTCCAGAAATTTACTCAGGGCTCCAAATGGTTCAGTGGGAGTTCCCTACCACAATAACCATTTACCTTTCCAATCCTCCCATTTCCTCATCCTCTGATTTCCCGGGGAGCACAATGGATCCTTGAGATCCGAGTAAGGTGTTGCCACTTGTGGCTGCACCCCCCATTCAACCTAACCTAACCTAACCTAAGAAAAAACTGTTGTGCATTCATGTACTTTTAAAAACCTCAAGAATGTTACTTGAGTTTTAAATTGATGTGCTTTGTCCTTTGTGCTACCCTCAGACGCGTACCAACTTAAAAAAAAAAATTATCAATCATAGAGAAAATGCCAAAAAATTTCAATAGGTATACTTGAACTGATCCATTCCGCCAAATATTCTCGCATCATGGGTGAAGCAATCAAAAATGAACTCTACCAGTAATATCTGGATGCTAAGCGCCAGTATAGGTTCCTCCGTATCTTCTCCGTAAAGTATACAAGACATCACCGGATACTTAATCGGTAAAATTGCACTGTGTAATTTCTTAAGTGCACTATTGTACAACAGTTTTGCCTAAAATGCTTAGTTAAAAGTTTAAAAAAAATCTCTTTTCAAAAAACAAAAATTTGAAAAGGCTAAAAAGATCAATTTACGATTGAGATAAAAACGTTTCCAGCTATGCACAAAGAATCTCCTCTCTTTTTTTCTTTATTTGTATTGATTAAGCAAGTAAAAGACAAATCGGCTTGTAATCGAAACCTTCCAAAACCCGAATGAGGGCACCCATTTCAAGGCTCAAAGAAGTGAGTTCTTTTCATTTCGAAACATCAGATACACATGTTAATCAAAGCTACTCAAGAACCGACCCAAATATCATATCAAAAGTCGAATCAAGTGTCAATTTATTCACCCACCCAAAACTATAATTCTTTTAAAATAAATTTATTACCTTAAATCTCACCTTTCAAGCCATTGAACAAAGCTAATTTGAATACTATGAGATAACCTCATACCATTCAACAAATTGAGTTCCATCAAAGCTATGCATTCATTTATCACAACAACAACAAAAATACTTTCTTCTGTCAGTGTTTTTGTTCAGCAAGTTTTTCACTTGGGTGAGCTTTGTGTTGTTGTCGAAAGCGGCGGCGTTATGAGTGCCGCTTCAATGTTTTTGGCAGTTTTCCACTATACACCTACATAAAGGAGGCATATACTTGCCAACCTGCCGCAATGCTAAAAGCCCTTTGTGCAATTGATTTTGTTTGCTTTGCTATAGGTGAAGGTGGTGATGATTTAAACACACCTTCGACCCCCTTTTTCCAATTCAATTGCACGTCATTTCCTCTTTCACAACGTTCGCTCACCCGCCAGCTCACTGAAGCTCACATTAATGTCTGACAGCCTTTTCATTTACGAATGAGTGAATCTTTCATAAATCTGGGCCGAAGTTTTGCGCCGTATATTGCTATGTATGAGTACCTACTGCGCGGAAAAACCAATGCAGAAACAAAAAAAAAAAAAAATGACGTAAAGAGAATAATAAAGGAAAACTATACGTTTTCCCGCCAAAATGCATCGATTTTATTGTGCACTGAAAGATAACCGCAAATAGCTATCAATGGGAGACGTTAAGAGGATGTGATTGCATTTGCTTCAACTTCATGCAATTGGTTTAAACGAACCTGGAATGAAAAGCCAAAAGAGGCTTTTTCATCACAAACCAATGCAGAACCAACACACACAGGGTGGAGCTACCACCGGCGCCGTTTGGGGCCCGTTTGTGTTTTAGAAAAGCTTAGACACGACTTTTGATTAAAAGAATAAATTGTTTTTATTTCCAGAATGTTTTCAACAAAAGTTTGTCTGAAAGGAGGTACCTTTGAATGAAATGTGAATATCCAATTTATAACCAAAGAGCCCCACACTTGTCCTTTGACCCATCTTCAAGTAGTTACAGCCCTGTGAACACGTTCAAGCACCACAACGTGCGGTTGAAAACCTAAAGAGAAAATTTCATAGAAAATACACAGCGATGCGGGAGACTTTCGAGAGGAGGAGAAGAGCCAATAGGAAAAACTCTGCGCGAATCAATGTTCAAACAAGGAACTAACGCTGCCTTTAGTTGAGGATTCGATTTGAGAACTTAGAGGTGGTTGAAGCGTGGCTATGTTTTTGCAAAACTGAACTGAAACATGATGTTAAGTGACAGGCAGCGGATGGTTTTCCAATTGTGCATTTGCTTATGGGTGCATTTGGTTTTGCACAGTAAAAGGGTTATTTTCTTTCTGTTTTTGGATCATAGATGTGCGGAAACTGGGTATGACAAGCAGACTATATAAACTTACGAGGACCCTTGGTGGATAGACTTTTTTTCATTTGTATGTACCTATAGAGACGCAATTGCATTGTGAGTCATTTGACTCACCCAATGCCCAGTCCGGCTGGTTAGTAAAAGGGACGGTTTCTTGATGGAATTGTTCAATTGGAAATGAAGTAGTTTTTATGGTTTTGCATTCACCGATGTTTGTATTTTATTTTTTGTTTCTATGAGTAATATTTGTAGAATTTCTACTTTTACTTAAAATTTTGACAGATGCGTGTAGGCCAATTCGACTTAGCCAAAAAGTCGTAAAATTTGAGTGAAGGTCTGGGACTCTCTTTTAAACAGCCATTTAAGTATCCTGTTTTCTGTCAAAACATCGCACTAGGTTGCGATGCTCTAAAAGATCTCTCAGCAGCTTGCTCTAAAAGATATCGACTTTCTCTTATGCCTGTGACGCGTATATCTAATTTAGGAACCAAGGTAAAAAATGAACCACATCCTCGTATGGTCTAGGTACTATGGTACTAGGGTTTCTTACAAGCCATGTCCATATCCTTAGCAAAAACAGTCCTTCGACTGGACAGTTATTATAGATGCCATTAATGCTCCGGTCTCTCTACTAGATGTGTGTCACGGGCTCAAGACTTCTCTGTTTCTTTACTCAAATAATGTTACGAAAAACTCATTCAAACATGACTTCGTCCAGCCACAGAGTCAAAAGATAGCTCCCTCCTGTCCATCAGGAACTCATTGATATCTCGGTTATATCGTTCTGCTTCGGTATTGCTGTTCTTCTGCCAGTTTAGTTCGAATTTTGGGTGAATAATTTAAAATCCCACTCCCAGGAAAAAAAAAAAAAAAATGGATGGAGAGTAGCTGGAATTTACCATAAGAGGGCGAGAAAAGTACAAATTGAAAGGAAAACAAAACACTGAAAGTCTCACTTTTTATCCTTGTTTTTGTCAGACATCATGATGAGATGAACAAGAAAAAGGGCTAACAAACGAGGAAAAAGAACCTTTATACCTATAAGTCGAAAGGGGTACCAGAGACAGACAGAGCAGGGAGGTGGGAGAGGGCTGAGTCAGATGCCACCCCCTCGAATGTTCGTTCATTTGTTCGGATTCGGTTTTACTCTCGCTCATTCATATGTATGAGGCAGCAGCACCCGACGACGACGACGCCACCACTGCCGCTGCTGGTCCCTTATATTTTTGGATGAGAATGCTTGGCTTGGCTGTCGACGAGATGGATGAATGAATGAGGTTTCTATATGTGGCATTGGAGCCCCAAACCACTTGTATACGAGGGCTAGGAGAATGAATTGCGCAAAAAACATATGTTTCATTCCGTTTCCAGAGAAATCGGTTTTAGGTGGCAGCCCGAGTACCCTTTAAGTGGTAATCATTTACGCTTTGCAATTGTGTTTTGGGATGGAAGTTTTTTGAAGACTTGAGTGACTATCTTGGTTATAAGGGGGTTGGGGGTTTGTTTTATTATTCTTTATTTCCTCCCGTCATTCTGCGTGTTTGCTTAGGGTATGTCATTGTCTGTTTGGGGGTGTATTTTTTTTTTTTCTTCTTTTAAGTGTGACAAACCAATAATACAAGAAAAATATTTACTCACTCAATCGGAATGGGCTTTGGACGAAGGGAGATTCGGAGTGTGAAGTTTTGTAGAAGCTTATACATAAACAAATAAACTGAACGCGGATGGGGATGCGAATTGTAATAAAACGGAGAGGCACGCACTTCTGTGCAAAGTACAAACACCTTAGCTAATGTATTGAATTGTTCGTTTTTCCGCTTGTAATGCAGTGTGTAGGTGTAACTTTTGGATGAACTGCGGGCCAGATGAAATATTTTAACGTTTTCCTCGCCTTTTTTGAGTGTGGGACAAAGAAATATTTCATGGGAAACTTCAAAGCCTATTAATTCGCAAGAACAGTAACGACTTATCCGATCTCAACCAGCAGGATGAACATTGGTATACCAATCGCTATTAGCAAACTCCTTCTACAGCCATGGATAAAAAAACAGCAGCTGAAGAAAAATCACTATAGGTACTTGTCTTGCTACAAAACAGTTCTAGCCAAAAATATATTTAAAACGCACAAGACAATTACTATCCCTAAGCAGATTGCACAAAAAGCTCCGTAATCAGTGTCATTATCGGTCTTTGCATCATTAGCAGAGACGTCATAATACTTCGGTGTTCTATCGAACGACTTCTTCAGCAGTTTTTTGGACGAGAATGAGAAAGAGACAATCTCACACCTCCTCTGTGCATCTTCTTCGATGATCCTTCCGATGATCCAAGTGATCTGGTGAACACAGATACCCTATAACGAAACCACTTTATTAAAAGTTCCAAATGATTAAGTTAATTGAGGAACTCATGACATTTCAGATATGGTATCACAACGGACCTAGTATGGATCTAATGGCGCTTTCCATTGGTTTCACTCGGGGAAACACTCATTTTAAAAGCCAATGGAACACCCAAAATAGTTTCTATTCAGTTTAACGTAATTTCCATTGTGTGAGTGAAACACCTATGGCTCTTAAAAAATATTCCTTAAAGAAACTTTTCATTTTGACATTTGAGTAACATGTGTTAGTGCTTCTTGAGTCGATTCTCATTTCAAATCGAGAAGCGGCTGTCACTCCTCAGAATCATGAGAGGCGTTCTTTTTGCACCAATGGAACGGTTTGAGAATGCTTCTGGACGCTCCTGGACGGTTCTTTTCGTCCAATGGAAAGTGACATAAGTGTGTCAGTTGTATTCCTGACAGCCATTAAAACCTAATCCAATCCTTTCTCAGCGTTCACATAGAAAAACTGTGATCTTAGAAATAGAAGTTATGTAAGAGGAAAAGATTTTAAAAATAAATGCCACAAAGGCGCCTTCATGTTGAATGTAGATTAGATTATAGATTAAGGGGACGCGTTGAGCTTCTTCAGCTCTGGGCACTGCAGTGTCTGAATGAAACCTATTGTGCAAGTTTTTAGGGATTTCCTTCCTATTGAGGTTCAGTTGGAATTTTGATGTTTTTTCAGTATTCTGGCAAAAAGAGTTTTGAACAGGTTTGGCCAGATGAGATACGCCAAAGCTTTATTTGATTCTTCCAGCAAGATGCTCTTGGCAGTGTTTTTGAAGGTGCTTTTATTTACACCACATGAGGATTCATGTCCAACTAATGGTTTAGATGCGCCATCTTTAGCTAAGATGTCTGCCTTCTCGTTACCATCATAGCCTTTGTGTACTGGGATTCAGTGCAGGATTTCAGCGTTTTTCCTTTGCTAGTTCAAAGAGTGACATGACTGTCTATTGGACTAGTTTGGATCTTATGACAGGTGATCTTAACACCTTTAGTGTAGCTTGGCTGTCTGAGAAAATGAATATTGTTTTGTTTTTCGTGTTTGATGAACATATTATTCTCGAACTTTCGTTAATGGTAATAAAGACCTGCACCAGTCTCCATTTTTTGAGCCGTCCGTATACCAACCAGACCATGTTCTGCCTTGATAAGGATGAGGCTTTGTGCTCTCCCAGTCCTCCCTAGGGAAATGATAATGGAGGAGTTGAGTTTGAAGTTGTACCTACATGGGAATAATAGCATCCAAGCATATACTAAAAGTATTAAGTTTTTCTAGATTTTCCATTGTCGAAAGATGTCCTTTCGAGTTTGGATGTGTCCTTGATGGAAAAGACGGTGTATCGGTAGTCTTGCTTCCATTTTTATGAAGAGGTGAATTGGAGGTAGTCCTACAATGACGATTAGAGCGTATGCTGGAGTTGTACGCATGCATCTAGTAATGCATGTTGTTGCCAATCTTTGAATCTTTTCCAGTTTTTGGATTGCCGTTATTTCTTTTGTTTTTCTCCACCATACAACGGCTGGGTACGTAATTGTTGGTCTGACTACCAGCGTATATAAGTAGGTCGTACATAATTTTAGGATTAAAATCCCAGTTTTTCCCGCATATGCTTCGACAAGTCCATAGGGATTTGGTTGCTCTGCTGGAAATTCGTTCTAGTTGAGAGTTTCATGACATTTTGCTGTCTTGGATGATCCCAAGGTATTTTGATTCATTGGAAATGGTATTGTTTACCCATTGAGATTGGACTGTGTTTAGAGCTGTCTGAAGTCTTCTTGATGTTAGTGTTTCTAATGAGCCTTGTATAACAATTGCTAGATCATCTGCAAATCCCACTTTATAAATACCTTGGGTTGCAAGTAATTTTAGTAGGCTGTCTACAACTATTGACAAAATGAGTGGTGAGAGGACTCCACCATCCACCTTGTGGGCAGTTGCTAGTGCTGAGATTTCCACTTCTTCGATATTGCTGTGGATAATTCTGCTGTTTAGCATGAACATTATCCATTATACATTATGTTGAATGTAAGACCTATTGAGTTTTTCGAGCTAATCACAACGGCTGCCCCGCAGAACAATAATGTTCCAACATATAAAACCTTTTTTGAAGTAAAGGTCCTGAGTGGGCACAGATTTTTCCCTTATTTGAAAAATGAACGACAAATTGAAGCAGAAAAAATATTTACCGATATCAAGCTTACGATAGGAAATCGTTTCCCTCTATATAAAAATACTTAACCTCAATTGTACTTTAAGAGTGTTCGCATGTCCCTAATTCCTTCTTCGTAATTCTTAAAGGCGAAGAGTAAATAGAAGATTCGAAAGTAACTTGGAAGTTATTGTAGAAACCAATTGGAAGAATTCAAACTAGTTAGTACTTTCAACATTCAAAATAAGAATCATAAAAAGATTTCTATGAATGATTCGAAAGTAAAATTGTGTTGTAATGTAAAGCCCCAGCAAAGTCACGGGCTCTCAAAACAATCAAAAATTAACATCAGGTCAACCAATGTGTTGACACTACCGTGGATAAGCGCTGATTCAGGTCTTGAGAAAGATGTCTGACATCCTTCCCTTTTCACCGATTTCGTCCGTTTGTTCCGTAATGGAAACTAAAAAAAAAAAAACACAAATAATTAAATCTTCCATTCGCAGTTTTGCGGTACATACCCGTGGGGTGCTGGTTAGTTTGTATACGCTAGTTAACCCAGAGGTTTGTGGTTCGAATCCCAGCAGAGAAAAAATGTTTTTCAACGGGCATCGCCTTTCGCGAGGAATTGGCAAGTCCTCCGTTACTAAATTCATTGCTATGAAATGCGCTTTCTCGATCAGCCGTTCGGAACTGGCAGAAAATTGTAGGTTCCTTACATTTCCTCACAAAGCATGGTTGTGAGAAATGCGTTAGGACCTGGGACTCCTCGCTCTGTTGATGTTTTTTTTAACCGCAGTTTTGCACTCCTGCATCACTTTGGAAGTAATGGTTGAGCAGAGGCTTAAGCAGAGCTTGGCTATCCTTGCAGGCACAAAGACGTCTTTCCATTTAACCAATCTTCGTTACGCAGCTTTAAGCCATGGATGTACGTCTCTGCTTTGAATGAGTATGAGTTTTTATCCTACGAGGCTGGGATATTTGTATGTCATCGTTCTCCACAAAGTATCTATAACGCCAGATTCATCTTCGGCTTTGGAAATATATGTGAAAATTCTTTTCTTGTCCAAATTGTAGGTTCCCTATAATCTGTCCCGAACCGGAGGAAAGTTTTCCTTGTATTTTCGACGCTGTTTGAGCCTGTGGATTGTCGGATCGGTTGATAAGCTGCTCGGGAAATCCACACTACTAAAGTCTTAACTTTGGCAGAGACCACTTTCCTTGGAACTGGAAAAAGTGTTTAGAGTACATCCAATGATGATCAAGAAGAATAAGTAATGCGCGAGAGCAGCAGAGTGCTGGGGAAGGCCCCCATACAGTCGAGACACATTATTCTTAGAAATCTTCCGAAAAATTGGATAAACGTATTTACGCGAGAGCTTATTCCACCAAACAATCGACGCAGTTTGGACCAAAGAAGCTTGTTATCTTAGGACTACTCCTTTATATTTGAATCCTTTTGAGGACGGAATGTTGAAGTCCTTAAGAGTTAATTGGTTCAAACCAGTCAACCTTCAGTCAACCATGTCGTGAGGAAAAAAACAATAAGATCGGTTCTAACAAACCTATTCTCAATCAATTTAAGCGTAGCTCTATCAGATGCCCACCGTAAAATCTTTTACACATTCAATCTTTATAACATGTTTTTGAAGTGCGCGGTCGGTCTCAGCGGATTTTCAGAGTTGATACACATTTTGGATCTGAAACAGAGGGTGTATCTAGAGTGCTCTTTTACATACGAAAACTTACACTTTAAGCGGGAAAGAGATCGGACTGATGGGACTAAAATTCTCCGCGTTTTTACCTGAACCTAACTGAATAAAAATGTTAGCTCAGTTTTACATTCTCTACAGTGTTACTATAGGCAAAACCGAAGAAAATTCTCATGCAGCTTAAAAAACAATCTTTCCAAGTGATAGGATTCAATATTTGTAAGTGTCTTTTGAATGCTACAAGGATATCGAACAATGAGGTTGAGGTTCTTTATCAAATATACTTGAAATTCTCATTGTAATCGCGGGAAAAAAATGAAAAACTTGTTTCCCTTAACCATGTCTAAGAGCATTCAGAATGTGACTAAAAGTACTGGTCCTTTATCCTTATAAATTTATTTCCGACAAACAAAAAAATAGAGCAATAGAACTTTCAACTACGCTACAAAAAGTTTCATCCAATCTTTTGTGTATACCTTGAAGCCACCCGACTTCACATTTCATGGTCCCATTAAAAAACAGATAGTATATCTTGAGACTCTCCCACGCAGAGATGGTGAAACTCAATATCAATATTCGCTGTAGGTTAGCTAAACATTCTCTACACGTGATGTGAATGAAACACAAGACAGTCATCAGTTATCAAGAAAACGAAGGTAATTTTCCGGATGAAAGTGATCACCACCACTATAGCCTCCCAAGTGCGTCTAATGAGCAAAGTGTCACTCTTCTACAAAAAAAAAAGAAAGACAAAAAAGTGGGTCATGGGATCATGACGTTGATGTTGATGATGACGACGTCGTCGTCCATTGAGAGTCTAGAATTTATATCTACAGTTGATGTTGATGCAGTTACCCCAATGGGTATATGTCACTCTGATGTCTGTCGAATAAATAATGACAAATGAGTTTCTTTTCCCCAAAAAATTAATAAAATAGAAATTGTTGAAACAAACTTCGTGTAGAGTGGATTTTTGAGCGATTGTGGGGGGTCAATTGGTCACCCGGTTAGAACGAACCATTGGATGTTGCTGTGTTAATGGTGGTTAACTAAGAATTTGTATTCATTTATTTAAATCGAGGATTTTGATAGTGATCTTAAATGGGGTGAAGTCAATTCACATGGGAATATGTCTCTTAGATTACAAAGGCTATATGAGTCGTTAAAAGATAAATTGGATTGTTAAAACGGTTTATATTTGTATAGTCTTCTCATGAATCCAAATCAGTTACAATCGAAAGAAAAAGTCAGTCGTTTATTTGTTAAAGGAATTATTGTTTTTTTTTTTTTGTAAGTTTTTTCAATTTAAACCATTAGATACACCGATGAAGACTTATGAAATCGTTTTGCTTCTTGAAGCTTTGATATGAAGACGACAATTTTAGAAATCATGATGGGATAGACTCTAACAAAGGCCACTAAGTTTCTGGCGCTGAAAATTTCAACAAACTATTTGCTGAATTGTTTGCTTCACTTCGTAAGGCTCTGTACCTTTCTTGTACCTGTACCATCTTTACCACATTTTACGAGGAATTCACAAGTCATCCGTTAGTGAATTCATTGCCATGAAAAGCGCTTTTTCGATAAGCCATTCGGAACTTGCAGAAAATTGTAGGTCCACTCCATTCCCTCACATGGCATGGTTGTGACAAATGCGGTAGGACTCAGGGCTCACCGCTCTGCATGTATGTATGTAGTCTTGGATATAGCGAACCAGACGGGACAGCATTATACGATGACAGTTCGTATTAGCTCCCAGCAGTAATTTTGTTTTTTGGCTTAATTCACTCCTTTTGCGCATCAGTGGATGGATGCAATGGAAAGCGTAACAACTACAGTGACCTGCGGATTGAAAAATATCAGTTCGTTTAAGTGGACTCCACCTGCTTCTTTGGTCTGAGTTGTGATCTGTCGGGAAGGTTGATGCTGATGTTGTGACAGTTTGTGGCAGACTGCGAACGCTTAGTCCTTGTAATGGGTCTTCGGATGCAAATTAGTTGAGAGATGGCTGAACTAATTTTGAATTCCCAACTTTGGTAGTTCTCTAAGAGCTTCCCTATGTACGGTCTTCGACCCTACAAGCTGCAATCACTGGTGACATTGGGTGCGCGTACGTCGTGAAACCATTCGCAAAGGAAAGTTGGCTGTGTTTTGTGGTTGTTTTTGGTTTGAGCTTAATATGCAAAGAAAAGGTCCTAGATTAGATTTAAGGATAAGTCTGTTGATTCAAACAATTTCGACTGTATTCTCAACGTCGAAAAACACACAAATGTAATTAGGTGATTATTGAGATTTCTTATGACGTCCCTATATGAAAGTTCAGGAGTGGATGGACAGTGCTGTGTTTCTCCTAACCCAAATCCAAACCGCATATTGGGAATAATGATCTCTTCGCTGAAGAATGCCTTGAGCCTAAGAAGATTAAGATCGTCCAGAATATTGTCAAAAACTGTGTTTCCTCTTTTAAGCAAATCCACAAAAATTCACCTTCTTCCAGCACTCAAGAAACTGGTAATTGTTGTGGCTGTTCTTCATAACTATAGCCAGGTAGATCATCATCTTCTACGAAAAATCTTAGGACAAAGTTTGATATTTTGTACGTTCCAGTTAAGATTTCGGGCGCCCAAATTCGATCTCCTGGATTCTGTGATCTTTTGGCAGGCTTTTCAGAATTATCTGCAGCTAGTGCAAGTGATGAAAAATATCGTGCGACATTAGCATGTTTATTTGATGGCGGTATCGATTGTTTGTTAATGTACCTGAAGTAGGCTAAGGACATTTTTATTCTTAAACAATTAATTAAAAGCGAAAGCAAACCAAAAGCAGAATTTTAGCGGTTTCATGGGTTTCAAGCTCTCAAGGTAGAAAATAATATGGCCTATTTACAATAATTTTGTGGTTTTTATAGAAAACTAGCTGACCCGCCCCGCGTGGCTCGGGTACTACGGTGATTTAGTGTATAGCATCGATTCTGCAATATTTAGATGAAAAGAAATCTATGTTACAGAGGAATATTGAAGCATTCTAAATTTGAAAGAATTTTGGAAGTCCGCTCATCAGTTTTTATGTTCTACTTTACATTCCCATTCCCATGGGAATATGTGAGTGAAATAAAGTGCATGCTACTCGTTAATAATGAAGCACTCTCACAGTGAAATAGCTTTGGTTATTGCTTCAGTATCGTAGTTGTTAGTTTTTTTTCTTTTGAAAATGGTCCCGTGTTTTCGAAGTCCCCAGTTATATTCCCGTTTTCGTATGTATCTCATACATATCTCAAATATTTGAATGAAATAAAGTCCATGCTACTCGTGGATAATAAAGCACTCTAACTGAATTGGTCCTGAATTTTCTTAGTTCCTGGTAACGTAACGTAATTTAATAAAGTCTATATGGGCGAAACGCATAAGGAGTGAAGGTCACTTGAACTTTTCATTTAAATTTTAAAAATCAACACTCCGTAAGAAAACAATAAATTCTTTTATTATTTTTCTTTTTCTCAATAAACATCGGCCAGGCCACGGGCAGACCTTCTCTAGGTGCAAGAATGCAATCCCATTCCCCTAGAAATATAAAGTTTACTGTATGTTTGCACTGTAAACTTTATATATGTGTCGACAAACATCGACCAAACATTTCGTCTTAGAAAGGTACAAACAACATCTAACTGATGAGCCCACTGTTTGTACCTCGGCGAAACGCATAAGGAGTGAAGGTCACTTGAACTTTTCATTTTGATTTTAAAAATCAACACTCCGTAAGAAAACAATAAATTCTTTTATTATTTTTCTTTTTTTCAATAAAGTCTATAGTCTATGCTACTCTGGGATAATAATTCACTTTATCGGTTATGGAATTTTCGAAATCGGTCCAGTAGGTATTTTCAAATGTCCTGGTTATGTTCTCGTCCCCGTCCCTTTTCTGCTGGAATATGGGGATAAATTATAGTCTATATTTTTCAGGATGAAAACTATTTATCCTCCAAGTTTTATTCAATTCGGCTCAGTGGTTTTGGAGCCTATTCAATACAAACAATAAGTTCTCGTTTACGGTTCCGTTTCGTTTCCCGATATCGCTATGAAATATGGCCTATGTTACTTTTGAAGCCCTAGAGTCTAGACCATGTACCTTTCTATGTTCCAAGTTTCATTGAAATCGGTTCGGTAGATTTGGAGCCTATTGAATAAATAAAAAATAAAATATATTGAATACAAACAAACAAACAAGTCTTTCCTCTCCACTGAAGTGTAAAGATTTTCTTAAAAAAAAAAATTCGCCTTTGTGGCATCAATTGCGTTCGCGTGGACAGCAGAAGTGAAGCGAACCTACTTAAGTTGAAAACATGAACTAGAACTTGAACGAAAGAAAATTGCAAAAAAAAAAAATTAAAAATCGATTTTTTGTAAACATTTTTACAATCTTTTTTAATCGATGATCCTTCGTTCAAGTCCTTGTAAATTGTATTACGATGACCTGAGTTAAATTTCATCAAGAGTAAATAATTTCTAAGTAAGTAATTCATTTATTTGTTTTTTCATAGTCGGTTTATAATACAATGAATGAAATTAAAGCTATGGCATTGCTGTCAGCTCAATTTCATCAAGATTGAGTAGTTTTCGACGCATCTTGTCCCCCAATTTTAGAACACTGTTCCAAGCAAAACATTTTTAAATTCTTGAAACTTGAAAGTTAAGGCTTGCTGACCTCGAGTGAATCTTCAAAAATTTTACTCGTACATATGAACTTGAAAATTAAGTACAATAGGTATTCTAGAGATATGGTAAAATATTATTGGGAAGTAAGGTCGTGAAAGCCATATAACCTCTTAACTGTAAGTAAAAGTTGATATGCTTTAAAAGTTCATTAGAAACAACAGGTGTCTGTTGCAGTTGACTAGAAGTGACAGAGGATTGCAATTAGCATTTGAATGACGATTGAATTGAAAAAATTGACTGCAGTGTAAAGTTGCTTGGGAGTGGCAATTTGATTGTTGACGATAAGTGATTAGGACTCTACGACTTTCGGCTTTCTGGGCGAGTCATTTGGATATGCTCATCATCTCAAGTAATTTTTTTTTTCAAACGCTACTCTTTATAGAAGAAATGAGAGATTCAGAGCTCAAGCTGGAGAACAAACCTCATTCTGACTGCTATTTCTTTTGTGCCTCATCTTTCTGGAGCATAGAGGAAACTGTCTTATTCCATCACCAGTCTTCCGCTTCCGTTAAATCAGTCAAACCACCAATAGTACAGTTACGAACGTGTTCGAACCATGTCTTCAATAGCGTGAAAAAATAAAATCGTTAAAATCATAACATCTTTCCCATTATCAAGTTTTCTACTTTCATAGATGACACAACACTAATCAAACATTGGTGCTAAATTGAATGGGCTTAGTCCACGACCTTGACTCCATAAAAATATATAATATGTACATACCTACACCACTACTGGTGGTCGTCGTTGTCAATTCCACAGAAACTTGAATTACCATGAATCAAAGATTCCAACTAAAACCCCCAAAAAATAAAAATTGGCGAAAATAATAACTTCCACATGCTCTCAACAGACCTGACTCATCAGTCTTCATCTGTCTGAGCTGGTTCCTGATCTTATCTCCAATTTTTTCATTCAAATATCATGTCTCTTCGTTTCTTTTTTAACTTAAAAAATAAAATAAAAGAAAGAAATTTCAAAAACTCAAAATATACGCTGCAATAATTTAAAGATCCAAATGAATGCCTTCAAGGTGGTTATAACTCATTATATGCTAATCTGTCACAATGAATTTGCACACCATTGTGATGGGCTGCGCACACAGCGCCCTCTACCTCTGCTAATCCGTTCAATGTGACAGAGATAAATGCTTCCACCCAGATACAAGGAAACACCTCCGCCTCTGTCTCTTTAACTTTGTATGATTAGCTTTGAGGCACGTGAGGACGCAAAATTGCTCACACACGTAAGTATGTGTTTGTTTGTATGCATATGTGGTTGTGCTCCATTAAGCCCTGCCGCCTACCCGCTGCCGCTGCCCATAACACAACAACTGAATGAAAACAAAAACAAGAAAAAAAAGAGCAAATCATGGTGTCAGCGAGAATTAAGTGCTGTCCATGGATCAATCCATGCGGAAAACTGGCCCTGGTGAGGCGTTCTCTTGATGTTTTATTTTTTAACAGTTGTTTTGTCTTTCAGCCTCCTGCATCTTTTTTGTGTGTGTAATTCCTTTGAGAAGCCAGGCCAAAACATAACTCCAAAGAAAGACAAGGGTTAAGATCGGAGAAGGGCTGTCAGTCACTTTAGAATATTGTTACGTATAAGCTATGTGAAATGTGACTACAAAGGTTTGGTGTTCAGGTGTTAGAAGAACACTATTGCCACACACACAGATAGCTAGTCAGCTTCGACCGAGACGAGCCACGGGCCCACATCATTCTTTCGGCTTTTCATGTCTGACAGATATTTGAATACTTTTCGCCTTTTGTGCCATGGATCTCGATACGGTCGTCTCTCTTGGGTCCAAACAGACAAAAACAACACAAAAAAAAAAGTAGAAAACTGCCCAATGACTTGCACTCGTAGTCCCCCCGTCAGATTAATTTTTTGTTTAGACTGACAACGAGCATCGAGCAACCAGAGTAGGGAATTCCAAAGAATTCCACCTTTCGAGTGGATAATGCGGTGTTTCCTTTAATATTTCTTCACAAGCAGTTGGCTAGGTTCACAATATTTTCACTTCTTTTTTTTTTCAATTTTGTGAATTACAACTTTACTATTCCTATACTTGGCTCGCTTGTGTGACCTCAAGTGGATGTCACTCAAACGAAAAGAAAGGCGGGCTGTGAAAATTGAAAGAAACTCAATGATTTCTCAAGAAGGGCAGCCAACTCAAACAATACGTCTGACGGAGTTGATAATAATTTTTGAATTATTTTTTGATTTTAGGTTAAGCAAGGTGGGTCTCGATGTTAAGAATTACCAAGTTACTTATCATTTATTTTTTGAAAATGTCAAATTACTGTCAGCTATTAGTAGATGTTGGTTAAACACAAATATGCAAGTCACTGTTGCATATTAACTTTCATGTGTATTTGAAATAAGACTTTTTATAGGTAGTTCCTAATTTAAATCTAGGATTCCAGGAAACGACCAATTGGGAGTGACTATCAAATGCTTCTTATAGCAATGTTTTAAAGAAATAGGGTACCAAATTTCCCAAACTCAGAATGTGAAAAAGTGGTGCGGACGTCAGGTATGGGATCTCGTAATTCGAATCCCAGAGCACGGACAAATGCAATTGTTCTTCCATGGTCACTATTCGCGAGAAATTGGAAGGTCCTCCGAGAAGTAAGTTTAGCCATGAGTTAGTTAGTTAGTTACAAAACTTTATTTAAAATGCAGCTTATTTTACAATTTACAATTTGATTACTATAAGTTTAATATGGTTTGGCCAGTGGCCGTCTACTTGATTGGCAAAAATTAACTTTAATATATTAATAATTCACTTGATTTAAAAGTCTCCCTCAAGTATGCGTTGCCTATAACTGAGTGCAGATGTGGTGTAATAATATAAACAACGATCCCAGTCTACTTTACCATTCAGTACGTCCAGCGTATCTTTGAATTCAATCGATGCTGCTCCAAAGTACCTCACACGGAACTCCTTCAAGATGGGACATCTGGCAATAAAATGAAATACATCTTCCCTCTCCTTCAGGTTGCACAGGTCGCACAGGATCGGCAGGTCGGGTCGGTGTGGGATATAATTTAAATGAATTAGTTCACCTCTTACTCGAAATATGACGTTCAACATATTCATGTGATAGCGATTAAGCAAATATGTGTCTTCTCGTAGATCCATATTGAGTTGACTGTAGATCAATCGGTATTGTGAGGACTGCGCTTCTTGCTTAAACCTTTCATAAGTGAAATGACTTACACTCTGTAATAATCTTCCAAACTTTTGTCTCAAGTCCGATGAGTTCATGTCGGGCGAAAAGCAGAGGTTTTCACCAACAGGTAGGTAAGGGTGGAATTTGTTACGGTATATTTTCCCGCAACAAAAACCATTCTTACATTTAGTTATTTTATTTTCGATATCCCTCTCTTTTCCTCAAACCCTTCCCTATCATTTCTTCGTCCCATTATTTCTCCGTTGTTTGCTCTTAGCAATGTGATCGAAACATAGCTTCGAGCAAATGACAAAATAGGTGCATGTCGTAATCAGCGGATGAGCTGAACTGATGTCGGCGTTTGGTGTGTCGAGCCAGAAGCCTCTGGAGACTCGCACACCATTTACTTAAATTTAATGTCATACTTCGTCACTCACAAACATCATCATTCTCATTTATCGACATTCACATCCTAATCATCATTTACACATACTTACATCCATATACTAATACCATCATTAACCCATTATCATCACGCACATATATCATCTTTACACTCATCATCATGCACACACCTCATTACACACACTACACAAGCAGGATATCACACACACAACACTATACACATACATACACATATCACAGAGGAGAACAATAGAAATGGCACATGTGAACGCCATACTTCGTTATAAAACACACTGTGCAGCGTAGTGCTGCAAGTGTAAACATCCTAAATTTAACTTTTGTTTTTGTAAAACCGAATCATGAGAGTGAAACGTTAATAGTTTTCCATTTTCCCCAAATCTGCGCAAAGATCCATCGAATAGGGTAAAGTAGTTTATTTTGGTTTTGGTAGCTTTTCCTTCCTTCTTTATTTTTCGAAAAATTGTAACATAGAGAATTTTATCCTTCCCCTGACTCAGTAGATTATATAGGAGAGTAACTGGGAAAATGCCCAGAAGTATTATTTTCAACTTTCAGGAACTTTCATTTTTCTCGAGATGTTTTATGGGAGGGGTCTGATCTCGACTAATGAGCTGGATAAGTTTTGGGAACAAACCCCCAACAACTTTTTCAGTTCAATGTGATTGGAAAATTGTACGAGTGAAAGGTCTCGCTGGAATTCGACAACGGAGGTGCTTGTCAGCCATAAGGCTACATGTGCTAGAGAACCGTGACCGAAGACCTCGAGACACGATTGGCCAATTGTATGAATGTGTGTGTGAATTTGAGGGTCGACAAAGGACAAATTGTCAAGATCAAGCTCTTCTTGGTTGACCTAAAAAGCGACAAGTGGTTTTTTTTTGCAAATTTGAGATTGATAAAGAGAAATAGAAAGTCTAAGTGAAAGTTGGAGATATTTTGGAAGATAGTTTTGTTGATTAGTTTTTTTTAATCGTTATAAAAGTTTTGAGAAAAGTGTAGAGTCAGTGGGAGGCGAAAATTAAAAAGGAGAAGAAAACATCAGACGTCAGACGGACGAAAATTGAGAAGATAGAAGGAGGAAGGAATAGCTGCAAATAGAAAAGATAAGTAGAGTGGTTTAGTTTTTTTGTGTTGTCAAAATTAAGATTCGGTTGATCTTTGCCATCGAAATTCTCAATAATTGTGAGACACGCGACCCTTTTAATTCGTATTAATTGTTCTTTTCGGGAAAGAACAATTAACGTTTCAATCTTCCGGTTGTTTCTTTTGTTTACCTTTTAAACGGTTCGCCTAACCGTCTACCATTGTATCAGTTTTATAGTTGAAAAGATTTGGGTTTTTAATCCCACTTTTTGTAAGGTTTTCCCAACACAATACACAATAAATAGCTTTAAATCCCTTTTTGGGAATTTAATTGAATAGTTTTTATTCGGCTTTTAACATTTCAGTCTTGTTTCTTGGTTTGGAAATTTCACCATAAAATTTCCTGGCGCCCACTTTTCTTAGTACACCCTGTACTGAGAAATAATTCATTTTAATTCGTCTTTTAATAATTAATAAATCGGTATTTTTATTCGCGATCGGCTTTTATCGCGCTACGCTACCTTTTTTTGTTTACAAACCCAGCCCAGCTGAGTTTAGCCGTGGTGTCAGCAGCCTACCTGCTGAGTGTTACACTTTTTAGTTTATCAGCGCGTTTGACATTTCGTCTGTTTATCTCGCGGCACACCGGTTGTGCATTTCTTTTAATCGTTTTCAATTACGTTTATTTTATTAATTGTTTACTTATTAATTGGATTCGGATAATCCAAACGCGTTAGTAGTTTCGTTTTCATCATAAAGTTAATTTATCGCGAAAAAAAGTGTAACAAATCGCATTTTCTTACGATATCTCCCTTGAATAATATATCTCTCTTAAGGATTTGCTTAGGCAGCCTTCTTTCACCCATCTCCATCACCTTCACTACACAATCAAAATGCAGCTTCAGGGCCCTTAGAAATAATGGCGGTTCTGTTGTTTCCAAATGTAACAAATAGTTTGGCGTGGTAAGTGGTAATCGGAAAATACGTTTTAAGAAGTACCTAAGGAACCTTTCTACTTCTTCGAACTGGCAGCATCCCCAAGCTTGGGCACCATAAAGCAATATTTAAGCTGTGGTTGCATGAAAGATTTTAAGCTTCGAATTATGTTCGATGTTTTTATTATCAATACAACGTATCCATATAGACTGAAGAAACAGCTCTTTTCGCCTCAGCTAGTTTCAATTCAAAATGTTTTCTCATAATGAGATTCGACGTAACTAGTACTCCTAAGTATTTATACTCTCGGACTATTTCAACATTTTCACCATTATATATCCATTTTTCGTTATTTGAATTTGATTTCTGTAAGTTAACGGTCAGATTCCACTTTTCACAGTAATTTACCAACCGATTCATCATACGCTGCATTCCATCCACAGATTCAGAGAAGAATACGATGCCATCAGCAAAAATAAGTCCTGGTATTAGTATATTACCAACCCGAATACCGCCTCCAACTTCGTCTATGATATCGTTGATAAATAAAATGAATAGCAACATACTAAAAACACATCCTTGCTTTACTCCCATTTCTGTTGAAAACTCTTCAGAGATGAATTCACCATCTCATACGTAGGCCGTGTTATTTTCATACATTGCTCTGAGTAAGGACATAATTCTCCCGGATATTCCTAACTTATAAAGCTTATAATAGAGCGCTTCTCGGGCAATCGAGTCAAAGGCAGCACGGAAATCGACGAAAAATGCATAGAGTTTCTGTTTTTTTCTTTTGAAGCTCTCCGCAATATTCCGTAGGCAGAATATTTGATCTATAGTCGAATAGTTTTTTCTAAATCCGGCTTGGAATTCATTCAGAATAATCTTGTCCTCAATCCAATGGGTGAGCCTGTTGAAAGTGAGGGAACTAAACTAAAAAGCTTGGCGGAAGTATTCAAAAACGAAATTCCTCTATAGTTTTCAGGTACATCATAGGAACCCTTTTTGTGTAGGGGAAATACTATAGCTTTTTTGAAATTTGCTGGGACATCTGCGTTTACAAAAATTCTGTTGTATTCCTCAGTCATTGCTCCCAAGAATTCTTTTGTACAGTTTTTATAGAACTCTACTGGAACTCTGTCGTCGCCCGGTGCTTTTCCAGTTTTGGCTTTTGCAATAGTGTTTTCTAATTCGGATACCGTAAATGGTGCATCTAATAACTCGTCTTTGAAATATGGAGGTGCATAGAGTGATAGTGGTGCAAATAGCGGTGCATTGAGTAGTCTCAAGAAATGTTCGCGGAGCTTTGATGCACTGAGTGATAAAGAAATGAAATTAGCCCTCCCGTTCACTGATTTGGCAGCTTTCCAAAACTCTGCTGAAGACCTCGACGATTTCAGTGCTTTTATGTTTTGCTGTTCTTGTTTCTTCCTTTTATCGAAACAAAGTTGTTTAAAATTTTTATTGGCTCTGCATACATGCTTTTGAAAAAAGGGGTGTTATACTTCCTCAACAGCTTCAAAAATGCGAATGACTTTTTTCTTGCTTTTTGGCATTCACCATCAAACCAGCGCTGTTTAAAACTGTCATTCTTAATCCTTTTATCGTTCGCTGGGGCAGCTTCGATTATTATTTCTGTAAGATCCTTCATTTGTAACACACCGTGCGATCTTCGCGAAGAAAGCTTAAGGTTCAAAATGTGCTGATACTTAGAACGGAAACTATCATTCCACTTCAGGCCAGGGAGCAGACCTAGTTTTCTTGCGCAGGCATCCTCAGACCCAGAGATTGCGCAAAGCACTTCCAAAGGCATGTGGTCGGAGTAAGTTTGTGCTGCAATTTTGAAATCTCGCAGTATTGAATTCCACTTTCCAGATACGAAACAGTAATCTATTACTGAACAAGCTGTTCCACGAATAAATGTGTACTCTCCATTCGGATTGCCTCTGGTACTCCCGTTCAACATCCTTGCGTCCAGAGTATCAGCAACTTCCAAAATTTTGGAAGTTTAGCCATAAAAAGCGCCTTCTCAGGAAAGCGGTTGAGAGAAATGCGTTAGGCAACGGGCTCTCCCAGCGTTGTTATGCTTCTGTACTTATTTAAATACTTATTTAGAATTTGAATCCTGATGAAATTTGGACAACTGAATTTCGTGAGCATGAACATCAAATTAGTGACCAACTTGTTTCAAATCATGCAAGTGAAATCTATTATAGGACATTTCGTCAAGTACCTAGAAGAAAATATTTTAAAGGATGTTTCTAAATAAAGCGCGCGTATGGATTTAAGCAGAAAACTGAAAATGTTTTTCCAAGAGTATCACCTATCGCGAGGAATTGGCAAGTCCCCCGATAATAAGTTCGCTACCATGAAAAGCGTTTTCTCGAAAAGCTGTTCGTAATCAACAAAAAATTGTAGTTTCCCTTTATACCATTGGAATGCATGGTTGATAGAAATGAGCTAAGCCCCGGGGCTCGCCGGTCTGTTGCGCCATCCTATTTATTTTTACATGGATTTAAGTATCGGTCTATTGTAAAGGATCCGATAAATAACTTTTTTTTTCAAAATGCTATAAAAAAAAAGCTACTGAATATTTTCTCAAATTTCTATTTTTATTTGAAACAATCCTTCCTTTTGAAAAATAATTTCATTCAAATGGCTGCCTCAGCTGGCCATGTAGTAGCCTACACGATCGGTTCAATTTTTAAGCAAATTATCGATTGTGTGCAGCTGTATTTCACCAATGGCTTAACGAATATTGTCCCTTAAAGCATCAATTGTCGCTTGTCGGCGTAACACTTATCTTTTACGGCACCCCACAAATAATGGTCCAACGGTGTCAAATCGCAGCTCCGAGGTGGCCGAACGATATCAGCTCAGCGGCTGATAATGCGACCTTCAAAGACAGGGCGCAAAACATCGAGTGTAGCTTCAGCTGTGTGGCACGTAGCGCCGTCCTGTTGAAACCAAATGTTGCCAATATCCTCCTCTTAAATTTTTGTGAACAAAAATTTGTTCAACATGGCCCGATAACGATCGCCATTGACTGTAACGGCCACTCCTTGCTCATTTTCGAAGAAAAATGGCCCCATTATGCCTCTGGACCAAAATACGCACCAAACAGTGACTCGTTTTGTTTTTGGCTTTTCACGCTTTGGTTTATCGATGAGGATGCTAGTCTTTTGCTTTTTTCACAAGATAACGAACATATGGAACTGACGGTGCTTCTCTTCTTCCAAAATCCGTACGCAATTTTCGCACACATTCTGCAACATTACCATGATTTTCAAAGAAATGGCGCAATATCTCCCAGCGTTGTTCATGCGTATACACAACCATATTCGTTCAGCGGAAGGATAAAGCTAATTATCTGTCAAATCAGATATGAGGTAAGTGTTACCATTCAAGAAATAAGCACTAGTTGAAAAAAAAAGCTTTAAATGGCGGACCCTCTACTACCTGATTCGAAAGAAATGCAAAATATTCACAGAGAAGTACTTCGCGGTATCATCATCATCTCCACACACATGATTCACAGAGTGTTAAATCATATAAGCCCAGCACGTTAAAGTCCTACGTGAAAGGGAATTGTTGCAACGCAAAGAGGTTTTCTGCAGTCTTTTTTGTTAAAGGTTAGCAGCTTTCTTATTATTTTTGGAAGAGCATATGTTAAGTCTGTCTGCATCCAACAAAAGCAGTCTGTCTTCGGTTGCGCTCTCTCCTGATTGATGACTGAAACACTCACTGCGGACCCCAGGCCAAGGTCCTGAGTTAGCGGTCCAAGATCCTTGTCTTGCAAGTTCTTCGGCTATCCCGCTTGTTATACCGCGGTGGCCTATTACCCAAACAAGTCTCAAAGAAAATTTAGCCATAGTGCTCAGAGAGGTTTTACAATACTGGGTCATTTTCGGAGTAGAGGTATGGTTGAGTAGAGCCTAACGCAGCTTATAGTCATTTGGGTAGCAAACGCATCCACTTGGAAGACGGATGCGTATATATTCTTAATAAAATGTGCCATGCCATTGTTCTCCACAGAGGCAACGGAGCCAGAACTATAATTGATTTTGGAACGAAGATTTGATAGCAATCCCTTCTGGTCCAGGTTCTAGAGTGAGCCAGTCCTGAACGGACGTAAGGTTGACCGTGCAATTTTGACACCGATTGGGCGTTGGTACCATCATAGAAAGTGGCATTTTCAATAATTCTGCTTGAGAGGTTATCTGAGCAGCATTGATACTGCACTGATTAGCACCAGATTAGTATTGAGAATAGTATTGAGAATTCGTCCAATGATGTTATTATCGAGGCAGAAGAATCAGCTGTACGAATGAAGCAGCTCCCGAAGTGCTGAGCTTCGTCCCAATATACAGAGTCGAGGCATATTGTTCTTTGTTCTACCTATCAATTGGTACATAGGAGACGATTATGGTCTGTGGTAGACCTCATCACTTGTCAAAAGCTTCCACTGACAGGGGCCTAACAGTCTTGGACTTGACATACTTGGCCGTTAGTTACGTAGAAATTCACCAAAATGTTTGATTTCATTTGAGAACGGAATATTGATGCCTTTGAATGCTTGAGTTTTCAGTCAATTTTCTACGTCTCATCGCTTTTATCGCTTTTTTTATCGCACAAGCAGTGCTCTAGTGAATTAACCAGTTGCATTCCTCCCCTGATACAATTTAGCCGCAACACCCGCCTCGCTAGGAATGCTCATCAGTTTTAACTTGAGCCCAACCTCGGACGTACAGTCAAGTATAGAGAGACATATTTTATTTGCACAACCCGAATGTGGAATGCTCTATCTACCCTGTTTTCCCCTGCATTACGATTCACAAAAATTCAAAAGCAACGTGCATCGGTGTCTCCTTTCAAATCCTTTCTTGTTTTCCTAAATGCTCGCACTGTGTTCTATAACATTTTAAGGGTAGTCATAACCCCTTGATGTGCGCGTTAATTATAAAAAAAAACTAGGCCTGGGTTTATCCAGCTTTAATTAAAACCGGGCTTTACAATCTCTTATATATCACGACCACTCGTTTGGGGCATGAAGATGATTTCACATGTTAAAGCTGTCAAACATTTTATAAGGCTCAAGCCCCAATCTAAAATCCGTTTTGTCACTTTTGGTCACTTTAGGACTTTCCCGCACAAACAACGTTAACTTTCCATGTATTGCAAATAATATACATAATTTTTCACTTTATGACATCATTTGTAGGTGACCCAGTCTCTGTATTGATTTTTCAACCCCAATTTAGCTCTTAACCCGAAAATAAGCTGCTCTTGGCCAACATATTTCATCCTATACCTACCTAATTCACAACGAGTGGGCCCCGCAAAGGAAATTGGAAATATGAAAAAATAAAAAAGTCCTTTTTTTCCAAAACAAACTCGCACTTGGGCTCCAAACAACAAAACACCCTTGTTGGAACCATTTCATGTTCACAAATCTCCAACTGAATAAAACAAAAGGACTCAACGAACTTGTAAGGCTGCAAACCATTACCATTTTTTTTTTAAAGTTAATATTTGCTCCAATTTTGCATCACCATTTTTATTTGTTATTCCATTCCCTGAACATGGCCGCACTGTATACCCGCCACGTCGCACTTATGCTAAGCCCTACTAGTGGTAGGCAAGTCATGCATCATTGTACACACCAGCTATACTGTGTGTTAGTTGTGCAGTGGATTTTCATAGTTTCTTTGTTTTTGACTAAGGATCTAGTCCTTTGATGGAGGATGATGACGATGATGACGATGCTACTGTTCTTCTTTCCATATATCTGCATTCAAAGAGAGTTCAAGCTGTTTTATTATAGTCTGAGGCGTTGTTTTGCTCTTCTCTCTATGTCTATCGGGACTTCTTTCAAATGCTACAACTTCGTTATAGTATAGTCCTTTGTCAAAAAAGAGAAAAGAAGAAAAACAAAAACCCAGCGCACTCAAGGATACAATGAACTTTGAAGTATAGCACCACAATAGGCATAAGCACAGTCTGAAGATTCTTTTGACTTAGTTCCGTAAAAATATACCTACCAATACCTACATACATGCTCTATGCTCACGTAGAGTGCTGGGGATTGGGGATTTAAAAAACTGTTTCGTCTACCGTCCAAGTGTGTAACTAAAAGCCAACCATGACCTTATTGGACTATGTGTTGGGGAATCTTGTAGAAGTTTATCTAGTGTCTAAGAAAAAAGTATATTGAACAGCTTAAGTTTGATTGTTTAATAACTAAGAAGAACTCAGATGCAGCTCCTTCGCTAATGGTTATATGTATAAGTTCTTTGAACTTCTTCCGTTATCAAAAAAAAAAAAAAAAGATAATCGTAACGGGAATCGTAGGCCAACAACAGTATTAATAGTCAACAATACACAGCCAATTCGAAGGAAACTTCACACCAAGCCCATTCACCGACCATCAGACATTTTTGCAGGAAGTAGAGACATCTATGCAGCAAAAGCTTCAACCAAGCCCGGATGTAGTGACTTTTGACGACACAAATTCAGCAGACGACCCAACAAAAAATATACGTCTCTGCAATTCAGAGGAGGTAGCAGAGATCATCGGCAATTCAAAGCCAAAAAAAGTCAGCCGAACCAGACGGTGTCTCTTATCAAATTCTCATAAGGCTTCCCAATGCAGCGAAGATTCTCCTCACAATCTTCCTTAACAACTGCATCAACAACCAGTACTTTCCCCGAATTGAAAAACTACAAAGAGGCAATTCCCAAGAACTTCTAATCAAGTCACTTGTTATAGGCCAATCTTTGAGTTACATCAGCAAAATACTGGAAGAAGTAATCTTCACTTAGAAGACTGAAAAGATTCTGCAGAGAAAATCTCATTATACCTGACAAGCAGTTCAGCTTTCGTGATAAATACTCGACGCTGCATCAGCTCTTTTAAATTTTGATGCTTTCTGGATGTTGAGAAGGCAGTACATAAACTTCACTTGTTTCAGCTTCCTCCGTCACAAATACGTACAAATTCCACACCAAGAACATCGGAGCCGGAGTGGCTCAAGGCTTGAAATTTGGCCCCTTTCTCTAGAGTCAAGGGCCTGATGACATCAGACCAGACAATTTCAACTCGGTTTTAGAATCTTCTTTATTCAAACTCACTGACCTACGCCACATCACTGTCCCCATTGCTCGCAGTCAAGAAAATAGAGACCCACTTCAAATGGAAGAGGTGGTCAGGCAAGTTCCGAATTTCAAATGCAAAAATTTAGTAATGAAGCTTCCTGATGGATCCACCACTCAGCCAAACCGAATGTGAAATACTTGGGTATCCATTTAAAGGAACTGATGAAATTCAACCTACACATCAGGAATGCCAACTGGGCTTTCAACCGGGTGCCTGCTCTGCTGAAAAAAGGAACTGGACTGGGTCAACTGACAGCGCTACTGGTTTCCCAGTCTGGTTCTCCATTTCGAAGACAGCCCACTCATAGAACCTGGACTAACAAGTTAATCACCTGTTAGTCAAACCATGCAGAACTTTGTACGAAAAGAGAACGACTTTTAGGATCTTAGTTAGCTAAATCACTGCTGTCGTTAAAAAAGCAGTGTTCACTTAGGTGAGTTTTCCGTCTGTTAGCGAGCGCAGTGCATGAACAAAACATGTTTTGAACTCTTCCCTCTTCCTTCTCGACCATGCAGCTTCTACAAAAGTCATTGGAGTAGACACCAAATCTTTTAGCGTGTCTACCTATTAGGCAGTGTCCTGTTAAGCACTTTGAACGCTTCGAGTCTACACATGTCCAAGTCTGTTTAGTCATAAGGCACGTATTGCCTTAAATCCATCTAGTGCACATCTTCTCATAAGCATCCTGTTTTAGTTTACATGTAGCGATAGGCATACCTATGTTGTTCCTTCCTTTTAGATCGAAGAAGAGAAATCGTTCCTTTTTTGTGAGAGTTTCTCTGCCAAGCAGTTGCCTGGTATTTCTCTGTGACCCGACATCAATAAAAGGTGAATGTTGAACTGTTCTTAAATTTCCGTGCGACATTTTTGGACCATAGTAGATTTTAATGAGTCAGAGTCAAGCTTTGAGAGCGGCCTGAATGGCCGAAAAGATACGGTAATCGTCATAGTTTGCACTTGGAACACACTACAATAGTATGGTAGGCGAAAAGAAAAACTTAAACTCATCCCTTTCGAGAAAATTCCACTTCCTACACCATCACGGGTTTTAGATTCGTCTGTGTACAAGTGTAAGGCACCACTATCCAAGAGAGTATGACCCTCCCAAGATTCTCTTGAGATTATGGTCACTTGAAAATTGTTATCATACACCAACGATAACATAACCGATCCGGGATGAATCTTAAGATGTTTAAGATATAAGCGAGACCAATTAGATTGTTAGTCCACTGTTAGCTTTTAGCCGACTTGCTAAGTTCGCTACTGACTGTTTGCCGAAAATATCTAGAGGTGTAAGGCTTAGTAGTATGTCTAGGACATCCAAGGGAGTTGTGCCTAGCGCGCCGCTGATGCACATACCACCCGGTCACGCTGAATTTTGACAAACTTCTTAGTGTTTACCTGTTTGTCAAATGCGGTCCACCATGTTATTACTTCGTAGGTAAGGTCTTATAACCGATATGTGTAGCTAACGAGCAATATTACGGCAAAAACCTCATTAGCCCAGTTCACACTGTACAATTAGTTGGACAGACATCGTTTGATGGAAGTTGTATGGTCGGATGTAGTTTGCGTTCACACTTATCAAGCTTGTCATCCAACTTTATGTAACGTACTCTTCCACTCCATCCAACTTCTAGATTTTCAAAAATATTTGAAAACCATCCAACAAGCTGGTCATTGGTCAAGCGGTCGTTTGAGGGTTCACCTTCACACTATCAAGCATTGGTCGTTCAAGCCAAAGTCTGTCCAAGTAATTTTACAGTGTGAACACGGCTATTAGCAGCTAGTAGCTTTCTGACATGAGAAAAGTGCTACGTTTGCTTTATTTGCTCTTTCCTCTACATTTGTTTTTCATGTTAGTTTTTTATCAAAAATTACACCTAGATATTTAATGAATGAGTGAGTGTTACAACTTTAATGGCAGGAGGTATGAAATCTTTTGTCTTGTATTTTTTTGTAGAGGGAACAAGCTCCGTTTTAAAAGGGTTGATATTAAGTCGTCAAACATCAGCCCAGTGATTGAGTCTATTTAGAGCCCTTTATTTAGTTTATTTAGAGCCAGCAGCTCTGGAGTCTGTGAGTGCCTTCCTGAGACAACAATTGCCACATTATCCGCGTAGGAAAGACCTTGAATTCGCCTTCTTCTAGAATCTAGAGATCGTCAAAAGCTACAAACAAGTGTTTGGTCCTTTTTGAGAGATATCTGAAAAACGCTGTGTTACGCCGACCTACACCACATACACCGTGGGTGCAAATAGACATGTCCGAATAAATCACGTAAATAAATGGAACGTCGCGTCGACATTAAAACTGAAGCTGATCGGAAAATATTAATATTCAGACAAATCATAAATGGATTGGATTCCCAATGAAACATCTGGCTATTGCTAACAATGTGCTGTCTGTTGTGAGAAGTCCTAGCCTGCAGCTTTCTTGTGTCCTCCGTACCACAAGGAGCTGTAAATATACCTCCAGAGCTGTTGCTGGCTGTTTCACATGCCACCAGCGGGCATAAATTAGCCAGCTCAACCAACTTATCTGAAGAGACCCCCCTTCCAGAGCTACAACGTTTTTTGACCTTATGCATTACCTTAAAAGCCTATACATGCCTGTCAAGATTCTACGCCCGCAACAAATACATACGCAATTGGAAACGATTTTTTTTAAAAGTTCTGAGCACACAAGTGCACAAGTGCAGTGATGTTGTTCGAAATTTGAACTCTTTCAACTTATGCAAACTAAAATTAATTGTCAGGACATATTTTTTGGGAAAATTTCTTCTAAAAAAAACCAAAACTACGCGACGCACTAATAACTACATATTTTAGCAACACTCCTAAAAATTTATCGCTAGGGGAAGTCTCTGCGAGATTAAAGTTAACTGTGATATTTTAAACATCCCTCAACACATTTTTCTCATTTAAGAAGGTTTATTAGTAGGTAAAATTGAAGCAGCATTCGCTACCGCCGCGCCGTTCCACTGCCACCGTCATATACCAAGCTACACCTTCATTCACTAATTCCTTGGAAAATTGTTTTATCTACAGGATCTGGTTTACTTTTGTTTTTCGTGTTTGTTGTTTCGCTTCATATCAATTAATTTGACGTCGTTTGTATTATGGCAGCTACCACCCCGACCCCACATTCACAGAGCTTCTACATTAAATCCGATCATCTTGAAATCTTATGAAGTTAATTTATCAGAAGTTAAGCAGTTTATCTGTGCGAAAGGTTCCGAGACACGAATCATGCTGGTTGAATCATTATTATCAACAAAGTTCCCCAAGATACTCGCTTAGGGGTGGCGGGTGGTAGAGAGTAAAATCTACCCGCAAGACATTTGCTTATTGTGGAACGCAATAAAACAAAAGCAAAAAGGATGTGGTGATTGAGAATATTATTAATCCCCAACAAGATTCTCAGAGTTTTGTATATATGATTGTATAGAGTATATAACTACGTACAGACAGACACTGTGATGAAAATGCAACCGGGAGCTACGATTTGGGTTAATGGCTTCAAATGGAACTTGCTGGTTGTGTTGAATATTTGTGTCGAGAAATCCGCAAAAGCAGACCGACACTCTGTTGAGGACGTATCAAAAGATGGATTTATGGAGCCGCGTATAGCGGTTGGAAGATGAGTTCGTTTGGTTTGAAACTGGATGTAGAGGGCGTTTGGGCGGGAGTAGAAGGAATGGCATCCATAAACTTTGTATTTATCTTTAATTATTTCTATAATCATAACGGGCGGCTCTGGAATGGAAATGCTGTGATATAAAGTTGAAAGCGTTGATGCCAGAGAATTAGGAAAACCCTTCCGCACGTATAAAATGTTTTTGGGAAATTTTATCTTGAGCAATAATGCTTTTAATTGGGCCAAAGATTTCGGGTCGTCGTCGTCGGCATGGCAGATGATAAGATTTCAAACGAATCCCTTCATTTTTGCTGGTGCTGAAGTCTTACCCCCTCTGCCTTTCGTCGTCGTCAAGTTGATGGTGTTTTCGCTTTGACATTGGAATGGTGTGTCATTTGTTTTTTTTTTTTATTTAATTTTTTTTTTCTGGGGGGATATAATGTCACGTTTCAAGGTCTTTTCCCTTTCTCTGCCAATCGTATGCTGTGAATTCTATGCGATAAACGATACACGCCGTACGCAACTAAGCTTATGAAAGCTTCTCTATAGAAAAGGCACAAGATAATGAATGGATTTAAGGTGTAACCTATTAATTTACTTGGATACTAAAGGCAATGTGGGTGAAGTTGGTTTTGAAGTTTAAGAAGTACCAATCTACCTATACGTACGTATGATTCTTGGGTTACACAGCACATACGTAATGTAGTTGGATAATTAATTTTAATTCTAAAGAATAGGTACACGACACACATTTGGGACGGATAATTAAGGATATTTTGTCGTTCGAAAGAAGTCACTAAGGCAGGGGTTGTTCTATTTGTTTCGTTTTTAGGGTACGAATATACAAGAAACAAGTAACCATCTCTTGAAAACTAAGAGGGCGCTTTATCAATTAAGCTGTTTTAAGCTATTTTTAGAATTAATACTCGTATGGTATACCCTTGGCCACTGGAAGAAATTAAATGTAAATTCTTGTAGAAGTTAAAATAGAGGTAAGGTGGAACATTTGGTAGCTACTTCTTGACGAAACATTAGCTGGGGGCTCAACCAATGTAAGGAGTAATAAAATCATAGCTACATACCTATCTTTTGGGCTTACCACCAATCATTTTGAAGATAGCTGGGTACGGTTGGGCAGGTGAAGTTACAAGTAGGTCCGAATGAACATCTAAATTGAAGAAATGTAAGAAAAAATAAAACTCAAATAAATAATTGTGTTTTTATTCATTGCGGTCTACTCAAGGAAACTAGAAAATATTAAAAAGTTTGTGTTTAATCACAGTGATTCGGTGTTTGGGTTAACTTCAGTTTTTGTTTTCCACTCACTCTTACCTAAAGATTCTTAAGAGCCTCATTGATTTAAGCAAAGGGGTTTTCTAAGACATGTGGTTGTCAGGATGAGATAAAAGGCATACAAATTTATTGTTATTTGCCATTAATATTTCGGGCAAGTGACAGCCACAGCTCTATCGATTGAATTCCAGCAGAGAAGTCCTATTTTAGAACACTTTTTCAGCATTTGGGTATGTCAGCGATAATGCGCCAAATATTCAAATTATCAATCAATCAATCGTCAATCGTGCAGCTGGAGAATTAGCGGACGCCCTGGACTGCTGCAAAGCAGACATAACCGCCATCCAAGAAGTGCGATGGAGTGGACCGGGCATAAGGAAGATGAAGAACTGTGACATCTACTACGGCGACTGCTACAGAAAAAAGAAACAACGCTTATTTGGGTGTGGATTTGTCGTTAGAGGAAGACTCAGGGATAAGGTGATGAGCCAAAATCCAGTCAATGAGCGTATAATGACCATCCGCATCAGGGCTAAATTCGCCAACATTAGCCTTATATGCGCCCACGCCCCCACAGAAGAGAAAGACGACGATTCCAAAGACTGCTTCTACGAGCTCCTCGAAGAAACGTATGAGCAGTGCCCTAGACACGACGTGAAAATCGTTCTTGGCGATTTTAACGCAAAGCTAGGGAAGGAGGACATCTTTGGAAACACAATCGGTAAGCATAGCCTCCATGACAAAACCTCCGAAAACGGACTAAGGCTAATCGATTTTGCTGCGGGGCTGAATCTTGTTGTAAGTAGTACGCGCTTCCCGCATCTCAAAATTCATAAAGGTACATGGCGATCCCCAGATCAATTAACCGTCAACCAAATTGACCATGTTGCGATCGACGCAAGGCACTCTTCCAGTGTTCTAGATGTCCGAACTTTCCGAGGGGCCAACTTTGACTCGGATCACTACCTTGTTGTAGCCAAGGTACGAATGAGGATATCTTGTTCACGACCAGCGCGAGCTAACGCTGTGAAGAGATATGACGTCGGAAAGCTACAATCGCAAGAGATTGCCAATGCCTTTTCCAATCGAGTGTCCCTTCAATTATCCTTGAATCCCATGCCGCCATCATTAAACATTGAAGACCAGTGGCAGCAATGCCAAGAAGCCATCAGAACCGCTGCCTCTGAGGTTCTGGGTTTCACTCGGCCACCAAAACGAAACCCATGGTTCGATGAAGAATGCAGGCAGGCAAATGCAGCCAAACAAAGAGCACGACAAATGCTTATGCAAACACGCACAAGGGCTGCTTACGATCAGTATAACGAGATTTACAAGGAGAGAAGAAGGGAAGAACACCGACTTCTCAAAAAGAAAAAGAAGCAGCATGAGAAGCGCTCGTTTGAGGAAATAGCGAGGTGCCATGACAGGAACGAGATTCGGAAGTTTTACCAAAAGGTAAAAAGATCCTGCCTGGGTGGCAAACCCCGAACTCAAGCCTGTAAAGACCAGCAGGGAAACATAGTTATAGAGTCACAGTCGCTACTGAGGATCTGCAAAGATCATTTCTGCAGACTGCTTAACGGCGATGAAGACATAAATTCCGCTGTCAGGCAGATTGCCCCATTCAGCTTGGACGATGATCAAGAATGCCGTCCTCCCGACCTAGAAGAGGTTAAGCTTGCCATATGCAAACTTAAATCAAATAAGACTGCAGGTGCAGATGGCCTTGATGCCGAACTTTTCAAGGCAGCTGGAGATCAGTTGGAAAGGAGCATGTACCAGCTGATCTGCATGATATGGTCGAAAGAAAGCATGCCCGATGAATGGAACCTGAGTATCGTATGCCCGATCCTAAAGAAGGGAGACCCTCACAATTGCGCCAATTACAGAGGTATAAGCCTCCTTAACGTCGCTTATAAGATCTTGTCTGCTGTAATATGTGAACGTCTGAAACCCCACTGCTGCTGTGATGTTGATATTAAGTAACAAAGCTTCCTGCCGGTGGTTGTATCCCATCAAGGGGGAAGCACAAATCAAAACGAAATCGTAATCCTATATGCACCTGTAATCTAAATTCCAATTTCAATTCGAAATGACATAACAGCGCGAGCACGAATATTTCGAATTGAAACCAAGACCATCACAAGCCTCAACATTGTCTTCGTCATCTTCGACACTGTGGGACACACTCTATCATACCGAGCCATGATGTGTGATGGTGGCTCCCGTAGCTAATTAATCGATGGTGGATGATGATGGTGCAGCAAGGAATGGCTTATGACTTTTCAGTTTTTCTTCCTCTTTTTTATTTTTCTTGGTTTCGTGTGTTGTTTGACTAACCCAAGCAGCGTGGTGCAATAAATCCGTCAACTTTGTCTTACACATATCGCTGAACATTAATCTAGAGTAGGTACCTGTAGCAGAGGAGTAGGTACACAGCAAAAAAAAAAAAAAAATCAATGTGGTTTTAGACCAGAGAAGTCCACAATAGACCAAATTTTCACATTACGGCAGATCTTGGAAAAAACGCGAGAACATAATATCGATATTCACCACCTCTTTATCGATTTCAAGGCCGCGTATGACAGTATTTACAGAGACGAGCTGTACAGACCCATGTCTAGTTTCGGCATCCCTGCAAAGCTCGTACGACTATGCAGGATGACTTTGGAGAATTCACGCTGCTCCGTCAAGGTCGGAAAAGAACTCACCGAGACCTTTGATGTCGAAAAAGGCTTTAGGCAAGGCGACAAACTGTCATGCGATTTCTTCAACATCATACTTGAACAGATTGTAAGAAACTCAAACGTCAACACCAGAGGAACAATCTTTCAAAAGTCTGTACAATTACTCGCCTATGCAGACGATATTGACGTAATGGGAAGAAAAAAGCGTAATGTCATAGGTGCTTTTGCGAGTATTGAAACAGAAGCGGCAAAAATGGGTTTGATGGTTAATGAGGGCAAAACGAAGTATATGCTGTCATCAAACAAGGACACAGAACATCGACGAATTGGACAAAACGTCACAATAGACAGACATAACTTCGAGGTAGTACAGGACTTCGTCTACCTAGGATTCGCTGTAGACACGGACAACAACATCAGTGCGGAGATCAAACGGAGAATAACTCTTGCCAACCGTTGCTTCTTTGGGTTAAGAAGGCAATTGAGAAACAAAACCCTCTCTAGAAAAACCAAGGTGACCTTGTATAAGACCTTAATCATCCCAGTCCTGCGGTACGGCGCGGAAGCACGGACCTTATCGAAAGCGGATGAGGAAACTCTTGGTCGTTTCGAAAGAAAAATTCTCCGAATGATCTTTGGTCCCGTATGCGAAGACAATGTGTGGAGAAGAAGATACAACAACGAGCTGTATGAGCTGTACCGCGACATGGGCATAGCCAGAAGAGTACGCATCGCGAGGCTACGATGGTTGGGCCATGTAGAGCGGATGGACCCAAACGCTCCGGCTCGTCGGGTGTTCGAAAGCACATTGCAGGGAAATCACGGAAGGGGAAGACCTCGTCTTAGGTGGCGCAATCAAGTGGATGAAGACCTCAACCGACTTGGAGTGCGAAACTGGAGAGAGATCGAAATCGTTATAGAAGGATGTTGGTTGAGGCCCAGGTTCACCCCGAACTGTAATGCCCACCTAAGTAAGTAAGTAAGCAATCGTCAATCGTCTCAAGCCTATATCTGCGTAGACAAGCGACTTCGCAGAACCCTACAAAAAATAGTCCAAGAGTACTAAGTCGCACGATCATCAAGGCCACACCACAAACTAAAGAAATTAAAAATGGGCTGAAAAACATTATAACATGCATTTTTCATGCGGGATTCCGTGTATTTCAGACCTAAACTGGTATCTTGCTTTGTACCTGGGAGCAAAGTTCCAGCCCATTTTATAAAAAAACGAATTTCGTAAGTCGTCTTTGAATTCACCCTATCCTATCAGACTGGACATACCTAAACAAGGATTCCAAATAACTTCTGCAGCAATTTAATAGTAGAACTTATCAGCGATTTGTACTACATGAGTTAGACATGTGGATGAGAAAAGTCTTTAGTATTTCTTTCATTGAATCCTATGATTGAATCAATTTTTCCAACTATATGACCGATATGTGAACCTTTGTAGAAAGTGTAGAATCAAAGAAGAGGCCAAGATCCTTCACTTCATTTACTATTTTTCGTTTAACAGAATTTATTTGATGAATTTTGTAGTTGAGATAATCCACGTGTTTTTTTTATCTAATAAATGAATACTTAAGTGACAATTTTAAGAGTTAAAAAACTTTTTATATTTCCTCAGATTCACATTTCATTCCAATCCAAAATTTAATATTCAAAAATTTTTTTAATAGATTCAACTTTATACAATTGTTCCCGAAATATGCTTCCGAAATGTGCATCTGAGGAAATATAAAAAGTGTTTTATCTGTTAAAATTTTTACTAATCTTTTCATTTATTAGAGTTTATTTGGCTCTACCAAGATGAAAAACGTTATATAAATACTCACATATGTACCTATATAAAATTACACTTTATGATTTTAAGATTCCAATTATATAATAGAAACCAGTGAAATATGCAATCGCCAAAGTACTAGATTTTCAAAAACAACTAAAAGAAGTCATCAGCACAGAGCAAAAATCAACAACTTTCTATAGCGTTGACAATGTCATTGATATAAATGTGAAACAGCAGTGATGCCAACTGACTACCTTGTGGGAACACAGTGTTGGAACTAATAGCCCTTGGGTTTGTCGACTAACATTCGAATTTATTCTTTCAGTCACCACGACTTCTCTTTCCAAATAAACGCTAAAATTGGGTAGTTTCGTTACTAAATTATAGTTGCTAGGCAGGTACTTACTTACTTAGGACGGCGTTACCTATGGTTCTGAAAGAACCTGGGACTTTACGAACATCTTTCGCCAACAATTACGATTTCTCTTCAGTTCCTTTTGAAACGACCACGAGTTTTCTCATACGCTTAAGATAAGGTCCATGCTTTTGTGCCGTATATAGCAGGACTGATCAAGGTCAGCAATATGTTAGTCAATACTGTGCAATAAATTTTGCGAGATAAGTCTTGTAAGATTCTCCTGAAGATGCTGAACCACCAAGATAAAGGTGACAGAGACGCTACAAAAGTAGAGCGACAGGGAAAGCAAACGACGCCATATTTCTTGCCGCTCTTTTGAGATTTCTCTTTAATATACTCGTATTTTGCCATTTTATGATAGAAAAATATACGAGTCAACAGCGAGTTGAAATTATTAAAATTTACTACCAAAATTCGGAGTCAGTGGCCTCAACGTTAAGAGCGCTACGTCCTATTTATGGTCGTCATAATCGTACTAGCAGATCAACAATTTAGCGTCTAGTGGAAAAATTTTAATCCACAGGCACAGTACAAAATGTTCCCGTGCCAGTGACCAGTGAGACAAAGAAGTGCCCGTAGTGTCGTGCCGCTGATGCCTGCAGTTGCAGAAAGCCCAAATATGTCTCTCACACGTCGTTCTCAAACGTTGGGCATCTCTGTGACGGCGTTGTGGCGAATTTTGCGAAAAGATCTTGGCAAACATCCTTTCAAAATTAAATTGACGCAAGAACTGAAGCCGCTTGACCACCAGAAGCGTCGTATGTTCGTGAATTTGGCTGAGCAACAACTTGAAAATGATTCGGATTTTCATCGAAAAATAATCTTCAACGATGAGGCTCATTTCTTGCTGAATGGCTTCGTCAATAAACAAACTATGCGGTATTGGCCAGGCAGCAATTCACTCGTATTCCATGAGCCATCATTGCATTCCGAAAAAATTACGGTTTGGTGTGGTTTATGGGCTGGCGGCGTCATTGGTCGGTACTTTTCCGAAACCCACCTTAGCTTTTTCTTCACTATGTGAGAAATGAGGCAAATGAAACGCGAAGCTATAAAGAGCAAACTGAGAAAATGTTCCATTCAACTCTTTTGGAAAATTGTTTTTTGTAAACAATTAACTTCTTTTCTGGCTGAACCTGACATCAAATTTTTGTTGTTTTTTATCTTTTGTCAGAAAATAAGAATTTCCAAAAAATACGGTTTTACAAGTGCTGTAGATATTTTGGAGTTTTTCCAAAACAAAAAAAAAGTTCATATGTGGGGCCGTGAGACTTGCAAAAACAAAGCTGCTTATAAAATAATAATATTTCGTTGCAATTCAACCAGAAACAAATAACAATCGAAAATACTCATACAGAAACTTCACATCGGAGAGTTCCGGACAGTTCTCCCAGTTGAGAAAAACAATTAAGGTTCTCAAGACTGGTTGCATTATTTCTTCAATTTTTCTTTAAAAATTCAAAATGGTTTGTCTGCCAGAGCCTATTTAAGTGCTCACTTGCGCTTTTCCGACTCCATTTCCTTTTTTCCAGATCCTTTACAGTTTAATGCCCAACAGTTTTTGTATTGGGCTTGTTTTTCTTCAAATTTCTTCTTTTTTTTTCCAATTTTGAGTAATTCGCTTAAAAGCTTCTGCATCATTTACAGCACGTTATGTCGTCATCTATATTCACCTTCATTCCAGGGTAATTTCATGGGAATGTCACACTTCAAGCATCCTTAATGGTGTCGTTCTGTTGCGGCAGAAGGGTACTGAACATCCTCCTACCACACTCACTCGTAGATCATTACACATGGTAAGAAATAATGCTCGATGCGATAACAGAAAAATATTTTGTAATTTTATGAGTTTGTTTGTATCATTTACTCAGAGAAGCGAGACGGGGTCCTTTATGTGTGTTTTATTCAATTTCTTTTACACCCATCAGCCTCCATTTCCCCCTTCTCGTTTCCGCCCACGATATTTCTACAATTCACATGTGATATTTCAACGTACATCTCGTGCGTCATATAAAAAATAAAACTCTACCGGAAAAGGACGAAAGTAACGAAGAAACGAACCATAAAGGTTAAAAAAAAAAAGAAGAAGTGAAATTGAACAAATGCTTTCCGTTGATATCCTTTGCCTTTGGGGGCTCGGAAGACCGTACTAAGTGGAGGAGCCTGGGAGGAAATGCGAAAACGCACATTTCGCATAAATGTCACGTTCGACAGAAGACTTTCATTCATTTCGATGGAATGAACATAGACGACAAAATACAAAAAAAAAAAAAAAATATATAAAAAGGACGAACAACGAACCGGCAGCACTTTGGAATTGTGAATAGACACTTCTTCGTTCTCCAATATAGCTTCGATCTAATTCTCATTCTCAGCTAGATGATGTATGGCATACATGTAGTCGGTATAGTCCTGAATAAAGTTTACTGAAAGTATTACTGTGAAGGTATATACGGCTCTTTAATGTTAGACGCACGCTTTGAAATGCCAATAACCAAACGAATGGAACTGATAGAGAAATTCCATAAACGATTTGATAGCGGCGTGAAACGTTGAGGAACGTTCGTTCTACTAAGACGACAAAATGGACCTTGGGGATATGATAGGAGTACCTTTACGCATCTGTAACGCTGATGGGATTGGTATTTGGAATATTTTGCAATTGCAATTGGTATGTGATGTGGAAGGGGTCGTTATTTATCTTAGAAAGTAGACAATCGTGTTTGAATATCACGGACGTGACGTGCAGCAAGGTGCATCTTGGGCCTTTGGACAATGTTTTTTGGAATTCTGATTCCTAAAAAAAAATCAAAAATCAAAACAAACATCAATCTCCCAAAAAATTGTGTGATGTGTTTTGAAAGATTAATTTGAAGTCATATAAAAGGTCCTGAAAATCTCAAAGTTGTGATAGTCTTGGCTTAGTCACTTTGCTATTCTTTTAGTCAATAGAAACTTAACATTTCTTGTGTTGTCTTAAGTCTGGTGTTTAGTCGAACTCACACTATACGTCAGTCCAGAGCAATAACTGAGCAAGGCTTTTCACATCGAAATCCTTTGAAATGTAACTCCCGTCACGATGTCATTCCGATTTTTATCTGACAGTCAAATGGAAAACAATCATTCTTATCGTCACCCTTATATCTTCAAATACTTCATGTGTACCTACATATATTCCCCTAAGACATCTATTCACCTTTACTAGCTCAACCTCAACTTAATTAAAGAATTAGTTTTCCCCCCCACTTTGATTTGTGCTTTTAGGGCTGCACCGCTGCACGATTGTTTCCACTAGATCAAACCTGTCAGCGCCCCGCGCTGCAACTTGAGACAACGTCTGACGATGGTGGTGTGTCATTCGAAAGAGTTGACAGAAGCTGAACCCAAAAACGGCCGAGGCAGAAAGGGCGAAGGCATATTGATAAATGGTTGCTTGGGTCTTTGTCACACAAAGTAGTCATTGTGAGCCCTGCAACTGACAGCTACTGGGTACGACTATATACAACATGCGTTGACAGAAGCACCATTCGCTTCGCATAATTCACCAACTACGACCTTTTTTTTGGAAACTCTGTCGAAGCATTGCTGCATTTCCATGTCACATATCACGTAATCATATCATTAGATCGGTCTCTCTTACGTCGCGTCGACAGCGGTGACGGTGGCAGTGGCGGTGGTGGTGAGTCTGGTGAGTCTAAAACGTATTTTCCAACCGACTGCATCGATTACTAAGAGTAGATAAAGAGTCCCCGGTCTAAATAATAGCAATCCTCGGTCCCGGATAATTGTCGTTTCACTTTCGCAACTGCCTATTGTGCGTAAGTTCATTGTGTACAGTAGTATAGCACTCCCCCGAAATAAGTTTAGGAAGTCTGCTATACTACAACTGGACATCTTCTCTCCCATCGAACAGGAAATGTCAACACCAAAAACCAAGCTATATAGCCGCTCTGCGGGTAATTAAACTGTCATTAGACGTTATGGACAAAGTTTTGTATTTTATTTTCATTTAATTGTTTTAATAACCAAAGCGAGGTGTTTGAGTGCTGAAATTATGCAGGTGCTACCGCTTTGCTTGGCTACAAATGTTGTTTGTTTGCCCTCACATCTAATTTCTAAGGACAACAGAGTGTTGTGCGAAAAGATCGTTAATTTTGATTGGTTATGGTTTGTATACGTACGAGCACAATATGCTGGGGACGACTGAGCAGAACGTGATAATTATTGTCATCTGATGGGAACTACTGTTTTCAAAAAGAATTTTGCGGTCACTTTATGGGGGTTTTGGGAACATTTTAAAATTTAGTTTCGGAATAGTTTTTTAAATGGTTTCAAAGCGGAAATGATTTTAATTGAAGTTTTAAGTGGTAAGTGAGGGATGATCTTGGGATGTGCGTCGGAAGCGAACACGCATTTGTAGACATATGAATACTCGTAAGGAATTAGTATTTGCTCACAACTTAAAGATTCTCCCACAAAAATAACTCAAATTTAATGAACGAATTGAGATTAGCATAAGTTTCTGTAGAGAGCACATCTTAGAACTTCAGAATGAGAGTTATAGGGAACCAAGAGAACTAAGAACAGAACTGGGATGGTTAAGGTCTTATAAAAGTTTGCCTTAGTTTTTCTAGAGAGAGTTTTATTTCCCGATTGCTTTCTTAACCCAGAGTAGCAGCGATTGGAAAGAGTAGGTAATTCATTTGTTTGATGTTATTTTTGTGTCTATAGAGGATCTTTGGTAGACAAAGTCCTGTAATACCTCGAAGTTAAGTCTGTCAATTGTGGCGTTTTATTCAATTCAATGTAAATTCAAGTCAATGTTTTAAGTCTTTCTTTGGCAGCATATACTTCATTTTGCCCATTAAACATTGGTCGAGAGAACGGCATTATTGAGCATCGTCCAGGTTGAATGGGGCATTCTGCTTCAGAATAATATGTGTTTTCGTCGCCGCTACGCAGTCTGCAGAGTTGTTCTTTCCAGACCTCAATAGCTACTGATGCGATTCTATCAGTATGTTTCTAGTTGGTCTTTACAGGCTTGAGTTATAGGTTTGCACCCTGTCATTATTTTTTTAACTATTGTTACCACTTTCGAACTTAATTCAAATCATGGCAAATCTCAATTTCCTCAGTTTCTTTAAAAGAGTGCCTTTCATGCTTCCTCTTTTTCTCTTTTATTTTAAACTAGCTGAGCCGCCCGGCGTTGCTCGGGTCTGTAGTTTTAAGGTTCCCGTTCTCGATCCTGTTTCTGTTCCTATGGGATTATAGGGATGAAATCTTTGCTTAGTTACTGAGGAATTATGTGGCATCCCAGTGCTGAAAGAATATTTGAAATCAGTCTAGTAGTCTCTAAGTTTCCGTTCCCAACCCCGTACCTGTGGGAATTTTCCGTTCCCATAGAAATATGTGAATTAATTAAAAGTCTATGTCACTGACAGATAATGTTACATCCTAGAGTTGAAAGAATTTTTGAAATCGGTCAAGTAACTTTAAAATTCCCGTTCTCGTTCCTGTTTCTGTTCCCGTGGGACTATAGCGATGAAATGTATTCTATGTTACTGAGGGATTATGTGGCATCCCAGATCTGAAAAAATTTTAGAAATCTGTCTAGTAGCTTCTAAGTTTCCGTTCCCAACCCTGTTCTTGTGGGATCTTCCGTTCCCATGGAAATATGTGAATGAAATGTAAATCTAGAGTTGAAAGAATTTTTGAAATCAGTTTAATAACTTTAAGGTTCTTTTGAATTTTAGATGAAACATTTCGGAGGGATTATGTACTATACAACATGTACTATATTTTATCCGCATATTCCCACGGGAACAGAAGGATGGGAACCTTAAAAATACAGACCTCAACAACGCCGTGAATGTCGAGGGATAAAGGGTATATGAGTATGTCTAAAGCAGCCCAGCGTGTTGAGCAAAGATCTCCGCTGACTCATTAACTTGCTGATATTTAGACTACGCACGCTTAGTCTGACACGATAAGTCAGCTTTTCTTTTGTTTTTTTTTTTTTATAGAAAAGTGTTTTGTTTATAACGAAAGCTAACGCATTGCATTGATGTTTGATGTCATCTCTGTTGCACGCTGCTTTATTTTTATTTGAGTCAATGAAACGATGTCAACGCCCAATGTCTGTTTTTTCTTTTACTGCTTACTTTTCCTGTTCTGATTTTAAGCATTCCGTTTACATTTTATGTCTGTGGGGTGATAAAAATGTTTTAGACGGGGTCGTCTCCTTGTCCTTCGAAATTGGTCAAATAGTTATATAAGGTTGCGTTTCCAATCACGTTCGAGTATGATCCTTAATTGGAAAGAATTTTTGAAATCGGTCGAGTAGTTTTGAGGTTCATGTTCATGTTTTCGTTCCCGTAGGAATATAGGGATGAATTATAATTTTAGTTACTGAGGGATAATGTATCATCCCAATTCTGAAAGATTTTGTGAAATTTTTCCAGTAGTATCTAGGTCTCCGATCCCAATCCTAAATAAAAAAAATATATAGGTGAACCTTCTGGCGTTGCCCGGATCCCGTGGGAATATGAGGATTAAATAATTTATTAGCTATTGGGATATTGATAATGCACCATCTTAAAGTTGAAAACATTTTAGAAATCGGTCATGCGGTTTTGAGGTTCCCGTTCTAGTTCCCGTTTCTGTTCCCGTGGGAATATATGGATGAAATGTATTCTATGTTACTGAGGGATAATGTAGTATCCTAGAGCAGAAAGTATTTTTAAAATCCGTCCAGTAGTTTCGAAGTATGCGTTCCCAATCCCGTTCCCGTGGGAATATGGGGATGAATTAAAGTTTATGTTACTCGGTGATAGTGTAGCATTCTGACTGTGAAAGAATTTTTGATATCGGTTCAGTAGTTTCTAGGTTCCCGTTTACATTCCCGTTCCCATAGGAATATAGGGATAAAAAGTATCCTATGTCCGTCTCCTGTTCCTAAACTACCTCGCCACCAATTTTCAGACAAATGCGTTCAGCCGTTCTTGAGTTATAAATAGTAAACTAACACGACTTTCTTTTATATATGTATATAGATATATGTAGATATAGATAGATAAGTATTCATTACACATATCGAGTTTTCATTGTTTTTAAGATGTATTATGCTATTCGGGGCGGAGACAAATCCAACGAATCAATAACCATGAATATTGGTTTTCGATGATTTTCCATTTTCATAATTTTTAAAACATAGGCAACTTGCATTTTAGCGTTAATAATATAATAACGCAGAAACTTCTCAACCGTTTCATATTGCTTAGCTCCCCAGATTTGTGCTGCATAAAACAATATTGATTTTGATACAGCTTGAAACACTTGGAATTTGCTACTATGGGCAATATTTTTGTTATAAAAGCATTGTTTCCACGATGCGCTGATCGCACATTTGGCCTACGCCAGCTTCTCCTTCAAGTGCTTCTCCATATTTAAGTTCCTTGTGAGGTAAAGTCCAAGATATTTGCATTCGGTAACAATTTCAATGGCTAAGTCATTGTAATACTATTTTTCATTGGCACAGTTTCTACCCCCTCCATTCTTAAAAATCATAATTTTTGACTTTTCTAAATTCACTGTCAAGTTCCAAAGTCTGCAGTACTGCGAAAGCCGATTTATCATGAGCTGCATAGATAAAGGTGAAGAGGCCAAGATAACGATGTCATCAGCGAAAAGAAGAGCCTTAATCGTTTGACCTGCGTATTCGATTCCACTGGGCAAGCTTGTAACTAAGTCTTCTATAAACAGTGCAAAAAGACTTGACTAATGTTGTCGAACGCTGACTTAAAATCGACAAAAAATGTATATAATTTTTGACCTTAGTTCAGCTATGCTCCTTAAAACAAAGATATGGTCTATCATTGAATAACCTGGTCTGAAACCTGCCTGGGACTCGCTCAGAAGGTTATTATCATTGATCCAGATGATGAGTCGTTTTTGTAGTATCGAAGTGAAGATTTTGTATGATGCATTTAGAAAGGATATTCCCCTATAGTTACACACTTCAGCTAAGTTACCTTTTCTGAAGATTGGAAAAATAATCGATTGGCAAAAGTCCTGAGGTTTCCAATACATTGTTGAATATTAATGTTAGCCAACCAATTAATAGTAGGTATTTAGTATTTAGTATTTATTTTATTTGATACATCGCTGCACAAAGAGAAATAAATTCTTAAAGTAGTGCAGGTAGAATATAGTATTACATAATGTGTGTGATACTAGTGTAAAAAAGATTTAAATAAAAATTACAATTAAAATTACAATTACAATATATAATCTTTATCTTTTACAGAGAACAAGCCTTTTTTGTAATTAAACATATAACAATTTTAGAAAAATTTTATGTTACAGAAAGAGACTTATTTTTATAATATTGACGAGAAGGGGCTATGCAATTGAAATGAAGAATAAGAAAGCAATGTAAAGTACTTCCAAGAATTTTTCGTGAGGATTCTGAATTATGATCAAACCTCCGGAGGCCAAAAACTAACCTTGTCATGGAATTAAAGGCCAATTGCAGCTTGCGTAACGAGGCTGAATCTAAGTTTGCAAAAATTTCGCACCCGTAGCTGAAAATGGGTATAACTAATGCTTTTATTTAGCTTTGACCTCTACGGGTAGGAATGGCCCAGTGGTAGAAAGACTGCGTAGTGAGCCATAAACTTTAGCAGCAAGTCTATTGATATGGTCGTTCCAGGACAGCGTACTATTAAAGATTATTCCTAGGTTTTTTTTATTTTCGAAACCATTTCAACCAGCCAGCGACCCGTTTAACGTGACCCATTGTAACCATCCTTGTGAGGGAATGGATAGGACCTACAATTTTCTGCCGGTTTCGAACGGCTAAATGAGAAAGCGCTTTTCATGGCAATGAATTTACTAACGGATGACTTGCCAATTCCTCGCGAAAGGCGATACCCTTAGAAAAACATTTTTGCTTCTGCTGGGATTCGACCCTCGAACCCCTGGATTAGCAGGTGGACATGCTAACCATCACGCCACGGGTACCACGTTTAACAAGATGGGTGGGAAATTAGAAAAATTAGGTAGGTGCCTTCCAAGAGGTAAACATTTCGTTTTATCTGGATTTAATAGTAACTGCTCTTGAACTGTCCATTTAACTATCGATGATAAATCATCGTTTATTTTCGCTATGGTATCTTCCAGTAGAAAAACTAATATACAGCTGGACATCGTCAGCATATATGTGGTATTTGGATCAAAATTTGTTGTGCTTTTTGTTTGGTTGCTTTTTACTGGTCCTTTGTTTAAGGACCGAGTGAAACCCAAAATACCAGTTGCAGATGGCATTTTTGCCTCTTGTCTTCAATGCTTAATGATGTGGGAAAGGATCCAAGGACTGAACTTTCGATATTTTTCTATAATTGGGGAAAGAACTGGCCGTGGGACTGTGGCTTCCTAATGTGATATCGTTTCACAACGTTAGTTTGAGTGGATTTTGAACAGGATACCCTCATTCTTTGGCTACAACAAGAGTGGTCAGAGTCAAAGGGGGCCCCACCGAGAGTTCGGAAACCAACAACACTGGAAGAGTATCTTGCGTCGATCGCAACATTGTCAATTTGGTTGCCGGTTGATTGATATGGGGATCGCCATTTTCTTTTATAAATTTTGAGATGAAGGCAGCATGTGCTTTGGGATGTTGTCTGATGCAGGCTATATGTTTATCGATTGAAAATAATTTAATATTTTCTTTTATGGCAACAATAAGATGTGAAATATTTTCCGGCCTAACGAATAACTCTGGAACTACGGAAACAGTTAAGTTCTATATGCTCAGTTTGAGCGTCGATAAAACAGACAACCGAGAGAAATAACTCGACACGAACGTTTGCGTCCCGATGTTATTCAAAAATCAAGCATGCTGCCGCTGTACATTTTTTGCAATTCGACGTTTCTACATTAACCGCCAAGATGATGTGCGAACAAAAGAGTTAAATTTCCGGAATCGATGCCGCCATCACAGTCTTCGCTTTCTGATACAATCAAATCAGTTTTTAGCTAATTCTCTAAAAACAAAGTAATTCTTTCGAAATGATATCATTTGGAGCGAGTGTAATTAAAAAACAGGGTTTTAACCCTTCGTTCATGAGTGGAATGAATTCTTCTGTGAATACAATGTTCTCTTAAGTATTTTTATACAGACATCAATGGCATCTTTCGTCTCAACCAGGATCACAATTAAAACTTCAATTCTACAGATTCAAGGACAAATACATCATCAAACGGAAGCATTGTTGCTACCAGTGAATCATGTAATGCAGGTTACTGGTTACAGATTCCCTTTTTACTTAATTATTTATCTGCAAGACGCATAGTCTAAATTCTAAATGATGCATTGCAATATCTGAAAATATTTTTTGTGGGTTGAAAATGGGTATAATTTTTAATTAGGGTCAAGCAAAAGTAACAATTAGTCGTTCGGGGTAAGTGTGCGCAGCGGGAAAGTGTGCGCACTGTGGTTTTCTTGAAAATAGGGATGAAATTCGGGTTTCTGTTGATGCGCAATTCAGTAGTTATCTGATCTGAACTGAGCTCAAGTAAGTTGTGTTAGTGCTGCTGTCGTGTTTGGTGTTTCGACGAGAGACAAAAGAAAAAAAAGGTACGTTTCACTAAAATATTTCTTCATTTTCAAACTGTGTCAGTGACTTGAGTTTGTCTTACAGTGCAGTCAGTAGGGATTTTTTTTTTATAATATACTTTATGGTCCTTACGTTTGGGTGAAGATTTTACAGTTTTTGGTAATTGTTTGTTAAAATTTTTGTAAAAACAATAGAAAAGTGCATTTGGGGTAAGTGTGCGCATGCGTTCACTTACCCCCAAATTTTTGCGCACACTTACCCCAAACTAATTTTTCAGTCATATAAATCAAAACACATCATAAAATTCCTGAATAATCTTGTATTTGATTGCAAATATGTGTACATGTTTATATATCTCTGTATTTTTATATTTTTTTTAAATGAAACAGGTATGCCTAGAACGTATGTTAGAAAAAATCCGAACAAAAAGCTAGTTTCACAAGCTCAATTTGATGAAGCTAAAAGGCTTATAAGTCTTGGCTCAAGTAAACGTGCGGCTGCAGAGAAGGTGGGAATCAGCGAGTCTGCCTTGAGAAAGTGGCTAATCCTGAACACTGTGGCATTATAAAACAACTTTTACTTCAAGCCAGCAAAATTACGAATAAAATTACGGCCACACATTCTACTCCAACGAATCTAAACACACAAAAATCTACTCATGTTGCTCTCTTGTCCATAAGTCCTTTGCCAAAATCGGAGAAGACCACCAAAAGAAAAGGAAAAACCCTTAAGTCTGAAGTTATAACGTCAAGTCCATTTAAGCAAGATTCTTATGAAATTTTCAGGATAGACATAGTTTAGTCCGGAGATGGTTCCTGTCAAGGTGCTATGGGTGCTACATTATCTCCCTTCATCAGTAACTTAGACTATATTTCATCCCTATAATCCCACAGGAACAGAAACGGGAACGAGAACGGGAACCTAAAGTTACTTGACCGATTTAAAAAATTCTTTCAACTCTAGTATGTTACATTATCCCTCAGTGACATAGACTTACATTTCATTCACATATTTCTATGGGAACGGAAGATTCCCACAGGCACGGGGTTGGGAACGGAAACTTAGAAACTACTGGACAGATTTCTAAAATTCTTTCAGTACTGGGATGCCACATAATCCCTCAGTAACTCAGGAAAACAAACGGGAACAAGAACGGGAACCTTAAAGTTAATTGACCGATTCAAAAATTATTATTTTTCAATAGATTGGTTAAAACCTACATTTTATGATTAATATATTAGTTTGTCGTTAATGAAACTTAAAGTTCCTCTTATGTTAATTGTTATGTTCTTAGATTAATGTCTTAAGTTCTGTTAACTATTCTTATTATTTATTATTATGTTTATGTTTTTTTTTTTTATAAAAAAGAAGTTAACTAAGAAAAGCACAATAATCTTGATAAAAATAATTAGTTTTTTAGTTGTAAATATTTATGCATTTTTTTAGGAAAATTTAACACCTACATTTTGAAACTTGATTGAGAATTCGTAAGTGAAAAAAAAAAATTTATGAGCGTCACAGCCTGCGCACACTTACCCTACACCCTGCGCACACTTGCCCCTTCATAGGGGCAAGTGTGCGCATTTCGACTTGCCTTAATTTTCTTATAAAAATACAGCTAAATTTATAAAAAATTGTAGTTTTATGGTTGAACAATAATAGTAAAAATGTGTCCGTTCAATATTCAATCAACTGCTTTTGGGTACCTATATCCTTTCTTTTGCATGAAATCCTTCTTCAAAGTCAAAAGATTTATCTTGATTTTGAATATTCAATCAACTGTTTTTGGGTACCTATATCCTTTCTTTTGCCTGAAATCCTTCTTCAAAGTCAAAAGTGACACTTACCCCGAACGACTTTAGATATGATTAGTTGGTTCCTTCTTTATCATAACACCAAAAGATATTGAACGATTCTTCTTGTAAATCCACTTGAGTAAATTAGTCGAACAAGTATTTTAATGAATTATCCAAGATTTATCTTGATTTTGAAGTTTGATTCCAAAATAATGAAAGTAAGCAGAGCTAACTATCTATTTTAAGTCCTATATTTAGATTAAGGAGATTTGACCTTCAGGTACATATACTAACGATTTAGTGATGCTGTTTTAAGTAAGAAACAATTTTCTTGTTGTCCAGAGCAATTGGTATGTGTGTCTTAGCTTTAAACACTCCCGGAATGCTTTGAGCTATACTCAATCTTCTCACTGCTTTGAAATAAATTAAGGAACACAAGACTGCGATGAATTCGATTGGAAAACTATGAGTTCAATCATTGAGCTTTTCTCAACAATTTCAAGGATTGTTAAGAGTTAATGAGCTCAAGACATCGATTGGGTATCTAGATAGAGTATGGTTTTTCATTAAACTACCAGTAGGTACTTTGAAATTGCAAAATAAGAAAACAATTTGATTACCACTCTAATAGAAAAGTGTACACTTAAAACTTCACGGTGGGATATAAGCTTGGCTCTTCATACACCAACTTCAACCATACACGGAAGGAATTGAAAAATCGCCAATTGCGAATTTCTAGTTTGTAATTTGCGAAATTCCTTTTATTTGTAAATTGCACCGCTTTAATTATAAATTGATCGAAAAAATAGCAATTTACTCTAAGTGTCATCTCAAGTTTCAAAATTTTTTAATTTGTGATTTGCAATCAAGTATCGTAATTTAAGAATTTTGTCTTTTTAGTAGTTTACAAGCTTTTAATCGCAATCTACTACTTCCGGAGCACAATTTCGTTTTACAATTTACTCATCGTGGTTTACAAAATAAGTATGGCGATTCGCTTTCTCGAAATGCTCAGATCAGGAAATTAAAAGGATGATGTAGATATTAGCCCTGTTCACACTGTACAATTAGTTGGACAAACCAATGCTTGATAGTGTGAACTCTTCATACGACCGCTTGTCCAATTTGTTGGATTGTTTTCAAAAAAATTTGAAAATCTAGAAGTTGAATGGAGTGGAAGGGTATGTGACATAAAGTTGGACGACAAGCTTGATAGGTGTGAACGAAAACTACATCAGACCATCCAACTTCCATCAAACGAAGTCTGTCCAACTAATTGTACAGTGTGAACTGGGCTATTAACCCCAGACAAACGTTGTCTACGAAAATACTGTACAGTAAATTACAAATGATTAGTCGTATTTCTCTAATCTCTTGAACACTACCTCCTATTTAACTGTCTGTTTATCGTCACATTTTAAGCGATAATTTTTTATTTACCTTCGCAGCTCAATGTTATCATCGCCGACTCACAACCTCAAGACGTCTGGTTCAAATCCACACAGCGTCTAAGTCAGTATTGTTTTCTTTCTCATATGCGCCCCGACACTGAATCACAACAAAACAACTCACCAGTCCCATATCGCCCTTTAACTACCTATACCACTGGCCTACAATTTGAAAAAGGGGTTGTTATTCGATTTTGCTTTTACTACAAATTGGTTTTAAATTGCGATTCGCGAGTCACAATATTTTTTTGCTGGAAAATACTAACTGATACTTAAAAATTCTGAAATACGATTTTTGAGTGTCAATATCATCATTTCGCTCTTTTTTTCAAATTGCAAGCAAAAAGTCGCAATTTGCTAATATCTGATCCAAGGTCTAAAACTGGATTCATTTGTCGTGATTTATAGCTGATTTTCCTTGATTTGATCTAGGAATTCTCTGTGTGTAGGCCTAACTCATACCAACTATACGAAAATAAGTTCAGTTTTCCTCCGAGCAAAGCTAAAATTCCTATTTTCTACTGCCCTAGTTTTCAAGAGCCAGGCCTCATATTAAAAATCATGTTTTTTTTTTTTTGTAAAAATCTATTTCATCAAAACCGCACCCACAAGCAACCAAACGAGAACAGTAGCATCGTTGCACCAACAAAACATAACCCTCGCAAAACTTAATTGTTGTTCATGTTGTTAATGCACAAAGACCTTTGCAATTCTACCTTTCCTTACCCATCTACCACCGGCCACACATAAATTTTCTCCACCAATTTACTGGAAACTTTACTAAGGCTATGCAGCCTTCTGTTTGGGGTTATATCCGTGCTTTGTGTAACAAGGCCAAAACAGGAAAAGTCAGCCACACCCTAAATGAAATAAAAAAATGCAAGTCAAAAGCAGTCTGCAGGAACAGCCGGATTTAACATCAGCGCCACTGTAAAATTAAAACTCCAACATCCTACCTGCAGATGCGTTAATTACAAACCCATGTAAACAGTGCAGCGCTCCCACCACCACTGCCACTACCAGTATCGTTCTGAGTTGGAAAGTAAATCCGATTACCGCCAACAAGGTCCCACACCCAACTCCAGTCCCTGCCCATCTTTCAGATGATCCTTCGACGAAGAGTGCAAGTTAACTTCCACCAACCACCCACTACCCAGTCGACCAACTTACGGTTCTGTAAGGTCCTATCACTGCATGCTAGATACAAGTTTGTAGCTAACAGAGCTTTGCACAGGAACATTTAAAGGATTTCCAGAAAACTGCAGGAAAATACCTTAAGGCCACGTCATTGCTGCTCTTATTTTTTGCTTTATGATCATTCAGTGTGCGCAGTGTAAGAACAGGAAGACGTACCTATGTAAGCCAATGGTAAGTCCTGTCAATTGCTAGATGGGAACCGACATGCAAACATGACATACAAGAAGGTTACCAAACAAACAGGGATGTACTATTCAAGTCAATACGATTTATTTTCCAGTTGTTTGATATTCAGACTTAACAATCTTTCCTTAAAAAATCGGAAAGGATATACGAGTTCGAGTGGTATAGTCGGATGGTTTTTTTCATTGAGGTGGTAGCCTATATTTTCATCATCCCTGGTTCCAAATAAGACCACGTCATTCTTTGCAAAGGAAAACCTTTGGCCAACGCACACATGGTGTCAGGATGGCAATTGTCCATTTATCGCATGTCCTTGGTGGGCAATTATAAATTCCACATCTAATTGCTGGCCATTTTACGAAATGACTTTTGTTCCTTTATTCTAAAGCTCTGATGGGTGATTTACAATAAATGGCTTAATCCTAGAAAATATTTTGCAACCCCTTTCGTAGGTATTAGCTACGTACCGCCAACCCACTGTAAATTCATAGATAATTCATACAAAAAAGACCTCCCAACCCCTTACTCTTTGTGTGTATTGTATGACATGCAAAGTAGTCGCAATTAACATTTTCTTATCGCGCGAAAATAATTACATTTGCATACAGGATTATACGTTAAAGGACATCATTAAGAACAGAAAATAAAAAAGGAGTTAATTTACTTCATTTAAAGCCAGTTCATCCCTCCCAATTGAGATACCTGTTCACAAAAATAATATTTTATTAAGTATCCGCCTCTTTGAGCAGGGTTACAAGCATAGTGTTGTTCTCCGTGTCCAGAAGGTGTAAGAAAAAAAATCCTTGATCAAGCGAGCGACCTATGCAAGGTAATTAAACGACCGACTGAAATGGATGAAATATCTTTTATTTTTTGTTTACTTCTGAGATAAACGTCCTTTTTTTATTGGATCAGTTAATTTGTTATCCTTTTTTTTGTCTATTGTCATTTTCTCGAGACCGGTGTTTTCTGGTTGGGCTTTAAAATTATTTTTGTGGTTGTAATCGGTTTTACTGCGATTAACAAGGATAGTATCAGTGTTTGATGGGTGGAGGTAAGAATGATGGTGAGGGTGAGCGTTGCTGTATGGTGGTTGGTTGAGAAAGGATTTTGGGTATTTCTTATACTTAAACTGTGTTTGAAAATTCTCTAGATTATTGTGGATAGATTGTTAAATGGGCCGTTGGCATGTTTAATTAATGTTTGTTTCTGAAGGATGAAAGGGACACAATTTGGGATATTATAGGGATTATGGAATTATCTTCGGTTCATTACGTTGCGTTTGAGATATTGTCGTATAGACATAGACGACTGATTTATTAACTTAAATTGGGTGGTGGGCTTGAGACAAACAAAGGCGATGGTAACAGTGATGGATATTTGTAGTTCGAATCGAGACTTTTATGACTTCAAAATCTCTGATTCTTCGGCTAAATCTTCTAACGAAAGTCAGCTATAAAGACATTAATCTTTAAGTGATGGAGATGAAAGTCTTTTGGAGAATAGTGCCTTCAGAGAGATCATAGCTACAAGCTAGTTAACTGATAAGAAACATAATTGACCTCTGCGAAAAAGAAAATAAGATTCTCATAGGGTAAAGTTGGGTGGTGTGGCACCTTTTTCAGTAAAAAGACCAATTTCGTAACTAAATATTATACTACTTTACGTTTGCTTTCATTTCAATTGGGGCAGTTATTTTGGTTATCGTGGATTGTCGTATCACATTTTTACCTGCAACATACACATTTTTTTGCTTCTTTTTTTGAATCTGTGCGAGCATCAACATGGCTTTCTTAAAGGTAGATCTACTACTACCAATTAAGCAGATTATACCTCACTCATTCTTTTAGAAATGGAAAAAGGGAACCAGGTTGATGCTATCTATACTGACTTCAGCAAAGCTTTCGACAAGGTTCATCACAATCTGCTTATTTTTAAATTAAAAAAATATGGCTCATGACACCTTATTATTGTGGATCCAATCGTATTTGTCGCGAAGGACGCAGTGTGTTAAGTTTTGTGATGTCTTGTCACGTCAAATTAATGTAACTTCTGGAGTACCCCAGGGTAGCCATCTTGGCTCACTTTTATTTCTCCTTTTTATAAATGACTTGCTAGTAAAAACTTCGCACATCGCAAAAGCGAAAATGTATATCATTAATTCAGACGGCAAACCATTGCTATAGGCAGAGAATGTCCACAACCATTCTGTCCACAAAAGGTCCAAATGTCCACAACCATTCTCTGCCTATCAATGGTTTGCGGTTTGAATTAACGATGTGCAATCGGACTGGCCTAGTATTTCTTTTAGTTTAGTTGAGCTTTAAAAATTCAAATATCATAAATACCCTAAACTGTTTTCACATACATTCGACAAGATTGAAGGTCTCCAAGTTAGACTACAAATGAAGCGAAATGCAGGTCCTAGATGTTTCAAGACGAGATGGGTTGCTTTTACACTACTTGAGCAGGAGTTGAAGAGTCAACTTAAAGGTTCTGCTAGTCAATAGTATAGAGAGAACCGAAGTTGCCGTACAACAAAGGTGTGACTATGTGGAGATTGTAAGTGTACTTTTAATCCTGAATTACTCATAGATGAACATGAACTCCCGACAATTGATGAATTAAGTACATTGGCTGGAGTCGAAAAAAAGTCTCAAGATTGCTCTTACAAAGCCTTCTTTGCAGTTGGAATGTTTTTTCTTTCATTTCATTTTCTTGCATTGAACACCCACAAGGGGTTGTTTCAAACAACAAGGAATACAAAGAATAGCGTATGCACCATCAATTTGCCAAATGCAGCGGTTACTGGTCGATATTTAAGGGACGAAATATATAGCCTATGTCCTTCTGTATTCAAGACAATCTCTGTACAAAATTTCATTTAAATCGGTTCAGTAGATTGGGCGGCAGATGGAAACTTAAAAGAGGAACAGTCAGAGCTATCTTTACCTACCTTTATAAGACTAGTAAGAACCGGTTCCCGTGTGAATATTCGAAAGAAATACAGCCTTTTTCCTTCCTAAGGTTCTGGACTATGTCTTCACAAAATTTCATTTAAATTGGTTCAGTAGTTTTTATGGGAGACGGTACATAGAAAAACGGACAGACAATGTTATTTGCACATTTATAATAAATTAGTTAGGATTTAGTTTAAGCTAATTTGGAGAATAATTTTTGAGTAGTGAAGTCTCTGCAGAAATAAAAAATACATGCAAATCTTCAAGGCTTAGTTGACCAACAAATTTCTGGTGCTAAGTTTGGGGCAGATTCGCTCTGGCAATACTGATTTCTCAGCTTACTGCTTCTTCAGCAGATCATCTTACTTTTCATATAAAGGATGGGCGTGTGGTTTTCAATCTGGAAATACTTTTTATTAAGAGTTGGTCTTTTTGACAATCGTCGCTTGAATTATCGTTCGGTAAATTGTCTCGAAACGAAATCGCTATTTCCGATTTTCACATAGTTTCGACTTTTAAACATGTGAGTTACCTAAAGATCTGCTATTTTACATTGCTGGACTACTTGTTGTTTGATCATGTGAAGTCGCTTGTCTACGCAGATAAACCCGAGACGATTGACTCCTTGGAAGAGGATATTCAGTGCGTTATTGCTGACATACGGCCTCAAATAGTGCAAAAAGTGGTTGGCCTCGCGGCTCGAACCTGCTTGCCCGGAATCATTTTTAAACCATAATGGAAACCATTACTTTTGTATAACTAGTCTTAATTCTTGGACTTTCAATTTCTTGAAAACCACGTATTGGCGTAAAACAGCTGATTTCGATAACCAGCATGGCGGTATTTAGTGTGGCAGCTGGAAATGCTTTCTTCGATTCCATTCGGAACAAATTTTCGTAGTTCGTAACTTAGCTTTTCGTGTGGAAGTTTTCTACGATGGAATCTGTGATAGGGCTTAATGAGTAGGTTATTAGCTAACGAGGCAATAACAATGATCTTAATGAACGTAGGTATGCTTTGAGGGCGAGGAGAAATGTATTACCTAAGCAAATTTAGGTTTTTGAATCTATTGAGAATTATGTGTTAAAGCATAAGAAACTTTGTTCCACACAGGGTTTCCACGACCCTTGTTGCCTTTTTTTTTTTTTGTTTTCTTTTGTGTAGTGGATTGATACAGTGAGTGCACCAACTAAGCGATTATACTCATTTACTCAAGTCTGTCGGTTTCCTTAAGCTATTGATCATTTATTCAAATTAAATTAGCAAACTTTAAAACAATCATCAAATTCAATTGCCTGATTTTCTACATAAATAAGCAAGTAATGGACGGACATGTTTCATAATCCAAACGACATAAAATCAAACGCTGTCGTCGTCTAATCTCCCTTAAAGGCATTCCATTTCCATATATGTACATTCATTCATTAGGCCACTTAAAAGGATTATACGTACGTATGGGGCGAAAACACGCACCAAACGCATGAAGGCGCTATCGTAATTAAAGTAGGATTAGTCGTGGATAAATCACACAAATCAGATGCATTATAGAGGTTTAACTTGTATACTTTTTAATTATTACTTTCGCTAATTATGCAAGCCATTGGCAGAGGGCGATTGTTGTGTACATAGATATGTGCATAAAACATGTAGAGCGACCACCAGAGTCGCTTTCTTTGTTGGTCGATTGTCAAGTTAATCCGCACAATGCCCAAGAGGCAGCCCCCAGAGAAGGCAATTGACGCGGCTTAAGTTTTCATGCATAATCTCAAACCATGCGAAGGATAAACAATACACCAGTCAAGGAACATAAAACAGCCTTCTCTGGTGCTGGTGCGGTGGTATAAAAGATAACAGCCTTTTGGTTAAGTCCACTAATGTGATGTTATTCCCAAAAAAAAAACCATGGAGTTTTTATTTGAAGAAGTGTTCCTAAGAGCACAGTTTGGCTAAAGGAAGAAAAGAACGTAATTAAAAGAGATAAGAACATCTCATGGTCTTAGGATTAAGAAAGGAAATGATAATACAAACGAACTGTCTGCAGAGAGTGCGTTGCGATAAGGGCTGTCCTTTGCATTTATTGCATAAACAGGTTCTTGTTTAGAACCGATTTGCAACTGAATGAATATACCTACTTGCTCATGGAATGATTCTAATGCTCAGGATTGCAGCAAGAGAGCAATTTTAATGCTTGTACTCGGTTTGCCTACTCAAATTCACAAAACACATCAATGATGGCTCCCTGCTTGGAAAAGGAAGTATCAGGTATCAATTGCTCAACAAATGTTTCAGGTCAAAGCCATTGTGGGTGAACGTTGGAAACAAAATATTTTCGTTTTGATTTGAAAACATGTTTTTTATCTTCTCTCTTAGATGTGACAAAAAGTTGTACCTATTAAGTTTGTAGAAGTACGGTGAAAACCATAAGAATTTTACCAGAAGTCTTCTCAACAGGTTACCCAAGTGCTTTTAGAGGATCCCTGCAACAGGTTTGAAAGAGAGGAAAAGCTGTAGAAAGAGAATCAAATATTGCTTGCTGCGAAGAATGCTGTAAGATAGTATCGATATTTAGCGAATGCCAATTCATTCAAAAAAGCAAGTCAAACTGGAATCAGTTAGAATATGGTAGGTACGCTTTCTATGCAAAAGTGGAGGTAGCCGAAGGAAGAGGCCCGAAACGGGAAACTCATCCAACAAAAAATTGTATAATTGTTCACGAAAATCTACCACTTTTCATAAACATATTACTTGAACCCAAAAAATTCATCGTTGGCTGCTACTACCCGGAGCCCAGGGCATTTCTTTCAACCATACCCCGTGAGGAGTAGAGGGGACCTACAAATTATTTTCCGATTCCTATTCCGGGTAGGTGAAAAAGCCTTTTTCATGGCAGTGTAGATACTCTCAGAGGCATATTATAAATTCCTCGCGAAAGGCGATAACAGTATGGAAAAACACTTGAGGCCATCAAATATGCTGCGGTATATTTTTGTGATTTAAGGTCACGAAAGGCGCCAGCACTAAACTACAATTGTTAAATACATCACCGTGATAACACCCACACACCGGAAGGAATAATGAAAGGAGCAGTAGATTGCTAATTTGGTAAATATAACTCCCGTGCAGTTCTTTCGCAAATGGTTATACAGGGACCTTGAATTCCAACATCAGTCAGTCATTCAATTGATAGAAGTAATACGACAACACATCAACAGTCACCAGACAAAATTTCCGCGCCATTGTACTACCAGGGTAGCATGCTTCCCTTTTTTGTGTTGCAGTAGTTGGAAAAAGGTTTTAGTAATTTCACATATAACCTCAAGGGCGGCGTCCACATGAAACTGGGAGGCTGCAAGAAAAGTATATATGCTTAGAGCGGGATTCGAACCCACTCGTCCGGCCTATCTATTGAACACTCTACCATTGCACCACGCTCCACGCCCGCCCTAGAGGTTATGGTATTACTCGCGCTCTCGGTAGCAAGGAATTACTCGTTAAAGCTATTGAAAGCCTGTCGTATGTGTGCTGAGTGTCACGGTATTTATATATAATTTAAGTTTATTTGTTATACTTTATAATAGTCAGTTTTCTAGTGAATAAAGAATTTTGAACGTGCATCTTGAAGACATTTTTCCCTGAAGTCTCGTATTTTTGTTCAGAAAACTGAAAATACAAAAAGTACATCTTCATACGTATAAATGCTTACTGAAAGAGAAACATTCCGTGGCAATGCCAAAAAGTTCTCAGTAATATTTTCTGCCAAGAAATGACAAAAAAGATGCAGCTTTCTTATTAACGTGTGGGAGCTTAGGTACGTTTATAGCTTGTCCGTATCTAGCGGAGGCATGCCACATCTATCGTTGAATTCCTGACTGGTCCAATCGTTGATGTAGCTTTTACTGAGAGCTCCGGCAGACCAATGCTTGAGAAAGCTGTCTTAGATTCTTACTCGGGTAGATTATCTGTTACTCCCCTTCCAATTATGTAGATGCCCCGAAACACATACTAGACTCAAATAATTTAGTATTCTGATCACTTTCGGAGTATAGTTTAGCATTTCAGATTCAATTTTGAAGCAGTTGAGTAGAACTTTAAGCACACCTTGGATGTTCCGGCAGACACATCAAATACTCCTTCTCATCTAGCCATTCTTCGTGGCGTACCGAGTTGTCTCAACTTGAAGACGGACGCGTATGTGCCTTAATAGGCTTGAAATCTGATGTAATCGCTCTCCACAAAGGTACCAGTTCCACATTCATCATTGGAACCTTCCGTCAGAATCCGATAATAATCATTTTTGAGCGAACCAGTCCAGAACAGAGGGAAAATTACCAGAGTATGTTTGCCGCAGTTTGGGCCTTGGAATCATGGACGGCATAGGTATCAATTAGACGATAAAGGCAATGCTGTTTGCTAGATATTCATTTTCATAGTTCTAGCGGGAAATGAGCCAAAAACCACTTCTTTTTGAAGGAAATGGTTGTGAGAGTATATCCCAGGATGTAAATAGACGTTAAGAGGAGGTAGACTCAGCAGTGCGTCAGGAGCAACACCCGGTGTGCTGGTACCAGTGCAGCTAATACATGACGTTGTATACAAAAAACTATAGACTTATTGGTACTTACTCCGAAAAATATTTTTACTGAAACTCTAGCCTTAGCCTCCCTTCGAGCTCATGATGTTCGCAACGCCGAAAAAGAAAGAAAAAGGACAACAGCAGCAGGACAAAAAGGCAGATTTCGGTTATAAGCGATCATGATTGCAAGTATAGCTGGATCTCTCACTAGTGCATTTGTAAAACTGTGACCACTCTTACCAGTTTCAGTCGAGTAATGGTGACCTTGTCTGCCTTCTATGTGAGAGTCCCAGAATCATCCAACTGTCTTTCCAGGGGGATCGTCTTTCGCCATTATTGTCCTCCGATAGTAAATTCACTGATATGAGAACTGCTTTCTCATTAAGCTGCTCGAAAATAAAATGTCGGTTCCCTTTCTACCCGACACGTTTGACAAAATGAGAAGCAAGTTAATGACTCTTTGATTGATGCTGCAACCAATTCTTTTAAAACCTCTTTTAGCAGAGGTAGGTACCTGTCTTTCGTTTCACTTAATTGAAATTATCTCAGCAAAATGAGCATCATAAAAGAGATGTCAACCTTCGCAAGCACGTCGACTTCAGTCGCACGCTTTCTTGACGCCTTTTTCCTTGGAACTCGCAGATAGTATTACTTGTCTCAGTAAATGTTGTAAAAATGTTGTACATCCCCAGCCTTCTAGTCATTTGGGTATAACTATACTTTTGCTTGGCTCGTGGCAATTTGTAACGCCTTCCCGTGGATACAAAACTAACAGAAATTCTATTTTAGTTGGAAAATGGAAATCTGTCCTTTTTTCCTGTTTGTCATAACATCGAAACCCATTTTTTTTCTAAATTATTTTTCAAAGGTATAGTGCAGGAGTGTCTTTTCTTGTAAATCCTTACATGGAATCCAATTTGTCGCGTGGCGATTTACTAGCAATTTAGCTATACTTCAGCATGCAAAGTAGGTACCTACCTACGAGTACTTTCTTGCCTTTAAAGTCAAACTGATAACCATTTTCATGGATCATAAAGATCGTAACAAGAACAGAAAATCTAAACGGCATATAGTTCAGGCAGGAGGCAGCATGTGTATCTAAACCTACCCAGACTCGTGTCTGGCTTCAGTGATTCTGGAAAATCCTTATGCAAGTGAGTTTGTTGTTTCATTCCGAGAAGTTCTTTTTTTTTTGTAGTCTTTGTATTACTTTGCCTTAATAAGGCCCTCGAGGCATTTGTTTTGCTTTTTGAAATAGTCCCACTTAAAGTCAACTTGTAATTGGCTATGCGACACTATACGAATGTGTTTATACAGACGGAATGAAGCAGATAAGAGGTACTTCATATACATTCAAACAAAAGGAGGATTTATGACTTTACGGATGAATCCAAGCAAACAGTGAAACGCATTGGTACCCAAATTTTAAATGGATTCAGATTAACTGAAAGGACTGCTTTTGTACATAGTGCGCTGTAGCCTTGGGAGGAACTTGCTCGGAAGCATTTACTCGTAATTGTTGCCTTCCTGTGCAACCAAATAAGTGTGTGTCCTTTTGATGATTTACGGAGGAAATATGATTTCAATGGATGTGGATGCAGTGACAAGCGCACTTGAAAACGTGTTTCGGTTTAAGACAAAAAAATTCATAAACCTACTACCTGTGTGTTTTCGAAAAGTCCCTAAGGGAATTGTTAGGTACATGTACGATCCTTTCTATTTTATTAATCGATTTTATTGCAAACAAAAGTTCTTTGTGGGAATGTATGAGGAAAAACGAATTGGAAAATATCAAAACAATCACTCAGATGTAACACAATTCAAAAGCATAGTGATAACAAAATCCACAAATGTCCTTTATCCATCGCATCGTCCAATCGGAAGCAGTATTAATGGATTTTTGTTCTAAGTCCTCATGGATTAAAAAACATCAGCTTGGTTAGCAGAATACCATTACAACTTTTCAATGAAAACTCTCCCGAGTGTAACCACAAATAAATCGACAGCAAAAAAAAAAGGGAAAAAAGTCGGCAAACAGAAAAAAACTTCGTTTCAAGGCACAACTTGCTTATTGTTATAAAAGCTCAAAATCGCTCTAAAACAAAACCGCACCTCATGGAAAACAATACGGCGGTAGACAATGGAAATAAAATTTTCAAATGAAAAATAAATGGATTCTGATATTCGTGTGAAGAATGAAAACGCCAAGAAGGGACGGGGGCTTTTGAAAAGAGCATTTGAAAGAATTTTCCTCGAGTATTGTGATTTTCTTGTTATACATACCCATACCGTTACCTATATGGTTACCTAAACGGGCAGCTCAAGTCCAAGTTCGTCCGAGAATGCAACCGTTTCAATTCCCAGAAAAGTATCCTTTCACAACCCCTTGCCTCGTCCTTGTGACTAGGGTGAACTTCTAGAAGATAGGAGGTTTTATCGCAAAATAAAATCTCATATGGAAAAGGAATTTTATTTTGCATGTGTTTGTGTGCAGAAATGTAATCCTTCCACATACCACCACCTTTTACACACTCAAATGTTATCCCTTTGGTGATTGTTGGGGAAATTAAATCCACCTGCAATTAAGTTGTCAGGGTCTAACAAAAGTTTCGAAGTAAAACTTTAGTTTTATATTCCCTAATACACATTGGATGGTTTCTTTTTCGCACAAAACAATTGGTGGAAGCAACAAATTGTTTGTTAGTTGGAATTTTTGAATTGAATACCGTAGCCTGTTTGTATTTGGAGCTAGCCGGCCTTTTTGGGTTTAGTAAGGTATATCCGGGGGCTCTATTGAGTTTCAAGAACTTAAGTAATTGGATTGGACTTTTATGTCTACAAAATTGAAATCGGAGATGCAATTTCCTGAAACTGTAATTGGCTAATTGGGTGAGTTCATATGCTGAGTTATACGAGTACCTACCTACACTTTCGCCATGGATAAATTAGCAGATTGTTGATCATGCATTTTCTCCTTGATTGCAATCAATTTCAGACATCGGAGTCCTTACGAACGGATATTGTATGGAATCTAGTTATACATACTTACCTACTTCTTTTTCCTTTCTCCGAGACAGCTTTATCTACGAGCATGCATCACAAGTCACAACTCTTTCGATTAACTGCTTCACACTACTGATCCGGTTGTGAACTTCGCTCGCAGGCAGCACAGTAGGGCCATTTTGATTTGGATAGGTATACATAAAATTAAACATACGTCCGCGTACAAAACGAATTAAGTTATTTAATTTTTTAGCAAAAAGCTTGAATATAAAAAGCAATGCAAAATATGAACACGAGAGGGAGTGCGTGCTGAAATTATATGTTTTGGAAGGAGAGGGAATTGCCAAACTCCGGCTAGATATCTAAGTTGGGCTCCAAGTTGTACCGCGACATGGGCATAGCTAGAAGAGTACGCATCGCGAGGCTACTATGCGATGGCTGAACCATATAGAGCCGATGGACCCAAACGCTCCGGATCGACGGGTTTTCGAAACAACTTTGCAGGGAAATCGTGGAAGGGGAAGATCTCGTCTTAGGTATCGCAATCCAGTGGAAGAAGTCCTCAACCGACTAAGAGGGAAAAACAGAGCTCGCCCGAAATCGAATTCGTTATAGAAGGATGTTGGTAAAGGCCCAGGTTCACCCCGAGCTGCCCTTTGACTTCCTTTCTTTCCTCCTTGTAAACCTCGTTATACTGATCGTAAGCAGCCCTTTGTTTTTCCATCAGCATTTTGTCGTGCTTTTTGTTTGACTGCATTTGCTAATTTGTCATTAGGGGGCCGAGTGAAACCCTGAACCTCAGAGGCAGCGTTTCCGATGGCTTCTTTGCATTGCTGCCACTGGTCTTTAATGCTGGCGGCATAGGATTCAAGGATAATTGAAGGGACGCTCGACTGGAAAAGGCATTGGCAATCTCTTGCGATTGTATAGCTTTCCGACGTCATATCTCTTCACAGCGTTAGTTCATGCGAGTCGTGAACAAGATATCCTCATTCGTACCTTGGCTACAACAAAGTAGTGGTCCGAGTCAAAGTCGGCCCCTCGGAAAGTTCGGAAATCCAACACACTGGAAGAGTGCCTTGCGTCGATCGCAACATGGTCAATTTGGTTGACGGTTGATTGATCAGGGAATCGCCATGTACCTTTCTGAATTTTGAGATGCGAGAAGCGTGTAACTTACAACAAGACTTAGCCCCGCAGCAAAATCGATTAGCCTTAGTCCGTTCTCGAAGGTTCTGTCTTGGAGGCTATGCTTACCTATTGTATTTCCAAAGATGTCCTCCTTCCCTATTTTTGCGTTAAAGTCGCCAAGAACGATTTTCACGTTGCATCTAGCACTGCTCATAATGTTTGTGCGTGTCGTTGCAAAAATATTTTACGCCAGGTGTTCATATTAACACAAAAAGAGTATTAACTCCATGGTGTTTTGTTTATTCATGTTGTTAAAGAAAAAACAGAAGTGTAGCGAAAAGTGGGATATGGCACCCAGAAACTTGGGGAATGGGGACATATATGGCATCGGAACCGATTTCCTCGCTTTTACATTTAAATCTATTTATTTTTTAACTGACAATCGCTTTGATAATTTTTTTTAGAAATTTATTTAAACAGCTTCAGCAAGTCGGTCCAAACGAACTCATGACCAAAAATGTCAAAAAGCTGCAGTAAAGAATTTCGTGATACAATTCACAGTTTGGGATCCGTGTCTTGTGAAGGAGAGCAAAGAAAAGAAAAAATCGTTTACCATACAAAAAAGTTTCACGTGCACGGGTTCACTACGATCAGGAAGGAAGTCTGTCACATGGCTTTCGGATAAGCTGAAAAGTGCAAGATAACGCACCAATTCACCCATGAAAAAAAAGAAACTGGAAAAGACAGGTTGACTATTGTTACGAATTGCCATTCATCGTCATGTCATTGCATGAAGAATCGGATAGACTCGAAGACTTACGAGAAAACACTTGTGGGCTTTAGTATCCATTATAATCAAATAACGAATCCGGATGAATATGGATTAAGTGCATTATTTGCCACTTTTGGTCCCGTGATTCCTGTACGTCTTTCCACAGCACATGCAACAAATGTGGCAAAAAAAAAAAAATATCAAGAAGTAGGTTGCCATATGACCCTCGAATTTTCCTTAATGCACTTTAAGTATTGCTAAAATAACAAGAAATAATATGTGAATTATCTTTCTGTTCCTGTTTAGCATATTTTTTAAAATAAAATGGTTTTCATGTATTTGAAAACGAAATTTTATTTATTTTTCTAGTAAAAGAGAAAATGAAAATGGGTGCCACATCCCCCGACTTTACCCTATTTGCAGCTAAATTTTGTTTCACTATGAACCTTGACATGTTTGATGATGAGCCCCTGGGCCTAGCGCATTTCTCAAAACCATGCCTTGTGAGGCAATGGAGGGGACCTACAATTTTCTGACGGTTACGAACGGCGAATTGAGAAAGCGCTTTTCATGGCAATGAATTTAATAACGGAGGACTTGCCAATTCCTCGTGAAAGGCGATACCAGTGGAAAAACATTTTTGCCGCTGGCGGGATTCGAACCTCGAACCTCAGGGTTAGCAGGTGGACATGCTAACCATCACGCCACGGCACGGATACCACAACCTTTGACATGTTTACTTTAATAAAAAACCAACTTTGAGCCGTAGGATCACCTAGCCTTTTAAAAAGACTACAGGTTTCTATAACTGCAGTCTGAGTTTTATATTACGCGGCCGTGTTTCAGTGAAATTTTTTCATGTTGAATTTAATACAACTCTGTATTGTATTGCTAAACATGTTCAATAAGCAAAAATAAATCAAATTTTTAGCTCTCCTCTCGTAACAAAAACGCAAGGATATCAAGTATCTTGAATTTGGACGTCTATTTAAGTATTTAGACTTAAGTTTAGGCTCAAATGTTTAGAGTACCTACTCATCAGATACTCTGGCTAGTTTCATGTTTGAAACATAGAGCAACAAACCGAAATCAGGGGCTGCACACGTTATCGAGTGATAGATATTTGACTGAATTTACCTGAGTATGGCACTAGCACTCGCGTTATCGAGCAATCTACAGACATAATTTGATATTCTCTCATTAGTAACCGAATTTTAAGAGAAAAAGTCACTCACTCACTCGATCATTAATGTCGTAATTCGGCCCCAGGACTTCGGAAAACGGCCTTTGCCCCACTGCTCGCCGGGTGTTTCGTATTTTACGTATGTAGCCGAGCCTTAAAGTTCAACCGTTTGAGCTTTCTTCTTTGGATCGACTCTGAGGCATGTGAGATTGCAGGCTAAGAACAAAAAGCGTCTTAAAAGTTTTAAACCAGACCCCTTTAATTGAAATCCCGAAATATCAAAATCAAATTTAATACGTTCGCTATCATTGTAAATTCAAGATGGCCGCAGCTACAAAATGGCGGATAGCATATATTTTCACTTATTCTTCAATATGAGTAGCAAAGGGCTCGATTGAGTAAAGTTCTCTATGAAAATAAAGTAAATACTCAAAATTGTTTTTAGAAAAATTTTGCGGATCAGCAAAGAAAAGAAAAGAAAAAGTTGGGTATGTTAAATTTCTACACGTCATCCGCTATAAAAAATGTTCTTTACATATTAACGCAGGTTACGCACGCTCAAAGACTTTTTTTGTCTGTTCACTAATTTTTCTTAAAATTATTTCAACTTTGTCTGAGTGTGACGGAAACAAGATCATCCGTTCATTAACCATCAACCCAATTTTTCTCTCAACAATTTCGTGTGAGGAATGAAGAGGACATACAATTCTTTATTGACTTCGAATGGCTGAAAACAAAGCACTTTTCGTGGCAGTGAAATTGTTATTGGGGGACCTGCCAATTCCTCACAAAAAGTGAAAGCCCTGTATAAACAATTGGGTGTTGTCCCTCGTAGCAGGGATACATTGCATCACTAGCACTTTCTTGGCCTGATATATCTAGTCACCAGCTGTGAAAGGTTGTTGTGAAATCGTCAACTGTAGTTCTTGTGCACAGAGTTTTATTGAGTTTTTTTTTAATTTCTTCAACCCTCCTTGTGCGAATCATACTCAACAAGCACCCGCATGGAACTTCACTCGGTAAGAGGAACACTTTGCAATTAGCACCATTTGCAGGGAACTCACATAGCATCGTACTTCATCAAAACCCTTTAGCCTCTAGCTATACAACGATTACCCATCAGCTGCTTAAAACAAGCTAAAGAAATCTCCGTCAGCCTATACGACTCGACTAATGGAAGACCATAAATTTTCCAACAAAAAAGCAACTTCTTCTCATCCGCAGGATGATTATGATCCAGCGAGTCACATCATCACCTGACAATCGAATTTATTTCCGGTCCGTACTTGGAATATAGAACAGCGCAAAACTAGGTGCAAGACTCACCCCATCTGGCCCCTAGGGTAAGACACCTTGCAAAATGGAAAAGAAGACAGGCAAAAGCAAAAAAAGGAAAAACGAAAGGTTCCAACTCTCAATTTACTTTGTTCTCACAGGTATGTTTGACAAATTTATCGCCATCACACATGTCGCCTTGGCAGGACTCCACCACTTTGAGAAGAGTTTGCATGCGAGTTTGTGTGGGTCGCCTTCGCATCCCAAACCGCCCCAAAAATTTGGAGTGTGGTGTGAATGGATGCCAGGGTGTGCTACATTTGTCTCCTATCTACTATATGAACTGGATTATTGCCAGTTATAAATAATTTTTGATGCAAAGTGATGTGCGGAGTATGGCAAAGATGAAAGGGATCTCATAAAAACAATACCAATCCTTTTTTGCTGTTGCATATCCTAGCAGAAGTTGAGAGATGTGTGTGCGCATAGAGTGGAGGGGTGATTTATAACTTTTTATTGCTGGCAATTTTCAACTTCAGGTAGCAATCTGTTTCTGTTCTATATTTTTCACACTTCCTTCTTTTTTCATCACACAGTAACGATGCTATATTGTTGTAGGTGTAGAAGAAGTAGATGTGTTGGTATCACATTTGTCTGCTGCTGTTATGTGCCATAAATTAACCCCAAACAACGGCCGTTGCGTTCTTGTTTGACTTTTGCTTTGAATGTTGATTTGACAATAAACCGACTCCTGAGTCCCAAGGAAAAGTCCTTTGTTTTTATGATCCTTTGGAAAAATCATAAAATTTCTTGTCAGTGTTCTCAGAAGGAGGACCATGATCTCGCACGATATAAATCGCTCACTCTATTTCAGTTGTCAAAAAGTTTAAGACTTCTCTGACTGGCATGCATTTCGATATTGCAAAACAATGCGTTAAGGGCATTGCACCTGAGTACTCTAGTTTGCGTGACTGCATTCCCGTCTTTTTATCCTGAAATCCTGAATTTTCAGTTGGGTCTGTAATTTTCCCATTTATGGCAGTTTATACAGGCAATGGAAATAAAAGTCATAATTGACGAGACTGTTACAAGGATATAAAATAATTGAAATGCTTTACAGTCTGGTTCCCCGATGAATTGTTCTGTGTGCTTTTTTTCGTTCCTTTCGTAGTGTGTGTGGTGAGACTGGTAGGTTGGTAAACTTTAAACTGTTCCTTTGGTGGTGTCTTTCTGTGTTTTCTGAGTTCCTTCTATTCAAACTCAGCAACTATTCGCTAGGGACTCCATGCGGCATGCGAACCGCTTGAGGATTGTGCCTTCACAGCCGGCTGGCACTAAGTTCAACATCCCAGCACTGTCTTCAGTTGTATTCAGTGTTGGCCTTTTTCGTCGTGCCCCCCGAACCAAGCAGCTACGAAATGAAAACATAAAACCTCATAAAATTTGTTATGTAATTCATTCATATTAAAGCAGATAGAATACAACAGTAATGTTACCGCAAAGGATATCGCGTCCTAGGAATATCGAATTAAGTAATTGCATAATTGTTCCACCACCAGCCATGGCACTGGGACCTAGTGCCAGGCATAGGTACCAGGACGTTGATGGTGTAATTGTTTTGTTATAGCTTTTCTGTGTGGTTCTTGGGTTTATTTTTTTTTTGTTTTCTCTTCTTTTGTAGGTATGCCTTGGTGAACTACTCGTACAGCACAACCTGCGAGTCCTTTTTGTTTGCAATATTACAGAACTACCTGCCTGTGGTGGTATGGTTCTTTTTTGCCTTTTTGCTGAAATGTTCTAATTGTTTCCGGGAACAGTGAGTGACTTGGTTACGTGTGTATACCTATTTGGATTAGAATTGAGTGTGTTGTGATGGTTTTCAATTTAGAATAACCGGACTACGGACTCCTGGCGTGGTGAGTGGTTGACGGTGAATGGAAGCAGAGGGACATTCAATCAGGGCAAATTAAAAATGCATAGTGACGTTACTGAGGACAATGCAGTGGAATTTAAATAGAAATGATTAAGAAGGTCATGAACGGTGCAGTATACTGAACTGTAGACTAGATACCTTTACCTACCTATTGATGGGAATTTACCTGTTTTGAAAATTATATGCTTATACCTACTTTAAGTAATGGCGCAATCTAGACGAGATGTTAAATATGAAAATGGAAGACTAATAATGTGGGGTGCATGGCTGAATGTGGGTTCGACTAACGTAGTTGCAAATTATTCTCTTTCTAATTGCGGTTAGGTACAGAGGAAGGGTTTGTAGCTTTCAAGTATCAATTATGGATGCAGAGTTACGTATCGACAAATTGCAAGGAATTGTAAAGACGGGGGAGCACATTTTCTTTTTTGGAGTCTCAAACCCAGACTTTCATCGTATTTTTGGCCAACTGACTTTAAAATTTGATATAGGCCTTGATACCAAACAGACGATTTTCAATAGTTTTTACTGCACAAAGTACAAGCGGATTGTAACATAGGCACTTCAACTCAACAAGTGACATAGACAGCAACCCTTCCTCAATCATGAACTCTTCTACAGTGTAAGTAAAAGCACCTTGAAATTAACAGTCAAGAACATGGTGCAAAATGCAAGAATCTAATAAACGTTGGCCTAATTCATCTGGTCAAACCTGTTCAAAACTTTTTTTTGCCGGAATATACTGGAAAAACATCAAAATTCCTTCTGAAGGAAAACCCTCAAAACTTGTACAGGACTAATAAGCGGCCATTGTTTTCTAAAGAAACTCCTTCACCGGATGAGGTTGGTAGCAGACCCCATCTGCAGACTATGCCTCGAAAATGAAGAAACATATCTGCACGTTATTACACAATCCAGCACTTTTTCGCCTAAGATAGTAAAAACTTGACTATAAGATAATCCTCATAAATAAATTTTAACTCATCTACCCACATAAGTTTGTCAACTTCTGGTTCAACTCAGAAGCAGGAGAATCCTCGAACATTTCGCAATAGGTTTCTTTCATACATCGCAGCGCCTAGAACTGTGCAAGCTCAACCTGATAGAGGCAGCAGCATTTACTCTTCTTCTTCCTTTTCCGGCGTTACGAACACCGTGAGCATCTCAAAGTGGTCACAGCTCTTCACACTAGTGATCCGCTCGGGGGGTACGCCATTTTAACCTCAGAATGCATCTGAATAGCTCCTGGTTTTAAAGTGTTCCTTGTCTGAGGCTAACCAAATGCAGATTTCGTTGCATTTCTCTGCACCAGGAGTATTTTGGTCTGCTTTTTCTTCCTTTTGCTTCGAGATCGTGATGAACGTTGTGTGATATTGCTTTTTTGACATGTTCTCTGGACCTCTTCTTTAAACATGTCAATGTGAGTGAGCCGGCCTTGCTCTACATTTAGCAAGATAATGTATTTGAAGTGAAGGTTTACGTGGATCTTGGTTCTTCTTATACGATCAGCATTGTGTTTATTGCTGTAATACGAAGCATCTTTATTTCAGCTGCTGAAAACTACTCTCTTAGTTTTTGTTTACTGTCCAACATTTTGAGACGTATGCGTTGGACGAACACAAGCGGTGTAGACTCTTTCCTTCGCCTAAGCGAGCATTTTCCAGTCACAGAAGATGGCGTAGTTTTCTCGCGGCTTCATCCACCCTACGCTTACTCTATGGTTGATGTTGTCATCGCAAGTTGTTTGGTTATTGATATTCCCGATATTTAAACTATTCATATTCACGCTAGAGAAGCACTTGTGAACTTAAATAACTGTCTGGAATAGACATATCTGGATCAGAAAACGAATTAAAATGCTACCTTCTACCATCTTAAAGCTTTACCCATACATTTAGTGCTTCTGGCAGGGAAGATGGATTCTCATTTGTGCACTTTCCATCTTTTCAAGGTAGAAGAGTTCATGTATATTAAAAATGTTTTGTACTTTATCTTCAAGCAGACACTCAAGAACTGTAACAAGAAGCGAAGGACAGAAGACGCTTCCTTAATGTACCTTTTCTTGGAATGCTTCGGCGACTTCAGCTAGACATCTTAACTTCGTGACGGCTTCATCATACATATCCACCGGCACATAATGCCTTAGGAACTCCTCTATGTTTGAGGGCCACCCACATTACACTTCGTCAATGTAGATCGAAAGCATTTTCGAAGTCATCCAACACAGCATGCTGATCCTCTATAGAATCACATAATGTTTTCCATTGACATCCTTATACTTTGGATTCCATCAGTTGATGATTTGCCCGCGACAAACCTGCATTGGTAATCAGATAGATTTTGTATTTTTCGCACCCGCTCAACGAACTTCAAACTACGGATTATTCACTTGATCGGATGGCAGTTATCACAACTTCATGTATTTCACTGCACATAAGTACAAAGTAACTTTACATCCCTCGATCTTGTAGACTGTCTTCCCATATAAGTTTCGAGTTGAGAATCGTGAGCAATCTAAGCCACATGTCTCTCATCTTTTCCAAAACTCAACTGGTAGATATCTCGTCTTGTACAGCATCATTGCCTTTTTGGAGTACTTAGCTGATTCACTTTACTTCACGATACTTGGACTATGATGTGAGTTATTTCCGTTAAGTTAGGCTCAGCTTTCAGCTAGAGGAAAGTGTTCTCGAGCAAAAAATAGATCATACCTAACAATACTGTCGCCATCTCTTGCAGAATTTTTTCTTCATCCAAAAAAAGCTGTCCTTGAGCATCGTTAATTAACTTCAGCGAACAAGTTTCTTGAACATTTCTTTTTCTGTTAGCTGCTATTTCGAAAATGTTTAGCCCCTTATTCAAGATATTTTGTCGTTTTTCTTGAAAAGCTTGATTTGCTTCAGCAGCTGGGTACAATTTTCTGACAACTACTGCCGATGCACGCACTCCGTTCTCTTGTCTTAGAGTTGAGTGTACTTTTTCATCGCTTCTTTCTTGCCACTCCTGTATTCCCTTTCAAGGCTTGCTTTTAATCCTTTTTATTTTAGAGGCACTCTTATACTATGCCTTGAAAACTTAACTTATCACCGCCATTTTTCTTTGGTTTGTTGGCAGAGTCCCTCTGAAACTCTTTGAATTCATTTGGCTCTATATAAGGTTTTTTGCATGAATCCCACATACATTCTTTGGGCTGTGCTTTCTGCATTTTTCAATGTGTTGATAGTGATGCACATGAAGTAGTTGCCTCTTCTTTTGTCTAAATTATACCACTGTAGATTCTCCTTGTAGCCCTTGTTTTTTTTTTAATACTTTCACCGCCTCCATAAAAAATCTGGCAGTAGCTTTTGCAGTCTTTTACCACTGACTTCATAAATTTGGGCAACAAATGATGGTCTATTTGGGTTTCATTTCCCCCACTGCAATAAATGACAAAATGTCGGTCTTTTATAGCAGTATAGTATTTAATACGGTATATGCACATGCACACACTTAGTAAGGTTCCTAGTGCCGTATTCCGAACCTCTATGGGAGTCCTCATAATCCTCGTCTGTCTTTCCAACAACTCTGCTCAAATTCCCGATTACAAACGAAAACTCCTCTTTTACAATATTTTTAAGTAGATTTTGAAAATCTTGCCAAAATGCTCCCATTTCACCGGCTCACATTCAATTTGGGGAGCAATGCAGATCATATTCTACACCTTTCCTTCGATCACCAATTTATGGGTCAAACGAAGCTGGTCCTCAACAATTATGCTGATTTAGTGTTTACCCTGATTATGTTCCACAGAAAGATCTTGTAAGCTTTTGTCTTTAGGTCCCAGAAGCGCGCCTGATTGCCAATATCCCACCATTTCGTTTTGCATAAAAACAAGATGTCTACTCGCCTCTTTCTTACTATCGCTTATAGTTCGAAATTTCAACCAGTCAAACTTCCAACTCGCTACTTTTAAGCTGTGTCCAATCTGTCACAAAATTTTGATAGTCCCCGGGATCAGTGTTGCTCTAACCCGAGCATTTCTGCCCAATTCAGGAGAGAGAAGCAGTAAGCATTGCTAGTGGCATAGTTTTTCCATATTCCTCGAGATTTTACTAATTTTTACGAAACATATCTTCAAATACACGTTCGATTGCAAGTTATGTAACAATTCCTGACGAGATGTGTTACGTGTAGCTAAGCTCACTATGATGCTTATTGCCTAGATGTGATTTCTTTTTAACTCGGCTCTTACGACAAGAAGGAAGAAGTTGCGTTAAACCGTCAACTGCACATACATGTGTTACCTTTGCGCGGCAGACACCTTGACGTGGTGCGGAGGCTTAAGTTTTTCAATGACTCACCTGCTCAACCGATCTAGTTAAAAGCTGGATAGGATGAGCAATTGAGGAGTTAAACGAACTAAGAGCTGCCAACCCCCTAAGCCAGGGTGTAATGCGATCCGTGCCCATTGGTTGGTTTGCAGTCAGGGGGTATACCGACTGTAGTATAACGGAACCTTCGTGACACCAGGTCGAATCACGAAGTAACTTAGACCTTACTGTGTTATGCGGAGCTCTGACACAGCTGACCTATTTTCTCTAGCTACTCGTGGGAACTTATGAAAAGAAATAACAACAAAAATTTTAAAAACTTTTATCTTCCGCAGGGAACATCTGCAAGAGATATGGCGGATCGTATGGAGAAAGACTTCCGGGGTGACAAACCTGTCATCAGAGATCGTGCCAATAGTAGGGAGCAACCTAACACCAGCAAGAGGAGGTTTTCCGAGCTAGTGTATAGGGCAATCCCAGACGCAAGTAAGAAGCCAGTGGGTGTTACCACTGACAAATCTGAGGAAGAAAGTGCTAAAAGAGCAATCTCTGAAAGGACCCTTGGGGAAACCCATAAGTCCAGCACTACTATTCCAAAGAAGAAAGTATGGAAGAGGAAAACCATCCCTCGTCCGGCGCTGGGTGAACCAGGTGGTTTGGACGATCCTCACAGACAGGGTCTGAGTGGTGCGGGAGTAAAATGGTACCTCAGATTCATCAAGCAGGGTTTCTCGCGGATAGAATCGAGGAAGAAGGTCGACGAAAGAAAGTTGGCACAAGCAGAGGGCAGGCCGGTAGAAAGCTGCGGAGGTAAGAGAGACAGTAAACACATATCTCCCCCCCAGCAAGCAGCCCAGAAGAAAAGGAAAACCGTGACCGAAACCGAGACACATGCCTCGGTCAGCAAGGGCTCGGTAGCAACAAGTAGGGCAGTCTCATACGCGGCGGCTGCCAGAACCATACGGGTTGCGATTTTACCGAAGGAGTACCCCCGAATCACTCTCTCGCAGAGTGAGCTCTCTAAGCTCGAAGACGCCATGGTCGACGAGATGAGAATAGGGTGGGAAACTGAAATGAAATTTGAAGGCATATCATTCAAACCTGGTATGATTCTAGTAGATTGTACCAATCAAGAGACAGCAGACTGGATCAAGAAGACAGTCCCGAAGCTGAGTGGGTGGAAAGGTTGTGAGCTTACAACAAGACTGGGGGACGACATACCCAAGCCATTCAACATCACAATCTTCGTACCAAGAAGCAGTGGCCAAGACCATGGCATGATTCTTGCTCTTATAAAGCAGCAGAATGGAGAAATGAATACCCATGTCTGGAAGGTTCTTTCCTGCAAGGAGGAGGGTAACGGCCAACTGCTGAACATTGGCGTAGACGAGAAATCTGTGGAGGCGATTGTCAAAAACAATCATAGCCTCCACTACAGATTCGGTAAGGTCCAGGTGCATGGCCTGAAAAAAAGAAGTGGTACAGAGGACAAGCCGCCTACTGATACCAATCCGATTAGCACTCTGCCAACTCCCCAAATCCCCAGTACACCCACCCACATCCCTTTGCAGGAGAAACAGGAGACATCTCCGAAACATCTCCCAGCAAAATCCATCCCAATTCTATCCCAATCCCTTATTCTACCATCCAGTCCACTACCTAACCCCATTCCAACCCTATTCCAATCCCCTATCCTACCACCCAGTTCTCTACCTACCCCTATCCCAGCCCCCAAACCATCATCACCAATAAAGGTCATGATGGACATAGTAGAGGAAGAGGAAGAAGTTCCCCTCACAACAGAGGAGGAAAACGACCTGTTAACAGGTCCGGGGGCAGAAACCCCCGAAGAAGAAGATTTTTAATGGAGGTACGCGGGATCAGTACCAAGCTAGTCCAAGTAAACGTTCATCATGCCATAGCAGCCTCAGCTATCACAGCGAGGAAAATTACGAAAGAAGGCATTGGACTAGCACTGATCCAAGAACCCTGGACCTATGGGGGACAAATTAAAGGTCTATCCATTAGAAATACGAAGGTAATATGGGATAAAGAGTCAATTTCTCCTAGAACAGCAATTATAGTAAGGAACGATATTAATCATTTCTGCCTTTCAGAGTTTATGACGAGAGACCTGGTTGCAATCCAGGCCTCAATCAACATCCACCAAACCAGGTGGGTGGTAATCGCATCAGGATACTTTCCGGGAGATGAAGCGAACATTCCTCCCGCTGAGGTAAAGAAACTGGTAGATTACTGCCGGAGGAAGAAGTTACCAATACTGGTAGGTTGCGACGCAAACGCACACAACACCATCTGGGGTAGTACAGATACGAATCAAAGGGGTGAGTACCTTTTAGAATTCTTTTTAGAAAAATGCTTAGAAATTTACAATATAGGGAATACTCCTACCTTTGTTACTAGAAATAGGAAAGAAGTACTAGATATTACCTTCGGTTCTACAGTCCTGAAAAACTGTATCAGTAACTGGAGGGTCTCAAATGAGCCTTCTCTATCAGATCACAGGATAATTGAATTTGTTCTAGATGGAATTCTTTGTGGGAATATTCCTAGGAGAAATCCAAAAAGAACCAACTGGGATCTATATAGAGACAATCTCACATACAACATAGGAAATATATCCACTAACAGGGAACCCAAAAGTTGTCTGGAGCTTGAAAATGCGGTAAGCGAGCTAAATACAGCAATGATTGATGCATATGAATCAAGCTGCCCCCTAAGCTCCGCAAACAAGAAAACAGATGCCCCCTGGTGGAACAAAACCTAGAAGCGCAAAGGAAGAGGGTAAGGAAACTCTTCAACAGTGCAAAAAGTAACAGCAACTGGCATGCTTACCATGCGGAACTTACAGCCTATAGTAAGGAAGTGAGGAAAGCAAAAAGAAGAAGCTTCGTAGACTTCTGTGAAAGCATAACAACAACCCCGGCAGCAGGCAGACTTCATAAAGCCCTTTCAAGGGAAAAGTCACAAACCACCATGGCCTTGAAATACGCTGACGGCAGTTTCACAGAAAATGAAGAGCAAAGATCGCTTCTCCTGCTTAACACTCACTTCTCTGGAAGCATACTAACAACAGGATATGATAGACCTATGCCTGTGCACAGTACTGATAAGCAAGACTGGAAGACAGCAACGATAGTTTGCTCGAAGAAGAGGCTAGAATGGGCATTAAGTACCTTTCAACCCTTCAAAACTCCAGGGGTAGATGGAATCTTTCCCGCATTATTACAAATGGGAAAAGAAGTGATTCTACTACACTTACTCAAAATTATCAGAAGTAGTCTGGCTCTAGGGTACATACCTAGTCCATGGACACGAGCAAAGATTATCTTTATACCAAAAATAGGTAAGAAAGACACGACTCATCCTAAATCTTTCAGGCCAATAAGCTTAACATCCTTCGTACTGAAAACCATGGAGAAGGTGATCGATAACTTCTTAAGATCAGAAATTCTAGTGAGTAATCCACTAAACACTAGACAGCATGCATACAGAGCAGGTAGATCTACAGAAACTGCCCTATACCATCTCTCAACCACTATCCAAAAAGTAATCGACTCAAAGGAAACAGCGATCGGCTGTTTCTTGGATATTGAGGGTGCCTTTGATAATACCTCACACGAGGCGGTTAACAAAGCACTTCAGAGGAAGGACACTCCGATTACAATAATAAAGTGGGTTAGTGCAATGCTTAGTACAAGAACGGCAGAAACACACTCTAGCCAAACGATTCAGAGAATAATCACTACGAGAGGCTGCCCACAAGGAGGGGTCTTGTCACCTCTACTTTGGAGTCTAGTAGTAGATGAATTATTAGAAAAACTAACCACGCAAGGCATAAGATGCATTGGCTATGCTGATGACATCACATTATTAGCCTGTGGGAAATATGAAGAAACCCTTTGCGATATAATACAGAGGGGTCTGGCAATCACGAAAAAATGGTGTACAACTGTAGGACTGAACATCAACCCCACAAAAACTACAATTATACCATTCACCAGAAGAAGACTCCTACCACACATGAAAGACATTACACTGGATGGAGTAACCATAGTACCCACAACAGAGGTCAAGTATCTAGGCGTGATTCTAGATAGTAAACTCCTGTGGAAAAAACAAGTTGAAGCAGCTACTGAAAAAGCTAAGAAAACCTTAATGATATGCAAAAGTATAGCAGGAAGATCATGGGGTTGTAAACCGAGCATTATTCGGTGGATGTACCTAATGATGGTAAGACCTATCCTTACCTATGGAGCGGTAGTCTGGAACAAGAGAGCGGACCAGGTGACCACCAGAAAAACATTAGAAAAAGTACAAAGACTTGCGTGCATATGCATATCAGGAGCAATGAGAAGCTGTCCAACTGCAGCTTTGGAAGTATTGCTAAACCTGACACCTTTGCACCTGGCAATAAGAAGCATCTCAAATGCAACGATAGCTAGATTTGCCAAAGAAACTGAGTGTGTCCTGAAATCTAGCGAAAAGAGCATAATATCGAAAGAGTTAGCACTCATTGACTTTCCTCGGGATAGCAAAACCAAGGAATTCAAATTCGATAAACTCTTCAGCGTTGAGCTAAGTAACAAAAAGGCATGGCTAGGTGAGAAAGAGACCTACTCAATGAAGACCCATGCAATAAAATGGTACACAGATGGCTCAAGAACAACTGAGGGAACTGGAGCAGGAATTTTTGGGCCAAGAGCAAAAATTTCAGTACCTATGGGAAGAATGTCAAGCATATTCCAAGCAGAAGTCTATGCAATAGGCAAATGCGCGGAAGTAAACATTGACAGGAAATATAATAACAAACATATTGCAATAATGACGGACAGTCAAGCTGCAATTAAGGCCCTACGATCCTACACAATCTCCTCAAAACTTGTCAGCGAATGCATTGACAAATTGAACAAACTGGGCAGTAATAACAAGGTTACAATCTACTGGGTACCAGGACATGTAGGAATCATAGGCAATGAACAGGCAGACGAACTGGCAAAGACAGGAGCCGGATTACCACTCAATGGACCGGAACCTTTTTGTGGAATAACAGAAAGCCACATTAAGAATGAAATCAAAAAGTTGGAGGAAGACAACAGAGCTAAACACTGGAATGACCTCCCAAAGATGCGCCAAGCCAAACTTCTACTTGGCACTTTCAACAAAAAACGTTACAAAGACGTAATAAAACTGAATAGAAACAATGTTAGAATGCTAGCCGGGTTTTTAACCGGACACTGCAGGCTAAGAAAACATCTAAAAGTACTAGGCATAGAGAGCGACGACCAATGCAGATATTGCAATGAACAGGAAGAATCTCCTGATCACCTCCTAGGTGACTGCGAAGCTCTAATACACCAAAGAAAGAAGTACCTAGGATCCTACTATGTAGAGGAGAGGGAGCTAAAACTCCTAAGCGTAACCCAGATACTAAGTTTCATCAAAGGAACTAGTCTGGATGAAGTACTTTAATTAAGGAATATCACTTAAGAAGTAGGGGGTACAATAGATCTAAACAGGTCGAGGTACATTACAAAACCCCAAAAATTTTCATTCATTTTCATACATGTGTTATGTTCGATCTCTGGAATCGGTCATTGGTCTCTTAATAAAAACTTTGGGCCAATTTAGTTATACTTTGTGTGCTTCTACATCCAACACTATGCAGCCACATCATACTCAAGTTAGCAATCTTATAAAAAAATTGTATAGTAGCTGAAATTCTGACAGGCTGTTTTGCAATCTCTATTTGGCACTTTGGATTCCCGAATTCCCATCATTCCAACCGATTTTTTACATTTTCTCCAGTTGTGTTCAGTTCCCTACAAATTTGAGCTTTGCAATCAGAATAAACGAGTAGAGAATCGAAAAGACATTTTAATTCTTCAAATATTTCAATTGTCCCCAGAGCTCTTCTCTGTATGTTTAAGCTTAGCTACATCCTAAGGTAGCATTCACAATTATCATGCTTTTCACCTTTGACTAAGGCATATTAGAAATTCACCGTCTCGTCGATCTTTCCAGTCGGGTTCGTTATATGAATTCGACATACCAACTGTCCATTTTATGGCGCTTCACTCCACTTTTCAATTTATTCGGCTCTAACACGTATGTAGGTATACTCCATGCAAATCAAGCCTCGTCATCTTCTGAAGCTTTCTATTTAAGTTTCACAACCAAATGTACCTCAAAAAACCAATAAAATGTGCCGCATTTGCCTCAAAAAAGCTACAGTTAGGTCGTATCACTCTCATCTCGCATACCCTTTATGTCGGCTTTTTAGAGCACCATAAAACTGCAATCGTATAACTCCTGCAAAGAAGGAAAATAATTAAAACCGAAATAACAAATGGAAAGAAGAACCTCATAAGTAACCAGCTGTAACTCGATAAATCTTCCATTTCTCTCAAACTCAAACCCTATCTATATACAGAAACATTCCTCTCGTAGGGTCAATTGTTTGTTGTTGTCTCGTTGAAGATGGATTGTTGTCAGCTCGTCATATCAAAAGAATTATTATTTTTATTACTTAACCCAACTTGAGTTACCAAAGCCGAACCGTCCGTTCGTCCGTCACGTCACTCAATCTTCAAGGGCTAGGTCATAAAAGATGTCATCATTGCCCTAGGGGGTATGTTCTCTACACACCAATAGCTGCCCGGCGCATTTTTAACTTGAAATTTAAGTATTTTAATGTTTTGTTGGTCATAAAACAGCCCAACAAACAAACAGCCTTACAGATAAACCGATAAATAAAATGAAAATCCAAAGATCCACTCACAGACGAATCTCATGTTTAACACGCAATGAAGAATGAGAAGAAAACTGCTCTGGATTTTTAACGACCGCAGTGTGTTACGAGTAAGTGAGTATATATGTTGTGCTCTCCGAACTACTGCAGTAAGTATGTAAGTAAGTGCTACAAATTTATTATGAATTTCTTGAACAGTGGAAATAAATTTAATTTTCGAAAAACTTTAATACTCTACTGAGGCCAGAGCGAAAGCGAAGTAGAAGTAGCACTAGCTAGCATCATCATGACGAGTGAAACACACACTCGTAAATTATTCCCGAAGACGTTTATTACGCAAGCAAGCCATTAGAGCCAGATAAAGCGATTCTGGCTGAAAACGCATGGTTGGAAACAGCAGGGTTTAGTTGGCTATTCAACGTGTTTACACATTTGCTTATCGTGAGAGGTCGTCTTTATTCGACAAGAAATCCGTCAAAAATGACAAAGCAAAGGGTCGCACCTCTAAGTATTGTATAGAGAATCGAGTCAAAGGGCACTTTACCAAGACAGAGTATTGAGGGGAGTGTTCATTTTTTTTATAAGTATTCAATGATTTTTATTGCTAGCGAAAGAGTTGTAAAAATTTGTTTGAAAATAATTGAAGAAATGTGGGTTTGGGCCTACAACGTGACATTCTCTTCCGATTTAGGGTCTGTTCTCTTTTGTGTATAGGTTTTCAAAGCCAGTGTTGAAGCAATAACTTATAACAACGTTTCTTATTAGGCACTCAAATTGATTTGTCATAGGTACTTTTAGTTATAAAACAGAGGTGTGCTTGAAACGACATTAGAATGATGCTTCGACACAAATAAGGAGGGAATTTTGTTTGTGTTATTTTATTGGACTGAGGTTTGTGTAATAGGGTTAAGGTTTTGAAATCAATAAAACGATAGATGTTAAGGCAAAAAGTAATGCGGACAAAACCAAAAGATGAGATTCGTACTATTCAAGGTGTCGCGTCGCTACGATGGCATGGCACGTACATCTAACACTAGCTTTAGACATAACGAAACCTTTTTTGACATTTAGTCTCTGATCATCTATTACATTCTCTCTTTTGATCTGTCAAGTACAAATTGTAAATCCTAGCCGTATGACTTTCTTTTGAATTTAACCTTTGGAGCGAACGGCCGGTGCCTTGCACAATTGTAAGAACTTATAATTGAATTTTTTTTAAGTATATTTCCAACTTAATATTGTTTAATAAAGATTTTAGTTGCTGTTATTATCAACTCAAAATACGTGTTTTTATCACCCGGGGCCGACTGCTCAACATTCTAAAATAATTGTTCAAACCGAGACGTAGAAAATCCGCAGGACACACTTTTGGTCAGCATCTTGGAAATCCAAAAAATCTCAAGACATCAACACGTTCTTTCTTGTGAATATCATTCCTTGTTGTCTTAAACTAATTTGTGTTACAACACATTTATTCTTTCAGTAAAATTTTAACTAATTTCAAAGAATTGTAGCATAAACACCTTTGCCATGACATCGGAAAGCAACGACGTTACATTTTGTCCTGAACTTGGTATTTTGTCGGAAAATAATGAAACCTCGCACTATCCAATTGGAGCTAATTGCCCGCATTCTTCAACAGCATCTGACGAAGCAGCTACAGAAGCAAATAAATCATCGACAGCACATGCACCCGTTCAAATGCCGGAGCTTATTGCTCAAACAACAGCGACTTCATTGATGAATCCCGTATCATTGCCAGAAACAGCTTTCACATACTCAAGTAATCATTCTGTCACCATTCCAAATACATATCGACTAAATCCACAGCCTACAATTAATCACATGCATACCATAAGCAATCATCCACCAGTGAGAAATATCTTGCATTCGACTTTACTTAGCAATGCTGTCAACGCTCGTCGCCCTGTGTACGAATTTGCTCGATACCAATGCGGACAAGCAATCGAACATAATGCAGGGTATATACCTTGGTACAACAACGATGCTCATCGTTACGGCATTTCCAATACCGTTCCAGTATGGGCATCACAAACAACTTAGACTTACCCTGCAGCACAAGAGCTTCCAATAACTACCACGTACATGCCACCAGTATGCCACAACATTACAGCCAGCACAGCACAAAGCAACAATTTATTTGCAAGTGCTACAAGTAACAATTGGTATGGATATACACCTGCATTTATCCACAACGGGATGCCCGCTTCAATGTCATCTCCAATAGCTACGTCATTTGCTCGAACAAGCGATACTATGGGCCAGGCACAGCCACAACCGTCCATGTGTTCGCACTCAAACTTGCCTTACATGCAAAGTGCTTTCCCTGACATAACCTTAACAACATCCCAAATTGCCTCTCGCCATGTAATGCCTAAGGATATGCCCAATTTTTCGGGAAAACCTGAGGAATGGCCACTTTTTATTACTAACTATATACAATCAACAGAGAGATGTGGATTCACCGATCAAGAAAATCTTTTAAGGCTACAGAAGTGTTTGAAAGGACCAGCTTTGGAGGCAGTGCGAGGAAAACTTATTGTGCCGAATACAGTCCCGTCGGCAATTGAAACTCTGAAAATGCTTTATGGTTCTCCAGACGTGATCTACCAGAATTTGCAGCGTAAGCTCAGGCAAGAGGCTTCTGTTAAGTCAGACAAGTTGGAAAGTTTAATTAATTTATCTTTAGCCGTGCAAAATTACTGTTCAACTGTTCAAGCTATTGGTCTCAATGACTATTTAAATGACGCCGTATTATTGAGTGATTTGGTAGGAAAGCTGCCGTGTGACTTGAAGCTCGATTGGAGCCGGCATCAAATGGCGTTAGTTCGAACGGATGTCCAAGCATTCAATATTTGGTTGTCAGTACACGCAACTTGTGCAAGTAGAGTCACAAATTTGAGTCAACACAACCCAACAGCATCGAAAAGCGAAACAAAAAATGTAAGAAAACCGTCGATCATAATGGTGCATGATGTTGTAGAACCATCTACTCAAATTACAACATGTCCTAAATGTTCTTTAGATCACCGCTTAGCAGATTGCAAGGAATTCTTATCACTTAGTACGCACGATCGTTGGAAGATTATTCGAGAAAAAGGGCTCTGTCTACGTTGTTTTAAGAAACACTACGTGAGGCGCTGCAATTCTAAAAAGCGTTGTGGTGTTGACGGTTGTGTGATGTCTCATCATCATCTTCTCCATTCAACAAATGTTTAATACTCCACTCAGTCCAAACCCAGCCCAATAGAGGAAAAAGCCGGACAAGAAAGTAATTCAGTTCGAGTTGTGTCGTTTCACTCAAACGAATCTCGAAGGGCGATGTTCAGGTATGTTCCTGTGAAGTTATCTAATGGTGATAAATCGATTCAGACCTTGGCCTTTATTGACGAAGGGTCGGCTATTACATTGATGGAAAACAGTATCGCTGAACAGCTCGGTCTAGATGGTCGCGTAGAAGAACTTTGCTTACGATGGACCAACGACATAAAGCAAAACGATGTGAACTCTAGAGTGGTAAGTTTGAATATTTCATCTAGTGGAAGAAAAACACAACAATTTACCTTGCACAACGTTCGTACTGTCTCAAGCTTAGATCTTCCAGTTCAAACCATAAGCCCTTCATTCATAAAAGAACATAGTCACCTAGCTAAACTGCCGATCGTTCCATATGAAAATGGTAAAGCAAAAATTCTTATCGGAATCGACAATGCGAAAATCGGAATGCCTTTAGAAACCCGAGAAGCCAGAGACAATGATTGATCGCTACGAGGTGTAGAATCGGATGGGCAGTTTACGGACGACAACGTGGTCCGCCGACATCGGAACCTGAAAGAACTATGCACGTCTGCCCTTGTGGCTCTGGAACGAAAATGGATGAATTACTTAAAACTTACTTTTCGCTAGACTCTGTTGGAATCTCCACTACGTCACCCACACTGCTATCTAAAGAAGATCAACGTTCGCAAGAGATAATGAAGCAGACAACAACCTATCTTTCTTCTCAGAAAAGGTGGGAAACTGGTATCCTCTGGAAACACAACTTTGTTCAATTTCCGAATTCTCGTCCAATGGCCATACGTAGACTTCAATGTTTGGAATCGAAGATGAAGCGCGATCCTGATTTGAGTAACTTTTTAATAGACACGATCAAAAGTTATCAATCGAAAGGATACGTTCGAAAACTTAACGAGAACGAAATTCCTACAGATGGAAAGGCTTGGTATATCCCGATATTTACGGTGACGAATTTGAACAAAAACAAGAAAAGACTAGTCTGGGATGCCGCAGCGTCAGTGAACGACGTTTCTCTCAATTCCAATTTGATGAAAGGGCCTGATTTCTTGACTTCTCTTGTGGGAGTGCTCATTAGATTTCGAGAAAAGCGTATTGCGCTGTGTGGTGACATCAGAGAGATGTTTCACCAAATTCTTTTCCGCAAAGAAGACCAAGTATCTCAAATGTTTCTATGGCGAAACGGTGACGACTTAAGGGAGCCTGACACATTTGTGATGAACGTAATGACGTTCGGCGCTACATGCTCCCCGTCACTGGCGAATTACATCAAAAACAGGAATGCAATGCGTTGGAATAAATACATTCCTGATGCCGTTGAAGCTATTTTGAAGAATACATATGTAGATGACTGGTTGCAAAGCGCTGATAGCGAAGATGAAATGATCAAGTTAGCTCGAACTGTTAAGCATATCCACAGTGAAGGGGGGTTCGAAATGAGGAACTGGACTTCAAATTCAGACCGTGTCTTAGCCTCACTGTCCGGTGTAGCATCCCATGAGGACAAGCGAATTGAAGAATTTTCTGATACAGTTTTCCCCGAAAAGGTTTTGGGGCTATGGTGGTGCCCCGATACGGACAACTTGACATTTTTTGAAAAATTTCCGGAGGAAGCTTTTGATGAAAGAACCTTTCCAACAAAAAGGCAAGTGCTTCGGCTGGTAATGAAAATATTTGACCCGCTTGGATTTCTGGGCTTTTTCGTTATCCAAGCCAAGATTATTCTTCAAAACATATGGCGTTCTGGTGTAAGCTGGGATGAGCCGATTCACACTGAAGAACGACAGCATTGGTGGCAGTGGATTCGATTGATTCAGTCGATCAAATTGATTCGTATTCCTAGATGTTATCCCTTAGTCAGTGGCAGCGATGAACTTCAACTACACCTTTTTGTAGACGCCAGTATTGAAGCCTATGCAGCTGTGGCATATTTGCGTGCAGACACTGGAGGAAATGTAAGTTGCTCATTTGTTATTTCAAAAACCAGAGTTGCCCCTCTGAAACCAGTTTCAGTCCCACGGCTGGAACTGATGGCTGCAATTCTGGGACTTCGACTAGCCAAATTTGTTGCCACAGAGATGTCTATTCCTTTCAAACGACGACTGTTCTGGACTGATTCTAAAAACGTACTGCACTGGATAAGATCCGACACTAGAAAGTTCCATCAATTTGTAGCGGTGAGAGTGGGCGAAATTCTTGAGAATTCCGAAATTAAGGAGTGGAGATGGGTTCCAACAAAGCACAATGTTGCCGACGAAGGGACCAAGTGGAATAAAAACATTCAGTATGATCATCAATCACGTTGGTTCATCGGCCCTTCTTTTCTTAATTCGTCCGAAAGTGAGTGGCCTGAAACAACAGTGGCATGCTCTTCGGAAACGGAATCGGAGAACATATACCACATCAATGTAGCCGAAGAAAACGTCATTCAAGTATCAAACATCATACCCGATCCTTCGAGGTTTAGCAAATGGGAAAACTTCGAACTGCAACGCAATACTCACTGAAATTCATCAAGACTATAATCAAACCAAACCAACGGCTCGAGAGACTGAAAAAGCTTTGCCTGACAGGAGGAATAGAGGAAGCAGAAGTTATCTTATTCCGACTCGCTCAAGAAGATGCATTTTTTGAAGAAATTTCGTGTTTGAGATCCCACAATACCAGGGTAAGTCCAAAAAGTTGCATTTATAAGAATTCACCATACTTAGACCAAAATAGCTTGATAAGAGTCTCAGGACGAATTGATAATATTCGAAATGTGCCTTTGGATGTGAAACGACCTATTATTTTGCCTCGACATCATCAAGTAACCAGCCTAGTTGTTGAGTATTACCACCGCAAATTTCGTCATCACCATAATGAGATCGTAATAAACGAGATGAGACAACGTTTTTCTATCAATGGCCTCCGAGCCTTAGTGAGACAAATAACTAAAAACTGTTTCTTCTGCCGAATACGTCAAGCATTACCAATACCTCCAAGCATGGGAAATCTTCCTTCTGAGAGACTTACTCCTTTCACGCGACCCTTCACGTTCACTGGGGTGGACTATTTTGGCCCGATGTATGTAGCTGTTGGAAGACGAAGAGAAAAGCGATGGGGCGTTCTCTTTACTTGCTGCACAACAAGGGCTGTCCATATAGAGATCTCGCCATCGTTATCAACAGAATCATTTCTTCTTGTATTCAAGCAATTCATCTGTCGGCGAGGAGTCCCGAATCGCATCTTGTCAGACAATGTCACTAATTTTAAAGGGGCGAGTCGTATTCTGGCGGATGAGATCGAGAAAGTGTCATCAAATCAGCTCGAGAAAATATACCCTGAAATTGAGTGGACGTTCATACCACCCGCTTCTCCTCACATGGGCGGTGTGTGGGAAAGGATGATACGATCTGTAAAAAATATTTTGGCGGATGTTTTGCACGAAAACAGCATGCGTGAAGAAGTCTTGAGAGCCACCTTGGCCGACATTGAACACATTTTAAATTCGCGACCATTGACTTACGTCCCGTTGGACTCACCTTTAGAAGAAGCTTTGACGCCGAACCATTTCTTGGTAGGGAATTCAAATGGCATCCGAGAACTTTATAATGACGACAACAGTGGCTCAGCGTTACGTCGAGCCTTCAACCTATCGAACCAACTTGCGAATAAATTCTGGAAACGCTGGATTCGAGAATATCTTCCGTACTTAACTCGTCGAACCAAGTGGTTCCAACCACCGTTGGATCCAATCAAGATAAACGATGTTGTGATTATTGTGGATGAAGCAAGCAAGCGAAATACATGGACGAAAGGCGTAGTTGTTGACTTGCATCGCTCAAAAGATGGGCAAGCTCGAAGTGCTGTGGTGAAAACAAGTAATGGCATGACAACTCGCCCTATAGTGAAACTGGCAAAGTTGGATTTGAAGAAGTAAATATCATGCTCGATGAAGCACGCAATTTACGAAAGGGGGAATGTCGCGTCGCTACGATGGCATGGCACGTACATCTAACACTAGCTTTAGACATAACGAAACCTTTTTTGACATTTAGTCTCTGATCATCTATTACATTCTCTCTTTTGATCTGTCAAGTACAAATTGTAAATCCTAGCCGTATGACTTTCTTTTGAATTTAACCTTTGGAGCGAACGGCCGGTGCCTTGCACAATTGTAAGAACTTATAATTGAATTTTTTTTAAGTATATTTCCAACTTAATATTGTTTAATAAAGATTTTAGTTGCTGTTATTATCAACTCAAAATACGTGTTTTTATCACCCGGGGCCGACTGCTCAACACAAGGGTTTGGGTGGGGAAGTTCGACTAGTGTCTGAATATATTTTTTTTTTTAAGAATTAGAAGAAGAAGATTGATAGAAAAATAAGGCCAATAAGATATGAAAAGTTCTGGTGAATTATTTTTGGATCACAATTAGCGATTATCACTTTTTACCACTTTTTAATTATGAGGAAGACCTTGAAAATATGAGGTTGTTATGCTTACTCGTAAGCCGAAAAAAGTAAAAAATTGTGATATAAAGTCAACCGTACTGCAGCAAAAACAACAGTTTAAAAGCCAAAAAAAAAACTTGCGAGGGCCATTTTCAACAAATCAAGTTTATCTGGTCAAAATTAAATGGTTCTTGAGGTTAAGCTTCATAAATAAAAGTAGAATTCACTCCTAAATTCGTAACGTCGCGTCGTTTCTCTTTCGACACACATTGACTTTTTAAAGGTACCTATTTACATACTTCCTTAGGTGGGCATAGACGTTCAGGGCAAAGCTGGGCCTCAACCAACATCCTTTTAAACGACTTCAACTTCGGGAGGGCTCTCTCCAGTTTTACACTCTTAGTCAGTTGAGGTCTTCTTCCACTTGATTGCGCCACCTGAGACGAGGTCTTCCCCTTCCGCGATTTCCCTGCAATGTGGTTTCGAAAACCCGTCGAGCCGGAGCGTTTGAGTCCATCCGCTCTACATGGCCAACCATCGTATAGCCTCGCGATGTGTATTCTTCTGGGTTCTGGCTATGCCCATGTCGCGGTACAGCTCATACAGCTCGTTGTTGTTTTTTGTAGGTAGGTTTATTTTAAATTCTTAAAACTTTTTCTCTGTCAAAAATTTAGCTTAATAAAAATTAAGTAACTTTGAAATTGAGTAAATATAATACTCTACTTTCTTCCAGAATTCTAAGCTTCAGACGTTGCTTCAGAATATGGTTTGCAAAGTAAATATGTAAACACTTTTTGCTGTCGACCGTCAGGGACGTACCAAGAAACGGTTGCACTTGATAAGCTAGAGATTTGTACATCAATCTGTGAATGGAAAAGACAAGGGGAAGTGATGATTCGTTGAATGTCAACGCTAACCAGCTTGAAAGATTAACGCGACGTTGGATTTCTATTGATCTTTAGTCGAAAATGAAAAGCATAACTATCGTTATCTCTGAGGACTTCATCAAAATATTGTATCAACTAAATTGTTTTATTTTATCAAACACTACGTGAAACGTTACCCACCCGGCGCTCGGGGCGGAGCTTGGGTCTTACGGTGATCTAGTGTATGGCATCGACTCTGCTCGCAATATTATTTAAATGAAGTAAGATCTGTGTTACTGAGAAATATTGACACATTCTAATGTTGAAAGAATTTTGAAAATCTGTTCAGCAGTTTTCAAGTTCCAGTTAGCGTTCTCGTTCCCGTGTTGATATGGGGATGAAATATAATCCTATAACATTGAAAAACTTTTTGAAATCAGTTTTGAATCGGTCAGAAAATTCGTCGCTGCCAGCTAACAAAGACCAACCACCCTAATATAGATAAAGAAGTAACAATAAAGTAATCAGATGACGCAGAACCTGGAAAAAGACTCTTTACCTCAGACACCTTTACCTTTACATCAAAATGCTAATTATTGTCTCATAAGTTGAGAACCCGATCGTTTTTCAGAATACCTGTAAGCCTCTCGAAAATTTGCTAGATTTGTTGGTAATTTCATTTTCAATCAAAATCAAACATTTTCACAAGAATCGAAGTCATAATCTTTGTTTTGTTTTCCATGAAGCTCGCACTGTCAATTGATTGAGTGAAAAAAATATTATTAATTCTTATTTAAAATTTCGTCAGTAAAAAGATTTGATAATAAAAAGGCAGAGACACAAAAGCTCCAGGATCAGATCCCTAAATTATTGTCAAAATTAAAAAGTCCTCATCCTCATAACAATTGAGAACAAGAAGGTTATGTTGTTATCTGTCACAAGTCTATTCACTCAATGACGGTACCGATAGTGATCAGTTTCTTGCAGCGAAAAACAGAATGTTCTCGGGGAGATCTGCATCTGGTACTTGAAACTAACACGAACAATATCAACTGTCTAAACGGCAAAACGGATTCGTTTCAAGTTTAACGCAGGAGATTTTATGTTGACATAGTATTTGAGATATGGACACATTTTTTTTTTTGTGTTGATAAAATAAAGTTGTGAATATTTTTTCATCTACTACCTGTCATATGTCATCTATCATCTGTCATCTGTCTTCTGCCATCTTTCATTTGTCATCTGGCTTCCGTTATCTGTAATATGTCACTCGTTTCTTGTCATTCATCATTTGTCTATTGCCATTTGCCAGCTGTCATCAGCCACATTATGAGCTATGTCGTAATTGAAAAATTTCTTCGAATTCCGAAAAATCTATTACAAGTTCCGTTCGTAGAGAAAAATTTAATACGAAATTCAAAGTATAATAAACAATTTTTGAAATGCATGTGAATAATTCATAGTCTGGCTTTAAGTGTTAAATAGATAAAAGAAGCAATCTGGCATTTACCGTGATCGCTATCACTCAAAATCTGTACACTTTTTTACAGATTAAGGGATTTTTGTTTCTATTGTTTAGAGTATTCATTTTGGCAAAAGTCAGTTGATTTCGAAAAAGGAAAATAATATTGTCAATCAGGTAATGCCTTTTCAATTCCCTTTAGATCATTCCATATCGTAATTTTGTATTCTTGGATTTCTCCGAACGGAACTCATTATGCCCCTTTCAATGTCCTTCTGCCTTCGAAATTTCTATTTTGGTGTATACTTCTCATAATTTATTGTGGCTCAGCAGTACAAAATTTTGTGTTTGGATATTTTAGGACTGAAATATCACGCCCTAGTTCACAGGACTTTTTCGATTGTAATTGTAATTAGGGTTGCAACATCGTTGTAAGAAACATCGATGGTCTCCGATAAACATCGATGTCAAAAAAACATCGGTCATAACAAAGATACATCGATGTTTTTCGATGTTTTGCCGGTGTCTTAATTATCATGCCAATAATAATGAAAAATAGGCTTTATTGACGTGACTGTAGCTAAATAAGGAAATATTCTATTTTACACGGTTTCAAATTCAAAAGACCTTAGCTTATTTCCACCTAAAAAATCACATATCGACAGGGCTCATTTGCAAATTGCGAAACAAAACATTTATTTGAACGTAACTAATTAATATCACAATAATTGAAATTATTTGTTCAAATTCAACAATTTTGCGATTGAATTTAGGAAAAGAAGCTTGAAAAATGTGGTCCCCAGAAGTCTATTTCTGTCCAGAAGTCTATTGTTGCCCCAGCTTCCGAGAATAAACGCTCGATTGGAACAGATGTGGCAACGATGGGCAGATTTAGCCTTGCAATTTTTGCAAGCTTTCGAAAAAGAGTTTTCATATCCTCCGAAATCTCAATAGCATCACTTTTTATTGGTGTAACTGGAGACGATAGATAAATTTGAACTAATTTTTCACTGATATACTTCCTGATGAAATTGTAGCAGATGATTTTTATTTTTTGTTTTTCATATTTTTGTTGGCCAGTTGTTTGTGGTATTTCCAGATGTCAAAGTCTGCGTCATCTTTATCAGACTCGTCAGATATAGAATTGTTGGTTGAAGGTGAGTTGTTATATTCCCGCAAATATTTATAAAGGAAGCAAATTACTTTGCCTTTAGAAACTGCATTTATGAAGTGCATTAACGTAAATCGATGGTCGAGACGGGACTTTATTCTTGCTAATATGAACATAAAATACTGGCTGATACCCAGCGCGGGATGGGAGCTCACGGGTTTTGCCTATCAGGGAAGCACGGCCTTTCTTTTCAATAAGGCATGGCGTATTTTCAATAATTCATCCAATTTTATTTAACTTTATTTCCAACCAAAGGATCCACTATGGAACTCGATTCTATAATAAAAGTTTGCCCATGACAAACATTAAAAATTTTAAATTTTAAATAGTTTAGCGCATAGCGCAACAGAGCGGGAAGCACTCTGGAGGATAACGCACTTCTCTCGACCATAACTTGTGAGGAATGGAGGGGAACTACGATTTCTTGCATTTTGGATCGTCTTATGGAGTAAGCGTTTTTCATGGCATTAAATCACTATCCGAGGAAATGCAAACTCCTCGCGAAACGCAATACATCTGGAAAACATCTTTCCCTTTCTCTTGTTCCTGGGACTCAACTTAATAACTCCAACATAACAGACAGACGCGCTTACCATTATTTCAGTACGGGTATCCCCAAGGGCTCCATTTTCCGTTTATTTGCCTTTAAAAGTAGAATCAAAAACAACCTTCTAATGATTCAAAAGTTGCAGTTGCATAGTTGGTTAGACCCAGCTTAAACACTAATATGACATTTTATAAACGAAATAAATAAGTACCTACTAATTCCACAATCATCTTACTGACAAGATTGTTTCAGAAATCACACTCAACACACACTTATCTCAGCAACTGCTGCTGTCCCACAAAATTATAACAAATCGCGTGCATCTGCAAACAATTACACTCAACAAAACAATTTGCTCCTATAATATTCCATTAACATCCAGCAAACTGATTCTCACGTCTCAAACCATAAAATTAGCCACAGAGCCCCCATTCTTTGAAAACCTACACGCCAGTTTTAACAAAGTTCCATTGAGGCAATACCCCATGCACCCATCGCCATCAGCCTACCTACATCCGAACTCTTGGCAAATCTGAATTCTGAAGTGTGACCAATTTTTGCATTTCCCCATCATTATCATCATCACAAGAGCTCACTGCTTGTTTTCGTTTTTCCTCTCTGATTAATGTGAAATTAAATTAATCAACTCTTTGTGGTCTCAGTACAAAAGACTTTAACATGCATTCCTCTTGGGACTTGGGTCTTGATGAGTAATGAGTCGTCGGCGTGCGCGGCTTCATGGTGAATTCTTACAAATTTCTTGCAAATGTCAGAAATTTATAAAATCATTCTTGCGTAGGAAGTTGAAGAGTAATAAAATACACGTTAAAGGTTTAAGTAAAAATTCAGCCTCTATAGTAAATCAGTCCATGTGCCTGTGCTTGTGCCTGTGTGCTTGATTGTTGTGCTTGTGCCACTGAAAAGGTAGCTCCGCATTACTGACCTAATGGCAAATAAAAAAATTGTCCAACAACTTTTTTTTGCCACCAAATTGACAGCCAACGCTCATTTGATTAATTAATCGTCGTTGTTTCGGCGCGGCGCGGCGTGTGTGTGTTGTTGTGCGCGTTCTTTTATTTTTTAGGGACGACATTATAATTAAGAGGTTTAAAAAATATGTTTTTAAATAAAAACATCGCAGGTGGCAAAATATTGGCTAATGGTGTTTAATGTCTCTTTGAACATTGATGGGCTGTCGCTTTAAGTGATACTTCATAATAATGTGGGTTTGGTATTTTTATTTTTATTTTATCTTTTTCCAACACAAGTTTCTGACCGCGAGCATTGATGTTTTGTAGCCATTGTTCATATCTGACAGTAAAATTTGCATGATTTTTATGAAATGATTTATCTATGTGACACAAAATGGGTGATTTTGGGAGTGTTTTTTGAAGTTTTATTGCTAAAAACATGCAAATTATTTTCATCAGCATCTTTTATTTCTAAAGCTTTTTAAAATTGATAGATCGCATTGCGAAACTGTTGAAAGGTGCGAGGTTGAGACCTCTGTTCAAGATTACGATAACGATTATTATGGGGGAGCTGATTTCGTACAAGTTTCTATATTAACGATGTTTTGGGAGGATTTATCTAGTACATGGACTATACAGGGAGGGTGTCTCGTTATTCGTATGCCAAACTCTGGGATGTGATTCTTAGTCATATTTTAAAATTGTTCTTTAATGCGGACATTACTTTTTGGCGATTTAAAAAAAGAAGCTAGCTTTAGTGTAGTGTGTAGGTACCCTTTATAGAGGAAAGAGTAAGTAAAGCCAACGTGGCACTCTTCTCTTGTAAAAAAGCCATTGGTGGGAAATGGGGTTTCTATCCCAAAATCACCTATTGGCTGTTTACTTCGATAATAAAACGATACTCACATACGGGGTGATTGTCTAGTGGACCGCACTATTCAAGACGATCAACTACAACAAGCTGGCCAAAATTCAAAGAACGGCTGGTCTGTGTATTAGTACATTAGAACAACCCCATCGGACGCCCTCAATGTACTACTAAGCCTCACACCCCTAGATGTCTTCAGCAAACAACTCGCAGCTAGCTCAGCTACTCGACTTAGAGCTACACCACAGTGGATCAATAATCAAATTGGTCACACTACCATTCTAGATAACTCCAGATTCCTACCGAATCGATCCGACTACACCACCCCCTAGTTGGTGTTGATAAAAAAATTTTAAACAAACATACCCTCAAGAGAAGCTTGGGAAAATGGTGCTCTCTTGGAAAATGAAGCAAAACACTTCTACACCGATGGTTCAAAAACCAGCAAGGTGTAGGAAGTGGAATCTACTAAGAAAAACTGAATCTCAGTCTTTTCTTCCGCCTACCCGATCATTGTCGTGTGCTCCACGCAAAATCTCTTGCCTCTGTCTCTACAAAATTCATCACGGTCCAAAATTGTAAAATGTCTCTGAGGGAGATGTCTAATCAGTTCAACATTCACCTTTCATGGGTGCCGGGACACAGGGACATACCAGGCAACTGTATGGCAGACGAACTATCTAAAAAGTGCACGACCACTTCGACCACTACGCTCAGAATAGAACAATATTGGTATCGCCCTATCGCTACATGAAAACTCCTACTTAGACAAGACGCTTTAAAGATAACAAACACTTAATGAACTGAGAGTAACAACTGCCTTGCAACCAAAAAAGTTTGGCCGCGTGTAGACTCAAAACGACCGAAGAGTTTGTTAGCTTTAAACCGCCTGTATCTGGTGTTCTTACGGGACACTGTCTAATAGGAAGACTCGCCAAAAGACTTGGGGTGTTTTCAAATGATTTCTGCAGAAGCTGTGTGGACGAAAAAGAGGAAGAATTCGTTCAACACTTTCTTTGCTCATGCCCTGCACTACTTCATAGGAGGAAAACTCATCTTGGTGAGTTCTACTTCGACGCTACTAGCGACTTAGCTTACATAGACCGTAAAAGTCTTTCAAAATACTTTAAAAGTTCCGCTTGGTTCGACTAGCAAGTGATTAAGAGGCTAGTCCCGAAATGACAATTTATGGGTAATCAACTCGTTAAACTCACAACTGGTTTTTTTGGAATTAGTAGGTGATCGACTTGCTGATCTCTGTGGTATCACAATGGACCCTTGTGGTCTAAGTGTGTCAGGCAATGCACGTAAGCACATACTCATTAGTTGAAAGCCACTTCCACCTATCCTAACCTTTGTGTACCCTGAACCATATTACGTTTTATTTCTCTGTCAGCCTCATTTTGAACTTTATTTTTAGTATAAAACTAGTTTTTTAAAATAAATACAATTATAACAAGCACCTCCTGCGTTTTCAATGGATGCTAGAGCCTGTTTTTGAATTTCATTGTGGATATTTGTTTTCGATAACTCTTGTCTGACTTGTGATCCTTTGGAATTCGAGATCAGTTAATGTAGCTACTTCAGATGAGTAAACAATTTCGATCGTCCTCATACAAAAAAATCCAGTACAGTGAGATCGGGAGATCATGCAAGCCATTCAATTGGTCCATTTCAGTCTATCCATCGACCACCGTACTTTTTATCCAGCCAATACTTAACTTCACGACCATAGTGTTCTGGAGATCTTGTTGGAAATATGATGCAACTAGCTGAAGCAGTGGAACATCCTCCAATTTTGTTAACGGAATTAGGTCGGGGTGTTACCCGTGGCGTGATGGGAAGCATGTCTGCCTCTTAACCCAGAGGTTCGCTGTTCGAATCCCAACAGAGGCAAAAATGTTTTTTAATTTAATGAAGGACATTGACGCAAGGGAGATGAAAAAAGTTTTTGCAGTCACCGCACGATATTTTTTTAATGGAACTGCGATCAATTTTTTGAGAACAGACTACACAATTCATATTGAACTTTTAGTGGTTACAATGAGAAGTGCACCCCACGACACCTACACTGACACTGGAGAACTAACGTTCTCCGTTAGTAAATTCATTGTCATGAAAAGCGCTTATTAGCCGTTCGGTACCAGCAGAAAACTGTAGGTCACATCCATTCCCTCACAATGCATGGTTGTGAGAAATGCAAAAGGCCATGGAGTTCCCCCCGTCTGTTACAGTCTTAAAGATAAGTTTTATGCTAAAAATAAAGTTTAAAATGAGTGCTGACAAAGAAATTGAACTTAACATGGGTCCGGGTACACCGAAGTTGGCATTTCATAAAAGTCATAATTTTAATAAAGTCATAATTCATCAAAAAGTGATCTTCAAGTTGAAAAGCGGACTTTACTGCAGAACGATTATTTTCTTAGAATATTACCAAAAATCACATCCCCAAGTATGGCAAACGAATTACGTGACACCCTGTTTATTGGCTCCAAACGCCAATATTTTGACATTTGATGTCACAGAGCGTCTTCCAAGGGCTCCTTTCACAGTTCTTCCTTGAGTGTCCAATGAAAGTTTTAGCAAATGGATCACCCAGTGAAGAGTTTGAGTCAACTTGGTTTGCGAAGATACAGTTTGACTCTGCACTAATCGCATGAGTAGCTCTACATTACTTTCCCGCCTCAGCCTTTCCAGGGATGCTGTTGTAAATATTTTAGGCAGGAGCGTTCCACGAACCACTTCAAAGGCACCGTCACCGGGGACAACCGAGTGTCTTCAGTTAAATACCAAAGACTGGGAGGTTATCAAGAATTGGAAACAGTAGCTCGGAGTAAATAGGAAAGTAAGGGTCTAACTCATTTCTCTTAGTAGTGAGAAATGCCCCAGGCCCTGAGTCTCCACATTCTGTAACTTCCTCCTTTTCATTTTTATTTTGTTTCATTTGAATGCAGAAGATTGTCCTCTTTGAAACAATCGAAATCATCCACCCACAGATGTTCAAAAATTGTTCGAAATTAGTTTCAATAGAACTGCTCAACTAGTTTTACTTAGACGGATAAGATAGATAGCTTAGATGTACACCACCGTGCTTGAATTATACGTGTAAGCAGCGCTCCTTCAAACAATCTCATTTGCTTTATTGTTTTTTGGAGGACTCCCAATTTTTAGTGGGAGTTGCAATTCATGAAAAGCATTTTTAGATATATCCAGGATTTGTGATAGCTTGAAGCTTATAAGCAAAGCATACCAAGACTTAGGCTCTGAAGTTTGAAGAGTTACTATTATCACAAGATGAGTGTTCTGTGTCCTGTGAGTGACAGGCTCTGCAAGATTGGGCTCCATTCCTATTCGTCATTGTTTTGTTCGTGCACTAGGTATACTAATTCAATGTTATCGTTTTCATATTTTTCTGCCTGAGTTCGCATCTCCTTCGATTAGAAAATGTTGGAGTGATCTTCCAATTTTGAAAAAGTTTTGTTTGAGTATCCTAAATGTCAACAAAAACAAGGTTATTTCAGTTTCACTTTAGTCACTTGCGTTTTTTACTATCAAGTCAAGGCACTCAATCGATACTCAGCTCAATGCTGATTTGTTTTTTCTTCTTGAAGCTGAAGTTGACACTCGGCAGGAATTATTACGTGTACACATCCCAAGTAATATCATTCAAACTTTTCATATTCTCCTGTTTTCCTGACTCTGGTGCAGTGGAAATGTCGCGCCAAGTTGGTAATAATTTATGGCGGCATGCGGTGCTATTGTTGAAGAAAAAAAAATATATAAAAAACTGAAGAATCTAAGAAAACGAAAAACGAGCTCGTGCAAGCGGTCAGCAATTACCCCATCTCGGCTTTGTTACTACGATTGCTATTGGCAGTTGAAACGTTTTGCCTTCTGCCATAGAGACCCACGGAGATCGGAAGCCTAGCGCCAGTCGGAACGTTTTGGCATGCAAACGATCCCATGTTGAGACGCGAGGCTTTTGACCAAAAATAAAACATAAACAACGTACAAAACCATCCACAACGAACCATCATGACAATGTGCACAGTTCAGGTGGCAGTGATCATCGTTGGAGCATTTCTCACTAAACAACTGAAAAGACTTAAGTGGCTTTACAGCGGCAATTGATCGCGCTCTTAATATTCATGAGACTTGCTAGTAGCGGTATAGATTGCTTGGATGGATCGGTGGTCGGCAATGGTGGAAGGAATATAGGCTTTACCTTTACCATGCAAGAGGGAGGGCCCCATATCGGCGTAGTTGAATTGTAAAATAGTTTTCTACGAACATGAATATAATAAAATGCGTTCATTGCTATGCAGATTGCATGTGGCTTGAAGTATACATGCGGTGCCACTTTCGCATAGACCTTGAAATTATCCTTTAGCGGTGTCTGTTGATGTTGTTGAGTGAAGTGCACTTGCTGAAGTGAAATATTTGCGATGTAGACATGAATATTTTTGTAGCGGATCACTAAACGCTTACCATGAAAATGAAATAATTATGTTTTTTACTTTGAATTGAAAAGCCTTGTAAGAAATAGAATGCTAAGATACCAGGTACTAGAGACTAAAATTCGAAAATCCAGTGAGCTGTCTGAAGACTTCGTCTTGTCAACTTGTCTTTAAGAGTCAAGTTCAAGATTACTCCTAATTATAAAACTCTGACTTCATACCCACATAGTGGCAATGCTTTATAGTTTGAGCGGCTAAAACAACACTTGGGCTACAGCTTTACCCTTTTCGCCATTGTCAGGTTTACTTGCAATCGGCTGCGCATGCGCGCACCCGTAGCGTCGCATCGTATCGAATCCAACGTAATCATTGGTGTTATGTACGCGCCCGTCTGAATTGTTACTTAACCGCTCATTTGGCAAGTTAAACGAAGTTTATACTTCTTCGGAGGGGTAAGAGAAGTTGATCGTTGCATCGCATCGTTGGAAGTCATCGATGTCGTCGTCACCGCCGCCGTCGCTTGTGATGCGTTAAGAGGTCAGTTCGCAATAACAACAATCGATAATGGCAGTGAACGCTGGCGATTGGCGAAGCAGAAGTAGATGAAGAAGAAGGAAGACATTTCACAAAACCATGACCATGTGCACATCAGAGGAATGAAACCTAAAAGACCAACCGGTTCGAGGCGTTAATGACCCTCTTTGCAATTGAAAATTACTATGGGCTCCTTTTTTTATTTCTTGTTGTTGTTGTGGTCACTGTCAGTCGAAAGGAATAAACCTGCCTGTGTAAAATTGTTGAAATAGTTTAATTTGTGTGCTTTGTAGGGACCGTTTTTTGTTTTGTTTATAATGATCATCGGCTTGAATGGATGCACAGGAATTTTTAAGACAATTAGTAAAACATGTCGGAATTTGGCACTAGACTGCTGACTATATGGGATAATGGTGACCTTGTGAGTGGTTTTACAAGAAGGAGTGTGTAAGAACCTGAAGAGTTGAAAATACCTTCAGCTTTAGGAGACAATAATATTTCCGTGTTTGTTTCTCGCTTCTTCTCTATCGATTTCTTTCTCTCTCCTCCAAACAGGACTTTAAATTATAGACAAAAACTGTCAAAGGTTGCATAGCCACAGTGACACCAAGGAATCCTCTTTATGAGGAATTTTAGTTAATATTGCATCTTGTAATACAACAATAAAAAGGTTACATTGTAGGCATGTACCATCAATAATCAATCACTGTATGCACATATAACACACAAGCTCTTTAAGAGTTGCCCAAAAAAATTTCTCAGCCCTTAACAAGCACTAAATTTGATCTATAAAATACTATTCCACTTAATAACCTCTAATTTATCTCTTTGTAAGTGGTTTTTGTTTTAGGTGTAGCCAATAACTCTTTAGGATATCTTAAATAATTCTTGACAAGCATTTCTCATACGGACACTTTGCATAGGACTTATTTAAAACCTTATGAAGTAGCTTTTGCTCAGAATTCGTTGAAAATTGTTCTACCCACTCTTTAAAAAAAGTTTTAAAGTGATTTTATAGATAAGTTTTGAGTTGTGTACTGCAAGGTAATTATTGGAACAGGGTGCATTCTTATAAAAGGGTCTAGCGCATTTCTCACAATCATGCCTTGTGAGGGAATGGAGGTTAATCGAGAAAGTGAATTTCATGGCAATGGATTTACTATCAGAGGACTTGCCAATTCCTCGTAATAGCCAAGGAAAACAATTTATTTGTTTCTGTTGGGATTGGAACTACAAACCTACCGCGTAACAGGCAGACACACTTTGTGCGGTCTTGCAAAGTTCCGTTACGGCAAATGCGCGATACAACTAACTCGTATTCGACATTGAGTAAGGAAAAATTTGGTTACGCAAGCGATAAATTGGAACTTTGTTCTTACGGAGGTTCTAAAATCCACCAAACTATGAGCTCATACTTCTCCCATGTTGATCTTGTTTGTGATTTAGACTCTTGTCTTTTCCAGCTTAAAGCTTCTACGTCTAACAAACTTTCTTTTCATGTTCATTCCACAGAACGCTAATCAATCAAAAAAGCCTATACAGAACACCCAGAACCCCAAAAACCTTTTGTTATAAGAAACACGAGACCAATAAATGAGCTCCGACAATTTTTGTCACAGCCCATGGCACATGTCACATCTCCTGGGTATCCATCAATCAAAAGCATAAATTGTTTTATTTGCCTATGTTTTCCATGTTAGTTTTTTGTCTCGTCTCAAAATCGAAAGTAAACCATTGGACCATTAGTAAACATGTTTTCGCTGTCTTACACAAGAAAAAAAAAAAAAAAAAGAACTTGAAGGCTTGAATTTCATTTTCAAGCATATACAACATCGACACAGGAGGAGTGTCAGTATGAAGCTGATTTGACATAATTTTCCATTTAATTGGAAATCATATCTCCTCAACCAAAAAGCTAAGAAACATTAGAAGAGGAAAAAAAAACTATGTCCGCAGGTGGACACACAGTGTAACTTTAAAACTCTGATACACTTAAGCTTAGCCGAGACTCAAGCTTGGGAGTGGTCGAGATACGATCGTGCGTCTATGGGCCAACCATGGACCACCATCAACCGCTCATGTAATTATTACTTAAGAAAAAAAATTAATATTAAGTCAACAATAAGCTTGAGAGTCTCTATCTTCAAGTTGCGAGCTTAAGTGCTCCACACGATCAAGTGATCATATTTCATGTAATTGAATTTGTTACTCGGTGGAATTAAGTGGGTTTTTTTACGGGGCGTGGACACGCGCAGATCTTATTCTGGCTAATTGCAATTTTGAAATGACATCTGGCTAGGAGAGTGGTCGGTGGCCGCGGCGGCGCGGCATGAGTGGGGCATAAAGTGAAAGGTGCAATAGATTTATTATTTCAGGGTTAATTGTGTTGTTATGGTATGTATCTACTCGTAGATACCCGCAATTGACCAATTCTCGGTTACTAGATGAAAGCGACTTCTATAAATAAAGTGGAGTTGGCGTCTATGTTGTTGCTTATGGGATTTTGCCCCCAAAGTGCTGCTGCTATTGTTTGCTTGGAACTGTGTTTTGATTAAGATGAGATTAAGTCAAATCGTTTCGAATGAAGCCAAGCGAATTAAAAGTTAATGAGTATTTACGATTTAAATGGCTAATGAGATTAATCAGATTTATGTTGATTATTCAAAGTTTAAACTCAGCGAGCAGTAAGTAATTATAGTTTATGGTTAATTGTGGGAACACTACAAATAAAGGATTTGTTTTATGTCTCTGCAGAAATGTAAATTCAGTTGCTTCAACGTCTTTGAATTTTCGTTCAACGCTGGTGAAACCTCAAAAAGAAACATACGCAATGAAGAAGAATGCTCTTTTACTGTTTTAGTTTATAAACTGAAGCCAAATGAGGTTTGAATGAGCGCGTTGTGAATTCAAGGATCTAAATCGCCTAGAAAGTTGTCTACGCCTCTTCGTAAAGCAGAATTGAAAATAACCAGCTGATCCACCCGGATGGCGTTCCATGGGTTTAATTTAGTCAAAGCGTTGTAGTCACAAAATTGCCAAATATGCAAAGAATGTCAGGAATACGCAAAAAGCTATGGGCTAAGCTAAATATTAACTGAAATCCGTCCAAATGGAACACACACACACTAGTGATGCCAAGACTAAGAGACAGAGGGAGGAGTTAAACTTCTTCTGTGAGTACTTAAGCCTGGTCCACAATAGGAAAAAGCCCTCGGAGAGGGTGCCCTGACATAAGGCCATACGACATAAGGCCATATTCGAACATATGGCGTTATGACGCTTTCAATTGTGACTTAAGGCCATATTCGAACATATGGTCTAATGACGCTTTGTCAAAGCGTCGTAAAGCCATATTTTTTTGCGACTTTAGGCCATATAGTGAAATGCCCTAATGACGCTTCTCTAAAGTGTCATGAGGCCATATTTTTTTGTTAATAGTTGACCTTGAAACATTATACAGTTTTATGAAAGAAACACAATGTGCAATCTTACAAAAAAAAAGCAACAGTTATGAGCTTGATGAAAAATTTCCATTGATCAATGAAAACTTGCATTCATTCATTCATTCATACCTTCATCAAATCATTAGATTCTTCTTAATCAGTTGCACAAGCGGTCGTTACAATTTAGAAAAAAATGGAATTAAAAGAGTTTATATATAATTTTAATTTTTGCGAAGGCTTTCTATAAGGCAGCAAATGGCTTTATATTCCAGGTTTCAAATAAGTTTATAAATGTAAATATCAATCCAAGTATTCAAAATACCAAATTTTAACAAAATCATTTTCTTTATCGCGTGAATTTTGCATTTATAGAAAAAAATAAATTTGTTCCTTTCTGGATAACCGTACGATAGCAATTTTCAAGAGACTTTTGGCAAGAGAAGTGTGTCATGATTGTAAATATTCGTATGATACTAAGAAAACCTCAACAAAATTTGTGCGCACATTTTTTATGTTCACCAACAACAAGCCCGTTGCTATCCGGAGGCAAATTTTGTTTGTTTTGCTTTTTACTCACGATAGAATAATGAAGATAAGAGCGAAGCGGAAAAAATTTTCCCAGAGGAGTATGGATGTGTGGTGTAAAAATAAAAATTCGCGCGAATTTTTATTTTTACACCACACATCCATACTCCTCTGGGAAAATTTTTTCCGCTTCGCTCTTATCTTCATTATTCTATCGTGAGTAGAAAACCAAACAAAAAAAGATAAAAATTCGCGCGAATTTTTATTTTTACAGCACACATCCATACTCCTCTTTGAAACTTTTTTCATCTATAAACTTGAATGAATGAATGAATGAATGCAAGTTTTCTTCGATCAATGGAAACTACTTTTCGTCAAGCTCATAACTGTTGCACTTTAAATTGTGTTAAGAATGTCTTTCTCAGACTACAGAAAATTACAATAAAAACAAAAATCCAGCCTTCTGTTCTTTTTGCAGAAGAATAGTGGAAAATAATTTAACAATATATTCTTAAAATATTTTCTTGAAATTTAAGTTGTTAATTTGATTATAAAATATTTATATTTGCAATTACGTAAGGAGATGTTTTTTTTATTTGGAATAAAACAAAAATTCAGTTTCGTTGTTATTATGTTTGGTGTTTATTTTTTAACTGGGAAACGGAAGAATGGGTCATTAGACCATAATGGCATTAAGACGCTTTAGAAAGCGTCATTAGACCATATGTTCGAATATGGCCTTAAGTCACAATTCAAAGCGTCTTAACGCCATATGTTCGAATATGGCCTTATGTCGTATGGTCTTATGTCAGGGCACCCTCGGAGAGTACCTACTTCTTCTAGGAATTGGTTGACATATTTAACCTTTAACTGAACTTTGTATGTGCTTAGTTCATTTCAATCTTCTAGTTCGCGTTCCCTCATGTTTGAAAAGATTTTTCTGGATTCTTATTAAACAGCTAAGATATCATGATTGTTTTGTATTTCTGGTTTTTGATATTATCCAATATTAAGAAGAAACCATTAAGAGCTCTGTAGGTCATTCTTAGCTAATCAATTTGTGTTTATCTTGAAAAAAGGTTGATGGGTAGGGCAGGTACGAAGGGATTAAAGCAACGAACGTTTTTTACTATCTAATTCTGTTTCAAATATGAATTTTATCGATGAAGTAGTTCCGAAGTTCAGGAAGTTCATGGTTCAGAGAGACAGACAGAGCAGAATCAAAGGAAACGATGTTTTTCGTATCAACTTTTCAGGAATTGAATAAAATAAACAAATAGAGTGGCAGAAGAAAGCTCAGGGAGCCCTGGTGCATTTATCTGATCCATAACTTGTTAGGAATGTGGTACACGTGGCGTGATGGTTAGCATGTCCACCTGCTCACCCAGAGGAACCGGCAGAAAATTGTAGGTCTCCTCCATTCCCTCACAAGCCCAGAGGCTCTGTTGCGTCACCCTATTTATTTATTTATTTATTTAACTTGTTAGGAATGGAGGATGTCCCTTTTCATGTCAGTGTTAAAAGCTACTTTCAGAACATTTGCCAATCCCTCCCAAGACTCGATATACCTGGCTTGGAAAAACAAATTGATGTTTTTGGGTTTCGAACTTCAAACTCTTGCATAACAATTAGACAAGCTAAAAGTAATAGGCCCCAGACACGAGCACAGGCATTGGCATAACAAAAGAAGTAAAGTAACAAAAAGTCGAGAATGAGGTTTCCTTACACTGAACCAAACATTAGGAGTGAAATCAACTAAAAGTTTTCGTAACATTTTAACTAAAGCAAATTGCGAAATTGACGAATATTTGTAAATATTTTATTCAAATAAACAAATTCATTCGTACAAACAAGAAAATTTATTCAAATCGAATAATGTCTGTATGTAGCATTTTGATTGAAGAAACAATCGTTGAATTGATAAAATGAATATTGAATTTGCAGATCTTTCGTCAAAATTTATATTCAATTCAACAAAACATTCATCAATTTAGGTAATTTTTTCGTTAATTTTTTTTAATGTCAATTAAATTGTAATTGTAGAATTTTAGTTCAATCAACATACTTCTTATTTCTATTGACTAAGAAAGTATTTAAATTAACTATTTCTTTTTTTCAAAATGATGATTTTTCGTTAAAATTTTAACATTTTTTCTTCATCGTTTAGAGTTTCTTCCATACAGCGAAACATTCGTCAGTTTGAATAAATTTCTTCAAAACAACCTACTTCTTTCCTGTTACTATCAAAGTATGTGTCCCCTGTTTCTTGTGTGTTGCGCGTAAGTTTAGCTACAAATTTTCCATTCGGTTTTGTGACTTTGAGAAGATTCGGTTTTGTTGTGTTGAGTATTTTAAATTTGTGCCCCATTGACCAGACGATAATAAAATATTTTGAACAGGAGTAAATAAAAGGTGCTGATTCGCAGATTTTGGTGAGTTTTGAAGTTTTGTTTTCTACATATAATAACCAGCACCTTCAAACTGTTTTGTTGTTGTTTGAAGGTGTAAGACAATTGGCTGGTGCTAGTAACAAAATTTCTAAATTTGGTGCTTAATAATATTAATGTCAATTTGAACTCCTAATAAAAGACAATTATTGTTCTTGGGCAGAAACTGAACATCTTTGGACTGCGACAAGAAATGCTAGACTTGCGGAGGTGGTCAAAGCTGGATCCACAGAGGAAATTCTTAGAAAATATCAAGAATATAAAAAACCATTGGAATACAAATTGGTAAGTGAACTAGAATTTATCCAACTGTTAATTACTATAAAAGACTAAGTCTTAATATACATTTGTAATTAGTAATAAATTTAAATTGAATTGAATTGATACTCGTAAAATTACAATACAGAAATAATAATTTAATAATGTAACTCTAATAATTATTTATTAATGAATCGATCGTTTTCTGTTTGATTTATTTCTTAGATTGATATTGATTTTAAACAGCTCTTCCCGAATACCAGTAGTTTGGTTCTAAAATTTGATGCTTTTTCAAATAAAATTATGCCAATTTTTTGGAGAAAATAAAGGCCCCCAACTCGAAGTCATTGTTCTCCAAAATGAACGAAATGCAGCATTTGACCGAAAGTAAGTTCAATTTCTATATGCTCATTCGCTGATGGCTTTATGGCACTTTGAACTGTTATTAATGAATAAATATCAAACAAATTACGACGCAGCAAGTTCCGCAATTAATTGCTTAGTTGAATCTTTAAAATAAAATAAATTCAAATGAATTATATTCATATTATTCATATATATATCTTAATTAAAAATGTAATATAAAATCTTAAAAAAATAAAATAATTTTATCATATTTTCCTGTTGTCGTTATTGATGTTGTCATTATCACTTTCAAGGTCGAATCTTCTTTTTTTTCAGCAGTCCAAGGTTGTTAACACCTTTTATTTGTTCAAAACGAAATCAATCCATTCAATAAATTACAGAAGCTCAATTGAATTCGAATCAAACAAGTTACGAGCAATCTTCAGATTTAAGAAAAAAAAATCGTAACATTAAGAAAAAGAATAGTTAATTTGAAAAATGCACTGTGAAAACAACAAAAATTTTCTGTGAAAATGAATATGCTTTTGTTGAAAACACAACACCTTTTATTCAAACCAAAAAAAAAAAATAGTTTAATAAACTAAACTAATTACATAGTTCAATCAAAGAAAGTTTTCGCCAAATCCACCACAACTAATAGTTCAATCAATTAAAATATTATTCAAATTAACGATCTGCATGAGCAGAATTGAAGAAATATTTTACGAATGCTTTTATTCAATTTGATAATTATTCTTTAAATTAACAAACTTAAATTGACTAATAATTATTTGTGGATTTGACGAATTTTCTTCAAGTTAACAGCTGATCACTAAATATTCAAATTGAATAAACGAACTATTCACGACAACAAAAGGTTTAGTAGGGTGTATATTGATCGCCATTTCGTCAATTTAACCTGCGATTTAGTTGCTTTCACCACCATTTTTGGTTCAGTGTACTTTTTTTTGTGCTACAAATGAGCGATTCATATCGGTGAGTAAATACATCCATAACTTTAATTAGCTTTGTCGTTCATTGCTTAGTAGCCTTTTATCCAATTAAGGACTCACCTTTCCTCTGGTCCCCCACACAAAAAGCCGTCCAACAACTCACCACCTAAAGACAATTTCCCACTTTATTCTCTCCTTTCTATCGATTAAATCATTAATCCAATTTAATTTCCATTTCTTAAAGAAAAACCATATACTTATCGCAATTGAACCATTGCTTGCTCCTCATTCGCGACACTTATTTGCAAATAAAAAAACAAACAGCTAAACCTTCGGATCAGTACATTAAGGCAAATAAAATTAAAATAATACTCGCCCAAAGGTGGCTTTAAACTGAGATATTGACAATAGCAACGGTTCTGACAAGTGCCATCGAGTATCTTTGGAAAAGACACTTTCATAATCCTCGTCTAATCGGTTGGACATTCATTCAACTTTCATATACTTCTTCACTCCGCGAATTGGTAACTCGCAGATAAGGAATGGAAAATTGTCAGCATAAAGTCAGCAAAAGTAAAGACATTACATTTGAGGCCAGGAAGGTGGTACTGGTAGGTGGCAGAGGTGAGGTTCTTATAAGGAAAAGAATACTTCCTCGACAGAATACTGTCTTTTAACGGTAATCTCATTACAATAATGGGAACAATTGATTTTTGAGTAGGTAAAAGACGTTCGTGGGTAGGTCGCTTCATGGGTAGCTAGCTATTATTAGTGTATTCCAATGGACACCTGTACTTCATCATCATTGTCCTCTCCTATACCCCACCCCTTTCTAGACTGAAAATAAGGGAGCTTTGAGAACGGTGTTTTGTTGGTAAATCTATTCAATAATGATAAGATGCTGGTTGACAAGCTTCTTCGACTTGACAATTTTAATTTTGCTAATGCGCTACGGATTTTTTCTTGTCTCTTGTTTTCTAGGATTTTCGTTGTGTTTGCGTTTAAATTGGTCCTTAGGTGAAAAGCTGGCTTATTAAATTGGAAGACTAGGGCAAGGACAAACCGATACAGGCGCGTGTTTAGTGTGTATTGTGTAGAAGTAGATGGCATACCTTATTGAACGAAAGAAGTACGGGGGTGTTGAATGTAGTCAACTGGGACGTGACCTCGTAAATGTGGTTAGATTTTCTAAGGCGTTTGAGGTATTAAATATGTATAGGGGCAGAACTTTGATGGTATTATTTTTATTTTTAAGTCACTTACGTGTGCCGTTTTTGAAAATGGCTTTTCAAGAGAAGTGTCTTTTAGACATGGCTTAAATTGAAATGAAGTCATTACATGGTGTTGGGTGTGGCAGATAATTTTGAAAGGATAAGAGAACACACCCTCGTTTTCTTATGGGCATATTCATATACTAATAGGTATACGGTGAAGAGATAAAAATAAAGTAGGTACACCCATTGATTTGGAATTTTATTAAGACCCAAGTTAATCGTTGGGCTATTACTCTTCATATCGGAATCAACTTGAACAGAAAGGGTCAGCATGGAGCTGGAAAAAGTTTGTTTTAAAAAAGGTTAAGGGGATAATTAGTCAAAACGACTAAAACTATTGTAAACCTAGTAAGTAAGTTGGGTGGCGCAAAAGACAACCATTCCTTGTGAGAGAATGGAGGGGACCTATAATTGTCTAATGTCTACTGATTCCAAACAGCCAATCGAGAAAACGATTTTCATGGCAATTAATTTGCTATCGGAGGACTTGCCAATTCTGATACCCGTAGGACCTCGTAAGTCAAAAAACTCACAAAAATAATATTTTCATTTTATCAGTGGCGCGTAGAACCTAACAGAAGCATCAACAGAGATGATATAGTATAGAGCGTGAGACTTATAGGAATATTAAAATTGTTGTTGTTTTAGTAGGCCAATTTCGTAAAGAACTAACTAATATGAATAATATGAAATTCCCTAAAAGAAATTTACTTTACATCATTAAATGAAATCTGCCTGAAGTCAAGCTTCCAACGTGGAAGATAACTTGAAATTCCAGATTTCGGTACTGTTTTCCAGCCTTTATTCCTGGGGGAAGCTTAACATATGGCCTCGACCAGAAAACATGTCACAAACACTTTCAAGCATGCGCCTGTAACGCAACCGAAAATGTTAAGACAGCAAGTGTCAGCTCAGACTCACAAAAAAAAAAAGACACTAAAACTTAAATTTTTGCGACACTAAATTACTTGGCTATAGCTCAGCTCATACCAAACCATTATGTTATAATTCAAATCATTAGCAAGTTTCAAGGCAACGTTCAATTCTAAGGCAGAAAAAAACTCCAGAAAATATACCTACTCAACAGCAGCCGTTAATAAAATTAAAAGTCCGCATTAGCCTTTTATTACTTCACAAGGCCTTAAGGAGTAACCCGAATAAACCATCTCACACAAAACCCAAATTCATTGCTTCTAATCTTAAATTCCAGATGACAGCCGTCTCCGTTCTTCATTCAGAGATATGCTTTGGCCGTCAACGCCACCGTCACCACCACCGCCATTGCCACTGCCACACTGACGGCCATCTCCAGTAGCCCAAAAGTGTTGAGAGAACCTAAAATAATTTAATTACCCCCAAAAAATATAATTTAAGATCGTCTCTCCACCTCCGTCTTAGATTATTAGCCTAATTAATAACCATATTAGCCCTATCTTCTCCAAAGCCTAGCCCGAAGCTAGGTTAGTTGCGTTGCGTAGCGTATCGTAGACAACGAAGAATTTTTGTGTTTTTTTTTTGTTTTGTTTTTTGTTAGGGAAAAATTATTGCTTTCTCCGTCTTTAGGTTTCTTCCATAGACAAATTTTTAATTAACTAACGACTTTTGGCATCTCTGGCATTTTCATGGCCTTCGTCTTCAGCACCAAACAACAACATTTGCTAGACCTGAGCGATAGATGTTAGAAGAAGCTCCCGCCTAGTGCTATGAGCGGATATAATGGACCACCGTTGGTCGGTCGCAGGCATGAAAAGTGGGTGTGGAGGGGAGATTTGTTCGAATTAAGTGAAAAATTCGAAGAACGAGTTGTTGTAGGTAGATGATGATAATTACGGCCAATAAGCAAAAGGGGCCCCTTCGAGACAAAGATGACGAGCAAAATTTTTGTTTTAGTCAAACACAAAAATGTTAAAAACAAGAAAAAAAAAGAAAAAATTCATAATTATGTATGGACAGCGGATGTTGAAATGTCAAAATTAATTATGACAGCTGTCAGCGTGAAAAGGGGGCCTGAAATTGTGATTTCCTTGTTGTGCCGTCGTTTTCTTTTATTTTTGGACATTGGAAAATGTTGTTTATTAGAACAATGGATGAGGCAATAACGACGGCAACAACAACAAAAGCCAAACCGAATAACTTACTGACTCAGGGGATGGTGATGGAGGAACAATTCATGAGCGAGCAGCCACAGTAGATGATGATGATGATGATGATGATGATGATGATTTTGCCATTCGAAAGCAAAAAGTCAGAAATAGAATAGTTGTTTTGAGGAGGAGAGAGGATAGCAGTGGGAGTTAAATACTAGGCTATGGCAAAAGGAATTGGGTCTTTGTAGACATTGAAATTAAGCCATTAGCCTAAGTTGAGTTGATACGAAGGTGGGGGTTCCGGTTTGTCATTTTTCTGCTTTTTTTCTTCTTCTGTTTTTGTTCTTTCTCTACTTTGACAGCAGATGGATTTCGGTTATGTAAATGAAGTCGTTTTTAGGGGGTAATTTTCCATTTTCATGGACAAAAAACAAACTGATGGGTGCCAAAAATGAGGAAATGTGCGGTGTCGACATTTTATTGATTTGGTCGTAGAGGAAGATAAATTAACAAGGAGACTTGTGTAACTGTGTTCCTCTGCATTGGCTTGGGAATGTCTTATATTTATGGTAAGTCCAATGTTATTGCTTCTGGATTTCTAGCTATTCGGATTTTTGGGAATTATGAAACTTAGTGCAGCCTTCTGATTAAATTTTATAAACAATACATTTTCATTGAATGCACTGGTTGCTAAACACAAAACAGTTCAACCCTGGTTCAATGTTCTTCTATTTTAACTCAAAATAAGAAGCAATCTTGAAGTCTCTTATCAAAAATATTGTCAATTGTGAAATTGTTGGTGTCGAAATACTCAAATTTATATGATCAACTTAATCGTGATATTCTTTGAGCATTTTTGTCTATTGAAAATGCTCTTCAGATTCCAATTTAGTACAAAAATATATCGACAGTTTTGTTATACCTAATGGTGTTCTAAAAACGGTCTCAGTTTGAATCATTCCAAGTGTCAAAGTATGAAGCTCTCACGCAAAAGGATTCCCGGGCCGGTAGGGGGAATACGCAATGAAACGGACGGGTACTGAAACGGACACTGCAAACATCTCAAAAACCTCTGAACGAAAAAAAATTACGTTTTGGTTGTTGGCAGCAATGATGAACGTAGATAAACCCACAATAATGACAGTCTGCAGTCGCCACCATTTCGATTACATTTTCGCACGTGTTAAAAACGCATTAGTTTTGTAAAAAAAAGCGTGTACTTGCAAAGTGATTAAAAACTCAGTCTTATCTTAAACTAGATCTGTGGTGGTTTTATTTGTTGTGCAAACTTGTCAAAAAGATACTGAGCGGTGAGTTATAGCCTTATCAAAACCGAATTGTTTGGAATTTGGTCAAACAGTTTTAAGGTTAGATGTGCAATGAATCGGACAGGTGCCGTCGCAGTGAAACGCCCGTCCGATTCAATGCACCAGTGGCTGTCCGATTCATTACTCCTGCATTTTCTTACTATGTTCTTCTCATATTATATCTTAAATTATTTATTCCTAGCCATTGATGTCGCCAAATAAAAGGATTCGTTCAGAAAAAGCTACTATAGAGTCTGCTGTGGAAGAAGTACTAAAAAAAGGACAATCAATTCGGTCAGTTGCATCAGCATACAAAATATCGAAATCATATTTGGCGGATATTGTTAAGAAAGCTATAAAGAATCTTTAACTACGCTTACTCATAATCCAAATATTGGAAATAAACAAATTTTCACCCATGAGCAAGGAATTACTAGCAGATTATTTGAAAAGATCTTCGAAGATGTGCTATGGACTAACTGAAATAATTTTTAAAATCGGTGCAGTAGTTTCCAAGTTCCCGTTTACGTTCCCGTACCCGTGGGGATATTGGGACTAAATATATAATCCATGTCCTTCCTCAGGTTCTAGATTATTTCTGTACAATATTTCATTTAAATCGGTTCAGTATAGTTTGGGCGGGAGACGGTAACATAGAAAGCTAGAAAGCTAGAATTACTTTCATATCTATAAAATAATAGTTAAGACTATTTTGTTTTGTTTTTATGATCTCAATGTTGTACTAAAATGTTTGACATAATTTAAATAAAAGTTTTTTGTCAAATAGCAAAGAAATTGTGAAATATTTGGTATTCATATCGCTCAAAGTATGCCTTTGGTTCCTAGTCCGTTTCAAGACACCCATTGTCCTATTCAATGCTACCTGTGTTATGAAAAGGACATTTAAGTGAGTTATAAGAAAACATAATATTTTTTATTTTAATTTTTACTTTCATAAAATATGGTGTATAAGTAATTGTACAGTATTATATCCGAATTCATTTAGAACAGTTCACGAGTTCCTTGGTTTTTAACTACGGTATGTAATTTCGCTTCAAAGAAAAACGTCCGTTTCATAGCGTATCTCCCCTACCTATTGCAAATCATTCAATATCTCAGTATTCAGTAATTATTAGCTCATGTTTTGAATATTCGTGACATTGGTGATTTTTTTAGTACATATTAACATCTAATTCATTGAACATATTTATCAACTTCTTTAAATGCGAAGAAAATTCAATGCTTGGCTTTATTAAGAGAGGGGCAAAAGAATTTAACGACCGCTTTGTTACACTTTCTGTATACAACTTTCATGTTCGTCCCCATCTCGAGTATGTTTCTCATGTTTGGTCACCTCTATATGAGGTTCCAAAATCTCGTATTGAGGCAGCACAGCATAGATTCATACGTTTTGTTTTCAAAGATCTTCCCTGTGAACAGGTTGAATTGATGCATCCGACTTGTTCTCCAACAAAAAATTTCAGTATCGCGGAGGAATTTCTGAATTGTCATTTCAATGTAGAGAAACTGTGATTGGAGTTTACACTATTCCGGGTAATAGTACCCGCTGATATTAATTTTGTCGTTTCTAGTTATCAGCTCAAGTCTTCTCAAGGGTTTGGAGTGCTTTCTAACTCTCCAAAGTTATTCCATATTTTATAAGACAGAAATTTGTGATGAAGACATCAATCATCGAGAAAGGTGGATGAAGTTTTCATTTTCATTATTCATTTCATTTATTTACACAAAAAAGCCTTGAGATCAGATCTCATTTATGGCTAAAAAATACAATTATTTACATTTTGGAAACTATAAGAATGAACATATTTATATATGTATGAGCAATAAAAAAAAATTCAGAACGTTGAAAAAAAGGTAGTAATGCTTACCACTTTGAGAAAAGTTTTGATTAAATTTGCAATTGTTTAGTAAAAAAAAACGAAATTGAAAAGAAAACTACAAACAAATAAAGCAAGTTATTGAACAAATAAGGAATGAAAATGCAACGCTTCGTCTGGGTTTTGTAGATGATCGATCGTTTAAGAGCGGATTAAGTTATTTAAGTTTAAAATTGTTTTATATGGAGCTGGTAATCTGTTCCAAATTCTGGCACCAATTACGAAGAAAGACCTGCGAGTCTGCAACGTTAGACTTTTTGGTACATTTATATTGTTTGTACGCGAGGAAGTTGAAAATTCAATCCTCTCAAATAAATAGGTAGGGGTTTCAATTCGTACTAGCTTATAAACGAATTTACAAATTTCAATAGTGAAATGCGACATTAATAAAACACCGAAAACACAATGGAACAGGTGTGAAACATGATCATACCTTCTTAAAGAATGAATGAAACGAACGCATGAGTTAAAAGCTACATTTAATTTTTGTTTGCTAATTGAATCCTACTTACTTACTTAGGTGGGCATTACAGTTCGGGGTGAACCTGGGCCTCAACCAACATCCTTCTATAACGATTTGGATTTCGGGCGAGCTCTCTCCAGTTTCGCACTCCAAGTCGGTTGGACCCAAACGCTCCGGCTCGTCGGGAGTTCGAAAGCACATTTCCGGGAAATCGCGGAAGGGGAAGAACTCGTCTTAGGTGTCGCAATCAAGCTAATTGAATCCATCCCACCATAAATAAGAGAACCGTAGCTGATAATTGGAGCCAACAAAGTTTTGACCAACATCAATCTAGCAGCTTGCGGAATGTAGAACGAAAATCTCCAAAATCGTCTTAGTCCTCCATAAATACTTCTTATTATATTGTTACTGTGATCACTCCAAGTGAGAGTTTTACTAAAAATGAAACCTAAATTTTTTACTGTAGAGCTGTAAGGAATCACGTGACCATTTAAGTTAAATGTGGGAAATAAGAATCATCCATGTTTCAACATGGATGATTCAACATTTTATAGATTTATTATTCTTTGAGATTTAACTGGGTTCAAAACTAAATAATTTCTGACTGCCCACTCATATATCCTATTTAAGTCATCATTTATATTGCTGATTGCATCTTACAAGACGCCAAAATGAAAGGACGAATATTTATCTGCAACCCGAATGTTATCTTGGACCTTAAGAACAGCAGAAACACAGCTGTGTCTTTTCCCAAAACCGGACTGAAGAGGCAACAGGAGATTCTGAAACTCAATGATATCGGAAAGCTGACTGAACATCAATTTTTCCAAACCCTTGGAAAGAAAAGGCAGCATACTAATAGGTCTACAATTCGACAGGTCAGTACATCCCGTCTTTTTCCGAAGAGGAATTATGTACTTTCACTATTTTCCAGGAACTTGGAAAGACAGACTTTGTTAAACAGTCGTTGTAGACATTAGCAACGCTTGGAATGATTGCATCAGGGAGCAGCAGACGAATGAGTATGGGAGAAACACCATCCAAAGCAATCGCATTGGACTTAATAGAATTAATAGAGGCAAAGCATTCTTCGAAAATGATCCATCAGGAGTATTCAAAGTATAGGACAGATTTACTTGAGTGTTAGTGTCAAGATTCAACGTAAAAAAATTGTTCAAATTATTCATAAGACTTAAATCTTCACAGAGTTCAAGATCAGGTCTTCCAACCGCACCAAGGTTCTTTAAATTGTTCCATAGAATTTAAGTGGAGTTTCTTGTAGTATCTAACTTGTTAAAGCAGAATATCTTTTTCGAATCCTTAATAGCCTTAACTACTCTATTCCTGCAGGCGTCATGGAAACAGAAGAGCCAAGCATTAATTAAAAAGTAGGAGAGAGCCAAACGATGTACCTATATGCTGTCATCAAACAAGGACAGAGAATATCGACGAATTCGATGGGCAGAAACCTGCAGCACTGGTTTTTTTGACAACTCATAGGGTTGTCAAGAAAACCTGGGTCAGCCCTGGGGTAAGTTCAACGAACAGACCTAATATTGGACGACAAGTCTGATAAGTCTGAACGCAAACTATACATTCGACCATCTAACATCCAACATCAAACAAAGTCTCTTCAAGTAATTGTACAGTGTGAACTCAGCTTTTCAAGGTGTCAATCGACTCAGGCTTTTCTGGGTAGACAAGCGACTTCACATAACATGAGATGAAATAGTTCAGGATTGTTAAATCTCCCGATCTAAGAGGTTTAAAACTCGAAACTATATAAAAATCGGTCTCAAACGTACACAATGCCAAATGCATTATGCTACCATAAAATGGCTAATCAAACAAAGCATAAACTAAGTGACAGCTGTCAAAAATACACACTTTAAAAAAAAGTTTTGCCAAATTGAAAGCCACACGTCTAAGAACACACCCATAGCAATTGTATGTAAATGGAAGCGAGGGAAATTGCGAACGAATTGTTCAACTAAAATATTTGGGCTTCGTAAGTACATTCTCGCATTTAATAGCTACAAATAAATAACATAAGTAAATAGAGTGGAACAATAGAGCACGAGGATCGAGGAGCCAGTGTCTTAGCGCATTTTCTCAATCATATCTTGTGAGGGATGGAGGTGACATACAAATTTTTGCCGATTCCGAACGGCGCTTTCCGTGGCAGTGTAGTTACTTTAGGAGAGCTTGCGGCGGAAATCGGTGTTTGATGTTTCTATGATTCGCTCCCACGTAACGGCAGGCGTGCTATCAACGGGAACCACACTTTTGCTGCGAATGTAGAACTATAATCTTTCAAATAGGATTTACTCTATGCTAAGAACAATCTTGAATCTCGTATTTTAAAAAAATAATGTTGGCAATAGCAGCGCTCGAACCTCGGATCTGACATTAAACACCCCCCCTTTAAACAAAAGTTGTTTCTCAAAACGAAGACGACCTACTCCCAAAAAGAAAAAAAAGCATATCATTGGAGGTAAGTAAATTAAAACTCATGAGATAAATTCATTTAAAACAGCATACAATTTTATTCAATATAGAAGAGTGCATTTGACAGAATTTGAGTGTTTATTTGAAATCAATTTGTAAACCTTTGTCATGCATTTTCAATTTCTGGGTCCGAGCGATTGTTGCCAAACGAAATGTTCGAATTGCTCCATGTCCAGTTTTTTGTGTAAAGTGGCCATTTTCAAGTGATTGTGCAATATGCTGTCGAATCTTTTGTATTTTCGCTTTCGATAGCGATTTCGTTTTAAATTTGTCGCACATAAATTTTTTCAAAGCATATAGCGATAGTCCTCCTCCTGGTGGGCAATTTTTAACGAGGACATCGTCAACCATATCCGTAATGGTTGGACGTTTCTTGATCCACCGTAAGCGAAAAGGTTGGTTAGGGATTTTCAAATTACGAGTAGAATTTTCTTTAAGCTTCTTCTTTTTCACAGCCATTTCTTGACAATCCATCGCTATCTTTTCATTGGAATGTTCTCTGTATTAAATTTTTAATGAAATGTATGTTTGTACGATCAAGCAAAAATAAAATGTTTTGAATGTCAATTTTATCCGACTGAGAAAGTAAATATAATAAAAGTGAAGAGTGTGAGTGACTCAGTAATTCACAATCTCAACTCCAAGGAATTTTCCAAACTACTCGCTAACACGTATGCAATCCCCATTTGGCTGTGATTATAATTCAATTGAATCTGACTTCTAGCCCTTAAGCTTTTTACGGCGTTGTTACCTTCAGTCGATCTTACGACGCAGCAATAATACCTACATACCAAGGTGTAGCGCGTACATTTCTCAACTGTCTGTCATAATTTACTTATACCTCAAAATCGCCTCTTGCCTCCGATGTAATGTGTGTGCATTGCCCATTGGAGTCTACATAGGCCCATTGCCTGGACGCAGTCAGCAGCTCTTCAGCCACTCGACAACTTCTCGCAAAATTGACAATTATGACAATCGGCGATGGTCGCTCGAAGTTGTTGCTTATACATACAGATACACGTCATAGGTACGAGTCCCGATAAATCGATATCAAATGGCTTACGCAACGCACATAATCCAAATCCGTAAAAAGCCTGAATTAGATAGGTAAATGGACGTACTTCAGCGGTGTGGACATAAATTCCGGATAAGTGCTATGTGTAGAAGGAGCAAAAAACGCTGCAGTTTCTTCCATGGAATTAGCTTCAAGTGGTTAGGATAATTACTTTGATAGGACGTAAAGACGACATGTAGATCGATGGGCTGGGTTCACTGGGTTCACTGTTAAAAAACACTCGAATTAAAAGTTGGAAGTTTTTTTTAGTGAGTTTAGGTGTAGAGTGACGATTCAAAACACAACTGCTTCTAGAATTGATCGAAACAAGAAAATATTCCTATTTAAAGCCCATCTTATTTGTACTGAAATAACTTACCTACCATAGACAACGCAAATCTTTTTAAAGACCCCGATAGAAAATCAGATATAAATGTCGCCGTAAGCCATCAAGTTAAACCCAAACAACCAGCAAATCTTCTCCTGGCTTCCTTAATATCCTATTCGCTAATGAATCGATAAGTCCCAGTGAGATCAGTGCCCTAGCATGAACCATAAGACAATCACAAAAAAAAAATACAGTCAACAAACAAGAAAAACAAATTTTATCTCCATTAATTTCCTTTTTTAAGAGGAAAACAAGTTTTCCCTAATAATTGTCACAAGCGCTTATCGTCGCTGAAAATTTAATGATCACACCCAGGACCATTCAAAAGTTTTCATTTCATACACCAAAACCGTCATCAACACACACAGCATAAGAACACATCCTCTCGCTCTCCAAATGACTAAGCAATCAGATTGTCTCTCATTGGGTGGAAATAATAAATTTAAGGACTCTTCCATTTGGAGTCCTTTCCTCAGGGACAAATCGAATGAAAAATTTTAAACGTCTTGTCCATATAGCCCCAAGTCCATACACCACCATAACCTCCCTCACTATGATGTCTGCAGGGATGGAACATTTCCGATAAGGACAGCAATTGTGCTTACTCATCGTATTGATTCTCAAGCATTGCCCGCCATCAGCGTCAGCATCAAAAGAACATCAACACAAGTTTTTCTATCGGAAATGATTGGCACAGAAGATACTCAACATAGGACAGTTGTAATAAAACATCAAACCATTTAACGGTTTTTTAATATTCCCTAAGTTAACCAAAGGCGGTAATGGGGAAGGGAAAATGGTATACAAAACGTGTTTGTTGCCCAAGACAGAAAAACTTTTCGCATCAATTTTCTGAACAATTATTTGAGAGCATTAAAAAATTTGCTTCCTTTAAACTGGTGGCAAACAGGACACCCTACCAAACCAAACCAAGTGCGGAGTATGATTCTTTGTATACACTTTCCGCAGAACAGCTTCTTTTTAAACGGCTGGCACTTAACATACCGTGATGGTGAAAACAGGACATTACTCGTAATCTTCAATTGTTTTCGTCCTTTTTGTGTTGGCGACTATTTTTCGTGCGTGTGTAGCTATATTTTAGCTTTTGTTTTAATGGGACTCTCTGGGATTGTGCTGGTCAAACAGAGGCAAACGGTAAATAACCTTACATTTAAGTTAAACCCTAATGGGATAGGAAGGGGAAAAAAAATAACGGAAAACAAAAAACTTAAACGGTCTACAGGAGTCCTTCGTAATATACGACCGCATATTGTCGATTTGTCTTCAAGGATTAAAAGTAAATTACCAGCTTCTTTTTGTTTTCTCCTCCCTCCTCCCTCTTTCTCTCTCTCTCTCTCTACAGCATTTTATTTTATATCCACCCACAAGAACGGTCCTTTTGACAAAAAGTCCTTTTTTGTTTAGCCAAGTGTAATAACATTCATTTTCAGTTCCATGCACCCGTATAATACGTTCTTCTGCAGTCAGTTGTTCACCCACACTTGCTATCTAATTTCGTCCTTTTTTTCTGTTGGTTTGAGACAATATACTACATGAACGGAAGGGACACAATAGCAATCAGGATATACATATCTCTATACTATTACTGCGTAGGCGGGTTAGGTGCTTTTAATTGCTGTGGGAAATCCACATATGAATACACGAATGAATTCAAAAGGTATTTTCTGTTCCTCATCCATGGGGAAGCTTTAATTTTTGTATCTGTGTGAGGACGAGGTACGTCTATGTATGTAGGCGCCAAGGTATATCCTTATGTATGAATAACCAAGCAGATAGACAAAGATTAAATCTCTAAAAAGCGCGACGGACGCAGGATGTTATATAAAAGGACAAAATTAATTGCATAACCTTTGCTAAGAGTTAAGGCCATTGTTAGTGAATGTGTTTTTGCTGTTACTGACTGTCCGTTTTATGTTAGCATATAAAATGTGTTTTGTATGTTTGAGGGGCTTTTGGACCTTTCAGTCGTTAGATGTTGTCTGTATTTTTTTTTTTCATACGAACAAAAATAAAAAAAGAAGTTTAACCAGGAACAATTGGATGCATGATTCCAATTGTAGTGAAATTCATAAGACAAGAGACTGAGAGCCACTTATGTAATCCTTTTTGAGGCGAGGCGAGTGGTTTGAGTGGTTTTGTGTTTTGTGTACTTCGGGTTGTTGGGTAAAATGAGACTTATTTTAACTTTTCTGGTAGTGTTTTGGCCAATTTAACGGTTAAGTGGACTTATATTTTAAGGAATTTATAGCGAAAAGATTTCTACAATACAATAAACTGAAGGAAGGCCTACCAGTGAAAAGCGTAGACACTTTTTTCGTATAGAAATATTATGTATGACAGACTTGAGCTTTAATTGCATTGTCAAAAAAAGCCTTCAGACGGGTCTTGTCCGCCTTATAGTTTTAGTAGTGGAAGATGGTTTCCAACTGCAACGAACAAGGTTTGACGTTTTTTATTTTATCCATTACAATTTTCTTTTGCTTTTTAGTAGCACATGATCAAAAATTATTATTAATACCTCAAAGAGTAAACGGCAAGCTTAACAGGCGCTATCAGTTGCGAATTAGGTTTAGATTACAAGTGTGCCCAGGACCGCCTTCCACCACAGGTCAGAACTTCAGGATATCACTGTGAAATTTTTGGTATTCTTAGCTTTGATTTGAGAATTGATCGATGATAGATATTAGAAAGGAAAATTGGAGGTGGGACGTAGCAAAAAAATAAGCTCTGGTACAAGATTGGACAATTGAAGTAAAAACGGACCTATGAAATATGGCAACCAAAAAATATTTACAAACGACGAACGTAAGTACATATATCCCCATATTCCATACTACCTTTTGAGGAAGTGCATCTCCTTTTGGTAAATTTTTTGATGTATATCTGGTGTCGACAGTACTGAACTATGGTCATACCGCTCACAAGACCAATGTTGCTGATAGACCAGAGCCAATAATAATTTAAGAGCAAAAAAAAAAATAATAGGTTGTTTCGCGTGTTCTATTCGGGAAGGCTGTCTGATGTTGTCTACTTGACAGCGATATTGCAGCTTATAATAAACTTTAATTGATCTTATTATACCTTCTCATGGTAAATACTTCGTATTTGTCTCCTCTTACTGGAAATGTTTTGCCAAATTTGAAATTGAAGAGTGTCGACGAACGAAGGGACGAAGAGAATAGAGCAACACTATGTCACAGTGGTTTTACTCGACGTACAGAACTAACGGTGGACTGCAGCTGGAACAAGAACAGAAACCCCTATTGACAAAATAGGTTTTAAAGTATTGAAATGGAGATGGTAGCATACAAGGTCCTGACGAGCCTTACTTTGCAGCAAGGTACTGACATTGGATTGTCCGGCTTCTTATGCCCAAAGGGATCCCAAAAGGACCTGGCCCGCCACGGCATAAGTTGTGCAAGTGCTTAACCACCCAACCACGTAAGAAATAACTGGTTCCGAAACATCAACAACTTTAATGTTTTCGCAGTTGACGACCAAAGCAAGCAAAAAAAGGACAAAGACAAATGATTAACATCCGAAAAGTAAGATCTTCAAACGGGCTATGTGTTGTTAGAGCTTTAGCAGAGTGCCTAGACTGCTACGAAACAAACACAATCGGCATTCAAGAATTGCCATGCAATAGTGTTGTAGGAGTATACATGTTGCATGACAAAGCCTCCGAACCGGACCCAGGCTAACCGGTTTTCTTGCGGCACTTAATCTTGTTGTTAGTAGTACACGCTTACCGCATACTTTAAAATTTATAAAGTTACGTGGCAATCTTAAGGTCAACCAAATTTACCATAATGCGGTCGATGCAAGACATTCTCCCAGTGTTATAGACATGCTGTAACTTTCCGAAGAGAATAACTTTGACTATGATCACTACCCTGTTATATCCAAGGTACGTCGAAAATCGTCGAGTCCCTCACAAAAATGGTTGAATCCTATGCCGCCGGCATAAAGCATTGAAGACCAGTGGCGGCAAAGGCAACAAATGGCCCCCAAAACGAAACCCTAGGTTCGATGAAGAATGTAGACAGGGGAATGCATCCAAACAAAAAGCACGGCAAATTTTGATGAAAAAGAGATCCAGGGCTGCTTTCGACCAGCATAAACAAATATTCAAGGAGAAAAGCAGGGAACAACACCGAATTTTCAAAAAGAAAGAAAAACAGCATGAGATGCGCTTGTTTAAAGAAAATTGAGAGATGTCATGACAGAAATGAGATTAAAAAGTTTTACCAAAATTAAAAATGATCTTGCCTGGACGGCAAAACCCAAACACAAGCTTGTGAAGACCAGCAGAGAAACATAGCAATAGAGACGCAGTCGCTACTGAGGATCTATAGAGACCTCTTCAGCAGACTGCCTTACAGGGATGAAAACACTGATTCCCTGTCAGCCAGAATGCTCCATTCAACTTCCATTCAATCGTCAAGAATACCGTGCTCTTGACCTACAGTAACTCACACTCAAAGTGGGACACCTAAGAAATAAAATATTCAATAAACTTCTTTACGAAAAAAAATGCAGAGTTGCTCACTCTTTTAAATAATTTTTATTTTTATTGCTTAATATTGACCTCAAATTATTATAAAATAAAAAAAAAATTCAAAAAACAACCCCGATTTGTTTAAAAAAAAAAGATGAAAATAATCTGTCTAGTATTTTTTTTTTAATGCAGGTCACACTCAAAGTGGGACACCTGCTGTTTTCTAAGAAAACTAACTGTAATTGCCACGTTATCTATATTATTTAGTTGCAGTTTTTGTAGAGCTTTCATTGTGATAGCATTAAAAAAAAAAAAATCTAAATGTCAAGGCAAACAAACAACCTTTGAAGAAAGGCAAATTGTGATTTTCAATTACCAAAAAGGAAAATCCGTTCGCAAAATAAGTAAAGTTGTTAAAAAAGTAAATCTATGGTGTTTAGTGTAATAAAACGGTTTCGGGAAGGTCGAATAGAAAATAAACCAGAAAGTGTTGAAAGCAAAAAAAAAAATTGCGATAGAAATGTGCGGTTTCTTTTAAGAAAAATAAGAAGTTATTCTTTGCTGTCCTCAATTGGCCTTTAAAAAATGTTAAAGGACACTTAAAATGTTGACTTAAGGGCAGAAAGAGTTCGGCGGTTTGTTAGGAGAAACGAATTGAGTGGCTGAGTTGCGCACAAAAAGCCGTTAATATCAGAAAAGAATAGTCGTTTAAGAATGCAATTGGCCAAAGAAATATCAGAAAAGAATAGTCGTTTAAGAATGCAATTCGCCGAAGAAAATGTGACAAAGGATATGAATTTCTGGTCAAAGGTAAGTCGCATTTTGTTCTCCAACTTCAATCACATTTCGGTCAATTCATTAAAAGTCCATTTTACGGACGAAACCAAAACTAATCTTTTTGATTCTGATGTCACATGCTCTTTGGCGAATTGCATTCTTAAACGACTATTCTTTTCTGATATTAACGGCTTTTTGTGAGCAACTCAGCCACTCAATTCGTTTCTCCTAACAAACCGCCGAACTCTTTCTGCCCTTAAGTCAACATTTTAAGTGTCGTTTAACATTTTTTAAAGGCCAATTGAGGACAGCAAAGAATAACTTCTTATTTTTCTTAAAAGAAACCGCACATTTCTATCGCAATTTTTTTTTTGCTTTCAACACTTTCTGGTTTATTTTCTATTCGACCTTCCCGAGACCGTTTTATTACACTAAACACCATAGATTTACTTTTTTAACAACTTTACTTATTTTGCGAACGGATTTTCCTTTTTGGTAATTGAAAATCACAATTTGCCTTTCTTCAAAGGTTGTTTGCCTTGACATTTAGATTTTTTTTTTAATGCTATCACAATGAAAGCTCTACAAAAACTGCAACTAGATAATATAGATAACGTGGCAATTACAGTTAGTTTTCTTAGAAAACAGCAGGTGTCCCACTTTGAGTGTGACCTGCATTAAAAAAAAATACTAGACAGATAGATCATTTTCATCTTTTTTTTTAAACAAATCGGGGTTGTTTTTTGAATTTTTTTTTTTATTTTATAATAATTTGAGGTCAATATTAAGCAATAAAAATAAAAATTATTTAAAAAAGTGAGCAACTCTGCATTTTTTTTCGTAAAGAAGTTTATTGAAGATTTTATTTCTTAGGTGTCCCACTTTGAGTGTGAGGTACTGTACAAGAAGTTAAGAAGGCCATATGCCAACTTAAATCGAATAAAAAGGTAGGTGCGCGATGAATGGAACCTCAGTATCGTATGCCGAATCCTAAAAAAGGGAGACAATCAAAATTGCGCTAATAAGGGATAAGCCTCCTTCAGATCTAGCTGCTGTATAATATGTGAACATCTGAAACCCCATGTCAACAACTTGATAAGCCCTTATCAATGTTGTTTCGGACCAGAAAAGTTCACAATAGATCACGTATGATATTATTTACAGAGACGAGCTGTACATAATGATGTTTAGTTTCGGCATCCATGAGAAACTCGTACGATTATCCAAGATGACTTAAGAGAATTCACGCTACTCCGTCAAGGTCGATATAGAACAAAGGTAAATTCATATAAGACCTTGATCATCCCAGTCCTGCTATACGGCGCGAAAGCATCGACTTTATCCAAAACGGATGTGGAAATTATTGAACGTTTCTAAACAAAAATACTTCAAATGATCTTTATTGGTACCGCATGTACGAACTAAACGAGCTGTTCCATGACCTGGGCAATGGGCACAGCCTCAAGAGAACGCATCGCAGGACTACGATTGCTGAAGCCTAGGACGTGTAGAGACAGATAAACATCAACGTTTCGGCTCAACGGATCTTCGAAAAACAATGCAGGGAAATCGCGAAAGGGTTATACCTCGTCTTAATTGACGCAATTAAGTGCGACAAGCCATAAAAAACTTCATCATAACGTATTTTTACATATATCACTTTCCTTTAAGTTTGTGCGGAGAATCTAGGTAGGTTTTCTTGATTTACTCGTTTGTCCTTTGGTCGTGCTCATCTAGCTCTTTTCAGTTTCATCGACATCATCTAGGCTGCTGTCTGTCGGTTGATATCTGGTTACATACGCTAAAGAGACTGAGAGGTTTTCATTTCGAACTAAATGTGGAAACAAATAGTTTTAATAAGTGTTTATGTCTATTTCCTTTGCCCTTGCAAGCCTCCTTATTTCACTGACTTTCAAGACTCTTTTACTTAAAATAGTCTTTTGTGAAGCACTCTTCTAATTTGATCGAAACATTTTCCAGTTGTTTTCCTAATTGGTATCGAGTGTAATTGATGGGTTCTTTATTTCCTTATTGCATTTCACCAGAAGGGCGCACCATTTAGTGTTAGGCTAGCTCCTAGCTGGGTATCAAATCAGTTCCAGACGCGATTCAGGTCTCTCTTCTCTCAACTTTCAAGGTAGTTGAGATCACTTTTAACGGAGCTATTCATATTTCATACCATATAAAATGTCTTGAAAATACAATTCTGATCTTCTTTTCACAAAAAATTTTTAAGCTTTTTGCCACCTAATGCTAAATTTCCAGCTAGTTTCGTTTCTCCATCTCGGATCTCATTAAAACATGGAAAGCAATAAAGTTATCGGTCGTAAATTTAACCATTTATTACTGTACTCGTTAACAGAAAAATCATGAACCCAGGGAGTCGCTTTGAGTTATGCTAACACATTTCAATCATTTGCATTAACAAGTCAGCAGGAAAAACGTCGATAAAATGTAAAATACGTGTATTGTTTTTATTAGAATAACGAACTGCAATATACGAGATCAAGACCAATATTGCGACATAACATTATTTGCAAAAAGTGATTTATTGATCACTCCTGTCACTTCTTGACCCTGAACACTCAATCCATTACCGACACCACGTTTTTCCAACCAAAACAAACATTCAAAATGCATTCGAAAAAAAGTACGACTTATACGGGTTCAGCAATGCATTAAAATAGTAACAAATGCACGTATCATACACCTACAGCAAAGCCCGATCGTGATCTCAACATTTAGTAAATGGCATGGTAAGAGATACCAGCAACTTGCACGAGTCATAGTCAAGCCCACACAATCGACAACAATAACGACAATGGAATTCGAAATATTAAGTGAATTGAAAGGTTGCATTCGCCAACCACCCCCACGTACACAGTTAAAGCAACAGGCGTCATCCTTTATTAGATCTAATTAAAAGGGTCTCGCATGTGAAAAGAATTAAATACAAAAAGTGGTGAAAAGGGAGCCATTTCTTTGATTAAACTCACTGCAGACAGCCAAAATACAAATACAAAAGTACAACCAAAAGAAAAACGGCCCAATGGGGCTAATGTCTAATTGCAGCCTCAATTTTAATCGGCGTCGCCATCACATTTGTCACCCGGGCGCCATGCCAACCCATTTGCTACGCCACCTATCTGGGAGCTTCAGCAGCAATAATTAACTTTTATTGTTTGGATAATTGTTTGTTGCTTCTGCTATAAGAATGACAATAATTGATGATGATGACAGTTGCTGGATTGTTGGATTGCTGCTCTAGCTGTTGCTATTGCTGGCTCATCATCATCAACATCTTTACCGGTCTATGGCCGTTGCGTTGGTCGTCGACAGTCGTGTCAAGTTGTCTTCTTGTCGATGTCAAAATGATGAGAACACACTCACACAAATACATCGACTTGTAGTACTAGGAGAGCCATCACCAACTACTGTACTACTGAACTCATGGACCGGGGGAGCTATGAAAGTTGCTAGAGAATTAAAAGTATCACACGTGCTTGCGCCTGGGTGTTTCTCTAACACAGACATGATGATTAGCCCACTTGGCTCAGAAGTCGGAACGAACCCTCTTCTTGCATCATGGGAACACCAACACTTAGTATAAATGCCCATTGTGACATTCTTGGCAAGAGTTAGGCGAACTTAAGATTATATGATGTTGTTGTCGAGTTGCAGCAATGAGTTGACACACGGTCACACGCTGTGAAAATTAAAGTTCCATAATGGGAATTCACTCAGATGGTTGGACATTTTGAAAAGGTATGAATTGGTGTAGTTTCTATAATTGAGATGTTAAAGCAGAACTCAAGGCATGTTTGAGTAACTGCTGTGCTACTAGCGCAGGTATTGTTACGGGAAACAATGACAAATTGGAGTAAAAGTGAAATGATTCATGGCGTAATCAGCCACCTTAACTGAACACCAAATAAAGCCAGTGAAGTGTGTTATATGATGAGGATGTCTGCCTATTAACGTCAGTTGTAAGCGGTAGGCTTATTTAAAAGTTTAGCTGTGCAGTGAATTGATAGAATATCACTGAAGCGCCTCCCCGCTGAATAGAGGAGTAATTAGCTACATCTAGACAATTGAAGTCAAAGTGAGCTTAGCGACATCAGCATCATCTTAAAACATTCCTTAGAGTGTGCTTGAATATCTCAGAGCTTGCATATGACTCGAAATCACCGGTGTAGTAAAAAAAGGCATCAAACACAAAACATAGAGTATTTATCAGCTGAAAAATTTGAAATTTTGTTTCGCTAAATTTCGCAAAATTTCGCAAAATTTCGAGGACTACACCGCCGCTACTCCTGGTTCTGATCCAGAACCGATCAGAAATGCTTTGTTAGATTTCGGGAGCTTCCAAAATATTGCGACAGATTAGACAAAGATTCGGGAGTTTAAACTTCACTGGTCGAAATTTCGAGCAGAAAGAGGAGGAGGCGGCTAGCCACCCTGTGTTGCCACAAAGAGAAATGGCGGATTACTGTTCCGCTGCCCGCCGTTCTTTAATGTAAAGACAAAAGCTTACAAGAGGTATCGTATATCCTAAGTCACATGGTCTGATCATATTAATTACGATGATAATCAAACAAGACCGACACCAGCAGCAGTGGAAGTGAAACCCGAATTGAATACCATTTGGTAGCCAAACTAATGAAACCCAGGGTGAAAGACAGTAAATAAATACTGGGTGAAGCTACCCAGCAACACCGTCTTCTACAGACAGAAGTCTTTATAGAGGCTGTGAAGGAAATCAAACAAACAAGGGCTTCGAAGAGAATCAAGAAGTATACATAATTTGGATGAAGAAAAAGGAAACCAACTGATTTTGAATATGCAAAGTTATCTGCGCAACACTATCAACACAGTCTAAAATGCAGTATGTGTCTGAAACAGACTTGCTTAGATACCGCCAAATTATTGCTAAGGGTTTCAAAGGGTTACAACTATAACAAGGCAAACCAACATGGTGGTGTAATAATGAAGCTTATAAGCGGTGATAAGTAAAAAAGTAACTTATCAGTAGGAGTAAGTTCACGGCGTAGTTTGAGTGATTTAAAATAATAAAGATGAAAGATGGTGTAGAAGAAGTGGCGATAATATTCAGCTCAAGTGGCGCCAGTATTGCAAGGGCCTTTCGAACAAATAACTTCCTCGAGAGCACTTTTGAGAAGCTGAACCTCACTTAACGGAAATATTCGAGATCACAGTCGAAGAAGTAAGTGAAATTGGTAACAACCTTAAAGAATTGCAAACAGCTGGGTTAATCAAGATATGTCATGATTTCGGAAACTGATTGGTCAGACAACGAAAAGTTCCAGAGGCGGGTGATGGAGTATGTAGGAGCTGTGACGAAGGTTAGATGTATAGCTGGAATCAGCGAAGCATTGCAAGTCACATTACATTAAGTGTATACGAAGGAAGGTTATTGCCTCGTCTGCTCTTTATTGCAGTGGCCAACCTGCTGGAGGATAAAGTACAGAGCACCAAAGAACATTTACTATTCTTTACTGACGATGGTGCCTTCATTAGTTAGGACCCAAAACCAAATATACCTTCCAAAGCCATTTGAAAGCTTTAGAAGGTAGTGGGTGCTTTATTAATCTAAGAATGACTGTATACTTGTGTTGCCTATTTTCAGATCCAGACATGCATATTTCAAATCAATCAGTAAAGTAACTTGTAATTATTATTATTATTATTATCTTTATTGTTTTTTTCATTAACAAATTAAATAAAACTAAATACCCATCAATAAAATTTACATATGAAGAAGGGAAACTAAATTTTCTGGATTTAAGTATAACTAGGAATGGAGACAATTTCGAATTGGATATATACAGAAAACCAACGAATACTCTGAGATACATTACATCAGACTCGTTCCATTCCTTTGAACATAAGATGTCAGCTTTTCACTCAATGATTTTTAGAGCTCTAAATATTCCAATGACAATAGAAACAAAAATAAAAGAATTCAAAAAAATTAAAGATATAGCCAAAATTAATGGATATACTGAATAGTTTATTGAAGATTTAACATAGATTGCACATAGAAGAAAACAGGAATTGAGAAATTATACAACTTTAGATCTAATAAGGAATGAAAGAAATGAAGAAAAGAAATATTCAAAATTTTATTTCTATCCAGAAATAACATCTAAGATAAAACCAATCTTTAATAAAAATAATATCCGTATAAGTGAGTGCAGTGAAATAAAAATAAAAAATCTGATTGGAGGATCTAAAGATAAAATTGAACAGCTTCAAAAATCAGGAATTTATTCTATCAGATGTAATGATTGTGCAAAAGAATATATAGGACAGACAAGAAGACCTATTCTAAAAAGATTTAAAGAACATTTTGCACATCTTAAATATAATGAAAAAGAAAAGTCAAGTGTTGCAGAACATATGCTAGAAAATAGTCGTAGTTTTAGTTTGCAAAATTTAAAATTAATAATAAATGTAAATAGTAATTATGAATTAGATGCTTTTGAATCTTTTTACATATTTAAAAACAAAAATAATCTAATGAATAGTGATGATGGACCAATCAAAGATTCAATATTCAAAAAATTTTTTAATAGATTTAACTCAACTCAACTGTAATTTTGTTTAGAAGCATTTTTGTTTATTATTAGTTTTTTGACAAATAATTTAATTTTATTTAATTTATAAATCTCACTGACGATGGAAGCATTGCTTCTGAAATGTGCATTTGAGGAAATATAATAAGTGTTTTTAATTGTTGAAAATTATATTAATCTTCTCATTTACTTTGAAAAAATATAAACTTAAAGTTAAAAAAAGAATTACAAGCATGGCCCTAAGCCGTCTGCCGGTTAATTAAATAAATAATGAATCTATACAATTTGAGAAAAAATTTATCTATAAGCAAAAATTAAAAATACAAAGAAGTCGTTTTAAACAGGATTTATGAAAAAATATTTATTAAAAAAGCAAAAATAAAAAATGAATTAAACATAATCTATATAAAAAAAGAAAGACTTTAATCGGGCTTTTAGTTTAGCTAAAACAAAATTAGTAATAAATATCAATATTGAGTCATATTGCTTTATGAGAACATAATAATATTTAACAAATTGGGAAGCTTTTAGTTTAGCTAAAACAAAATAAAATATGGAAGCAGTAAAAGATTTGCAATATTAGCTGATATCGCAGACTTTTAGTTTTGGTTAGATGAAATTAAATTGAATTGTAACTTGTAATAACAACATCTATCATCGAGTAAGCGTACACTCAGAAATCCTAAGAGTTGTCGTAACCTCTTAAACACGCCAGCTCTTTTTTTTTAGGGACTCTGAGCTCTGGCAATAAGAGTTACCAAATGCGATGCTTGAGCTGTTATTATTTAAATTTGGGCTGCAATAAATATGCAAAGAGCTATCGGATGTATTATCAAAAGCAAATTTTTAAGCATCAGAGCTATTGGAACTTATAAAGATTAATAGCAAATATTTATAAAGCTATCATTTATGGTGATAGAGTCCTTATAAATACTGATATGATTGTTAAAATTAATTTCAGAGCTATTGTTAAGATTTGCAGAGTTGCTGTAAATGTGGACAGTTATCAACAGAGTTTACTTTAAAGTAGTAAGAGTACTCATTATAGTTGATTTAGCTATGACAAACTTTCAAAGAGCTATTGTAACTGTCTAGAAAACTATCTTCATACATAGGAGGGTGCTAACAGAGTTACCATAGTCATGTAGAGAGCTATGGTAGGTAATAACATAGTTCTACTTTTTCCTGAAAGAGCTATGACTTATATTAACATAGCTCTTAAAAATGTTAATAGAACTTCCAAAAGTACTGTCAGAGCTGTCATCAGTATCTGCGGCATCATCATAAGTATTTTCAGAGTTATCATACTTACTGTAAAGGTTCTCAATAGAACTTATTTTACTGCCACAAATATTCAAAAAGGTGTCGTAACTATTTAAGAAGTCTAACAGTGCTACCATAACTAAGGATGGAGCTATAAAAGTTAATAACAAAGTTGTATTTTTTCTTGAAAGAGCTATGATTTATATAAACAGAGCCCTTAAAAATGGTGACAGAATTTCCAAGAGTACTAGCAGAGCTGTCATCAGTATCGACGAAGTCATCATAATTATTGTCAGAGTAATCATACTTACTGTTAAGGTTCTCATTACAATTATTTAAGCTGCCATAAATTTTCCAGGAGGTGACGTTACTATTTAATAAGCCCAAAAGAGTTACCATAACCATGCACAGAGCTATAGAAATTAATAACAAAGTTGAACTTTTATCTTAAATAGCTATGATTTGTACTAGCAGAGTCCTTAAAAATGATGTTGGAACTTTCAAAAGTACTAGCAGAGCAGTCATCAGTATCAGCGGTGTTTTCATATATATTGTCACAGTTATTATAAGTACAATGAGAGTTCCCTTCATTTTAAATCTAGCTGTGCTTAATTTGTCAAGAGTTATCTAAACTCTTGATAAAGTTATCAGCTAAGTAATAAAGTTTTTTAATACACTCACAGAGCTATGGTTATCACTAAAAGAAATGTGATATATATTTACTGAGCCATCGCATTTAGTGATAAAGCTGTAAGAACTTTTTAAGGGTTGTGAAAAGTGCTAATTTCAGCTATTATGATTGTAAAAAGAGCTATTTTATATTATAAAAGAATTGTATCCATCGATGATACAGAACTGTTATAAATACTTACCAAGCTCTTAGAATCCTTTTAATATTAACATGAAGGTTTTGCTAGAGCTATAAATTCGACATAGAAAAATATTACATTAAAGACTATTTAAAATACGAACAATAGAATGTTTCATTTTTCATGACATAAAGTTTTTTATTGATATTATTTTATGAACAACAATTCTATCAACTACAAAGATACATTTCAAATTTTTTTTGTTGGGAAAATAATTTTTTCATAGTAAAAAGAAATTTGTCAAATATGGATATTTGTTTACAGAATTTTTGAATTCAATGTTTGAAATCAGGAAAAAATTTTTATTAAAAATAAATACAATTCTTATTATAAGTAATAAAATTATTTAAGTTAGGCTTTCAACCTAAAATTATTTTATCTTTAAAAGAAATTTAAGTAAGCACAGGGATATTATAACTTAACAAAAGTATGATTGTAAATATGCCTAAAAGTAAAGGGTCCCATATTTTTTAATTTAGCCAGCCAACTGTGGGACATTCTGTATATTTTTCAATATCAATAAAGAATTTAACAAAAAATTTTTATTTTTCTTATAAATGTATGTACAGGGTTATTAAAAAACAAAAGATAAAAAGTTCAGCTCATATTTTCAAGTAAACTAAACCATGGAATAAAAATGTAACGAACTAAACTGGAATGCAATTGCTTTCTGTTCAAGTTGGTCCAGAAAATTTGAATTTCATGGTTCAGTTAACTTGAAAATAAGAACTATTTAGTTTTTGTTTTCTAGTTTTTATTTAATTATAGAAGATGAAAACATTTTATATTTACCTGCTTCTTTAAAATCTTCGACTTGAAATTCTTTTTCCTTTTTTTTAATTTTTGCAATAACATCATTCCCGCCAAAGGAACAATTAAGGAACATTTTCCTAATTTTGTTAATGTACGTAGACTGTAATTTATCTCGTTGTAGGAGTTGTCGAAGCCAAAGATGCACCAAGTAAAACAAAAACTTACGCATCTACGAAAAAGAGTGAAAAATAGATAAAAGTGGAAATAATTATCAAAGACGTGTACTTAGATATAATTTCCACAAGTTATTACGAAATATTTCGTTAGTATGGACAATTATTTCTTTATTTTCTATTGAATAGTTCAGATTATTTCACAATATATATAAAATTTCACCAAAAAGTAGCTAGAACCTAGTAGCTAAAAAATTTGTTTCGTCGTTTTCTTTTTCTTCTCTTGTTTGTAACAGCAATTTTTTTATTGTCTCACCACTACCACTGCTGCGGCCGGCGCGGCGCGGCGGCGCTGCGTGACTTTTAAGTAACTTCCAATGATGGAAGAAATGACTACATAGTTATTTTTGGTGCCTACTCCCTACTGCCACCATTTTGCAACACGCACAATTTTTCGATTTAAATAAATGCACTTCTTTTTGGGTGATTTTTTACTTATTTTCAGGTTATAAAAATAACTTTGTGAAGAATAATTCAAAAAAATTACCTGATATTGATGATGTTTTACACAAGTTGAGAGTTAAATTTTTTTTCTCTTTTCCTTCTGCAATTCTGCATCTGCTCTGAACTCTGAATGAAATTGAATACGTGTTTCACTGTGCGTTGTGTGATGTGAACTGTCGGCATCGGCATCGGCTCGGCACTCAGCGTCAGAGTAGAGTATATCTAACAATGAGTAGGGAAACTTTTTTGCAAAATTGGTAGTCACTATTACAATCAAAAATTTGCTAAGATGTCGCTTTGCTTTGAGCTATCACTAACAAAGTTATTATAAGCTATGATACATATTCTAGAGCTACCATATCCTCATATTAGCTATCGTCAAAACGCAGACGGAGCTATCATGTCCCTTTGGTTGGAGCTATCACTAACAAAGTTATTGTAAGCTACGATACATCTTGTAGAGCTACTATATCCTCATATTGGCTATCGCACAAAAGGGGTCGACGCAACCAATACCAGCGCACCCAATACCATCGCACCCAATACCTTCGCACATAATACATCGGACACATCATACTTTGCGCACCTAATACCTGGGACATTTCATACCAGTACCGTTATTAATGGGTTGGGCTTTGTTTTCATTAATGAATATGGAGTTTAACTGTGCCACCATTTTTGAAGGCTTAGGTGTTGTATGATTTGCTTCTTAAATGATAACATGTGAGTGTATTCGTTATGAAATGTAGTGCAATGCATTTAAGTGATTAAAAAAAAAACTTTTTAAAAGGCGTACTTATGTTCGGAAAGTGGTTGAAATGGCGAATTAATTTAAAAGGTCTTCTTACACAATTGTGGTAAATGTGAGGTTACCTACAAAGATATTTATTTCTTTTTATTAGATATTATAGTTGGACACCTACCTGCTCATTTCTGTCTCCATAAGTTTTTTATTTATTTTATATTTTTCTTCTTTCGCAGTGATTGTAAAAAATTCAGTTGAACCAATTCAAAATTCAAATGCAAAACGAATTAGTTCAATTACATATTATGAAATCAACGTTCTTTGATAATTTTGTCTTTAATTTAAAAAATGTTGGCGGCCCTAAAGTTGTTTTTTAACTAAACGTACGGTGTAAGTATACAAGGTTTGAAATAAATCGATCAAGTAGTCTTTAAATACTAAATAACAGTGAACAACGAACTTGGAAAACGTATAGTTTTAAGATAAACGATCGCAGTTGTTAGAGTTTTAGGACAGTAGACAAGTATTTTGGGGAAGGGCTTTGGTTGTTGAGTAACTGTCATTTGCCGTTTCATTCAAGCATTGAAGTTTAATATTGTGTTGAAAAGAAGATATCGAAATTGTCCCTATTTCCTTTGCTGATACTTTTTTATTTTAAATAATTTGGTATACCTACCTATAAAAAATAATACCAGTAATTTTATTCTCAACACAACGCCCCTTAGCTCTTGTGTTCTAGCGGCAATTCAGGTGTTTTTTTTTTTTAAATACAATGCAATCATACGCTTGCAATAATAACGTTTTGAAAACGTAACATATCTACACTAAAACTTTCAATACCTACGTTTTATGAAACATACAATACATACAATACAATTGTGTCTTAATTTAGTTATCTGCTGACACTTAGCCATGAAGCAAACTTTTATTTCAAATTTATACCTATCTAGGTAGCAGACTGAAAAAACTTATGGAGACACAAATGAGTACCTAGGTGTCCACCTATAATAAAGGGTTTTCCAATAAGAGTGATATGATTTCTTTAAAAAAAAAAAACACACTTGTAGTTAAGGAAATTAAAATATATTTTTTATTTAATGTGCAATGTGCAGTTCAATCAATACATTTAAGTTAAAATTAAACCTCATTTAAATTATCACCAAGACTTCTTGTTGAAAACAAATGCTGTCAAGATCAACTTCTTCCAATTTCGGCCATAAGAAGTTGGTTATCATCGATCTATACCGTTCTCCATTGACAGTAATGGTGTTACCAGCTTCATTTTGTAAGAAGTACGGACCGATAATTCCACCAGCCCAAAAACCACACAAAACTGTCAATTTAGGTTTTTCATGAATATTTTGTGGATTTCCAACGCACCAGAATCGACAGTTTTGTTTATTTACCGCACCATTCAAATGAATATGATTGTCTAAAAAATCGTTGTCGTTTTCAAGTTGTTCCAAGGCAAAATCAGAAAACTCACGACGCTTACGGTGGTCCAATGGTTAAATTGTTAACAGTTCTGAATGCAATAAAAAACAAATGACAGATCATGACATACTACAAAAAGCCGAAACGCCACTGCAAAATCATATCTTACCTATTGGAAAACCCTTTATCTAATCAAAAGAAATAAATAACTTTGTAGGTAACCTCACATTTACCACAATTGTGTGAGAAGACCATTTAAATTAATTCGCCATTTCAACCTTTTTCCGAACATAAGTACGCCTTTTAAAAAGTTTTTTTTTAATCACTTAAATGCATTGCACTACATTTCATAACGAATACACTCACATGTTATCATTTAAGAAGCAAATCATACAACACCTAAGCCTTCAAAAATGGTGGCACAGTTAAACTCCATATTCATTAATGAAAACAAAGCCCAACCCATTAATAACGGTACTGGTATGAAATGTCCCAGGTATTAGGTGCACAAAGTATGATGTGTCCGATGTATTATGTGCGAAGGTATTGGGTGCGATGGTATTGGGTGCGCTGGTATTGGGTATACCCGACCCGTACAAAACATAGACGGAGCTATGATGACTCTTTGCTTAGAGAGCTATCACACACGTAGTTCTGGTAAGGTACGATACATCTTGCATAGGTTCTGTGAGCAAAATAAAACTACTACATCCGCATATTGGCTATCGTATTCAAGTGGACGTTACCACTGCTAAATGAATCGGATACGATAGCTCTTGCGATTTGGTAATATATCTTCATTTTTTTTCTTTAAAATAACAGCTGAATGGATGTGTTGCTGCAAGTTTGGAAAGAGTGATGACAGCTCTGGTTGGGTCGCGGTGGTCGTAATTTGCGTACAATAACTCTGCTTTGGATACCATAGCTGGAATTTTGGTGTCGTTTTTAAATTGTTTATTACCGTAGCCGAATTTCAAAATCGAAATCTCTGAGTGTAGGATCTTTAAAATTGTGAAGAAACTCAGCCGTCTGCTATGACAGAAAAATTCTAGCACTCCCAATGTTGGACAAAATATACTAAAAGTATGGGAATAAGTTGAGAGCAACAGACATGAACATGCTGATTCTGACAGCAGGATGAACAGAGCTTGACCGTAATACAACTACCAAGATCAGTTGAAGCGTTCAGATCAAAAACACAGTGTTCAAAGGAGAGATCCAGAGAATCCTCTCAAAAAGGCAGATAAAGCAAAATGTAACCAAATCTGCATTTGGTTGGCTTTAGACATGGAACAATGTAAGATCGGGCGTTTTGCTGGCGCATTTTTTTATCAACACAGCGTACTCCAAGAGCAAATCATTAGTGTGAAGCAATTGAGTAGAAAACTTGAATCCCTTTGAGATCGTGGGTATGAGTAAGATAACTTTGGCGACAAGAAATAATAACGGTTGTTGGTGGATGGGTTCAATACAAGTATTTTTTTTATTACGGAAAGGGGGGTCTATCTCCCCCTGTTTAGGCGGTATTGGCAATTTTATAAAAATTGACTTCAAATCTAGAAAAAAATATTGTAGAACAACGGGAAAACTTACAGATACAAATTATACTTTTTATGAAATTTACACTTTATATTAAATTTTAAATGAAATGGTTTCAATTTATAGTTTTTTAAATAACTGAATTCAAAGTCAAAATTTACCAAAAAAAAAAAAAAAATAAAAAATACACTTTGAGTATTATGTTTCTCATGATTACAAATGCCAATAAAAAAATAATTGATACAGTTAGTTACTTCAATAATTTTTTTATCAAACGCTGTAAACTACTTTTTTTCTATATCTTATAGTTTTTAAGATAATTGTAAAAAATGTTTGTATTGAACCCCTTCACCAAAAACCGTTATTATTTCTTGTCGCCAAAGTTATCGTACTCTCCCCAGATCGTGAAGCTCGTAAGGCCAGAAAATGTTTGTATAAGATGAAAGCAATTTAATGTCCAAAAGACTTTATTGAGTGAGACAAATCAGATAGCGGATGAGATTTTACAAGAGTAAATGAGAAGAGCCAGTGAAAAACTAAACAGTTGAAATTTCATTCATTGTAGTTCTTCTGAACTGTATTTCGAAGACGTGTGTTAAATTTCATCAAGATCCGTTTAGTAGTTCTTACAGTTTCATGAACAACGTGTTTGAAGTTTTGAGCGCTTAGGCTAGCTGACCTGGAATGTGTAACTTCTCAAGGCAGTATCTCCAAAACTGTTATTAGGATCAACTTTGTAGATAGTAAAATTCAATAATTATTAAAGTCTTGAAACCCACTGAACCCCTTCATAAAATGGGCTCCAAGCCGAGGTTAGATAGTTTTAAAAAGATGGAGTCTATGGGGAACTTCATTAAAAGCTACCTCGATCTTATAAATTACGTCGACTTCTTTTCGTTTTTACAAAACTGTGTCTCATTTTCATGAGAAATGACACAAATTTAACGATATTGGTGGTTGCTTATCTGCCTGTAAAAAAAGCCATGTTATCGAGAAACAATTATTATAAAGTGGCGATCCAGAGAGGTTGAATATTCAAAGGCTCAATCCTCACTATGCGCATGTGGACCTCTTGAATTTAAAACAGATTTTGTATATGTAAATATCTGTTCTAGAAACAGTTATTGATCTACGACCTATAACCTTGATTGAATTTACTTATTTAAATTTTACCACGAAAAGTAGAAAATTTAAGTTGGAACACGCCTCAATCCTAGTTCCATTAACATGAAAGTGCTCGAAGTACATTGATGATAGGTGTTAAACATCAAGTTTATATAATACACCTATGTATACAGTGTTAACATGAAGTACCTACACTAATACACTTAAGCACTTAAAAGTATATAAGAACACTGTAAACCAAAACTTATCTCTCAGTCATTCAAATAAACTCATTAAGTGATCTTCAGTGAACTTCTTTTTATTTCAAGTCTAACAAAGGTTATGGGCCCAGGTTTCAACGTACAACATAAAAAATAAGTTTTTTTGTAAGAAGCTAGTATTTAATAAATACAAAGATGAGTTCCGGGCTATACCAGATAGAAAAACTGGACGATAACAACTATGATGGATGGAAAGTCCTCATGAAATCTGTCCTAGTACACTGCGATCTTTGGGGGTATGTATCAGGGAAAATACCTATGCCGGTCACTGTGGCTGAGCAAGCAGCATGGTGTCTTAAGGACGACAAGGCTCTTGCGACGTTGGTTTTGTGTGTCAAGCCAAGTCAGCTACTCCACATCAAGAATGCGAGAACCTCTCAGGAAGCATGGTCAACGCTGTCGGACCTGCACTCTCCAAAAGGCCCTGCACGAAAGGTCACAATTTTTAAATCGCTCATAAATTTAAAAATGTCTGAAGGAACAGCAATGGGTGAGCATCTAAACAAATTCTTTAATTTTTCCGAAAAACTAGCTGAACTCGACTTAAAGCTAAATGACGAGCTGCTTTCAATCATTTTGCTTTCGGGCCTGCCAAAAAGCTACGAAAATTTCGTGGTGGCCATCGAGTCACGGGATAAATTGCCAGATTCAATCACACTTAAAACTAAATTGATCGAAGAAGCGAAGAGAAGAGAGAATGACAAAATTAGTGATGAGTCACATGAAACAGCATTTTTTGCAAATAAACACCGGCTAACAACACATGATAAAAACGTACGGACTCAACCGAGTCCGCAATACCAAATAAACAAAAAACAACAAAAAGGCAAATGCTATAAATGCCAACGAAGAGGGCATTATGCTGCAGATTGCCGAAGCAATGCTGCTGCTGTCGCAGCCGCTAAGCATAACATAAATTGCGCTTTGCTTAACCTCTGCAAATGCGATTACACACAACTCAATAGCTCCGTTTGGATTTTAGATAGTGGTTCGAGGGTTCGACATGTCATATGTGTTGTGACAAATCTCTTTTCACCCACATTGAAGAGCATCGAGAAGAGATCGAACTAGCGGGAAATAAATACATTTCTTCTGAAGGAATAGGCCAAGTGTGTGTAGAGACAGAAAACAGTAAAATATATTTACATAATGTGCTCTTTGTTCCCCACCTGAGAACCAATTTTCTATCAGTGAGCAAGATAACGGAGAACAATTGCAAAGTAGAATTTGGAAAAAACATTGCACTTGTGAAGACAGTTAGTGGGGGTATAAATGTAATGCAATTAAACAGAAGCGGTGATTTATTCATTTATGTGATGTCGCAAAGTAAACTATATAAAGCGACAGTTATTTGTAATAACGTTGTTGAGTGGCATCGACGGTTCGGGCACTTAAATTTACAAAGTTTGGACTTATTAAGTAAAAAGAATATGGTGAGCGGCATGAATATGAAAGGAATAAATAAATTTGATTGTGATGTGTGTTTTAAGGGGAAAATAAACGTACTACCATTTCCTAAATACTTAGAAAAATCAAGCACTAGGGTGCTGGACATCGTCCATAGTGATGTTTGCGGGCCAATGAAGATTTCGTCTCTAAGTGGGGCAAACTATTTCGTCACGTTTATTGACGACTATAGTCGAAAAATATTCGTTGAAGTATAAGTAGGGTAAACGCACTAGTACCCGGACACTTAACTTTTTTCTCAACTTTGACTTCAAACCATTTTGTAACCATAAATGCTACCACGGAAACTTTTATTGATTGTAAGAATATAGACATTTCTCAATAATATGGCGTTCAAGTAGATTGCAAAGAGATCATTGTTAAAATTAATAAAATAACAATTCAGAAAAGTTCCATTTGCGTTAGTACCCGTACAGCAAAATCTAGTACCCGGATGCCTTTGTTTCAGTACCCGTACACAATCATTTTAAGAGACAAGCCATGTCTGCGTAATGAAAATATAAGACAAGCGCACATTTTTTGTATCCATACAGGGCTTGTCTCTTAAAATGATCAAATCTCTCAATGATTAAGTCTCTTAAAATGACTGATCTAGTATCCGAACGCTTTTGTTTCAGTATCCATACACAATTATTTTAAGAAACAACCCCTGTCCGGGTACTGAATATGCATGATAATCGCACTGTGTTAGTACCCGGACAGCATGTCTGGGTACTGAAAAACATATTCAATTTTGGTGTTAGTTCCCGGACACCACAAATAATGGCAAAGATTTTATTAAATTAGGTTTTTTTTTGCAAATTGTTTTAGTTAATCATATTTCCAACGAAACCAATGTCTTTCCATGACAATAAATTAATTATTACTTGTTCAATTGCTTTCTACTAAAAAGTGTTCGCACTATTTTTTTCTTACACAAATCGACAACGAGACCGCACCTTCAAACCTTAAACAATAAAATGATGCGTAGTTCCTAAAGTACGCATTTCGAGTACCTGAAACTTTGCATGCATGTGTAGGACACATTGAAGGACCCATGTATGTTGTTGTTTGTGGATTTTTTTGAGTGATGTATCTATTAATCGCAAAAAAAGGTCAATGTGTCCGGCTACTAACACTGTCCGGCTACTAGTGCGTTTACCCTATATGAATAAAAACAAAAATGAAGTGTTTAAAACCTTTAAAATATTTAAAGCAGCCGTGGAATTAGAAACTGGTCGAAAAATTAAGACTTTAAGATCTGACAACGGTGGGGAGTACGTAAACCACGAGTTTGCTGACTTTCTAAGGCAAGAGGGGATACGCAGGCAACTTACTGTTCCTTACACACCTCAACAAAACGGCATCGCAGAACGGGTAAATCGGACGCTGGTGGAAATGGGTCGATGTATGATCATTGATTCTTCGATGCCAGAGTTTTTATGGGCTGAGGCTGTAAATACAGCCGCATTTTTGCGAAACAGGTCACCAACAAGGGCGCTGTCTGACTTGACACCGTATGAAGCATGGTGTGGCAGAAAACCAAACGTTTCGTATTTAGAGGTGTTTGGCAAGAAGGGTATTGTTTTGGATAAATCGCCAGGCAAGTCTAAATTTTCACCAAAGGGCAATGAGTGCTTTATGGTTGGGTATGCAGAGCAATCAAAAGCATATCGCCTGTACGATAAAAGCAGAAGAACCGTAGTCATTGCAAGAGATGTGAGGTTCATTCAGTCCGAAAATGTTCCTTCCTCTTCAAAGGTTCTATTTGATGATCATCCAAGCATAATTATGGATACGAACAAAGTTGAGATGGTTCCACCAAAGGTAAATCCACTTTTTTCTGATGAAGACGATTTTGATGATGCTGTAGGTTTTGGAGATTCTGTTTTTGGTGCTAATACAGAAAATGAGGTGACAAAAGAAGACATTGCTGTTGATTCTACTGAAGCTATGATAAGTCAGGGTGCTGTTTCCTATCCTGCTGAACAAAACCTGACTCGTGATGATGGTGAGAATATGCTTGTTGCTGGTAATGATAAAACTGCTGCTGATGGTTATAATTCGGGGTTTAGAATGAAGTTGCGTCCTCGAAATATTGTTTCTAAAAATTTTACTAGCTATATGCAGAGTGATCAGAAGGAAAGAGTAACAAATCCACTAACCGTTGATGATGCTCTGCAAAGAACAGATGCAGATAAGTGGAGGGGTGCAATGATGTCAGAGTACAACTCACTAGTTAAAAATAAAACTTGGGAGTTGGTCGACCTACCTAAAAATCGTACCCCAATAAAGTCCAAGTGGGTTTTTAATGTCAAATTTGACAAAAATGGTGTTGTGATCCGCCACAAGGCACGGTTGGTGGCAAAAGGGTGCTGCCAAAAATACGGGATTGACTACACAGACATTTTTTCTCCTGTGGTAAGATACTCTTCGATCCGTCTGATCTTGGCGTTGGCGGCTGAGTACAAGTTGATTGTGCATCAGATGGATGTATCTTCGGCCTACTTGAATGGAACTCTGCAAGAGGAGGTTTATATGTACTAGCCAGAATGCTTTGAAGACAAGGAACACAGAAATAAAGTGTGCAGATTGAAAAAGGCGCTGTATGGGTTGAAGCAGTCTGGAAGAAATTGGAACGAGGAGTTAAATGGATTTCTCAAAAGTCTGGGATTTGAGAGATGTCACGGAGATGCATGCGTATACGTGTTGAAAAAGGAAGGCGAGGTCATCTTGGTCGCCGTATATGTTGACGACTTTCTGCTTGCGTGCTCCAAATTCGAAAGACTATAGAGGAGATAAAGAGGAGCATCGGCCAAAGATTTGAGGTGGTGGACAAAGGACCAATAGATCAATTCCTTGGGATGGAAATTGTATCTGATCATGGTGGAATAACAATTTCACAACAACAGCTGATCCGAAATCTACTCGATGATTTTGGTATGAGGGACTGTAGGAGCAGTGCAACACCATTGGAGCCGGGAACGAGATTTATCAAATGCGAAAACTGTACCAAATGTAAGATGGTTGATCAGAAGCAGTATCAGTCATTAATTGGGTCGTTGACTTACTTGAGTGTTTGCTCGAGACCGGACATAATGCATTCCGTCAGCAAGCTAGCTCAATTTAACACAGCACCACACGTGGAGCATTTGAACGCTGCAAAACATTTGCTGAGGTACTTAAGTGCAACCATTAATTATAAACTTAAATATTTTCAGACAGGTGAAAAATTAAAGGGCTTCGCAGATGCTGATTGGGGCGGCAACAGTGTAGACCGCAAATCATTCACTGGTTTTTCTTTTTTCCTTGCTGGAGCCGCTATTACCTGGGGAAGTAAAAAACAAACCAGCATCGCTCTTAGCAGTACAGAAGCCGAGTACGTTGCTCTATCAACAGCATCGAAAGAAGTTGTGTACCTTCGGCGGTTTTTGGAAGAACTTGGATTCAAGCAACTGAGTGATCAACCTACAGAGCTGTTTGGGTACAATGTCAGTGCGCAGAAGATGGTGAAAAACCCTGTGTTTCACAATAGAACGAAGCACATTGACATTCAGGCACACTACGTTCGTGAAGTCTACGAAAAGGGACTCATTGAGCTGAAGTATATACAAACTGATAAAATGCCAGCTGATATTTTTACCAAAAATCTGAAAAGAATCAAACATAAGGAGTTTACGCATACATTAGGATTAAATCCATAGAATTCATTCAGTTTTTTTTTTTATATTTTGTTAATATTAACTTTTTCTTTTGAACTAATAATCAAACAATGTTAATTTGAACAATGATGCGTTTATAAGTTTTGAGGGAAGGTTTGTTAAACATCAAGTTTATATAATACACCTATGTATACAGTGTTGAAGTACCTACACAAATACACTTAAGCACTTAAAAGTATATAAGAACACTGTAAACCAAAACTTATCTCTCAGTCATTCAAATAAACTCATTAAGTGAACTTAAGTGAACTTCTTTTTATTTCAAGTCTAACAATAGGTACTGGCCAAATCCGAAATACACCTTTAGTCATCAGGAGAGAATTACTGACATCGATAACTTCGAGCCCATTCTGACTCCCTTTTCAAAAAAGAAAAAACAGCAAAATAACAAACCCATCACAAAAACTAAACCCCAATAAGTGTATGCAACATTCCTGGCCTTCCATGATTTAGATTCATTCCCATATGACAGCCATAAATCGACAGGGCACTTGGTTGTCTTCAGCTGTTCTATATATCCACCCAGCTAGTTCAACCCCTCATTCCTTTGTTCTACATAAAAACGATGGATGTGATAAGCCAGCAAAAAGCGGAATATCTGGAAGAGATTAAAAACCGCTCACATCGAGTCCATAAATAATAGCCATTTAGACTAAAAGGTGGACAAAAGCACAAGACCAGAATTTACACAGTTCAAAATAAAGAAGAAGAATAAAAAAAAAAACACACACACACAAAACAGAGTCTCCTAAGCAACGTTTTGCTGTAGCCATAGTTCAAAAAACCGGACGCAAAGAGGATGTTGGACTTCGAAGTCACTCTCAGTGTCCGGATTTATTACGTGAAATATTTCTCAGTTTCTAGATGCGCTGCTGCTGCTGCTGCTGGAATGACTTGCTCCTCTTCAAGGGAAGACCAACCGGGGCTATCCCTATCATCAGTTAAAATTTATGCATACACAAATACAATACTCAAACCCAGGGAGCTCGTACCTACTCTTTGAGTGGAATGCAGCCGGCTAGGTGGTGCTCTGGTTTAAACAGTCCCATTCTGTTGCTGTTTCATATCTCTTCAAATCGGGCATTGCTGCGGCTAACAGATAAATGCAACTCTTCTGGAAGGGGGTGTAGGTAGACAGGTATAGTGGCCAGGTCAGTGAGATCATGGATTCGGTAGATTGGTGGGATGAGTGTGTCTTTTCATATTTACCATGGCAATTTATACATTGGAATTGCAGTTTGTTTCAAAAAGTGTTGTGCGTTGTGGTTTATTTTTCAGGTTTTAGTCTGTTTTGTCTACACCTCATGTAGTGTGTTTTGATTTTTCAGAATGTTTTTTGTCTAATCTCGGTTGATAAGTTGAGACAGTTTCTACCGAAAACAATCGAAAAAACGAATAATGGTTTTCTCCAATTTTTTCGAGCATCATCTGATTACATGGCACCTTAGCTTTGGAGCAAGAAAAGTTGCTACTCCCAAACAACAGCCCAAAACTCGAAAATAAGGTTCATTCCCATGATCAGACATTATAAAATCAAACTGCGTGTAACTTGACAAGTGGATTGTCAAGTTATTTACTTCAAGTATCATTTAATCTACCAAAGAATTTAAGAGTCAACACAATCGCGCATGCTAAAGCTTCAATCTGAAAGCACCTTAGTCTTAAATCTATCGAAAGACACTTAAAAGAACTCGTTTAATGAGCCCACCTTGCCCCTCGCCTAATTTCCAATCTCATCCGTGACGATAACTTATTCGAACTGAGAAAGCTTCCGCCAACAAAGCCTCTGAATCGAATACCCTTATCACTCAATAAGTCAATCGACCAAGATACCTCAACTTGATTTATGGAATAACACATCGAATGCCCTAAAAGGCATTCAAATAGACGCTTCATTTGAAAAAGAATAGCCATTATCAGTGATAAGCTATAACGTTGTTTTCGACAAAAAAAAAAGTTTCAAATAATCATTTGACATGGCTGACTGGGAAACGTCTTTATAGGCGCGTCGCGCTCACCCTCCGCATCCAAAACACACGCACACAAATTGATACAAGTTAATTGAGTTATGTAAATGTATCTCGAATGGCTGATCTTATATTTTGTCCAAGATTTATTGTAATCACTTACACACATATGGAAATATCTGAATTTACTTTTAGGTCTGATCAAATGGTTCTTAACACTTCCCATTCATTTGTATATTTGGCCCCAAAATGTGACATGGGCCAGAGAACTATTTCAAAGGGGAAAAGGGGTAACCATCATCAACCAGGCTGTTTAGTAATTACCATCGATTATTTTTTATGTTCCAGTTCCAGTTTTCGGAGTAGGTATTGGGAAAGAAATTATATACGAAACCATTCGAAAGATCGGAGAACGAAACCTAATTTCTTTCAAAACAGCATATCCACTTGCTCCAGATGCACCATGGACCATAAATCACAAAGATAAGGACCACTTGCTGTCTGCCTGCCATAAACTGTATATTGAATTTCATAATTAGACACATTGCTTCTGCTGCTGTCGCTGTAGATTTTTCTCTTTGCCCCTTTCAATTCAATTTTGAATACATTTCTAAAGAAAATACGTAAGCTGGTCGTCTCAGCAACGAACGTGCAGTTCGGTTCGATAAGGACAGTTTATGGAATTCGGGGTGGCCCTTGCTCGGTAGATGCACTTTGGGGTAGGAACTCTTGCTTCACTCCATTGCAGAGAGAATAATCGAATTTTAAGTGGAGCCACTTCCGACTTTTGTCTGTGGAGTGAATGGCACTTTTGGGGATGCCTTTTCTTCTACTCCACTGGCTGCATGCCTCACGGATTAAATATATTTTAATAAGTAAATGGAAATCAATTGACGAAAATTGTTAAATCTCTTGAAGGTTAGTAGCTACTGCACTGGTTTGGAAGTTCTAATCATTTTTTAATTGGATAGAGTGTGCTATAGGTAATGAATGGGAGTCGGAAGCAAATAGCAGAGAGATGACAATGAAGGCGAAGAAATTGAAGGCAAATGATTTTTAAAAAAAGAACACAGTGTCGAGAACTGTTTTTCAAAAGTGGTTTTTGATCTTTCGCCAAAGCTACTTCAAAACTTATGTTGGGGATATAATTTGAACATTGTAGAGATGGCTATGAGTTCTTATTGTCGTTGATCTGATTATTGCTCCCGATACTCACAACCGATCAGACCTTTGGAAGTATGACGACTTATTTTTCACTTTGCTGCTGAGTCATGTTTTCAGATTTTTTTGAATTCTTATGTTCGTCTGCGTTATAACGAAAGAAGCACCTTTTTTATTTGAAGCTTGAGCATTTGGCGTTAGTTCCTCAAACTTCTAGAGTAATGAAATTCAATAAAGAGGTATAAAGCACGAGAAGATTGTGTTGGTGAATAGAAAATGAGAGTAGGGAAGCCTGTGTGAACCTTTTGGAGCCATCCCAGACTTCTTTTTCTAGTGTGCGCTAAGCTCGGCCACTCACAGAGGGAGTTGAATTATCCTTCCTTTGCCTCTTTGTTTTGGCATCCTTTACATTCGAATGTGCTAATACGCATTCTTGTAATGAGTTGGTACACATGAGAATGATAATGAACAGAGAGAGCCTGCTAAAGCTTAAGTTTTCTTTGTTTTGAAAAGTCGGGTAATTTTTCAGTTATATTTAAAAAAATACAAAAATATTTTAAAATAATGAAGTTATCACTATCTTCGGAGGTGCCAAAAGAAGTTGAAATGAGTAGCCAAAATAAAAAAAAATTCTAAAAAGGTTATTAAAGTCGAAGGCTTTTCCTATAAAATGACTTACGATATTTGAAAGACTTCAAAAATTAACGAAATGGCGTAATTTCGTTTTTTGGTTCCCATAAACTCAAGAATACCCAGTTTTAATTTTAAATGGATTGGTCAATTTCCCTTTGAGGAATGGTGTCAGCAATTTTGAAAATGTCGATTCGAGAAAAACGCATTTAATGTCGCTTTCCATTGGACGAAAAGAACCGTCTAGGATCGTCCAGGAGTATTCTTAAACCGTTCTATTGTTGCAAAAAGATCGCTTCTCATAATTCTGAGAAGTGACAGCCGCTTCTCGATTTGAAGTGAGAATCCACTCAAAAAGCACTAAAAAATGTTACAAATTACAAATGTACAAACGTAAAAATCAATATTTTTTCCAAGGAATATTTTTTAAGAGCCATAGGTGTTTCACTCACAAAAAAACAATCTGTCAAAACTGATCAGAAATAATTTAAGGTGTTCCATTGGTTTTTAAAATGAATGGTTCCCCGAGTGAAACCAATGGAAAGCGACATAAGAATTCAGCTAGCTATCGCGGCTTATACCTACCTGTGAGCGGCAGAGTTCTAGCCATTCACAAATATTCGAGATACGACCTTACCGTTTGCACAGGATATTTTCGAAAACATAAAAAATCGAATAAGCCAAAAAAAGTCAATTTTGTCTGAAAGCAAGTCAAAAAAGTTGGGAATAGTGGAGCCCACACTGTACAATTACTTGAACAGACATAGTTTGATGGATGTTGGATGGTTGGGTGTAGTTTGCGTTCCGACTTATCAGACTTGTCGTCCAACATTATGACTTGTGTTCCTCCGCTCCGTCCAACTTGAAAATTTTCAAAAATACTTGAAAACCACCCAACAAGCTGGACAAGCGGTCGTCTGATTGTTCGCATTAACCAACGTTGGTAGTTCAAACCACAGACAGCTAATTGTACTGTGAAAGCTCCGCTAAAGGATCGGCAGATTTTGGGACTACCATTTTAATTCGTACAGCTGTGGGCAATAGGTTAAAATGCTAATTTCTATTAACCCAATTTTGCAGACTGCTGACTTTTGGTCGGGCGACAGTTTGATTGGGTTCTTAATCAGTTTGTAGATGTATGGTAATGCGTTAGTACCAGCTTTAAGGCATCGGCCGATAAATGAGTATGATGGAAAGATTATCTTCAAATTAAAATAACCTGACAGACTATTTAGTTGGTGCAGTGTGCACGCTAGGAAACCCAACCCGATCAAGCTATCGGCCGACTAAGTAGGCTCTTATCCTAAATAAATAGGTAAATAGGCAGGTGCAGCAGAGCAAGATGCCATTGTGAGGAAAAGGAGAGGACCTATAATTCTCTGCTAGTTCCGATAGCCATGGAGAAAGTGCTTTTCATGGCAAAGAATTATAATATCGTAGGACCCGCCAATTCCCCGCGATACTACTGGAAGAACATATTGAAACTTAAACAAACGCACTTAATCGAAACATCTGATTTTTAATATTCTTTTTGACTTGAGCATCTTGTTTTCTTGCTGTTGAGGTGACTGAGCCAAGAATGCGATAAGTTCTCACTTTTGCAACGCTTCATTCAAACGATTTGGTGTAGTAGTTGCTCGAACTTGAAATAGTAATTTGTTTCCGCCTGCAGTGTAGGTTGGAGGGAAGAAGATGTTCCTACTACTATATTGCTCGAGATATAATGTATATTTTTCTTCTGTACCAAGTCAAACTTCTCATGTGGTCTTGTAGTGCTCTAGAGGTCATCCATCTATTTTCAGGAATTGTAAGTTGAATGCGGTTTCCACACACTGGCTCACAAAGAACCCCTGTTGTTCTCACTGTTGTATTCAGAATTCAGTGTTCAGTGCTATTAACCCAATTGGTATCAATTCAGGCATCACCATACGAGATTAGAGTTGCGATTCCAAGGCTATAATCGGTGAAACTAAGTAGGCATAAAACAGCAATTTGCCTACCGTGGAGGAAGATCTAATGACTAAACGTGTCGTCAAAAGTTGTCTGTGAATTCTAGAACCTTATCTTGAGGTCGCGACTTGTGGTTGTCTCAACGCATCATAATCCATCTCAGCCAGACGTCTCCTTTCCGAAGTGAGGTTCTTGTCTAGAAAGTTCGATAAATGTGGTATGCTTTTCTGTATAAAAAGGCCGCTGGAACCGGCAGAGGTAAGTTTTTATTGTGAAGTAATGATGTAAAGATTAGATAAGACAAAGAGTTGTTATTAAGTAAATTGTATAACGAATAGAAATGTGGTGTGATTAAATTAGATATGAGAAGTCTTATAGCTTTCGAACTCAGTGAAACTAACAATATCTCTGAATGTTGAATGTTAACAATTTTTAAAGATCAACAGAATGAAATTTGTTTAAATAAACCAATGTTTAGCTGTTTCTTTAATAGATCTAGGAAATGACAAATCTGCCTCAGCCTTAGATAAAAAGTATCTTCGTATCACTTTTGGCGAAGAATTGGTAACACTGCAATGAAAAGCACTTTCTCAAATAGCTGTTCGGAATCTGCATAAAATTGTAGATCATTGAAATGCGTTAGACCCCAAGGTTTTATTTTTAAAGCACGCCAATGCTTAAAATCATCACTTTCGTTAAGAAATCTCAAGGCTTTTTCGAAAATATAGTTTGGAGAAAACGATTCCACCTCCTTTTTTTACTCTCATATGATCTTGAAAGCGCTTCCAACCGGAAGTGTCATAAGCTGTAGAAGAAACGTCTTATCCCTTTGCTTCTTTGTTATTACAGCAGTAATTTTCTCTCATAATCCTAGTGGTTTCATGATGAATTTTTTTTCGCACTCTTATGCAAAATTTTTAAAAAACTCACACCTACCGGAACAAAGGGTTAAGGAGTGTATGTGTAAGAAGTCAAAACATAAGTCTTCAACCTTACGCATACTTATAGACAAGTGTAATCTTAAAAATAAGCAAAAAACTTATAAGGAAAGTGATTTTTCTGAAAAACCAAACTGCTTTGAGTTCAGCAGAAAGCCGAATTAGCCTCACTATACCAACGACTAGGAAACACCAACAACTAGTACCTTCTTTTTTATGAACTAATCCATTTTTTTTTTTTAAGTTCAATTTTTTTCTGTTTAAAGTTCACTCAACAATTTATTCGTTTGCTGTTATAGGTTAAATTCCATTTCCATTAACCTTCCAAAGTGCATTGTAACTTTCGCCCTGCAACAATGGTAAAATTCGGTTCACGTCTTGAAGAAAACAACATCGCCTTACAAGCGAAAACGATGTTCCACAAGGTTCAGTCTTGGCATAACTATTCCTAAACGTGCCTCCTTCTACTCCCGCAACACATCCCTTCATCCCTACAAAAAAAAAATGTATTCCAACAGACAATTTCGACTCATTTTACACTGCCATTCGAATTCGGAGGAGAGTTTAATGATAGATCACATCCAAATCCTACTCCAGTTCACGTCCCATCCGGATAGTATGCGATAGTGTTCTGCTCTGCATGATTTCAGATCACCACCCAAGCAAGCGAATGGAAGCTACGAGAGCATCAGCTTCCGTCTACCACCACCGCGCCGCCACCACCTGTGTGCCTACCTACTGTGTGTTTTTTTTTTATCTTATTATCTGCTGTAGCTATCGACACAAAAGGTTGACCTCTGAGGGTAGACGGATTTTTATTTTGCTATTTTTGTGTAATTCTACGACGTGAGGTGAAACAGCGCGCAACGAACTTGTGAATTTGCCACACAATTCAAAGAGGTAGCTCACGCCCCATGACATTGTTCGCATACAGCTCTAGAAATAGAATGAAACTCCTCGAGAATCTATAGCTTTGGTTGAGAGTGCTTCAGACGGATGGACAACAAGTCCGAATTGAAATCCTATTCTGATTTTATAATTCACGACTTTTTTGCTGTTTGCGAGACGTCGTCGACGTTGGTGGAACATAATAAAAAGCATCTGTGGAACATGAGCGAAATTCATAAGCAGCAGTATTCGAGTGTCATGCTGTTGTGTGATGCTTGCTGCTGCAACGCGGTGGCAGCAGCCCTAGGCTGTCTTCTCAAAATGCCGCCGCACTACTGTCGCTACCAGTCGTTTAGGGTATCATTTCGTTTTGGTTATCCTCGTGATGAGCCTTAAAAAGCCTTGGCCTACCACCAGCAACACTCCAAAAGGGTAAAAAATCAGAATAAAAAAAAAATTTGAGAAAATAAAACATTCGAAGTCCACATCCGTATAAAGGATGATAACTTGAAGGCGGCCCAGAAAAGCCTCTATTCAAGGGCGAAGGCGGCGATAGAATTTAATCACGATTTTTATAATCCCAATGTAGAAGTGTACAGCGGACGGGCGAACGTAAGGAGGAGAAGACTCTACCATAAGGGACATCGACTTTACATGCTCGAAGCTTGTAGACATAAATCCCATTTTGACTTTTGTTTGGCTCTTTGGTTCCACGATTACTTTTTTTTGTGTATTTTCTCTTTTCGGGTTTTATAATTTCTTTTTTTTTTGTCATTTTTTAATCGCATCGTTTCTGGTTCTGTCCCTTTATTTGGATTTATAGTTTGGAAGCGGCTAACAGTGACAACCCACCCGCATTGGATATACATATACACACAGTAGATACACTTATATAGAGGAGCGACAGTCAGACAAAACGGGAGGTTTGGCGCAAAATTATGAACAACACCAATCGCGGTAATATGTCACATAAATTTTGTCACAAGAAACACAGAAAAAGAAAGAAAAATCGGGCGCGACAGCAATCCCCCATGCGATATTTGGTGAATGCAAATATGGCCGCGAATGATAAGAGTTCGAGGGTATCCACATTTGGCAGTGTGTATGCACACGAGTGGAATGACTAATCAAGCAAAGCTGGAAGAGCCCCTTGGACTCTCATGCCTAGGAGTTGGAGGTATGCTTTCTACGAAATTGGTAACTGACGGCATAATTCAACAGCCGTCGTCGTTGAAGTTTTGCAAAATTGAGATGAGTCAGAGACTATTGTAGAGTAAGGGGTAAACCTTCCTGGAACTACGTAAAAGCGAAAGTATAAAATGGACCACAGATTCGTTGCTTTGAAATTTAAATTGAGTATCATGCAAATTCAAGGTCCTTTTGATTATGGAAGGACAGCTCTAGGGAGGTTAAATCATTTGAGTTCCTCAATTATTCGCTTATGAATATTAGAAGAGTTGATACCAAATTCTAACAGTCTACTCTCCTTTAATATAAAGAGAAGAGAGGTCTATCAAGAAAGTAGCAGTAGAAAAAAGGTAGAGAGGGTGTAGAGGTAGAGAGGGTGTTTCACCTTAATCGCCCTTACCATGATCTGTTCTAATTTTTTTAGTCGTTACTGCTTCAAAGCCTATAGAAAAACATTTCACTGCTCTTTGTTGAACAAGCGCGGTAATATGTAGCTATCAAGAGCATGATTTCCACAAGTAGCTAAGCGAATAGGTACCTACGTCAGATTTGCAGGCTTAGGTCAAGAAAAATATCTGATTTCATTTAAGGAATAAAGACTAAAGAGTCTCAGTTCTTTAAGCATTTGTAGACAAAACACGGTTTCTTTTGGATCAGGAGTATCTTTCCCCAAAATTCCAATTAGAAAAAAACCAAAATAAAGTTTAATTGAAAATTATTCGTAAGAATAATCGTACCAAAATACGAAGTTTGAAAATAGATGAAAAGAGAAGAAGAAAAGAGATAAGATCAAAAAATATTTGGCAGATTTTAAGCGCAAACCTAATCAAAGGAAAGCTTTTGAAACTTGCAAAAAAAATATAGACTCGGAGTGTAGTAGGACACCTGTGTGGAACGAGTATATTTGCTACAGCAACTGAAAATTGGATCCATCATTCCCATCTGTCTTTTTGAATCCAAAGTTACTTACTTACTTAAGGTGCTACAGTCCGGGTCGGACCAGGGCCTCAACTAACGTGCTTCTCCAGCCAGCTCGGGCCCTAGCTAACTGCCTCCAGTTTTGCACGCCAAGTTGGTTGAGGTCCTCTTCCACTTGCGTGCGCCACCTGAGTCGCGGTCTTTCTCTACTGCGCCGTCCCTCAGGAATGGATTCGAAGACTTTCCGGGCCGGAGCGTTGGTGTCCATTCGCTCTACATGATCCAGCCATCTAAGCCGCTGGACCTTGACTCGTTTGACAAGGTCAGTGTCGCTGTACACCCCGTACAGTTCGTGGTTAAATCTTCTTCTCCACTCTCCATCTATGCAGACGGGACCAAAAATCACCCGAAGAATTTTTCTCTCGAAGCATCCTAAAGCGTTCTCATCTACCTTTGACAGGGTCAATGCCTGGAATCCAAAATTACATGTAATTAAATAAAAATACGTATCTCAAATCAATATTTCAATAACTTCGTAGGTCATCTGTCATCTGTGATCTGATTCCTGTCATCTGTCATCTGTCATCTGTCATCTGTCATCTGTCATCTGTCATCTGTCATCTGTCATCTGTCATCTGTCATCTGTCATCTGTCATCTGTCATCTGTCATCTGTCATCTAGCTCACAGCCAACAGCAGCCAGCGGCGCAAACTTATGGGATTTATTTGTGAAAGTCTTCATGTGATTCCTTTTTTAGCCACCACGGCACGTGGGAGGCGCTGCGGTGCCGTACCGACTGCCAACAATTATATTAATAGTTTGCTCTTTTGAAATGTTCAAACTTTCAACGTCATTTCTTTTGTGGATTGTAATTCGTTTTCGAATAGAATTTTGCTTATAAACTCGCTTTGCATTCAAATTTCCGCTCTTAGTAGGTAGGCACCTACCTCTACATCAAAAACCACTTTCAGGTTCCTTGAGAGGAGAGCCCTGACATGCCTACTTTTTATCCCTCAAACGAGATATCAAACCTCTTACCAATGGAACCACCACATTTTTCCCTTTTGGAAAACCTGAAACACAAATAAAACACACTTTCCCAAAAGAACACTTTTCTCAAAGGCTAGTCCACTATTTGTGCGATTCTGACAACCCATCAGTTGTTCTGTGTACGACAACAAATTTGATCACTTAGCGCATTGCATTAATTGCAAAATCACATCAGCATACATCATATGGTGCGATGTGATCTCTTCGCCCATGTTAATATGAAAAAAAAAATCTTGTTATGATATCCCGATCCCCTACCAGACATGGACAAACTACGTTAACGACAACCACTCTGGCAGCTACAACAACAATTTAGTTTGAGCGTTAGTTAGACGCAGAAAACACACAAGCTGATGCGAACGATGATGATTTTACCATAAATAGTGCTGCCCCAAAAAAAATAAAAAAAATAAGAAAAAATTTTAAAATGTCTGCTGCTAGCTGCTACTGATTGCACATGCACAAAACTCTTTGCAGCTTTTAGAAACACCTCCCTTTACGTACATAGATATATCAAAGCATGGCCCCTTATAATGCAGTCTCTGGAACGATGCGATGCTGGTCTGGATCTGGTGGTCCAGACCAGAGCAAGTAGTGTTTACGTTGTGCGCATACTGAACAAACTAACAACGATGACGACAGGCGGGAGGCCGTTATACAGACCCTGTGTCTCTCTGACAAATAAATTACATTTGTTAGTGCTGTTGAAAATGAAGACTATTTCCATTCATCCACCCTCTGGACTAGATGGGTCCCTTCTTCTCAACGACGAGCGACGACAGAGTGAACGACTATGGCGACTTTTATACGAAGCGACTACTTCTCATAATTTGTCATATTACTATCGCACTATTATTACATTCGCATTTCAACTGATTATGCTGAGTGCTGAAAATGTAATTTAGTATCTAGACTATCAGACGTGTATCTGGAATGTTTATAGATACAGATTCAGCATGCTATGCAATGGAGAGGGCAATTGTGTCCATGATGTGGAGCAGTGGACTTTGGAGAGTGCAACTTGTCGACAGCTGAAGTAATATACTTTGATTGGATATGAAAAGGATTTTCATTTATATATACGATTATGACCATCATTTCTGCCCTGCTTGTTTATTGCTTTGTGAATTGTGATACACAGCCAAGTGCGCTTTTTCAACTTTTCATCGGGGCTTGGTAAAGGATGATAAGTTATAGGGAAAAACTCATCTAATTTTTTCATTCAAATAGTTTTTCAATGTCTATAAGGCAGACATAAAAATATCAAGTCCCACACCGGGGTATTCTCAGCACCTTTTCGTTTCTATAAAAAAGCCTTCATCAACATTGATAATTGTGAGGAGGCTCTTAGCTGAAAAGGTCAATCCTCACATCATACATTCTCTGCCACACACGCACCTTGTCTGGTGCTTCACTTCCTGGCCTCTCAACAATGACGTCCATTCACTGCTTTTCGTGGAGAATACATCAACAATTAGACAATTTCTCACACTCAATCTATGAAAGTTGCGGGTTAAAGTGTTAAGAAAAAGAACAAGAACCTTTCCAACAATGATTTAATTTTCTTCGGCTCATCACTCAACAAACCTGGAAGAAGTCAGAAAAGCCGCAGGTTAATTCATTTGAAAAGAAAAGAAGCTAATCACAATTCGGGTTTGAATGGAAGTTTTAGTCACAATTACGACTGCGATTCAACGTGGTGGTCTATTGTTGATGCGTTCGTCATTACAACAATTCCTATACAACCACAGCCGTATAACAAGTAAAAAACAAATAGATGGTAAACTTCACGCCGCAAATTACACTCATCCATCACGCGAAGCATCTCTGACAATTGCCCCCGAAGAGTCTGAAGCAGTGTCGTAGTGTGGTGGTGGTCATTTCAAATGTCAAACATATCCATTTTGAAGACCTGAATGGCCGCGAGTGTATAAGTGGACACTTTTGCGCTGCAAGGATCGCCAGTAATTTTCACCCGAGGCTGATGATGAGGGGAGGAATGGGCAAATATTGTGTGTAGAGTGACACAATACACATCGTTTTAACACCCACACATGGAAAGTTGAGAGTGAAATGTGAGAGTTAAGAGATTAGAATTACAAACGAAATAATTCAGTTAAATTGTGAGAAAAGCGAGGGGCTTTGGTGCGGGGTTGGCCATGAAAATTTCTAAAGTCATGCATATTGTCGCTTGGGACTTACGAGAGCCCTTTAGTATGTCGCTGTTGTGTAATCAATGCTTCGGATATGGAAAAGACTGTGGGAGCTCTAAAGGGTATTAAGCTAAAAAGGAGGTATCGTTAAACAAAAAAAAAACTTTGTAGCCATTAAGCCGTGAAAGGTATTGAGCCCTATAGAAGTGTGTAAGTTTAGGCAAGTTAGGACGACAGCTTCAACCGGAACACTTCACTCGGATGAAAAAAAGGATTCATTTTGCTGCAGGGATAAGGGTGGTAGGGGAATAGGCGAAAAGGGGAAAGGGCGATCGTTGATAACTGTGTTATCCTGATGAAAACACTAATGTCGCTTTCCATTTGTTTCATTCGGGGAAGCACTCATTTTAAGAACCAATGGAACACCCAGAATTGTTTCAATTCAGTTTAACGTAATTTCCTTTGTGTGAGTGAAACACTTATGGCTCTTAAAAAATATTCCTTGAAGAAAATTTTCTTTTTGACATTTGAGTAACATGTGTTAGTGCTTCTTGAGTCGATTCTCACTTCAAATCGAGAAGCTTCTGTTAATCCTCAGAATCATGAGAAGCGATCTTTTTGCACCAATGGAATGGTATGAGAATGCTTCTGGACGTTCCTGGACGGTTCTTTTCGTCCAATGGAAAATGGCATAAATGAACTTAAGAATGCGGTTCAGTTGAAGTTAGAGAGATGTCGCCTAGTTCGTCGAAGAAGTACCTATACTTCGAGGCCTCTTTTCCTAGAGTTCACCATGCTCAGGCACTCACAGAAGAAGAGTAATGATCCTTCCTTTGCTTCTTTGTCTTTGCATCATCAACTTAAGTCGGATGAGCTAGTAGTGCGCATCCTCATCATCTGGGTAGGTACCTAAATGAGTTGTGTTCCGTGATAATGCCCATCAACGGAGAGGGCCTGCTAGACTTGAGTAGTCATCCTGTTAGATAGATAGATACATTTAATGGTTTCATTTAAAATCGATTTACAATGTTTGTTATTACATTAAATTTAAGACATGACTTAAAGCCGTCTGCCCGATTTTGACGACGTTTATACAAAAGTTTTTTTTTAAAAGATTCTTCGATTATTGCTTTCCTATATGTGGATGCTTTTTGACAGTATTTATGCAGTTTGTTCCATTCGTTGCCATTCAAAATGTTTCGCATTTCTGATTCTTCTAATGATTCTTTTCCAAAGAATTGAAGTCTGAATTCTTTTAGCACTGGACATCTACCCAAAAAATGATATATGTTCTCCCTTTCACGAAGATTACACAGAGAGCAAATGATTGGTAGATCTTCCCTCTGGGGAATAAAGTTTAATTCCATGATTTCACCTCTGGCCTTAAAGATAGTAGAAATTATATCAATAGAATACCGTTCGTTAAAATAATTATTTTCACATAAATTGTGATCTAGGTCAGCGTAAATTTCTCTGTATACTGAACTTTTAACATGTTCAATGTTGTCAGCGTGTATTTTTTCGTCAACCGCCGCAATTAACTTGTAAAACTTTTCTATCCATTGACAAATGTTTTCGGAGTTTATGTTCAATATCCGCAGAATGAATTGAAGTTGATTTATCATTCTCTGACGTCTCTCCGGGGAGCCAGCAAGTAACACCAAATCATCTGCCTACATCAGAACTTTAATTAAAGTCCCTCCTATCCTAACTCCCCCAGAAATATATTCGTAAATGTCATCTATATACATCACAAAAGCTTGCGGACTGAAATTAAACCCTTGTCTTACACCTGTAAGAGTTTCAAAGAAATTTGGAAGTTGTTTTCTGGCCCAAACTGCTGATGTCGTTCTTTTGTATAGGTTTTCAATAAGTTCTCCAAACTTACTCGATACCCCAACGTTATACAGCTTATAGAAAAGTGCACTTCTGTCCACTGTATGGAAGGCTGCTTTAAGGTCAACAAAGAACACATACAGTTTTTTCTTAGAGCTGATGAAATTTTGTGCTACCGTGTTGAGAATAAAGATTTGGTCTATTGTAGAATAATTCTCTCGGAACCCTGCCTGGTATTCACTAAGAAGCTTTTTTTGTGAAGTCCATTCTTGAAAACGCTTTGCTAAAACTCCCATTAATATTTTCAAAGAAGAGTTTAGGAATGATATACCTCAGTAGTTCTCAGCTTGGTTGGAAAAATCACACTCTGTTGAAAGCTGTGCGGGATGTTTCCTGTTTCAAACATTCGATTAAACTCTATTGTGATCAACTGTAAAAGAGAATTATTTGCATATTTGAAGAATTCAACAGGTATTCCGTCAGTTCCTGGGGCTTTTCTATCTTTGGACTTTTCCAACCAGAATCTTACTTCTTCTTCCGTTATTGGCCTATCTAATATGTCGCGTTTTGTATCCGGCACTGCATACTGAAAGCAAGCCTGGGATATATGGTTGGCTGGATTCAAAATATTTTTGAAATGTTGTTCCAATTGAAAAGCGCTTATGTTTAGCCCTAGATATCCTGTTTTTCTGCAAACGTCTGGCCACATGTTTTTGGAAATCCGGCAAGTTCCTGGCAGGTTTCAAAAGCTTACCTTTCATTATTGGCAGTATTTAGAAAGCTTCGTTGGATTGTGGTATTTTCTTGCTCTAATGGGTTGAAAAAAGAGGTAAAGTTTTTTTTTTTAGATTCGAGTCATGTCCCGACTTTGGGCAGCTAATTCGCCATTTATTTCCCTGTGTCCAGGTACCAAAAATTATTATTTCGGTGTTCTTCATTGTGCTGGCGGTCTTGAGTAACAGTGATAGCTTTCTACTAATTCGGATTTTGTCATCATTCTTTAAGTTTCGTTTCGTTGAGTTGAAATTTGTGCGGACTGCCATAAGTGCTCCATCTTCGTAACTGCTGCTGACTCTAGAACATAGGAGTACATCCCCGCTCGCATTATCTCTTCTTTCTTTTCCATTTTGATTTTGATATCTTTTTCGATAGACATCTCCGTTGTCATTTTTGTTTGACACCGCAACCCGATTGTTGTAGTGTCAAAGCGTAAGCTCCTAACCGCGGCAAGGGGAAATATCTTGTTTTGTATTTTAAGTGGAGTCAGACTGATACAAAAAAAAAAATTTATAATATATATAATGGGACTCCAACACAAAAAAGAACTTCAGGGCTGTAAAACAAAACTTTGCTAAAATGTCCTTCTCCATATTGGTAGAGATTCAGTAATAAGCACAATCATTTCATAATTTTTGTTTTGACTGAAGTATCAAAACCGCCCCTTTGTGACTCCACTGCATTCAACATTCCACTTGAAACCATTCGTACATTACAACTTGTATTTCAGCCACATGTATTGACTGCAGGCAGAAAGGTGGTCTGCTCATCCATGGGTTGGCATAGAACCGTATGTGTTGTCCGAGTTTGACGTGCTTGACATGTGACAGTGATTCATTGAAGAGTTACTGGTTGTTACGTCTCCATGCTCGTGCAAAACATTAGATGCATCTACCCATCCTCCAATGGGTATATTCCATTGGGAATATCCAACCACTTTGAATTACATCGCATAGCAATTAAATTTTTTGGCAATCTCCATGACGTTTGATCACACAACTTGGACCACTGTGTAAATTGGATTATGCATCATTCTGCCTCAACCGCACATACCTACCTACCAACCGATAGTCATGTGTACAAATACAAACATACCAATGGTCTCTTCGTCTCTTTGTTCGATGCCAAATCCATTAATCCACCCGCCTTTATGCTTTATCCGGGTGCTAATTGAAAATCATATGTATATACGTGTATGTTGTCCTTGAAAAATGGTAGAAATTTTCTCATTCCTCTATCATCTCAATGATATCCTTAAAATCCTTTGCTAATACCAGCAGTTAATTCTGAATATATTTTCGTTCGATGCATGTGCAGAGATTTTCTCTATCAAAGTTCATATTCCGTCCTCATATGGCACTATGAAGACTGAGGGGGCAATTTTCCACACACAAATAAGAAAAAAAAAAGTTAAATGAACATCATCCAAAAACCGCATTGTCCTGCAAAGCGGCACTAGCACAACTGGACATGAACAACGATGGCAATGGCAAATGAAAAGTAAACACACGAAATTTTAAATCAGCACATCGCACACACGCATTCAATTTTGTGAGTGTGAGTGTATTCACCATATCGGCAAGGAGGAGCAGTTCCTTTAATATTCTTCTTTCGCCTTGTCCCAGAAACCAGGATAGGCAAAAAAAGGACAATAGGAAGTGAATTTATCAGATTTTTGTGGGCTCAGTGTCCTTTTTGCTCTTCTTTTATTTTTATTGTCGCCAGGGAAATTGTCTGGCTTTTATATTGTGAAGGAGGCATTTATTTGAGGTCCTGTATGTGCATAGACTCGTTTGATATCCTTTTTAATGGCGTCTGCATGTGTTCTTGGACTTTATTTTTATTCAACTCTCCTGGATTGGATGTGTGTGCGATTGTGATGTAATGTCGCTTGGCCTTTTCATCCTGTTATTCTTGTCCCTCAATTTCAGCACTACTTATTTGAGGTATAGAATAACGGTTGTGTTTGTCCAAGCCCCCTCTAATTTGAGATTTAATTTCTTTTGTATAGGAGAATTGGGAGAAGAAGATTTTGCAAATGCCAAGGCATTTGGTTTGGCTAGGGATAAAGGGATACGGGAGTTATGTGAATCATCACCACCTGGACCCGCCAACGGCCATTCTCTTGTTAGGATTTTGGCAAATTCAATTTGGATGTTATTGATATAAATTCGAACGCCTAACGAAAACCGCATTAAAAAGTCGACATCATAATTTGACCGCTGGCTGCACCTTAGAACTTTTGCTGATTACACCGGAATCTTTGTATAGGTAGGTAGGTACCTAGTAACTCAAATTCTTTTCTTCGATTCCTGCACCCCTAACAGTTCTGTTTGGTTTAGCTCGAGGACAATACAAATATTTCTACTTTCAGAACTTTTGTGTGTTGCTGCTCAGGCACCAGGCAATCTTTTAAATAGTAATTAGTTCCTTTTTTTCAATAAAAGGTCGTCAGTGGATCCTTAAACTCGAAAGATTGAAAGTAAAGGTTGTTTTTTGGACCTGTAGTTTTCAATTTCGCAATGCTTTTTTCGGAGTTGGACTTTTTGACAGTTGTCACTTGATTTATTTTAAAGAAACCAATGCTTCACCGTGGTAGAATTGAAGCCGCACGGCCCTAAGAGCACTAAGTATACGAACTGTAAACTGTATCGAAAAGAAATCGGTGCTGACGTCGATTTTTACAAAATTTTGAATATTAAGCTTTTCCGATACTTCCGAGATCGGGCGATTTAACACCGCTGAACTATTTTTTGTGGGGTTTTGTGAAATCACTTGGATACGCAAGATAAGCCCGTAATGATTGCCCCTTGAACGAGAATAATGGACGCATTATTGCGAACATACGACCCTAAATGCAGCAAAAGGTGGTCGAAAAATTGAGCCTACGGCTGGAATTCATTGGAGCCAGCTGCGGCAGCCACTTTTCCGAAATCATTTTTAGAACGTAATGTCAAACCTAAATCTTTATAATAGTGCTGCGAAATATATGCGTCTTATTTCCTTTAGAAAACAGCGTTTTAAAAAAATTATACCCCTTACATACACAATACATATACCTATACATATTGGAATTTAAAAGTTACATTGATACAGTGGGAGCCCCGGGGCCCAGCGCATTTCTTACATCTTTGTCTTTTGAGCTAATGCATCAGGGGACCTACAATTTTCTGCCGGTTCCAAACGGCTAATCCAGGAAGATCTGTTTTGGTTTCTGTTGGAATAGAACTGACTTTTTGTTAGTAGATGATTCTATGGCGTCTTTACTTGAGTATGGTTTAAGGCATATGATTACCGCGGTCGGCTCAGACGAAGTCAAATTTGGTTGTTAATTTTTTATCTGTCTGCAGAATTTAAGGCTTCCAATAAGGTAGCAAATGTTGTTTTCCAAGTTGTCAAGCATCTCTATCTTATTGGGATGTATACTAGCGACTTCGCTGTTATTGTATTACATTGCAGCTTGATATCCCAAGAATGGACTCAAGGAGTCATTGCTCCCAATTTGTCAAACTTCTATGAGATCAACGATCAAACGACCACAACGGGTTGGACCTATTGCTACACCAGCCGTACTGCTGGTCATCAAGAAGCTCTTGAAAGCTCTTTAAGATATTTTTTAAGCTTGTAATTAGTCAACGTTTTCAGAACATTGGAAATAAGGGAAGTGATTGCAATCTGTCGATATTGAGACTGTGAGGAAGATTTGACTTTTTTAGGGATTGGTTGCAAAAGCGGAGTCCTATCCCCTCTTCTATGGAATCTAGTCGTCAATGAACTTCTAGTTGACTTAGAAACTGAGGAATTCAAAGTGATTACATATGCAGATGACGTCTGCATTGCGGTATCTGGCAAACATGCTCAAGTCCTTACGGATCTGATGCAGACCGCTCTAAATAAAATAGTAAAATGGACGGGAAAATGTGATCTAGGGGTCAACCCTCAGAAAACTGAACTCGTTCTCTTCACCAGGAAATACAAAATTCCTCTACTAATAACTCCATCAATTAATGGAATCCCACTTAAACTTTCAAACGAAGCAAAATATCTAGGTATAATCCTAGACAAAAAGCTAAATTGGAAAGCCAATATACAGGAACGAATCAGGAAATCCACCGTTGCCTTACTTTCCTGTAAAAGAGCCATTGGTAATAAATGGGGTTTCTCCCCCCAAATCACCCACTGGCTCTACACCACGGTCATCAGACCAATACTTACATATGGAGTAGTGGTATGGTGGACCCCTCTTGATAAAAGGTCCTACTGCGATAATCTAAGGTCCAACGAACAGCCTGTTTCTGTATAAGCGGATCACTGAGATCAACACCCTCAGCTGCCCTAAATACACTCCTTAACCTCACACCACTAGATATCTTCAGCAAACAAATGGACGCCAGTACAGCCATTCGTATGAGAGCTATCTCCCAATGGACAGTAAATAACATCGGTCACGCTACAATCCTGAATTTATTCGGATCAATCCCTTGCCACTCCGACTACACCAACCCTTTCGGATTTTCTCAGATAGTCAAGCAGACCTCAAACCACTCGGCGCTGTTTCCACGAACTCAGTAACCACCCTTAACTGTCGTCTATCTCTTAAGGAAATGGCTGATTAGTTTAATATTCACCTCATTTAGGTGCCGGGGCACGGAGATATCATGGGTAACTGCAAAGCCGATGAACTCGCTAGAAAAGGAACCGTTCTACCGATCTCAACCAGCAGGTTGAATATTGGTATACCAATCGCTACATATGCACTCTTATGCTAAAGCAAAAGGCAATGAATAGGACAAATAATAAGTGGAACATTATCACCACGTGTGTGGCAGCAAAACAGATAATGGCCGGGACTATATCCAAAACGCACCAGACATTTTGTTATTCATAACCAGATTGTACTTAAGCTCCGTAATCAATGTCATCACCGGACATTGTCTGATAGGAAGACACGCCATAAGAATCGGCGTTTCCTCTAATGACTTCTGCAGAAGTTGCTTAGATGAGGAGGAGGAGGAGACAATCCCACACCTCCTCTGCTCATGTCCTGCACTCTCCTTTAAAAGGAAACGGCATCTAGGAAAATATTTTCTTGATGATCCAAGCGATCTGGCGAACACAGATCCCCTGCATCTGCTGCGCTTTATCAAAAGCTCCAAATGGTTTTGTTAAGTGATGTACTCCCTCGCACAGTTTTTATGGTACGACAATGAACCTAATATTGGTCTAAGTGTGTCAGTTGTATTCCTGACAGCCATTTTAACCTAACCTAACCATGCAGGTTGCAAGCTTTCCTGGTCTGCTTAAGATTTTCGGTTTGGGCTGGCGGCTGGCCTTATAACATCGGAAGCTTACTTCTCAAGCCTTTATAGCTTGCTTACAGTTCCAACTAACCGTGCATTTTTCTAGGGCTTGATACATTTCGCGTTATTCGGTATATAATTTCCACATCCCAAAATAACAAAATTTGTTATCATTATCTTTGCTATAGTCTTCATCACTATCGAGGAAGCTTGGTTACCAACTATAGTTTTAAGGGAAACTGTTGAGACCGTCTCAATCGGATTTCGCGTGTTGCCAAACGGGTTTCTTTGGGACTTATTCTTTGACCGGACCGTTTGGGTCGAGAATGCAGATATAACACCATGATTTTATGTGCCTAAAGGAAATTAAGGGTTATCCACTTTGCGGTTTCAAAAGTATAGGACTGGAATTCGACATCCGTCAAACTAAGTTGTTAAACCAATTTTTTTTTTTCAGTTGAAAGTCTGTAATTTACGAAAATCTATCGATTAACTATCGCACATCGCATAAAAATTGTTTAAACCTACTACAAAAATGCTACACAGCAACTCCAGCGAATATGGCTTTGTTGCAAGAGGCATTTCCTGGCCGCGATATCAGCTGGCCACCAAGATCATGCGATTTGACACCGCTGGACTTTTTTTGTGAGGCTACGCGAAGGACCTTGTTTATGCGCAGATAAACCTTTAACTTTTGAGCACTTAAAAGCCAACATTCGTCAAGTAATGGCTGAGATACTGCCCAATATGTGTCAAAAAGCGGTCGAAAATTTCCTCAAAGGAATTGATGCTTCCAACAATTCGCGTGGTGGTCCTTTAAATGATATAGTTGTAGTGTTTCACCCAGAATGTCAACGTTCAAACTTTTATTATGTGTTTTATTAACGTTTACTTTTGAAACCGCAAAATGGATAACACTTTATAATACGCTTAGTCTAGTTATCAGGGTCAGAGGTAAGAAACAAGATTTTGGTGTTTTCAGCTTGGCCATTTACGTCGGGTATTCAACTTGTCTACAAGCTGAGTTAGATGGTTCAACTGAACATTGAAATCGCCCGTAATGACAAGTTCAGTGCGAGGATACAAGGAGACAATTCATTGTATGAAGACAGACATCAAAGCATTAATTTCGCGAGAAGTTAAGTTTGTGTCTAGGTGCGGACTGCCATGTGTTTGTTTTCCGAAAACTTTAACCACATGAAACTAAAAAAGAATTGCAACAAGGACCATACCATGTTTGGAATTGTAGGGCCACATCATTTTATAGATAGCGGGCCCATATGATGAGAAGAAAGTAGTGGTAAAAAGTTATATTCACGAAGGTTGAATTCAAATGGATGGAAATCATGTCCAACTTGAGTTTCGACAATTGCCGAAGCAGCTGGCTTGTATTAGAACAGTGTTTAGGCTTGCAGACAGAAAATTTGCACTAAGGCCACGAATGTTGCTTTAGTCAACTCTAAACTTCTCTATTAAATTTCATATCTTGCCCTAATACCTCTCGTGTCTTTTAAATTTTTTATGTAAACAACAACAGGCCTCAAGCTTATCATTACACTACCAATTAGTGTGCTGGTTCGAATGCTTAGTTTTATGCGGCTGAATTGTTTACTATCATCATAAATTACACTCTTACCTCTCGGAGTTACAACTGTGTTGGGATTGGGATACTTCCTCTTTGAAGGTCCTCGCCATACGCACACAAACTGAGCTCAAATCAAATATGTATTCACCTGTTTTAATGACTCCACATTTTTCATAATAAACTACTCGATTAGTGCAACAAACATATCATCGCTTCCACTTTTTCCAATAGAACTTAATCCTTCCTAATTCAATTAATCCCAATAAAACACTCGGGCACCCCACTTTCACAGTCACGCCACACTGTTTTATAACCACTCGCCCAGAGTGTTAATTTTTTTTTTTTTTTGTTTATAAGGAAGTCTTTCCATGCAAGTGGCCATTAAACCATAAAATACGGAATTGAAAACACCCATCTAAGCCAAGCGTCCATCCGTACCACTTAGCCAATAAAATTAAGTTTATTACTTAATTGCTCTGAACAAACCACAATCAAATTCAAGGCGATTGCGCGTGGGCCCAGAACTGGGTTTCGCCAATTGAATTCGCATTTAATCGCGCCTCAATCATCGGCACCATCGTCATCATCTTCAACATGCGAGTAATCAAGTCGAGGAAGGTAGCTGCCGGTTTCTTACTGCATAAAAAATGTGGAATTCGCAATGGTCCTCAATTTGCCAAAGCTATCTCAATCTTTGCATGCCTAGATATGAGATGTCTCTATGCTGAGGGTGAGCTCCTACGCACATTGTTCATAGAGATGGAAGACACACGTATATTTTCAGTGTCTAAGAACCAGTGATTCACTCGCAGCCGTCATAATCAGAATCAAAAGCATCTATAGGCACAGTCCGGATTGACCGAGAGGAATGGTCCGCACCATCTCTCATGTGTGTAATGCATGAAAAGGTAAGTTGACGGTGCTGCCTTAACTGATGATGATATGCAGGGAGCAACTAGATATCCAGTTGCTCAAGCAGAAAATCAATTTGCCTGCTGGTATATCTGTAGGCATCGCTCTAGGCGCGCTGGAGACTAGTGTGTAAGAGCATACGAGATCACTTCCTGAGATCATGTAAATTAATCATGTCATATGTTGTATTATGAACGCCTAATGTGGCTGGAAGGCTCCTTACAAAAAAGTGCTCTGCTTTTTGCACACGAATCTTTTTAATCTCGTCGAGCGTGTGGAGTGCTTCAGACAGGGTTGCCATTTGTCTTTGGTGTGCTTTCAAAGATGTAAGACTCTCAAGACTGCTTTCAGATTCAATCACAGTCTTATGGTAGACTTAACGAAACAGCTCATTTGAAATAATAAAATCTGATGTGGCTACCATGGTGGAACTCCGGCAAGGAAATAAGTCTATGCAATGTGACATAAATCTAATTACGCTATGTCCAAAAGGCCAATGGCTAAAAACAGAGTTGGGGCTTGGCGATTTGACGGCGTTAATAAAAAATAAAGAAGTCGCACATGCGGCTTTATTTTTCTGGTAGTTCGTGTCAGCGCCAAGATGTTAAACTGGTTCCTGCAGAGCAACACATGTGAGATGACACTCTTGCTGCTATTTTACGGTCGTCTAGTGGATAAAATTGGATTATGAATTGTGTGATGCCGGGCTTGGTTGTGGCAAGCTGTACGTACATATATCATGTAATGGAGTCATGGGTGTTGTTGGTTTCAGTTGTGCACGGATGAGATGACAGGAATGACGTTATGAAGTAAGTTGAAGGATTAATAAGTGCGGTCCAGCCCATAGACATTACGAGAACGAAAGCAACATGATAACAAAGGTATATTCAATACCTGTATTTGTATAACGCGATGAAACGGTTTGATTTTTGATTAAAGGTCCGGACACATCGTCAAATTGGCATACCTACACCTTGCTAATGAGACGATGCTGTTTTACAGTCTTCTTGAAAGCTATTTTACATTCGTGTTTGTAAGCGATCGATTTGTTTGTTGTAAGAGCATAAAAGAAGTTAACTTTAGGAGACTCTGAAAACGCAAATAGTTTTTCTCACACTCTCAGGAGTTCGCCTTTTATTTTATCGAACTGAAAATGGTAGACAAAAGCTATGGTAAATCAAAAGGAAGGAGACACACCTACGGCAACACCAGTCAAAAGCTTTGGAGATTGAACAGGAGCAAATAAGCCTAGTGGAAAGCTTTGGTGGATGAGCAGGAGCTAATGTAGCCACCACCACCGGTGCGGCGGCATGAAACATGTCACTATCGCCGGATTAACCTCAACGTGGCCCTAGGCAACCATCAATTTGGGGGCCCTTTTCTTACGTCTGTTCCATTCTTTTTTCGATTAAAATAAATAAAGCTTTCATTAAATTTTATTGTCTAAACGTAATAATATCAATAAAGTTACCATCTACATTCAAAACATGTTTTTTTCTAAATTTTTTTCGGCAAATCCATCAATTATATCATCAATATCAATTTTCTGCAATAAATCTGACTCAATGAAAAGTAAAGCTAGCATGTCTAGTCGCTCTTGTCGCGTTGTAGCACTTTTAGCATCCTTGATTTTTTTAATTGCGAGAAGGATCGTTGGCAGAACAATTTGTGATCATCAATGTTAAAAATATCCGAAGAGCTATTTCTGTGTTAGGAAATACATTGGTTAATTGATCAGTGTATCTGGAGTTCGCGTAACTTTGGAATTGTTTCATTTCAATGAAAAATTCTTCCAAATCTCTAGAACAGAAACGAACTAAATCTCTTTGAAACTTCCATATAAACTTTCGCATTTCGTTTGATTTCACTGTGAAGATTGTCGATGGTTTCGAGGAAACCTTTTGTCCTAAACTCATCGCGAGGCGAAACTTCTACTTCTGGAGCATTTCCGTCATTAGGTTGTTTTTTCTACGACGAGTACGTTTTACGATTTTTGCATAGCCTACACCCGGTAATTGCTTTGTTTTTCCTCGAAATCATTGAACTTTTCACGGAATGAAACTAAACTCTCTTCTAACGATCCGAACAAAAAAGCACAAGTTTGCGAATCTGCTTTTCCACTTTGCAATGACTTACTCACTGGACGCGTAGCAGTCAAAATAGAGTTCAATAAAATCAACATGAAACCAAATTCAAATTTTTGCTTTTTATTCGCGATACACGTCGCCACATAACGAGTATCAGTATTTTGTGATTCATCATCAGCAATGATTTCTAGAGCTTCTAATATGATATCAAATGAATCGTAAACTGCATTCGTCGCATTCGAATGTGCTTCCCAGTGTGTAGTTGACAATGTCTTCAAAGTTTTCTCTTTGTTTATTTTATTTTTTAATACGCTCCAACGATAAAAAAATCTACTGCATAAAAACAGCACTTCAGAGCATGCTCTCCAATCAAATTAAGGTTGGTCGAATTTTGACATGTGGATGGCCCATGTTCAATCCAAATTTTCCTGGATCGTTGGATCGAACGCAACGGTTGGAAATTTCTACAACTTGATTCTTATGCACACTTTCGCCCACAAGCAATTGGTTTAAAGATTCAGGTGTTGAGCGGACTGGATCATCGTCCAATTCAGGATTAGTTGCAAGTCCTTGACTGCCTGATGAATTAGGTGTCATACGTTCCGATGAAAATAATTGTAGAGTTTTGGATCTTTTTCTAACACTGCGCTTGTTCGTGATCGTTTTTCTTCGGCAACCTTTCTTTTTTGCGCACCACTTAAATATGAACGACACATTTTTTAACACAATAACAACTTAAGACGCTAACGATAGTTTGAGTATTTACTAGTGTATTGCACTAAAACTATCGCTGCCGAAAAACGATGGTCTCACTACGGTAAAGAAAAAAACGAGGACTTTTACGTGATAGTAACAAGGCTATTTCATTCACTTATTCACTTATGTAATTGTTTCTTTTTTATTATTCAATATACTCTCCTCTTACTTCGATACACTTCTTTGTACCCTCATACAATTTGTCAAATGTGTCGGAAATGTCCTTTTTAGGAACCTTGTCTAGATCGTCGGTCTTCGCATTGTGAATGCGGTCAATTGAGTCTTATTTATTTGAGTAAAATTTATTTTCAGTTCTGATTATATTTTTCTTTCACTCTCTAGAATTTTATGTTTGTTAGCAAATTTTTAGAAGTCTTTAGGGGCCCCTTAAATTGGGGGCCCCAGGAAACTGCATATTCTGCTTACTTGTTAATCCAGCTCTGCATGCAATAACTCTGCAAGAGCAAATATGGCTTTTTCGTGGATGAGAAGAAGTATTAATAATAAGAATATACGAGCTGAAGAGACATAGGGCTCACGGCGCGGCGGTATGTAACACGCCATCAGACAGTGTTACTGATGTGTCAACAGAGTTCCTAAAAGACACGAGGTACTGCAAGTAAATTGGCCTATGTGAAGGCTCTTTCACGGCCAGGCTAGATTCTTCCTCTTAATGTTAACTCTACAGTGAACTTTAAAAAAGTACCACATGTGCTGCTCTTGCATCAAATATGTTCTTTGAAAGTCCTATTCAGCACTATAAGCTTTAATTAAAAATTATCTGAGGCGTTTTCTCTGTGCCATGAACATTCAGGAAGCATTAATCATCCCACCATATAAGCCACGGAGTAAATCACATACCAACGCACAAGAAGCTTCCCCTTCATGCAAAACCTTACAACAATCAATTATTTTGAAATTCAAATGACAACAATCTGTGTGTTAAGAAGCAAAAGGCAATTATCTTGTATTTTCGCAATTCATTGTGATTATACGCCTGTCAGCAGGAATCATCTCCAAACGCACTTATCCTCAAAGGCAAAGGCACTTTAATCTACAAATGCAAACTTAATCCCGGAAAGTGCATATTACTCGCACCATGTTGCATCATTTTTCAAACACGAAACCAAAGCCGGCATTGTCAACTTCGAACAAGCTCTCAGATACCACATCAAAGGCCACACCAGTCGCAAGGCAGAGCATATCTTTGAACTGCAAACTAGAAACGGAGTGGAGGCGGCGGGCGGCGGCATGGCGTGTAGTAAAAATCGCCTTCCAAAGTATCGAAAATAACAAGCGACGACATTCCGCGATTCGCGCGCCCCTTTCTTTGATATTTTTTCGGCTAATTATCTCATTTGCTGAAAATCAAATAATTTTGCATTTGACTGTATTTGTCGCCATAAATAGCAAAGGCGATTGTGTGGCGGCTGTGGCGGTGGCGGTTGGGATGTTGCAGTGGCAATAGTACCGCCCCAAGTCTTGAGTGAGGAGCTCTATGACGGCAGATCATGGATAGCAAAGACCTACGCATAGAAAGCCGGTCGATGATGGTGCGTCAGTCGGTCGGTCGTAATCCTATATCTGAAGAGAGCTCAGTGTCAACTGAAAGCTAAAAAAAAAACATCCGCGAAATGTTCTTTTGGAACGAAAATAAATGCTAGTGCTACAAAAGTGATCTTTGTGACCATTCATCCGTCCAACAACAGCGACATCGTCGTCGACGAGGGATTTATTTTTAGGGATATTTCTGATACAGCAATAGATACATCATAAATAATTGTTCGAGGGTTTGGTTTTGCTTGCTTTTTGGAGGCTGTGGTGATTATGACAACTGTCTTGATTTGTATGGAGACTCTGGAGAGACACTATATCCACTTTCTTTGATATCCGAGTGGCTATAAAAGAGTACGGCGTGTCCGGATTTTAAACAGATGTTGAGCAGATGAAAGGGGAAGGAGTTTCACTTTGGAGTGTTTTATGTTTTCGATGACAAATTGAGGAGGAAAATTACTTTTAATTAAAATTCCATTCGTGGTCTGGTTTGATCTATGTTTTCTTGTGATGTCTGTTTTAAGGATGGTTACTCAAAACATAAATCTTGAAAATAAGTCAATCTAAGTCTGATAAGTCAACGGAAACAGTTTCTCACCTTGGGATTTGATGCATTTCGAGCGAAGATCGTACCTACTTTTCCTTTATTCTGCAAAAAGAGAACAAATCCAATTCAATCATGGCAAAAATTTTGCCAAATTGGTTGATATTAAGGGTTCATATCAGATGAAAGGTGGAATGGAATTATTAAGCAGTAGAATGGAACACTGGCGGTGTTGAGGCTAAGCAGTCATTTTAAGTAACATATAAAGGGTCATTTGTAAGACGATTTAAAGTTGGTAGCGCTCGCACTCAACACCTGTCACGCACAGCTTTATGTGTCAAAATAGGTTCGTTCATTGAACTTTACACTAAGCTGACCTAGATTTGGTTGACAGCCCTATTTAAAGTCAAAAAAACCTGGGTTTTCGGTTCTCGAAAAGCGATAAACCACAAAATCACCACACATCACCCGACATTTGAAGAAAAACACATACGATTTGACCTTCATGCTCATTATACCAGTACTCGCTCCAGTAAAAACCTATGACTGCTTCAGGGTGATTTGAAGTCAAAGCCAGGGCTTAGAAAACACTTAGTTTATAAAAAAAAAAAAAAAAACCATTTGTTGCAACCACAGAACAAACCCAAATAATATAACCACAAATCACTGACATTTGAAGGAAAACACATAACATTCGTTACCTGAAATGGCCTCAGTAAAAACATAGGACTGCTTCAGGGTGAGTGACCACAGGGCAAACACAGGGCTTCAGACCAATAAGACTATCCTCCTTTCTACTTAAGACTCTAGAAAGACTTATAGTAACACATATCCGAGCGAAACTGAATAATAATGTGATCTCTACAGCCCAACATGCATTTATAAAGGGCAAATCAGTTGAGACTGCACTTCATGAAGTAGTCGGAACCATTGAACAGTCAATCCAATATAAAGAGTTCATTGGCATTGAGTTCCATTGATATCGAGCCAACGCAACGCTAGCAAACTGGATCGACTCCATGCTCCAAACGAGAATAGTAATAAGGCTGAAATGGGTGCAAGCACCCTAAAAGTCTTGAACTTGTAGAGGCACACCAAAAGGAGGAGTGTTATACCCGCTACGAATAAAAGCCGTAGCCTGGATGTATACAGTATACATTCATAAGACCAATCTTCACATATGCCTGTCTGGTCTGGTGGCCACCATTAGAGAAGGCTTCAAACCTTAAGATAACGACCAAAATCCAAAGGCTTGCATGCATTGGATCAACTAGTGTCATGAGAACAACACCAACTGCAGCTCTGGAAACCTTGCTGTCGCTAGCCCCCGTAGATCTTTTTACTAAGGAGATGGCGGCCAAAAGCGCACTGCGACTTAAACAATGCCACAATTGAGAACAGGCATTTCAGGCCATAGAACCATCATGAACCATACAGATATAGACATTCAAACAGACTATACCCCCCCCCCCCCCCCCCCGCATATTGATTTCAATCCAGTGGCCCTAACAGTCTTTCCGACAAGAGAAAGCTGGGAGGAAAAAGGGTTATAATAAGAAATCACATTTCCGTCTTCACGGATGGTTCCAAAACGGACGAAGGGGTAGGATCAGGGGGTAGGATCAGGTATCTTCTCAGATTACCCTACCATGAATAGATCTTCCCGACTTCTGCAGTGTCTTTCAAGCAGAAGTACTTGCAGTGTGCGAAGTCGCGAAGCACCTTGCTACGCAAAACTTGATGAACAAAAATATTGACATCTTCATTGACAGTCAGGCGGCCCTTAAAGCTATCTCATCCATTATCACAAAATCCAGACTAGTAGACAGCACTGTCGCAGTAATCTTAGACTGCTCAGCGAAACAAACACAGTTAGTTTATCCTGGGTTCCAGGACATCGTGACATAATCGGTAATGAAATGGCGGATAAGCTGGCTAAAATCGGGTCAGCACTCGATTCCAGAAAAACGAACACCTCTAACGCCACTTGAGCAAAAAAACAAAAAAACAGAATCAAACATAGTTTTCTAAAAACCGCCAATGACAGGTGGTCATCTTTAGAAACATGCCGAGTCTCCAGAAACCTTTGGGCAGATATTTCCAAGAAAAAAACACAGAATTTTTACTCCAGCTTAGCAGACCTCGGCTCTCTCTGTTGATTGGCATTCTCACGGGCCACAACTCGTTGGGTATTCACATGATGAGAATAGGCATTTGAACATCCCACTAATGTAGAGGATGCCAAGATGAAGAGGCAGAGGAAGGATCATTCCACTTCCTCTGTGAGTGTCCTAGCTTCGCCCACACTCTGAAAAAAACCTCGGAGAATATACTTCTTCGACGAACTGGGCGACATCTCTAACCTCCCATTGAGCAACGTTCTGAAATTGACTCAGGGCTCCAACTGGTTCAGTGGGGGTTCCCTACCCCAATAAACCAATCACCAGCCCAACCCTCTACCTCTCCAATCCTCCCACCTCCTAATCCTCTGATTTTCTCGGGGAGCACAATGGATCCTTGAGATCCGAGTGAGGCGCTGCCACTTGAGTCTGCACCATTCAACCTAACCTAAGCACAGGGCTTCAATGAAGAAATTAGATATTGGTTGAATGTTTGCCATTTACGATAGTGGATCGCTTAACAATCGAACAACGCACTGAAAGCTTATTGGTTCGATATTTCCATTTAAAAAGAAGCGGTTTCTGGCACAATTTGCGCTGGAACTTCCACAGGCCATAAGCTCCGTTACGAAGAATGGCTGGATAAGGACAAATGTAAGTGTTTGCAATGGCAGCCAACTGTTGGCTCTACTCGAGCATAACTCTATTTCGAAAGTGATCAAGAAATGAAAGATCTGTCTGAATGCCGTGAACAATTTAGTTCTTTGGATCTCGTTTGGGTTCAACCTTTCACTTTGTAAATAAAAGCTTCAACGGCCTTGACAAGAGGTGACCTTAGATAGCGTTCTCAAGACCTGAACAAGTGCTTGGGCTTCCTTTAACGAGTGGGACCGTATATACGACTATTTTTCACATCTCTCCAAGTTTGCTCGTGGAGTTACGTTGCGTTTGACCTGGGAGTTCGGGGCCTTGGTTCTTGAAAAAATGCTTTTTCAAAGGTCTCGTCGGTCGTTAGGAGCTGGCAAACCCTCTGAGAGTAATCAACCTGCCACACAAAGCGCTTTCTTACTTAGCCATTCTCCATTCAGTTGGTAAAAAATGTGTCATTGTTCCTTACGTTCCCCACAGGATATGGTTGAGAGAAATGCTCTGGGCCTCGGGACTCCTCGAGCCTTTTTTCATCCCATTCATTTTATATATTCATGTCTGTCTTTGGTTCCAGCCCAGCCTTGAATTGCCGTCAGTTTGAAATACGACCGTTATCCAGATTATCTATTTTGTTCGGAATAGAAAATAATGATCACCCCAGAAGATTTCGAAAACCCCACACGATTAGAAATCCTTTCTGCCTCGTAAGTAGGTTCTTAAAACCAGCCATCAAAATACGTAATTAGTTCGTTTTGTAAGCCATTTTTATACGCTCTCCACTTAAGCAATTGTTATCCGACCATAAATCTGCATTTTTATCGATCATACCAACAGTCCATTAAAACTCTTGTGGTGGTGGTCTAAACCGTACTTTCCACTTAACTTTTTCCCAAACACTTCCTTGAACCACAAGCCAATTTTCTAAAGCATCAACCTACAGCGACACCCATAAAAATACCCTAAGCCTTCCCAGTCAGTACCTAGAAAGCATTTAAAGGCAAAAATAACAACAACAACAACAACAACAAAAAAATCTCTGCACCCCATAAAAGAAAAATTATCTAAGTTGTTTGACATAGTCGTAAACTTGATAGGTGTGAACGGATCTTAGATGGTTTTGGTCACGGATAATAAAAAAATTATTAATATAACATGTTCCGCTGTCTGTTTTGATATCGCCTACGTTCGATTGAAGAAGGAGTGGGTTCCGGACACGATCAACCAGATCTGACCGCGCCGCCACACTCGTTGTAATTTCCAAAAACAAAACAACAAAACAAATCCCATAACAGAAACCAGTCACAAAAAACTAGGAACGGTCCCGCTGGCGGTTTTGATGTGTAATGCACTCTCTTTCTCTGGCATGTGGATGCACAACTTAAATTGATTAGATTGCGAGTTGCGACCCGCTTGCGCCTTTTGTAATTCATAAATCTTCTATTCGAATCACCTTCATTGACGAATTCGATGATAAAGTTTATGCTGATGAGGATGGGGTGATGGTCGATCGGATATTATGATGATCGTGGTTGTTGTTGTCGTCGTGTCGGATGACATGGAAAAGATTTTGTTTCGATTAAACAACAATAACAAGCTTTATCGTTTTGGATCGTGTTTTATGTGGTCGGATATTGTTGGTGTTTGGGTTTGGTTTGCTCTTTAATGTTGACCTCTTCGCTTAGAATAAAGCAACAGTTATGAAAGTGGTTGTTAAAGTCTTACTAAATTGATTCTATGTTCTAGGGGCCGGGCTTTTTCATTTTATTTTTCTTTGTTCGTGCTTTTATCCCGTGTTCTTACAAATTGATATCGGAAAAATCGAATCGATGGAATGTTTTTTGGTAACCCGAGGAGGAATGAGAGTAATTTTTTATTAGGGGCCTATTAGTTCATGAAAATGATGCCAGTAAGGTCGCATCATCGACCTTCGATTTCGGTATCTGGATTGCTTGCAAATATTCGGTGTAGAAGGTGTATGTACGGAATATCCACTGCACCTAAAAAAATAACTCAAAACTATTAAAAATATATAATATATTAGATTTTGGGAACCTATGGGAAGGATCTAGTTCGAAGGGGAATCGATATCATCCTTTCCGAAGAGCTCTTTTGCAGCGTTTTTGCAATTTCGAAGTCTTGTGTTCATTGGATCAAAGTCTCTTTGATGATGTCAATCAGGTTTAGAGTGGCATTGTGGTTTTTGTTCTGCAACAAACAGGGTGGATGCTGGATTCAGTATATGCTAGGCCATGTACTATAGGTGAATTGATCACTTCCAGTGAAGGCAGTTAAAACTTCCCACCAATGCTAGCACTGCAAAAGCATCCTCTAAGTTGACACCCACCGGAATTTTTTTTTTTTTTTTGGCCTTGAGGCACCTGATTAGAAGACTTATGGTCATCCTGTGTAGCTTAGCGTTCCACCACGGAACCTTAGATCTATTCGGCATTGGACTAGTTGGACAGCTCCAAGCTTTTAGTAATGGTTCAAATTACGTCAAGATCGGCGTCCTCTACTTTCTGATTTGTTGAGAGCCTAGGTAGAGATTTGAAAAATTGCCGAGCTCATCATTGAAAAGTGTCCAGTTGTTTTTTTTGGAATTCTCTGTTACTAAACTCTATAGGCATAACATTTGTTGCATGGAATATACTTGCAGTCCCATAATGACAGGTCCGGCAGAACTTTCCAGTTAGTAATTTCTTTGGAATGACTTCCTGTCTTCAAGGCGTAACACGGGTTGGTCTATTGCCGAAAAAATAGCGTCTAAATGAGAGGACGGGATGAAGCTAAAAAATGCTTGTCTAGCATGCTGCATTTTGATAAGATTTACGAGTGTAACTTTAAAACAGAAATTTTTCGTTTTTGGTTGATTTGGGGAACACAACTTTCTCGAAAAATATTTTTTCGAACATCCATTGGCAACTTACAGCAGCCCTTAACAGCCGATCATCTCTTAGGGAGAAGTCAGAGTAGTTTATCATTCACCTGTGCTGGCTGCCGCTCATATGAAACATTCCAGGAAACTGAAAAGCAGATGAACTCGCAAGAAACGGAACACTTCTGCCCTTCACACCGAAAACGGAGGGTATCGCCATATAAACTTTTGCTAAAGTAGGACACATACTAGAAAACTTATCACAGATAGTCAAGCAGTTTAACGTGTAAGGCAAAAAAACAAATCTGCGGCCAAATCTAGATCTTAAGCGGTCGAACAGCTTAATCTCTCTAAACAGAAAACATATTAGTGCGACGAAAATTGTCATTACAGGACACTGTCTCATTGGAAGACATGCTGCAAATCTAGGTGTCGCCTCAAACGATTTTTGCAGAAGCTGCGTATGGATGAGGGGGAGAAGGAGACTATTCCGCACCTTCTCTGTTCATGCCCTGCTTTAGCTCACAAACGTATGATACATTCGGTTCGTTTTTCCTTAAAGGCCCTAGAGTTCTTACTCACATTGACGCCCAGCGTCTCTTCCGATAAAGCCCAAAATGGTTCCACTAGGATGAGGATACATAAGATCCACTGTGGTACCACAATGGGCCTAGCGGGCCCAAGTGTGTTAGCTGAGCTGACAGCAACTTTTACATAACCTTACCAATTGGCAACATTTTTTTTTAGAAATGAGGTAGCTAGGTTATTAAAGGGTGTTTTTTTTTAGAGGTATAGAACTTTTAAATGGAATAAAACAAAGATGAATTTTTTTTATTGATATGAAATTTACATTATTCAGAAGACAATCTTCCTGCATGATAATTTAAATATTATTTCTGGCATATGACCGCCACGGCTGGCTCGGATGTAATCTTCCATAAAGTGGATGGACATATATCCAATTCCTGGTGCACGTTGGCGGATAGACTGATTCGGGTCTTCCTCTACTACAGCAGCAATGACTTCTTCTGTACGACGCGACGTCTCTGTGGAGTAAACGTGTTGCGAAAACTTTCAATAGTTAATCGAATTAATTGCTCTGATGGACGATTATGTTGACCGTAAAATGGACGTAGTGCGCGATACGTATTTCGAACAGAACTATGATTTTCAAAATAAATTTGCACAATTTGGAAGCGTTGTTCAGGCGTCAGTCTATTCATGTTGAAATGCCAAACCGAACTTAACATAAATCACTTGTCAGCTGACACTTGACAAAATGGCCGCCAGTTAAAAAAGTGTTGCCAACTTAAAGTTCTATACCTCTAAAAAAAAAAACACCAGATAGATGCTGAAATCAACTCTCATTTTCACCCCAATAACATCGATTTTGGCATCCGTTGCGTGATGGTTAGCATGCATGCCTGTTACCCGGGAGGTTCGTGGTTCGAGTCCCAAAAGAAGTTTGAAGTAAATTCATTGCCATGAAAAGCACTTTCTCGATTAGACGTTCAGAACCAGCAGAATCCCGTAGGTCCCCTCCATTCCCTCACAAGGCATGCTTCTCAGAAATGCATTAGGCCTCGGGGCATCCTGTTCTGTTGCGCCGCCCTAATTTAGTATAGTTTTTTTTATATTATTGATTGAAAACTTTCGACACAGCCTGCAAAGGCTAGAAAAAGTCTTTAGTTCAAAGATCTCCACTAGATCTACACTGCTTTCCAAATGAACACATGATTGTGTATGTGCCTTGCTATTAATAAATACTTTTAACTTATTCTTGTTAGAGATGGGCAATTATTATTATTCGACTCATTTCACTGCTGCGTAAAGTGATTTTTCCAATAATTTATTGTTTTTTCCACTTAAAACAATTTAAAAAAATAGCCCACAAATCATAACCCAAATAATTCCTGAATCATGCAGGCAAAACTCACTGATTCTATTCAATGCAATTAATTGAATCATCATGTCTGACATAATTTCGAGTAAACACAGTACTGGCTCTGTCTGGGAAAAGAATGCTTGGCAAAAATCTGAATTCAAATTAAAGCCAAATGTATAAAAAGTGAGCTTTTAATTCGGTCAATTTACAATGATAAACAACTTGTGATGGCTTTCAAGTGGCCCTGCATATCCAATAATACCATGAGCCATCTGGAAATCGATGAGAAAAAATATTGTTTTTTCATATCACGTTGTGCGTGTCAGTCGGGAATGTTTGATTCTCGGGAAACATTCATTGATTCAGTCATGTGATTCATTTTGCATGTGTATATCTTGAGAAATGTTCTGGACATATTCTTAGAATTTGTCTTAATCAAGCAAATGAATGGAGGAATATTTTTTTTTTCAATTAAAAGAGTAAAACAAAAATACGCTAAATCCGCTTTGCAAGTAGCTGGATAAGATCAACACAGGGCACTATGCCACACAAAAAGTGGAAATAATTTCTTCATCTTCAACGCATCATTGAGCTCTCTATAGATACAGTTGAGAAAATTCCATCGAGGTTTGTTTGAACGGTCGGTATAATCTGAGCGACAGGGTGTTTAAAGTTAAAACGTTCGTTTTTGGTGCTTCGTTGTTGATTTGAAAATTGAAAAACATTAGAATCATTTCAACAAATGAACGATGCTCACACTCAAATAAATGCAATAGTAAAAAGTTCATCTGCACTTACGAATAGATAAATATCATTCAACGCGATGCGTCGGCGACCAAGGAGAAATCATAAAAATTCTGAAACCGCATTCAACTTCAATTTAGTTAACTTTTGGTGGAAAGAGTTCACAGCTCAAATTTCGACGACATCACTTAAGCGGTATAAAGATTAAAAAATACTTCGACTTCGAACTACTTGGCTTAATGCAATGGTAAACGCTCCTGTGACGTTGGCTTCTTGTGAGCAGTCATTCACAAAACTTTTTTTTTATATTTCTCATTTATTTGCGTACAACCATGGGCGTGAGAGGTAACATTAAAAAAGTCACCAATTTTTCGATTTCAAAACCAAAATTAAAATAATTTGTAAATCGTTGTAAGACAATAAAATAATTTTTAGCAAGTCTGCCTGTTACACGGAAGGTCTGTGTATCAAATCCCAACAGAAACCAAAAATTGTTTTTCCATGGATATTTATCACTTTTCGAGAGGATTTGGCAAGTCCAAGCAAATTCATTGTCATAAAAAGCACTTTCTCGATTAGCACTTCAAAGCTCGCAGAATATTGTAGGTCTACTCCATAACCTCACGTGGTTGTTTCCGGGACTCCCCGCTCTGTTGTCCATCCTTTGCATGCATTTTTGCTGAAAAAAATTAATCTGTAGGTTGGTATAATCATAATCAATAAAAATGATGAAGACACCGTCCTAAGAGCTTTGAAATAATTCGAAAGGTCAAAGGCATCAGTCATCACACCGATCTCCTCCTTGATCGTAAAAAAAACTAAACATTATTTTTTTATTTAATTTTGTTACATACGAGTACTTCTCTATGTTTTTTTAATTTATTCAGTGGTTTTCCTTATTATAACAAGGACTATTGGTTGTTATCTAACTCCTCCATACAAGCTCCAAACAAAGACTATTCGACTCAGGGCCACCTAAGCTTGTCCATCATCTGGTCAAGTGCTCCTTAAACATCTTTGCGCCTACTCGACAGGGTACAGAATAGAGCGTTAAGGTGATAGTTCAATTATCGTATTGATCAATTCTCTTGAACATCTTTGAAACATTACCTGTCTCTAATCTATTTTATAGGGTTTTCTACAAACAGTGATCTATTTAAATACTCAGTTGGATTCCTCTTCAAGCCAATGAAATCGAAACACGCGTCTTGATAGAAATGTTTATCAATTTCATCTCCAGCCCAACAGTCGAGCAGACAAGTATCTATACAGATATTCATATTTATGAGGCACTACCCGTATTTGGAATGCTCTACCCGACTGTGTATTTCTGAATGATTGCAACTTACAAGACTTCAAAAGAAATGTGCATCGGTTAGTCCTTCATTATAAACTCCATACCAATTTTTTTTTTCGTATTTTTTAACAGTATAACGGTATTCATAACCCCGCGTTAATTACAGAAGAAAATCCTCATTTTCCAGCTTAAACTGCAATGGCCTACAACTGCATGGCCAACAGTGCTGCCTTGCATTTTGTGGACAGCAACCTTCTCCTCTCAGCTCTTGCGTAGTTAGTACCTATAATTATTGGCTATAAGAATTTGTAGAATTGTGCAATTTTGTCTAGTTGATGAGAAGATTTCTGAACTTTCGAGGGAGCAAAAATTGAGGAAATTTGGAGATTTCAAAAAAAAAGGAGGATACAGCAGAAAAAAAGAAAAGTAGGGGAGAGTGTGGTCGAAAATAACGTGTTGCAATAAATTGTAGTAGCATAGAATTTTAAAACAAAAATGAGCCTGTAACCGTTCATTTTTAAATGTAGAATTCTTCGCCATTCGGGGCTGAATGCACCCACAAAACTTCATTTGTCAAAGTACTGAGCTGTGTCAAAAGGTGGAATTATTATGTAAAAGTACTTTTTATTTGGTGGAGAGTTTTTGAATAAATTTTTTTAAATAAAACAATTTCGATTTAGTGGTAACATTACCATTTTACTTAATTTTATTTCAAATTTAATGGCTTAAGTAGTTTTGTAGTCGACGCAGTAGTATTTGAATAAACTTCATAATTAATCAAAGAAACGAGATGTGGACAAGGTTTTGATTTTTTTTAATGTGGAAAATTGTAACACGTTAGAACCGGGGATGATGAGTTTTCTCCTTCCGATGTTACTGGTAGACCAAATCCATATAATGTTCCAAACATTCTGAAACCATCTCAAATGTTAATTTAACATCACTGCCTCCATCTTCATCTCAAGCTTCGCTAACTCCTGAAGCCATCTCGCGTATTAATTGATTTACCATTACCTGGTATAACTCCCACGGCATCGGGAAGAATTTTTTCTCCCGAAAACGTTATGCCATATCCAGAATCAAAACTTGCAACATAGTGAACATCATTTTAATTCATTTATTTATATATATTTTTTGTCTATTGAATTGTCTAATATGTCTGATTGTATTGCAATTTAATCTGTGATTCCAGTGACAAGTTACTTCCTGAATTGAAATCGAACTTCTAAGTACTACAAGATTTTTAGTATTTGATTTTAATTTTATTAATTTTACTTTAATAAATATGAAATTGAAACAATATATTTCACTTATTCTTTAAGATTTATAGATGGTGTTACAACCGTAATTTCTTTGTGTTACAATCAAAACAACGAAAAGGACTGTTGTAACATTCGACTTTCAGCTCTTTTCCCCAGCTTTCACCAAAAGAAAATAGAAAGTTGGAAAACCGAGTACTTAAAAAGATAATCAAATATCCACTTGTCAACTTGCGCGTTATTACATTTTTCTATGTTTTTTGGTTCAAAAGTTATAGAACCAAATATGCAAAATGTTACTTTCGAACACACTCTCCCCTAATATTTTTGTCATTGTGTAGTACTTCGTGCCGTGTCGCAAAAGCTGTGTTGTGGTAATTTTAGGTCTTGCCATACAACCTTTAAGATAAAACTTATTTTCCTCGAAAACGGATCTAACGATTTCGATAAAATTATAATATGTGAATCATTTTTTCTCAGATGTGTTTCTTATGATGTAAAAAAAATTTTTTTTAAGTTTAAAAATGGTACCTTCCTTTGTGACGTTTTTTTTTCAAAACCGACATTCTCGAAGAAATTTACATTTAGGAAGTCATAGGATATTTAAGAAAGATTGCACAGTTAAATTCGGAAAATTTTTGTTTTTAAAATTTGTTTTTATTTATCAAAATTTTTGTACAAACATCTTCTGGCAAAATCTTAAAACAGGTTTTTTAAAATCCTGTTTTTAAAAAAACTGAAAAATTAAGAAAACCGGTTTTTAAAAAAACAGCCTAACGATTTTTGTTAAATTTATATGTCGACAGCGTCAAAAACTTTTGGAAAAGTTGATTTAATTTTGTTCAATATACATATTTTGTAATTCTCGTAATTTTCATAGTTAATGTGTAGTTGGCCCTGCACCACCGAACATACTGTGAAGATCGAACACAAAGAGAAAAATATATGAATGATGACACAAATGACAGCATACAACGCTGATTGTCACAAGTTCCACATTGTTGTAAAGGAGAAATGGAATGACAAAATTATTTGTGGGTTGTATATCGTGCAGACAAAATCTGAGGTAGAGATAGGTACATAGGTACCTATGTGAATTTCAATAAACTGGAAGTGGGTGAAGAATCTGCAAAATAATTATAAATATGCACTCTGGACAATGCTGCATGGCACCCTCTTTAATGAACAACGTTCCTGAAACATCCCGTTTCACTTTAATGCTGTAACACTTACACACCATGTTGGTCACCGCAATAATTAATAATCGACATGGCAGCTATATTTTTGGTAGTCACATGCTGACCGTTAGTCATTGATAAATTCAATTAAAAAAGGCGTGTCCGTGGGCTTCATCTGAACCCGCCAAACCCTCTTTAAATGTTTAAATGAAAGTCCGCCATTTATTCTAATGTTCCATTCATGACTCTAGATTGTTATTTACCCTAACCCTCTTTTTGGTGCATAAAGACCGGTCTGCTGGTGGTGGATGAAAATTTGACATTTTTCCAAAACTATTTTTCCGAGGGTCGATTGTTTAAATGCCTAAAGTCCTTTTTAGACGGTGTAACGAATTCCCCGCCCTATTAGACAGAAATGAACAAAAAAAAAATAAATCTCTTCTCTTCGAACTCCCCTTGAGCTATATGGCGCTGTAAATGTGTCATATCAAATCAAATTCGTTCCACTGTGACAATAAAACATTTTTCCACCAGTTTCACAGGATTTTTTCTTTTTATTTTGCTCGATGAACAATTTAAGAGTAGGGTTCAGAATTTGCGTTAGAAATGTGCCAGCCTTTATTGCTCGGGGGGATGAAAGCGGTTCCCACCGAATGACGAAAGGACATTTTTGCGAAAGGAAAATATCAAATCACTGTGAGAAAAATGTTGTATTCAGCAAGAAAAGAAGACACACTTATGAAAATCACTCACAGATCAAGGATCTACCTAGACGTGCGCTCAAATGGACTAATGGACGCGGAAGATGGGCGTAGCTAAAGCAATTTAAGTTCAATATTCTAGTTGTGTGATTAATGAGTGTTCCTACTTCGGGTCGTGCGCTTGTTGGTCATCATGTAACAATCACCAAACTATTGTGATTTGTACGTTTGGCTTTGAGGCGGAAGTCATTTAGTTCATTTGTTAACATAAATCCTTATTTAGTCAAGGTTTGTTAAACTGCGGTGTGATTCTGGAAAAGAAAAGTGAGTGAAGCATCTTCACCGAAACAAATTGAAGACTGTAGTTGGTCACGTGTTTTGTGGCTATCTCCAATCTGCAGCTGGGCTGTAGTTATAGATAGGTAAAAGAATATAGTTTTATCTCTGAAGATTTGGGAAGCTTGAAATCTTCAGTCCTCGAAAATCAGAACTTTGGCAGGAACAGTAAACAACAACATTTTAAAAAACTTAAAAGAGAAGAAAGAAATTGTGGAAAAAAAAAGTGTACGACTTGGATCGGTACAGCTATAATCCCTCCTCTGTACCTTGCCAGCGAGTTCGATTTCAAACAAAGCACAATTCACACTGCATTTTGAAAGTTGGTAACGATGAGAATCAGTTCTTTGAGTGTTCTTAGAAGAGGCCACTTCATATTATGATCTCTCTGGGGTATTCGTGTATGTTCAAAAGAAATATCTTATCCATCGCAGTTTAGCAAATCACTCTCTAAGGATAATTTTACAGTACGGCCTTTCCAGTTCCTATAGTTTAGTGCATATATGTCTCTTTTTCCCATTCCCAAAAGGGTGCCATTAAATACATTTCGGTTATTTTGACACTTACAGCTGTTTTTGAAGCTCAACTTCTTGGCAGACAGTCAGCATCATACTTCCGCGGAACGAAATCAGGGGATTGACTAACGTTTGTCCGATAATTTCTGTCCTTGTTTTTGATGAAATCACCGTACACGACTCTTGGCGCTACGGTTTCCATCTTTAGCATGAAGCGTGTTTAAGCAGAAATTTTGGCACATAAAGAGGTCCTATCGTAAATATAACGTGATATCCTCAGTCAATATCCGTATTTCCTCAGACAGCCAAGCAGCCCTAAAATCACTCGGCGCTGTTTCTACGAACTGAGGAACCGCCCTCAATTGTCGCCTATCCTTTTCACTTTTTTTTGCTGCCCGGGGTACCTACAAAGTACATAATAGATATCCTTGGAGACTGCAAAGTTTATGGCCTCGCCAGGAATGCGACCGTCATGCCGATCTCAATTGGCAGTTTAAACCACTACATGCAAACTCATGCTAAAGCAAGATGCCATGTATAAAACAAACAACAGGTGGAGTAACACCACTATAACACTAACAGATATGGCCATAGCTAGATCCAAAACGAACAAGACGCTTGCTGTCCATAATAAGATTGCACATTGGCTCCGTAATCAATGTCAATAAATAAAATAAATAAATAGGGTGGCGCAATAGAGCGAAGAGCCCCTGGGCCTAGCGCATTTCTCACAACCATGCCTTGTGAGGGAATGGAGGGGACCTACAATTTTCTGCCGATTCCGATCGGCTAATCGAGAAATCGCTTATCATGGCAATTAATACTAACGGAAGATCTGCCAATTCCTCGCGAAAGGCGATACCCGATACATTTTTGCCCCTGTTGAGATTCGAACCACAAACCTCTGGATTAACAGACGGACATGCTATCCATCACACCACGGGTACCACAAAAGAAAAGGATCAATGTCATTACCGTCATTATATTGCGACAGAGGTAGACACCCTATAAGACTCGGCGTACCTTCAAAAGACTTCTGCAGAAGCTGCTTAGATGAGGAGGAGGAAAAGAGAAAATCACAAACCTCCTCTGTCCATGTCCTGGGTTCTCCCTCAAAAAAAAGAATACTGCATCTTGGAGACTACTTCCTCGATAGTCCAAGCGATCTTGTAAGCACAGATATCCTTCACCTCTGCCGCTTTAATGAAAGCCACAAATGGTTTGGTTAGTTCTGGTACTTTCTCAGACAGACAACATATAGTATACTAATTCACAATGGACCTAATATTGGTCAAAGTGTGTCAGTTGTATTCCTGACAGCAATTAAAAAATAACCTAACCTAACCTTGGTCTCCATCTTCATATCGAATCAACGTACAACTTAAGACTAGGCACGAATCAGTAGAGGTAGACACAGGCCACAGGCACAATTAGGTAGTCTTTTTAGAAACTGTCATTAGCGGTTTTGGAAACGATAAGTTATCTCAACGTATCCAAGTATATGAAATGCTCATAAATACTCCCTGGCAACTCTACTTCAAAATTCATAAATTCACAAATCACTTTATACCTTTGAAAAGAACATCAATTTGCGGTCTGATATTATTTTCTTTTATTTTCATTCAAACAAACTATCCTTCAGATAATCCTTTTCAAATAAAATATAAACAACTACACACGCACCATGAAAGAACTCAATTTTTTAATCCGTTTCGGATTGTTTAGCGCTCAGCTCAGAGTGTGGCTAAAAAGGACAATATTATACATCCCTAAAGGACTTTCCTTTTGTGTGCGTTCATCTCTTTTTGGAGTTCCAAAGCAAACCCGATAGTCAATTTGAATTCACTCTCCATGCCGTTATAATCCCTTCTTAAAAAATAACAATATCCATTTAATGGGTAGGTATGTGTGTGTGCAGTGGAGACTCTTTTAACGGGATATTTTGCATTAAGGGATGTGAGATAATTTTAAAAAGTTTTTCATTCTGCCAAAAAAAAAGAACAACAATTCGCACACACACTTGCAAAGAGTTTTATCCTTTTCTTTTTTCTTTGCAAAATTGCACACGAGATCCTTTGAAAGGATTTTGCGCAACTAACTAGGTAGTTGGTTGACTAGAAGATGCTGTAGCTGTGTATTTCTACGTGTGTGTTGTCCTTAATGGAGGATTAGCCCTAAAAATAACACATCACACTGAATTTTGAGCAAAGCTGTTAGGATGTTTTATTATCCTTGATCCTCAGTTCTACTTGGTCTTTGGTTTGGCTTGGAACGAGTTGATTGATATTATTTCAGTGAGTTTTTGGAAATACGCGGCTGAACAAACACACGCAGCACCATTACTTTACCTTGAAAACTAAGACGGTGTTTGATGGTTGTTGGTTGGAATGAGTTTTGACGAAAAAAGAAAGACTTTTTTTTATACATCAGCTTGTTAACCACACACATATAGAGTAAGAGAGATAGATAGAGAGCAAGTCGTGTTTTCTTAGCATAAGGATTTTGAACTTCTTAAGAAATGCCGCAGGATGATGGAGGATTGCAGAACATTGTTCAAAAGGAACTCCAAATTTATTCGGAAATCTTGTGAGTTGGGATGTTTTTTAAGCCCGAGAGGGAAAATAAAAATAAAAACTTTTTCGCACAACAATAAGAAGTATACAAGTAGGCAGTAGGGTATGTCGATGTAGGACTGTGGAAGTGTGTATATGAAGCAAAAATAAAAATTCTTCTAAAGACGACTAGAAAGGATAATAAAAATGAAATGAAAACATCATTACGAATTGAAATCCTTTTAACAATTTGTTTTAATGGCAAAGTTGCACAGTAACAGTGGCGACGACGACAACGTCCGTCGCCCCTTCAGTAGGTAAGTACGTAGTATACACCTACATACTACCGATTATGTTTTACGGTAAAGATGATGGAATTTTCATTATCCCTATGTTAACTGGAATGGATAAGTCTATGTGGGGTTTTATTTTGTATTTTAGCGCTGAAGGCTGTTGAATTGGATTTACTTGGGATTGTGTTATGGGCTTAAGCCCTTTTTGACAGAAGTTTAGCGGATCAAATAGCTTATTTTCAATATTGTTTCACGCCTTGAGTGGTATACTAATCTCTGGATGTGCCGTTTGAATATTTCTAGTTCCGGAAACTGTCGTTGTTTTTTAGGGTTTATTTGGAAAAACTTTTGTCGAAATTTTCCCTTTGCGCCTAACCATTTGAAAATAGTCCTTCCAACAGTTAAGCATTTTGTTAGAAAAATATACATATACAGGGTGTTCCGTAATTCGTGTTACATACTTTGGGATGTGATTCTTGGTCATATTCTAAGAAAATGTTGCTATACAGTAAAGTCCGGTTCTCAACTATGACATCACTTTTTGACAATTTAAAAAAATGGCTAACTTTGGTGGACCCTGACCTGTGTTAAATTCGATATCTCTGTCAATAATAATGGAAGAGACCTAATTAAGTTCCTTTTTTTAATTGTCAAAAAGTGATGTCAAAGTTGAGAAACGGACTTTACTGTAGAACAATTATTTTCTTAGAATATGACCAAGAATTACATCCCAAAGTATGCAACACGAATTACAGGACACCCTGTATATATAAAAATGAAAGGTTCTGTGCAGGGCGTGCCAAGCGTGTCTCGTTTGGCAAGAAGTAAGAGCAAAACACAGCTATACAATAAATAAACTTAACTATTATACATACGGGGCATAGCTGATCGGGATGGGTCAGTGTCTAGTATCTAGGCTTTTCTCGTGGGACCTACGATTTTCTGCTGGCTCTGAAGGGCTGGATGAGAGAATGGTCTTATAATTTTTCAGAGCTTGACAGTTTCTTGGGAGTATTTTATAGTAGTAGAACCTCAACTCCGAATAAAATAGTTCACGGAGATTTTTTTCTTCTGTCGGAGGTTTTTAAATACTGGCTGGGGCACTCCGGTTCAACTACCGGCTCATTGGATAGTCAGATAGCAATATTCTTTTGCAAAGACCATCTTTCAATGCGGGTAATACAGTTTTTGATACAAACGGTTCATAGGAATCAAACGTTTCTTAGGAATCTTAAGTATGTATATTTGTATATCTTAAGTAAACCGTTTTTAAATATTAAAAAACAAAATAAAAATGGTGGCGCAATAGAGCGGGGAGCCTAGCGCACTTCTCTAAACCATAGGAGGACCCGGTGAGGGGATTTAAAGGAGCTACAATTTTTTGCCGATTACGAACCGAATTGAGAAAGCTTTTTTCATGACATGAAATGACTATCTCCGAAATTGCCAATTCCTCGCAAAAGAGGACACCTGTAGAAAAAAACAAATTTTATGTTTTAGATGGGAATGGAACCTCGAATCTCCCACACAATAGGTTGAAATACAATCCTGAAGTAAAAAACATCGAACTCTCAAAAATAAAAGAAGCAGTATGAGAAGAGCTATTTTGGTTTGGTTAAAGATGCCATGAAAAGAATGAGATTCTACAGCCTTACAAAAAGGTGAGAAGATCATGACAGGGTGGCTAAATCCCCTAGGCCCTGGGACTCCCCTCTCTGCTGCGACGCCCTATTTATGTCTAGTTTCGGCATCCCTGCAAAGCTCGTACAACTATGCGCGATGACTTCAGATGCTCCTCCGTCAAGGTTCCAAAGGGGAATGAAGTAAGTGTGATATCAATGGTGGCACTTTTACGACAAAAATGGGTTCAATGGATGATTTCGTCAAAATAAGAGTACCTACCTACATTTATGCTCTCATCAAACAAGAACAGAAATCATCGACGAATTGGACAAAACGACACAAAAGGTACACATAACTTTATGGTAGTACAGGACTTCATCATAGAGAATAACATCACTTCGGAGATCAAACGGAGAACGATTGCAATCGCTGTTACATTGGGTTGGGAAGGCATTTGTGAAATAAAAGACCCCCCAGAAAAGGTAACTTCTTGCAAATACTTGGTCATACCAGTTCCTCTATTCGGCGCGGAAGCAAAGACGTTATCTAAAGAGGATGATGAAACCCTTGATCGTTTCGAAAGAAAAATACTCCGAATGATCTTTGGTCCTGTATGTGAAGACAATGTGTGAAGAAGAAGAGATTCAACAGCGAACTGTATGAGCTTTAGGTACAGCTCTAGCTTAAAGAGTTTCCAAAAAAAAAACATTGCAAGGAAGTTAAGTGTAAGAAATCCTCAACCAACTTAGTGTACAAAAATGGATAGAATCCACCCGAAATCGAAATTGTTCGCGAAATTGTTGAGGCCCAGGCTCAAACTGTAGTGAAACCCTTCTTGAACATTTTATCGGAATCAGTAATTTTTCTGGAATTCAAATCTTATTCACAGCAGGCAGGTATGCTTTTACTATATTTTTACCAAATTTTTTAAGTAATTTCATGCTCTCATGCTGTGTAAGGTTATAGCTTGTCATTGACGGTTTGATCACTTGAAATGTGCCACTGCTCCCGTAAACTACCATCTATTTACTTATGAATGAATTAATGAATGGTTTGGGGTTTGTTTTGCACTTCGACCATATACATCTGTTGAACTCTTTGCTTCTTAAGTGGTATATTCCTTAATCAAAGTATTTCATCCAGATTTGTCTCTTTGGTGAAACTAAGTGTTTTGGCTACGTTTAGGGATTTTAGTTCAGTCTCTTCGTAGTAGTAGATTTATGATCTTAGGCACAAGAGGGGACTTAATAAATATCTCTGTACCATCAATTTAAATGCTCAAAAAGTGCGGTTTACGGAGTTCTATTGTGGTCGTTTCAACTAACACAAGTCATGCCAAACGTCTTGAAACGTCCGATTTCTGGTGTGACGACATATTTTAGACGACCTCTTAAAGATGTCGTCACATCCCCCGAAATCGTCGATAAAATCCATGGATTGACATTGGACGATCGGAGAATGAAAGTGCGTGGGGTGGCAGATCAACTGAAAGAGTACATCACGTATTTTACATAAATATACTTAGATATGAAAAGCAATGCGTCCGATCGGTGCCGTGTGACCACCGTTTCGTTGCCGTAAACGAAACCTGCCTGAATTCATCATAATGCCCCAGAGACCAAGAACAAAAAACATTGGGTTTCTGCGCCTGAACGTGCCCTGAAGGAAGCTATGGAGGGTTTGTCGGTTAACAAGGTCATGGCCACAGTTTTATGGGAAGCACGCGGTGTCATTCACATCGATTATTTTGAAAGGGTTGAAACGATAAAGAGAGAATAATTAATATTCAGAGCTTTTGGATAGATTCGATTTCGATTTGAAGCAGAATCGACCGCATTTGGCAAAGAAAAAAATGTTGTTTCATTAAGACAATACACGGGAGTTAAACTATACTAATCGCGAAAGAACTAAAAAAAATATTTTTTTTTTTTTTTATTTATTTTTATTATAATTCTTAAGGCGAAAATACAGGGCACTTAATACTGAGTTAACTAAGTAAGTCTGGTTCAGAGTTTAATACTCGATCTTACTATCTACGTTATCACTACTGTACTAAGGACAATGTTGTTTTATCCTGAACTTATATTTATATGTGCTAGGTGACGCCAAGCGATTCCTTAGGAATTTTCCATGTTTCCCATCTGGTCATCGTATGGCATCTTGTGGGTTATTTTTGGGTTGTTGTTTTATTGCTTTCATCTGGTCGGCGTATGGCATGGCTTGGGTTGCTTTTATTCTATCTTTGTTTATTGAATGGTATTAACTCATGGCTTGGGTTGCTGTTATTCTATCTTTGTTTATTGAATGGTATTAACTCCCCCCTTGGTTAAAATATAGTGTCATCACTATTGTTAATTCCAAACCTATTTAATATTTTAAAATACTCTTCTTGATTTTGAACAGCTCTTTTTTCACTTATTCGTTTTTGTATTTTTGAATATATAGATATGATTAACATTATAATACTTATTACGATTATTATATAAAATGTGTATAATATTGGATGTTGTTCCAATGGCAATATAAATTTTTTTAGTGATTTTATATTATTAAATTTAAGTTTCGATTCCGATGTTAGTATTTCATTTATATAAATGTTGTCTTGATTTTTATTCTTTGCATATCGTAAAATTGTTTCTTTTTCATTTCTATATTCTTTATCATTTATAAATACTGATTTACTTATTCTAATTAAATGGGTTCCAAAAATTGTTTCGTTATTTATTTTATTTGATCCTGATACAATTATTGAGTCGTCAGTATATTGTCTGACCTGCTCATTCTGTTCCTGAATCACTTTACAATTGGATTCTTCATTTTCCAACACATTAGTTGTACAATTGTCTTTGATTTTAACAAGTTTACATATATTGGAATTCAAAAATTCTTTACATTTATTTACTCTTAAGAAGTTTTTACATTGTGCGATATTTGAATCTAAAACAAGTTTCCCATGTCTGAATTCTAAAGGGACAACTTTGAAAAATTTACATTTGTGTGATATTATAGGATATTTGAAAATCGTAACATATAGATCTTGGTATTTTAGCATGTGAATTTCTGAGTACTCTAAGATATTGATTACGGGTACATTTATTTTTTCATTTTGTACAATTTCTCTTACATCTTTAATGTCAATGCCTTTAGACACAAATATTCCTTTTTTAGCAAAGTTAATAGTTTCTAATAGGTTATTAATTTGTTCCAACGTTTCTCTTAATATAAGAACTCTATGATTTTCAAAGGTACGGACATTTTTGAAGAGTTCCTGAAAGTGTTCGTTAACTATTACTTGTTTATTATTGTTTTCTATTATGTTATTTAATGTCGCTTTGATTTCTTTTAAATCATTAGCGTCTGGATTTCCAGTTATGAATTTCACTGCAGTTCCAATGAAATCTAAACTTCTTTTCGTTTTATGATGGCTTTCTAATTGTTCGATATTATGCACTATTTTGTTTATTAAATAATTTTCCTCCTCATTAAGCTTAACTACCTCGACATGATCGGGGACTGGTCCTAACAACTTACTTATATTGGTTACGTGATATAAGAATTTTGTCGAATTAAATAAATAAACCGGATCAGTTTCTAACAGTACGAACTTATTATCTTTAAGAGGAAGGATTTCTAAGGTATTATTATTGTTTTGAACCATTTGGCACTGAATGTGGTTTATTAGGTATATTACCTTTATTAACCACATTATTATTTTTTGTAATTCTTTGACGGATGTCATCTTTATGATACGTTTTTTTATTTTTTGTTACAATGACGTTTTCTTTATTTTCCTCTACGATCACTTCTCTGTAAACAGGTTTACTTTTGTTCCGGTTTTTTGTTTTCACGTACACTTTGTCGCCCTTTTCGACTATTTTATTCACTCTATTTTTATTGTGGTATTTAAGTAAATTTGATTGATTGTTTTTAAGTAAATTTTTTATTTCGCTATGTGTATGCCTTTCGAAGAACAATTCGTTAGGTCTTTTCCCGGTGACACTGTGGAGTGTACTATTGTATTGCTTTACCGCGTTGTAGATTTCATCACTGGCCTTGGTTTTATTTTCCTCTGCCAGGAGTCTTGTTAGTTCTATTATTGTACTATGTACTCTCTCTATTTGGGCGTTACTCTGAGAATGCAATACAGGACTGGTTCTGTGTTGAATCGAGTAGCGATTATAGATTATTTTACTTGTAGGCATACAAAAGATATTCTCGTTATCTGTCATGACTTCTTCTATGTATGGGTATAGTTGTGTTATGACTTCTTCTAATACTTTACTGAAATTGTTTTTATCTATAATATTTCTGATGTTTAGATGTTTACTGTATCTATCTATACTTGTTAGATACATATGGTTATCTATATAAAATATGTCCATGGCTATGCTTAAGCCCGCTTTACTCGGTATTGGGGTCTGTCCAATTATTTGCTCTTTTGGTCTGCGTTCGTATTTGTTTTTATTACAATTCAAACATTCGGCGCAAAATCGTTCTACTTCCTTGCTCATGTTTGGCCAATAGTATTTTTCCTGAATTTCTAGTATATTATTTCTTGCATTTCTATGAGCTCTTGAGTGTGTATCGTTTATTATCTGTGTTTGCAATGTTTTGTCTTGAATATCCTCCAGAAGTGTTTGAGTGTGTATTATTTTGTATGCTTCAAAATTAGTTTTTATGACCGGTATGATCTCATGCCATACAATCTCTTCACAATAGATAGCGTTTACCTGATTTGGGTTCAATATAGATTTGAGTCCTTGTGGGACTGTACTTATGTCTCCATATGTTATCGTAAACCGAGAATTTGCCTCAAACAACGTTTCTATCTTCGTATGGTACACACTGTTCCTTTGTTTAACTACAATAACTTGGTTTTTATATGTGTTCAATGACTTCGTTGTAACACTGTATCTATCGTCAGGACTACTACTCATACTATGATCAGAAGTACTTTGTTCTTGTGTGTTCATATTTATTTTTAGATTTGTTCGTGACAATGCATCTGCAACAACATTTTGGTAGCCTGGTTTGTATACTATTCTTGCACCGTATTCTTCGATAAGGTTTTTCCAACGCTTTAGTTTACTATTTGGGTTTTTTTCTGATATGCTGTATATCAAGCTTTGATGATCTGTTAGGATTGTCAGATCTGCTATACCATATAAATAATTCCTGAGTTTTTGTAAGCTCCATATTACTGCCAAGAGTTCTTTCTCGTTCGTAGCATAATTTTGTTCGGTTTCTGATAAAGTTCTACTGATAAAAGTAATAGGTTTTCTATTCTGTGATAAAACTGCACCTATTGCAAAATTACTTGCATCTGTAGTAAGCTCTATTGGTTTACTAAAATCAGGTTGAAATAATTCAACTTCCCCTTGTAGCTTCTTTTTTAATAAATTAAAAGCATTTATTGCTGCTTCATCTAATTCAAACAACATTTTTTCACTTTGGTTCTTTTTGACCATACCGTTTTCACCTCTCAAAAATATTGTTAATGGCTTCGTGATTTGTGCGAAATTTTCTATGAACTTACGATAATAACTAGCTAGCTCTAAGAATGAACGAAGTTCTTTTAGGTTAGTAGGTAAAGGATATTCTCTAATAGTTTCTACTTTATTTGGATCTACTGTTATTCTTTTATGCTTTATAATGTGCCCTAAGTATTCTACAGAATCTTGGAAAAATTTGCTTTTTTCACTACTCAATTTCATGTTTGCATTATATAGAGCATCTGCTATTATAGATATATGTGTAATATGTTCTTCTGGTGTATCGGAGTATATGAGAACATCGTCTATATAGACATATGCAAACTTGCCTATAAATTCTCGCAATATATCGTCAACACAACGTTGAAATATAGCAGGAGCATTCTTAAGCCCGAACGGCATTCTAACAAATTCATATTTGGCGCCATTCACACTAAATGTTTTATTTTTATTTGGTGGAATCCGGATTCCAAATCAATAACCGAAAAATATTTAGCGTTGCCTAAATTTTGCAAAGTCATGGATACATCAGGTATCGGATATCTATCAGTAATCGTCTGAGCGTTAAGTTTCTGAAAATCGATTACCATTCTACGTTTTGGTTTACCATTTTCGTCTAGTCCCTTTTTGGGCACTGTCCAAATTGGAGAGTTATAAGGACTTCTTGATCTTTGTATAATTCCATCATTTAATAAGTTTTCCAATTCTTTATTGACAAAGTCATTATCCGATATGGGATACGGATATTGTTTCGTCCATATTGGATCTGGATTTGAGGTCCTAATTGTTGCCTCTATGGTTGTAGTGAAGGGTAATCCTTCCGAAGCGTTTTCATTTCTTTGCATTATAAAGTCTATTTTCTTATTATATTCATGTTTACCTTCTGTGTCTCCTGTTATATAATTTATTGATTGTAGATTATGTTTTACTGAATATGTAAATTTATATGCAAAGAAATCTATTTTAGCTTTCATTTGCCTAAGACCTGAATCTCCTAAAATCATATCAAATTCTTTTAAACTATCCATCTCATAAAAGTTCAAAGTATGTCCGTATAATTTAAAGACTTTTTTACTGTTAATAACACTTTCACCGTGTATACTTTTACTAATAACTTGTTTTATTGGAATACTTGTGCCTATCTTACAATTTTTACTTATATAATTGTTTGTACAACCCGAATCAATTAAAATATTTATTTTCTTACCCGTTTTTTTATCATTCGGACTTAGGCAAGGGAGTCCGTTGTATCGTGAAAAAACTGATGTTCCTCGGAATAAACTGTGTTCAGATCTTCTTCTGCTGAGTAATTTGATACGTTGTCATCTAAATCTTCCTTCACCTGATGATTCACTCTCTGGAACTTGTTGGGTACATGATTGTTGTTACTTTGTTGAGTATCATCTCGATTTCGTTTATCTGCTTCTCGTTTCACATCACTTTGATTATTTTGATAGGAATTATTGTTTCTATATTGAATATTTTGATGTCCTCTGAATGGGTTATAATAATTATTTCTCTGATCGTTGTATTGTTGTCTTTGGTTATTATTATTTTGAAAAGGTCTTCTGTATGTACTTGACCCTAACTCCATTGGTTGAGGCGATTCGAATTTCCTTTGTGGCTGCATATGTTGTTGTGGGTATCTCGTAGCATTTGGCACAAAATGCTGGGTATCTCTTTTCGTCATTGGTTTGCTGCTTGTTTCTAGTTTCTGATATTTATTATCATGGTATATTGTGCTTGCGATTGCATAGGCTTCACTAAGACTCTTCGGATTATGTTGATATAACGTATTCTTGGTAAATGCGTTGTTTATTCCCATGATAAATGTCCTTACTGACTTCGTCTTTATTTCACCAATTAATGCAGTTGCTGCTTCATGATTTTTATAAGTCATATCTATTTTAGAGATGACTAAGTTCAAGGATTGTGTAATCTTGTCGTGATATTCTAACAAAGACAAATTACGTTGCTCGATTCCACACATTTCCGCTTCAAGAACATATAATGGTCTTTGGTCCGCATATGTAAAGTCCAAGCGGTCTATGATTGCATAGAAATTATTTTTAGTATCACTGTTTATTAATATGTGTGATGCTGGGCCAGTGATTTTTGTCCGAACTATTCCCAATGCTTCGAAATAGTTGTTATGAGCTGTATGTTCTTTAATGCTGTCCATGGCGTTCCATACTTGTTTTCTCCAGCTTCTATACTCATCTATGTCTCCTTTGAATTGAGGCAAACTTTGGAATAACGTCATTTTGATGTCGTTGGGGGATGTGTAATTCGGTACTATATCTGAGTACACTGTCACATTGCTCCCTATATTAGTGTGGGATTCGAGTTTCATGAGCCGTTCTCCTGCTTCTTTTCGCATTTTGTCTATTATAAGTTGCATTCCCTCCATTTGGGAAATAAGCTGATTGATTTTATCTTCTTGTGACATCTTGATTTTTTGAATAATTTGACACTTCACTTTTTATTAAATTTAAACTTCTTACTTTTCCTTCCTTCGGATCCTTGTGGATATTTTGACTTTAAAGTTGTCTTCTTTTTTGTTTGGCTGGGTTAAATCGAAATGTCGACAGTTTTCCGTGTTGGATGTAAAAGCCCGTTAGCTTATACTCGTGCCGACGTGAAAAGGTTTAATCGCGACTAAACTTTACACTGAATTATTTAAATGTTTTTTTTCAAAAAAATAACTACCGCAGATATGTAAAAAAATATCTGTTTTTCGATTTCCAATTAATTTAAAAACGTTAAATTGGTATCCCGGTTGAGCCCCCAGTTAAACTATACTAATCGCGAAAGAACTAAAAAAAATATTATTTTTTTTTTTTATTTATTTTTATTATAATTCTTAAGGCGAAAATACAGGGCACTTAATACTGAGTTAACTAAGTAAGTCTGGTTCAGAGTTTAATACTCGATCTTACTATCTACGTTATCACTACTGTACTAAGGACAATGTTGTTTTGTCCTGAACTTATATTTATATGTGCTAGGTGACGCCAAGCGATTCCTTAGGAATTTTCCATGTTTCCCATCTGGTCATCGTATGGCATCTTGTGGGTTATTTTTGGGTTGTTGTTTTATTGCTTTCATCTGGTCGGCGTATGGCATGGCTTGGGTTGCTGTTATTCTATCTTCGTTTATTGAATGGTATTAACTCATGGCTTGGGTTGCTGTTATTCTATCTTTGTTTATTGAATGGTATTAACTCGGGTGCATACGTTTGTAATCACCATTCCAAAAACCATTAATTGGGCTACGAACAGGGCTACTCCATCCAGCATATTCCACCAGATTTAGCCCTCCGCGACTATTTCCTGTTTCCGAATCCGAAGCAACAGCTGGGTGACAAGAGATTTGTGAAGAGGTGCCTATTTTGAGGGCCTTGAAAAAACCTATTATTTGGAAGAATTAAAAAAGTTTTGAAGCGTTGGGCTACGACGGGACTATGTTGAAAAAGAAAATGTTTATTTGAGTAAAAATATGTTTTTTTATTTAAAATGTCACTGACTTGTCAAACTGCCCGGCCCGTAGTATACTCCCATCACTGGAAAAAGGAAACCTTAAACCATTAATACAAGTTCAGCTACATATTACCTACACACTTGCGTAATGCAAAGAAAGTGGCACTTTTTAACTCGAAGTACGTGAACCCTGCAGCTTGCTAATTCCAATCCGGAGCTAATTTTTGTTCGTATTTCGTCAGAAATTGATAAGGCCTTCAAGACTAATAAAATAAAACTGCCATGAAAAACGCTTTATCAATCGGCCCTCTCGGAATCTGTAAAAAAAAGTTTAGCTGCCTTAAATGTGTTAGGCTCTCCGAGCTTTGCTGTGCCAACTTATTTATTTATATTTATCAGGTACCTAAGTATAATCTGTTTGGAATTGATTCATTTGTTCGCATTTTGTCAGTGTCACAACGACACAAAACTTTTTACTTGATTGACATGTGTCAAAGTCATTGAGGTGCCAAACAGTACTTAAACTCAATCCATTGCCTTCGATTTGCCACAAAGTGTGTATTTTGTTGATGCTGTTGTTTTTCTCCTATATGAGTGTGTTCTTTTGTTTTCCCCCCCATCGAAACTTTTATCTATTTGCCAAAGTGATCATCAACGTTATACCGAAGTGTCGTATTATCCTTGAAACTTTTATCCATCTCCATCCATTGATTCTTCATTTCCCTGCATGTCGTCCATTTATTATTGACGGTGATGATGTCCTACTCATCGTCAGTCAATGATGCGATTAACGATGTTCGCAAATATTTGGCGATACTATAACAGAATCACATAGAGAAAGACAGGAGTATCCTCTGTGAGTCTCATACTCCATGCTGTGTGGAACGTGTGAAGGATGTTCGAAAAGTTTGTATGCTGATGCTTCAAGTGTTTCTTGTTATGATATGATATTACGCTTCGAAAGTCCTTTGAAGCAGTATTTTGCACTAAAGTATGTTTGTCCTTTGGGTTGGATTTTTGTTTCTTTATTTTTTGGGTCGGTGCAGCGGATGAGGTGGGGAGGTATAGGTAAAAGATGAAGACAACTTTCGTCGTCCTCGAGCTAAAAGCATTCAAGTGCAAATGTATTGCTACCACTATAAGGCAATATTTCATCTTTTCTCCTCCTCTGTCTCTCCTTTTCGCTTTCTGTTTGTCTTTGAAGGAATTTATCTTGTTTCTGATCTCTTCCACTTGGACCTTCGATGATGGGGCAAGGCTATTCAAGCAGGGTTGATGACAATGTGCGGTGGGTGGCTTTGCCAAGGATATGGATTCTTTTGTAGTGGTTCTTGTGCCTTAATTGCTGGACAATAGCTTATGGATGAGTGATAAAACGTACGGTTTTTCATTTCATTGTTGATGCTCAGACAAATGGAAGACAATTGATGTTATTCTTTGCGTCCATTGAATGGGGATTTATATTGTTGGAATTTCTGCACCTTGAAAGAAAGAACAGAGGTCATGTTGAGACAAGAATTTGGTCAGTGGGGGGAAAAAGTTAAAAAACATTTTTAGTCAAAGCAAAAGTAAAAATGATGTGCGTAAAACTTAATTTAGGAAGCAAGTGCATGAAATGTCCTTTTGGGTGATATTTCAATGTCTATAACTCTGCTCAGCGTCTAGTTTTGGTTGTTTTTTAGTTGACATGCTTTTGAGAAAGAGTGGCCCGTTTTTCCAAAGCTAAATGATGTGACGTTCGTAATGGGAGATCAGTGACTATATGCGTGTTATCATTTTAAAGTGTTACAAAAATTGCGTTGCTGGCAGATCGAATGTCGGACGTTTCTTTGGCTAAGTCCTGAAATTATGTTATTTAATTCGCAAAATATTTGCGTTTCGATGTCGCTCCTTTTCTGACCATTTGTATAAGAGAGCTCGCAATACTGAATAAGTTAAGCACCAAAAGGTTGGACCATGATTTTCGTAAAAACTTTGGGGCCATGATTTTCAGGGACCTAAAATCTTATGCAGAATGCAGATACGGCTCTGTGAAGAATGGGAGTGAAACTTTTCTCGGAGTAGGTACTTGATTATTTCCCGCAAGAGGTGATATCTATCAGAAAGTATTTATTATTGTTTCTGTAACTTGGTGTTTTGAAGGAATGGAGTTAGATCCCGACCAATATTACAGATGAAATAATAAAGTGGGCGAGAACACCAGGTATCATTAAAAATAGTCAATATAGTTTAGTGTGCCAAACTTTTAAAGCAACCGCGGAAGCATCCTGGTCTAAGGGCATGACAACTGTAATAACTGGGACGAGATATGGAATGAATCATATTTCCCTGGAAAACTTTATTCATTGATGTTTTGAAATTTTTGTAATGGAGCAGATTATACTCAGAGCAGCACCATTCATCTTCCGCTACGTTTGCAACTACGGTATATGGCGAAGCAACTTACAATAACAATTGGAGAGATAGCCAAATCAAAAAGAACTTTTGAAGGCAGAATTTTTACTTTATCGTCAAGCGCAAATGAAGAACACGCTGATCTGAAACCTTCGAGTGCTTAAAGAAGTCCCGCTTGATTTTTAAAGCATCGCCATTTAGAGACGAAACCGATGTTCTTAAATCGAACACCAGGATCGATAAGGCCCCGTTCCGAACAAATAAAAAAAAACTATTATCTTACCAATGTATCTAATCACGTTCTATCGGGGTTTTCAATCAGGACTTGATAGATTTTTTTAACGACGTCTTTCACATTGCCACCGCGAGCACGTTTGCAGCTGTCGATTCACTTGGAAGCCGTGGAATCGACTTATTTATATAGTTTGCTAAAGATGCTTGAACGTCAGCGATTTTTTCGACACGACGGCCAACCCGTTGTTTTTGTTACGCAACGTACATATTCGTTGTCAAATTTTTTCACTAAACTTCTTATTGACTGTCTTCTGGGCGAGAATTACGACCGAAAATTGGATTTAAAGCTTTTAAAGTTGCAGGCACCGACTCAAAATGTCGGTGGAAAAGTTTAATATTTTGCAGACGTTGCTCGTTCGTGTACCTATACTTTACTGTGATGAAAATGTTGAGTTTACTGAATAGATTGATCATTTACTATTAGAAAACTCTTTAATTTACCTTCACAGCATGTTCCACCACCATTCGGATCACGAAACAGTCATTAACGTTCGCCAGAAGCAATCTCGTTTTGAGACAATTTACCGAACATAATATGTATACAAAACCCAGTGGTCGTGCAGCTTTAATTCTTCCACTATTAAATAGCAAAGCAAACTGAGCATAAATCATGTGACAGCTGTCAAAAAACTATTTCCATAAAAAGGTATTGCCAGATTAAAAAACTAACGTCTAAGAAACACTCCTCAGAATGATGGCAGTGAAAACATCGTCAACGAGCGACCATTAGCTTACGTTTCTCTGGAAAATGAGACAGCAGAGACTCTAATGCTGGGTTTCCACATGTCACTAAAATGACATAGTTTGACAGATCAAAGTTTTGTCAATAATTGAAACAATTGCCAGTTCATTTCCACATGTGTCATTAACTGTCAAAAATTGGTTGTCATTTCATTGATAAATAAATTTTGACAAAATGTTTTGTCAACTCAATGAACGCTATTTCCACTTGTGCAGTCATTTCTGAACTGCCAGTGGATTGTCACTAAAAATTACTTGCCTCGTTGCTTCATCGAATTTTTGTTTTGTGTTGCAAAGTTTTAATCTTTTTTTATTAATAAATTACGTAATGCGTGAAATGAAAAATTAATTTATGTTAATAGTTTAAAAGATTGTTAACATACCAAATAGTTCGAACGAAGAGAGTTCCATCTCAAGATGGCTTCAGCCCTTGGAGCTCCAACAGCCAAAGTTCTTATAAAACTTGCTCTTGGAGTCCCAAAGGTTTTCAAACACCTCGAAGTTGCTTATAAGTTTAAGGAGGATTCAACACTCCGTCGTTGATTTCCTCTGCCTTCGATTTGTTTCCTCTTGAATTATTTCAATACCTAATAATAAGTATGTAATTGATTTATGTAGTTTCGTGTTATTGTTATTACTTGTCATTTTATTGACAAAAGATTCAAAACGATGCCAAAAAAAAAATGTCGACGTCACTGAATGTGCCATTTCGTTTGTCAATCAGACAATTTCCACTTGTCATTCAAATTTACTGTTAAAAAATGACCGACGCTGTTCGTCAGTTCAATGACTGTAAATTTTTGCAATTTCCATTTGTCATTTTTCTCAATGACAGAAAATTAGGTCATTTGTCATTTAAAAAATGGCAAGTGGAAACCTAGCATAACACTTAAGGGGGAAAGCCACTGTGATAGGTCAAAAAAAAATTTTTTGTTTTAAATCAAAGCTTATATGTTCAAAAATATGTGTTCAAAATTACAAGTCAAAATTCCAAAAATTGACTAAGTTACAATGATTAAAAGATACATGATTTCATTACGAGAGATATGGAGCTTTGAACGCATTTTTCTCGTAACGACTTTTTTGATAAATTTCTGATGTCTAATTTCTTTATTGTTTTGTTCGTCTTAGTAGTGGCTAAGGTTAAGCGTAGCCGATTTAAAAAACTTTGTTTTTTACTATTTTTTAAACTGTTTGAAAACCAAAAAAAAGGTCGAAAAAAAACAAAATATTGTCAAGCAGTCGCCATTTTGTGAAAAATCAAAATAAAAAAACGGCTACGTACAACGGTAAGTACATTCATGTAGGATATTGCTACTCAACGATCCCTTAATCCGAACACCTAATGCAACGGAACGAAGACAAAGCAACGAAGAGAAACGAAGACAGAACAAAAAGCCAAGATAATGCGAGGAGCAGAACGATTACGGTTACGGTCACGGTCACGACAACATCTATCATATACTTACCTTTACTTTATTACATTAAATAATCATACAAATTATAATACTTTATTTCCATTTATATTATATTACCCCCTTGAATAAATAATTGAATTCTAATTGTGCGTTTAATCGACGAATCGTATATAACGTATAAACGAATCAGAAGTGTCATCAGTAGTGCTCCTCCCCACATGGTGTCAGAAGTGTAAAAACCCCTTTCCTCGTTAATTAGTCAAGAGCATGCAATAATTTTATACTGTGAATTAAAAAATAATCTAACAGTGATATTGAATTTCATATAATTATTCTATTAGCATGCAATAAAAACTTAAGATTTAAGAAAGTGAAAAAGAATAGTGTAATTGAATACCCACTTTTTTCTTTTTTTTACATGAAAATTTAAATAAGAGAACAAGTACATACATAGAGATAGTGACGTGATATTCTCTTTAACAGAACTTTTGATATGGCCAACGGTTTATGGATAACGGATGAGTACCCCTTACTTTATATTTTGCATGCATAGTCTTTAATCATTTAAATGAGCTTTGAAAATCTTTCTACGAAACAATTACAAACTTTACTTAAGGATCGTGGCCTTTCGTACAGATATAAACTTAAAACAGATTTAATAGAACGACTATTAAACTATGAAATGTCTGAAGAGCAATCTACTCATGATAACGGTTTAAACAGTGAAAAAGATTTGTTAGAAGAGGGAAATCAGGAAAATAACGAAGCAAAATCACGTGAACAAACAATTAAAGATTTAGAAACGAAAATGACTAAATCCAACAGTTTTGTTTTTAAAGATGTTGAAGATTCATTAGAACAATTTAATGGGGAAACGGGAAAAAAAGTTGACGCTTGGTTAAAAGAGTTCGAGGATATTGCTTTAGTGTGTGGTTGGAATGACATTCAACAATATTTATATGCGAGAAGATTATTGAAGGGAGCAGCCAAACTCGCGATAGAGGCCGAAACAGGTGTTCACAGTTGGCCAGATTTAAAAAAAATGTTATTAAAAGAATTCGGTCAGGTAGTGTCTAGTCTTTCAGTGCATAGAACTTTAGAATCAAGACGCAAAAACAATAATGAATCATATCTTGAATATATGTTTCAAATGAAACAAATTGCAAATAGAGGTTCAATTGACGAAGAATCCCTACTTTCGTACATTGTTGCTGGTGTACCAGACACCACACTTAACAAAACAATTTTATTTGAGGCTAGAACATTTGAAGACTTAAAAATTAAATTCAAAGTTTACCAAGAAATGAAACTTCAAAAAACGAAGTATAACAGTGCTGACCACGGCCCTTCCGCTATAGTTATAAAAAATCGCGATACAGAATATCAAAATTGTCGTTGTATAAATTGTGGTTCAAGGAGCCATAAAACAAACGATTGTCCCGATAAAGCAAAAGGATCACGGTGCTTTAACTGCAATGAATATGGCCATCTTTCACGAAACTGTCCCAAAAAAAACCCTCCAAGAGTTAATAGAATTTCAGTCCCTACTGTTCACACTGATCTTAAAATTGATAACTTAACGTTTAACGCTTTGATCGATACGGGTAGCCAATTGTGTCTAATAAAGAAATCTGTTTTCGAAAGCCTAGGTAAAGAAATACAAAACACAGGGACATTACTCGCTGGAATAGGACAAGAAACGCGAAAATCTATAGGCACCCTTGAATTAATGGTTCGAATACAAGAATCGGAGTATAAGCTGTGTTTTGACGTGGTTCCAGATGACTGGATTTTGGAAGAAATTATAATCGGTACGGAGATATTAGAATACGCAGATATAGATATAAAAAGCAAAATCATCAAAATTACACCTCTACCCTTGAATGCTTTATACGTCGAAAAATATAATGAAAATAATTTAAATAAAATTGATCCTAGTATTTTCGAAGATAATACAGATAAGTTTGAAAATATCCAAGATTCGACAGTTAAGGAATGTGTAAAGAGCCTTATCGAATCGTATAATCCAAAGAAAACAATAGAATCATGTGTAAAAATGACAATTTTACTGGAAGACGAAAAACCAATCTATCAACGGCCACGGAGGTTAGCCCCCAAAGAAAAGGACTTTGTGACAGAGCAAACAGCAAAATGGTTGGAAGCAGGCATAATCGCTCCCAGCAATTCGGATTTTGCAAGTCCGATTGTCCTTGCAAAAAAAAAAGATAGTACCTATCGTTTATGTATAGATTACCGCAAATTAAATTCTAAAACTATAAAAAAAAGATTTCCGCTACCGCTCATGGAAGATGTATTAGACGAATTATACAATGCTCGAGTTTTTACAACCTTAGATCTTAAAGATGGATTTTTTCACGTCGATATAGATCCACAAAGTCAAAAATATACGTCATTTGTGACGCCAGATGCACAGTACGAGTTTCGTAAGGTACCATTTGGACTCTGTAACGCCCCATCTACGTTTCAAGAATTTATAAATAAAATTTTCAAAAGTCTAATACTAAGAAAACTTGTACGCATCTATGTTGATGATTTCATAATAGCTACGAAAAATGAATCTGATAACTTAGCCACGTTGAAAGAAGTTTTAAAAGTAGCCGCAGAAAACGGCTTGAGATTAAAATGGGAAAAATGCAAGTTAATGTCACGCTCTATCGAATTTCTAGGCCACATAGTTGAAAACGGTTCTATCAAACCTTCGATAGAAAAAACCAAAGCGGTTCGAAACTTTCCTCAGCCTAAGAATATAAAACAACTGCAGAGTTTTCTTGGTTTAACAGGGTTTTTCCGTAAATTTATACCAAATTACTCTACAATAGCAAAACCGCTCACGGATCTTACAAGAATTTCATCTTCTCGCTTCCACTTCGGATATGAACAACGACGTGCGTTTGAAAATCTTAAAGAATTACTGTGTTGTGAACCAGTTTTGAAAATTTTTAATCCAAACTTATACACAGAACTGCACACAGATGCAAGCAAGGTAGGCCTCGGAGCAGTCCTTTTGCAACGACACGAAGATGCTTTGCATCCAACATTTTATTTGAGCTTTAAAACAAAACCAGCAGAAGAAAATTACAGTAGTTACGAATTGGAAGTTCTTGCCATCGTAAGTGCATTGAAAAAACTACGAGTTTACTTAATGGGACTAACGTTCAAAATCTTCACCGATTGCCAAGCGTTTCACTTAACGATGAAAAAGAAGGAGTTATGTTCCAGAGTCGCCAGATGGGCACTACAAATCGAGGAATTTGATTGTCAAGTATTACACAGGTCAGCTAAGGCTATGAAGCACGTTGATGGTTTGAGCCGAGTTCTTACAGTTACGAGAATTGATACAGGAATTATCCATCAAGTGAGAAATGCACAAAAAAGAGACGAAGTATGCAAGCTTATACTAAACGTCCTGGAAAGAGATAATTATGAAGACTATGTGAATAGAAACGGTGTTTTGTTCAAGTTTGCTAAAGGAACGTATTTATTAGTCATTCCAAAAAATTTACAGAAGGAAATAATCCGAGGTATACATGAAGTTGGACACATCAATGGACAAAAAGTCGAAGCCGTCTTGAGCCAGGACTACTATATACCAAACGCACGAAAGAAAATAGCTGACGTTATCTCCAATTGTGTTGCATGCATCCTTGCAATGAAAAAAAGCGGAAAACAAGAAGGTTTCTTGAACCCTATCGACAAAATGGATGTTCCTCTCCATACATATCATATGGATCATCTTGGGCCGATGCCCTCAACAGCCAAGAACTACAAATATCTTTTTGTGATTATGGATGGATTCACCAAATTTGTTTGGATATTTCCAGTCAAATCTACAACGACTGAAGAAGTTCTCAAGCGACTTAGCTTAGTAGAAGATACTTTCGGAAATCCACATAGAATAATTACCGATAAAGGCGCTGCATTTACATCAACAGCTTTTCAAGAATACACTGAAAAGAAAAACATACGGCATTTCCGAATCACTACTGGTGTACCGAGAGGAAACGGTCAAGTTGAACGGATGAACCGAATAATTATTGAAATGTTGACTAAAATGTCTATCGACAACCCGTTAAAATGGTATCAACACGTTCCAAGACTTCAAAGAACAATAAATTCTACCGTTTCCAGAGCAACAATGAAAACCCCATTCGAGCTTTTGATTGGCGTTCCTATGAGAACCGAAGAAGACATCAAACTTTCCGAGATGCTAGAAGATGAGATGAGAAACGAGTTCGAGTCAAGCAGAGCCGAACTACGAACAAATGCTAAGAATCAAATTGAAAAAATTCAGCTGGAAAACAAAAAGCTCTACAACAGAAAACGTAAGCCGGCAAGAAAATACAGTGTCCATGATTTGGTTGCGATTCAGCGAACGCAATTTGGCCCTGGTCTTAAAGTACAACCAAAGTTTCTAGGCCCATATGAAGTAACCAAAATCAACAAAAACGACCGTTACGAATTAAGCAAAATTGGAAATCATGAAGGACCAAATAAAACTTCTTCGGCGGCAGATTTTAAGAAGCCTTGGGTAAATAACGATGATGATGACAGCAATGATGATAACGATGATGATGACAGCAATGATGATAACGATGATGATGAAAATAACCAGACATCCGAGTCGGATGCAACACAGGATGGCCGGATGTAGGATATTGCTACTCAACGATCCCTTAATCCGAACACCTAATGCAACGGAACGAAGACAAAGCAACGAAGAGAAACGAAGACAGAACAAAAAGCCAAGATAATGCGAGGAGCAGAACGATTACGGTTACGGTCACGGTCACGACAACATCTATCATATACTTACCTTTACTTTATTACATTAAATAATCATACAAATTATAATACTTTATTTCCATTTATATTATATTACCCCCTTGAATAAATAATTGAATTCTAATTGTGCGTTTAATCGACGAATCGTATATAACGTATAAACGAATCAGAAGTGTCATCAGTAGTGCTCCTCCCCACATTCATACAGATTACAATAATTTTTTTTTTTTTCAGAGTACCGGCTTTTGAAAAATCGATGCGACCATGGAGAGGGAATTTTTTTAAGGTGCTACGGCACCGTTTAAATTTTTAAACCTATTTAATATTTTTTAATAAAAATTTGTGGAAAAATCATTCGATGTGTACTTAATAAAATAAAAAAAACCCGATCCAAAAATTGCACAACTTACTCGTTCAAATTTTTTTTTTTTAAATCACTAATTTTTTGGCCGTCACAGTGGCTATCCCCCTTAACCAATTTTAATTGCATAAAACTTATCGCAACATACTACCCGAACGTGAGGCGAGGCGGTAATGTTTAGTGTGTTAAAGCTGGAGTGCTAAGTAGCAATATGCAGACTGCTTTTGTTTAACCGTTTAACCTGTAACATGTCGAAATAAATCGGAAGAAAGATTAGCATAGCTGCGGTAGGTGGTCTATTTTTGGTGGTTGACCCAAAGTGCCCCAAGTGCTCACGGAATCCATAGAAGATGGCTCATGTAGACTTTAAGCAAAAGAAAAAAAATATCTTAATCCGTAAACAAAACAGAAGAAGCAAACCATTTCAAATTAAGAACTCAGTACCGAAAACTAGACACTTGGAGCTACAACTTGATTTTTTACTTACCATTTTTGAACGACCATTTTTTAACAACAACTTCTTTGTTTTTCTGTTGCAGGGTTTTAAAGTACTAGCTAAATAATGGGTTCATTGTACTACTGTACATAGTAACCTTCTTTTTGTTATACCAGATGTTCGTAAAAAGTCAAATGACGCTGCTGTGCTAAGGCGCCTAAGTTAACAGCTCTCTCCATATCTGCGCCGAGTATCGGTAAACTGATACGAGAAAATGCGGGACATTCACAGAGGTAGTGCTCTGCGCTGTCATCATCTTCTCCACAGGATTAATAGAGTAAAGCCTACAAGTTCAAATGTTTGACAAAAGAGAAGTGCCCCGTGGACTTCCTTAAGTTTCGACGTTCAAATTAGATAGAACTGCTTTTTGCAAAAAGGGCAAATACATTTTAAAAAAAGGGTAAAGGTTCTTGGAGATAATTTGTTTAGATCTTGCGTCTTATTTTTTTCAGGAGGGCCAATTTTTTTGAAAGTAAAAAGTAGAAATCCTACCTCAAAGGAACGCCTTTCTCTCAACAATACCTTGTAAAAGAATGGAAGGGGACCTTAAATTTTTCTCCGATTCCGAAAGTAAGGTATAGTGTAGATACCTTACTTTCGGAAGGCTTTCCAATTCCTGGCGAAATGCGATTCGCATGGAAAAACATTTCTTTCTCGTTTTCTGTTGGAATTCGACCTTCGAATCTCCCGCGTAACAGGAAAAAAAGACGAACTGTTACGTCACGAGCACCAAAAACTAATGATAAACCACCATATAACTTATGCAAAGAGAGAAATTAGGCACTCGAAACCATTTGAAAAACCAAAAGGCCACTTAAAATTAAAAGATTGCCTTTTCGCCAAATAAATTTCTCTAGAACAGATTACAGATTACAGTCACGTACGTATGAGCGATTTGCATCTCTTTGTCTCTGAAAAGTTCATTGAAGTGATTCGACTATAGTACCTACTTACCTATACTTTTTCGTCTCGGTATCACAAGTCAAAGCCTCAAGCGCTATGAAATTCAATCAACTTTTGGAACCTCCCAATCACATATAGGTATTCTTCTGTCATTTAATAGATAAAATCTTCTATCAGAATAAAAATATTATTCTCAGCTACATTATGTCCCATCAGCTCCACCTATATCCCATTCCCGATTGAAAAATTCCACTGTCATACCTCTTATACCGGCGCGCAACATAATCACCTTTTGTTCTCGCAGGCTTTAGATATTCGCAAAAGCAAAGCGTTCACCTTTACTCTTTTTTTGCCTTAGTAATTTTTGAAGCCAAACAAGACATACAAGTATACTCCGCTCCATTCATGGATGGATATATAATCAGGTTGCGTATGCTACACACAACGCAAGATAAACTCAAGGAAAATGCGTGAATCAAAGACGAGACCATAGCCCTGACCCACAGGCTGAACTCTTGGAGCGCATTTAAATGCGGAAATCGGTAGATTTTGGGGGATTGGCCATATTGTTAGATACTTTATTGTATGCAGTAGATACATCTAAAGACTAGTATAGAACTGCACCTCTGGCTGAAAGGAAAAGATCATCATCTGACATCATCTTCAGATTTGGTTGCAGTGTTGTTTGTATATTGTTGCTCGTGTTGTTCGGTCGCAAAAGGTTGATGGGAAAGATCGGAAAATCAGACTGCATGCAAGAAAAATGAAAAAAAAAGGAATTTTTTTCTTTATACCTACGAGCATTTGATTTGTGGGGAAGAAAAGGTCAACTCGTCCCATCAGGTTTTTAATTATGAAACCTCTACTAGGATTGTGTCGATTGCTACATGGGGGGCTTCGCACGTGATGGCCACCCGGGCATCGGAAACTGATATAAGCGAGAACTTGATTGTGTCAAACTAATTAATTCCGTACAGTTTGAGCGGACTTGTGTTTCCTAGGCGGCTTTTGCGTTGATTTAATGTGATTGGTGGGTTTGCCATGGGGTGGGCCGAAGGATGATATGAGGTTTGTTCGTTGAAGCCCTAGGGTCGCCATGGGGTCGCCACAAAGCGTTTTTTGAGAAACCTAAATTCGCACTGAATGTCAAATTGAGTGTTTTTTGAGCCATAGGTTTGCCACAGGTTTTCCGCAAACTCGCCCTAGCTTTTTGCTGTGGCGATTTGAGGGCTGTCAAATGGCATGTGTTTTTATTTAAATGACAGGGATGTGTGGCGATTTGTGGTTTAGCGTTTTTTGAGGACTGGAAAACCCAGGTTTTTTTGACAACTCATGGGGTTGTCAAGAAAACCTGGGTCAACCCTGGGGAAAGTTCAACGAACAGACCTATGGATTTGATTGAGGTTCGGGCTAATTAATCGTTTGTTACACAGATAAGCTCTTCGGTTGAACTTGGATGACATCATGAGTGGCTGATTGCAAACTCAATATATTGAACGGAATTCTCTCTTGTCAATTCACAGACGGTGGAAAAATACTATAGACACATTTGAACTACCTACCAAATTAACATAATTCAATTTTTCCCTTGTACTATGCCTTGTAAGTAATATCAAATACTTCCGTTGATTTTGGAAAACCACGTCTTGAAGTGTCTTTTTTGGCTGCCTTCGCAGAAACTCAATCTGTAGTTTCAATTTTCCAATATCTTGTGGACGGTGTCAGGCTTACGATTGCTTGGATAATATTGGCCTTTAGTGCTTGCATCGTTTCTGGATTGTTGGCATAACATCTACCCTCGACAAGTTTCCCCAAACACGATTTGGGAATTTGGTGTACAAAAGACCGATAGTGGCATGGCCTGCGTGGCATGGCGTGACATCCTGTATATACGAACCATCAGAGGTCGTCCAAATCCATATCATCAACTTCAGTTAGTTAAAAGTCGATTGACATGAAAAATATCATCAGTGCGGAGATCAAACGGAGAGTCGCTCTTGCCAGCCGGAGCCGCTGCTTGAGCCAAGAAGGCAATTGATAGATAAAACCTTCTCTGGAAAAGCCAAGGTATTCCTGCATAAGTCAAGTCAAGTCCTTCTATACGGCGAAGAATAACGGACATTATTTAAAGGGGATGAAAAAAACCCATGGTCCGGTCGTTTCGAAAGAACAATACTCCGAATGTCCGAATGATCTTTCGTCCGCGTGGAAAAGAAGACTCAATAACGTGCTGTAGCTGTAACGCTATAAGGGCATAGCCAGAAGAGAGCGCATCGCGCACGGCTGGGCCGTGTAAAGCGGGTGGACACAACGCTCCCAATCGACATTGCACAGGGAAGTCACAGAAAGGGAAGACTCGTCTTAGGTGGCGCAATCAAGTGGAAAAAGACCTCATCCGACTTGGATTGCAAAACTAGCGCCTCAAATCAAACTTGTTGGCAAAATATGTTGGTTGAGGCCCAAGTTCATCCCGAATTGCAAAGCCGACCTTAGTAAGTAAGTAAGTGACAGGGTTCTTTACCGACCGACGTCGTTGCCTGAAACGTTGTTCCCAGCCTCATTTGCGAAGATAAATATTCCATCGATGCCAACACTCCACAATCTGCACTCAACAGTCACTCTCTGTAAATGTATTGGCTTCTAGATAATAACCCGTGGTTTGATGGATAGCATGTCCGCCTGTTAATCCAGAGGTTTGAGTTCGAATTCCAAAAGAGGCAAAACTGTTTTTTTTACGGGTATCGCCTTTCGCGAGGAATTGGCAAGTCCTCCGTTAGTATTCATTGCCATGAAAAGCGCTTTCTCGATTAGCCGTTCGGAACCGGCAGAAAATTGTAGGTCCCCTTCATTTTTCTCACAAGGCATGGTTGTGAGAAATGCGCTAGGCCCAAGGGCTCCTCGCTCTGTTGCGCCACCCTAATTATTTTATTTTTATTTCTAGATAATAACGTTCGATTTTTGGGCACGTTTTTTTAACCTAGCCACCGAGATCAAAGTGTGCTGAGTCAGAAAAGCTAATTTTTCGCCCAAAACTGTTGTTAAATTGAAGATGCTGTAAGGCCCAAGGAATCAGATGGTCGTGCGGCTGCAATTGATGTTGGACCTTGGAAACGAATAATGCGAGATTTTTGTCTAGAATTCTGATCAGACTAGTGTGTTAAATGCTATGGTCTTACGCTCTCGGCTACAGCAGCCACAGTCTAGTCTGCGTGCAACCGCGCAGTCGAGGAGCATGAGTGTGGTCCACGAGCATACCAGTCTCACTATTCTCTTGCACAAACCTGTATACAGTGAACTTAATTTCGACCAATATTATTTTTCAAAAGCCACACTGTTTTAGCAATATAGCATTCTGGAAATCAGTTTTTAAAGCAACTCATTTCCTTCCGCGGAGATACGATAGTGACACTCTGTCCAGATTTCGAGCGGGAAGGAAAACATTTGTGCTTGTCGACATAGTCTGTGACTTGAAAGAAGCCACTCGGTGGCTCACCATACCTAACAAAAGTGCCTATAGAGCATAAGTCACATTTTTCGCCACTCTTCTACTTTGAAACTCAGATACATCCTTCAAGAATTTAAAAAGAAAAGCCATGTCTTTTCCTTTGCATTTGTCAAAATTCACCGCAGTTTGAACTTTAAATGTAAATTCTGTGTCTCTTTTCAATACAAAACATAAGTTTCTCATTCAAATCACATTCAAGCCTGTCAAAACCCATCAGAAACAAACTACATGTCACACAACCTAAAATATTCTCCCACAGTCGTCCTTAAAAAATACACAAAACATGCCAAGAATATCAACAAAACCGCCAAAAACTGCTGCATGTCAAAAGTTATGAAAATAAATCCCCCTAACAGGCAAAATGCATAATAGTATCACAACGCAGAGCAAGTGCACAATTTCCCAGAAACTTAAAATGCATGCGGACAGTATGCGCTCCTTGGGCTCTCCTCTGGTATTCCATCAGAAACAATAATCGACCTAGTGGGTATTTCAAAACCAACAAAACAAAAAACACAAAAAAGTAGGTACACAAACTTAGCTGAATATCTTTTTTTTATGTAAAAAATGAAAATAAAAGACGAGCATACAAAATGTTGTTCGATTATAGTATATGAAGAACAAAATTGTTCCTGGTCCCTCATGTGTGTAGAAGTGGATCCATATCAGAACACAATTGACAGCAGAAATAACAATGTTTTCCTCGTCATCAACATCACGTCGTTGTCTGGGTAAGAAGAACTCATTGAACAAAAAAAACACAAAATATCGAATGACATGTTGACACTGTTTGTCCAATGTGTTGTATTCGAATTACAAAAATCAGCAACTACCAACAAAGTAATTCCCAAATGGATTTTATTATTGAAAAAGGGCCATAGTAAATAACAAAAAAACAAAATTAGTTTAAAAAATGCCAATGAAGAATATTGTTTCCCTAATACCCGGATGCACCCAAATAAGTTTGTACCAAAAAAAAAAAATGAATACTTTGAACTTTCTGAAGCAGCAGCTTCCGATGTTTACATTTGGGTTTTGAAAATACACATAAAAGTGCATTTAGATAGTAGAGTAGAGGAAGTTGTTATGTGGTGTGGGGAGGATTTGCTGCCAAGGATGCTTTGAGTTTTCCGAAATAAAAAATCATGGGATGTGGTGCAGTTGGATAAACAAAATTAATTGACAAGTTTATTGTTCGTGTTTTGGAATAGAAAAGTTGGTTTTTCGTATCCAATTACCTGGAAATCGGAAAATTAAAGGAGACATTGGCTTTTAATCTATGCAGTTAAGAATTTTGAAAATAAAATGGTCATATAAGTTCCATGAAGCTTTTGAACATGTCCATTTCTGCTTGTTTAAAACTTTTATCTGAGCAGAGAATGTTTGCCTGAATATTTGATTGAACTTTGATATGCTTTACATTCTGCACCGTTCTTTTATCATTTGAAAACATTTTGCAGTTATGAGATTTGCAGCACTGAACGCGTGGGTCTGATCAGAGCACCGCGTTTACCGAGTTTGTTTTTAGCTGAGACTCTGCAATTTCGGCATTGTCGGTTTTTTTCAAACAACGATGTTGGAACCAGCAAAAGACTCATCAAGTTGCGTTAAGATCATAAGTCTCGGAAACGCATAGTCTTGGAACTGTAAAAATATATACTCGTTTGGTCACCCTATATGGTAACCTTTTAATAAAATGTCTTGAGAATTTTGAAAATTTAAAGTGGATATGATCTTTGTGGCCACCAATACCAGAGTTAGCATGTCCACCTGCTAGCCCAGAGGTTCGAATCCCAGCAGAGGCAAAAATGTTTTGCCACGGGTATCGCCTTTCGCGAGGAATTGGCAAGTCCTCCGTTAGTTAATTCATTGCCATGAAAAGCGCCATCTCAATTAACCGTTCGGAACCGGCAGAAAATTGTAGGTCCCCTACATTCCCTGACAAGGCATGGTTGTGAGAAATGCGCTAGGCCCAGGGGCTCATCGCTCTGTTGCGCCACCCTATTTATATATTAATTTATTTATTTTTAATACCAGAGTTCTCTAAAAACGTTTAGAAATTATGCCTTCAGATGATCTCGATAGCTTAATGAATTTTTATGCGTTACACAGTAGCGATTGAGATGAAATCTTTAGAATCAATCTTGTGACGTGCTTTTTGCTTTCCAGCCGAGGTTACGTTCGTCATATTAGCCAGGGTCTTGCTGAAGAAAAACACGGATCTTCTGGATAAGGTCTTCACCTTAAATGTACCAACACTTTATTACAAACGCAGCAACATGCAACACGGTATAACTTGTAAACTTAAAACTAGCTACGGTGCCGTAGAGTCCGTACGGTTGGTCCTCGGTCGTAGGGAATTACAGTTAGTTGCCTTATCGTAGATAACGCCTTAAACTGAAACAAATAGAGAAAATCAGGTATATTTACGGCCCCTTGGTGGCACGGCAAAACAGCAGGCAATAGCTCTAGAGGACCGGCAGGTTTATTTACGGCCCCTTGTGGCACGGAAAAAACAGTAGGCAATAGCTCTGGTGGATCGGTAGGTATTTACGGCCCCTTGTGGCACGGAGAAACAGCAGGCAATAGCTCTGGTGAATCGGCAGGTTTATTTACGGCACCTTGTGGCACGGAGAAACAGCAGGCAATAGCTCTGGTGAATCGGCAGGTTTATTTACGGCCCCTTGTGGCACGGGGAAAACAGCTGGCAGTGGCTCTGGTGGATCGGAAGTATATTTACGGCCTCTAGGTGGCACGGAAAAACAGCAGGCAATAGCTCTGGTGGATCGGCAGGTTTATGTACGGCTCCTGGTGGCATAGAGGACGTTAAGAAGCTGCGAACTGAGGTTTTCCTTACGGAAATCCTATAGTCAATACCGTCTTTACCATAAGGGCACACGGGGCCCGTGCCCAGGGCCCCCATCAACAGGGGGGCCCCGAAGGCCGACAAATTTTTTCACACATTTATTCTCATAACCCTGTTTTCCCAAATCAGTAAGTTATCAGAAGGTATTTATAAGCATTTTACAAGGCATATACGTCTGCGCCTATTCCTATTGTATCAATTAATAATATTTCCGAACGTATCCTACTACCGTATTTACTATGCACGCCATCTAACGATCACTCATGCAAACCACTCCGATTTCATAAACCTCGTTTCCACTTAGAATCGGGTAATCGAATCGGATTATGATTCAGATTTCGTTGCAGGTATCTACCACAGATGAGAATTAACTAGAAGCCCAACTTCACACACACAATGAAACTGCCTACAAGCTCTACTACTTTGAGTACAGCTTCCACCATTGACTTTACACAAAGTCTCACTACTACTACTTTGAGTACAGCTTCCACCACTAAGGCCACGTCTGGCTGACTTTTTGAAAGCGTTTTGTAATCTTTAAAACTTTTTGTGAAAAATTTTGTTTTCATTTAAGCCAATATTTAATAAACATATCAAAGCAATCAGTGGATTTAAATATCTCAACTTTACATAACCTAATAATAAAGATAACAATGGTTACTAATTGTACTGGAGAGCGGTCATTTTCAAGGCTTAAAAGGATAAAAAATGAATTGCGAACCACTATGTCACAAGAGCGGCTGAGTAATTTATCAATAATGTGTAGGTATAGAAAGAGATATCCTCTAAAAAATTGAATTTGACGATATAATAAAACATTTTGCTCAACAAAACCAGAAAAAAACAGATCGTAATGGTAACCAAAAAAACCAGCAGCAACATACAAAACTGTATATTACCCATAATAAATGATCATAGGAGAAAAATGTTAGTATAATTAGCTTTCTTTATTTTGTAAAAGGGCCCCAAATTCTTGTGTGCCCAAGGGCCCCAGCAAAGTATAAGACGGCCTTGCCTATAGTACGCAATTGTTGGACAATTTTCAGTAGGCGAAAATAAAAGGTAATTAAAATAGTTTCTTGCCGAGTCTATGACTGCATATTTTAATTTGACGGCTGCGGGAACATGCTTTTTCCACGAACTTTAGGTTGCCCATATACGGAAGGAACCATGTGTGAGTTATACTCGGCGAGTAAACACTCTACCGTCTCATGCATTCATATTGCTGTTGTGTGGGTGATATGGCGATGATACGTTGTATATTCGTGATTCAGTGCTGTCGACCCCGGACGTACACTATGGTATCAAAAGTACTAGATAGCACAAAGGTATCAAAAGTAAGGGGCAGCATGAACGCTTCGTTATTGAAAGTTGTACTTCAACCAGTTCAACAAACCCGTAAGCATAAGCCCTGAACTGTTGTAAAGCAGGTGCAGCTGTGATATTTGTTATGACGACTGCTACCGGAAAAAGCAGCAAATATATGTATACGAATTTTAAGTTGGGGCTCGACTCAGTAAGTAAGTCTTATATTTCAACTGGGTGAATGAGCGCAATCCCAATCAAGGCTTAATTTGACAAAAGCCTCATCCGCTTTGAAGTTTTCGTAATGTGCACTCCAGTACCAAATTGCTTACTTTAAACCTCTTCGCAAAGTTAATGGTTGGTTCTGGAGTCGAAAAGGTTCTTTAGTCTTTTTTTTGGCTCAACGCCTTGTGTAAATGAAATCTCCGAACTGTTCTTTGATCGACTCTAGGATCACTATTGAGATATAATTCTCAACCGTACTTCGATACCTTCACACTGCGCTAACACCTCTACTGAAGACATTTAGAAATAAATACCGGCTCTATAAGCTCCTCAACAAAACCTATTAAACTGATCTGAAATAGATTTCAATGCTAAGCAAGGCAAGAAAGACAATCTTTGGTGGAGTAATCGAATGACACAGCCTGAGCTACAACACCTCCGATAACGCAATTCAGGCGGATCGATTTCGCCGTGGTGCGAAACTTCGTCGTATAGCAAGTACACTTTTCCACATCCACAAGAAAGACATGGAAATCTCCTGATCAGTCAACCTCTAGGCATTTGATCGCATTGCGATCGCCGCACGACATTTCTCAAGCACACAGAGGATATATCCGTTCAATCCTAGGGGCCCACATTGACTGATACCACAACTGCGAGCTAGCAAAGGTACGAAATTTTGGGAGAAAATTCGTCGTCTAACTGCTTCAAAGTTTCAAGGTACCTTTCCGTTCATGCCTGCAAAAGTCGTCTTAGAAGTCCTATATCGCAAACATCAAGTATAGAGAACTAGTGGCAACATTGCCAAGCAGCCATCAGCCGCCTCTGAAGTTCTGGGTTTCACAGGGCTGGTGAGCAAATATAGCTAAACAACAGCCATACTAAACGGCGTTGTTGAAAAAAGTTTTAAGCTGTTCCCGAGCTCTACGAACAAAAGAGAGATCATGTGCACTAACTCGTTGCTCGGCTTCGAGTTTTGATTCATTGACTATCAGACACAAGTAGACATTTATGTACATTGAATATGAACCTGACTAGTAATTCTTGCAAAACTGTGCTTCACAAGGACTTATTACAAGAAACAATCTTTATTTAGCAACCTTAAATAGCTCACTGTTCTGGTCAGTCTCTTCACTGATTTAGTAAGCAGACATTGAACATTTTAATGCGTCAATAAAACCAGTAAGGAAACCTACCTACTACCAATTGAACCCTCTTTAGATAACCCACAACAAGCAAACACATGCTCATATTATCTCAGCTCAATCAACACAAGGTTCTCTTGTCTGCTTCGTTCCCAACATAACTCCTGCAATATTCCCCTCAATGTTTTCATAACCTCAAACATTGTCAACCGGATTGTCAAACAATAGATTTGTGGCGAACAAAGAAATCAAAAAGATCGCAATCGAGGGATGCGATTTGTTCTTATTCCAACGACGACGACGCAGTTTTATTTTCCTATTCTAAATCTAAAACAACAACCACATCTTTTCAAAGGGATTCTTTTTCTTCTCATCAGCAAAAATATCGGCACAGAAGCTGCAGCTCATGAAAGAAGCTGGGAGTCGATGAGTGCTGGTTTTGTTTATGTCAAAAAAAAAGTACTTCTTTCAGAATATCTGCTTCACTCATCCATGAAGTACTTGAAGAGGAGAATCCCAGTGAAATAAAAAACATCTGAAAAGCACTGAGATGCTGATGATAACGAGAGCTATAATGGCCACGATAATGATAATAATGATCGATTCAAGGACTGCTCTCAAAAGGCTGAGTTGTTGTAAATTTGTCATTTCGGTCCTAAACTGAATTTTTTTTTCTTTCTTCGGCTTCCTTAAAAATTATTTTATTCCCTTCTCGAATAAGTGGCATACACTTGAAGTAGATGAAAAAATGAAAAAAAGAAGAAGAAGTATCAACAAAAAAAAAATGTCACTCCTCGCGAAGAAGGAAGCAGATGTGTGGCTGTGCTGTGTGGCCTTATGTTTCGCTAGGTTTACTCTGATTCTGAAATAGCGTGCGAGATGAAATTCATATGTTGGTGCGGCTTCGTATTTATAAATCATGAAATTGTCTCCCTGGTAGTCGGCGCGCTGGCTGTGTTATTATTGCAGCAATGTTAAGGACCCACTTGCAGGAGACTGGCAAAGTGATGAAAGACACTTGCTGGTTGAATGCATGGTTTTGCCATTATTTGCTTGGAAGGGGGATACAAACATTTAATTTTAGATCCTAAAGAATTCAAATTGCTTGTGATGACATAAAGAGTGTCGTTATTTTGGAATTAAACATATTAAGGGGCAATGCAACACTGAAGGATCTGGAACGGGCATAGTGAATGACATAAGTTTGTTTAGTGGATTTATATAAGAGTTTTGAAGACTGAACTACGGGATGTAAGTTGAAAAGTTGCAGTATACGTAGCTAGTGTCTGGAGATTTTATTTTGTCGTCGTATTGTTCCGTGTGAAGGAAAACGAGCCTCAGTGTCTAGGAAAGATTGCGTAAATATCGTCAAAAATTTTTCTTAACATATGCAAAAATGAAAAACAGTTCAGCGCAGTCTAGAGATCCTGGTCTTATTATGTTGCTAAGGATAATACCAATGCAGTTTTAAATTGATGATTACTGAGAAACCCAGAGTGTTCGTTACAATCCGTAATCCTTACCAACGCTGGAGTTAATATGTTTGTCCCAAGTAAGATTGCGTGTGAAGAACCAAAAATCTTTTTTTGGATAGGTACCACCAAACACTAGAATTTGTGTCGATCAGCTATTCACCGTAGCCACACGCACCGCGCTTAGTGCCCGAATAATTCGTGACCTGTTCCACCTCCTACCACCCAAAAAATCAAAATTAATAAAAAAAAAATTCAAAAAAAAAAATCCAACTAAAACAACCAACAATATTACAAATCTCTCCAGCCGCGCCGCGAAAATAAAATCGAGTGCAATTATAATCAATGCTGTGAAAGTGTAAAAAAAAAGCCCATGTACTACTCAATAGCCCAAACACTAAGTGCGTTACCTGCCCATCGTCTCCTCCCCCACATCACTCTCGCAGTCCCAGTGACTGCACACATTTCTTTGATTTGATAATCTCTTATCTTATCTGGGCAGTGTGTGCAGTTAATGAGACTGTGCGTTTGTTAGGCGAATAGTCAATCAACGGTGTTGATCCCGTTGGTGAACTAAAGTCAAGTTGCTAGCTGGGCATAACATCGCAAGTAATTTGATTTTGTTTTTCTAATAGAATATATGTACACTACTTGTTGATTCGACTTAGTTAGCGTCTACGGTTGATATTTTGTTTTATGTGTTTTTGTGGATTGTAATGTCGGGTAGATTTCGGGTCGATTTTAGTAACATTAGGGGGCTAAGATCGAATTTCTTTGCTGTGTACGCTCACACTGCAAAATGCAGGCCAGCTGTTTTGGCACTAAGTGAAACACAGGTGGGTGTTGGTTCTGATCCCTCAGAATTCAACCTGCCTGGATATAGCTTAGTGCCACTATTCTTTTCCTCCCATGGCCTCGCCGTATATGTTAGACATGATATTGCTTACCAACTTCTACCACAATACGGCCTATGTTCTAATACGAACTTTAATTTCATGTGGTTAAAATTCACCGTCCGTAAGCAAATCATTCATTATTGTTTTATTTATAGAAGCCCCAATTTAGATAGCAATTCAACTTCTTACGAGTTTGATGCGCTATCTGAGTCCATAATAAAAATTGTCTCCCTTTATCCTCACACTGAAATCGCAATTGCGGGCGATTTCAATGTACACAATTCTGGTTGGCTTCGACATTCTGGCCAGACAACACCCGAAGGAAAATATGTTGAGATCTTCGCTGAGTTTAACGAATTAACTCAACTTGTTGATGAGCCCACTCGGGTTCCAGATATTGAAGGCCATGCGGCCAACACTCTTGACTTATTTCTTACTTCTCATTCCGAAAAATATAGGGTTATAGTATCATCTCCTTTAGGCAAATCGGACCATTGTGTCATATCGGTAGATTTTTCATTCTCCGTCACGGTAAAAAAAGATAAAGTCCCCAAAAGAACTGTATGGCAATACGAGAAAGCCAATTGGGACGGCCTGAATAATTTCTTTCGAAATTTTAATTGGTCATTGTGCTTTCTCGACGGAAACGTTGATGCATCAGCTGATATGATATCTAACGTAATTCTCAACGGCATGAGAAATTTTGTTCCTCACAGATTAAAAAGTATCATCCCCAAAGAGAATTCGTGGTTTGATTCAAGCTGTAAAGAGGCGATTAGGGATCGAGAAAGTAGTTTTCGAAAATTTAAAGACAACCCGACTGCAGAAAACCGAAATTTGTTCAAACGGGCTAGAAATATCTGTAATGCTCAAATACAAAGGGCTAAGTTTTTACATCACCAAAAAGTAAGGCAAAAAATACTATTGTGTCCAAAAGGAAGTAAAAACTTTTGGTCTTTTGTCAAGAACATTAAGAACTCGACCACGTCATCGGTCCCAACGCTCGTCTTCAATGACTCTCCGTATGTCAACTCCATCGACAAAGCCAATTTGCTGGCAGCTCAATTTGCTGCCAACTCGACACTTCCTTATAGCATATTGGCTCCACCTGAGCTCGAGTCTGCAAATTCTTTGATGAAGCAGATATTTTTTCGAACTCGCTCGGTTGCGAGAGTCCTCAAAGATCTCAACATACATAAATCCGCTGGTCCAGATGGTATCCCCGCCGTTATTCTGAAGAGGTGTTCTTCTACGTTGGCAAAACCACTGCGTAAACTTTTCCATCTGAAAAACTGCATTTGTCCAGCCCGTCCCTTAAAAAGGCGAATCTTCCTCCCCTTCCAATTACCGTCCAATTGCACTTACGTCCCTTCTTTCCAAGGTCATGGAAACGTTGATAAACCGTCAACTTATGAAATATCTTGAAGAACGAAAGCTTCTTAATGACCGTCAGTACGGCTTTCGTAGCAAACGGTCCACTGGTTATTTGATGGCTTATCTCACCGAAAAGTGGAACCAATCTTTACATTGTTTTGGAGAAAGTAAGATTATGGCGCTTCATATTTCTAAAGCATCTGATAGAGTTTGGCATCAGGCTCTTTTATCGAAAATGCGTGCTTTTGGTATCGATGAGTCACTTCTTTGTTGGATTAGAAATGACCTCTCCGACCGTTCAATACAAGTTGTGTTGGATGGCTACAAGTCTGATACCCACTTAATAAATGCTGGTGTGCCCCCAGGGCTCCGTTTTGTCTCCGACTCTCTTCCTCATTTTCATTAATGATCTCTTGTCTGAAACTTCTAATCCGCTTAACTGTTTTGCTGACGACTCGACCCTCAGCTTTTCATATTCGTTTCCAAATTCAAGTCCCTGATCTTCGGATGTTGAACTGGAACGGTTGCGTATGATAAGCTCATTGAATTCTGACCTTGACAGCATTGTTGCATGGGGTCTTATGAACCGAGTAGAATTCAATGCTTCGAAAACTCAATGCTGTCTCTTGTCGTTGAAGCTTAACATTCCCCCATTGCCATTATCCATGAATGGTACCTGCATCGAAGAAACCGAAAAGCTGTCAGTACTTGGTATGTGTGTAAACGATGATCTTCGTTGGAACGACCACATATTTGAAGTCGCCAAAAACGCTGCTAAATGCTTAGGTTTCTTGAGACGATGCAGGAAGTTCTTCACCCCTTCTGATCTGGCTACAATTTATAAGGCCTTCATCCGCCCAAAACTGGAGTATAACTCTCATATCTGGTCAGGCTTCTCAAACATCTTTGCGCCTACTTGATAGGGTACAAAATAGAGCGTTAAGATTGATTGGTGATAGTTCAATCGTAGAATCGATTGATTCTCTTGGACATCGTCGAAACGTTACCTGTCTCTCTCTCTTTTATCACTTTTTCCACAAACAGTGCTCTAGTGAAATAGCCAGCTGCATTCCTCCCTTGAAACAATTTAGCCGCAACACCCGCCTCGCTAGGAATGCTCATTAGTTCTGCCTTGAGCCCAACTTCGGGCGTACAGTCAAGTATAGAAATTCTTATTTTAGTCGCACCACCCGTATGTGGAATGCTTTACCTGGCTCTGTGTTTCCCCTGCATTACGATTTACAAAGATTCAAAAGCAACGTGCATCGGTGTCTCCTCTCAAATCCTCTCCTATTTTCCAAAATGCTCGCACTGTGTTTAATAACATTATAAGGGTAGTCATATCATAACCCCTTGATGTGCGCGTTAATTATAAAAAAAAAAAAAAAAAATTTCGATTTAAGTTCAGTCTATTAGAATGTTGTTGTTCGAGATTCTGGTACTTTCGGTAGCCACCTTCTTAAATATGGCCAAGAGCACAGCCTGCGTAACATCATCAGCATACATTGTCAATGATCTGTAAGCATTAACAAATGACGGAGTGAACATCGCGTTATCGTAAATTGAAAAAAATCAATGCACTTAGAATGGATCCCCGTGGTAGGTACTCCGCTTGCTATTGGAATAAAGTCAGACTAAGTGTTACCTACTGCAATTGATTGCATTTCGCTGGATAATTTGGAAAAAAATAAGGTTAGAAAGGAGGTTAAACTACCGTCCAATTTCATCTTCTAGTCTCCTGTGAACCGCTGTGTTAAAAGCCTTGGATAAGTTCAACATACCTAACTAGAAAATTCATTTTATCTCCACTCAGTCGACGGTCCTCAATGACATTTAACAAGGTTGTTACACAGCTGTTTATTTCTCGACAACCACTCTGACTAATAAACAAAAGGCTTTTGACCTTCTCAAAATCAAATTTGAAGATCCTTTCAAAAAAATTTCGATAGAAAAGTCACGATTTAAATGGACCTAAGGTTTGTGCATTTATCAATTTTGGGTATAGGTAGGACCTTCACCAGCATTTATTTTTAGTTTGAGAAAAGATACCCGGTTGTTAAACTGTTTTGAAACTGAGCGTTTTAAGAGGCAACTCAACTGAAATAATTAAAAAAAGGAAGAGTGAATTTATCGTGACCGATGGTGTAGTTCACTTGTTCACTTGTTAAATGAAAAAAGGAGACCTTTCTTGTGGAATGTCGTTTATTGGCTAACTCAGTAGATTGTGAGATGGACTCTCCAGTTTTCTATGATGGCATTTGATTCATCAACATTTATTTGCTGCGTCACCCCATGTTCGATATTGAAAATTATCAGATTCTTGAGCTTCTTTTCTAACCCTGTTGTCTTCAAGTTAGTTTTCAACTTACCTAATAAAACGCCTTTCGAATGATGAAACTGACACACATTTTGTCATAAACATTTTTGATGTGGCAATGAGATTCGGAAGAAATGTTACAAAGTCTCATTCAATGATGAATTCCATAATGTCGAATGAAAGCCAATTAGATGCTGTCACTTAAGCCGCCTTCAAATGACTTCTCAAGTTGTGGTATCTCTAGCTGTGTTTAATGACTTTTTCTAGATTGATCTAGCATAGAAAAAAACAGCTTTTTTTGTTTAATGAAAATTTTTCTGCTCCGAGCAAGAATTTTTTCTGTTTAATGACCTGCTCAAAGATCACTTTAGAGCAGCTTTTTCCGCACTTACTTTTGAGTCAGAGCAGATTCGAGCAAAGTGTCAAAGTCAGCTGTAGACATTTGCTTCAAATATTTTTTTTTATATTTTACGTTTTGCAATCTACTTGAAATCAAATTCAATTCACATGTTAGCCTAGTTTCGATTCCAATGTTTCCAAATACCTATATATTTTTACTAATAGGACAACAAATATATTTTTCAAAGATAGGTCACAAGGTGTTTGGTGTTTTTTGTTTCTTTTTTTTTACCTTAGCACTAGCTGCGTCTGCTCTAAGTTGCCAGAGATTTTTCATGTTTCTTGCTCTGCTCTGCATTTTTCTCAATAAACACACATTCTGAGAAAATTTCTGTCTCTGACACGTGACACCTCATTATAAACACTAGTGAATTTTGTAAAAGTTATTTTCAAATCATCAATATTTGCTAAAAACAAAGTATTCGCTCTAGCAACTTCAAACAAAGAAGCCCATCTCCTAAACAGACTCTGTTCTTGTCGGAGTTTACTGATGAATCGATTAAGGCACTTGAAAATATCTGTCCGTAGTTCAGCGCTCAGTGAAAGTCGGTTGCCAACTCACCAGGTATTTTACGACGAATTTTTCTTTCTGCTAGAATTTCGTATGTCTCAGATGTTTTCATATCAAGGTTGATTGGGTTTAATACGATTTTCGTCCGATTTTCTTCAACGTTTAAGTAAAGGGCTTCAATTTCTGTAGCCAAGTGGTCAACACTTAATCGCCTACCTAGTAGTGCAATCTGAGTAGGTACAATTTATTTCTTAAAGGACATGATTCCAATAGAAGAGAAAAGAAACAGCGCTGTGCACTGTGCATCACTTCTGGTTTCTACACTTTCTCTCTCATCACACAACTCATCACATGCAACTAAGACTTCATTAAGATTTTCGGCCAAAACTTTCACTGCAGCACAATGAGCACTCCAACGCGTTGTCGATAGTATTTTAACAGTTAATATAATTTTGAGATGTGGGAAGCGTGTACAATTTCCAACAAGATTTAGCGCCGCAACAAAATCGATCAGCCAAATCTAATATCTACATCTAGAAGCGTCGAACTCTCGCCAAAAAGGTGAGTTTTCGTGGTTACATTGACAAGTCGACTCATTTGAACCAAAAAGGGAACTTGAAATAAAAAACTGGTACTGCTAAAATCCCTACATAGAATAATGTTTGAGAAAAATATTTTATTCTAGGAGTTCGTAGTCAGGGGATAAATTTATATTTTTTTTAACTGACTCGGCTTTGCTCGGTAAAACTTCTTCAAAGCCTTGTTCACCCAAAATTGCGTAAAATCTAAAAAACTTTTTGGAACACCCGCTAGGCTAAGTTGAAGATAACCAGTAATTCTTAAACCCCTGAGAATATTGTGAATAAATATAGTCAATGCAACTGAGTAATAATGTAATTTGGGGTTGAAAAATATCTGTTACTCAAGGATAATTTAGCATTCTGATGGTGAAAGAACTTGAGAAATCGGTGTAGTAGTTTCTAGGTTCACAGTCTTGTTCCCCTTACCGTTCCTGAAGGAATATGGAGGTGAAATTAGCTTATAGCCTATTTCAGTCTCTGGACTATATCTATAACGAATTTCATTTCAGTCAGTTCTGTAATTTAGGCGCGAAGGAGTGACAGGAAAAAAAAACATTTTTAAATGTAAAGGGTCCGCCATCTAACGTTTTTCTTTCCAAATAGTGCTTATTTCGTGAATGGTAACACTTAGCTCATGTCTGATTTCACAGATAATTAGATTTATCTTTTCGCTGAACGAATATGGTTGTGTAGAGCGTTCAAGTATTACGTAACGCAATTTGGGGGGAGGGGGGGTCTCGTAAAACGTTACGATGCGTTACAGGGGCGGGGGGGTCTTTCTAACAATACAATACTTAACATTTTTTTTTTTAAATTAGGGAATAAAAACTCCCAAATGCTGACTGGGTCGACGAAGTTGATGCAAGTGGCTTAACAATTCCAGAACCGTCTTCGTCTGCACTCCAGGTGCCTGTGATGAAAGAATCGGAGTGGCTAGCAAAACCGTGGACAGAGGAATAATTTTTGTTTTGTATTATTTTCTTTTGTATTATTTATGTAATATTAAATGATTATCGCAGTGGCAATTAAAAGTATACCAAGTATAAAAAATATAACATAAATTTTTTCGACTTTAGGGTAAAAATGGTCAATTGAGTGTTACGTAACCTTTAGACCTTTTTTTCGAAAATTGCGTTACGTAATACTTGAACGCTCCCATACGCTTGAACAACGCTGGGGAATATTGCGACATTACTTTGAAGATCCGATGCCGATTTTGCCAAAAAAATCATGTTTTCAAATGAAGCTCATTTTGATCTTGGCGGGTATGTAAACAAGCAAATTGTCGCATTTGGGGCACAGAAAACCCGCACGCATACATTAAAAAGCCGATACACTCAAAACGAGTCACTGTTTGGTGCGGATTTCGGTCCAGAGGCATAATTGGGCCATTTTTCGAAAATGAGCAAGGAGTGGCCGTTACAGTCAATGGCGATCGTTATCGGACCATGTTGAACAAATTTTTGTTCACAAAAATTGAAGAGGAGGATATTGGAAACATTTGGTTCCAACAGGATGGCGCTACGTGCCACACAGCCGAATCTACACTCGATGTTTTGGGCCCTGTTTTTGAAAAAAAAAAGTTATTTGGAGGACCCTTTATTTATAATATTAGAAAAGATTTTTACAAACTATGACTATTTATATTGCGTATTTATTTATATCTGCTCCAAAGCTTAACCTATAAGTTTCAAGCTTCCAGCTCTAAAAATAGCATCCCTATTATTTGAACAAGAACATGACGATCTAGTGTTTAAAGTATTTTTTAATATGATCCATCAGTTATTGAACACACGTTCATTCTGATGAAATAAAGCCTTCATGTTCAGGACCGTAGCTGTACCAAATTTCATTTAAATCGGTTTAGGTGTTTGATCAGGAGACAAACTTACTTCCGCATATGAATCCCGGTAGCCTTGGGAATATGATGATTAGTTAAAGTTTTATTTATTCGGGGATAGTGTATAGCATTTTTAAGGTGAAAGAATTTTTGTAATCTGTCCAGTAGTATAAATTTCATTTAAATCGGTTCATTAGTTCAGCCGGGAGACTGTTACAAAGAAAAACTCACAGACAGAGTCACTTTTGCGTTTATAATATTAGTAAGGATTTGGCCTGTACGGCTAAAACTAAATTCTTTAACTCTTTACTGACACAAAAACTCACCACTAAAGTACAAAAAAATATAAAACTCATTGGAACTAGACCAAACCTAAGGAAATTACTCTCTCAACATTCGCTTAATTCCTTTAAATTACCTTTAGGTTCTCGGAACGAATTCGGTATCCAAAATTGATGTAATCTCTCAAAAAATACCGTTTTGACATGAGTTGACATTCTATAATTATGTTAGCATGTCAAAAGAATGCATTCGGAATTTTTTTTTTTTTTTTTGATTTTTCATAAAGGGACAAAACACTGTGCACCGGCTCTATCCTCTATTAATCTTCCAAGTTAGAAGCTCAGTTCTTGTTTTGATACAGCAGCTGCTGAAAGACAGAGTCACATATTGCCAAACACGTGCACTCGCTTCCTTAAAACCAGAAATATATACGATTTAAATTGAATCAACAAATCGCCATTCATGTCTTTGTTTCAAAATAGCTGTCCATTGGATAAATTCAAATGCGAATTGTGAGTATTGAACCGATATCGCAAATGAGAGTAGAATTTAAGTGAACAAGTCTTAATAATTTTTGAATTAAGTACTTTTTACACCAACACACCGATTGAATGGTTGATCGTTTCCCTACTAGGCACGTTGTACAGTAAGGACTGCAAATCAATCTCGATTGTGAGCAGCAGAGCTTACATTTACATGTCATTTTAAATCCTTTTGTTGGAAGCAAGCCACATATAATAGTATACCCGCACGTTGTCGTTGTTTATTCCACGTTTAACATTCACTTACTTTTTGTTTAGTTTTTAGTGTTTCTTTCAACCATTGCATACAACTACGACTCAAACAGGGTAACTCTTCTTGGACTGTCCCTACGCTGATGCCCAAATCCAAAGTGAAAGGTGAATCCTATAGGTGACGGGCATAATGTTGGACCTATCAACGGGTTCTGGAAATTCGAAATATGTAATCCCATTCGTTTGTCCACTCCTCCTTCCTTGTTTTTGTTAAGCTTTGTCATTGATTTGTCGTCCCGAATCGAACATAGATATGTACCTACATTTACGTAAACACCACCTTGTGTCCCGTTTGGAGTTTATTTTCTTTTGTTTTGCTTCCACTAAAAAAATCCATTGTAGTAGGTATCTAACAGAACTGGGCCAAAGTGTGACACAAAGAGCCATCGAACTTGGAAATGTATAGAGCCAGAAAAACATCTGACTTGATTTGTGGACGTTTGCCTCTTTTTTGTTCTATCTCTCCTATCCCAAGCAATGCTTTACGCTGGACTTGCCTGTCTATAAGGCCATTTGCCAGCCTGCCCTATTTATTGTTTTGAGTGTTCTTTCTTTTTTTATGTCAGTCAAACTTTGACGTCACACACAGGATTTATTTAAGCAAAGTCAGATTTGAAAATGTGAGCTTACAGCAGCGTTTTTTTGTGTGGCGTAGGTTTTGGTTGGCTGTAGCACTTTGGTGGTTTTTATCTTTTTTTTTTATATTTGGACATGGACATGCTCTCTATGGTTACACGTAATAAAATTTGAAAATTTATTGGACATAAGGCACCTGGAGACAATGTCATTTCGAACCTAGTGAAAGGAGGTTGAACTGCAATTGTGTTGTGACAGTTTTGTTTTTGATTTGATTGCAATAAGAGCTGCGATGACAAGGAATTGGCGTGAACCAACTGCAGACAGATTAGATTTATAAGAATATTTCTATCTTATAATGAGCTTTTACAACAACACTATCACCAACAAAACTACACATACTAAAATTCTGTCCAGAAAACGTAGCAGCAAGCACAACAAAACCAAGCACTATACAGAGTGTGGTATAAAATAAACGGTGTTTTTAGAATGTGTGGTTTTCGGTTTCCAGAGTTTTTTCGTTTTTTTATGCTCAGTTTGGTTTGCATTTCATAACGTTTGAAAATGGTGAAAAGCTATCAATTTAATACCAAATTATTGATTTACGCGACGCTTTGGACGCTTCGTCCAAAATCGAATTGGTTTCGCACCACGTTTTTACTCCAGTGAGCCGAATGAGTTCATTCGCCATAGCGCGCAAATATTGAAGCTGTGTCCGCACACAATTTATGGAAGATCTTGCTTGCTCCGCATCGCAGGGCCTGTGATGCAGCCCAAAACGTGATGGCCACCAATCCGATCACCGAATGGGTACGGTAACAATGAATATTGTCGCAGTTGGAGTCATGATAATCTATAAGGCATTATTGAGACGCGGAGAGCCCCGCAGACTAGCGCATTTCTCACAACCTTTACATGTGAGGAAATTGAGGGTACCTATACAATTTTCTGCCGATTCCGGACATCTGATCGAGAAAGTGCTTTCGTGGCAATGAAGTTACTATTGAAGGATTTACAAATTCCTCGCGTCTGAATTGGAAAATGTTGATGTAGACAACCTTTGGTTCCAACAAGAAGGCGCTACATGCCACACAGGAAACTAAACAATCAAATTTTTGAAGGAAACTTTTGGTGACCTCATTACCTTGCATCATTGGCCTGTTGCGTGGCCTCCAAGACCGTGATCCGATTTAACACCTGTATGGGCCACCTTATATCCAGAACAACTTTTTTTCATTATGCAATTTTCTTTAACTTACCACTATACCTTATGCGCACAAAACGAACACAGCCACCGAGGAAGGTTCTGACAGTTTAGGTATCGATTTGGTGCTATCGATTTTTCGTTCCCTTTTCATGTCGTACCAACTAGCCAACCTCTCAGAGAAATGGCATCCATACTTCCTTTTCATTGAAACCTCCAACGTGACAAGACCTGTTCGGCAGCCATAGTTAAAATAGAAGATTTTTTTTTCTTTCTGTAAAATAAAGAAATCAATTCGCTTTGAAGCGGCCGCTAATTCGCGCTTCGCGAGTTCGTGGAAATTTCGCAGTCCGCAAGCGTAAGTGCTTTTATAAAAGCAAATGTTGCTAAGTGTTTTTTTTTGTTTTTTTTTATGAGCGTCAGCCTATCATTTTTTTTCTAATTATAAAGTAGCCGTAGGAGTTCAATCCGGGAGTGGGCTGTAGTTTCTACAGAGACCACATAGTGCCATCTGCGTCTTGGAAAGAACCCAAACCATTTCGTTGTGGCTAGGAAACTTAAGAAACCTATTGTTTCGGGCTGTATAATAATCTAAAGTTCCGAGGGAGCAGGAATATTGCCAAGACTCTGTGGAGAAAAGGAACTGTCCACACGTGATAAACCGATCCGTGAGAAAGTCCGACAGATTTTTTTTTTTGTTGGTGCTTGGTATCTCGTGCAGGTAAAGGACGTTCGGTATATGTATAACCACATAGTAAAAATTTTGGTAATCGTTTATATACGTAGGAGAACTTTTTTGGCGTAACTAAGGAACAAATTAGATCAGGCACGTAAGGCATCCGCTGGCTGGTGACGTAGGAGCTACGAGCCAGGCCACGTGTGTCGTCGTCGTCGAGGCACAGTGGGCCAGCCAGTGGATCGTTCAGAATCCCGCAGTACGTCCGAGCTTTAGTGGGATAGGAGTCTGCGCCCAAGCAAGGGGTAGTTTACAGGGAAAACAGAGGCCTGGAAACCCCGTATCGACCACGTTCCGATAGAAAGACGAAATTGCCGTCACTGGACGATATACCTATATATGTGAAAGTAAGGCATATTTTTGGAGCTACCCGTCGTTATACGAGTATTGTGAATACTCATATATCACGTAAATATATTCCACACGGAACCGCATGGGAGAGCTAAGACCTACTCGATTTGCCACCTGCGAGACCTACCTAACCATCCATTCATCAGAGTCCGTCACCAGCATCCATCCATTCATTAAAGTCCGTCATCCAACCATCATGAAATTATAATCTTAAGAGAAGCCTAGTTTATATTATACTTAATTATACTTTTCGATCTCACTCAAGAGCAAGATACACAAAAAAAAAGTTAAGTATTTCTGTTCCATCTTATTCTGAGGTTCACCAATGGTAGCATATGATATAATGCATCTCTATTTCTTTTATATAGCGTTTGTAGCCTAAGAGTTTAAAAAGGAACTCTGTAATCTATACCATCTAACCCCCCCATCAAAGTCGTGCGCACAACTTCGCTGGAGGAGAAAGAGAGATCGGTGAGTCCAAATTTTATGATTTTGTTTTTATTCAGTTGCATGATATATCGAGTGAAACTATTGGTGCAGAGAAAAGTGGCAGCAGGTTTAGTCTGAGAGAAGATTATTGAGATAGGTCAGTTAACAGAAAGCTAACAGGCTTTCGCTCATGAGTATTTAGATTGCGCATTACGAAGCGTTTTACATTATTATTTAAGCAGACTCTTAAGGGAATCGAGAAGTGATGACGATAACCTCTTAAAACTTTTATTATTGATTATTTTATTTGTTGTTAAAGAGTACCAACAACCATACGGTTCGCCATACTTTACATGGTTAGCCATATGTTCTATGAACCCAAATTACTTTATGAGTATGTAAACGGTGTTGTGTTAGATTTTATAAAAATTTGATACCCTCATGAGAGAGGTAATGTAGAAGGGTCATTGAACGTATATACTCGTATTGCTACTTATATACTTAACGAAATAAATTTTAGATTTACTTATTATGAGGTTAAGAATAAATACTAGTGAGCACTGCATAGGGTAATTGCACCATTGGGTGTTTCAATAAGATTTCTATAGTTTAACTTTTTTTTTTAATCGTATTGTATTCATTTTCTACGTGGATACCTTTTTGAATTGTATTGGGAATGAATAGGTTTATTATCGAAGCATTATTAGTGATTACTTCATGTTTATATGCGTTAAATAAATGAATACGTTGTATAAAGATTTGAAGTTCGAGTATTAATGGCATCCAGGATGTTAATGGTTTAAGGGTTTTTAGTGCGAGCTTGGGAAAGGGGGAATGACGATGGGTGGTTTGGCCGGTGAGAATTTAAGTCAGAATTAAAATTATTTTGACTCCAGTATAGGGGTTATCGCAAGTAGACTTAGTGGTGCGGTAACCAAAGGAATGTCTACCTTGTGTGGATTACAGTGGGAGGGCCACTATCAGGAACTAATTTCATCATAAGTTCCATAGGTGAAGATTTGGTCGATTAAAATAGGGATACTTGTTAGCGGCTTTTGGTTTTTTCTCTCTTCTTGTATATTTATTAGGCACGTTAATAAGGTACACGGCGGTCCAGTGGCGATTGCAAGATCCCACCCCTCCGACGAGCTAGTTTAATGGCATTCGCTAGCGTGCCTTCCGCACTCAGCCGACTGGACAACCTAGTTATATGTTCTTGAGTATCCTTAGGAATCCTGTGGTTTAAGGATATTCATGAAGTTGCAGAAGATCGCAAAGTCAGTAACTAGGAACAGCAATTCCGTTACACAGGTGGCGCCCAGCGTATGGGGCAAGAATTGTGTTGCAATTTTCGTGGTTTCAGAACCTCAAAAACCATTCAATTAAATTTTCAAGTTTCAGCCTTTTCAGATTTTTAATTTTTTGCTTAAACCATTAAGTGCGTATTTTTTTTTAATTATATGTACCGAATGTGAACCAAGTAGGATTTGTCCGGTAGTATAGTAGGTTATAATACAAAACTCCGAATAGCAAATTCTACAAAGGTTTATACAAAAGATAGAATATTTAATAGTTTAAATTAGTGTCCTGAGATCGTGTAGAGACAGTTTACAAATTTTTCAGTTAAGCACTTTTAGACTTATAGAGTTCTGAGTTGGTAAAGCATTGGCTTGGGGGATTTCATCGGACGACCGGGTGATTTCGGTTCATCAAGACCACGTCTCCGTCTGCCGCGCCCGGGTTATGTCCCAGCCAATTTAAAACGTTTGTTATAAAACTTGAAGAAAACAATCTTTAAATTGCCCTAAAGCAAAAGAAAGTTAACAGTTCCACAAACACACAAGGACAGTGTACTTAAAAACATTTTGTGGTTTTGTTTTCTTAAAATTAGTTTTTTTTTGAACGGCCATAGGAGATGTGTACGTTCATAGGATATCTCCATGCTGCGTTCAGAGGATAGATTTTTTTTGAGAAATAAAGATTCACATGAAAGAATCACCAATCTTCATTTTAATTAAAATTTTCGCCGTCTAAGTAACCTTAAGTTGATGCCTTTTTCCAAGCTCCAATATTTATGATTTTAGCACACTACTACATATTTTCAGAATTTTTTTTTTGGGTGTATCTACTTTTTTTTATTTAATTGAGTAAAAACCCAATTACTCCATCTCGATTAAACATCGTTATTGAAGAACCAAAAACATATACCGAAAGTTTGTTGGTTGTACATTTCGATCACCATAATGGGTCCAAAACCACAAACTCGCAATGAGCGAAGAAACAATGCTGATGATGATGACGAAGGTCCGTCGCGTAATAACCCTGCAGATGGGGAAGGTGAGCAAGAAAACCGTAATTCAGTTCCGTCTGGATCGAGTCAGAGGAATCTATCTCAGGATGAAAAGCTTACGCGGTTTATCCAGAATATAGTAACTGCCTCAATTGGGTTAAATAGGGCAGAAGATCTTCAAAGGCGTCAGGTGGAAGAGGAAACCGAAAGGTTAAATCTTCGAAAGCAAATAGCTTTAGACGTGAGGGAGGAACTTAGAGCTTTTAGAGAAGAAGTACTTAGAGCTCAACAAGGAGCTCAACCCCCTACAGATAGTAACACTTTAAGTACTAACAGATTCCTTAACGATATTAGACTTCCAAGCGAAGGAGTCACAAATCAAAATCAGGATGAGAACGAAAACCAAGATCAAGAACAGAATCAGAATCAAAACCCCAATGAAAGTGTCAATAGAAATCAATTTAGGCCACAGAGGGAAGCTCATGAAAGTAGTCGAGATGAATTAGACTTTCATCCTAGTGAGAACTTCCAGAATTTCATGAACCGACTAGAGGGTTTAAACCTCAACCCGAGTTCGAGCAATCAGGTTTCAAATCCAACCAATCAAGTTTCCAATCCAAATCCATGGACTAGACCAGTTGATTTCAAGAAATGGGGATTGAAATTCGATAATGAAAAAATGTCCATTGAAGATTTTCTTTTTAGACTTAACCGTCTAAAAATATGTTATAAGGTTTCGTGGGATGATGTTTTTCTTCATTTCCAAATTTTTGTATCAGGTGAAGTCGAGACTTGGCTTTGGATATATTTAAAAGCCAATCCCGGTGCTACCTGGCGACATTTAGAGCTTGCGCTCTTAGAACAATATAAAAGACTTGAGACTGATACCGAAATTTCACGTAAAATGTTTGACCGACGTCAGAGTCAGACGGAAACCTTTGATAGTTTCTATCTAGACATCATGAAACTGAATTCACGTTTGCAAAAACCTAAACCGTCTCATGAACTGATAGATCTTATCAAACAAAATGTTAAAAGAAGGACCGGGGAACTCTTAATAACATTTTCCACGAAAAGCCTACCGGAAATGGTTTACGTGTGTCGTACCATCGAAAAACGCTTTGGTCAGTATGAAAGTTTGAGATCAAAAACTTTTCCAGTCACAAATACTAACTTAAAACCAAAGATTAATGAAATAGATTTGCGAGACGAAGAGTCTCAAGATTTTGATGTTGTTGAGGCTATCGCACAGCAGAAAAACTCTAACATTTATACTTGTTGGAACTGCAAGTCTAAAGGTCATATATACAAGTACTGCAACAGTCCACAAAGGAACCTATTTTGTTTTCGTTGTGGATTAGAAAACACTACTTCACCTAAATGTCCAAAGTGTTCGGGAAACCGGAGCCGGGGCAATCCGACCGGGGAGTTTTGTCCGACACAAGTGAACCCGGACCAGAAACAAACTTAGAAAATTATAAACTTAATGAAAATACACCTGCCGTTTCATTTCCCAAACTACCTGATTTTCAAAATTCACCGGACAATTCTAAAGACGGTAACCAAACGTCCAAAACCAATTTCGACATTCAAATTCTTAAAAGACCAATGTACAAACCTGAAGTGTCAAACAAGGAACCTTGTCCAAAGATCGTTCAAAAACCCTCACTTCACGAAAGGTTGAAAAATTATTATGAGGTGCGTGATCGAATCTTTAAAACACCTTCAAATCGTGTTTTGAAACTAAGACAAAAATTTAAAGAAAAGCGTGAAGCATATCAAGCTATTTCAGCTACCACTCTTGGTCGTGGCATTGACCCAAGGCCCTACGCAAGCGTGATGATTTTCGGCAAAAAGATGCGAGGTCTGTTAGACAGCGGAGCATGTATAAGCGCTTTAGGTGTCGGATGTCTTGATCTAGTTAAATCTGAGGGTATTTTGTTTAAATCTGCTAGTAATAGAAAAGTAAGAACAGCAAGTGGCCAGACTCAAGCGATAGTGGGTGAACTTTGGACAAGAGTAACATATAACGGTGTGTCAAAACAAGTCAAGTTGTATTTGGTACCCTCTTTGGAGCAATCCTTATATTTAGGAGTGAATTTCTGGGATTCCTTTGGAATTGCCAGACATATCTTTTCAGAAATATCCTCGCTGGATTGTCTTAGGGATTCAAATGCTCACGAACTCACTTCAGATCAAACAATAAATCTTGAAAATGTTATTAGCTTGTTTCCATCCGCAGCCAAATTTGGGCTCGGTAAAACATCGCTTGAGGAACATACAATAAACACAGGTGAGGCCGAGCCAGTGAAACAACGTCATTACCCGGTCTCTCCAGCGGTGCAAGCCTTAATGTATGAAGAACTTGATAGAATGATATCCTTAGGAGTAATCGAGGAAAGTCAGAGTGCCTGGAGCTCGCCGATGGTTTTGGTGCAAAAGCCAGGGAAAAATAGATTGTGCCTCGACTCGAGGAAAGTAAATAAGGCAACGAAGAAGGATGCATATCCTCTTCATCATGTTGATGGCCTGCTTAGTCGCCAGACAGACACTCATTACATATCCACTGTGGATTTAAAGGATGCGTTTTGGCAAATCCCTCTGGAGAGAGCCTCAAGGGAAAAGACCGCGTTTACCGTGCCAGGCCGACCCTTATATCAGTTCACAGTCATGCCATTTGGCCTCTGCAACGCTGCACAAAGGCTTTGTAGACTTATGGACAAAGTGGTGCCACATGAACTGAGACAACATATCTATGTATATTTGGATGATCTGTTAGTGGTATCGTCAACGTTTGAAGAACACATGACAATATTAGCCAAACTCGCGACGCTTTTGAGAAACGCTGGGTTAACAATTAACCTATCCAAATCCAAATTTTGTTTTAAAGAACTCAAATTTTTAGGCTTTATAATAGGAGGGGGATGTATTCAGACCGATCCAGATAAGGTATCGGCAATCAGGGATTTTCCCATACCAAAAACAGCAAGGCAAGTTAGACGTTTTTTAGGTTTATCTGGGTGGTATAGGCGATTTGTCAATAACTATTCGTCATTAGCGACGCCATTGACAGATACACTTAAGAAGTGTAAGTCTTTTAATTTTACACCAGAAGCTTTAAAAGCTTTTGAACATTTGAAACAGGCTTTAACATCAGCTCCTATCCTCGTAAACCCAGACTTCCAAAAACCATTTAAGATATTGTGTGACGCGTCTACGACAGGAGTAGGAAGTGTTTTGTGTCAAGAAGACGAAAACGGGGTTGAAAGACCGATATATTACTTTTCACACAAACTTACATCAGCACAACGCAATTATAGCATTACTGAGCTTGAGTGCTTAGCAGCTGTTCTTGGGGTAGAAAAGTTTCGTTGCTATGTAGAAGGACAAGAATTCACTATAATCACGGATCACGCCAGTCTACGATGGTTAATGAGCCAAAAAGATTTGAACGGGCGTTTAGCAAGATGGAGTCTTCGACTTCAACGATTTTCGTTCGAAATTCAACACAGAAAAGGTACCCAAAATGTTGTTCCAGATGCGCTTTCGCGCGTCTACAGTGTCGATGAGATAACAACAAGTAAAGTTGAAACAAATGTATCAGATGTTTTGCACGTCGACCTGGAAGATCCAGCTTTCAAGTCAGACGAATATAAAGATTTAGTTAGGACTGTTGAAAAAAATCAAGACCAATTACCTGACCTTCGGGTGTCAGATTTTTTTGTCTACAAAAAAGTAAAACCTTGTACAGGTAATCCCCTTGAAGATGACAATGTTTGGAAGCTATGGATACCGTCCAAGCTTACAACGAGTTTGATTCGTTTGGCACATGAACCTACTCGTGCATCTCATGGTGGGATAGCCAGGACGCTGTATCGTATTCGCAACCGTTTTTACTGGCCTAATATGGCGGCTCAAGTTAAAACGTTTGTTGGAGAATGCAACGTCTGCAAGACCACCAAAGCGCCAAATTCCACTCTGAGACCACCAATGGGACAAGCATTCATAGTGGATAGACCTTATCAACATGTTTATGTTGACTTTTTGGGTCCATACCCAAGGTCTAAAAAGGGAAACATACACCTAATTGTGTGCCTTGACCAACTTACGAAGTTCGTTCTAGTCAAAGCCATAAAAAAGGCTACAGGTGAAGCTGCCGTTAGATTTTTGGAAGATGAAGTGTTTTCGATATTCGGAGTACCCGAATCTCTATTATCCGATAATGGGAAGCAATTCGTAGGGAAAGAATTTTCAAAATTCCTTACAAGCTACGGGACAAAACACTTGAAAACAGCTTCATATGCACCTCAGTCAAACGCAAGTGAGCGAGTTAACCGCTCGATCTTAGCCGCAATCCGGTCATATATAGGTTCAGACCAATCTCATTGGGATCAACATCTACCATCCATAGTAAGTGCATTACGTACTACCCTTCATTCAGCGATTGGGATGTCACCCCACGAAGCCCTCTTTGGACAAAGTAAGGTTGAGCATGCTTCAGATTATGCAATTTTACGAAATCTCAAAAACGTTAACAATCCTGAATTCGATATTATTCCGAAATCCGCCAAGATGAATATTATTCACAAAAGAATAAAAGAATGTCTAGCGCAGTCTCATAAGAATTATGAAAAAACTTACAACCTTCGAAGTAAAGGTCGACTCTACAAAGTAGGACAAAACGTTTTCAAAAGGAATTTTATTCTGAGTGATGCAACGAAGAACAGGAACGCAAAGCTATGTTTAAAATTCGTACCTGCTATGGTGAAGAATATTGTAGGGAACAGTTTGTACGAACTAACTGACCCGAGTGGAAATAGTCTTGGTGTAGTGCATGCCAAGGATATCAGAGAGTAGGATTTTAGTAATCAGTCACTTAAAGTAAAACCATCTTTGTAACACGAATAACATGAGTGGCTGTTTTTTTCTTTCCCAATTTCTGGCATAAAGTACCAAAAATTGGAAAGTTGTGTATGGGCCACCTTATATCCAGAACAACTTTTTTTCATTATGCAATTTTCTTTAACTTACCACTATACCTTATGCGCACAAAACGAACACAGCCACCGAGGAAGGTTCTGACAGTTTAGGTATCGATTTGGTGCTATCGATTTTTCGTTCCCTTTTCATGTCGTACCAACTAGCCAACCTCTCAGAGAAATGGCATCCATACTTCCTTTTCATTGAAACCTCCAACGTGACAAGACCTGTTCGGCAGCCATAGTTAAAATAGAAGATTTTTTTTTCTTTCTGTAAAATAAAGAAATCAATTCGCTTTGAAGCGGCCGCTAATTCGCGCTTCGCGAGTTCGTGGAAATTTCGCAGTCCGCAAGCGTAAGTGCTTTTATAAAAGCAAATGTTGCTAAGTGTTTTTTTTTGTTTTTTTTTATGAGCGTCAGCCTATCATTTTTTTTCTAATTATAAAGTAGCCGTAGGAGTTCAATCCGGGAGTGGGCTGTAGTTTCTACAGAGACCACATAGTGCCATCTGCGTCTTGGAAAGAACCCAAACCATTTCGTTGTGGCTAGGAAACTTAAGAAACCTATTGTTTCGGGCTGTATAATAATCTAAAGTTCCGAGGGAGCAGGAATATTGCCAAGACTCTGTGGAGAAAAGGAACTGTCCACACGTGATAAACCGATCCGTGAGAAAGTCCGACAGATTTTTTTTTTTGTTGGTGCTTGGTATCTCGTGCAGGTAAAGGACGTTCGGTATATGTATAACCACATAGTAAAAATTTTGGTAATCGTTTATATACGTAGGAGAACTTTTTTGGCGTAACTAAGGAACAAATTAGATCAGGCACGTAAGGCATCCGCTGGCTGGTGACGTAGGAGCTACGAGCCAGGCCACGTGTGTCGTCGTCGTCGAGGCACAGTGGGCCAGCCAGTGGATCGTTCAGAATCCCGCAGTACGTCCGAGCTTTAGTGGGATAGGAGTCTGCGCCCAAGCAAGGGGTAGTTTACAGGGAAAACAGAGGCCTGGAAACCCCGTATCGACCACGTTCCGATAGAAAGACGAAATTGCCGTCACTGGACGATATACCTATATATGTGAAAGTAAGGCATATTTTTGGAGCTACCCGTCGTTATACGAGTATTGTGAATACTCATATATCACGTAAATATATTCCACACGGAACCGCATGGGAGAGCTAAGACCTACTCGATTTGCCACCTGCGAGACCTACCTAACCATCCATTCATCAGAGTCCGTCACCAGCATCCATCCATTCATTAAAGTCCGTCATCCAACCATCATGAAATTATAATCTTAAGAGAAGCCTAGTTTATATTATACTTAATTATACTTTTCGATCTCACTCAAGAGCAAGATACACAAAAAAAAAGTTAAGTATTTCTGTTCCATCTTATTCTGAGGTTCACCAATGGTAGCATATGATATAATGCATCTCTATTTCTTTTATATAGCGTTTGTAGCCTAAGAGTTTAAAAAGGAACTCTGTAATCTATACCATCTAACCCCCCCATCAAAGTCGTGCGCACAACTTCGCTGGAGGAGAAAGAGAGATCGGTGAGTCCAAATTTTATGATTTTGTTTTTATTCAGTTGCATGATATATCGAGTGAAACTATTGGTGCAGAGAAAAGTGGCAGCAGGTTTAGTCTGAGAGAAGATTATTGAGATAGGTCAGTTAACAGAAAGCTAACAGGCTTTCGCTCATGAGTATTTAGATTGCGCATTACGAAGCGTTTTACATTATTATTTAAGCAGACTCTTAAGGGAATCGAGAAGTGATGACGATAACCTCTTAAAACTTTTATTATTGATTATTTTATTTGTTGTTAAAGAGTACCAACAACCATACGGTTCGCCATACTTTACATGGTTAGCCATATGTTCTATGAACCCAAATTACTTTATGAGTATGTAAACGGTGTTGTGTTAGATTTTATAAAAATTTGATACCCTCATGAGAGAGGTAATGTAGAAGCAGCGGTGGAATATGCTCAGATTTATCTGAGTTTTACCAGATTTTTCATTATTTTCCAGATGATCAGATCTGGAGAGCCATTCCAGATCTGGAATCCAGATTTTCAGAAATTCAATAATGTGTTGCATAAAGTTTAACTTATTTGATCTGAAAATCAAACTACCTTATCGTTAGCACAAAATCTGCCCATCTAAATGTTCACTTACTCTGAATTCTGAATTCCATTTTCTTCTACGTTCTACTACGTTCTACGTCTACCATACACTAATGCTCCAAAGTGAACGACAATACGTTCTCATTATTGTTGTCCTGTTCTTAAACGTTTTTAAAAGCCAAAACACAATAGAGCGTCGCGGCGCGTCGACCTCACGTAGGCTTCACGATACATGAGAAATCCTCAAAGCGCTCTACTGTCATTCATTCGTCTAAGCTTGTGCAAAATTAAGAAAATATATCGATTGAAATATCGAACGACCATCGTTGTTATCAGTAACTATCGATATCAAAAATCGATTTTTTTCTTTTGTATTAAGTACGTGGAAAACTAAATCGATTGCTAATTTGTTAATTACTTCTGATAAAGAGATAAAGAGAGGAGCTTAGTGAAATGTGTGGTGTAATCAATTGAGCTTAGTATAATGTCCGTAGTTGCATTTCCATACTGTGTTGTCGCATGCAATCTAGTTTGTGATAACATTTGCTGTTTAAAATGAAAACCTTGTCGATTTTTCAACATAATCGACTTTATATTCATACAAATATCAAAAATGTTATCGCAATATACTGTATGAAATTATCTCATAAGTTATTGGTCGAGCATCTTAACAAAAAGAAAATGATTTAAGTGCTTCAATATCGCCCATATTGACTGACTTTATATTCACCCATGCGGTTATGCATCAAAAATTAATCGAAATCTACGGCATGATAGATATAACATATATATATATCGATTTTTAAGAACATCTTTTCAGAATTATAGTTGTTTAAGTGATTAAACATCACCTACGTTGAACAATCTGGCAAAAGTCAAGTTTAATACAGGTTTAACAACGAGAATTGAAATACTATCTATTTACTAGTTACATCGATTAAGTTCTGCTAAAACATTCTAAAATTCAGCTTAAGCATACTTCATGCACAAATATGAAGTACAATTTGATTGATTTGTTAGCCACAAAAATCTGTAATCAACTTTATACTCACTCATATATCGAAAGTTCATCGAAATCCTCGATATGAAAAATATTATATAAAGTATAAGTCGATTTTTCAAAACATTATGGCAAATTCATAGTAGTTTAAATGCTTTAACAACACCTACATTGAATAATCCAACAAAAATTAAATTTTATACAACTGTAACAACGAGAACTTAAATATTTGTTTAGTATTTACATCGATAAATTTCAGCTGAAACACATTTCAACATCGATACCAACATATCGATAATTTGTTTCGTAAATCGATGTTTTGCTTACATCGATTTATTACTCTTCCCTATTGTAAAACTGAAAAGGAGAGATATGTCAGAAAGCGAGCAAAAGTTCAACATAGCTGAACTTTTTTTGAAGGTTGGTCGCTTTGTTACGTTTGCTTACGTCTGTCAAACGACGCGTTTGAGGACAAAGCGTGATTGTGTGAGACTCTACAGATTTCGTATAGTTGAACTTTTGATTGTTCTGTCAAATGAGGTCGACGCGAGGCAAACGCGCTATTGTGTGATGGCTTTAAGTTTCCTTAGAATTTTACTTTTTGTTAGGTCTGTTGAAAAGAGTAAAAAAATCTTTTTGGATGTTCATCTCGTTCGCACTAGGTAGATATTTAAAGGTAAAGTCAGACAAGACGAGAAAAATAAAGTAAAACAAAAACATATAAATTTACTGTTCTTTTTTTTCAAACCGAACGACCCGCGAACCGCCATCATTAAAAAAGTTGGCTTCTTTTGAAAAGAAATTGAAATTGAAAGTGTCTCTACGTACTACGTGTCTAGTCTAGTTGATTTGTTCAAAAGTTCAGTTTTAAAAGTGTTTCAGAGCGAAAAAAAAATTAAAAAAAAGATTAAAGGATGTACTTTTCAATTTTCGGGAAAAAAAGTAAGTAATATTTTCAAGTTATTTGGAAATCGGAAATGAAAATATAGGAGCAATTGTGTTCAATTTTTCAGAATCCAAAGAGGATTCGGCTGAGCCTCAAGCTACAAATAATCCAAATGGGGATTCTTCAGACCAAGTGCCGCTGCAGGATTTGTACCCAGGTCCAGGTCCAGCTCAACCTGCTGAAAATTTTGAAGCTGGGGTTGTTGGGGTTGTAAATGTAGCTGCTCATGATGACGACCTGCCTTCAACAAGTTCAAGATCCCAAAGTTGTCAACAAGAAAAATTGGGAGAACAGAATGTAAGTTTTTTTTATTTCCTATTTTTAAAGTAGATAGTTTTCGTGCCATTCGTTTAAAATGCACACATAGTTCCTAACAAAATCAAGAATTTCAAAAAAATTCATCTTAGAACAGAACAACACACTCATTTCAAAGTGAAATTTTGATTATATTAAATATTTTTGACAATAGTTATTGGTCTGAGATGATTTTTTTTGAAATTCTTGTTTTTGCTAATAACCATATATGCAATTACGTTGAGGACACTAATTGGAACTCAAAACCACTTAAGATATTCAAATAGAGTAAGTAGTGTTGATAGTAACAGCTCTTATGTTGTCCAGTTTAGTAGTTTTCATTAAAAATGATATGAAACTATCGAAACTGGACAACATAAGAGCGGTTACTATCAACACTACTTACTCTATTTGAATATCTTAAGTGGTTTTGAGTTCCAATTAGTGTCCTTTATGTAATTGCACACATAGTTCCTAACAAAATCAAGAATTTCAAAAAAATTCATCTTAGAACAGAACAACACACTCATTTCAAAGTGAAATTTTGATTATATTAAATATTTTTGACAATAGTTATTGGTCTGAGATGATTTTTTTTGAAATTCTTGTTTTTGCTAATAACCATATATGCAATTACGTTGAGGACACTAATTGGAACTCAAAACCACTTAAGATATTCAAATAGAGTAAGTAGTGTTGATAGTAACAGCTCTTATGTTGTCCAGTTTAGTAGTTTTCATTAAAAATGATATGAAACTATCGAAACTGGACAACATAAGAGCGGTTACTATCAACACTACTTACTCTATTTGAATATCTTAAGTGGTTTTGAGTTCCAATTAGTGTCCTTTATGTAATTGCACACATAGTTCCTAACAAAATCAAGAATTTCAAAAAAATTCATCTTAGAACAGAACAACACACTCATTTCAAAGTGAAATTTTGATTATATTAAATATTTTTGACAATAGTTATTGGTCTGAGATGATTTTTTTTGAAATTCTTGTTTTTGCTAATAACCATATATGCAATTACGTTGAGGACACTAATTGGAACTCAAAACCACTTAAGATATTCAAATAGAGTAAGTAGTGTTGATAGTAACAGCTCTTATGTTGTCCAGTTTAGTAGTTTTCATTAAAAATGATATGAAACTATCGAAACTGGACAACATAAGAGCGGTTACTATCAACACTACTTACTCTATTTGAATATCTTAAGTGGTTTTGAGTTCCAATTAGTGTCCTTTATGTAATTGCACACATAGTTCCTAACAAAATCAAGAATTTCAAAAAAATTCATCTTAGAACAGAACAACACACTCATTTCAAAGTGAAATTTTGATTATATTAAATATTTTTGACAATAGTTATTGGTCTGAGATGATTTTTTTTGAAATTCTTGTTTTTGCTAATAACCATATATGCAATTACGTTGAGGACACTAATTGGAACTCAAAACCACTTAAGATATTCAAATAGAGTAAGTAGTGTTGATAGTAACAGCTCTTATGTTGTCCAGTTTAGTAGTTTTCATTAAAAATGATATGAAACTATCGAAACTGGACAACATAAGAGCGGTTACTATCAACACTACTTACTCTATTTGAATATCTTAAGTGGTTTTGAGTTCCAATTAGTGTCCTTTATGTAATTGCACACATAGTTCCTAACAAAATCAAGAATTTCAAAAAAATTCATCTTAGAACAGAACAACACACTCATTTCAAAGTGAAATTTTGATTATATTAAATATTTTTGACAATAGTTATTGGTCTGAGATGATTTTTTTTGAAATTCTTGTTTTTGCTAATAACCATATATGCAATTACGTTGAGGACACTAATTGGAACTCAAAACCACTTAAGATATTCAAATAGAGTAAGTAGTGTTGATAGTAACAGCTCTTATGTTGTCCAGTTTAGTAGTTTTCATTAAAAATGATATGAAACTATCGAAACTGGACAACATAAGAGCGGTTACTATCAACACTACTTACTCTATTTGAATATCTTAAGTGGTTTTGAGTTCCAATTAGTGTCCTCAACGTAATTGCATATATGGTTATTAGCAAAAACAAGAATTTCAAAAAAAATCATCTCAGACCAATAACTATTGTCAAAAATATTTAATATAATCAAAATTTCACTTTGAAATGAGTGTGTTGTTCTGTTCTAAGATGAATTTTTTTGAAATTCTTGATTTTGTTAGGAACTATGTGTGCAATTACATAAAGGACACTAATTGGAACTCAAAACCGTATAAGATATTCAAATAGAGTAAGTAGTGTTGATAGTAACCGCTCTTATGTTGTCCAGTTTCGATAGTTTCATATCATTTTTAATGAAAACTACTAAACTGGACAACATAAGAGCTGTTACTATCAACACTACTTACTCTATTTGAATATCTTATACGGTTTTGAGTTCCAATTAGTGTCCTCAACGTAATTGCATACATGGTTATTAGCAAAAACAAGAATTTGAAAAAAAAACATCTCAGACCAATAGCTATTGTCAAAAATATGTAATATAACCAATATTTCACTTTAAATGAGTGTCTTGTTCTGTTCTAAGATGTTTTTTTTTTTTTTTGAAATTCAACTACCTTAAAGATAGTATACACAGTGTCCCGTAATTCGTGTGCCATAGCCATAAGTTTTAGACTTTGAACAACCTTGAAATAAGAGAAAATATGTACATATAGTGAATGATAAGATAAGTAAATATACAATTTTAAATTTAGCGGAAACGAAGCCGATATGAAACAAAATATTCTTCGACGTGGGAACAAATACCACAGTTTAAGGGATGGCTTCGAAAGTCTGATGACGTTAATTTCTTGGCTTTTTGTTCGGCCTGCGGAGTAGCACTGAAGGCAGCTGGTGGAAAAACTGACTTGATGAAGCACGCAGAAACTGCTACACACAAAAAAAATGTTAAATCCATCATGGTTCAAAAACCAGTATCTACAGCGTTGCAAACGGCAAGTAATATGCACAAGAGTACGATGCTGGCAGAACTTAAAATTGCTGCTATGACGGCTGAGCATAATTTGTCATTTTTATTGTCGGACCATCTTGTTGAGATGCAAAAAAAAGCGTTTCCAGACTCTAAAATATGCCAAAGTGTGACTTGTGGGCGGAAGAAGACAGTGGGTCTTATTAAAAATGTATTGGGGCGTCAGCAATTTGAGGATTTGGTTGAAATTTTGAAAGGCAACAAATTTTCTATATGTGTTGACGAGTCAACAGACATCTCAACAAAAAAAATTTTAAGCATTGTGGTGAGAGTTTGTATTGATTTTAAGGTCAAAGACTTTTTTCTTAGTTTGGTACAGGTGACAGCAGCTGATGCAGTAACTCTATATTCTGCGATAAAAAAAATTTTCGTAGATAACAATATAGATTTTGTAAACAATTTGATTGGCTATGCAGCTGATGGGGCAAATGTAATGACTGGCAAAAGTCATTCTGTTGCAACGCTTTTGAAAAATGACTGCCCCAACATTTTTGTTTTGAAATGCGTTTGTCATTCATTTGCCCTTTGTTCTTCAAGTGCTTGTCTCAAACTGCCGTCAGCTGTTGAAACAATGGTAAGAGATATATATAATTATGTACAAAACAGCCCAAAAAGAATTGGTCAGTTTGAAGAGATAATGGTTTTACTTGATGAAAAACCGAAAAAGTTGTTGCACCCATCACAAACACGGTGGCTGTCACTCGAAAGAGTCGTGTATCGTGTGCTAGATTTGTATGAACCGCTCAAAATTTATTTTGCAATGTGCGCGAATTTAGACCACATTGATAGCGCTGTTAATATTTTGAATAATTTAAAAAATCCTTCCATGAGGTTATATTTAGAATTTTTAAAATTTATATTGCCCGAAGTAAATAAGTTGAATAGAATATTTCAGAGCGAAGAACCCCAAGTACATAAAATTTACTCAGCAATCAAAAGTCTTGTGCTTTCAATTTTACAATGTTTCGTAAAACCTGAATATTTAAGTAAAACTTCAATCGAACTTATTGATTTAAACGACGAAAGTAATTTGCTCGATATCTCTTCGCTATATTTGGGTGTGGGTGTGGATGTTTTTATATCGGAAAACCCAAACATAGATTTTTTGGAAGTTGAAGCATTCAAAAAAAATTGCATGGCTTTTTTCGTTGAGCTTTCACACCAAATATTTAAGCGATTTGATTTCCAAGACGAGCGGGTTAAGTTACTTTCCTACATAGACCCCCACAAAATTGTTGAAAAATGTCAATTCTCTCTTTTAGACTTGTTTTTAAAATTTCCGAACTTAGTTGACCGAAAAAATCTTCAGGATATCGATTCCGAATTCAGAGAGTTAAGACAACTGAACTTTGAAGATATTTTCGGAAGCTCGTTAAAAAACACAACGGTTCAGGATTTTTGGAAAACAATTTGTCTTACAAAGAGAGGTGACAACAGTTTAGCTTTTCCGCAAATGGCAAAATTTATTTCCTCCCTACTTTCACTTCCTCATTCCTCTGCTAATGTAGAAAGAACTTTTTCACAAATCAATCTAAACAAAACCAAGACCAGGAATAAGCTAGAAACTAGCACCTTGACAGGAATTTTGTTAACCAAAGATTATTTGAGTTTTAACAATGTTAATTGCTACGACGTTGAACTGACAAAAGGCCTTATTAAAAAGTTCACGTCGCTAATATATAAGTAAGAATTTTTTTTAATTAACTCTTAGCCTTAAATTTTTTTCCTGATGTACATACTTTTTTTCTGATTTCCTACCAAAATATTTGCCGAGAAATTTTTTTGGTTCAACAATTTTGAAATAATGTCATCACAATTGATAGACCTTAATTTAGTTTTTTAAAAGACTCAATTTTTTTATATTTTTTTTTTTTTTTTTTGTAATCCAAAAGATCGAAGTTCACGTCGCTGACGTACATATAAGTAAGAAATTTTTTTAATTAACTCAATTTAAATTTTTTTTTCTGATGTACATACATACTTTTTTTTTCCTGAGAAATTTTTTTGGTTCAACAATTTTGAAATCTTACCTTAATTTGGTTTTTTAAGAGGCTCATTTTTTTGAAACAAAAAATAATCATTTCTTGGTTTTGTGTATGTTGTATTTATACTAAGTTTTCCTTCGCAATATAATGCTAGTTTCCTTCGTCAGCTTTTGCCTTCTGTGTTAGCTTGTCTATTTGTCCTGTATCGGCTTCGGTACCAGAACCGTTTGGCCCAGTTTTTTATAATTTAGCTTTAGGATCTATGGATCATCCCCTTGAAGGGTTTTTTGAATTAAATTTCTAAAGTCTTAGCATAACGGTATTGTCGGATATCGACTTTCTCGTTGACTTAAGCTTAAAGTCGTTTTATTTGGAAAGTTAATTTGATTAACTACAAAACTAACACACATTCGCATATACTCGTAATATAAATAAGTGAAAAATGCCATGTTGTATGTCTACTAAAAAATATGTTTCGGGCATTTCATTTGGTGCTTTTGATTTCTTAGTAGTTGTATAACCCTATACTTTTCATTAAAAAGGTTACAGCCATTTCACAATTTCTTTCTACGTAAAACCAAAATTTTTTTTAAATTGGCTATTCTTTCGTTTTAAAATGTGGTTTAAACTCATTTTTTGTTTGTATGTATGTATATAAAATGCATTGGTATACCAATCGCTACATGTAAACTTATGCTAAAACAAGAGGCAATGGATAGAACAAATATTAGTTGGAACAATATCACCACGTGTGTGGCTACAAAACATATATGGCCAGGACTAGATCCTAAACGCACAAGACATTTGCTATCCATAACCAGATTGTACGTTAGCTCCGTAATCAATGTCATCACCGGACATTGTCAAATAGGAAGACTAAGTGTGTCTAAGTGTGTCAGTTTGTTTTCCTGACAACCATCTAAACCTAACCTAACCTATATAAAATGCACTCAATGTCTAGTCTAGTCATATCGAGTCTTTACCCCAAGTTTTACGAGAAGGTTATTCTTGATTATTTTTAAACAGAAATGTGCCAGTAAGTTAAAATTTTACTTATGGATTGATGATGTTAGCTGTATTTTTAGGAAAACACAAACAGGGATTGATTCGTTATAAGTTAAAATAGTAGTTTCAATAGATACGCTTTTTCGAAAAAAGTGTCGCTTACCATAATTTGGCGGTAAGGGTTCGATATGCAAATATGTAAAAAAAAATGTAAAATCTTAATTTTTGTAAATATAAGAAAACGAAATCAACATTGGAACTAAAAACTAAAGTAAGAGCTTAAGTATAAATATAACCAAACTGTGTTCTTATTGTGATATATTTATATGTGTAAACTTAAGTGTTAAACTACTTTAAATTATTTTTGTTAAATATTATATATGTGTTAAATAAAATTTAGTTTAATGATGAAACAGTCATTGTAAAATAAAACAAAAAAGCTTGTATGTTTTAATGATTCTTAAGCTTTCAGATTGTTTCATGTGCAATGTGTTACTTGATCAAAGAAAAAAAAAAATGGCCACGACTGGGTCGCATGAACTTGCGATTGCGTGCTAAGAGCACTATCGCAATATTAAGGCTGGGTACAAGATTTGAGTATTCGTAACATAATTTGGTAGAACAACGTTGCTAACTAAAATATTCCAAAGGTTTTAAGCGAAAATTTAATAACGCTATTTCTTTTGGAGTTGCTAATACATATAAACGCTGAAAAAAAGTTAGTCGAATTCGAGAGAAGTGAATCTTGAGACTTATGATTCGAAAGTTATCAGGTAAACTTTGAAATCCTTCGAGTTTTAAAATGCTCTTCTTTCGAATACGACTAAGATTCTATCAAAATAGAATTTCAAAATAAGCGTTAATGTGAATTTTTGAAATGTTGGTATGCAATCTTTCGTAAGCATCTAGAACTTTTAAAATATGAAATTATACCAAATTCGTGTTAACCATTAGAGAGAAATTCGGTTTTGAAAAAACGGTACTATGAAGGCTACCGTTTTTAGACACTTGAATTTTTTCTTACATCATTAGAAAGTCAATCTAGATATAATCCCTCATAAAAAATTTTTATTGAGACGCAATTCTAAAAAGCCCTCTATAGATTGCCACGTAGACACTAACTGCAAATTCTGAAGAAAATCGGTCAAGCAGTTTTGGCTGTAGATCCATAAACGGACAGACAGAATTGAAGGACCTACTTTTTTCGTATTCTCTGTCATTGTAATGTCATGTTTAATTCTTATCTCAACATTTTTTTTTTCTGCACAATTGCAAAACTTGCCTTATAGTGTTATAGAAACAACCTATAATTGCAAGTAAAAATACTACTTAAAACAGATGAGAGAATACTTGGACTCTTCAGTAGTTCTTCTCACTCTTTGCTTTTAACTTTACTTTAACCCTCACAATTACAGACATTTCCAGATATTTCCAGATTTTCGTGCTAGGATTTCCAGATTTCAAATTTTATTTTATTCCAACACTGTGTAGAAGGGTCATTGAACGTATATACTCGTATTGCTACTTATATACTTAACGAAATAAATTTTAGATTTACTTATTATGAGGTTAAGAATAAATACTAGTGAGCACTGCATAGGGTAATTGCACCATTGGGTGTTTCAATAAGATTTCTATAGTTTAACTTTTTTTTTTAATCGTATTGTATTCATTTTCTACGTGGATACCTTTTTGAATTGTATTGGGAATGAATAGGTTTATTATCGAAGCATTATTAGTGATTACTTCATGTTTATATGCGTTAAATAAATGAATACGTTGTATAAAGATTTGAAGTTCGAGTATTAATGGCATCCAGGATGTTAATGGTTTAAGGGTTTTTAGTGCGAGCTTGGGAAAGGGGGAATGACGATGGGTGGTTTGGCCGGTGAGAATTTAAGTCAGAATTAAAATTATTTTGACTCCAGTATAGGGGTTATCGCAAGTAGACTTAGTGGTGCGGTAACCAAAGGAATGTCTACCTTGTGTGGATTACAGTGGGAGGGCCACTATCAGGAACTAATTTCATCATAAGTTCCATAGGTGAAGATTTGGTCGATTAAAATAGGGATACTTGTTAGCGGCTTTTGGTTTTTTCTCTCTTCTTGTATATTTATTAGGCACGTTAATAAGGTACACGGCGGTCCAGTGGCGATTGCAAGATCCCACCCCTCCGACGAGCTAGTTTAATGGCATTCGCTAGCGTGCCTTCCGCACTCAGCCGACTGGACAACCTAGTTATATGTTCTTGAGTATCCTTAGGAATCCTGTGGTTTAAGGATATTCATGAAGTTGCAGAAGATCGCAAAGTCAGTAACTAGGAACAGCAATTCCGTTACACACCGCTGGACTATTTTTTGGGGAGCTATATGTGAAGTTGCTTGTCCAAGCTTACAAGCCCGAGACGATTGACGTCTTGGATAAGAATTTTCTGTTCGTTATAACTGACATCCGGTCCAAAATGCTGCAAAAAGTCGTCGAAAATTGGGCCCCTCTTCTGAAATTTGTTCGGGGCAGCCACTTGTTCGAAATTATTTTTAAAACTGGCAAACCATTTCCTTCATAATAAAGTTGATTTTTTGGCCATATCTTGAAACTAGGTATATGCAATTTATTTCTTCTTGAAAAGCACACGTCTAAAAAATCATCATTTACACAACATCAATTTATTAATTTATCAAATGAATTTTTGCACATGTGTTCATTGGGCACAGTACAACTAACCGACCCAGAAGTGCAACAGTCGGTGTAAAGTGTGATATCATTGCCCTCAATTGATATCACACTTTACACCGACCTTGAGTAATCGACTCGAGGTGAGTAGTTCCTGCTATTTCAGAGCAAAAATCCAATTTTGAGGCCCAGCCTCATGTTAAAAATCACAATATCAACCAAACGAGAAACATTATCACCTCAGTTCCAGTCCAAAAACAAAGATCTGAAGTCGAAAATCGTCAGCATCTCAGCCCATTTACCCAAATAATTCGTGGAGCCGTGAATCACCGTCATCGCCGCCGATCGAATCACAACCTTAACATTTGAAACACTGACTTGTCTTACTTCAGAACAAAGCCGTTAAGAACAGAGTCGTCATCTTATCAGCCGCGAAAAAAATAAGGAATAATAATGCAAATTCAACTTACTTCTATCGTCACACAAACATCGAATCTTAAGTTCAAAGACCATCTTAACTACCACATGCGATCGCAGACTAGAGCTGAAAATTATAAAGCCATTTCGTCTTTCCTTGAATTACGATTACAATCACACAATTATTGTCAAGCACCGCATCTTCCCACATAGAAGAACTTTTTGCGATTTTTTTTTATTTTTATTTTCCTTAATTAACATCAACTTTCGCAAAAACATCCCAATGTGATTGATGACCTTTTCAACTTAATTATCTAATTTAGCAAGAATGTTCTCACTTTTATCTTTTTCACCGTTCTATTCGTTGATTAACCTTATTTACTCCACGCAAAAAAAAAAAAGAATTTAGTTTCGCTCAATAAGCAGACCATTAACCTCGTTGTAATAACTTTTGAACGATGCCAATCCTCTACTCGTCGTATAACCAACACTATACACATAAACATACATGTGTGCGTATAGTAGTAGTCTTAAACTCGTATACGTATTAATCTCTCTTTTACGTATTTTTCCAGATCATGAAGTTCTGCGGCATTTAATTTAATTATTAACTACTTCCCCAAAGGGGAAACACAAAACCAAATTAAACGAAACACGGTCATAGATTCGCCTAGAGACGAATGTCTTTCAGACTACAAAACCTAAATCCAATTAGAAAGTTCAAAAACCAGAAAAATATCTCATCAATTGTCTTTTCAACTTCTGTTTTACGATAGCAACTGTATTATGTTGAGGCTTTCTTTGTCGTTGAGGATCTTCTCTTTTGAAATTCATAAAAAATCTTAAAATGAAAAAAAAACGTATTTCTTCGATGGTATCAACGGGCACGATTCAAATTAACACCGAAGGGAGATCTCAGGTTTAATAATTTTGTAATTACGCCTGTGAGACCTTGTTTAGATCCGCTCCGCATCAGTGAACTGAAGAAATTTTACCCACTTCTCGTTTGTTCTTCTACTCGTACTTCATCGTCATCGTGATAGCTTTGACTCTTTATCGCCTTAAAATAGAGTTGAAAATGAAGCAACAGTTGCAACCCCGAGGAAACCAACTGCACTTTTAAGAAGACGATCTCTGCTGAAGGTTGGTAAAATATGAGGAGCCTGAAAATTGACAGCTCACTGATTTGACTGAGAAGTAGACTGGGCACTTGCCAAGGGCTGAGTCTGAGGACAGTTGAGTGGCGAGCTTCTGTATTAATAAGGACAGTATCAGAGCATACCCTCAAGTGCAAGAGCTGCACCTTGGCACTGGCATTGCACACATGCATCTGACATTTAACGCATCTGGATTGCAGTGAAGATTATTGAGGATGACGGGTGGTATTCTGGCGTCGCGGCGCGGCGGCCTAGAAGGGACTTATCTCAAAAACGCCGTGTAAACATTATTATGACGCAATCATCTCTGAATCAATCGCGCACTCACTCGCTTTTGAATGACAAGGATAATGAATGCAATGATCTTGGTGGCGGCATTTTAGGTTCACTCACTCCTTGCTACTGACTAATGTACACAGAACTTGACACAGATAATGGCAAAAAGTGACAGCGCTTGGTAAGAGAATTCATGCAGAGAAACTAAGTTGACAGTAGCAAAAGCCAGCAGTCGCTAAGGAAATTATATAAAGGTCAGAGATTTACTTCTACTTAGTTCTACTATTTGTTAACTACAAAATAAATCTAGCTGAAAGTTTTCCAAAATGGTTATCTGTATAAAACGGGTCCGCCATCTAACGTTTTTTTTTCAACTAGTGCTTATTTTGTGAATAATAAATAATACTTAGCTCATGTCTGATTTGACAGATACTTTGTTTTATCCTTCCGCTGAACGAATATGATGCGTTTTTGCTTCGCTAAGTGGGCCTGCGATCGACTCAGAGAAGATGCCGATTTTGCAAAAAAAATCATCTTTTCAGATGAAGCTCATTTTGGTCTTGACGGGTATGAAAACAAGCAAAATTGTCGCATTATCGGGCCATGTTGAATGAATTTTTGTTTACAAAAATTGAAGAGGAGGATATTATATACATATACATATAAGATATAAATATTACATCTTTTAAGTAGTACATGCTTTAAATATGTTGCAGAATAATAATTAAAATTTACATTTATATATTTTTAGTAAAAAAGAGATAGATTTAAATTTTTTTTTTTTTTATTTAATTTAATGAAAATGAAAAAAAAAAAAATAGATAAAACAAATCTTATTAAAAGAAAAAAAGAAGATAAGATTAAAAGTTTGCAGCAAAATATTGAAATGCTCTTTTTCGAAAGTCCTCGTGTTGATTAAATATTTAATTGTAAGGTGAAGCTGGCTCCAGAGCTGAATTGCATTTATGAAAAATTGCCTCGAAGTTACTAAAAATCTATGATGGGGTAGAACTATTTGTAAAGTGCGGCTACTCCGAGAAAACTTAATTAAATCAAACAGATACTTTGGCTCTTCTGACTAAATAATTTTATGTAATAATAACAGTGTGCGATACTTTAATAAAGCTGTTAAGGAACAGTCTGTAATTATTTTGGTGAAACCAGAGATATGATCGTATCTTCTCAACCCAAAAATATACCTTGCGCAACTGTTGTATGCTACATTTAGTTTTCTACTGAATTCATTGTCCATATTTCAAAAAAGTTCACAGCTTTATAGAAAGATAGGCATAATAAAGGATTTCACTAATCGAAGTTTAACGCTTGATGGTAAATATTTAGACGTAGGACTTAAACCACGAGGTGTACCATAAATTTTCGAAGCAATATTGTTAATATGCACATCCCAACCCAAGTTATTTGTGAAGTAGACTCCCAGGTTCTTTATTTGATTAACGTACTCAATTGGAATCTCATTGAGAAATAGAAATGGGAATGGTTCGTTACATTTACTTCTTGTTTTCATAGGATTTAGGTTTAGCTTATTTTCAACCGTCCAAGTGTTTATCTTAATTAATTCCTGATTCATTATCTCAGCGTTCTCAGATATAAGTGACTTTTCAAACATTCTATAAATTTGGATATCACCTACATATATAGGTACATATGATATTCAATGCCTGAAAAGCGTTCACTAATCTCATTTATGAAGCAAGAGAAGAGAAGTGGTCCAAGCACTAATCCTCACGGGACCCCTAAACACGCCCTAAGAAGAGATGAACACTTATTTTGCCAGAACACATACTGCAATCTATTTGAAAGGTATGATTTTATTAAATTACACAATGAGCTGTCAAAAGAAAATTTGTATTATGAGTTTATTCAACAGAATATCATGATTAACACTGTCGAATGCCTTAGAAAAATCTAAGAACACGATCAGTCCTATCATACCTGAGTCAAAACCAGCTCGAATATCTTCACACACCTTAATTAGCGCCGTAGTACAGTTTCGCTTGGTGCGAAATCCAGATTGGTGTGATGTAATTAATTTATGATCTTCCAAGAAAATTTTGAACTGGTAGCTCATGATCGTTTCTAAAACTTTACTTAGGAATGGTAATGTTGCAAAAGGCCTATATTCAGTTTTGCTTGTTGCACCAGATTTACACACATTACACATGCGATGACACATGCGATGACACATGCAATGACACAATCGATGACACATGCGACGACACATGCGATGACATATGCGATGACACATGCGATGACACATGCGATGACACATGCGATGACACATGCGATGATACATGCGATGACGCGTGCGTTGACACATGCGATGACACATGCGATGACACATGCGATGAGACATGCGATGACACATGCGATGACGCTTGCGATGACACATGCAATGACACATGCGATGCCAAATGCGATGACACATGCGATGACACATGCGATGACACATGCGATGACACATGCAATGACATATGCGATGACACATGCGATGACACATGCAATGACATATGCGATGACACATGCGATGACACTTGAGATGACACATGCGATGACACATGCGATGACACATGCGATGACACATGCGATGACACATGCAATGACATATGCGATGACACATGCGATGACACATGCGATGACACATGCGATGGCACATGCGATGATACATGCAATGACACAATCGATGACACATGCGATGACACATGCGATAACACATGCGATGACACATGCGATGACACATGCAATGACACGTGCGATGGCACATGCGATGACACATGCTATGACGCGTGCGATGACACATGAGATGACACATGCGATGACAAATGCGATGACACATGCGATGACACATGCGATGACACATGCGATGACACATGCGATGACACATGCGATGACACATGCGATGACAAATGAGATGACACATGCGATGACACATGCGATGACACATGCAATGACACATGCGATGACACATGTAATGACACATGCGATGACACATGTGATGACACATGCGATGACAAATGCGATGACACATGCGATGACGCGCGATGACGCGCGATGACGCGTGATGACGCGTGCGATGACACATGCGATGACACATGCGATGACACATGCGATGACTCATGCGATGACACATGCGATGAGACATGCGATGACACATGCGATGACACATGCGACGACAAATGCGATTACACATGCGATGACACATGCGATGACACATGCGATGACGCGTGCGATGACACATGCGATGACAAATGCGATGACACATGCGATGACAAATGCGATTACACATGCGATGACACATGCGATGACACATGCGATGACACATTCGATGACACAGGCGATGACACATGCGATGACACATGCTATGACACATGCGATGACACATGCGATGACACATGCGATGACACATGCGATGACACATGCGACGACAAATGCGATTACACATGCGATGACACATGCAATGACACATGCGATGACACATGCGATGACGCGTGCGATGACACATGCGATGAAAAATGCGATGACACATGCGATGACACATGCGATGACACATGCGATGGCACATGCGATGATACATGCAATGACACAATCGATGACACATGCGATGACACATGCGATAACACATGCGATGACACATGCGATGACACATGCAATGACACGTGCGATGGCACATGCGATGACACATGCTATGACGCGTGCGATGACACATGAGATGACACATGCGATGACAAATGCGATGACACATGCGATGACACATGCGATGACACATGCGATGACACATGCGATGACACATGCGATGACAAATGAGATGACACATGCGATGACACATGCGATGACACATGCAATGACACATGCGATGACACATGTAATGACACATGCGATGACACATGTGATGACACATGCGATGACAAATGCGATGACACATGCGATGACGCGCGATGACGCGCGATGACGCGTGATGACGCGTGCGATGACACATGCGATGAGACATGCGATGACACATGCGATGACACATGCGACGACAAATGCGATTACACATGCGATGACACATGCGATGACACATGCGATGACGCGTGCGATGACACATGCGATGACACATGCGATGACACATGCGATGACACGTGCGATGACACATGAGATGACGCGTGCGATGACACATGCGATGACACATGTGATGACACATGCAATGACACATGCGATGACACTTGCGATGACGCGTGCGATGACACATGCGATGACACATGCGATGACACATGCGATGACACATGCGATGACACATGCGATGACACATGCGATGACACATGCGATGACACATGCAATGACACATGCGATGACGCGTGCGATGACACATGCGATGACACATGCGATGACACATGCGATGACACATACGATGGCACATGCGATGACAAGTGCGATGACGCGTGCGATGACACATGCGATGACAAATGCGATGCCACATGCGATGACACATGCGATGACGCGCGATGACGCGTGCGATGACACAAGCGATGACACATGCGATGACACATGCAATGACATATGCGATGACACATGCGATGACACATGCGATGACACATGCGATGATACATGCAATGACACAATCGATGACACATGCGATGACACATGCGATGAGACATGCGATGACACATAAGATGACACATGCAATGACACTTGCGATGACATATGCTATGACGCGTGCGATGACACATGAGATGACACATGCGATGACACATGCGATGAAACATGCGATGAAACATGCAATGACATATGCGATGACACATGCGATGACACATGCGATGACACATGCGATGACACATGCGATGATACATGCAATGACACAATCGATGACACATGCGATGACACATGCGATGACACATGCAATGACATATGCGATGACACATGCGATGACACATGCGATGACACATGCGATGACACATGCGATGATACATGCAATGACACAATCGATGACACATGCGATGACACATGCGATGAGACATGCGATGACACATAAGATGACACATGCAATGACACATGCGATGACACATGCGATGACATATGCTATGACGCGTGCGATGACACATAAGATGACACATGCGATGACACATGCGATGACAAATGCGATGACACATGCGATGACACATGCGATGACACATGCGATGACACATGCGATGACACATGCGATGACACATGCGATGACACATGCGATGACACATGCGATGACAAATGCGATGACACATGCGATGACACATGCGATGACGCGTGCGATAACACATGCGATGACACAAGTGATGACACATGCGATGACACATGCGATGGCACATGCGAGTACGAGTGCGATGACGCGTGCGATGACACATGCAATGACACATGTGATGACACATGCGATGACATATGCTATGACGCGTGCGATGACACATAAGATGACACATGCGATGACACATGCGATGACAAATGCGATGACACATGAGATGACACATGCTATGACACATGCGATGACATATGCGATGACACATGCGATGACACATGCTATTAAACATGCGATGACGCGTGCGATAACACATGCGATGACACAAGCGATGACACATGCGATGACACATGCGATGGCACATGCGAGTACGAGTGCGATGACGCGTGCGATGACACATGCAATGACACATGTGATGACACATGCAATGACACATGCGATGACACATGCGATGACACATGCGATGACGCGTGCCATGACACATGCGATGACACATGCGATGACACATGCGATGACACATGCGATGACGCGTGCGATGACACATGCGATGACACATGCAATGACACATGCGATGACACATGCGATGACGCGTGCGATGACACATGCGATGACGCGTGCGATGACACATGCGATGACACATACGATGGCACATGCGATGACAAGTGCGATGACGCGTGCGATGACACATTCGATGACGCGGACGATAACACGTGAGATGACGCGTGCGATGACACATGCAATGACACATGCGATGACACATGCCATGACACATGCGATGACACATGCGATGACACATACGATGGCACATGCGATGGCACATGCGATGACGCGTGCGATGACACATTCGATGACGCGGACGATGACACATGAGATGACGAGTGCGATGACACATGCAATGACACATGCGATGACACATGCCATGACACATGCGATGACACATGCGATGACGCGTGCGATGACACATGCGATGACGCGTGCGATGACACATGCGATGACACATACGATGGCACATGCGATGACAAGTGCGATGACGCGTGCGATGACACATTCGATGACGCGGACGATAACACGTGAGATGACGCGTGCGATGACACATGCAATGACGCATGTGATGACACATGCAATGACACATGCGATGACACATGCGATGACACATGCGATGACACATGCGATGACATATGCGATGACACATGCCATGACACATGCGATGACACATGCGATGACGCGTGCGATGACACATGCGATGACGCGTGTGACGACACATGCGATGACACATGCGATGACACATGCGATGACACATGCGACGACACATGCGATGATACTTGCGATGATACATGCGATGACGCGTGCGATGACACATACGATGACACATGCAATGACACATGCGATGACACATGCGATGACGCGTGCGATGACACATGCGATGACACATGCGATGACACATGCGATGACGCGTGCGATGACTCATGCGATGACACATACGATGACGCGTGCGATGACACATGCGATGACACATGCGATGACACATGCGATGACACATGCGATGACACATGCGATGACGCGTGCGATGACACATGCGATGACACATGCGATGACACATGCGATGACACATGCGATGACACATGCGATGACACATGCGATGACAAGTGCGATGACACATGCGATGACACATGCGATGACAAATGCGATGACACATGCGATGACGCGTGTGATGACACATGCGATGACACATGCGATGACACATGCGATGACACATGCGATGACACATGCGATGACACATGCGATGACGCGTGCGATGAAACATGCGATGACACATGCGATGACACATGCAATGACACATGCGATGACACATGCGATGACACATGCGACGACGCGTGCGATGACACATGAGATGACACATGCGATTACGCGTGCGATGACGCGTGCGATGACACATGAGATGACACATGCGATTACGCGTGCGATGACACATGCGATGACGCGTGCGATGACACATGCGATGACGCGTGTGATGACACATGCGATGACACATGCGATGACACATGCGATGACACATGCGATGACACATGCGATGACACATGCGATGACACATGCGATGACACATGCGATGACGCGTGCGATGACACATGCAATGACACATGCGATGACACATGCGATGACACATGCGATGACACATGCGATGACACATGCGATGACACATGCGATGACAAATGCGATGACACATGCGATGACAAATGCGATGACACATGCGATGACACATGCGATGACACATGCGATGACACATGCGATGACGCGTGTGATGACACATGCGATGACAAATGCGATGACACATGCGATGACAAATGCGATGACACATGCGATGACACATGCGATGACACATGCGATGACACATGCGATGACACATGCGATGACACATGCGGTGACACATGCGATGACGCGTGCGATGACACATGCGATGACACATGCGATGACACATGCGATGACACATGCGATGACACATGCGATGACGCGTGCGATGACACATGCGATGACACATGCGATGACACATGCGATGACACATGCGATGGCACATGCGAGTACGAGTGCGATGACGCGTGCGATGACACATGCGATGACGTGGACGATGACACACGAGATGACGCGTGCGATGACACATGCAATGACACATGTGATGACACATGCGATGACACATGCGATGACACATGCGATGACACATGCGATGACACATGCGATGACACATGCGATGACACATGCGATGACACATGCGATGACACATGCGATGACACATGCGATGACACATGCGATGACACATGCGATGACACATGCGATGACACATGCGATGACACTTGCGATGACGCGCGATGACGCGTGATGACGCATGCGATGACACATGCGACGACACATGCGATGACACATGCGATGACACATGCGATGACACATGCGATGACACATGCGATGACACATGCGATGACAAATCCGATGACACATGCGATGACACATGCGATGACACATGCGATGACACATGCGATGACACATGCGATGACACATGCGATAACACATGCGATGACACATGCGATGACACATGCGATGACACTTGCGATGACGCGCGATGACGCGTGATGACGCATGCGATGACACATGCGACGACACATGCGATGACACATGCGATGACACATGCGATGACACATGCGATGACACATGCGATGACACATGCGATGACACATGCGATGACACATGCGATGACACATGCGATGACACATGCGATGACACATGCGATGACACATGCGATGACACATGCGATGACACATGCGATGACACTTGCGATGACGCGCGATGACGCGTGATGACGCGTGCGATGACACATGCGATGACACATGCGATGACACATGCGATGACACATGCGATGACACATGCGATGACAAATCCGATGACACATGCGATGACAAATGCGATGACACATGCGATGACACATGCGATGACACATGCGATGACACATGCGATGACACATGCGATGACACATGCGATGACACATGCGATGACACATGCGATGACAAATCCGATGACACATGCGATGACACATGCGATGACACATGCGATGACACATGCGATGACACATGCGATGACACATGCGATGACGCGTGCGATGACACATGCGATGACACATGCGATGACACATGCGATGACGCGTGCGATGACACATGCGATGACACATGCGATGACACATGCGATGACACATGCGATGACACATGCGATGACACATGCGATGACACATGCGATGACACATGCGATGACACATGCGATGACAAATCCGATGACACATGCGATGACACATGCGATGACAAATCCGATGACACATGCGATGACACATGCGATGACACATGCGATGACACATGCTATGACACATGCGATGACACATGCGATGACACATGCAATGACACATGCGATGACACATGCGATGACGCGTGCGATGACACATGCGATGACACATGCGATGACACAAGTCGATAATGAACTTATGTCCCTATGAGTTATGTCCCTGCGGCGTTTAATATACCTACATACTTTGTTATTTTAACTTTGTTCTTTTGCAAAATTCACATCGACTGTGGTTAAGCCCAATAATTTCAATTAATTGCACACAAACCACAAATTTTTTTTTTTTTAATTTTTTAATCATACGCAAACCATTGCATAGACTAATTAACTCATTTAAAGATTCATTGTGCTTTCAATTTTAAAAGAATTATAATTGGCCCGTAGAATGGCGGTTTTGAAGAATTTTCCATCAACCATCGTTCACACCATCAGCACTAAGTGCTTGCTGTGTCTGATGCAAAGCTGAAGGTTGAGAAGATATACTAGACATCATGTGTCGAGTATAGATATCAGATTGGATTCGTAAAATTACGAAAGCTCATTCGTGGTCTTGCACCACGAAATTTTCGTAGAATATACGCAAGTTTTAGTTATATAATATACAAAATATTTTTAAGGGTGTACTGTACATTTGATGTTTAGCGCCCATTTTCAAAAAAAAAAAGAAGTGATTTGGCGGACCCTTTATTAGGATCAGGAATATTATATCAAATGTCAGTTTCAATGCCCTGTTGGCAAGGATGCTATGGCAGGTCATGATTCAGATGATTAGTTTGAAAAAGTTAAGAGAAAAGGCATGTTATTAACCGATTTGTCTGAAATTCGGTTCCATTATACATTACAACCAGGTAAGCTTAAAGTTTCAGATTCTTCGGTTTGATAAAAAATATTTTAAAGTCAAAAATGTCAAAAAACTGTCCTAGAATCCTACATTTTTGAAAGGCTTATTTTATATTGAATTTTATATTTTCCTTTCCATTTTATAGGTTTATTTTTTCCTTTGATGTGTTCTAGAATGAAAACACTTTCATTTTTGGGTTCAGATCTGTGATTGTTGAGCACTTCGGAGGCAGCAGACAAAATTTATACTGAGCTACCATTTTGAATATGTATATAAAAAAAAAAATTCGTTTTGTTTTAAAGTTCAAGGACAATAAAGTTGATTTATCGCTGTTAAAAGTATTCTTAAAAATTTACCGAGTTTGAAGACTTCGTCTTTTGAGTGGAATAGTTGTGGTATTTTCGAGATCGCGATGATCAGAACCCCAAGAAGGAAGAATAAGGTTAAAATAATCCAAAACCGGGAGGATTCGCAACATTTTCTGTTGTCAATGCGCTAGTCGAACGACACAAGTAGATCACTCGTCTGAAACAAACAAGTGTTGAAGTTCGAAATCACTATACTCGTAACGCCGCTGAAGAAAAGACGAAAAAAGACTAGTTTAAGAGACATCAAGCAGTTTAATAACCTAAAAATGGTCAGTATGTTGGTGAATAGCTTTTCCATAAGCTTGATATTCATTCAGTTCTTATCTACCGAGCATTGTTTCTTCCCACATCATTCTCCTGCAACAGTAAAGAAATGAAGCTACTGCAGAAGCAAATAGACAAATGTTCTATAGGTACCAACTTTTAGTTAGTAGTCTGTAGACCTATACTTTAGAATACTTTCCCGGTCATGTCAATTACAACACGCTCAGTGTTACTTGATATCAAGTATGCCGCATACCTACATACAATAGCGGCTTATGAAAATATTCATGACTTTCGAAAAATTGATTTTTTTATAATCGCTCTACTGTTTGATCTTTGATCACTTAGCTTTTTTGGTTGTTCACGTTGGATACATTTTTGTATTTATGATGTGCAAAATTGGCGATTTCAGACAAAGAATACATGAACAGTTTGAGGTTGTGCATTGCATTTCGACCTTGTAGCTCTATTGTGCCATTGCTTAGTTGACTGGTATCTAGTCCTTAACTATAATACTTCAACGAGACTAGTCTCTTTGATAAATGTATGAGTCTGGGTTACGTTTCAGTATTTTAGTTCCTTCAGATCTGTATAGTTTGATCATACTCACTTTTGCCTTTGGTGCAGAAGAGCATCGCAGTCTCCAAGGAGATGGCCCAAAGATTCTTCCTGTTTGTTATAGTATTTCCATCATCACTCTCTGAGCTTAGTATTTTGAGGTGTTCCCCTAGCCTGCAATGTTCAGTTAGGAAACCAGCAACCATGGCTTCCGCTTTGGTTTGTAAAGTCTTTGTATTATTTAATGCTGACCTTGGCTTGACGCACTTTAGGGAGATCATTGAAGTGTTTTTTCCGTCTGTCTTCCTTCGAATTGTTACTGTTGTTCTTGATGTGGCTCTCCGTTACTCCACAAAAAGGTTCCGGCTAATGCCCACATTTTTCAATTTGTCAGTGCATTCGCTGACAAGTTTTCAGGTGATTATGTAGAATTTTATGGCTTAAATTGCAGCTCGACTGTCCATATTTATTAAATCTTTCGACAAGTTATTATTATTATATTAGTTCGGTTTAAGGACACAATCTGTTCCTCTTTTTCTTGGCAAGCCTACGTTTACGTTGTAGGTTTCGTGTTCCTTACTCCTTTCAGTGTTATGGGATTTATTTTGGAGTCTTCTTTTTGTAAACGGTTCAGTTGTGATTTTGGTCGAGTTGAAGTTCAGCAATACCGATAGCGGTAATCAGTGGCGGATCCAGGATTTGATTACTCAAAATTTTTTTTATACATACGAAGTTTAGCAGATTCAATCATAAATTATTTACATGATGTTGGCATCGATTGCTCATATATGTATGGCCAAGGATTCGACGGAGCTCCGGCAATGAGTGTCCAATTCATTGGTGCACAGGCTCATCTGAGATCGTATTTCCCCCTGGCAATTTATGTACATTGCGCAGCACATAGCTTTAGTTTGGCAGTCAATGCAGCATGCGAAGTGTCAGGAATCAAAAATGCGTTAGGAACTATGGAAGCGATTGAAGCTTTTTTCACTAGCCTAAAAGCCAAGATGTTCTACCCAAAGAAATTTCAAAAATGACAAACAAAAGCGAAAAAAAAAACAAAAGTTGAAGTCTGCTTGTCCTACCAGGTGGGCTCAGTCTCATGAAGCAGTTGGAACGTACGTTGAATTGCAACCGGCTGTTATTGAATCTTTGGAAGAAATCAAAACATGGAAAGATCGAGATACTTCGCAAAATGCATTGCATCTTTTGACAGCGATTCCAAATCGCCTGTCACATTATGAAATCAGTTAATTCGATTGTTTTGCCTATGAGTCGGGAATTGCAATTTAAAAACCAAGGTCTGGGTGAGGCTACTAAACTGGCAGATGAAGCTTTGAATGAATTTACGTACAAACGCGAGAACGCAGAATTCACTTTCCACGTTATTTATGAACATGTTGCTAGAATTATTTCTGAATACGAAATCACAGTGAAATTGCCACGCGCCCCGCCGCCCGCCGTTGCAATCAACAAAAAAATCGTTGTAACGTTCCAGCACAAAGTATTAAAGACTAACTACCGAATTTCTTTCTACATTCCGCTTCTTGATACGTTCATTTCTCGACTCAAAAGTCAGTTCTCGGAACACAAATCCATTTTCTAAAGTTTCGGGCAACTGTTTCTTAAACAAGAATTTAACGAAAAGAAATGCGCTGACCTCTACGAAGATATATCGGAATGGTCGAAAGAAAATTTTCTGTCAGAAGTCAAGATGTGGAGACAACGAATCCACGGCCAGAACATCCAAAATGCGCTTTCAAAAATTTACATGTAAAAATGTTTATATGTGACGCGATCCGAGAAAAGGCACCTTTTACGCAAAAGTGAAAGCTTACACGGCACGCTCTGAAAGGCGCTGATGTACCATTCAAACCCATCTCCGAATTTATATTTTGTGAAATAATAGCGGTGTTACAATTTCTGATTGCGCTTCATGAATATTCAGTAAAAGAACTTGTGTAATCAATCATGATCCAACAACCGATTTTTTGCCTAGTAAGTCCCTTTTATCGGATCGAGTCACATATGCAAACAACAATCTGATGATATTTTTCAGTTTATCAATAGCAAGTCGTTCAATAATGTCGATTATATTTTTATAATCAGTAATGTTCTTGAATTTTTAAAATAATAATATTACTTCTCCTTTACTTTTTTGTCTTGCTCATGCTATATTTTTCCGTCCCGTAACGAAATTTTAACATTAGGAGCCGATAAATGCTACAAATAACATCTTTTAATTTCCCGATTGGGGGGGGGGGTGTCCTTACCCGAAAAACCCCCCCGTGGATCCGCCTATGGCGTTAACTGAACTTCGATATCTATGTATAGCTGAACTTCAACCAGACCAAAATCACAACTGGGTAATTTACATCATTTTTTGTGACTATATCTACCAAGCTTATCTGAATTATGTCGCATAGGGTTTCTGGGAATTTCACGCAGGCAATCTAACATCTAAGTAATGTTATCGTCATAGTCAATGCACCTTATGCCCAGTGTGGTTAGTTTTTCGAGTAGATGTTCTGCTACTAGGCCCCAATTCAGTCAAGCTGGTCTAAGAACTTAAAGAGCAATAAACTACGTTGTTCAAACTTCTTCAGCTTTATAAAAAAGGATATTCATGAATGAGTACAGCTGTGCGCTGAGACCTAAGACGCAAGTACACTTTTTCAAATTGGACATTAGTATTTTAGTTTTGCTAACTGAAAATCCAAGGCATTGAAAAGTAAGGATAATATAAGGTTCTTAGAGGGTATGACAGAGCTACATGTTTTTATAAAAGTAATTTTGACAGGGTTCTAGCCAGAAGCTCTTGTTTCAAAAATTTTTAACAGTTTGACAAACTTTTTCACCTATGCACAACTCATTCGATGTATATACAGCAATAAAAACAACGCTTTCACACCACCAATCGAAACCTAACCCCACATTGGTGATGAGAAGAGTAATCAGGGCCGTAGTTAAGAGTCAAAAGTTAATTTCTTTTTGTAATCCAAAGTGAATTAAATATCTTTTGAAACGTATTTGTTGTTGCGTACCTAGACTCTGTTGTAGGTGCTAACAAAACCAATGAAATCCATGTGGGTATCATGTCCACATCTGAAGACGAAAACACAACTCTCTTCCCAAAATAACTTAAGACAACAAACCAAAAAACAACTTCCTTACTAATCACTATGACATTTTTTTCCGTCTTCAATAATTCACTGTCTGAAAGTGGACCAAACACGCGGCCTCCCCAAACACACTGAACACAAACTCAAACATCTAATGGACGGAATTTTATTTATTTATTTTTTATCTACTCTTCCCTCCAACTGATTAATGGATATTATCAAAAAATGAAAGTGGCTTCAACATCAACAACCGAAAAGCAAAAGTATATATATAAAATAATAAAAAAAAATAAAAGAAAAATATTCGCCGTAAGTCATCGGAAAAGTAGACGAGCTTCTGCTCTCAACAAACACATGTCCATTGGCAACAAAGTCATCAATTAATCCGCCAAATGAAATATGATCGAAGTTGTAGATATAAATGGCAGACAAATGACAATTAGACAGATGATGGGAAGAATGGCAATAAAACTCGCCAAGGATGTCGTCGCGGCGACCGAAGCCGAATCCGTTTTGTGGCATTTCAACATTTTTTTCTTATTTTTTATTTTTTTTTTAAATTTGCGGTTCGCCACTTAAAACAACAATTCTAATCTGCTCTAATTAATTTTAACAAGCAATGGATTTATGGGTGACGCATCACTTTTTTATTTTCCCATAAGAAAATTCATAGTTGGGTGATGAAAATTTATGACTTGGATTTTTTTCTTTCTTGGTGGAAAATTATGAGCGAATGTGATTTTTACGAGAAAAAGATTAAGTCATTTGCATGGTGTCGCTTTATGGTGAAAAGAAGATGAATTTCGTGGCACAGTTTAGTCTTTTTAAACTTTATTACGACATTGATATTTGTTTCATTTAAAGGAAACAGTTCAACAAGATGAGTCAGGTTTTGGTGTTTTGAAATGGTGTTTCTATTAGTCAATAATGAAATGGTTTAGGACTGCTTGCAACAAACCTCACAACTTGTGACACGATCGTGTAAAAAAAATTAAGTATCGATATGAGTACCACAGCTAGAAATGGGTAAGAGGTAAGTGCATTTCTCTCAACCTTCTACCGGTTCCAAATAGCTAGGAGAGAAGGCACCTTCCAAGGCAGTAGGGCTATCGGAGGACTTAAAAATTCTTTGTCAAAAGTGATTGTTCTTCAAAAGCTTTTTTCATGCTACTGGCAACACAGAGAGCTGTGCCCATGTTTTGTAACTATCGTCTCGATAAAATTTGACGATAAACGGTGGAAACTGTAACTAAGTTCTACGAATTTAGTAGGATATCGTTCCGTTTTCCACCTTCGATGTTATCAATACGATAGTTTAGATTAGTTAGAAAAGGCGCACCTACTGACCTCACTCAAGATTACACCACTTAGGTCCGGATAAAGCAATTTTTCGTTATTCAATTGTTGCCGCCCGAGGCAACCGCGTACTGTGCCTGCATGGTAAATCCGGGCCGGACACCACTGCCACCACGACGCGACGATGGTATAAAGCGATGTTTTGGTGTCCGACAGTTGTTTGGCTTATATTTGCTTTCCCTTATCATTTTACCATGAACCGAACTGGCAAAAATTTCCATGATTAATCAACGCATGTTGGCTCTTCGTTTATGAGTTACATCGTTCTCAATCGCAATCCATAGACATTACATATTCAAGCTTCAATATGAGGGAAGAATCATTAACATTTTGTAACAGAAAACTTGACCAATTACAACGATTTGACCTCTTGTTTGCGAACTGGTTTGTATATTAAATCAGAACTTGCAACAGCGTCCATAATGCTTATCGGCATGGTTTCTCAATCATAGACATCCTCTTTATACTTTCGTTTATGCAGTGGATTATACATAGTTCTGCTTTGCGTCGTTCAACCCTTCCGCAATCTACAGCTCTTTTCAACTAATTCGACTACTCTACGTACTCGTATAGAGCAGCCAGCCGTGGCCATCATCAGACCGCTGCCGCTGCCGGAAAACGCATGTTTCTAACATTTGATTCCATCATTGCATCATTAAGAAAAATCATCGGCTACATATCATAGTATCGTTGGGTCTGTCATCGCAGTCATCATCATCAAACAAATGCATTGCGTATGTTCGTCCGTTTGTGTGTCTATCATCTGGTTAACTCAATCATTTGTGCAAGTCGACTATGAACTATGATTTGGCGATGAGTGCAAGTAAGAAGTTCTCTTTTTTCGGTAAAGATACTTCTCTATGCTTTTAAAGTGCTATGATGTAACTTCAAATAGTCGAGTGATGAAATGGAAATTTTAACAAGATAATTCGAGTTCATGCATTTACACAGTGTATGCGGCGTCATTTTGTTTTCTACTTTTTTTTTTCAAGATGAGAAAAATGTAACGAGCTCAAGCCTTCTTCTAATGTATTTCAAACTACAAGCGATCTACATTATTGTCAGTTAAATAATTACACATTGTACATAAGTCAAAAAATGAATTTTATAATTAAATAAATAAATTTATAAAAAAAATTATAAATAAACAAACAAACAAAAAATAGATAGATAAAAAAATAAATTACTATTTGGGCCTTCGTTTAAATTCCTATGGGGAATCGATGTAGTAGGGGAGCCCTGAATGCTTATGGAGTAAGCAAGGCTTACATCATAAGAAAAAATGGGCACGACTGACTCGCCCGAACTTGCTATTGTATATTGTATTTAAAAAAATTAAATTAAATATTCCAAAGATCTTAAGCGAAAGTCCAAAAACGTAATTCTTTTGCAGTTTCTAATTCACAAAATAGTTGGAGCAGTTTCAAAAGAGTTTTTATTTTTCACTATTCTTAAAAAGTCAAGTATGCCAAGCTTAAGATCTTCTGGCTGGAAAAAGTTTTGACCAAAAATTTGAAGAAAAAAATCAACGATATGGTTTTGAAGTTAAAATCAAAATTTTTTTTTATTAATTTATAAAAATTTCAAGGACTGCAATTTTTCTAATGTTACATGGAATCTTTCTGAAATTACTTATTGCTTCTTAAATATAAAAATTCCACAAAATCGTGCCAACCATTAACGAGAGGGGCGGTTTTTAAAAAAAACAGTACTTTGGAAGGCACCGTTCTTAGACTTCTCATAAAATATTTCACACATACAACATACATCATAAGAAAGACTTCTCAAAACTAATTTTTTACATAAAATTTAATCGAAATCGTTGGGGCCGTTTTCGAGAAAAATAAGTATTCAAAGGTTGTACGGCATAGGTACCGTTACTTTAAGATCAAGAGAAGAGACTCATCTCCGAAAATAAAGACCCTAACTATTAGTATTGAAGAAAATCGGTCCAGTGGTTCAGGCTGTAGATCCATATAGGGACAGACAGATTCTGTATTCTTTATCATCGTACATTTACATTTACATTTTTTTTTTACATTTACATGAAACCTACTCCACACATAAATCTGCGGAGTAGGGGGATAGCAGCCGGGCGACAAAGACCATTTGGCTGATACACCACAAGACTAACTACACAGCAAATACTACATAGAACAAATAACACATGGCAACAGCACGCAGTAGTACAGTACGGTCCCCCATCTTGTCACTAACAGCCCTCATTCCGAATTAATTACGGTGTTCTAATGGGAACCGACTCTTTTCGTTTGACAAGGCCGTTGTACTAATTATCATCGTAATGTCATGTTTAATTGCCTGATATTAAAAAAAGGTTTAAAAATGTATACCTTTTCATCGGTGGGGGAAGTTGCTATAGAAGTTTAAATGCTCGAGAAAACACCTATAGTAGAGCCTAGATATACAGGCGGTTCAAGGCTAACAAACTCTTCGAGCGTTTTGAGTCTACACACGGTCAAACTTGTTTTGTTGCAAGGCAGTTGTTACTCTCAGTCCATCTAGTGGTTGTTATCCTTAAAGTGTCAGCAGCTTGGCTGTCCGAGAAGATTAGAATATCCGTGGAGGATATGACGTTTTCTTTGAGCCAGGACAGCATCTCCTTAATCGCGAGAATTTCCGCTTGGAACACACTACAATGATCGGGTAGGCGGAAGAAAAGACTTTCAAAGATTTTCAGTTTTTCTGAGTAGATTCCACTTCCTACACCTTAGCTGGTTTTTGAACCATCGATGCAGAAGTGTATTGCTTCACTTTAAAAATCTTTTCTAGTGCGGTCCACCAGACACCCGTATGTGAGTATCGGTCTAATTACCGAGGTAAGCAGCCAATGGGTGATTTGGGGGGAGAAACCCCACTTCCCACAAATGGTTGTTTTACAAGAAAAGAGTGCAACGTTGGCTTTACTCTTTATATACTCTTTCCTCTATATTGGTTTTCCAGGTCAGATTTTTGTCAAAATGAGACCTAGATATTAAGCCTGATTTGACAGTGTGAGAGTTACCCCCTTAATAGTTGGGGGTCTGAAGTCCGGAATTTTGTATTTCCTCGTAAAGAGAACTAATTCCGTTTTGTGGGGATTGATATTCAGTCCACAATCTTCAGCCCAATTGTTAAGCTTGTTAAGTGCTGTTTGTAGCAGCTCAGTTAAGGTTTGGGGTTGCTTCCCTGAAACGTCAATTGCTACATCACCGGCGTAGGCAATGATCTTGAAACCTTCGTCCTCTAGGTCGATTAGCAATTTATTAACGACCAGGTTCCCCAGTAGAGGAGATAGAACTCCTCCCTGCGGGTTTCCTCTATTGGCCAATCTGCTTGTTTTTAGATCCCCCATTTTGTTATTAATGATTCTGCTGCGCAGATCATTCAATTTTTGAAATATTAAATGTACTTATCTATTTTTTTGTGGCAAAAAACGATGAAAAAAGATTTTTTTTTGTAGTTTTTGGAGAAATGCTTGCCATCTGCAGCTACAGTACTAAAGAACGTGTGACAAAATTTTACAGATATTTTATAAGCATCACACACCCATCTCTTTTTGGACCAATCTATTTTCTTTAATTTGTACAAGAACTGAATAGAATAGATTTAGGAACTAAATTTCTTGTGCATTTTTCCGGCTTAAAACTTTTTATATTCGTATTTATGATTTGTACGTATTGGTGAAAAAATTTAAGAAAATATCCTTTTTTTTGCCAGTCCAAAGAAGATTGACCCCTTAAAGTTTGTCGACGAATTTTTGTTGTTTCGGCTTGTGGAAATGGTCAGATTATATATTTTTTGTTATCTCTCAATTATTTTCTTAAAAAAAAAAAAATTACCTACACTTGAGAACTTTGAAATGACGTATTTTTTACAGCTTTGCAGGCCTTCTATACGTCACTCTTAGACTGTCAGATTTATTGGAATATACTAAAAGCATTTGACTATATCCCCTTTCCTTAATCTGACTCACTCGAGTAGTCCAGAGGATACTTATCTGACGGGGGCCCCTGAACTTACCCCCTATTTTGAGGGATCATATACTGGCTGAAGGCACTTATCAATATGTGAGATATCGTCTGCCGCGCTCGAATAAATCCTGTCTTGGGCTACACTTCTATAGCGGGGCTTCGATTTTCTGGAGGCTACGAACGGATATGGTGAAAAAGTGTTTATGAAAATAAAACATTTGCTTAGAAGACTAGCGAAGTTTTCGCGAAGGTAGCACCAGCGAAATAGTATTTCGGATGGTACTGGGAAGCTAACCCCGACCTTTTTCTATAACCCGAAGAACTTACCATTTAGCCATTTGGATAGGACGGGGAAGATGCCTGCAGTTGTCTTTTAAGATCTCATCCTTAGTGAAATTAATTAACATTATACTTTATTTGAAAAATAATACCCAGCGATAATATTGGCCTCACACAATTAGATTTGATAATCTTTTTCAGGGCTTTCCATCGAAAATCACAGAAACTTTCTTAAGACTGACACGATCTCTAATTAGTGGGCCTTAGTTTAGTGAATCCTATAAACTAGTCATTAGAGTCATATTATTACATTATAGACTGGCAGGCAAAACCCAGCAGTTCCACACTTGGTGTATACGTTTTCGTATGCTCTTATGAAGAATAGCTGTAGCTGCCTTTCATTAAGAATAATAGAGTCTCACTTTTGAGTGTGTTGTGTACTCACCCTAAGGAAATACGTTTCTGTATATTTTACTAAGCCTCCCTCTGCCCTCACTTCAATCGCCTTATTGGCGTTCTTTTTCCACACACTCTTCTCCTAATTGACTTCAATAACGCCCCAAGATTAATGACCACAAATGATGGATGATGGCACCAAATAAAACATCCCAACTAACAAAAAAAAAAAAAACAAAACTGTGGCAAAAGCAAAACTCATTTTCCATGTGATGGTATGGGTATGTGTGTTTGCATAGGCCAATACTCGTATACAAGGTTCTAAGAAGAATTTCTTTTGGAATTCAGGTCTTGAGATGTGTCAACCTCTTCAGGACCTACTCTGGCTTCGATACAGCCAATTACCACAAAATAACCAAGCGCACATTGACGTGGACCTATGGGCGGACAGAAGAGCAAATATTTCTATTTTTTTTATTTTCAAGAGCTGCTCAAGTGATTCAGCATACATACTCAACTTGAGCAGAATGAGGTAAACAATTCTGTTTTTTTTTTTTTTGTCTTTTGTTTAACTGCTGTTGGCTTCTCCTCTTCACAATCAAGAGGAAAATATTTATGCGTGCACACCAGTAATTATCGATGACACCATCTTACTAAACAAAAACCCAACCCAAAGGACCTCTCTGCTTCGTGTGACTTGAGTTTGGTCATTAGTAAAGCCGCCCACTCACTGAAGCCGAGGTTTTCATCGTTTTTCCACTCTCGGTCTTGGTTTTGGTTTTGGCCCAAGTGGACGACAAATTAATTTCGGATGCCTAATGTGGTTGATGGTGCATGGTGTGGTGGAACACCATCATCGGTAGAATTGCTTCGTAATTTCGGAGGTAATTTGAATGGAAATTTATGCAAATCGCAGTAAACACCAATTAATTTGTTAACCACCGGTATAGTCGTTGTCTGGAAGAGAAGAGAAGTGTGTCACCCAATCCAGAGCTCTAACAACGCGGCCGGCGATGGCGGAGACAAAGTCTTAGTTCTTACTCATCGATACAGATGGAGTTTGTTTGGACGCCTACGGATGGTTTTATGCGAAATTTATTGGATGGGCTGGACAATGTTTGCGAATTGTGTACACAAGGAGGGTTGGTTCATTTAATTGAATGGTTTATGTTGCTAAAAACGGACAATGAGATAAATAGTGCTAGCGATGTTTCAAATTTAGTATAAGCTTTACCATAATTAGTATGCATGTACAATGTTTCCGTTAGGTGTCGTTGGTATAAGAATTGAATTATATTTTGTTTGGATTTTCAAAGTCGAGTTCAAGTTTGATGTTTTGAGTTTTGACACTGAAACTTAAACTTGAACAATTTATTTGATACATGGTGTGACGTTCCACAAGGGTCACAAATGGATTGCAGATTAGTGGGAGACCTGTGATCCCTTTGAGATTGCCAGGCGAGCATGGCAGTGCCTACCAAATCATTTCTTACAATGTGTTGTCTTCCAATTTCTTCATCTTCTGTTCTTATTAACCCTTAAACCCTACCCATCCCAGGAGAAACACTATTACTACCCTGGGGTCTGAGGGACCCCAAAAAGTTTTTGCCCCAATTTAATAAAAAAATCAATTTAATCAAAAATTTTATTTATTAATATAAAAGATAGAAATGTTTTGTTGTGAAAAACGTTTTAAAAATTTATATCGAGACAAGTTTGGCACACAGAGCGGCTATGTTCGACACAAAGTGGATTTCGGCAACTGCTGCAACGTATTTTCGTCTTGCGGTCTTTGTCTCGAGGACACACGGCACATCTTTTTTTTGCAGTTACTGAAGGTGTAGACTCAGCCACAGGTCGCTTCTTTTTCAAAATATCTCCAATGAGGACCTGGAGATTGGATGGCAAAGTTGGCCAAGTAAACCTCTCCTCCATTTGGGGTTTTATAAGCTCCAAGGCTAAGTTTTTTAAGAAATTTCGCCTTATTAGAGTTTTATTGGACGCCATTTTGAGGAGGACATAGGAATTCACACCAACAATATTTAACATCCCATAAAACATAGCCAATGGCCACCGTTTCGTTTGTCTCGAAACACTGTACCGGTGACAAAGTTGGTCCATCAAATCAACACCACATTTAGTCTTGTTGTAAAGGTCCACCATCTCAGGTAAGTGACATTTACCATCAGGATCAGCTTTTGTATGCATGGTTGATAACAATGGGACGATTTTTTTTTGTTTGGACTTTGGTGGACAGTAGGACAGTAAAATAAGTTCTTCAGAAAAAGCAAATTTCGCTGTATTACGTTCGCGATTTCTGACTTCAAGAAATGGGAGTGGGATTTCTCTTTTATTACGACGCAACGTGCCCAAAATCGTAACTTTTTTTTGCAATAATTCTTTTGCTACCGGAATAGAGGTAAACCAGTTATCACAGGTCAAATTTCTGTTTGTTCCGTGGATTTTCTCGGTCAATTTCATGGTGTAATAGTGTGCAGACGAAACAACTTTCGGTGCTGAATCCTTCCCCAAATATACAGAAGCATCTATCATGTATGCTGTTTTGGAGTCACATAACATCAAAATTTTAATTCCATATTTGTCTGGTTTACTGGGAATGTACATTTTGAAAATGCATCGGCCTCTGAAGCCCAACAACATTTCGTCCAAAGTACAGCAATCTGAAGGACTATAAACCTCACTTGAAACACTGATGATATGATTGAAAAGCTCTCTAATCGGGGCAAGTCTGTCATTTTGTTGGCGTTCCAGCCTTGTAGAGCGGTCATCGAAACGCAAACAGTTTGTCAGGAACTCATAATGAGCTTGTGTCATGGTTGCCCGAAAATAGCCCACACCGGATCCCTTGTCGAACAGTTCTTTGGTTGTAACATGATTCATGTTTAGAACACCGGCCAAATAGTACAAACCAAACAAAGCCTTGATTTCTTTTACATCCGTGTCCTTGGCAAAAGAAGGACGTATTCTGTTTGAACTAGATGAAGTACCACCATCCTCGATATCGATGTTCTCAAAAGCCCTGTCGTTTCTATATTTTTGCCTCTGTCTATCAATTTCAATGTTGGTATAAGAGATGATCGTAAGTAATATTTCATTAGAGAAAAAAAGACTCCAAGCTTGTTCTTCTGTTGTCAAATTACGAGCATCACCTCTTGGTCCAGGTGGGTGTAGAAAAATGTTCCTTTGCACTGTTTTACCCCTTTTTGGATGCTCTCCACTCCATTTGAACCCATCTTTACCCCTTAGTCTGGTAGGAACCTCCAACACACGCACAAAATTACCTGAAGCGAAATTAACCAGAGGGACATCGTCATCCGAGGAAAACGAATCTTCACTTGAGTCTTCCCGGAAATCTTCGATTACTCCATCATCTTCAAGGTCACTCAAATTTTCTGTAATGATGCGTCCTACCTCTTCATCCCAATTGTCTTCATGCAACCATCGGGAATAGTCTTCATCCATTATATATATTTTCTTGTGTTTACAAACTAAAATTGAGAAACACACCAAAAACAGATACTTACACTGATTACACTAATAACAATAACTAAACTAGTGAAAACATTGATAATACTAATAATAAATGTTAAAATAAAAGGCTTACTTACAGATCAAATCAAGCAAAAATAAAATCAAACTGTTCAAAAACTTTCACTATTACTACCCTGGGGTCTATGGGACCCTGAAGCTCAAATATTTCCAACTCCACCACTCGAAAATTAATAAATGACTGATTTTTATACGTCTCCTACGATAATATGAGAATTCCATGGGTGGCACTGGCGTGGGTTGCTTAGTTTTTAAAAAATTCAAAAAAATGTATGTTTGCAGTGGCGCTGGACCCCAGGGTAGGGTTTAAGGGTTAAGTGTCCTTAGACTCCTTTTCTATTTCTAAGTTCGCCCGGTATTGGGTCCATTTAGAGAAAAGGAAGACATTGAGCGCCAATTCAAGAACTGTGGGATAGTAGGCCAGACAATTCAGCAAAGCACCTAACAACAGACAAACAATCAACTTCACAAACCGCTGACTTTGCTCCATGTGTTCAAGCTTTTAAGAGAGCTTCTTTCAAAGCTCTCTTATCTTATCAAGATAAATACATTGCTTCTACCATCTAGATCGAGGGATAAGAGCGTATTCTTTCAGTCTTTAATGTAGGCGTAGCACTTAGATTAACCGGGTACAAGCGGAAAGATATACCTACTTGTGTTCAAAACTAAAACATTTTTCTGCTGCCGACACAAATTGTAAGGATACATCAAATGCTTTTCAGGAAAATCATCCATCTCCAGTTTTGGTCTCTTAATCGGTTCAAGTCTTCTTCGAACGTATTGCGCCACCGTATACGAGTTCACCCTTTTCCGTAACTTTTCCGCAAAATATTCATTCGAAACCCTGGGCGGTTTAATGTGGGTCGTCTTCGGCTGAGCAGCACAACCTCATCAGAAAAGGCTGAGTGATTTCGTTTTATACGAAACAACACGATGAGTTTTTTTTTCTATTTCCAAATAGGTACTCAAAAAAATAGTTTTTAACGAACGAACACCAGTTCAATCTTTTTTTTCGAAATATGCTCGTGGCGGGTACTTTTATACACGGTAGGCTTCCGTGTTAGAATTGTTAGTTTGTCTAACAAAGCCTCAATCAAGTCATAAAAAGAGAAAAAATAAGCCGTGTGTGTGTGACTCATATTGGTTTACTTAAGCAAAATCACTCAATATTGTCTCAAGGATAAGGTTTCGTGTAGTTTTCGTTTGTTCGTCTTACACGATCATTCTGAGTAGTTTGAGGGAAAAAATCAAATCGTGTGAGTCGTGTCGATTCATTTAAAACGTAATTTGTGATGTATAAGGTTTCCCAGTGGAAATCCCTACAGTAGTTTGAGTAGAAGATCTCTTGGTGTTGCCAGAATCGATGCGATTTTAAGGTGTTATTAGTTAAAATGAAAATTTAAATCAATTTTATTTTGTTTTATTCAAAGCCAAATTTGATGACATCTTAAAATTCGCACGAGCTCTGGCAACATCATGGGACTTACAGCTCAAACTCCTGTAAATGAACTCATTTTAAATTGGCCAGCAGAGAACCATTTTCATCAGAAATGACTGAGTGATTTTACTTGCTTAACACACAAAAAGCGGCGATTAGATCTTTTTATATTGAATAAAAAGAAACACAATTAACTTTGTCACTAGAAGTAATTGATTGATTTCGTTTTAAACGAATCGACACGAAACGACACGAGTCACAAGGTTTTTCCTCAAATTAATCAAACGGTATTGTTAAACGAACAAAGAAAAAGTTGTAAGCTCGTGTTGGGTGCACAAAGACACGACCAACCCGTCTGGCTGGAGACCAGTTGTTTGTCCGTTCTATTTGTTCAATCCAATATTGCCTAGCGTTGCCTTATAGTCTCCTAGCTATGTTCATTTCTCCGTACAGCTCATACAGTTCGTTGCTGAATCTCCTCCTGTACATATTTTCTTCACATACGGAACCAAAGATCATTCGGTGCATCGGACCACCGTTTTAATCATCCGCCTATGATTAGGCAAAACTTCCGCTGCGTAAAACATGAATGGGATGATCAAGGACTTATAAAGGGCTATCTCGGTTTTTCTAGAGAAGCTTTTATTCCTCAATTGCCTTCTCAACCCAAACTAGCAGCGGTTGGCAAAATCAAATCTCCATTTGATATGCGCGGATCCCAGGCAAACGAGGAAGTTATATCTGTCTATTGTGATGTTTTGCCCGTTTCTGTTTCAAAGCACATATATGACAACACATAACGCTTACCCATTATGTCAGTATCGTGCGCGTAAGCGAGTAATTGCTAAGCCCTTTGAAGCATTTCGCCTCTGGTGCTAAATTTGAGATTTGCACAATATGTTCAAGTCTGATGTTAAAGAAATCGCATAACAGTGTGCTGCCTTGTCGAAAGCCTTTAATGGCTTTCGGACAAGGGAAATTTTAATTCTTTTTATAACGCCTACAACTAAGAAGGAATAAATCTCCCTAACAATCGCATTTTATATGTGTATAGAAAATCATATAAAACAAAAATGTCGGTCTACTTAACGTTAAGAACGAAAAAAACATTACATCCTTCCTGAATAGCAAGTCATTCAAAAAATGGAGCAAGAACAGTCCTGCTTTCGAACAATTGCACTCACCGATTCGAAAAAATCTGTCTCAAGACAGTATCTGTCTATTTATTCAAATTTCCTGTTGACAGCTGGAATTGCCTCCCATCTCCTATAATGGCTGCGCTCGTAAAGGCCACACACACAGAAAACTTCAAAAGTTAACCCAAAACCTCAACAGTAAATAATCACCATCAGCCAAAACAATTCCCGTGGAATGCATTATTTTTGGCTTATCAACTTCTCTCATGAATCTCCATTAGAGAGTGAAAAGTTCTTTTCCTTTTCTGTTTTGGGGGACAAAACTTTCCCCATAAAATTTACAATAGGAATCGAAAATTTAACAATGAAGAAGAAAAAAAAGTCCAAGGAAGTTTAAACCCATTGTCTCCATGTATATGCAACTCATCCATATCACTCGGCCTCTCTAGAGCATTAAAGTGCAACGAAAGGCTACCAATTTGTCATTTTGAAAATGAAGGCCGCCACTGTCGGTGTAGCGGCACCGACCCGAAAGCGTGTGTGTGCTTCGTGTATGTTTGTGTGTGAACTGCCGCCCTCTTCTACTGATGATGGATGACTGCTGCGATTTATCTTGCTCCATAGCTCTACTAAAGCGACAGACAGACGGAAAAGTTCACCAAAAAGCTGTTCCAAGTGTCCGGCGGGAAGTAGACAAATGGCCTCCCTAGAGTCTGAATAAATGGAAAAAAGAAATAATTCAACGATACAACCAGAAAGCCGGGTCAAAGCATGATCAACTTTGTATTGGGACTAGCCTAGCCACAGAAAAAAAGTGGTAGCAAATGATACAAAGCGTACGCCAAATGACTTCTCTTTAGGGCATCTTCATGTGTGTATCTGTGGCAGTGGGAACACTTTTCTGGTTCCATATTAAAAAGACGGTTGCCCCCACAGATGATGGCGTTTCATGTTTTTCTATGGTGATGGTGGTTCATTATAAAATCTTTTCATTTATTGAAAAGTTTCTAGTGAAAGTTTTGAATTTTGATATATGAGTTGGCTCGGGCCGGCTGTTTTCCATAAAATGGGAAGCCTAATGCTTCCCTTGGGCCATCCGCATCACATCCAGGAAAACAAAAATAAATTTGGTCAGAGTCTGTGGAGCAGCTCTTTCGAGGTTTTGAATGAGTCTTTCGTCATGAAATTAATTTTCCTACAGCCACCTGCAAACGATGATACCACAAAAAGCGTGCGTGCGCGTGTTATCATCCTAGGCCATCTGTACCTTTGGCCCTTAACCTCAACCCAAAGCTTCAAAATCGAATTGATTACAGGAGAATTGACAAAAAGTCTTTAGTTTCTTCTTTTTCTTGTTTTTTTTTCTATTTTTTTTTTTTTTTTTTGTCTGCAAAATGCCCGTAGGTTTTGTTTCGAGGCTGGGTCGTGATTGATGAATGATGATCATGCGCGCGTGGTACACACGAAGAGGCTCCCATAGAAGTTAGCTTTTAACGTCAGCCGTAGTTAGATAAGGGAAATTCGAGGTTCAAAAAGTCGTTTATTGATCAGAAATGACTTTTTGGTTTAATGCTCGGGGGGTTCTCATTTTCTGTATGTTCGGTTTGTAACTTCGTGTGGAAAAGAAGAAGCCGATTCACTTCAATATTTTTTATTGGACTCTGCTGAAAGTGGAATCGAAATGTACTCATGATGAGATATTAATCGGTTGGGCGTGATGAAGAAATTTAATTTGATCATAAATTAGCTGAAGCATTAAAATGTTTGGTACTTATGAGGTTCGCCACTCGCCAGTGAATGTTTCATATTAAAATAAGTTTCTTTAACTGTAGCAAGATGAGTCACGGCTTTTTAAAGTTTTATTGCGGAAGCCTAACTGAAAAAAAAACAGAAGACTTGAGGACGACAAAGTTCTTTAAGAACTTTGCGACATGAATTCCTGACTCAATTATGCAGTTTAACAGCAGGAATCATATTTTCCTTTCAATTTAATCCTTGACGTGGAAGAATTTTCTCGATGAAGGTCCTAAGAGCATGTCAATTTCTGCCAATATTGTTTCTCTACAAAATTTAGGAGTTTTTAGAACCTAGGGTTTTCCATAGCGTAGTGAACCGATAGTTCGTCGCCCGAGAATTGGTTTGTTCCATACGCCATTGGCACTTTTTCGAGAAAAACGCATTTAAAGGTTCGCGTGCTTAGTACTCCGAAACTGTGCGATAGGATTTTATTTTTATTTTTTTAAATTGAAGTTAGTCTTATTAAGACTTCTCCTACCAATTTTCAAAGTGTTTTGCCTTACCGTTAACAAGATACGTTAATCAGCACAAAAGTCTACTTTTTTGGCTTGTGTCCCACCTCATACATTTTGAAACTGATTTTTTTTCCATACACGTGGAACACACAAAAATGAATATGGCACAAACCAATTATCATCAATATATAATGTGAAAGGCAAGAAAGCATGTAGTTGGATGCTAAAATTTTAAAAGAAAATCGATTATATCTTTGTTTTCAATAAAGTCTTTATTAAAAAAAAATTAAATAAAAAATAAACTGTTCTTTAAAAATAAACAAACAAACAAAAAAATTAAAGCAGTTCTACTGCTATAACAAAGTTTTCATTTACAATACAATATTCTTATTAATTCATTACTTTAAAAGATAACAAAATAAAAAAGCAGTTCTACTGCTATCACTTTTTTAGTTTCTAAATATTAAGCAACGTTTTAAGATATTGCATATCAAGTTCAGGTAAAAACGGTAACAAGTCTTTTAGGTCATTGTTCTTTTCTTTTGAGATCGGTGTTTTAAAGGTTTGTGTTAATTTTGCACAAAGCAAATTTTTCGGTGTTGGTAGTGCACCCTTGGTGGCTGTCTTAAATAAACTTAAAGTTTTGTACTCTTTTTCTGTCGCCGGACCATCGTCTAATAAAGAAGTCTCTAATTTTATTTAAAATAAACAACAAGAGTTTTTTTCCATTTATTTTTACACATACAGTAGAATTCGGTTATAATGACCACTCACGGGAGACAAATTTTCCGTCGTTGTAAGCGGATGTCGTTATATCCGAACGAAAAAAAACCTATTTATTTTAATCTTGTTAAGTATTTCTATTTTTATTTCATTCAAATTAAAGTAATCCAATTCATTCATTATTAACATAAACAATTATTTTTTATAATAATTTAAGATTCAGTTCTTATGAAAAAATCTGTGATAGTGGACTGTTTTTTGTTTTTAAGGTATAGAACTTCTAATTTTTTTTCTATTTCCATTCATTACTTGTTAATTCTGGTGTTGTGTTTGCAAGAAAACAAAAATCCTTAACAATTCCTATTGCATTTAATGCCTCAGCAATTGAAGGGCTTGCTTCGTGTACGGGGCAGTCATCGTCATCAGAGACCTCAAAAACTGCATTTTCCACAGCAGCAGAAGTTAAAATGTTGTCATCAACAGTATAATGTATTACACCCACGCTGTTTCTGAAGCGACAATGTTTGAATTGTTCATCAGTGCAATCCATTCAGAAAGAGGCCAATCATCCTCTTCTTCAAACTGTTCTTCATCTCCAGAGTTGCTCAAAGCTTGCAAACCAGCATGCTTAAAACAGTTAGCAATAGTGCTACTGTTAACACGTTCCCAAGCTGTGGCCACCATGTTGACAGCGTCTAATAACCCAATGGTACATTCTTTACCTGCTTCTAGGTCCCGAATAATTTTAAGCACAAGTTGTTTGCGGAAATTGCTTTTAAGGCTTCTAATAACAACTTGGTCCATTAGTTGCAATATCGATGTTGTATTGGGCGGAAGAAAAGCAAGTTTTATTGAAGAAAGGTTTTGAGTGTGAGGATGTGAAGGGCAGTTATCGACAAGCAACAAAATTTTCTTTTTTTTTGTCCTCAGCTCTGCATCCCATTTTCGTAAAACTCTCTCGAAAATTTCGGAAGTCATCCAAGCCTTTTTGTTTGCTGTGTAGTGAACTGGCAAGCTCTTTGTACCTTTAAAACATCTGGGATTCTTGGATTTGCCAATAACAAGGAGTTTTCTTTTTTCGAACCGTCCATATTAGCACCAACGAGCACAGTTATTCTTTCTTTAGACATTTTTCCGCCTACGCACCTTTCTCCTCTAAATTTTAATGTTTTGTCTGGTCTTAGTTTGTAAAAAATTCCGGCTTCGTCCACATTAAAGATGTCACTGGGTCGATACTCTTCTCGAACAATTGGCCATACTTTTTGTAACCAATCATCGCATTGCCCTGGCTGAACACTGTTAGCTTCTCCTGAAATTTTTCCAAACACAATGTTGTTTCGCATTCGAAAACGGTAGATCCAACTTTCAGTACATTGAAAATCCTTCCCAAGAAGCTGTCCAATTTCATTTGCCTTTGTTTGTAGTATTGGTCCTGTAATGGGAACATTATTGCTCCTCTGAGTCTTAAACCATTTCAGTAATGACTCTTCAATGTCCGCAGTTTTTGAGGAACGAATCTTTTTAATTTTAATTGATTTCGCTTGAAAACTTTTTTGTATAGCTTCTTTATTTTTCCAGATTCCACTGATAGTAGAATGCGAAACATGGAATTCTTTTGCTAGATTTGAATTGGATTCCCCTGCTTCGAGTCTCCAAATTATGGCAGCCTTTTCCTCAAACGTGAATGTTTTTCTTTTTTTAGATTCCATTCTGCAGAATAAAGCACTTTGATTGATTTCTTAAATTGAAAGAATAAATTGCCTTCTTACCTATATCAACTAAGTAGTACCATAAAATTAACACTTCTCAATGAAAAATAATACCACGTCTGAACCAAATTTTTATCATACAAAATAAACTCTTCATTCAAATAAACCTATACATAACTGTATCATGTCTAGACAAGGCACGCTGGACCAACGAAATTTATTTGGCAAATTCTCTTTTATTTTGTTTTCGGTCGTTATATCCGAATTTCCTGACAAAAAAATCCAGTTACAATGGTCGTTATAACCGAAATGTCGTTATAACCGTAGTTACTATAAACGAATTTAACTGTATTTATATGGTAACCTGATGATTATTGGCTGAATATTGGTTAAAGTAAAACATTAGAGGACAATTGAACATTGAAGACGCTTTAGCTGTCTCCGTTGGCCCGAAAAGTCATAGTTCAGAGACGAATCATCTCAGTGGAGAATCCTCTCCACTACAATTGTAGTGCCTTTGAGGCTCTTTTCCTGTGTTGTTACAATTGCATCCACTCAGATGATTCGTCTCTGAACTATGACTTTTCGGGACAACAGAGACAGCCAAAGCGTCCTTCGCACGTCCTTCCACTTTGGCAGCCAAGCCACGACTAACTGATTTCATACAATTGTCTCGGCATATTTACACAATTGTAATGGATGGATATGGCACAAACCAATACTAAAATTTTGTTTGCGATCATTGTCCCATAAACATAGCATTTCTTTAACACAAGTGCACGTAGGACAAACCAATTCTCAACATTCTTATGTCGATTTCCAGTGGTACACAAAAGCACTTTTAAAAGTGCTTTTTTGCTCGAAATATGTTACATTGAGGCACTAGATCACTTTTTTTTTGCCCCGAAAAAGCACTTTTACGAATCTCGATTCAGAGGCAAGATTTACACGCACTTTCACGCACACCAACACAAAACATTTGACGTTTACCAGTTTGCAGTCTGATTATTTTGCATTTTTGGTTAAAGGACTGTGAAAGAGAGATAATAAAAATAAGCAATAAACTATTTTGTGAAAATGGATCGCTCAATTTTAGCTACAATTTATCAAAATACATATATATAATCAGTCGTCGTCTAGTTCCGATTCTGACGAAGAAGTGTTTGATGTTCTAAAATTGCTTGGACAAAACGAAAGGCATTCTGTGAATAATTTTGTTGAAAGTGTTGTGTATAATTATTCGGATGAGGAGGTTTTTTCCTAGTGCATTTATTAATAAAGTTTCGAAAACATTCTTTCTATATAATTTGCAAAAAAAAAAACGGGAAGAGTTGGCTGTCAAAAATAGCACACATACAATGATAAAAAAAGAATTTTGTCTTTTCGTTTCCAGTGAGCACGAAAAAAAAGCACTTTTTTAGAGTGCTTTTGTTTTTGCAAAGGAAATCGACATTAGTATTTTTTCTATCCTTTGTCACCGTAATATACACGTGGAACAAACCAATTCTGACAAAAAACTTGACAAAAATTATATGGAAAAAATGTCCCAAACGCCAAAAAATGGTTTATGTCACAAAACAATTCTAGAAAATGTTGATTTCGGTGGATATGGAACAAAATTGATGTTGGATATCTCGGGATTGAAAAGACGTAGCGCAAATCTGATCACAGATTTAGAAAGAGCACACAAAATTACCATAGAATCCATTCCTAACTCAAAACCGACAAAAGTGGCGTATGGAACAAACCAATTCTCGGGCGACGAGTTGGCGTTGTATTTTTACATGGGAGAACTTATTTCGATCCCGGAGAATCCCAAAATAATTTATGACGGTTATCGTTTGTCGTCAACTTTGAAAAGCGTTGTAAGTGTAGGGCCGGTGCCATCCACATTTCCTCATTTGCTATTTACCTAATTTTGGTGAAGGTAGCAACCTCCATTTATTTTGCTTATTTCAAGCTACATACATATACATATACAGAAATGACCTTTCCATACGAACCACGTAACCTATAGCTAGTGATTTGGCTAGTTAAAAGGAAAGTTTAAGAGACGAGCTTTTAAAGAGAAAGTGCTAAACTTGAAATTAAAATTTGTATCAATGGCGGTTCTGGTATCGTAATTGTAATTGTAATTGTAGTGATTTATTTGGCTCCAAAGTGCCATTAAAGTTTACATGATTGCTTTTACATCAAATTTGGTTTAAGATAAAATTAACATGAAAAGATTTTTTTTTCAAATAATATTTTCGGCAGCATATGTTGAAATAAGCCTTTTGAAAGAGCTTATATTGTTGGCATTTTTGATGTGTTGCGGCAACTGGTTGAACGATTGGAAGCCGGAGTAAAATATTGACTGTTGACCTCTTGTTGTTCTCATCCTTGTTATAAGAAGGTCTTCTCTGTTACGCAGTGGGTATGCTGCGTTTACGTTCGTAGAGGCACGTTCATATAAGTACTCTGGACACATACGGTTTTTTATTTTATACACTAATATCAATGTCATTATATAAAGTCTTTGGTTGACGTTGAACCAGTTTAACGCTGTGTGCATGTCCCTTACACTTTCATAATGGTCTCTTTTTAATATATTATTCGCAATATATTATTCGCATTTTAAGGGTCACATTACAGAAATACAATAAGCTTGGACAATACTCGAAGTGGGGCTTTATAATCATATTATACACTTTTATTGCACTATTTAATGAAAGGCTACTTCGTATTTTTCTTAACACACCCAATTTTTTTGATACTTTCTTACATATGTAATCAATATGTTCTTTCCACAATAGTTTATTGTCTAAAATTACACCAAGATACTTTATATGCGACACAATTTCTGGGAACAGTTTTCAACGTTTGGTATGGAGGGAGGATCAGAGGATCATGCCATAAGGTAAGCCTCGAAGAGCAAATCGAAGAAAACGTTTTTGAACAATCATTGAAATATGTTCTCCTGGATAAGGGGACCTTACATGAAAGGCGTATTCAATGAGGACTCGGACAAAGGTGATGTAGAGTGAACTGGTATTATAAGGATTGTTAAATTCTTTTGACCACTGTTTTACAAAGCCAAGATTTGACCAAAAACTGAGCTCTAAGGTCACGAATAAGCTTAACGGTTGGGATGGGTTGACTATGGAAAAAATATTAATGGAGTGAAACTCTAACACATTTTCGTGAAAAAGTTATTGATTGACATTTCCTTACATTAAGATCTTAACAGTTCTTTTGACACACCAGATTGAGAAAATATTAACACCAGCTGAATTAAGAGTGAGTCAGGCAACGATGTTATGGTCTTAAAGAATTTGTCGTTAGCGTCAGATATGAGAGTTTTTCATAACCATTTCAATATCATTTATGGTATAAGGATGAAAAGAGAGGACCTAAGTGGCTACTTTGAGCAAGACAAGAAGTAGCGTGAAAGGGGTAGGAAAGAGTGCATCTGAAGCGAAAGAAGAAATTCACTCAAAAAAAAATTTGTTGTCAGCCTTGATCAAATTACCTACTTAAAAAGTATAAGTTTATGTGAAATTTTGTCAAATTTTGTCCTTTTTCTGAAGCTGAAAGCGCAAAGGACACAAATTCAACAACATTAGTGGTTTTAGACTCAAATTTCTGGAAACCATATTGTCTAGGGGAAGGAAAGAGTTGCAATGAAAACTTAAAATCTCACATGAGATGCTTTCAAATGTTTTTGGATGTTTGGACAGTTTGGCAATAGTGCGATAATTTTTTATATCACCTTTGGTATATTTTTTGTGAACTGAGGAAATTCTCTTTGGGCTTTCATCATTCTCTTTGGCAAGGATTCATCAAATATTAGAGAGAGGGTGCCCCATGCCCAGGTGAAAGTTCATCATTGACTCAATTTAGTTTACATTTCAGATCCGGGTCGATTGGATGGGGAAGAAATGGCCTGAAGGAGAAATTAATTAATCGGGAACAAAAAGTTAACGGTGAAAGATTGTTTAAAAAAAGTAGCTAACAAGTTGGCGATATTTTGAGAACCATTTGATGTTCAATTTTTTAAAGCGAGAGAGGTGGGGTAGCCATCTGATTTGCTTTTGTAGCTGAACAATTGATAAAGGGCCTTTGGATAATAAATAATATTGGTTTGAGTTTTGGTTAAGAATCGTTGGTAAAGCGTGATATAGAGCTGATTAAAATTCAGATATATACCAAGAAAATTAGAATAGTCGTAGGGAGATCGGGAGAGCAGAAAAACATTCCAAAGCCTATTTCACTAATTTCGAAATGTTGCCTTCGAATTTAACAGGTTGGAGTGAAGTTCATTGACTTGAGTATATATATATATAGGATAAAGGAACATAAAGAGAGATGGACTTAAATATTTGATTGTAAAACATATCTGTAGTATCAACGATGTCATTTACGGGTGGGTTTGTTTAATTAAAAAGCATATAATTATAAATTTTATTAAAGTTGGGCCTTATAGCAATTGAAGGAATATGATAAAGAAGGAGGATGATTATGTCTAAAGGTTTCATAAAATACGAGTCGTAAAAAAAAAACCGAGGGAGATGGAAGATCACAGAAAAAATTCCAAGATCAGATCAACGAAAATCAGCTATAAATCACGACCAATGAATCAAGTTTTAGACCTTGGATCCGATATTAGCAAATTGCGCGTTTTTGTTTGTTATTTAAAAAAAAAAAAAAAAAAAAATGATGATATTGACACTCAAAAATCGCATTTCAGACGTCTTGAGGTTGTGAGTCGGCGATGATAACTTTGAGCTGCGAAGGTACCTAAGTCATGATCGTTTAATATGTGAACATGAGCAGACAGTTAAATATTAGGTAGTGTTTTAGAGATAAATGAAATGCGACTCGTCATTTGTAATTTACAGTACAATATTTTCGTAGATAACGTTTGGCTGGGGTCAATATCTATATCATCTTTAAAATTTCCTGATTTGAGCATTTCGTAGATTGCAATTTAAAGCTTGTAAACTACTAAAAGGAAAAAATTCTTAAATTACTATAGTTGATTGCCAATCAAAAATTAAAAAAATTTGTAATTTCAGACGACACTTAGAGTGAACTACTATTTTTACGATCAATTTATAATTAAAGCGGCGCAGTTTACAAAAAAGGGGAGTAGATTACAAACTAGAAATTCGCAATTAGCGATTTTTCAATTCTTTCCGCGCAATAGTTGATTGGGCGAGAGGATAATTTAATACTGATGAGTTAATGGGATCAGTTTTGAAAATGAGATCAAGGTGTCCGGCCATTTAATTTGAGACTCTATTTATTTGACAAAGACCAGAATCTGTTTTTCGATCATTGAATGAACATTTCTTTGCTGAGGTGGGAATGCGAGCTATGGACGCCAACGAGCCATCTTAATAATCCAGTCATTTTAGTCGAAATCAGGCAAGAATCTTGGAATTTGAGATACCCATCTGTAAATTTGTATAAACTTCTATTTTGACATCCTTAAAGTTGTCTCAAAACCTACATACCCTAGGGTGTCGGCGTCTATAAAAACTGCTGTACATTATATACTAAATGGATATGCAGTTTGGGTGAACAACATCAGGCGATATCGGATGTTTCGTTTCAATACATACTTCTTATGTATTATGACAATTATATAAATGACAACTGCAGGTTAGACACGCCACTCCAGTTTAAGTTAAGCTAAGAGTACACGCCTAATTATAAACTGAATTATAACTTGTATTTTTAAATAAAGAATCCTAGTTTAAGTAAAACGCGAGTCAGTCTTTTATTATATTTAGACATAACAAAAACAAAATCCTTTTTTCGCAAATATCTCGTTTCCTATGAGTTTTTTGCTATTTGTGTATATTTTTAATATTGTAGAAGATTAAATTTTCTACAATTTTGGTTTCAAAAGTTTTTTTATACGTTGAACCGTTTTGGAGATAGCGAGCAGAGTGCGCACGGTTAGAGCATAGTTCGACGAAAAACGAAATTTAATTTTTTTTTCAGCGCCTACCACAACGCATGACAGCCAAAAACTAAACCTTTGGCTTCAGCCAAAACTTCGGTCGATTTTGACCTAAGTCGAAGGCTTAGGCGATTGTAATTTTCTTAGCCGAATGTGGCCGAAGCTTCGGTCGGACAGTAATTTTATAGTTACGACCGTCCTTATCTTCAGGGACTGCTTTCTACAAGCCTCGGTTATTTATTAGTTTTGAATCGTATCTTCGTTAGTAACAGGCGTATAATTTCAAGAGATGTGACTGGTTTGTGTTTCATACGCAAAAAGTCAGAAACGGAAAGTAAAGCATTAGTTGATGTAGTGTGCGGTATTAAAACTTTAAGAACTGCAAAGTATCGAACGAAAAAACGGTCTCATTGATCATTTAAAATCCGTAACCTCTGTAAAAGTACATGAAAAATAAAATAAAAGACAAAGTGAAGCGTTTGATTTCAAGAAGCAATGTTTATTTTGTGATGTAGTTGCTGATGAGGCCACAGAAATAAAGAAAAGTGAGAAATATAGACGCAAAATAAAAAAAAGTGAGTAACCTTGAGTTCAAAGACACTATTATCAGTAAAGCAGAAAAACGTGGTGAAATGTCGTAAAGTTATTCCATATGATTTTATTGTGCTGCTGAAGCAAAATATCATGCTGTTTGCTTTGCAAACTTCTCAAATATATCATTATCGTCATCGCGGCTTCAGAAACCTCGTCAAGAAAATCAAGTTACAGAAGCTTGCCCAACTGTAATGGTGGTTGTGGTTCGCGATGTGAATGCAGGAAATTAGGATTGCAGTGCCTTTAAGCTTGTGGCCAGTGTAATGGGCAAACTTGAACTTGAAACGAGATATTTGCGAAAAAAGGATTTTTGTGATCTTTGACCCTTTGTTTTAATAGACGTTGACACCCTAGGGTATGTCGGTTTTGAGACAACTTTAAGGATGTCAAAACAGAAGTTCATACAAATTTACAGCTGGGTATCTCAAATTCCGAGGTGAACTTACTATAATGACTGGGCTATAAGCCTCGCGGGCTAAGAGTTAGAAGTTTATCAATTGCAAATAATAAGATTCAAAGGGTTGTGACGGCAGAGTATAGCAGGCCTCTAACGTTTTGGTAGTAAAAGATTAAAGGGTGGTCGGAAAAAGAATTTGAACTAGGAACGAAAACTTCTTTCATGATTCGTTTTTGCTACGTTGCAGATGCGATATGCGTTTGTAATGAATATACTGTCTAAACGACTCAAAGCCATTGACAGCTTTTTGAGGAGACATAATTTAGATAATCGTAATGTTTTACATAACTTATAATTAGGCTTGGCGCTTGGTACATTAGTGGGAAAACCTTCTTGTTTTATGAACACCATAACACTAGTACATATTCGTTTTTCCATCCATTAAGGAAATGCGGGAGAGTCTGGTTTACTTCGAGCTGTTGGGACAAATGATTTTTTTTTTTTTTTGTCTTACTTTAGGTTCACATGAACACTTCTTTGTGACGAAGAGTATTTGGTTCGTGGGAAAAGTACACATTTTATACAATCGATGATTGTGCCATTGCCGATTTGAAAGTTCTCATTTAATATTCTGCTATCCCATTTTGGGTAGAGTTAACTTACACAATTCTAAGCATTTGCACATCTTCCACGGAAATTGATTATAGTCGCATTAATCTATCCAAAAGCTCGTTTCAGGTCCCATTTTATTAACTGGGTCAAGGACAAGCTATACTCCATCCTGTTGTGTGATTGAATGGATATGTTTAGTATTGGTTTGAATGAATGGAATAGTTATAACAAAAGACGCTCTTGCAACCGTTCTCTGAAGTCCATTGCTATACGAGAATGTACAATATTTGGCTTAGGCATACAAAATGCATGTAGAATTCAGGACATTGTTGATGTTAAACTGAGCTCCAGCTACGAAGACGAACAGAATGCAAATATACACCCACAAGAATAATTGAAAATCTTCTCCTAATAATTTTAATGAGTGCTTCCAAATAGACCAATGATTAGATTGGCATCTATCTAAAGGACTGAAGGATAGTCTGTGTGGATAGCCTTCAGCACAACCAAGGACCAATGCACAAGATTTGTGTTTGACAATACATACACTTAGATATACAACATATTTTCCTAAAGAAGCATCTTTTCTTTAGTCCCATTCCCTTCATGAAACCAAATGAAGTATAATGAATTTAATGATGCACTTGAAGGACATGACAAACAAACGTAGAATATCTCCGTTTGGTTTGAACATTGAACATGTGCAAGACTGAATTTGGATAGAACTACATAGGATTCGAATTGCTTAAAGATGTGGAAGTGTATTCAAGATTCTCACGAAACTTACTAATTTTGATTTCTTAAGAAGGTTGGAGTCTCAATGCTTTTAAAACTGTCTTGAGAGACTCTTTAAAGTCACCAAGCTCGCCAACTGCGTAATAAGACGACGAGTTCTTATTAGTTCGAATAAAACCGCTTGCTAGGGAAATAAATATGTCTTTTATCTTCGAAAAGAAATATAGAATAGCAAACTTTAGACGAAATCATAAACTGAATCAGGGTTATCATAGTAGAGTTTTAGTCAATTAGAAGAACCGTATAGCAGCTGCAGGGATTATTGTTGCCTTTTCAGAAAAAAAAAAAAAAGAATAAATCACGTTGCTGTTGCGTCTATATCATACACAGTAGTCCAAATATCAAAGCTTACTTACTTACAAAGTCATTGTAAATTCATTGACATGAAAAGCCGTTTCTCGATAAGCTGTTCGGAACCGGCAGAAAATTGTAGGTTCCTTCGATTCCCTCACAAGGCCTGGTTGTGAGAAATACTTTTGGGTCGGAGCTCACCGCTCTGCTGCACATACTATTCAGATTTTTGGTTTGTGCTTTAATGGCTTAACTTAAATCAGCAACTTGAATCCTCTCCTTTTAATGAGACTTTGTATTGAAAGAGGAATATTCACTTCAGCAAAACATCGCAAAACATCGCTCATGGAAAAACAACAACTCTAAAGTGAGTAGCGTAAGTGGACAAAAATAACTCACTTGCAGAAGTGAACAACAGAGATGGTTGGTAAATGGAGTTTATATGAAAGTGAACTTGGTAAGTTAATATAGCCTAAAAATCGTTTTATTGAGACTCGCAAGTGAAGTGAATATAGAAATTCCAAATAAAAAACTTTCTTTGCATTGTCAAACTTTGTCAAAGCATGTAATTCCCCGTATCTTAAAGGGGCTTCCCTGGACAATAAACTATATTGAACTTTGTTGGGATGTTTGATGATCTCGGAATGGAAATGGTATAATAATTCGACTTAAGTTGGAAACAAATAGCGAGATACATACTGGTAATGAAAATGCCAATAATGTTGAGGCAACAGTGGTTTAGGTTAAGAAACAAGTTTATCATTAGTACAAAGACTGATTTAGACTTAAACAAACTTAATATATATGTAATAGAATTCACGCTAATTGTTAGTCTTAAACGGGGAATTTCCACAAGTCAGTATAGACTTTTTAGCCAGTCGCTATAAATTTTATTCAAATTATCCGAATTCGTCACAGAATAAGTAATGAATAATTTCCTGCCGTGCTCCCTGCAATCGGTCCGAGTTTGTAGTTGCGATAAAAATATAATAAAAATTTTTCAAATATTTGCAAAGTATTTTTATTATTTATTGTTAAATGTTGCAGCCCTCTTAAAACTGCCGCCAAGGGCAGGCCGCCCCTGCCGCCCCCGTCGCCCATTACGCTACGCCACTGCCGACATTACGCCGTATGTCAGTAGTCTTCCATAGTTTGTGCAGAATGTCACAGCGGATGAGTTTAGCTTACAGAATCAACGGTGAATTTCAGAAGTCATAAAATCAGATACCCCTAAGTGAGCTAGTCCAACATCTTTGGGTTAAAGGTCTTTCAGGGTCTCTCGATACTAAGACCAACTTCTATACGCTTGAAATAGGATGGTTGTGGATGAGCTCCTGGAAAACAAACGGCAGCTGTCACAACCTTGCAGAGGAGTCCTGACACCGGACTAAATACCGTCCTTTATGTTCAGGGGTCGCAAAGGACCCAGGTTTGGGGTTGTGAGTTTTGTTTACTATAAAACCACGTAAGAAATAACTGATTCCGAATATAGTAACAGCATCTGATAGCTGTGATAATTTCACCGTTAACGACCGTAGTAAACGAAAAAGTTACAAAAACTTCCGGATTGGCACGTAAACGTATAATTTCGCCCATAACTTCCAATTGGTTTTGGGGATATCTACAGAGTCAATATTTTATTTCTATAACCACTAGGAAGGTTTTTGATGAAGTTTTTTTAAATCTTTTAAGCAATAATTTAAAAAAAAATGGGCCCCACCTTGTTAAGGGATTAAGTGCAGCCGGAGAGCAAGCAGAGGCATTATACTGCCGGGAAGCAGATATAACCGTCATCAAAGAAGTCCGATAGAATGGGCCTGGCATAAAGAGTATGAAAAACTGCAACGCCTGCTATGACGACTGCTAGATAAACAACACTGACTTAGTTTCATAGTTTCATAGTTTATTCCATAATACAAAATTTACAGTGATACGTTAAGATTCAAATCTTTTAGAGCATCAAATACGACTTTAACAATAAAATTGAGTTTCACAAAAGAAATATTAAAAGAAGGAAAAAAATAAAAAAAAGTTAGAAAAAAAAAAAAAAAAAAAAAAAAAAAAAACTTGAGTGCGGATTTGTCGTTAGAGGTATACTCGTCAGCCATAATCTATGGCTAGTGAGCATATTATGGTAGCATGAAGGCTAAATGCCCCAATATTTGATTGATATGCACCCACACCCCCCAGAAGGCAGTGACGCTAATTACACAGATTGTTTCTACCAGCACCTCGAAAAAACATATGAGCGAAGCCTTTGACATGACGTGAAAATCGTCTTTGGCTTTCAATTGTAACCCAAAACTAGGGAAGTAGGAGATCCTTAAATACACAGTCGGTAAGCATGGCCTGTATGACAAAACCTTAAAAAACGGACTCCTATTAATAGATCTTGCTGCAGACTAAATCTTTTTGTTAGTTGTACGCGCTTTCCCCATCTCAAAGTTACTTCACAATCAGCACATCAATCGGCTGTCAGCCAAATTGACCTTGTTGCGATCGCGCACGATACTCATCCAGTGTTATTGATGTATCAACCTTGCGAGAAGGCAACTTTGACCCAGATGTCTACCTTGTTGTAGCCCAGGTAAACGAATGAGAATATTATCCTGTTCACGACTCGGGTAAACTAACGCTGTGAAACAATATGACTTCGCAAAGGGAGTATCTGCATCTTAATGACGCCACCATTAAACATTGAAACCATTGACAGCAGTGTCAACAAGCCATCAGAACCGCAGCGTCCGATTTTTTTGAATTTTACTCGGGCTCCAAAACGAAACCTTTGAATGGATAAAAAAAAAATAACCGTAAACATGAAATGTTTTTGAAAACATTTTTTCCACATAAGTATGCCAATCTACTTTAAAGTTTTTTGGAAAGTTAGTTTACTTAACGTTTTATGGTTCAGAATCGATTCTTCTTCTTTTAAAAAATTCATAAAGATTTAAATTCGTAAGATCTTGAAAAACACGGATAACTTTTTCACTGAACTGTCACAAAATAAGCAAAAGATTTTCAGATTATATTCGTTTTTCCGCTCTCTCACAGTAAAATTATATTTCTAAAATCAACTATTTTAATAGCAGCAATCAGCCTATACTTTTCGTGATTAGGCTGATTCAACTTATCTCAGGAAGACGTAGACACCTTTTTTTTGTATGTGTATTTTCAATACACATGTTTTCTTGAACCACTTGGTGAACACTCGGTGAACACGTAATTATTTCGTCGGCTAAAAACATCTCAATGGAAATTTAAATATGAATTAAATTTGGTTGTGCAACAGAGCGGGGAGCCCCGGGGCCTAACGCATATCTCACAATCATGCATTGTGACCCTGTGAGGGAATGGACCGGACCCACAATTTTCTTCCGATTCCGAAAGGCAATGAATCTACTGACTGCCCGATTTCTCGCGAAAGTCGATACCCGTGAAGAAAGTTGTTCTGCTTTCTTTTATGACTCGAATCACGAACCTCAAAAGTAACAAGCCGACATGCTATAGCCATTAAGCCACGGGCACGCAAAGGAAATATTCTCATAGAAATCGAAACCGCTTCTAAGCTGCTCGGTTTCCGCTGAAATTTCACCAAATCACAACCGCATTGAATATTTTTATTTGTAATTGATTCAGTTCTGCAAGATGCCAGTGATTTTAAAAAGAACTCCCTTTTCCATTTACTTTCAACAGCACCAACCTAAACCATCGAAACAGATGATAGAGATTAAATGTTTTTTAAGAAAATTCCCACATCGGACAGGTTTCGGCTGTCAAAATAAATTTGATTGATAGACACTTGCAGGATCTTTTTTTCTTACTATATAACGTCTCTCTAGGGTATAATCCTTTCATTGTACATTATATGGTTGCCATCAATTTCTCACCTTAGAATTGCTTTTGTAAAGGTGAAAGAAACCAAAGTCCAAACACATAAAGATTAATCAAAGAAGGATCACAATCGAGTATTGCGGAGACAAAGAGTCTAGTAAAAAGGGTTTTTTGAAGGATTAATCTTCTTTTTTGTATTGTGTGCCCTTTTTGCGTTGCTGGGTAGATTCCTCACATGTGCGTGTGGTCACAATCGGATTTAATTGAATTTAAGTTTAATAAAATATGTCCCAAGTAGAAGTGTGCGCATCGATTGGACCTTTTAAATTATGTTTCTTCGAAGAAAGAAGGATACCAAATTATAGACCCTTCTAAACATATCAAACCATCCTTGTGACATTCTAGATCCTTCTTTTATTGGACCTCATTCCCGTGCTGGGTAATTGAGTGTGTTGGCAATACACATTTAAGTTTAATGTCCTTGCAGATTAATCTTGAAAAATGACCATTCTGTTGGAAAAAAAGGGCATTCTTTCATTCATTCAAGGACATTCAACATTCATTACTGTACTCATAAAGATTTAATAATTTTCCAAGACGAATTAAGCCTCTAAATAAAAACACACAACGAACTCTCATCCATCGCAGGACTTCCCTTAATAAAAAATAGTACTTCGGATTTAATCCCACACTCTTGGGATTGTTTTATGAATTGAATGCACCACCTTGTCTATAAGGTATGTATGTGCAAGCCTTCACGTCTGGTAAGTAGCATCATTTTCACTTGCAAACAGAGCATTCACCTTCGTTGATGCTCTGCTATCATACCCACCTTTCTTTTATATGTTATGAGTTTTTCTTCCTTTATTTTTTGAGTCCTTCTGCGCCAACTATTTTTACGAAGAAGAGATAGAAAAAGAGAAGGGAAGAGAATAGGAGGTTCCCTTATAATCCTGCCGGCAGCATATCATTTCATGTCATGTCCTTAAGTCTTGACAACACGTTATGTCGTTACGCTAGTGCAACTTAATGAAAACTAATGTACGATGTACAATTTGCTTGCATTGCATGTCCTTGGTGCAAGAAAACCCTCCTCACCCCCTCTGTTTTAAGGGGCGTAGATGCTAGGTTTTCATTCACCACTTCTGGTGTATGAAAGCATAAACACAGAGATGGATGCTGGCTGATGTAAATTAAGTCAGAATGAGGATGTTTTGCAATGAAGTTGATGATGTTGCGACAACGTTCAAGTGCAATCAAATTTAACATTTTTTTTCCTTTTCTTAAATTGACATTAAAATATCTTAACGGAAGGAAGCTCCAAGAGTATAGTGTACGGCAGAGTAGAACTATGGCAGTGGCAGTAGTTGTAGTTGTAGGTAGAGGTAGGTACCTACCTACTAAAAAGTGTAAAGTTCAACATAAGTGTTGTCATCAGCAATATGGACGAGATGATGTTACATGGTCTTAAAAGTGAAATTGCACGAAAGCGGTTCATGTCTGTAAGAGAAGCTTACTACGTAGGTACACACTTTGATGTTGCATTCACTTGGATGAGATCACTATGCATTACGCCGGCATTTGGGAACGGAATGTCTTTGTATTCTATAAAATTGTATTCAGCTTCTTCACTATTTTTGACTGCTTTTTGGTTTTGATTTGAGTGCTTCTTTAGTTAGTTGGTGTCGTTGAAGAAATCAGTTTTGTTGTTATTTATTATGGTTGTATTGAAAACTATTTATTCAAACCAAACAGGATTCCACTTCAAAGACGAAAGACATAAGACTCATGTCTTATGAACAACTACCGTCCTATTTCTATGTTACCTGTTTGTTCAAAAATTTTTGAAAAGGCGATGAAAAGTAGAATTTTCAAATTTCTACGAGGGCAGTCCGATAAGTACTTAGCCTCTCCGCCCAATAGCGCCACTATCGCAAGAGAAACTTACTATAGTGTAGTACATTTTTTTAGATTTTAGAAAAATGGAAAAAGAGCAATATCGGTCAGTGATTCGATTCTTGTTTTTGGAAGGGAAATCACGCAGCGAAATCAAAGAGCGGTTGGATGCTGTGTACGGGTAACTCTTCTACTTCGATGGCGACCGTCAAAAATTGGTTCAACGAGTTTCAACGTGGTCGCACGTCGGTTTTTGATGAGCAACGCCTAGGTGCTTACTATCGGACTGCCCTCGTAAATAAAACAAATTTTTTTAGTGAAGCTCAATTTGGATTTCGAGCTCGAAGATCTACTAAAGATGCTTTGCTAAAATTTGGTAGTGAAATAAATGAAAATATTGATAATAATCTACCTTACAGCTGGACTTTTCATTGATTTAATCAAAGCTTTTGATTTAGTAGACCATAAAATACTTTTGAAAAGATTATACAATTCAGGAATGCGTGGATTTATATATACTTGGTTAGATTCATATCTATCTGATAGAAAACAGATTGTCAAAATAAATAAAAGCTTGAGTAGTTTATGCAATATTAGTATTGGTGTTCCACAAGGTTCTGTTTTGGGTCCCTTGCTTTTCTTGATTTTCATTTATTCTATTTTCTTCAGAATTTTAAGGGCAAAATTACAGCATTAGCTGATGACATGGCTTTTGCATATGGTTGTCGATCTCCGATAAACTTGGTTTCTGACATTAATTTTGACTTGGAAATTTTAAGACGCTGGTTTGCAGTTAATAAAATGATATTGAGTAATAAAACAAAATTAATGTACTTTAGTCTAACAGGGTCATCTGCTTTGGTCGACTGTGATATCTTTTATCATTCTTCAGATTGCAAAAAATTCAAAATTAGTGTAGCTGATTCTAATGGTTTTGTTTCTAACAGTTTTGTTGCTAGTGAGTCCTGTTCCTCTCATTGTTTTCAAGTAGATTTTTTTAAGACTTTCAAATATCTTGGTGTCTTACTTGACAGTAAAATGAACTGGCCTGATCACACTCGTGCATTAAAAAATTACTTATTGTGTTGTTCTAGACAATTTTATAATCTTGGATTGTATTGCTCACAAAAAATATTTGTTATGGTCTATTATGGTATTGTTCATTCTAAGATTCAATATGGTATGACTTGTTGGGGTGGTTCTTATCAAAATAAGATTAATCCTCTTCTTATTTCTCAGGAACACATTGTACGAATTATTTATAGAAAAAATCAGCTTCATAGCAGTTTCATGTTATTTCTAGAATTGAAAATTCTTCCGCTAAGACATTTGTACTACTTTAAAGTCATAAAAGTATTTTTTATAAGAAGAGGATACCTTTCAATAAGAAGTAATCCTCGTCATAATTTAAGAGTCAATACCTTGAATTTAGCTAACATCCCTTCTTATAATAAGATACATTTTAGAAAATTCTAAATTCTCTGGTTTTTAATACATTTTGCCTAGTTATCAATTATTTGTAATAATTCCAATATTGCTATTTTCATTTTTATCATAATTTTATTTGCCATTGTACCAAACAAAATGAATTAATAAAATTAATTGAATAATTGAATAATTGAAGAAGGAGGGATAGAGTGGCGTAGCTAGGAAATTTTTCGGGGGGTTTTTTTTTCCAATTTATTGATATACAATAATAAAGTGCAGAAAAAAAGAAGATATGAAAATACACGAAATTATAAATCAGTTCTTCTCTGCTTTGCGCGAATCATTCGATAACTTCTTTCACCTTAATGTCAATGGGGCATATGCATAAAAGAGAAGTACTTACTAGTAGTATAATGGTTATAGTAAATACTAGTACTACCAGTAAAAGTTCAAACTTGGAGTATTTACTTCATTTGGTATGCATAAAGTTAAGTTTATGCTGGAAAGACTATACTAGTAGTATATACTGGGTTCATCCAAGTAAACACTACCAATTCATCGGAAATTGGCAGTTTAAATTTATTAATAATTAAATTTGCTACATGATGCACAGTTCTGCAAACAGTACACTGATGGAAGCCTGTGTCTTCTCCAACCCCGGCTTGAAATCCTGAACCTCTAGCATATCTCAAAAAGATTCGCATATTTTCATCAGGGATAGTATATCCTCCACTTTTTAAAATTTTTGTCAATTTTAAATTCTCTTTTTTTTAATTCGGCCTCTAGGTCTTGAAATAACGGTACTTGCCATACGACCCATATGATTTTTCTCAAAAACGGCTCTAACGATTTTGATAAAATTTTACTAGAGGTATTATTTTTGAATAGCTGTTCTAATGACGTAAAATCGTTTTTTGGAAGAAGTTTAAGAACGGTACCCCCCATAGTACCGTTTTTTTCAAAACTGACTTTCTCACTAATGGCTCACACGATCTAAATGAAATTTCATATTTTAGTCTTAGATTGCTTTCTACGTCTGAAAAATTTAGTTTTTTCGAATTTTCATTAATTTAAAAAAAAAATATTTGTTTTTTAGAATATTTTCAAAACGGTATATTTGATTTATTTCAAATTTTTTCAATACAAATTTCAGCAAGATCTTAAGATTGGTGTACTTTTATTTTTAAAACTTCATCTTAAAAAAAAAAAATAAAAAATAAAAAACTAATATTTTAAAACATGGTTGTGAAGATTTTGATTAAATTTGCTAATGCCTTTCGGCCTAGAGAATATTCATCAATATTCTCAACGTCTTTCCTGACCAATTTTTCAGGGATGGTATTTCCGATTATTGACAAAATTTTTTTTGTGTTTCGCAAATCTGTCAGATATGGATGATATGAAGTGATCCAGGAAAAGTATGAATATTGATATACTGTAATAATCTTCTGCTGAGCTGCTTTGGTAATTTTGCGTGTGTTTTTTTTACGATGCACAATCCTGGAAACTTCAATTTTTTCTCCTATAGACTCGGCTATTTTTTCAGCATCAGCGAATTTTCGTTTTACATTCTGATGATGATGAGTAAAAGTTTGAAAACAAGGACACAGTTGAGCTGAGAATTATGTTCCACAAAACTGTTTGCGCTCCGTCAAAGTGACATTCAGCGCTCAGTGAGATTTTTCTTTGTGGAACTGGCGCAATAGATCAATGTGATTGAAGCATTGTATTGACTTATGATACATGGACTACTAGTTGCATTAATTCTCTATACAAAAGTTGGATAATAATGATTGCACTTATTTTTGGTTACACTAGCCAATATCTTACTCTTAACTAAAACACTAACGGCATCTGCTGTGATTTAGCTAGCGTGATTATTTAGCAGTGTCAAAAATGTTTCACTAGTTTTCCGCTGAAATGATGCTCGCTAATATTGCTTAGAATAAGTGGAACCATCTTGAAGTTGGGTCCTAGCAGTCCATGTTTATAAGTCAATGATTTTAATAAATAGGAGCCCTACTAACGCATTTCAACTGTTTTCTATAGCTCAATGTAGGCAAAACACAAACATACATGTATTTAGATACTGATTTGTGAAAAGCTCGAACTTAAATTTTAAATATGAACAACAAACTTGCATCAATAAAACAAAAAAAAACTGAAATATTTTCGAGGGGGGTTTTATCCCCGAAACCCCCCCCCCCCCCCTACGCTACGCCACTGGAGGGAGACCTTCCAAATAGTGAAAAGTCTCTAAAGGTGTAGTAAGCCAGATAAAAACGCTTGAATGGTGTCAGCTCTGCCTGATGGCTTAAATGTGTTTTACTAATTCACATTGATGTTTTCAGCACAACTTTAAATAACACTGTTGAAAAAACCAGTTGTAGCTACAAGTTTATCATCCCAGTGCAGGAAGTTTGAATACTTGTGATTAACAATATCTTTTTCTACAATTTCGTCTTAACCAGTAGTTTGTGAATTGAGAAATTGTAGATGGCCAAGCTATGGTGAAAACTGTATCACAAATTTCTAACCATAAATTACTAGGTAACATAAATTTGTGGTTGCAACCTCTATGATGGTGAAACAGGCCAAATAGATGAAACTCGCTTCAGCATGAGAAAATGGCTACACAAGTGGGTACTTACAAAAAAAAATATGTTGCCAGTTATAATATTCGACTGTTAAGGATGTCAGATCCTTAAAAACTTCGTGCACGGTTAGGTGTGAAACATTCCTGCCTGAAATTGGTAATCACCACTATCATGAGGCCGTAGCGATTTCAGACTACGAATGTCAAATAAAAATGACTAAAAACATCTTCGTAATGAACCCTTGGTAACAGATGTTTGTTCATAATATTATTAATAATAACAAATTTGGTGGCAAAACGTTTAATACAAGGGCGTCTGGTGACGTTTCCATTTTGGTATTCGTAGTCCGAAATCACTACGACGGACGCGATGGGCCTCATGATAGGGGTGAATATAGTTACTAGGGACCTGGCTTGACCCTTAGAAACTGGAGAAGTTCCTTTTTTTATAGAGAAAAAATTGCTACATCTTAATTTACCTCAAGAGCTATGGGAATTACAGCTAAGATGGCTTGGCCCTTAGAAACTGGAGAAGTTCCTTTTTTTATAGAGAAAAAATTGCTACATCTTAATTTACCTCAAGAGCTATGGGACTTACAGCTAAGATTTCCGAATTTTTTGAAAGTGCGTATTGAGGTTGAAGTAAAAAAAATCGGCATTTGAATTACCGCTTCTCAACATTTGGTAGATAGTTTCATTGGAGGAATTTGTAATATAATGGGTAGGTAGTGAAACAAAGACGAGATTTTCGAACACTGCGAGGGTTTGTGTTGACAAAGATAAATAAATAAAATAAATAGGGTGGCGCAACAGAGCGAGGTGCGCCTGGGCCAAGCGCATTTTTCACAACCATGCTTTGCGAGGGAATGGAGGGGACCAACAATTTTCTGCCGGTTCCGAAGGGCTTATTGAGAAAGCGCTTTCATGGCAATGAATTTACTAACGGAGGACTTGCCAATTCCTCGCGAGAGGCGATACTAATGGAAAATTTTTTTTCCTCTGCTGGGATTCGAACCTAGAACCTCTGGGTTAGCAGGTGGACATGATAACCATCCACTTCACGGGTACCACAAAGAACGATGCAGCCGTTAAAAAATGTGCGGCCAACGACGGAGCAAAGTCGATGAATGAATTTGCTCTTTCAAGTATTCAAGTTGACCAGTTTGATGCTATCACCAAGCTGTTTTGGAAATGTGAGTTTGCTGGTAATGGGCCCACATTTGGAAAGCGTAATAAAGTATCGATTTAAAGAAGGATATCTTTAGAAATCGGAGTACAGGGGTTGGTGGACTCCATAATTTTACAAATCCGATTGCTGAATTGGGTTTGAGAATTATTATATCATATCGATATGTGAGGTAAAAATGAGTTCCTGGTCGCAAATCATGCTCTAGGTCATGACAATTGTGTGGACTAGTGCAAGGACTTCACTTTGAAAGATATAGAGCCACGAGGCGATTCGATGTGTTAATGTGAGAAGGAAGATGATTGGCTATTGACGAAGTACTTTGTAGGGTACTTGGTAGAAAAGTTGTATATATTCTGATGTGAATTAGAAAAGTCACCATTTGAAGAAATTGTATTGTATTGTATTAAATGAGCACAGTCGTATAAAAGAGGAGTTAAAAACCACTTCGAGATCGCTAATATTATGAACGAAGAGAATGGGACGTAGGTGCCTGCCCTAAGGGACACCGTAGCTAGCTAAGAAAAGACTAGGTTAGGTTTTTCTTATATAAACAAATACTTTGTTATTGTTTTTCTCAATAGCAATAAATCCAGTTTAAGTTGATGAGTTCAAAGCAGAGGATGGATAATTTAAGGAGCATAAGTCACATATTCAACATTATTGGTTGTTGTAGATCTGCTGTTGAGAAACCCATTTTGCCGAGGAGAGATGAGAGATTTCCAATGAAGGTATAAAATTTTATTCGAAATAAGGAGTGTGTCCTAATATTCAAATAGGAAGAAATAATCCAATAGATACAAACAAAGATAAACAGAAGATAGACAAAGCAGTTTTGAAGAATGTGTAATTACCTCCTCTCGAAACTTTTGCCGATTCCTCGCAACGTGTCAAACACGTGGGATGCTTATCAGATTCCAGCTTCGAACTGCCACGTTAATCAAACGAAAGATATGAGTAGATGAAAAGGAGAAAAGTGACCATGGGCTCCTAATAAACGTACAAACGAGTGTGTTAAGCCTGATGAGTGACGACATTATATCCACAAACCATCCAAGTTCTAAAGACAGAGTGAATTGAATATTCTTTAAGAATATTCATATCCACATGTTGAATAGAAGTGAAAGCTCTCTTTGTCTTAAAATCAAGTCTATCTACGGTGATGAGAGGCGTGTCCGCAATGACGCATTAACAAACAGAATTGACATAGCTTCGCTGTGGCTGCATGAACAAATACCTCATCCCATCGGAAGGTCTCAATTTGGATTGCAAATGTGTTCACTTGGAAGGCGGAAGCTTATGTGACTTACGAGGCCTGCAGTCGTATACATAATGTCATCACTCTCCTAAAAGGCAGCAGCGCCACAAACACCATCGGTTTTGAAACTATCGTTGAAAATCTGATGACAATCTTTTCGGTGTTCCAGAGAGAACCAGTCCAGAACCAACAGACAAGGATCATCGTGTCGGACGACATATCCACTAAAAGTGAATAAAAAGGTATGATGCTTTCGAGTTCCTCAATGGTGTATACTGAGAATGGTGACAAAGACTACATCTCTTTCGAGGGAAATGGTCTTTACAGTAGGTACATCCCATGATTTAAGTATTAAGGAAAGGTATATGTTCAGCAGTGCGTCGAGAGCAGCATCCTGAGTGCTGGGGAAAGCCACAATACAGCGAAGACATATTGTTCTATAAAATTTGATTTGATATGATTTGTCTTATCATAGTCGTATACCTAGATTCAAAAGACCATTTTCGGCTACAGACCATATATTTCCCAAAAGGCACCCTTACATTGCCATTAGATTGACAGTGCCTTAGCAGTTTTTGACTCTCATGTTTGGACCAAAGAAGTTTGTTGTTTGGGATAACTCTAAATTGTTTGACCTCGTTTAAAATGTGATTGTTAATGATAAGTCAGACCGGTCAGTTTTGAGCGTTGGGTAAAGAGAACAGACTTTAGTCCTGTGCTATAGAAAAGCAGCTTCCAGAGAACAATTTTAGACGAGCTAGACAACGATTATACCCCAACACCAAATGGTTCAGCTTTCTAGGAGGCACCCCATACCTAACCGCCTCCACACTTCTAATGCCATTTTATCTCCTAGATATACTTTGTACCCATTGAGATCCAAATGGTGCAGTTATTGCTGCTTCCAAAATAACTCTTCACCAAGCATACGAAAATATTCACCATCCTGTTTGACATCCAATTAGGTTATTCATTATTTGTTATATTATGACGTTAAGCATAAAATATGAAGCTTTTGAAGTCATAAATCAATAAATTTATTTATTTAAACACATTTTGTTGGTGTTCACGTATACATTCTTTACAATGGCTTTTGGAAACTAAATATCGAATGGTTTTCAATCCATTGTTACCATTGGGAGGGTCTTTATCAATTTAATTTATAAGGAAATTATTGGACCTTCTTTTTAGCAAATAGCTTTTCTAATTTGGAAATTTGCGTAAGAGAACACTTATTCGAGGAAGTAATCTAAAATGAGGATCTCTTATACCAACACTGACACCAACGCGGATGTCATCGCTTCAAACTCAAATAGTCTCTATAACCACCTACGTTACAGGCTACTACTGTTTCGAAGTATTTACAGGACTACTGTAAAAGTTCCGATAGCAACGCAGATTGTTTTGTATGACACACGTCCGTACGTACGTTACAGATGGCGCCCAACGTAGGGTTCCAACTCCGAACACACTTTCTTCTTTTTTTTCGATAAAATGCTTGAACTTATTAAAAAAATAAGGAGAAACCTATGCTCGACTGCGATTGGCATCACAATTTTTCCGCAATGATCCCTAAAAAATACGCATAATTGGGAAATTCTTGACTAGCTGCCTTGACCCAAATAGGCGATTCCTGGATATCAGTCTTTAAGTGAAATTTCTTTGCCTAGCATATTTATCGTAAACTCTTTAGTGTTTCCAGCATTTGTTGAAAAGAATTATGCAAAGAAAGAGAATTGCACACGCCATTTCTTCTCAATTTGAGCAAGAATATTCAACAATTGAAATGAGGCCACAACATTCCCATACCAGGAACATTTTCAGACAAAATTCGCAAATACTACTGCAGAATTTCTAAGATTCTAAAATTGTCAGTGACTTGTGATTGTCATGTGTGCGAGTATGTCTCCTTTTTATCGTATAAAAGCCAACAACAAAAAGCGGCTGACAAATTGACGTTTCGGGGATTTATTTGTGTCGCACGAGTAATTAATGCCCTTGGAGATGGATAGAGCTGGGGTGCCCTATAGTTGTGTGGAACAAATTAGTTACATGATCATGTCGCGGCGCCTCGCTCTGGTGGAATAATTGTAAATCTTCTTATGGAACATTATTTTTCTTATTTTATTTTCTGTTGTTGGATGCACTCTGTTCCATCTGTCAGTTGATATGTGCGTCTGTTGTTTGCTTGGTGTTAAGCGCTCATGATGTAGCCTGACAATGACGCCATACGCTCCTAAGTTAGAATGTTCGCGAGAATAAGCAGATACTTCGATTGTTTTTCACATTCTGTGACACAGCTTCACATACATATGCGGTGGATGTGGAAATGACAACAAACCAAATGGCACTTTGTATATACGACTATGTAGGAGTTTATTATGGCTCTTGTCGAGCAATGTGACAAGTTGTTTATCAAAACATTCGCGGAGCTGCTTTATGTGTTCGAGAGCTGAACTTGCTGTTTTTTAAAATATAATATATGTTCTTCGAGAAATGGATTTGCCACATTTTTGTTGTTCATTGAAAGTGCTAGAAAAAGGAAACTTGAACGTAGTTTTTCAATGTAAGCTTGCTTAAGAAATTGAAGTTTGGCTTTGTGTGTAGCTAAAAACATTGGCATAAAAACTTGCATAACCTTAAATTTGACATTTCACTTCGAGCAAAAAAATCGTATTGTACTTAACAAGCAAAGAAGAATGTTTTTATTTCTTTTTGAAAGTCGGTACCTTACCTAGCCTGGTACTGGTAGCCTGATGGCAGTGGTGCAATATTATATTTAGAAACAAAAACCATTCTTTACACAAAAAAAAAAAATTAATAGAAATTAAGTACGCCTAACAAATGAATTTTATCCCACAAAAGATGTGGTATACACCTGGTAACTCTTATATGTTTGTTTACAATGTTACAAATACACAATTTTTTATGCGTTTTCTTATGATAGTATGCCATGAAGTTTGTGCAAATAAGTTGAGCTTACTCTAGAAGAAAACCGTTTCGTCATTGATCTTCATTAAAAACAAACGAAGGACAATTATTTCAAGAAACCGTTCCACTATCAAAAATGCAAACAAGGGCTTTAAAAACAAGCCGCGGGTTGAGTCTCTGAGATAAAACTAAAATCTAGTATTTGGTGCCCAGGGATCCGTTCATTAACGCGAATACCATAAGCGGAGAGCTTGACAAATGTAACGACAAAGATTTCCGACTTTAGTTGCAGCCATACAGGTCCACACTATCACATCTTCATCACCGTGTGTTACCGAATTTTTTGGATTTAAGGCATATTATTCCATTCGCATTCATCGAATTGAAAAGTCCCCCCTTAGTAAATTCATTGCCATGGAAAGCGCTTTCTCGATTAGCTGTTCGGAAGCGGCAGAAAACTCCAGGTCCGTTCCATTCCCTCATAAGGCATGGTTATGAGAAATGCACTAGGTCCTGGGGCTCTTTGCTCTGTTCCGCCACCCAATTTATTTATTTATTTATCTATCCCTTTCGAGTACTTAAAAGTGATTATTCGAAACAAACACGTTTGGGTAAAGTCGAGTTATATGGCACCACGGTAGATATGGAACCTTTTCAATATCTCCCACTTGGTGACTTCTTTTTGAAACAGGCTTACTTAAGCTTTCAATTGATGCATTCTGATCTGCAGTAACAATAAAATGTTAAAAAAAAGCAGCAAAACATTTTGTGATTGTGTGTCTTGTCAAGGAGAGCAAAGAGAAGAAAAAATCGTTCTCCATACAAAAAAGGTTGAAGTACACTGCATTGGTTCGTTCCGGAAGGGAGTTTTTCAAATAGCTTTTGGACCAATTGAAAAATGCAGGACAAAGCACTTATTCAATTAAGAAAAAAGTTCGAAAAGACTGCTTAACTATGTCTAACAATCGCCCTCATAGTTCATAGCCTCATGTTTTCGGGTCCATCCGATGCATCGATGGACCCGAAGACTTCCGTTAAAACACTTTTGTGTAGTTGATCTAACAAAAAAAACCAGAAGTACGGGCGTAGCCAGATTTAAGTATCAAGGGGGGTTCAAGAAAACAAAACTCATGGAAGTGTATAAAATAACCTTAATATTATATGAAAAATATGGAAACGAAAGAAGGTTCTTTTGATTACACATCAAATTCAGAATCAATCTTCTGTTTTTCTTTTAAAACATATCCACTACTTCATTTGCGTCAATATCTGTCCCATAGTGAATGTTAATGAGAGCCAAGCCGTTCCGTCTGTTTTCACGCGTTATGTTCCGCAAGTATCTAGTTCTTAAGTCTCCATAGGCTTGAAAATGTGGTGTAGCAGTGGAACAAGTATGGTAGCCGATATCTGTAGCAACGTGTAAATATTTGGATATAATTTTCTGTGCTATGGTGGGTATACCGTTCTTAGACTCTTTCAAAAAAAGTTTTTTTTGTCATAAGAAAGAGAATTAAGAAATAATCTCTCACTTAAAATCTTATCGAAATCGTTAGAGCCTTTTTTGAAAAAAAAAAAAAAAAAAAACAAGTCCCTACTATCATATGAGTAATATGGGAAGTACCATAATCTGAAAACCTATAGAACTTATTCCAAAAACCCTTCTTTAGACTGCCCCTCAGACGCTAACTGCTAATTTTCAAGAAATTAGGTCAAGCGGTTCAGGCTGTTGTAGATCCATACACGGACAGACAGACAGAATAGCAAAACCCACTTTTGTCTTATTCTCTGTCCTCGTAATGTCAAGTTTAATTGCTATCTCAAAATTTTTCTTCTGCAAAATTTGGCAAGAAGAAAGGATTATCAAAAATATAAAGCTATAAAAGCTATACAGATTTCCTTCTAAAAAAAAAAAAATATATATATAGGTATATATAAAGCGTCGGCTTAGATGCATCAGAAAGCCAAATCGAAATTCAGAGATCGTTTATGGTTGAAAATAGCTTTTTGAGAGCAATCGATTGGCACCAATAAAACAGCATATATGAATGAGTCTAGCATTGTCGGACGAAAAAGATGAATACGACTGAGCGTGTCAAGGACGGCAACGCGACAGTGTCAGTGTATGAGGAGTTTGTGGGTTTGAAATTATTTTATACAGAAAATATTAGGTACCGATAACGACACGCATTCAAATACCGCACACGGCCTTGACACGTCCAAATCCCATTTTCTTATTAGAACTGGTAGGTACTCCGTTTGGATGTTAGAACTCAATCGTATTTTCTTGCAAAATTTCACTAGAATTCGTTTGCAAGATCATATTCTTTTGGAAACCACGCTCTACGAGCAAAACTCTATTGTCTTTATCTTTATACACCTTACGATAGTCCATTAAAAATGTTGCTCTGTATGAAGGGAGTACTTCATACATTAGCCACAAAATTTTTTTTGAGATTCATAAGCTGATTTAGGACCCGTAATGTGCAACCATGTATGTCGCTGCTATACAAAGACCTCTGATTGTAACCATTTTAGGTTTGTTCATTTGATTTTACAAAATTTGCATCGAAACTATGCGTGCATAGAGGTCAATCACCAATTCATGACCAGAAGGTCAAGTATATTCAGTTCCACACACAAAATCTACTTATTAATCCCATTCCCAGCTCTACTGTCCATCCACTTATTCTAATCTCCTTCCTAATCCTGTTGTTCTTAGGTAGGTACAAAGATTCCAAGCAAAATCACAAAATGCTAATCGCTCCTATTAATTCATCCGGCCAAATGGAACACAAAAAAACTTTCAGGCATGCAGGAGTTCTCCTTGAAGCATCATTTAAAAAAAAAAGAACTAAACAATCAACCAAAAAAAATATAATATGCCTCGTCTTCATGCGACCTGCAGTCGGCTTTTCTTTCTCAGTGTGTGTTTTCATCCAATGCTCAATTTGAATAAATACGCGAACTAAATTCCAAAAGCGTCCTATGTTAAGTTAAAAAATTTGCATAGAAAACGGACTCCAGAAAATTTAATTGCACCGCACCGATACAGAAGCTCTTTTTCCACCAGCAAGTCGTCTCCTTGCTCGAAAAATTACAAAAAAATGCGCGGACTGATTCAAGAAAAACCAAACGCAAATACGTCGCAATTGGACAATTTGTGACCGAAACAAAAGAGGAACCTATACAACATAGAGGACAGCCTTCATACAGAGTGTACCGTCATATACTGTGGTTGGTAATGTGATGGTATGGTGCTTCGCTTCCAATGCAAATCGGCAAAACTGTTCGTTATTACGGTGAAAGTCCGAATTGTGCGACCCAGTGCACGGAGCAGGTATTCATGAGGTTCATTTCGAGAAACAACACTAAAACCATCGACAGAAGAGGATCTCTTTGACAAAACGGAAACGTTACGCTAAGGCATTGAAATCAAAAAGGAAAACAAAAACAAAAGAATCGGAATGTTGAGAAAAGAGAAAAAAGTTCCAATTTACGAACCACTACTGACATAGAGATCACCGAATGATCTTGATCATGATCGGCATTTTTGCATCCTACAGTGGAGTACTGAAGTAAGTTGGCTGAGATCATTTTAGAGATCTGACGTGATCTCTGTAGGTCGCTGTCTTGTTTGGCTTTCAGAGTGTGCCAGAAGTTGATCAGCTGGTGTTCAAATTAAATTGGCTGATTCAAGCAGATGGTATATGGAGTTTTTCTTAATCGTTTACCAATTTGGTATGGTAATATCATAAATATTATAGGTATATGGTCATAAAATGACCTTCAAGTGGAAATATTTCGAATAGTGACTGGGGACTCGGCTATACCTGATTTTTATCGAGAGAACAACTGAGTGTTCCACATTTAAGGATTAAGAAAGCGAAGATGGGTGCCATATTCTACCACTTCAGCTTATCGCCAAAGTATCGTCAAAGTATTCTGTAAGCAGTCTTGAGCGACAATTGTCTGATACGACACTTAAAGTTGTGGAAAGCGAAGACATTCCATGCAGAGCAAAAACTCGAACTAGAATCCCAGACGAACTCTCCAACTAAGGTATCATCCTTAAGATAATACAATACGGTTTTCTATTTTTTAGACTGAATAACTTGCACGCAGAAAATTACGCATCTATTGAAAAGCTGAAAATTCATGGGCTATACTGGTTCTAATACAAGCTAATAATAGTAACCCTTCAAGTATATTATTTTATTTTTTATTTTTCCGCTTCTTTTGTAGCACCGTGACATCGAAGGGGTCATCAGGCCTCCCATTTATCTACTGCAAACTAGTGAGCCAAAATATAAACGTGTAAGGGTAGAATAAGCTACCAACTTTTCTTAATCATAATGTTCTATGAGAGATCCTTTTCGGCCATCTTATGCTAAGATAAAATCACTTCTGTCAGTTGGAAGCTGGAACTGAAAGTAAATGACCATGGGATTTGACTTCTCCCAAATGTTCCTCCTTTATTTCCATACAAAAGTAATTTGCTGAAATTTGTTTCTATCAAAGTTTGTTTTCGTCGACAACAAGTCTGCAAATTCCTCTAAATCAAACAGACCGTCTGCAAAATGCTAAAAAAAACTAACTCACCATCCAAACTTACTTGGAATGCATTATATTACTTTTGGCTTTACAAATCGAGATTCCAATCAGAATCCAATACACGAAAGTACAGAAAGAACTTTACGACCGCATATCATTTTCGAATTAATTTCGAAAACGTCCATTGGTTTGCCACAGCATCCTCCAGTTGGACTTATCTATGCTCTGCTCACCCAAATGCAAACGCTCTAGAAGCCGCAACTCCCCACTTGGTATATTCACATTCACATACATGCATATGGAGAAAAACAAAAATGAATCCATCCTCTTTTAGACTACTGTGGACGACTATGCCAACAAAGCTAAGCAGCAACAGCATTGACTCATTTAAAATTCTAATACTAGTAAACAAAATTTTGAAACGATTCCAATTTAATTCCAATTTTTGAAAGTTCGTTCTCAAAACCCTTATCCGTATGTCCAAGTCCATGTGTCTTTCTCCTCTTAGAACTATGCCATCTCTATCTCTTATTGGTTTTGCAGAACTATGTGCCATGAGGTCTTCCACACATTTGGGAATGCATTACCTAGAAAAGTAGGCAAGGCATCAATGCATGCATTCACATACTGAAGTGAGAACGTGTCCTTTCAAAATTTTTGGGGCGAGAATTTCTTCTTTTTTTTTATATATTTTCTATTCCAACATTTTTCTGGTCAAGTTTTTGTGTTCTATGAAAAAGTTTTTTTTCTGTCTTTCGTATGCCTTCTACGTCTTCAGCAACAGGCTGAGTTTGAAACAAGGACAATGCAATCCTTTTGCTATCAAGCCAAGAAAAAGTTTCTCGAGGAGGCCAGAGAATTCAATTGCTATATGAGCGCAGCAAGTTGACCACCACTAGAATCAGTGAACCAGATCTGACTCGGTCTCTGAGTGTGGACGGAAATAGTTTTTGTCATAACTTCTTCTTCGAAAGATACTTTCGCATCCGTATGCAGTGTCGGTCGGTATACATGGGGGAATATCTACATTTGTTTTTACGAGTATTGTTTGGGGCAAATTGAATTCATGATGTGAACAGGTGTTTTAACTTTTAATTGGAAAACCGCAGTCGCATGAGGATTCGGACTGAGATCTGAGAACCAATTGCAGTATACGTATGACATCTGCGTTTGTAAGTATGCCTTTTTTTCATATGGACAACCAATGTTTGTTAATCAACTGAAATCATTTGTTGGGTTCAAGAAATAATTTAAAGTTATTTGTTGATTTAAGCTATAGGTTGCCAGGAGCGTAACTCATATGCCTTCTGTAAGAGGAATAACTAAGATCATCAAGAGCTTAGAGAGATTTTCAGGAATTGGTATCTTCTGTGATTCACTTAAAGTATTGAATAAGAATTTGCCAGAATCGAGCTACAGGACAGTACCGAGAAACTGTTCTGAATCTGAACGTTCTTCCAATAGCAGGGTGAACATTACTCAGAGCTTATAATACCAAGTAGGTATCATTATTCATTAGATTTGACTTAAGGTTGTCGTTCTTGAGAATTAAAATTGTTCTTTTAACCACGAGTAGGTGCTTTGCCGCTCCTCCCAGAGCACACACTCAAAGTATGTGTTTTGACTTTAAAGCTTAAGCATGACATTTTCTTCAGTTGAAAAAAAAAAAATATAAAATAAAATGGTTAACAAATTAATAACAATAACATCAAAGAGCTTGTCTTTAGCTCCGTTCGTAATGAAGCTATCACCAATAACCACAACAGTTCGTATAACCAAAGCCAAAATGGAAAGGTTAACCATACTACTTGTTCATAGTCTTCGTGCCAATGCAATGCATGCGCGTACACTTGGCTCAAAGTGAATGTTTATAAGAAAATTGCTAGAAAGACGGAAAAAATTATCGTTGAAGCAAAATGCCTTGCTAATTGCCACCTGCCTTGCAGGCACAACACACAACAGACAATGCTTTCATAGGCAGACACTTTACTGGTTCTGAAAGGCTTATATAAATACATTGTAGCAACGGACGGCGAAGGAAATTGATAAAAGTGTGATTATAGGGCGGATTGACTGCTGCTTTACAGAGTAGAGAGTGGGTCGGTATAGGTATATTGATGATTGGTTGCTAGTAAAACGGCTGTTCGTGGTAAAAGCCGTTAGGTTATTTCACGATGATTTATGTGTGATCAGCACCAAAGAGCTATTTGAAAGCCATAAGACATCAAAGCAAACAATTCTGAATGAAAATCCATTTGAATTGTCTTCAACTTTGCAAAGCAATTGACCATTCCATTCGTGCGTCACGTTGCGTCGGCGCCGGCCGGCACGTCGTCACATGTAATCAGAAAACCGAAATTCATCAACACCAACTGTTCGTAACTTGAATTGCACTAACCGAGTTATCGATAGTAAATACCCACGCTCCAAGCCTCGTCATCATCCCTTTTAGAGACTTCAATGACGTTGTATACACTGTTTTACCTGTCTTTTTCTATACCACTTTTTACTACTTTCATTCCATGGATAGGTACTTACTAAGGTGGAACCTCTCAATTCAAATTAATCCAAAACTAATAGAAGTGCACACCACCAAGCTTGTTGTGAATCCATCACATCTCTCGTCGAAACCTTTTCAGCAAGTAACTATCATGCCTTCTAAAATCATTCCTCGAGTGTATGTGAATGTTGCAAGTTTTCACCTATGCTGGAATAAAACTTTTCGATATGTGGTTTTGTGCATTGGAGCTGTATGTTGAACTCTCGTTAGTTTGATAAGTGTAGGTTAGTTATGCAGGAAAAGTTTTAAAATTCCAGAGTGAGAAGAGCATGGAAATTTAATAAAAGTTTAACTTGGTTTTAATTTGCAGTTCAGGAAAGTGGTCATACTCCTTACGAAAAATAAATAGGAAATAAAAAAACTGAGGTCGCAAAATATTGATGATTTTTGGTTAGAATGTTCATTACTCGTAAATCCAATACATGAATTAGTTTACTTAACGAAAGGAGATACTTAAACACATATCAATATTTTATTTAAGAACTGCAAGATCTGTTGAATTTACGAATCCAGATTCAAGCAAAATTTGCGAGTTTTAAAATTAAGAAGGACAGCTGCGTAATTTTACTATCGGGGGTGCAACGGTTAAGCATTATGTTTTGGCTTCATGTAATTAAATAAAAAACGCTTTTATATAGAAATTGGTCTTTGTTATACTACATTTTGACATGCGCCTTTTATATTCGATTACAAAGATTTTAAAATAATAATTTAAGATAAATTAGCCTTTCCTCTTCTCCTGGCTTTTAAAATATTAGTTTGTAGTCTTTCAAAGACCAATTTCTATTGAAATGTTTTTTTTATTATTTAATTACCCAAAACCAAAACATACGTCTAAATGTTGAACACTCGATAATGGAACGTAAAAAGTGGAAAAGCTGCAGTAAAATAGTATATACAGCCATATACACGACATATTCTCCAGGGGGAATACAAGGTTTTCGTAACATTTTTAAGATAATTTTTTTCTAGAATAAGGGAAAATTTAATAAAATCCCATTAAATTTTAGAAACCAATGTTTTTGAGAAAATGTGAAAACGCTATTATTTTTCACTTAAAGAACAGGTTACTTTTTTAAAGATCAAGCATGCAAGTCTTTTATCTCCTCTTCTGTGGAGCATGGCATGGTGATCGACTCTCTACTTGTTATGCTCAAAATGGAGCTAATGTTCACGCCCAAGTATATACAGCTTGGTTCAAGCCTCCAAACTGTTTGCTCCAGAGCACAGGCTATACCTTATATGGTTGACACCTGGTGTGCTAGAAACGGTATCTCCGTCAATCCTCTTAAAACTGAGGTTGCCCTCTTCACGAGACGTAGAAAATTGACTGGTCTAACCCAACTGACACTCAAAGGTGTGAACATCCCCTTTTCAAACGAAGTCAAACACCTCGGAGTAATCCTTGACAACAAGCTTCTTTGGCCTAAAAATGTGAAGTCTAAAACTACTAAAGCACTGTCAGTCTTCTGGCAATGTAAAGGAGCCAAACTTCGAAGAACAATTTGTCTTAGATGTACTGGGGCCTTCCCCAGCACACCGGGAGCTGCTCTCGACGCACTGCTGAATCTTCCTTCCCTTGATACCTACATCATCTGGTGTACTCTCAAGACCATTTCTCGTTTAAAGAGATGTGGTCTCTGGCACGATTCGCACTGGAGCTTTGAGGAACTCGCAAGCAGCATATCTCTTGACTCACGTCTAATGGAAATGCCGTCTGACGAGATGATCCCAAGGCTCAAACTGTGTCAAAAATACTCAGTCAACTTTCCTTCGGTTCAGGACTGGTTCACTCCAGAATCTGAGAATGGAATGAATTGTAATCGAAATTTCACAGATGGTTCTAAAACCGACGAGAGATCTTGCGCTGGTGGCTTTGTGGAGAACGACGACATACGACTGCACGCCTCTTTAGGCTCATACGCATCCGTTTTCTAAGCGGAAGCGTATGATATTGAAATAGCCAAGCTGTGCTTAAGGCCCTTCTCAACCCTCTTACAACTTCGAAAGTGATCCAGCAATGCAAGAGCTCTCTGAATGCGGTCGGAAGATTAAATTCTTTGAGTCTCATTTGGTTTTTTAGGCCAACACGGCATAACTGGACATGAAATCACCGATGAACTTGCTAGGCTAGGATCTTAGGCAGTTTTCTGAGAACCTGAACCGTCGTTGGATCTGCCAGCGCCCTTCAATCAACGATTGGATATGTCAAGAGCACAACCGTAGATGGCATGCCTCCATTTGTTGCAGACAGACCAAACGTATGCTCCCCAACGTAAATAAGAAGACTGCAACATTTTTTCTATCCCGTAGCAGAAAAGACTGTAGAAAGCTTATTGGCGATGCCAGCGAGCACTTCTCTTTTGCCAAGCATTTAAACGTGTTAGGCTTAAGTGACACTACGCTTTGTGAATCTTGTGGAGAAGACGAGGACACCACAGAGCACTTCCTCTGCGAATGTCCTGCTTTTTCTCGCATATGAGGTTACAAATATTCGGCGCAGACATGGTGAGAGCTGGTAAATTAGGCTCCTTATCATGACAGCGTCTTTCTCCGAACATCTGGAAAGCTATAACAATTAGACGGTTGCTATCTTGTGGTAGTACAATGGACCGGTATTTAGGTCTGAGTGCTCCATTTGGTATTTTAAAAATCTCCAACAGAAAAAAATGTACATAAGTCTTAAGATCTGGTCAGACGATCTTTCGATAAAATAATTTTTAAATTTGGGTTATTCAAAATAAGGTACAAAAACCAATTTCTTACGGTTTGCTGACGGAAGTTGCCATTCACTGCCTGCTTCAGCTACTGCCAGCTGGTAAAAAGCTGCAGGCAATCAGCCCTGTGTGACCCGTGCTTTAGGTTTTTTTTTTTTTCAAACTTCTGTTTTACGTTTTGTGTGGACTTTGAGTGGAAAAGAATTGAAAACAAGTTACCAATGAGCCTAGAGGAGTTGTTTTATTGATTCGTTACATAATGAAGCTTGAGATGAGATTTTTATTTCTAAATATATTGGAAAACTTGCACAAATAACATTAGAAAACGTCTTAGGTCTTCTGCCTTAATAACAGTTCCTGACCACCTACTGAAGGATAAAGCACAGAACAGCAAAGTACATCTGGTATAGTCTTTGCTGACTACGGATCCATCGTAAGTGAGGATCCTTACATCCCTGCAAGAAGGACTTAATAGTGGATGCCATATGAGTCCAAAAAAGACGTTGCGTTGCCCATTCTCTGAATCAGACATGTCTATTTCTGACTTTTTTAAGAATAAAAATGTCCTTCTTAAGTGTGAAAAGTAAGTTTAAATATATGGGATCAATGATCAATATATGCAGAATTTGTGATAACGACATCAATCATCGAGTAGGCGTATGGTGGATGAAGCGGGGCGGCGAGAAAACTCCACCATCTTCGATGATAGAAAAAAAGACCACTAAGTTGAAGAAAGAAGACTCTACACCACAATTGTTCGTCCAACAGTCATATAAGGGATATGGTTCACAATGTTGGACAATGTACAAAAAATATGGGAGCTAGTCGATAACAACTTGTTTGATAAGTTAGTTCTTTGAACTTTACCCAGGGTTGATGCAGGTTTCGTTAAGCTGGCGAAGAACCTAGGTTTTCAATCTTCAAAAAACGCTAAACCACAAAATTAAAACACATCCCTTTCATTTGAACAAAAATACATGGCATTTGACAGCCCTGTTCACTACCTGAACTCGCCCTAGCAAAAACCAAGGGCGAGTTAAGGGCAAACCCAGGGCTCAAAAAAAACTCAGGGCTAGGCTAAGAAATTTTTCAAAGTATGCTTTGTGGCGACTCCAGAGCAACCCCAGGTGTTCAACGAACAAACCTTATGATGCAACGTATGACAGCAGGAGCAATATACATTGATCATGTTAGAAGTACGAAAATCCGTAAAAGCTTTCACATCAAAAAGAGCATCATGGAAAATACAGAGCTCCAGTTGATATTGCAAAATTCAATAGAGAACCCGGTCTAAAAGGCAACTTCATACAACGTTCAGACACAATAGTGAAGGAAGAGAAAAAGGAAAGACAGATCAAATTAATCCTTTTACAAACAAATGCAACGAACCCTGCAATTGGTTGACTAAAGAAATGGAACGATCAGAGAACCCGATCTAAGATCAATGCGTCGTAACCCTCGAGTGGATCACTAGTGTGGAACAGTTAAATAGTAGCGCCGGTAATGGAAGATAAAGAGAAAGAACTTGCAAAATTTAGAAAAGATAAGTTAAAACATTTCTTGATAGTAAATTGTAGACATTTCAAGTAGTTTTAATTTTTATATAGAAAATTAAAAACACAAAACGCGATAAGCCAACATCTAATTCAGAAGAAAATGATTTCCAGGAATGTTTGTATTTTTCATACAAACTTCGGAGTTGGAGGTCTAAATCCACTGCCGCCTAGCTTTCAATTTTGTTCCAATTTTGACGGTCAGACGGTCAGAGCATGGTGTTTTCCAAACAGAGTCCAAGTCCAATTTAAATCCTCCCTAAACATCTCTTAGCTCAATCAAATGTTCCCATGTTCCAGTTCCCATCCGTCACTCCAATTGGTCTGATGGAACTAACAAGAATTCATTCAACTTATACATACATTGGCATGAGGGAGTAATGTAGAAACATCCAATACTGACATTTCATTAAATTCTAATCGATTTTTATGAACAGCAACAACCGATCCCCATCATGACATCTGTGAGACTCGCGAAACAGAACACAGAACACATCAACTCACACAAAATACTCTGCTGTAACTTTTTCACGCTCTTGCAATTTTTAAACCCCAACTCCCACTGTCTGTAAAATGTCTGCCAGCCAGAAGAAGAAAATTAAAAAATTCCACACTTCAGCTGTCAAAGTAAAAGCGCAACTAATGTTACACCGAAACGAAGATAATTAGACGACGAGCTCATCCAGACGCAAGAAATTGCTAACTTGGAAATATGTTTCTCCTTGTCAGACTCGACTCGACTCGACTGTCAGTTAATTTATCCCAAACCAAAAAGGACTCGAATGGAATTATTAATTCTTTCTTATTCCTTCTCAAATTGTAACAGTTTTTTTTTTGCAACAGCTGTTATTGAGAATTTGTCAATCATTTCGCTGAATGCTCGAGATAAGGGTGAGTGTCTAAGTCAAACAAAGGTTAAGTTCGATTCGCAATAAAAGAGAAACCCCCAATGGAGAGGCGTTTGACATCAGGCCTTCAATAAATCGGGGACGTCTCCATCGAGATACCCTCTATAAATATAAAGTTCACAACGAAATAATAAGAAAGAAAAAAATAAAACGAATACAATCCCATAAATCACCAAACTGCAGTCCGGAAAAGATGAATAGTTTCCTCTCGTTTGGGCATTGCACTTGTGTCTTCGTCATAATATATCTTCAGGCGGCCTGCATTAACAATGGATCCCGCCACAAACAATGGAGATGCATGAATTCAGATGGTATACAATTCCACTGTGGAGAACTCTCTTAAGTTGTGGCTGAGGTCTTGTCGATTGGATCTTCACACAGGCGAATAAAAATGTGCACAATGCACTCTTTTGGGCCAATTTGGATAGAAAAAAAAAAACATAGAATGGCACATTATTGCTGAGAGCTTCAACTTCATGGTCGCATTCAAGTCTCACTAGGGCCTGCCACCAATTGTTGGTCAATTTTATTTCCGATCAAATCAAATTAAAGTTTCTGTTCTTTCTCTTCTAAAAGCATTAAATAAAAACGGAATTTAATTTTTGCTAACAATACTTTAGTAGTAAGCTTCCGATCCCTTACCACTGGTGGGGGTACCTTTTTTTAATTAATTTTTATTCAGAATGTATTATGTTATCTACTCACATGCTTACAAAAATGCACAAAACAAGCTTAAAGAATGGCTGAATAAACTTTCTGATTTTTAACGGGCTCAATCAATTTATGTGGTAATTTGGTAGAGAAAGCTATCAGTTCATCGAAATGCTCTTAGAACTGAACTGTACTTATAATTTGAAGTGATTTTCTTCTTATACTAATCAAATGTCTGCTCAGCATATTCTTCTTTGGCTAAAGATCATAAGATTCTTCTTTTTTGCTGACCCAAGAAGACGTCATTGAATTTTGCCCTTACAAGTTACGTATTGCATTACTAGGCCTAGCGTGCTGATTTTTTTTAGATTTCTGGTAATAGCATCACATTGTGTTAGCAAGAATTATGAAACATACTTGATAGAGGGTTTCTAACCTTCAATAATTCGATGCGAATGTGTTTTCGCAACGTAACCGTGCACCCAAACAAGAACCAACTGCATATCGTAAAGACAGTTCCATTTAACTACGGAGAGTGAACGCGGTTACTTTTTGTTTTTGAAGCTTTGTTCTACTAAAAATTAGATTTTTTTTCATAAAATTCTTTTCACCAAGCAGATGATCACTTGCGTCAGGGCTCTTGCGCATTCCGGTCCAGCAATCTTATTTCTTCGAGGTACCTACCTACTTCTGGAAGTCTAACGACGACGAAGACGAAGACGACGACGATGATGATAATGATGCCTTCGATGACGATGACGGCTGTGTGAATGGTTTAACACCCACTTGACCTGGACTCGCCTCAGCCAGCCAAAGAGAAAGAGAGACTTCAACTTACTATCCATTCTATTCGAATTGGCACTAATAAACCATGAAACGAACAGTGAAGAATTCTAAAGCTAATTTAACCCGGATGAATGAAGCTGCCAGTATACACATACAGTTACTTTTCCAATGGAACAATAAAGGTACGAAACCGCCATACGGAGAAATGGGTTACTGATGTCAATATTATAGGGTGAGAATTTACTTGTGCCACCTTCACCCGTGTTTGTCTTGGCTAATGAGAAAATTCCATAATGGTGCACATCTTCAGAGAGTCATTAGTCATCCCTTTAACCGATTGACGCCGCGCCGCCGACACCTTACCTCCTTAGACACCACATCTTCGAGGGCAATCACTCATATCCGCAGGAACAATATTGGAGAGTGCACATAATGACTTTGTTTATGAGAGCAATGGGATATGGGATTTAATATAGAAATAGCCAGTGGAATGAAAACTATCACTTTTCATATTCACATTTATTTACTTATTTTTGCCTGTCCAAAGAGGGTTGCCCCCTTAATATATCACCCGAACTAATCGCCAATGAATAACGAATAGTCTTGTAATAGAAGAACATCGCTGGGTAGCAAGGTTAGGTAATGGTATAAATTAGTACAGAGATTAAGGGGGAATTTGACCGGGATTAAGTGGGATAGCTTCTTTGAGCACATGTCATTCAAATTAATTCTGTTTTCTACTTTTGTTTTTTGTTTTCACTTTTTTTTTGCAAAGGATCTGCCAGTGAAGCGTGAAAGGATTTGGCTTCGGTCTTCGTTTGATCCATACGAGATTATACATATGCCAATGCCAAATAGAGGAATGTCGTCAAAATGTCGTAACCTAATAGCAAGAACACACCTTTTTGTCCTTTTATTCTATGGATCAACAACTGATATCCTGTTTCGAGAAAACCAAAACCTATTGCTTCATCTATGTTTAATCCTGTGATCGTTTCTTTTGGCAAAAACCGAATAATAAGAAATTGAAAATAAATAGAAAAACGTATTGAATGTCCTTTTTCTATTTTTGTTTTTTTTTTTTGTTTTGCTCGTTCCTTTGACATTCCGGTATGTAATTACACGTTGACATTTTTTTTTTGTAGCCAGCCTTTGAATGGCACATGATGTCACTGAGGGTTTAACTATAGGAGGCTTTTGTATTTTGTGTGTGGCAGCATAGTTTATAGATGTGGCCCAGGTATAGAAAGGATTAGTTGGCCGCAATTTGTGTCATCGAAAGGACATATGTAGATTTTATGCATAAAAAAGTCTAAATGGATTAGAATAGGGCGAATGTGTTCTTTGTTTATTTAACCAACAGCACAGTGGTATGCAGAATAGATTTGAATGGCATTATCCTAAAACCAGCTCTGCAAAAACGGTTGAAAAAAGAAGTTCTATTGCATTGTAGGAACACAGTGCGTGTATATTGTGTAATGTTAGGTAACCTCTATCTATGTTTTATAAAATGATTTGAAAAGAAAATGCTGAACACAAGATTGGAGTATAAGAATCACGCCTTTTCTACAACTCATTACAAAGCTTCTATTTAATTTAAAGACAACACCCATCAAAATATTAAGGCTGGTGTGGAAATCACTGCATTTTAAACCCAGCTTTCTGTCTTTAAATTTTTCTTTTTATCTTTTCAAACTAAAATTAACATTTGAATTAGTTTTCAGTAAAAATAAAACAAAAACTTGTGTTGAATTTGTATAAGTAAGGACGGTAAAATAAACAAATTTCAAAAAGTTTCGTTGAGTTCAGTCTAAAGATTGCGATCAGTGACTTTGATTAAAGTCTTCGAATTCAAACAATTCAATACTCATTTATTTGGACGTGTCTAAATGCACCCAACTCGAGCTTAAAAGAGTCAGTGTTTAAAAAAAAACAATCGTGTAACTCGTGTTCGTTCGTTCACCACGACTTTTTGAGTAATTTGAGGTTAACAACACATTGTGTTGCTAATGTCGGTTCATCAAACTTAAAAGACACTAAATCCTGTTTTATTTCTCTACCTTTAAGCCGAGGTAACATCTCGAAAAGAGATTTAAAAAATCGAACATTGTCTTGAAATTTTTTCTACTTAATGGATGCTTGCTGTACAGAATTATAAAAATAAATTCTATTGGGACCAGCCCACATGAAAGCATTAAGCATCAAAAACCGATTTAAAAGAATTTTTGTTAGGAAATAAAAAAGTTACGTTTCTTAAAAGTTATCGAAAAACAGAATTTATAAAGAAAATAAAAGTATAAATAATTGACTCAGTCCAACTCATTTATTTCCTCGTAGCATAGCTCTTCTGGCTCGAAAAGTTCCCGAGTTTCACACTTGAAAAGACTGACTTTTGCTGAGTTTTCATTTGCGATTTGATCGGATGTCAGAATATGCCTTTTTAAAACATTTTCATTGCACGAGTACTAGACAAATTTCTAGCAAAATCAAGTCGATAAGAGTGATACTGTTTATACATACATATTTAGTTAATAACTTATTTAATTTTTAATTTTTTTATTTGTTTATTTATCTATTTTTTTGTCTTTTTACTTGTTTCTTAATCAAAGAGTGTATGAATAAATTAAACTCCAACAGTTTTTTAAGTAATATAATATCTAAGCTGAAAGAGCATCTCTTACCTGAAAGAAAATCTTTATCGGTTTGATTGATTCTTAATTAGTCTTGATTCTTCTTATCGAAAAATTTATGAAAATTCTTTGATGAAGTTTTACCGATGTCGCATTATTATCGAAGCAATAATTTTTTTTTTTATTTCTTTTTAATGAGTTAACGCAGAATAAGGAAATGTTTTTTTTATGAAGTTTACAATCATGTTAAGGTTAATAATTTGATTTACAATTTTTTTAGGATTCTTGGGTAAGAAGAAGTTCCATGGGAGAATATGCACTTGAACTATTTAAGTTGGATAGCATATTAATACTGCAGTGATAACAAATACAAAATGGAATTTCAGTTTACCAACAAATACATGTCAGGCCATACAAATTCATTATGTCAATGGTAATGGAAACCTTGACCAGTTGTAATGTAATATAAGTAGCCATATCTTGGAAACGGAGCAAGATAGGCCGAAAATATCAAAGATATCTAATGATCACAACTATTGACCTCAACAAATTGCAAAAAATCGTACTTTTACCATTGGAAAGACACAAAAAGCACCATATCTCGGAAACGTAGCATGTCAGTAAATTCACCTGTGAATTCACTTCCCATTTAAATTCTTTCGCGCATATCCCTGACATTTTGTGTGTTTCAGAGATTCCGATATCAATTTGAATTGAATGATTACTCTCTAACAGGTTACAACTTTTCTGCTAAAACAAATGATGACTATTGTGCTAGTGATGTAGGTTGCTCTTTCAAATCTATTGCAAGCTGAAAAATTAAAAAACTTACTTAGATTTAATCTTTGACATTTTGGAAAATTCTGATGCTTTTTCAGCTTATTTGTCCTTACTTGCATCTCATGGTTTAGTTTTCTTTATAAACAAAGTCCGGTTTCCAGAAAATGTTTATACAACATAATATATGGACATTGCTCTTTGGGCACAATTGAAAAATGCTAGTTTGATTTAAATATAACTGACTACGTCATGACAAGTGTTTTGATAAGTTCCCTAAGTAGTAATGTAACCGAAACTCCTCTCAGTCAGTTTACCTGGAGAGCAATGTCTCTTGGGCTTTTAATATCTTTTTTGATAGATTAAAAAGAAATTTACTATCTAATGCAGCAATGTTGCCAAAAACACAAAAGTAAACAAAAAATCCACAAGCAATGGATAAACAGTTATATTCTAAAAAAAATCTAAAGAAAAAACTAAGAATTAAATGTGCAAAAGATCCGCTTAACCACAATTTAACTACACGTTATAAAAGATATGTGCTTTCAACTTAAAAAAGAAATTCTTTTGTGTAGATTTAGATTCTATGGTAACCAATTTGAGCAGGTTGAGAGGAATATTAAAAATGAGTGGAAATTAGTATATAGTTTTCTGAACAAACCTTTTGTAACAAAAAGAATATCTAGACGTAGTTTCTAATAAAAATACTGTAGCTAATGAATTCATTAATTTCTTTGCAAATGTTTCTAATTCCTTCCAGGTGTCTTTCCATTCCACATGTACTCTCTGCAGTAATTCTATTATTTGTGGTGATTCTTTGAACCAAAACACCTTCTTTTTTGAACCCGTAACTGCATTTGGAGGTTTATAAAGTATTGGCTCTCTGAAAAATTCAAAAACTTGTGGAGCTGGTGGTATCTCAAATAATATTCTTAAAAATGTTGGTTTTTTCTTAGTTGATGTTTTGGCTCATTTATTTCATCAAAGCATTTTCTCAGGAAAATTTCCGGATGTTTTGAACTATACCGATACTGCTCCTATTTTTAAAAAAGGATCAGCGAAAGAAATAAGCAATTAAAAACCTAGCTATTTCTATCCTCTCTTCAGTATGTAAATTTTTTTTAAAAAATATTAAAGTAAGACTGATTCACTTCACAAAAATAAGCAACTTTTTTTGTAGGGGGCTACTACAATTTGGGTTTTGGAAAGGTAAATCCACTGAAGACGCTCCGCTGAAATTTCGCTCCGACACTTTTAATAATCTATACAGTAAAAAGTGTACAACAGACCAGCTTGTCGATATCACTAAGGCATTTGATATGGTAAACCACGAAATCTTGTTATCTAAAGTGAAAAGTCCTGGTACCTATAATTAGTTTTATGAGTAACTGGTTCAGGTCCTACCTTAAAAATAAATCATTGCTTGTAAAAATTAATAATACTAGAAGTGAGTTCAAATTTCTTTACAATGTCAGTATTTGGTCCCATACTTTTCTTATGGCATATTAACTCTTTGTTTAAATTACCATTTAAGTCTAAAATTACTGCCATTGCAGATGATGTTGGTTGTACATTTGGTGCTGATGGTCCCTTTGATCATGATGCTAATATTAATTAGGATTTGAATCTTTTTAGGTTGTGGTTCGCTGAACATAATGCATGCTTAGTGGAATACTGACCCATTACGACATAGGTCAAAATTGAGTTAAGTACAGATGAGCCAGAGTACAAGAAATATAAGCCTATAAGTTGCTATTGTGCTTTGTGCTTCTGAGTCCAGTGCGATCACTTGATCACCTAATCTGTAGTAAGTTTTGTTTTCAAACTGAGAAAGTAGATGTTTTTCAGGCTAGGCTTTTATGACTTTAAGCAATCACTTGGCACTTCTTCTGTCTCCAAAAAAGTTTGCTCCAATGATCTTCTCAAAAATTATTATGGAATTTTCCATTCCAAACTACAATATGGAATAATATTTTGGAGTGGAACGCACTTTAACAAAGTGAGACCAGTTTTAACTTTTCAAAAATATGTGATTAGGATAGTAAGCAAGAAGTGAAATTTACATCATAGTTTCCTGTCAGTACTTGGTATGTGTGTAAACGATGATCTTCGTTGAAATGACCACATATTTGAAATCGACAAAAACGCTGCTAAATCCTTAGACTCCTTGAGACGATGCAGGAAGTTCTTCACCCCTTCTGATCTGGCTACAATTTATAAGGCATTCATCTACCCAAAACTGGAGTATAACTCCCATATCTGGTCAGGTGTTCCTCAAACATCTTTGCATCTACTTGATAGGGTACAAAATAGAGCGTTAAATTTGATAGCTGATAGTTCAATCGTAGAATCGATTGATGCTCTTGAACATCGTCGAAACGTTGCCTGTCCATCGCTTTTTCTACAAACAGTGCTCTAGTGAAATAGCCAGTTGCATTCCTCTCCTGAAACAGTTTAGCTGCAAAACCCGCCTCGCTAGGAATGCTCATCAGTTTAACCTTGAGCCCAACTTCGGACGTAGAGTCAAGTATAGAGATTCGTATTTCAGTCGCACCACCCGATTGTGGAATGCCTTGCCTGACTCTGTATTTCTCCTACATTACGATTCACAAAAATTCAAAAGCAACGTACATCGGTGTCTCCTTTCAAATCCTCTCCTATTTTCCTAAGTGCTCGCACTGTGTTTTATAACATTATAAGGGTAGTCATAATCCCTTGATGTGCGTGTTAATTATAAAAACAAAAAAAAAAGACAAATGACTCAGAAACTTTCGTCGATGATTCTTCGTCTATAGGACATTGCCTCAGCTGTGTAGTTTTGAAGCGGCAACCAGTCTTCTCCATTTAGGTAACTTATTACTTCATTTTCGTTAAGACAATTTTTTCCAAAGAAGATTCTCCTTAGCTCCTTTAACATGGGACACACTCCGATGAAGTGGATAATGTTTTCGTCCACCCCCATATTGCACAAAGAACAAATGGATACCAAATCGTTTCTGTGCGGCAAACAATTCAAGCTTAGCAGTTCACCTATAACTTTAAAAATAGTTGCAGTAGTTTTTCTTGAAAAATCGTGTTTAAAATAATTATTTTCATATAAGTTAAAATTAAGTTTGGGATAGATAGTCCTTTATGTAGATGACCTCGCCTTTTCTATGAAAAAGTATCTTTCATTTTCATCGATACATTGTACGACTTCATACAGTGCTTTTCTCGCCTGGATTAAAATTAGAACCATTCAAATCAAGAATAATACCACAATTCGACGAAAGGTCTATCCAATCCTTGTAGAATCCAGTTTTTCGACGTATGGCACTTCTCATCATTAAATTTGGCAAACGATTTTCGCTCATGCTTAACACATGTACCATATAGTCTGCACTCAGCTTTAGAGTTGATACGAAGGGTGTCGGCAGCCCTGTTTCCAAATGATACATGTACTTGGGTGTACTAATTGGTAGAAGGAATATTTTTCTTTAAAAGAATCGAAGTAAATTTTCCACTGTTTCATATTTTTGAACACCCCAGATCTGTGCTCCATAAAATAGAACTGCTTTTGCTGTTGCATTGAAAACCTCAAACTTAGCATTTATTGAAATGTATTTGCTGCTGAAAATTTTGTTCCAATTAGAGCAAATAGCGGTTCTAGCAACATCAGCCTTAGCTTTGAGGTGTTTAGGTTAAATGTTTACGTCATTCCAAAGTAAATTCATTCAAATTTCCATCTTTCTCCTCTTGAGATCAGCCCTGCACCATTTTGGAAAACCATTATTTTTTACTTCACTACATTTACTTCCAATCCCCATCTTTTACAATAATCACACAGCCTGGGGGGGGGGGGGGAACGAACAATTTGTTTTTAATATTTTTATGTTTTTTTTATACTCTGTGTTGATTTGTATAAATACATTGCTAGGAACAATTCTAAAACGAATATTATAAATGTGAAAGTAACTCTGTCCGGCTTTTTATGTAACCGTCTCCCGACCAAACTGCTGAACTGATTTAAATGAAATTTTGTACACTGATATTCTAGAACCTGAAGAAGGACATAAACTATATACTTTATCTCTATATTCCCACGGGAACGGAAACGTATACGGGAATTTAGAAACTACAGCACCGATTTCAAAAATTCTTCCACCGTTAGAATGCTACATCCTGAGTATTAAAACTTTAATTCATCCCAATATTCCTAAGGGAACGGGAGTCCTTACTTATATTATAAGGGTGAAAGAAGGTTCGTCTTTCTATGTTACCATCTCCCGCCCAAGCTACTGAACCGATTCAAATGAAAATTTTTACAGAGATGATCTAGAACCTGAAAAAGAACACAGGCTATTTTTCTTTCGAATATTCTGTCGAGAACGCTTCCTCACTAATATTTTAAATGCAAAATTAGCGACTGAGCGACAGGCTTTATGAGTGATGAAAATTTGTCATTTTCGTAGATTTCGGTTTCAACTGCCATAAGATGTGGAGTGACCGATACGATGTGTTTGCAAGTAAGTAGGGAAGTGAATTTTCATATATTTATATCGCAGGTCCCCTTGTATACGACCCAATACTACCTCCACATCAACATATCAAATTAACTTACACTAGAAAAGGGCGATCATGATAAAAACAAACCAAAACCTAAAAATCATTCCAAAACATATGGAATACCTGCAAATGAACTTATCGATAGATATGGCTGCCGTATTTGGATTGTTTTTTTTCGTTGACAGAATGAAATTTTCAGATGAGTCTTATACTTGTTTTATGTTTGTTTTTTTACTTATAAGAACTAATGGTTTTTTTTTATTTCACATTTTTTGGAGGGGGTTCAACTCTCAAAACCCCTCCTGCGTTCGCCCCTGCCCGAGACTATTGAAGCTTACGGTTCGTGATTGCTGGCATGTCCCAAATGGTTTGAAATGTCGTCGAAAATGGGGCCTTTCGGCTTAAATTTATTCGATCCAGCTGCTGCGGCCACTTGCCTAAAATCATTTTTGAAACGTAATGACAAACCCTCGTCTTAATAATAGAGCTAGATTCTTGTACATTAGATTAAAATATATGATTTTTATTTTTTCTCGGAAACCACACATCTTAAGAAACACCCTTTATTTATTCAAACGAGTTAGTTTTCTAGACACTGCATGAAAAGTTGTGATGTTTGGCTACAAATATGAGGGAGTTTTTTGTAGCACAGTTTAAAATTTTTTTTTTTTTTTATTGTAATCAAAACGTTGAGTGAAGGAACTTACTGGGACAATTATGAGAAACTGAAGGTTGTGTAAAAAAAAGTTTTGCTTTAGCTCAAACAACCAAATCTCAAGATTGTTACTCAAATCAGTCGGGGTTGGCTGTCACATGATTCCCATTGCAATTCAGGCCTCTTATTGTAAAAACGGTCAAAAAAATATCAATGTCCCTTGGAGAACTGCGAGTCAAAGAAAAATATCGATTTTATCGAGAATAGATCTTAGAATCTGATTTGATTTTCTTTTCGGAAACCAGCCACTTGACGATTTAGATCTCAGAAGTATTTTGTTATTCACCTTCATAGGACGCTCAAATACTCGTTACCTCCTCAAACAATACAAATCTCATAGGTTCAAGTCGTTTGTTTGAAATGCAATCATTCGGAAGAGGTGTATTTTCTTGGATTCCCTTTCGAAATTTTAAAATGAGTTTTCAAGTATTGGTATCAATGTTCTAAAATCTAAAGACAACACAAAACACCACATAAGCCGGATCATGTGACAAAATCTGCGAATCATGAATAAAATCTTTATTGTTCCCTTCGTATTTCCGGTTCAGTAATCAATTAGCATCGATTCGCGCTACAACACAACACAACACACCGCATTAACAAAACACACACAACAAGCAACACTAAATGAATCTAATCTTAAGGACACTTTTCCCATTAAGGTACATCCTGGGAATTGTTCGCTACTAGCTCTCCTGACACTGCGTATTCATATGTGTACCATATACCAGTACCTTCAACACATACATACGACGGACGTACATGCACGATGCTCATACCTCAATCGTTTAAGGTTGACAATAAATAATTATAGTCCCAGTGACAAAAGAAAAACTGAATAATATATCGACTGGAACAAAATACCATCGACAAGGAGCGAACGAGGTTGATCCCATTCTTTATAATATATCCTGCTTGTGCCTTATGCTCAATCCTCACGATGAAATGCTAATCTATAGAAGTATAGCGCAAGCGAGACTTTATTCCTTTTGAAAATCGAAACCGTATATTTTCAGGTTCTTTTTTTTTGTATATTAAATTGAATTGACTAAAAGGCAAAGAAAAAGAACCAACCACTCTGGGAATCTAGGAAGGATGAAGAACATCTCTAAAGAAGAAGAAGAAAAGTCCTTTGATAAAATAAATACGGGGAAACTTTTAAGATCTTTGTGTGGGTACCTACTCTGCGCTAACAATAATGATAACAATTTGTTTCTTGCCTTATGTTTTAGTTTTTTTATTTGTTTTTTTTTTTTTTTTCAAATTGGGCAAAAGGATTTTGTGATCACACTGTACCGCTGCCACGCCGCGATGCGTGGTGACGGTAATGGCACGAGGGAGGCAAAGAGGGTATTTTTAACTTTAAAGTGAACGCGGTGCACATGGAAACGTGGTTGTTGGAACTGATATCACTGTGGGTAGAAAAGTATTATTGGTTTAAGTTCGAAGAAATGTAGCGCCATGCAACAAGCACAGGGATACCTATACACTTAACAGGTTTATGTCAAAGCATTTTACTTTGAAGAGATTTATTTTAACCAAAAATATAGGGTTACGCAGCGGCAGCATACGTACCTTTTATCATTTTACAAAGAAATTGAGAGCGCTGGCTTTTACAGAGAATTAGCTCTCTTTAGTACCAGACTTAAGCCTACGTGATTCTTATTAAAAAGGCTTCTTAAAAGCTTTTGATGATGGAAAAAATTTTTTGAATATTACAAAATTATAAATAAATTATTCCATCACAAATTAAACCAATAAACACTATACCTACACTTTTTCATAACAAATTTCAACTCCATTAGATTTTTGTTAATGATTATGGCGTAATCCGAAGCAAAGCAACTAAGACGTTCAAAGGTAACTATTTAAAGATTAGCTATACGGAGACCTATTAAACTGGAAAAAACTAGACGTAAGTCCAGTTGCGCAACAACTTGGTAAGTGCAGGACGACATAAAAATTACTAAAACTATGCTTTCGTCCTATTTATGTGATCCGCAAAGCAAGAACCGCTTACATCTCTGGGCTTATTAAAGTGCTGTCCAGAGAGATTGCGTACACAGGGTGTCCCGTAATTCGTTTTACATACTTTGAGATGTGATTCTTGGTCATATTCTAAAAATAGGTTTAATATACAGTAAAGTCCGTTTCTCAACTTTGACATCACTTTTTGATCAATTAAAGATAAGGCTAGCTTTGGTGTACCCTGACCTTTGTTAAATTCGATTTCTCTGTCAATAGTGATGGTAGAGACCAATCTTTAGACTTAATTTTTGTAGAAATAATAATCTTTAAAACTGTATTTAAGTTGGGCACATCCCAAAGTACCTATGTAACACGAATTACGGGACACCCCGCATAATTAAGGTGCTAGTGCATCTGAAGACTCAGTTCAGTTCTTTTCCGCCTGAATTGTAGGATAACTCTGTGGGCCCATGAGTTTAAGCATTGACACAAGTTTAAGCTTATGCATAGGGATGATCTCAAAAAACAAAAGTATTTGTTTTCTAAAGTGGAGTAGTACCGGAGTTTGTGTTATGATGTGCAGACATGTTTCCTCAGGAAGTCAGCAGATTAAAAATTGTTTTTTATTTAATGATTAGTATTTAGTATTTAGTATTTATTAATTCAATCTACGATCTCTCAATCAACAGATTTTTAAAAAGTAATATTCATTACAAAAATTCAATTATAACTTAATTTAGAAATGATTGTTTTCCATTAGAATACTTTTAAATTGTTCTCTGGGCATGCAAACATCAACATCTTCATAGACTAAATTGAACAGCCTGACACAACGAGAGAGAGGCTCACGTTGTCCATACAAAGTTTTATGACGAACATAATAAATAATAAAAGTGGCCTTGTTCTTAAAGACCTCGAAGGAGCATAAAAATAAATAAGAGAAAGCAAAACACAAGATATCGCGTATAAACATTACGCTATACACCTTTCTTCGCCTTTCTAGAGTCTTAACTCCTTAACCATTAGCGCGGACAACGAGCATTTCGGAAATCAGGAGAGGATTTATTTGGAGACACCAATGCGCGTTGGTTTTGAATTTTTATGAAACTGAATGTTGAAAAACAGAGTCTGGTAGAGCATTCCACATACGCGTACTGCGACTTAAATATGGATCCTATACTTTATTGTACGTCTGAAATTGGGCTCAGGGTAAAACTGATAAGCATTCCTAGCAAGGTGGGTGTTGGTGCTTAATCGTTTGAAGGAATAAATGTAACACGTAAATGCCAGAAAAAATAAAAATAAAAAAGAGGGAGACAGGCGACGTTCGACGATGTTCAAGAGAGTCGATTTGTTTTACAATTGAACGGTAACCTATCAATCTAAACGGTCTGTTTTGCACCTTATCAAGTAGGCCCAAAGATGTTTCTGAAGTACCTTTGTTTCTAATTCGGCAAAGAAAAGACTCGATACCAAAAGCACACATTTTCGATGAGAGAGCTTAATGCTAAATATTATTAAATGCTTTAGAAGATTTGTACCACTTTTCGGTTTGCCATCAAATCACCAGTTGGCCTTTTGCTGTGAAGCTACACTGTCGGTCATTGAGGTGTTTCCTTCCTCAAGATATTTCATGAATTGATGATCAACGTTTCAATGGCCTTAAAAAGAAAGGAGGTTATTGCAATTGGACGATAACTGGAAGGCAAGCATGATTCACCCTCTTTAGCTATAGGCTGGTCAAATACAGTTTTCCGTCTGCTCGAACACCTCTTCTGGGATACCATATGGACAAGCGGATTTAGGTATATTGAAACCTTTGAGGACTCTAGCAACAGAGTGCAGTGGCTTAGCATAAGGAGGGGTTTTGGGGATAACCCCCCCCCCCCCCCCCCCCCCCGAAAATATTTCAGTCGAATATCATTTAAACGCTTCATTTTTTTTTTTTTTTTTTGTTTTATAGATGCAAATTTGTTTTTCATATTTAAAATTTAAGTTCGAGCTTTTCACAAATCAGTATCTAAATACATGTATGTTTGTGTTTTGCTTACATTGAGCTGTAGAAAACAGTTGAAATGCGTTAGTAGGGCTCCTATTTATTAAAATCATTGACTTATTAAACATGGACTGCTAGGACCCAACTTCACTATGGTTCCACTTATTCTAAGCAATACTAGCGAGCATCATTTCAGCGGAAAACTAGTGAAACATTTTTGACACTGCTAAATAATCACGCTAGCTAAATCACAGCAAATGTCGTTAATGTTTTAGTTAAGAGTAAGATATTGGCTAGTGTTACCAAAAATAAGTGCAATCAACCGTGGAAGTAATAATGAATCAATGGCCAACAGCGACTGAGGCAGCTACTTCAACCGTAATAAATGAAGTGTTATTGTGGAGACAACGTTGGGTTAGGGCAAAAACTCAACCAAAGACATTTATAGAATCATGAAATCTTTGTAACGATGCACTTTTTCCAAACATTTTCAAGTTTTTGAAAATAGGTGCAACATTGGCTGCGACCATTGCTAGCAGCGAGCGTAGTTTTTCCACGTTGAGGCGTCTAAAATATTGGATTAGGAATTCTACAGAGGAAGATAGGCTGAATGGGCTTGCTCTTATGAGGATTAACAGGCACATTGACATTAAGGTGGAAGAAATTATCGAATGATTCGTGCAAAACAGAGAAGAATTGATTTATAAGTTCGTGTATTTTCATATGTTCTTATTTTGTGCACTTTATTATTGTATATGAATAAATTGGGAAAAACCTAATCAATACAATTGAACAACGACTTTTACTAATGAAAAATATTTACATGTAACGACCACCCCCCCCCCCCCCCCCCCCACGAAAAATTTCCTAGCTACGCCACTGACAGAGCGGGTACACTTAAAAATATCTACTTCGCTGCAAAATCTCAACCTCGGAAGTGCATAATATACAAATATACTATACGGAAATGACGAGTAAGATGCAAACTGAGCTGCCAGTCAACAAGCTTCGTCGATGGAGATTCTTCCCTTACGACCTTTTTACAACTTAAATTAAACTACGAATTATCTTTGTGTGAGGAAAAAAGTTTTTCATGCCGTTAAGTATAATGTTAAATATCATATCAGCCGAAGTATCAACATCGTCGAAAAAGCACAATGACCATTTAAAATTTCGAAAGAAATAATTTATATCCCAGGTCCCGATTGGCTTTCAAATATAAGGGTCAAGGATCAACGGCCAACCTTGTGACTAAAAATATCTGGAACCCGAGTAGGCATGGGCACATAGTTCCTTGGTTCCTTCTGTCGACCTCGTTTGGTGTAGATGTTTTTTTAAAGAGTAGCGGCTGCTTAGTAACTCAATTCAAGTTTTGAAGCCTTCCTGTTGAGGCTTAATAAATTTTTTATGTTTTTTGAGTGCTTTCTGAGGTTTGACCAGATGAGCTACACCTTTTTTTATTCTTCTAGTGGAATGTTTTTGGCTGTGTTCTTAAATTTATTTCTTTTATACCACAGAATGGTTTAGGGCCGAGAATGGTTTAGAGCCATAGTTTTTTGTTTGAGTATCTGCAATCTCGTTACCATCATAGCCCTTGATTGCTCCAATGGAGGGTAACAGAACAGAGTTTGTCCCCGTCTTCGGTATTAGTTTGAATCTTTTTCATTCTCACACATTGATTGATGGCAAAGACTTTGACTTGTATTATAGAGGAATAATTATAATAAGAATAATAAAAAGTTCGATATAGAGGTCAGTCCCTGAAAATTCCGTAACCGCACAAAATTTAAATTAAAAAATTCCGTTCTTTTGCACAATTATGTTCATCATACTCAAGGAGTAAACTTAATTTTGCTGCTCTCATTTCTTTTTTTTCTATTCTTAGCATGTCTCCAAGACGTCATATCAGATTTCGAAACTTAAAAAAAAAAGACTTCATTCCTACATTACAATGTTTCAGACACACACTGTGTACAAAGGGAAACAAAAATACAATTTGGAATTAATAATTTCAACGCGGAAAATAAATGGACGACAGCATTGGGTCCGCCACTTATTCTTGACGGTGTGTTAATTGGATGCCATGCAATCAGCCCCAAAGGTGTGAGAATCGATCGAATTAAATTGTTAGCCACGCTGCAGTAAGACTGCTACACCATACTAACCAAGAATATAACCAGCTCCATCTGTCCAAATTCGTTGCGCACATCTTTGTTAAGATTTTGAAGGAATTAGGGAACATGGCAGGGTAAGTGGAGTCCTTTCCATCTTGTTAAGGTTTCTTTTATTGTTTTTTATTTAAATTCGTATGTCTCTTCAAGTTTGCTGGGCAAAATGGAACACCTGTCGAACATGCAAAGTATCCCGGTGCTGCCGCTATTTTTGAGTTTAAAGATTGTATTTGAATTTATACAAACACTGCACTTCTTGGCAAAGCAAACGGATAATAGTGACCGGTAACGCGAGGCGGAAGAGCTCTGTGTGTGTGCCCCCAATTGAAATAAACTGTTCGGTTTTTTTTTCTTTCGTTATTTGATTAAAAAAATTTTTTTTAGTTTTTATTTAAGAAGTTGTATTTGTGAAGTGTTTTGTGAAGATGAGAACAATCAGAGTTTTTATTTCTATGAAGAGAGTTGCCATGAAGTTATACGAAAAATGAAAAGGAAAACGTCTTAAGTTTGTGCTTTCTTCGTTTGCAGTTTTTTTCAACAAAACAAGTTTAGTTGGAAAAAGAATATTTTACTAACCTCAATTCATCGTCAACAGTATTTCATTGTCATGAAAAGCGCTTTCTCGATTGGCTGATCGGAATCGGCAGAAAATTGCAGGTGCCCTTCATTCCTCATCCTCAGACATCAGGGCCAACCAACCATACCTATATGTTTATTTTTATCCCACCCCAAAAGTTAACGGACCATGCGGCCCTAACATTAACGTTACGTTACACTTGGTTATTATAGCAACACGTTACATGTTACATGTGGCATGGATGTAAGAACCGAAAACGTTTTATTTTTTTTTTGCTAAATGCTTTATTGTAAGGAAGTATTCCCGTACTCCAAAAGGTGAACTAAACTTTGCATTTCGAGTCTCTCGCTGATCTCCCACTCGGGACCACTGGAGCATTTCTCCGAGGGGGGACCCCTGTCTAGGTGGCGGGTTCTACTTCCTCAACTAACTCTTTTTGTTTCTTTATTTTCAGAATAAGCGCCATATACATGTTAATTCACCTCCAACAGTCTTCGTCTCTCAGCATCTCCTGGATGATATTATTTGGACTTAGGTAGTTGTCCGATACTTCTGTTTATTTCCTGATGTGGGAGGGATTCTTATCTACTGAACTCGAACACTGTAAGCGTCGTCTGTTAGTGAATCTCCGTACTGACACGAAAGGCTCCTTCTTTTTTCAATCTTGTTCAGAAAAGCGTTGAAATACCTTTGCCCGGTGAGGGACTGTGGGACGTTGTAATTCACTTCACCGTACTTTCGGTTACTCTATTCTCTTAGGTCTCCGATCAGCTTAGCACCCTAGCGCTATACGCAAGGCACCGCGCGTTTTCGGTACACCGAAAACGTTGTACTAAAACGAAACATGTGAAAAGCAATTGCGGATTTGTGACCTACGAAAAATGAAACGTAACACGAAACACTCTCAAGAAACTCACTGTGTTCGGTACATAACTGCCAACGAGTAGTCCAAAGTAACGCTATAAACGCAGTAAGTAAGAGAAGACACATGACATGCGCTGAAACAGATTTTAAATGCGTGAATATCCACAATCGTACCTCTGATCTTACGAAACTTTATACAAAAATAAGAACGTTTTAAAGTCAACAGATAGATCAACAGATACAAAACAGAAGTAAAAATTAAAATCCAATTTCAACCTCAATCAGAAACAAGTCATTATGTATGTAGGTGATTCCCTATTAATCCCTGACGATTTTTAAATTCACGATTATCGAGTAAACCGCTGGCCTTAGTTTCGTGTAAAAGAGAAAGAGAGAAAAACTAACTGAAAGAAAAAAATTAACTGGCAGCCCTGTTTGATTAGAACTTAAATCACATCACGGGCTTCTGAGGTCTCGCCCAACTAAAACCATTAGCACGATGTCCGGATCGCCTCCCGAGAGTTTTCTAGTTCTTAAACTCTTCTTCTCCAAATCGAAACTAACGTAAATCAAAAAAATAATGTTCTTCAATTGACGCCTGGAATATAATTATGCGCCATAGTCAAGCGACACTCATGCTGAGTAAGGAACCCATTTCTGGTACAAAATTCACACCAATTGGCGTCGGGCCGACAAAAGTATTCGTTACCCAAATCACATGGAATTGTCTCCTAATCCAAAATTTTGAGAGGAGACCGTTGCTTGGGACTCTTATTTTGGACACCATCATTGATATTTTTGATGTAATAGCCTCAAGATGCAAACCAAGCCCAGCGCACTCAGGTGTGAAGTACGTACGTATTTTTGTTCTGTTCTTTCGCAACACCTTCGACATTATTGTCTCCGCATAGTGGTGCAGTGATTATTCTTTTAGACCAAAATTGGAATTTCAAGGCCAAATATAACTATCTCATCAAAGAACCTGATAACAGGTGCTGATTTCAGTAAAGCTTTAAGCAAAACCTGTGTCTACCACGGTCTAAGATAAGTGTGTCTCAAGAACTCTGCGAAGGAGCAAATCTTGCTTTGTTTCCACTGTACACGGTCGGCAGAATTTCAATTTCGTGCCACTAGAGCTAAACAACTCGTAAAATTAGTTCTGGGTGCATATAGATTGAAGTTGCTGCTGCATGTTTACCTCAGCCAACACCATTCTCATCTCATTCCAAATATACTTACATCCCATCCATGGGTTTGCGTTTGAGCGAAATAGCTTCAACTTATTGTCTAACCATATTGTGCTCTAGAAATTTGTCTAGAAATAGTTTGTTGAACCGAAAGTATATGTACACCACTCTCAAATTGGGTGTAATTGTGCCATTTATAGGTTCCTTTCATCGATTTGGTTGTTCGCGCCTGATTTGATTTGGAGCCAAAAGAAGCATATTTGGTATGGAATGGATTCCCAATTTTTACCATTTCCTTCTCTCCGTCTCTTTCGTGTCTGTTATTAACTATTATATTTGCGGTATCGGTGGTGTACCATATACCTCTGTATCTGGAAAGGTTTTGTTGTAAGAAAACTCTCCAGAGTTTGGAAAATAATACCCTGGGGAGTCATGCATGAAATGCTGTGATTGACATTGATTAGATGTTTTGGTGTGTTTGTTGGTGTTTTCAATGTTTCGTTAGGTAGGTCATGACGATTAGAGAGCAATTTTCGTCCGGATGCTGGTAGAATTGATATGAGCCTTACGAAAATGTAAAATTGGGTTAGGTTGGGAGGTAGTCCGACGGAGCTTGCTTGGACCGCAACAGTTGTTGTAAGTGTTCTTTGAATCCTGTTTCTTTTCTAGTCGCGGAAAGAATTTGCTTCGATTGATTTGTTCCATGGACAGAAGCGGGTTCCGCTTGAATGTGTTGCGGAATGTGTTGCTGTTCACTACTTTTTTTCGATGTGAAATGGCCAAGACGTAAACTTGATTTTGTAGTGCTTATCAATACTGCGCTGTGCTTACCTTCTCAACTTGACACTCACTCATAAATGAGATTGAATATAATGTGCTTTGTTTAATCAACCCAAACCTACAACTGATGTATAATTTGCTTTGTTTCCATAAATCACGTATGTTGGATTGATAGATTGGTTTATTGCCACGCCTATGAATAAATCTAACTTATTATTGGTGACTCTGATTTGCTCTTTGGAGCTTCATGCATTTTGTCGATCATATTCGTGGAATTAACAAAATTATTTTAATGGATAGCTTTTCAAAGTAGTCTTCGATATTCGAAGATTGTTGTGTTTTAGTTGCCGCTTCTTTGAGAACATATTACAGAACTGCTTAACGACTGTCTATTTTTTCAGTAACCACAATCGAATGATATTAGATAGCATATCCCACAATGTTGGCCACAACAATCAATCTGATGACGACATCACGGATAGGGTGGGTGATCCACTAGCGTCTTTTTTTCACTCATAATAAACTCCAAAATGTTGACAGAAAATCAGTATCATCCTTCTAGATTTGAATGCTGTTAGAAACGTAAAATTATTTTTCCACTGGTACCGCTTTTTGGGGGAATAGGCAATACTTCCGAGAAAAAAACAGTGCTATGAAAACGCTAATCACAAAGCATTAAACTCCAAGGTCTTTGAAAGAGTAAGGCCTTAAAATATTCAAAGCCTTGCTGTGCCACCCCACTATTTAAGCACCCAAACCTTATTTCCTATGTCTAAGGAACGCAGTTTTCATAGCTACGAATAGATACGTAAAGACAGAGACGAATCTCACAAGTGGAATATTAATGCATATCTTTTTTAAAGATTGTGGAGCAGTGAACAATGTTTCTTAAGTCTGGAAGTCTCTCTGAGACGAATTTGAATAAGTTCGTTCAAACTAATTCCTCAAATCAGTATTGGAACATTTTCTGAGTTTTTGAAAATGGTGTATTCTCTGGAACGACAGGTTGCCATCATCAAAAATTATTTCTTTACCTACTAACGCTCGCTTGAATCTACTGTTGGTTAACATTCATGTTGAGTAGGACTATACGGACTCAGTCGGCGGTTTAAAGATCCTAAAGAAGGGAGACCCACACAATTGCGCCAAATGAAGAGACATAAGCCTCCTTAACGTCGCTTATAAGATCATGTTTGCGGTAATATGTGAACGTCTGAAGCCCCACATCAAAAACTTGATAGGTCCTTATATAGAGAGGTATAGAGAACTCACCGAGACCTTTGATGTTGAAAAAGGCTTTAGGCAAGGCAACAAACTGTCATGCGATTTATTCAACATCATACTTGAAAAGATTGTAAGAAGCTCAAACGTCAACACCACAGGAACAATCCTTCAAAAGATTGTACAATTACTCGCCAACGTAGACGATATTGACGTAATGGGAAGAAATAAGCGTGATGTCATAAGTGCTTTTGCGAGTATTAAAACAGAAGCGGCAAAAATGGGTTTGATGGTTAATGAGGGCAAAACGAAGTATATGCTGTCATCAAACAAGGACACAAAACATCGACGAATTGGACAAAACGTCACAATAGACAGACATAACTTCGAGGTAGTACAGAACTTCGTCTACCTAGGATCCGCTGTAGACACGGACAACAACATCAGTGCGGAGATCAAACGGAGAATAACTCTTGCCAATGTTTGCTTCTTTGGGTTAAGAAGGCAATTGAGAAACAAAACCCTCTCCAGAAAACCAAGGTAACCTTGTATAAGATCTTAATCATCCCAGTCCTGCTGTACGGCGCGGAAGCATGGACCTTATCGAAAGCGGATGAAGAAACCCTTGGTCGTTTCGAAAGAAAAATTCTCTGAATGGTCTTTGGTTCCGTACGCGAAGACAATGTGTGGAGAAGAAGATACAGCAACGAGCTGTATGAACTGTACCGCGACATGGGCATAGCCAGAAGAGTACGCATCGCGAGGCTATAATGGTAGGGCCATGTAGAGCGGATAAACCCAAACGCTCTGGCTCGACGGGCTTTCGGAAGCACATCGCCAGGAAATCGCGGAAGGGGAAGACTTCGTCCTTGGTGGCGCAATCAAGTGGAAGAAGACCTCAACCGACTTGGAGTGCAAAACTGGAGAGAGCTCGCCTGAAATCGATGTCGTTATAGAAGTATGTTGGTTGAGGCCCAGGTTCACAACGAACTGTAATGCCCACCTGCCACCTAAGTAAGTTAGTAAGTCGGCGGCTTAAACAAAAACTTTTTTTCGAAGAATTCAACAAATCTCTCGCCTTTTGGGTTTTTGCCGTTGCGTTGATCATGTTGATGTTTTTGAAGGTACTCGACTGCCGCATCAATCTCGCTGTTCTGCATGATTTTGTTGTTTGGTGGTAGCGCGCAGCGTTAGGCAATCATCGACATTTCTCTGAAGCTTCTCTTTAACTTTGAGGAGCTAATAAAGTATTTTGGTGGCAGTACTGCGGTGAAAATTTTTTTTCAATCAACGCCAATTGAGATTTGTAATGGATCGTGGTTTCCCTGCAGAAAAAGTTTTCCAGGCGATGTACACTTACCTTGTTGGAAGTCGCTATGTAGGAGTATAGAGATGATGGTATCCTTGGGAATGTGGGCTTTGTCAGGAATAAGACTTCGAGAATGTACTCTCGCTGTTGTCGTCTAATCGAAAGGCAATAACTTTTCCTTCGGTACTGCAGGTGCTGCTAGTGCAGAGGGCGTCGAAATCGCCTAAAAGTACGCCCTTTCGGATTTCGGTGATGAGGGTGTTGAGAGCTCGAAGATCACTGTTGATGTCGATGCTGTTAAATGAGTACTCCACATAGACGCTAGCTACTCAAAGTTGTACGATGATAGCCGCTTTCCGTCACAAATCTACTAATCAGCATGGATTTTCATTGTCCTTCATTTACCCTAACTTGTCGGCAAACTTTTCTTCCTACTTAAAAACAAACACTCTCCACAAGTCATTTTGTCTCTTAATGAGCGCTAAGAGCGAGTACTCACAAAAAAAGCTCAATCAACTACACACCAACCGATTAAATGGCCTCATTCTCCTGCTCGGATCCGAAACGCAATAAATTAAATCGAGATGGGAATCTCAAGATTGAATATCGTTTTTGCTGTAGTTATAAGTCTCCAACTAGTTGTTCTACCCGGCACAACGCACAAGCAATGCCTGCCATCTCTATATTGGCCAATGTTAAAAACTCAACCATCAAGTCTGATTGCGTGCTATGCCTGTTCGTTTCGAACTTCAAAGTTGTGTGTGCACCCAATGTGTCTTGATGTCCGCTAGCTAGATAACATGAAAGACTTTTTGAAAAGTGGAAGCAGCTGAGGAAAAAAGTGGCAGAATTGTGTGTGGAAATTTATGCACCTCCAGCAATGTGGTCATCTCTGACTGTGTTTGTTTGCTGTTTTTTGTGTTTTTTTTTTTTTTTTTATCGCTGTTGCGCTATTCAACTTCAAGTCCGGATTGCATCGTCTAGCCATAGAAAGCGAATAGGAATCCTAGTTATCTGTTTCTTGAAAGCGCACACCTTTCTGGTGTGTGATGCGAAGAATTCCAATCCGTAATCATATTTAGTTGCGTTTTAAAAGAATTTTATTGTCATGCCTATTCTACAGGGTCAGTATAGTTAGAGATCATACCAAATTGGGTTTTGTTGAAAGGAGATTGATTGACTCTTCAGACGGTAAATACTGGAGAAGGCTAATCACAAGTGGTAGTCCCAATCAGAGAGGAAACACCTGGTGTAATTCAATTTTTTTTATTTCGCGCAGATAGATATTGGACAGAAATGGGAGTGAGAAGTTGATTTGGTTGCCCCAGAGGAAAGGAGCTATGGTTATTTTCAATTAATGGATTAGTAATTGATTCCAATTGATGGTGTTTGCAGAAAGCCACGAAGTCACGAGACTATTGCACCTGGGAGGCATATTGTTAAATGTATGATGTGCGTCCTGTCTTACAACTACGATGGTAAAAATGAGAAGCTGAGCACGAGTAGAAGAGAAGAGACCCACAGCTAGCATTTGGACTGCTTAACAATTGAAATTTGAGCTTAACAGAAGAAGAAGAAGTAGTTAACATTGTTCAAAATGGAAAACACGAACCAGGAAGTCAATAAAGACCATGTCTAGAAACTGTCATATCAACCGCTGACGCAGAAAACTTGATTTTGGAAGTAGTGGGAGTCGAAACACATCAGACTGTGCTCGACGTACGGAAATATTACTTCGATAGGTTTCCTATTTTGAAGGGTTCACATCACTCAGAGTGCCGACTGGCCCAAAAAAATTGTTCAAGCCTACATACCATTCACACAGAGTTGATCTTTAAATAGGAGCCGACTGAAACTTCTTCTTCTTCACTCAGGTTAAGTTACCAGCAAACAGGTAACTGGACTGGGAGTAACAAGCCGAACTTTAGAAAAGAAGACAATCTTCGCTTCCTCTCTACGTTAAACCAATAAACATCTTTTTCGTTTTAGATCCCTGTATTGTGACGATACGTCACACTTTTTTCTGCCACCGCCGAACCACCTTCAACTCACCCTACGAATTGCACCATCTACTCACATCGACACGAGAAGTACCATGGGCACCAGGAAATAACATACGCAGCCATTTAAAATCGTACACATCAACGCAACTAACACCGAAGGCCAACCGTATGCGCAGACACACTATACTCGGTTGGTACACATCATGACTTTGGCTCCATACAAAAATAAATTCAACCAAGCAGCGGCAGGTAAGCTGCCATCGACCGTTGAATTTATTTTTCTCATGTACGGTATGTAAGCATAAGAGGTGAGCGTGTACATGGGTGTTGTAATGTAAATATTTCACTCATCCAGTACACCTCACACTTGCTCCTAACTTATAAAATAAAAAACTTGTAAGTATAAGTGAAATTTGTGGGAAAATTGAGAGAAGAATTACTAGCAAGTGATTAGCTGTGGGAATACCTCTCTGATCAATGACCGTTCTCTTCTCCGCTTCCGCTTCGAACCTTGAATTACCCGGACGTGCTCCCAGTGGGCCCCTCGGTCAATTCCTAAAGACCTCATTGAATTACCCGGACGGTGCTCCCAGAGGGCCCTCCGGTAAATTCCCGAATATTTCAATTGAATTACCCGGACGGTGCTCCCAGAGGGCCCCCTAGGTCAATTCACCATCTGTGGCTCTGCGATAGCCACTCCTCCCCCTGTTGTTTCGAGAAGCGTTGCGCCATATTCTGGGCAACGTTCCTAAATATAATCACTTACTTCTTTACAAGAGCGCATCAAGTATAAGGCCCGCAATAACAGAGCCAGCCGAATCCCCGTGCCGCCCGAAGACGATAAAACTAACCTTTAGCTTTCCAAAACGAAGAGGAAGTGGCGATTGCATTCAACGCCCCGACCGTACCAGACCAGCTAGCCTGCCTGTGTTCCATTCGCTTGGCGATTATTTAAACTGAGTTGTAACATACCTTCGCACTAATTGTAAAGACTTGTCTCTTGTTTATCTCGTTAAATAATAAAGATTATTGTAATTCGCATTTGCCGTGTCTCGCCTCGTTATTTCCAGAAGTTGGACTGTAGCTGCCCAAGTTTTCGAGCTTCCTTGGGAAAAACCTTGGACCCGCTGAGTTCTGCTTCAGCTGGAAATAAAGAAGCCTCAAAGTTTCATATGACCTTTGGTTGGCTTCACTAAATGCCCTAGGTACTTTAACTACCAAGGTCGGGGGCTTGGCATCATAAAAACTACTTACAACAACACATTTTCTTTGGCTTGCAAGAAATAGCCATGCAATCTCTGGTATCAGATCAACTACCAAATCTAAATAAACTTCAGTTTATTATTTCAGCTTAGGCCAATAAAGAAAAAATTCATTGTAAAACAAATCAGCTTGCATTACCAGACAAAAACCGATCTTCAGTTCATCTTATGAAGTCTCATTCAATCAGATATGCAATGTTCATATTGAAGCAAGACATAAGTAGGGCCTTAATGGTCGATATAGCTACTCTGCAACAGTAGGTATACGACCAACAAACCGCAACAAAAACTTACAGCACTAGCTATACGGATAGTCTCATTAGGTTTGCGAGCAGATCTGCTATCCCGGCAGCATTTAGCCATGCAGTTTGCTACTGATGTTCGATACCATGAATACTGGACTACACTTAAAGAAAAAAAACAAAAACCTAATAAAATGGAAGCTGGACCAAACCCCCATCAAGTCACATGCAATGTGTCTTGGATATGATTGCAAGACAGACTTTTGCTTATAAAGTTTCTCTAAGGCCAACACACACCGATGATCGATGATGATCCAAATGTCATGCATTACAATTATTCGATTGGCTTGGCAATTCGAACGTTGCTGTTCCCAACCATAAGGAGACTCAATGAAGAGCTCTACACTGCTATGCTGCTCCAATGGACACTGGGTGATTCCACAGCACGAATAGGTGATAGTGATCAGCATTGCATGGGGAATAGTTGGGTGTATTTCTTTTTTGTCTCTCCTTATAGACAGCTTTGGAGTTCGGGAGTTGTCAAGGAGATATGATGATCTTGAACTGCAGCGTGATTTGTAAGGTCATCTCGTCGTCGAAGTCACCGGCCACAGTAAGTCGTGTTGTTCGTCTTATTTTTGTCGATTTTGGTTATTGTTATTCATTGGTGCATGTCTGGAGTTTGTGTTTATCTGATTTGGTGTTGAATCCGGACAAGCTAAAGAAAAAGTGCATTTTGTTGGGTAAGTTCTTGGAATTTTCGTTTATGGATAAGCGAAACAAATAAAAGAGAATCAGTTAATGTTGCAAAAAAATAAACTGAAATGATTGTAAAGGTATACCCAAAAAAAAAACACCAGTCAGTAGGGGTGACGTGGGAGTGCAGGGGAAAGGGCAACAGAATACATTTTGAACCAGTTATTCAAATCAGGGTAAGACTAGTGATTTGAGAAACGATTTAAAAAATGTTTAGGTTACTCGCATTTGTTGGCATGGATGTCCGAATGGTTATTTCCTAATTTAAAGGGTCTCAATGCCCATGACTCAATAGTAATTCCCACAAGGATGTCTGATGTTGGGTGGACTTTTATCTAAGGGCTTAAATTAACCTTTTATTTCAGTTTTCCAGAAAATAAAAGCTTTTTGTGAAGAACACCCTTCAGATAAGTTCTGCTAATGATTCCTGTAAGCTTTTCAAGTAAGTCTGAGCGTTAATATGACAACGATTTAAACCATTAACATTAAAAAAATCTTTAAACATATCTTATAATCGTAGCTGCCATAGTCTTAACCAGAATTTTAACTTAATTCTAATTTAACTTTTTTCTAATTTTAATACAAGCTAATTATTAATCTTACTTAAAAACTAAGAAATTAATAGCTAACGTCAATGAGGAGTATGATTTAAAAGATAGAGTTTTAGGCAAGGGGTGTTCGGTGTTGAGGTTGAAGTCAAAACAGTTTAAACTCGAATTAATATTACTCAGCATTCGGGAGAAAGCCATTTGACTTTCGATGAGGGGGTAGGTAAAAGAGGTGAGGATTTCGTAAATTGCGAGGATTAGTGTAAAGGAAGATAGAGTTGTAAAGGGTTTTGCAGTCAACGGTTCCAGAAAAGACACGGTTAATGAAGAGAATGTCGAAAATTTCTCTACGATCTTTCAAAGTGTTCATGCTGAGAAGCTAGATGCGATCTTAAGGTAAGGAGGGAGAATCAAGGGATTATTCCAAGGAAGACCTCTAAGAGCAAATCGAAAAAAACGGCGCTGAATACTTTCAATTCTAAAAATGTGAACTATATGTTGGAATGCGACCAGACTTTGCAGGCGTATTCAAGGAGAGGGCGAACAAAGGTTATTTACCAGAGATCGGGTTACGTTAGGGTCGGAGAATTCTTTTGACCATCACTTAATGAAACCAAGTGCTGAACTGGCTTTCATAATAATATCATCAATATGTGAGATGAAATTGAGTCCTTGGTCGCAAATGATTCCGAGATTGCGAATCTTCTCAACTGGTGAAATGGTTTGATTGTGAAGAAAATAGCAACGGAATAGAGATTTGATGAGCTTACGAGAGAAAGTAATAGACTGACACTTGGATGTGTTTAATTCCAAGCAGTTTTTAGAGCACCATAGACAGAAAAGCTGTCGAGATCGTGTTAAAAATGAATAGAATCGGTAGGTGAACAAATGATTTTCTAAAATTTCGTATCATCTGCGTATAGTGAAATAGGGGAATGGTAAATAATCAAATCAAGATCGTTAATTGTAAGAATGAAAAAATCCATTTCAATAAAATGGGTTCGAAGCCGAGGGTGGATAGTTTAAAAAGAATACTAGTTTATGGGAAATTTTGTCAAGCGCTTTACTGAAATCCGTTGAAATAACATCGATTTCTTTTCCTTTTTCCAAGGCAGAAAGGGTGAATGAGACGATTTCGATAAGATTAGTGGTTGTTGATCTGCCTTTGAAAAATCCATGTTGTCGAGTGGATATGATAGATTTGCAATGAAAACTCAAAATTTCATACAAAATACTTTTGAAGATTTTGGGTATTACGAAAGTTTTGATACCGGGAGGTAATTTTCAACATCGCATTTTTGGCCTTTGTTGTGGATAAGGGTTATAAAAGACGTTTTCCATACTTGAGAAAATACTCCTTCATAAAGGGATAATGTGAAAATTTTTGAAAGGGGCAGAGAAAGTGAAGACGAACATTTCTTTAGGAGTATGGCAGGGATATGATCAGGACCAGGTATGAACTCATCACTAAATTCATTTAGCTTTTTCTCAATAAGAGATGGTTCAATAGTGCGAGGAAGAAATGGACCAACCGAGAATTTTGGCAAATAGGTACTCAGAATAAGTATCGTCATTAACAAAAGAATCGTTGGCTAAAGATTGTGTGAAAAGGGAGGTTTCGTTGTTGAAAGTTAAGGAGGATGGGTACCCATCAGATTTCCTTTTGTAGATGATAAATTTATAAAAGGACTTAGCGTCATTGAATAGGTTGAATTTCGCCTAAATAGCGTTCATAAAGGGTGTTGTATAGTTAACAAAACTCTAGGTAATTCGAATTTTCTGTTGGAGAGCGAGAGCGAAGGAAAATTGCCCACAAGTTGTTTCAAGTGCGGAGCCTATGATCAAACCAAGGAGGGGATGTAGGGGAAGTCTTAAGTCTAGAAAAAGGAGCATAAAGGGATATGTGCATAAATAGTTCTTTATAAAATAAAGTATAGTGGCATCTTTTACAGTAAGATTTTCGTAATTGAAGGAAAGATTATTCAGATATTAATTGATATGGTTGAAGTTAGCTTTATGGAAATCATACGAATATACAACTGTTGAAGGCGCAGACATTATTGGGGACTCGTGAAAAAATAAGAGAAGGAGAGGAGGATGGAGGTTATCAATGTTTGATAGTAAAAGAGGACAAAGTGACACTGAAGAGTCTATGGGATTTGTTGTAAAGATGAGGTCTATTTGTCTATTCATATAATTTGAAATACTACTAACTTGAAATAAGCTAGAATCAGCTAGTCGATCAACGAATAAACATTCTTCAGCAGAAGTAGGGTTTGAAACAGTGTAAAATGATTGGCTTTCAGACTAATTCCATTTTAAGAGATTGAGAAATCCAGTTGTCAGGCGCTTCCCAATTATTTTTGAAAAACTGTTCACTTATTGAGTAGATAATTATTGCATATGCGGCCTGATCTTTGAGTAAGATTTCACCATTGTGCAGAATAAGTGTATACGAATTGGTCGCTTTAAGTTCTGAGATGACGATAGCGGCTGGCTTCAAAGAACACTATGCTTCCGGTCTAGTTCTTCAAAAGGGAACAAGCGCTCCAAAGTTTATTTATTATTTCCGTTTTCCCACACATAAACACATCAGCCACTTGATCAAGAAAATTGTCTCAATAGTCAAACAATCAATGCTTTCAGCTTTCGACGGTAAAAGTACCCAAAATAAAAGAAGGAAAATAATAAAAGACAGAGCTGTGTAATCGCACATAAAACTTCTGCCTGCTGCATGGTAATCTACATGCAAATCTTTTCAACACCATTTATCTCCATAAGCCCAATTTCTTCGACAAAATGAACTCCTTCCTTCCTTGGAAACGTGTGTATTTGTGTGGATTTTACAGCCCAATTTCCAATGCCTTGTATATACGTATATGTTCGCCAAAGCAGTTACCCCATTCATTATACCCCCGACAACTTGCATTATCCCTCAACACTCTTTAGTGAAGCTAATTCAACCTAAAAAGTCCCTTTTCATATGCACAAAAAAGAAAAAGAAGTAAAAAAAAAAACATGAAGGGAAAATGCAACAGAGAGGCACTAGAGAAGGAGCAAAAGTCCAACACCATAGCTTCAACACAATATCCTTTTGTTCATCTCAAAGGAGCCACCACATACTACTCAGTCTATTGCTCCTTGTGCGACAACCGCATAGATAGATCCTTTTTACCATATTACATACATTTGGCGTATAGAAGTGCAAGATAGAACGAAGAGAAAGGATGAAATGACACAAATGTGGTTGTATGAACTTGCTCATGAATGCTTTTTTTTATAATAAGAAGTTGTTTCTTTTTCTAGTATTTCCCAAACTATTGTATCTTAAAAAAACGACAAATGAAATATCATTTCATGCAGTGCTAGATCAAGATTACTTCTTGATGCCCTAAGCATCCTATCCTATGCACTAATTAACAGCAAATGCTTTGATTTGCCTTCTCAATAGATGCGTTAGCAGGGCCCATACTATAGCACAACTTGGAATAAACACATCATACATCAAAAAGAGAATTGCGAAGGCCAAAAGTACTGAAAAAGTGAGCACCAAGCTTAAAGAAAAAGGGTCGAATCGTACAACTCCAATAAGAAAAGTCGTACTAATTGACTAGTAGGGTTCTACGAACAGGCATGATATCACATATGACCCACTTCTGGAAAATCCAGAAATGTTACAAAGCAGCTGTTGGAAAGTAATTCTTGAGTAAGTGACACTTCTTGACAAGCCATAGTGTTTTCTCAGCTACCACCTTAAAAGGTACTGGTACAGTCCAACTAAAAGCAGTTGTCTTTGTCGTGAAGAAGAGGAACTCCGAAAAATTTTCGAAAACGGTTCGCTAGTCCTTCTGGCACCAGAATCATCGCACAAGTTCGGGCATGGTCTTATCTTTGACTGAGATCATGAAGTGATTGACTTCATGTCTAAATTTGCATGCGAAATTCCAAAGATCTTCAAGTATAGAAAGCTAGAAGTGCTTTGTTAGGCGAACATACGTGTATTTTTCTAACTATTAGCATATGCTATCCTAATAGTTTTAAGCTTCGTTACAAAGAATGGCTGTATAGGATGAACTATTTGTGTCTGCAGCGACAGCCAAACTGCGATTAAGACTCTGCCAAGCCCGGCAAAACCGCTGTGAATGCGGTCGTAACACTAAATTCCTCGAGTCTTCTTTGGGTTCCAAGTTATCATGGCATAGCTGAAAAAGTCATCGCCTATGAACAAGGCAAATGTCTTAGTCAAAAATTTCTTAATTTCAACATGCTCTCGAGCTGTCATCTTGGGTTGTGTAATGTGTAACCCCACCGCAACTACGTCATTTGAGGAGATAAAAAACAAATTGTGTGACTCGTGTTGGTTTTTTTCAAAACGAAGCTAAATCCTGATGAAAAATTTGAGTCCAAAAAAGTGGCATCAGTTCAATTTCTGATATCGCTTTCGCCTGGGAGAAGCGAGAGGGACTACTGGTCCAAGTCTAGTGTTTTCTTATACCACTAAACTAGATGGCGCTATCAAAAGCGTACTCGTAAACCTATTGGAACTAATTTGAGCAAAACCGTAAGGCTTGCAACTGAAATGACTACCACAAACTGGTCTAGATTGACCGATAGAAGTCGCAGTAATCTTTTTCATCATAAGGGATTGAGTGATTTAGTTCTAAACGAAAAAACGCGAGCCATATGATATCTTTTTTCATATCAATTTACTCAAAAAGGTCATGTTATACGAACAAACACGAACTACACGATTCTTTCTCAAGCCTGAAATCAGTCGTGTAAGTTCGTATTGAGTTCATATAAGCGTGCTCGTATTTTCAATAAACTTCACTTCACTTCAGAAGGGCTCACTTTTCTTATTTCTCCAAGCCAAATCAATCTTCAAGGCTGCGATTACCACTCTTGTATTAACAACTACAGTCTTCAGCAGCAGAGAGTTAGCTGACGAAATATATTGCAAACTTTGGTTGAAGTCCTGATTTTTGAAGAAATACTCAAACCATATTTATAGCAGAAGGATAGAAATCTGCATGGCGTCAATATCCCTGGCAAGAGTAATTTGGCGTCCGCACTATTGTTATTCTCCGTCTCTATAGCGAATCCCTTGCATACCCGAAGTTAGAACTGCTTATTGCGTCGTTTTGTCCGCTCTCAATTCTAATATACGTAGTATGTATAAGGTTGATAAATACTTCTTCGTCATGGGAAGACTGACGTCAACTGCTAAGATACATACATAAATTTGACGACGTGTGTAGATTTGTATTATTGGAAATTCGCTATTTACTTACTTACTAAGGTGGGCGTTACAGTTCGGGGTAAACCTGGGCCTCAACCAAAATCCTTCCATAACGACTTCGATTTCGGGCGAAATCTCTCCAGTTTCGCACACCATGTCGGTTGTGGTCTTCTTCAGCTTTATCGCCCCACCTACGACGAGGTCTTCCCCTTCCGCGATTTCCCTGCAATGTGCTTCCGAAAACCCGTCGAGCCGGAGCGTTTGGGTTCATCCGCTCTACATGGCCCAACTATCGTAGCCTCGCGATGCCTCATTATTGTATCTTCATCTCCACACATTGTCTTCACATACGGGACCAAAGATCATTCGGAGAATTTTTCTTTCGAAACGACCAAGAGCTTCCTCATCCGCTTTCGATAAAGTCCATGCTTCCGCGCCGTAAAGCAGGACTGGGGTGATCAAGGTCTTATACAAGGTTACCATGATTTCTCTGGAGAAGGTTTTGTTTCTCAATTGCCGTCTTAATCCAAAGAAGCAACGGTTGGAAAGAGTTATTCTCCGTTCGATCTCCGCACTGATGTTGTTTTCCGTGTCTACAGAGGATTATAGGTAGACGAAGTCCTGTACTACCTCGAAGTTATATCTGTCTATTGTGACTTTTTGTCCAATTCGTCGATGTTCTGTGCCCCTGTTTGATGACAGCATATAATTCGTTGTGCCCTCATTAACCATTAAACCAATTTTGCACCTTTCAGCACCTATGATATCACGTTTTTTTTTTATTACGTCAATATCGTCTGCGTTAGTGAGTAATTGTATAGACTTTTGAAAGATTGTTTCTCTGGTGTTGACGTTTGAGTTTCTTGCAATCTGTTCAAGTATGATGTTGGAGAAATCGCATGACAGTTTTTCGCCTTGACTAAGGCCTTTTTCGACATCAAAGGTCTCGCTGAGTTCTCTACCGACCTTGACGGAGCAGCGTGAATTCTCCAAAGTCATCCTGTTTTTCCTGTAGTCGTACGAGTTTTGCAGTAACGCTGAAACTGGGCATGGCTCTGTACAGCTCGTCTCAGTAAATACTGTCATACGCGGCCTTGAAATCGATAAAGAGATCGTGAATATCGATATTATACTCTCGGGTTTTTTCCAAGATCTGCCGTAATGTGAAAATTTGTTCTATTGTGAACTGCTCTGGTCTAAAACCACATTGATAAGGACCTATCAAGTTGTTGACGTGGGGTTTAAGACGTTCACATATTACAGTAGACAAAATTTTATATGCGACGTTAAGGAGGCTTATTCCTCTATAATTGGCGCAATTGTGAGAGTCTCCCTTCTTTAGGATCGCTTTTTAAACCCAATTAAAATCATAAAACCAATACTAACCCTTCAAAGGAAAACTATAGCAAAAATTATGTCCAAAGAGTGCTCTAACACAGTTCTCCGTGGGTGCTAATGAAAACCGTGCATGCAAAAGAGGATGTGCAACCAAATAGAAACAACAATCCATCTAATCTCTCCGTTTGCCTGAGACCAATTTAAAATTGAAAGAGGGATAATGAAAAGCCGGCAGCAGGAGGGGCGGCAGGAGAGCCGACATAACGACAATGCATTCCAATGTAATTTCTACTTTTTTTTTCTTTGTAGCCTCCTGCTTGGAGGCAATTTGAGTTTTTACACTACTCGGGTGATGGTGGAGACACATTATAGGGATTTAGAAGATGCAAAAGGATAGTCTGCTTCTGGTATAAGAACCATAAGCCAAGTTGCCTGGTTGATATAAATAAAAAAAAGAAAACAACATGCAAAGAGGATATCACAAGAAAAGAAACTTCTTAAAGCCTTATTTCAGAAGAGAATGAATGTTTGTTTGTGTGTTGGAAACGATTTATGGATCCTTTCCTAGGAAGGATACTTTTGTTCGACAAAAGCCGCCCGTTTAATTGCATTTGCGATTATATTTCATGGGGATTAAACGTTGGGTATGGCTGAGAGACGAATGGGCTAGTCCCATGGATTGTGCAATGAAATGGAAAAGAAGATTCTCTTTTGTATGTATGCATAAGTATATATTATGGATGAAGCGTAAACTAGGTTAGTAGCTACAAGGACATTATAGAGCCAGTCAACAATAGTAGCATGGATAAAACTGTATTCTAATTGAAAATCAGAAGGGTACGTACCGTTGCTCTCACCTACATTAAGTATGTACGTATTGCTCTGTCACACTTCAATTTGGATGGTGGTGAAAGGAGAGCGTTGAATTTTTCAAAAAAAGTGCTGCGACATGACCAAAAATTCCTGGCGTCCTCATCTGTGTTCGTCGACATAGGAGCTTAAACGCAAAGTTTGTGTATAACTAAGTGAGTTCTGTGCAGAGGAAAATAAAGGTTGTGAAATTGGAACACTGCTCTACTTTAATGGTAGCCGGTGGACTTGGAAACAGCTTTTAGGGACACAATGTTACTCAAACAATTGTTCTTGTAAGGTACGTAAACACAGTCGCTGCGGTTTGTCGGTTATCGTTTGCGTGCATTTTTCAAAACTTAATCAAGACGTTTAGATTAGTCAGGTAAGGCATGTTTTTATTATGAATGCTTTGAATGCAGAAGGCAGTTGGTTTAGGCTTGGGCCGTCTTATCTTTATTGAAGAGCCCTGGCTACCTGCCTGAATGTAATAAAATAAATAAATGTCGCGTAAATAAATGTCCGTGATCTTTTTTGATAAAAAATACCCCTCGACCAAAGAGGAAGACTCCAGAAGTAAGTGGTAAGTGGTATGTGGTAAGTGGTAAGTGGTATGTGGTAAGTGGTAAGTGGTAAGTGGTAAGTGGTAAGTGGTAAGTGGTAAGTGGTAAGTGGTAAGTGGTAAGTGGTAAGTGGTAAGTGGTAAGTGGTAAGTGGTAAGTGGTAAGTGGTAAGTGGTAAGTGGTAAGTGGTAAGTGGTAAGTGGTAAGTGGTAAGTGGTAAGTGGTAAGTGGTAAGTGGTAAGTGGTAAGTGGTAAGTGGTAAGTGGTAAGTGGTAAGTGGTAAGTGGTAAGTGGTAAGTGGTAAGTGGTAAGTGGTAAGTGGTAAGTGGTAAGTGGTAAGTGGTAAGTGGTAAGTGGTAAGTGGTAAGTGGTAAGTGGTAAGTGGTAAGTGGTAAGTGGTAAGTGGTAAGTGGTAAGTGGTAAGTGGTAAGTGGTAAGTGGTAAGTGGTAAGTGGTAAGTGGTAAGTGGTAAGTGGTAAGTGGTAAGTGGTAAGTGGTAAGTGGTAAGTGGTAAGTGGTAAGTGGTAAGTGGTAAGTGGTAAGTGGTAAGTGGTAAGTGGTAAGTGGTAAGTGGTAAGTGGTAAGTGGTAAGTGGTAAGTGGTAAGTGGTAAGTGGTAAGTGGTAAGTGGTAAGTGGTAAGTGGTAAGTGGTAAGTGGTAAGTGGTAAGTGGTAAGTGGTAAGTGGTAAGTGGTAAGTGGTAAGTGGTAAGTGGTAAGTGGTAAGTGGTAAGTGGTAAGTGGTAAGTGGTAAGTGGTAAGTGGTAAGTGGTAAGTGGTAAGTGGTAAGTGGTAAGTGGTAAGTGGTAAGTGGTAAGTGGTAAGTGGTAAGTGGTAAGTGGTAAGTGGTAAGTGGTAAGTGGTAAGTGGTAAGTGGTAAGTGGTAAGTGGTAAGTGGTAAGTGGTAAGTGGTAAGTGGTAAGTGGTAAGTGGTAAGTGGTAAGTGGTAAGTGGTAAGTGGTAAGTGGTAAGTGGTAAGTGGTAAGTGGTAAGTGGTAAGTGGTAAGTGGTAAGTTGTAAGTGGTAAGTGGTAAGTGGTAAGTGGTAAGTGGTAAGTGGTAAGTGGTAAGTGGTAAGTGGTAAGTGGTAAGTGGTAAGTGGTAAGTGGTAAGTGGTAAGTGGTAAGTGGTAATTGGTAAGTGGTAAGTGGTAAGTGGTAAGTGGTAAGTGGTAAGTGGTTAGGTGAGAAGTAAGGAAGGATTGGATTGGTGGCTAGGCAATTGGCATTTGAAAACATAACTGAAACATTGGAGGATATGGTTTAGTGGAAAGTTAAAGATGTCGCGCATTACGTCGAAAAAGTGTTCTCCAAGAGCTCACTCACTCCCTCACTCTCTTCGTATTGGCATCCTCCACAAAAGCCGGATGTGCTAGTTCCCATTCTCATCATGTTGGTAAGCAATGAGTTGGGACATTTATATGAGGATGCCAATCAAATCATAGAGCCTGGTTTCTAGAAAACTGGCAGGTTTCTAAAGATGAACACTTGTCTTAGGCAGTTTTTTGAACGTTTCGTTAACTTCTGTTTTTTTCTTGCTCTATTGGAATTTTTCGTTAACTGTTGCGTCACAGTGTCCTGGAACCCAATCTAGAGCAATATTGTTCATTGAGCTAGACAGTCTGAAATTAATCTGATAGCTTCCTAATACTTTGCATTTTGCGACAATGGATGAGAAAGTTTTCGTTGTCGTTGTCGAATACGAATACGAATACGAATACGAATACGAATACGAATACGAATACGAATACGAATACGAATACGAATACGAATACGAATACGAATACGAATACAAATACGAATACGAATACGAATACGAATACGAATACGAAAACGAATACGAATACGAATACGAATGCAAATACATATCGTTACACATTGCATTTTACACGTTAAACGTTACATTTTGCAAATTACATTTTACACGTTGTCGTTGTCGTTGTCGTTGTCGTTGTCGTTGTCGTTGTCGTTGTCGTTGTCGTTGTCGTTGTCGTTGTCGTTGTCGTTGTCGTTGTCGTTGTCGTTGTCGTTGTCGTTGTCGTTGTCGTTGTCGTTGTCGTTGTCGTTGTCGTTGTCGTTGTCGTTGTCGTTGTCGTTGTCGTTGTCGTTGTCGTTGTCGTTGTCGTTGTCGTTGTCGTTGTCGTTGTCGTTGTCGTTGTCGTTGTCGTTGTCGTTGTCGTTGTCGTTGTCGTTGTCGTTGTCGTTGTCGTTGTCGTTGTCGTTGTCGTTGTCGTTGTCGTTGTCGTTGTCGTTGTCGTTGTCGTTGTCGTTGTCGTTGTCGTTGTCGTTGTCGTTGTCGTTGTCGTTGTCGTTGTCGTTGTCGTTGTCGTTGTCGTTGTCGTTGTCGTTGTCGTTGTCGTTGTCGTTGTCGTTGTCGTTGTCGTTGTCGTTGTCGTTGTCGTTGTCGTTGTCGTTGTCGTTGTCGTTGTCGTTGTCGTTGTCGTTGTCGTTGTCGTTGTCGTTGTCGTTGTCGTTGTCATTGTCGTTGTCGTTGTCGTTGTCGTTGTCGTTGTCGTTGTCGTTGTCGTTGTCGTTGTCGTTGTCGTTGTCGTTGTCGTTGTCGTTGGCGTTGGCGTTGGCGTTGGCGTTGTCGTTGTCGTTGTCGTTGTCGTTGTCGTTGTCGTTGTCGTTGTCGTTGTCGTTGTCGTTGTCGTTGTCGTTGTCGTTGTCGTTGTCGTTGTCGTTGTCGTTGACGTTGACGTTGACGTTGACGTTGTCGTTGTCGTTGTCGTTGTCGTTGTCGTTGTCGTTGGCGTTGGCGTTGGCGTTGGCGTTGGCGTTGTCGTTGTCGTTGTCGTTGTCGTTGTCGTTGTCGTTGTCGTTGTCGTTGTCGTTGTCGTTGTCGTTGTCGTTGTCGTTGTCGTTGTCGTTGACGTTGACGTTGACGTTGTCGTTGTCGTTGTCGTTGTCGTTGTCGTTGTCGTTGTCGTTGTCGTTGTCGTTGTCGTTGTCGTTGTCGTTGTCGTTGTCGTTGTCGTTGTCGTTGTCGTTGTCGTTGTCGTTGTCGTTGTCGTTGTCGTTGTCGTTGTCGTTGTCGTTGTCGTTGTCGTTGTCGTTGTCGTTGTCGTTGTCGTTGTCGTTGTCGTTGTCGTTGTCGTTGTCGTTGTCGTTGTCGTTGTCGTTGTCGTTGTCGTTGTCGTTGTCGTTGTCGTTGTCGTTGTCGTTGTCGTTGTCGTTGTCGTTGTCGTTGTCGTTGTCGTTGTCGTTGTCGTTGTCGTTGTCGTTGTCGTTGTCGTTGTCGTTGTCGTTGTCGTTGTCGTTGTCGTTGTCGTTGTCGTTGTCGTTGTCGTTGTCGTTGTCGTTGTCGTTGTCGTTGTCGTTGTCGTTGTCGTTGTCGTTGTCGTTGTCGTTGTCGTTGTCGTTGTCGTTGTCGTTGTCGTTGTCGTTGTCGTTGTCGTTGTCGTTGTCGTTGTCGTTGTCGTTGTCGTTGTCGTTGTCGTTGTCGTTGTCGTTGTCGTTGTCGTTGTCGTTGTCGTTGTCGTTGTCGTTGTCGTTGTCGTTGTCGTTGTCGTTGTCGTTGTCGTTGTCGTTGTCGTTGTCGTTGTCGTTGTCGTTGTCGTTGTCGTTGTCGTTGTCGTTGTCGTTGTCGTTGTCGTTGTCGTTGTCGTTGTCGTTGTCGTTGTCGTTGTCGTTGTCGTTGTCGTTGTCGTTGTCGTTGTCGTTGTCGTTGTCGTTGTCGTTGTCGTTGTCGTTGTCGTTATCGTCATCGTTATCGTTATCGTTATCGTTATTGTTATCGTTTTCGTTATCGTTATCGTTATTCTTATCGTTATCGTTGTCGTTGTCGTTGTCGTTGTCGTTGTCGTTGTCGTTGTCGTTGTCGTTGTCGTTGTCGTTGTCGTTGTCGTTGTCGTTGTCGTTGTCGTTGTCGTTGTCGTTGTCGTTGTCGTTGTCGTTGTCGTTGTCGTTGTCGTTGTCGTTGTCGTTGTCGTTGTCGTTGTCGTTGTCGTTGTCGTTGTCGTTGTCGTTGTCGTTGTCGTTGTCGTTGTCGTTGTCGTTGTCGTTGTCGTTGTCGTTGTCGTTGTCGTTGTCGTTGTCGTTGTCGTTGTCGTTGTCGTTGTCGTTGTCGTTGTCGTTGTCGTTGTCGTTGTCGTTGTCGTTGTCGTTGTCGTTGTCGTTGTCGTTGTCGTTGTCGTTGTCGTTGTCGTTGTCGTTGTCGTTGTCGTTGTCGTTGTCGTTGTCGTTGTCGTTGTCGTTGTCGTTGTCGTTGTCGTTGTCGTTGTCGTTGTCGTTGTCGTTGTCGTTGTCGTTGTCGTTGTCGTTGTCGTTGTCGTTGTCGTTGTCGTTGTCGTTGTCGTTGTCGTTGTCGTTGTCGTTGTCGTTGTCGTTGTCGTTGTCGTTGTCGTTGTCGTTGTCGTTGTCGTTGTCGTTGTCGTTGTCGTTGTCGTTGTCGTTGTCGTTGTCGTTGTCGTTGTCGTTGTCGTTGTCGTTGTCGTTGTCGTTGTCGTTGTCGTTGTCGTTGTCGTTGTCGTTGTCGTTGTCGTTGTCGTTGTCGTTGTCGTTGTCGTTGTCGTTGTCGTTGTCGTTGTCGTTGTCGTTGTCGTTGTCGTTGTCGTTGTCGTTGTCGTTGTCGTTGTCGTTGTCGTTGTCGTTGTCGTTGTCGTTGTCGTTGTCGTTGTCGTTGTCGTTGTCGTTGTCGTTGTCGTTGTCGTTGTCGTTGTCGTTGTCGTTGTCGTTGTCGTTGTCGTTGTCGTTGTCGTTGTCGTTGTCGTTGTCGTTGTCGTTGTCGTTGTCGTTGTCGTTGTCGTTGTCGTTGTCGTTGTCGTTGTCGTTGTCGTTGTCGTTGTCGTTGTCGTTGTCGTTGTCGTTGTCGTTGTCGTTGTCGTTGTCGTTGTCGTTGTCGTTGTCGTTGTCGTTGTCGTTGTCGTTGTCGTTGTCGTTGTCGTTGTCGTTGTCGTTGTCGTTGTCGTTGTCGTTGTCGTTGTCGTTGTCGTTGTCGTTGTCGTTGTCGTTGTCGTTGTCGTTGTCGTTGTCGTTGTCGTTGTCGTTGTCGTTGTCGTTGTCGTTGTCGTTGTCGTTGTCGTTGTCGTTGTCGTTGTCGTTGTCGTTGTCGTTGTCGTTGTCGTTGTCGTTGTCGTTGTCGTTGTCGTTGTCGTTGTCGTTGTCGTTGTCGTTGTCGTTGTCGTTGTCGTTGTCGTTGTCGTTGTCGTTGTCGTTGTCGTTGTCGTTGTCGTTGTCGTTGTCGTTGTCGTTGTCGTTGTCGTTGTCGTTGTCGTTGTCGTTGTCGTTGTCGTTGTCGTTGTCGTTGTCGTTGTCGTTGTCGTTGTCGTTGTCGTTGTCGTTGTCGTTGTCGTTGTCGTTGTCGTTGTCGTTGTCGTTGTCGTTGTCGTTGTCGTTGTCGTTGTCGTTGTCGTTGTCGTTGTCGTCGTTGTTGTCGTTGTTGTCGTTGTTGTCGTTGTTGTCGTTGTTGTCGTTGTTGTCGTTGTTGTCGTTGTTGTCGTTGTTGTCGTTGTCGTTGTCGTTGTCGTTGTCGTTGTCGTTGTCGTTGTCGTTGTCGTTGTCGTTGTCGTTGTCGTTGTCGTTGTCGTTGTCGTTGTCGTTGTCGTTGTCGTTGTCGTTGTCGTTGTCGTTGTCGTTGTCGTTGTCGTTGTCGTTGTCGTTGTCGTTGTCGTTGTCGTTGTCGTTGTCGTTGTCGTTGTCGTTGTCGTTGTCGTTGTCGTTGTCGTTGTCGTTGTCGTTGTCGTTGTCGTTGTCGTTGTCGTTGTCGTTGTCGTTGTCGTTGTCGTTGTCGTTGTCGTTGTCGTTGTCGTTGTCGTTGTCGTTGTCGTTGTCGTTGTCGTTGTCGTTGTCGTTGTCGTTGTCGTTGTCGTTGTCGTTGTCGTTGTCGTTGTCGTTGTCGTTGTCGTTGTCGTTGTCGTTGTCGTTGTCGTTGTCGTTGTCGTTGTCGTTGTCGTTGTCGTTGTCGTTGTCGTTGTCGTTGTCGTTGTCGTTGTCGTTGTCGTTGTCGTTGTCGTTGTCGTTGTCGTTGTCGTTGTCGTTGTCGTTGTCGTTGTCGTTGTCGTTGTCGTTGTCGTTGTCGTTGTCGTTGTCGTTGTCGTTGTCGTTGTCGTTGTCGTTGTCGTTGTCGTTGTCGTTGTCGTTGTCGTTGTCGTTGTCGTTGTCGTTGTCGTTGTCGTTGTCGTTGTCGTTGTCGTTGTCGTTGTCGTTGTCGTTGTCGTTGTCGTTGTCGTTGTCGTTGTCGTTGTCGTTGTCGTTGTCGTTGTCGTTGTCGTTGTCGTTGTCGTTGTCGTTGTCGTTGTCGTTGTCGTTGTCGTTGTCGTTGTCGTTGTCGTTGTCGTTGTCGTTGTCGTTGTCGTTGTCGTTGTCGTTGTCGTTGTCGTTGTCGTTGTCGTTGTCGTTGTCGTTGTCGTTGTCGTTGTCGTTGTCGTTGTCGTTGTCGTTGTCGTTGTCGTTGTCGTTGTCGTTGTCGTTGTCGTTGTCGTTGTCGTTGTCGTTGTCGTTGTCGTTGTCGTTGTCGTTGTCGTTGTCGTTGTCGTTGTCGTTGTCGTTGTCGTTGTCGTTGTCGTTGTCGTTGTCGTTGTCGTTGTCGTTGTCGTTGTCGTTGTCGTTGTCGTTGTCGTTGTCGTTGTCGTTGTCGTTGTCGTTGTCGTTGTCGTTGTCGTTGTCGTTGTCGTTGTCGTTGTCGTTGTCGTTGTCGTTGTCGTTGTCGTTGTCGTTGTCGTTGTCGTTGTCGTTGTCGTTGTCGTTGTCGTTGTCGTTGTCGTTGTCGTTGTCGTTGTCGTTGTCGTTGTCGTTGTCGTTGTCGTTGTCGTTGTCGTTGTCGTTGTCGTTGTCGTTGTCGTTGTCGTTGTCGTTGTCGTTGTCGTTGTCGTTGTCGTTGTCGTTGTCGTTGTCGTTGTCGTTGTCGTTGTCGTTGTCGTTGTCGTTGTCGTTGTCGTTGTCGTTGTCGTTGTCGTTGTCGTTGTCGTTGTCGTTGTCGTTGTCGTTGTCGTTGTCGTTGTCGTTGTCGTTGTCGTTGTCGTTGTCGTTGTCGTTGTCGTTGTCGTTGTCGTTGTCGTTGTCGTTGTCGTTGTCGTTGTCGTTGTCGTTGTCGTTGTCGTTGTCGTTGTCGTTGTCGTTGTCGTTGTCGTTGTCGTTGTCGTTGTCGTTGTCGTTGTCGTTGTCGTTGTCGTTGTCGTTGTCGTTGTCGTTGTCGTTGTCGTTGTCGTTGTCGTTGTCGTTGTCGTTGTCGTTGTCGTTGTCGTTGTCGTTGTCGTTGTCGTTGTCGTTGTCGTTGTCGTTGTCGTTGTCGTTGTCGTTGTCGTTGTCGTTGTCGTTGTCGTTGTCGTTGTCGTTGTCGTTGTCGTTGTCGTTGTCGTTGTCGTTGTCGTTGTCGTTGTCGTTGTCGTTGTCGTTGTCGTTGTCGTTGTCGTTGTCGTTGTCGTTGTCGTTGTCGTTGTCGTTGTCGTTGTCGTTGTCGTTGTCGTTGTCGTTGTCGTTGTCGTTGTCGTTGTCGTTGTCGTTGTCGTTGTCGTTGTCGTTGTCGTTGTCGTTGTCGTTGTCGTTGTCGTTGTCGTTGTCGTTGTCGTTGTCGTTGTCGTTGTCGTTGTCGTTGTCGTTGTCGTTGTCGTTGTCGTTGTCGTTGTCGTTGTCGTTGTCGTTGTCGTTGTCGTTGTCGTTGTCGTTGTCGTTGTCGTTGTCGTTGTCGTTGTCGTTGTCGTTGTCGTTGTCGTTGTCGTTGTCGTTGTCGTTGTCGTTGTCGTTGTCGTTGTCGTTGTCGTTGTCGTTGTCGTTGAGTTGAAAATTGAAATTGAAAAAGTTTCCTTACGTAAATAAAAACGGTACCCTTATATGTTTTTTGTACTTTCCTTCGTCCTTTTTTGAATGTGTACATTAAAAATTGCCAGTCAAAAACGATTGCTGCCTTTTTCAACCTTACACGATCAAAACTATTGGACCATGGTATGTGAAAAATATTCTGCAAATAACGAACCTGATTATGAAAACGCGCCCGCACACACCCACAAAATTAAAAGATAGTTTCAAATGCCTTGAACAAAAATCCCTCGTTTATTTCTTAATCACTCCTTTGATGCCCATAAAAATGTCACACAACTTAATTCTTATTATAAGTCACAATTATTGATGAGACTCATTTAATTTCCCTTGATGATATCTCCTAAAGGAATCTGCTGGTCTGTTCCACTCCTTACTCAATTCGTTATCGAAAAAATAGAAGAATGAAAATACCTACTACCCACCAAAATTGCAAGAAAATAGAATTCAAAATCTATTGAGAAAGTCAATACGTATAGAAAGGACAACAAAAAAATCAAAACGATTCCTTGATCACACCATGTCACAACACAAAAACTACTCCTTGTTCTGTTCAATGCCCCTCTAATATATCTTCGTGTCTGGTTGTTGGTTGTTGTTACGTTTGATTAATGAACGGATGTCCTACAATTTAGCACCTTTACCTTAATCACTTTTGTTCGTCGGCGGTCGTCGTCTTCGTATTTTCTGAATTGATTTTGTTTTTTTCCTTCTATTTTTATCCTGCTTCGCGTTTCTGAAAGTCAAGTCAAAGAGCACCTGGTAAGACGATCAACAATAGAAATAAATTGAAAATATTTAACCGCAACGATGCAAGGACCATACAAACCCGCACAAACTGGACAGAGATTGGAAAGAGGCAAACGGCTAGGTTACGAAGTTTTGCCATTTTCAACTGATTGCAAGGACATTTCTTTCCATTTTTATATCGCTAAGTATAAGTGTGTAGGTTCCACTTGCCTTACCTTCGTACCGAATAGAAACAAAAAATCTATCTCTTATTGCTACTCCTGCTGCTGTTGGTGCTCCTGTGGTCTACGTATTGCCAAATCCAGGTGTGATTTTCAAGTTAACAATGCCATTGCCTAACATCGGTGTGTATTCTATTGATGGGAGTGAACAAGGATAATGTGGAGAATTAGTTGCCGTTTGTTGGTTTAGATAAAAGGGCAACACACAAAAACCTCTGGCTGAGAATGCAATTGGAATTTTCCTTAAAGGTCAACGGACAGGAGTTCTAAGTCCTGCTGATTTTTTTAATGGCTTTTGTTTGTGGTTTATTTTCTTTAAGAAAATGACTGTGGTTTCTGCTAAGTAAAAAGAATGAAAAGGACAGTGAAAAGAAAAATTGCCTGCCTGTGATTTTCTTGTATTTGGCTGCCAAATGACAGATACATTGTTTGAGGTGGACAATTGCTCGGAAGAATTTTTCGATTACAATTTGTTTGATTATTTTGTTTTTCAATTCAAAAGGAGGAGGCATTGTCCTTTACTAATTTTGTTAGTTTAAGGTCTTTGTTGTGGATACTTTGTTTGGATACCTTGTCGGTCATTGAGACCACCCCAAAGTAGTTTAGAGGGGTGAAGGTGCATTATGCTGTCTTTTCGATGACATAAAACATAGGGGGAAAGATATTCCAGCCATGAGAAGTTGAAGTACCTATACCTATCAATTGTCTTCAAATACGGCAATCAAAAAGATTTGTGGTAGGACCTTTCAGGCAATTAAATGTTACCTAAATTAATTCGATAGCCAGCGAAATGCTTTCACTCGTTGCTTCCTGATTCCGTGTTTGACATCACCTTAGCCTTGCGAACCTTGCATCCATGAAAAACCCACGAGCATTCGGTCATCAGCAAATCAAATTCCTATCCAGTCACTTCCCTAAAACCATGTCTGTCTGTCAATACTATCCGAGTTAAAAAAAACTCTCACATTTCTCATAGACATTTTCTTTCCCAGTTGTGGTTCCATCGGCGATTAAAGTCGAACCCTTTAGCATCCGTCATTCGGTACAGTCATAAATTTTCCCGCCTCATTTGCATTCACAAAATGCTCGTGTTAATGAGTGATAAACGCTTCCAAAGTCGTCCAAACACTACCGCACCACGAAGGAGTAGTTTTGAAAAATTTGAGAAATTAAAACTAACGACTTCAGTCCCTTTTCCTAACTATGTTGGTATGATAGCTTTGTTGGGTTAGTTTTTCTTTTCTCCATGCCAATTAGTTAAGCCATAGGTGTGGATTGGGTATAGAGAGGTTCACTAACCGAGTGAGGGAGGCTCAAAATCATAACGTTCTACTTCGTCGAACTTCAACTATCTCGGTTGGCTGTCGCTGTCAGAATTGTTAGTTATTGTCAAAAAAAGGAGTCATACCCCATTCACTGGACATGAATTTAAAAATTTACAAGCACATTAGATTAAGTCATGCGTATACAGAGGCTCACAATACCCTAAAACAAATGCTGGAAAATTTTATTTGAGTTCCAGTCGGTGAGGTCTGAAACTATTTTTACTATTTCTTTTAGTGCTGATGGTAACGACAGTGGGCCTGGCTCAGACATCGAGTCTTATGCAAATGCTGCGCTTATGAATATGAAATTTCAATTGTTTTGGGACTTGGGTGGAGGGCTGAAGATATGTTGGTACATGAAAAATTTAAATAATTAAGACATTATAAACAAGAAGTGTTGATTGCCAATGTTATGATAGTTTCTTCGATGATTTTTCTTGGTCGGCAATAGGAGGTATCTGGGAGTTGTATCTACGCGGAAGCACAACAGTTCATAAATCTTCTGGGCGAAGTTTGTGTGTACACAAAAATTAATTGCCCTTGCAGTGGTGGTGGCAGCAGTGGCAACGGCATCGGCGGAGGTCCTACTACTAAGACAAAAGGCACATTGAGGAGGTCTGCATTGTTCTTTGTTTGGACATGTGAAATTTATGAATATTCTCGAATCGGGAGTGGAGTAGAAAGGTGATGTTATGATAATCTTTTAAATTTACCCAGGTGTTCGGGTGGGTGATGTTGAAGCTCACCTTTGGTGTTTTTTGTCTGTTTAGATAGTCCTCAAAAGAAAAAGGAGACTAATGGGGTTGATTCTGTCTGGGCTATAACTTTTTTCCTTTGTAGATTGATAATGAGATAAGAGGTTGAGGGCATTGTTGTGGAAAGGTAGGTATGTTGCTTTATTGCATGAAAGAAAATAGCCGACCGACGTAGAGAGAAGTGTCTAGCTCATGTCATGGTTTGACTAATTTTCTTATTTTTAAGCAAATAAAGTCAAGTTTATTTTGTCGATCACAGAAATTTTGTGGAACTTGAGGACAATCTTGCGACTTTGATTAGAAATGAAGAGTATAATCCTTAGGTATACTTTGCGGTTAAAACAAATCCCAAAAGTAGTTTGGTTGCAACAAAGTTAATATCAGCAACAGGCTGGCAAAAGGAGTGTGCAGAAATTATTCCTCCCTCATCTTCATCCTTTTCGGAGTCACGAGCAGAGCAATGTGATTCTGTTTTGGGGATTGCCGTGTTGACCTCAGAATGGGTCGGCAGGCTTATCAATTTTTTCCATGTCCATGTCTGCATTGCATTGGATTACACGAGGAGTGATTGAGCCTGCCAGTCTTTTAGATTCTTCGTGATCTTCGTGTCTGAGTATTGTATGACATTGCCTTTTCGACAGGGTTCCTGGTGGCTCTCATTTGAACTTGACAATACCAACTTGTGCTCTATTTTTTCCAAGATAACAGTATCAACGTGAAGGCTCCTACAGACCTTGGTACTTCAAATACGACCAAGCTTTGATACTTTTGTTATAATGCGACATTCTTGATCTCAACATTGTCCAACATTGTGAACCGCATAACTGGGGTGTAAGAGTCTTTTAGTCAGCTTTGGGTGCACTTTTCTATAACAAAAGATGGTGGTGTTTTCAGGTTACTGATGGTTGATGCCGTCGTCACAAGTTGCTTCATTATTGATCATTGATGCTAGACATTTTATCAACATAAGCCTCATTTGCGCACACGCCCCCACAGAGGATGGATGAAGACACCAAAGACGTATTCTACGAGCTAATGGACAAAACATATGAGCAGTGCCCTAGCTATGACATTAAGATTGTTCTAGGAGATTTTAATGCCAAGCTAGGTAAAGAGGATATCTTTGGTGGAATAATCGGAAGATACAGCCTGCACGACAACACCTCCGATAACGGATTCAGGCTGATCGATTTCGCTGCGGGGCGAGACGTTCTGGTAGCTAGTACGCGGTTCCAGTACCTCAATATCCACAAAAGGACATGGAAATTTCCTGATCAATCAACCATCAACCAGATTGACCACATTACGATCGACGCACGATACTTCTCCAGTATAGAGGATGTCCGAACATTCCGAGGGGCCAACATTGACTCGTACCACTTCCTTGTTGTAGTCAAGGTACGTTATATGGTCGGAAGAAAGCATGCCCGATGAATGGAAGGTCAGTATTGTTTCGCCGGTCCTCAAGAAAGGAGACCCTCTGAAATGCGCCAACTACAGAGGTATCAGTCTTCTTAACATCGCGTACAAGATCCTCTCTGCCGTATTGTGTGAGCGTCTGAAGCCATTCGTCAACAACCTGATTGGTCCTTATCAGTGCGGCTTTAGACCAGGAAAGTCCACCATAGACCAAATCTTCACACTACAGCAGATCTTCACCAGGAGCTTCAAATCGATACCTACCACCTTTTTTATTGATTTTAAGGCCGCATATGACAGCATCTATAGAGAGGAGTTATATTGAGCCATGTCTAGTTTTGGCATCCCTACCAAACTTGTCCGATTGTGTAGGATGGCGATGGAGAACGCATCACGCTGCTCCATCAGGGTCGGAAAAGATCTCACCGATACATTCGATGTCAAAAAAGGTTTTAGGCAAGGCGATGCACTTTCATGCGACTTCTTCAACATCGTTCTTGAAAGAATAGTGCAAAACTCCCACGTCAACACAAGAGGCACAATCTTTTAAAGATCCGTTCAATTGCTCAGATATATGCCGACGATATTGACATAATTGGAAGAAAGGACTTTATCTACCTAGGGCCGCTATTAATTCAGACAACGACACCAGCGCTGAAATCAAACGAAGAATAACTCTTGCCAATCGCTGTTTCTTCGGACTAAGAATGCAATTGAGTAATAAAGTCCTCTCTCGAGCAACTAAAGTTTCCCTGTATAAGACACTTATCATCCCGGTTCCTATATATGGCGCAGAGGCATGGACCTTGTCAAAGGCAGACGAGAACGCTTTAGGATGCTTCGAGAGAAAAATTCTTCGGGTGATTTTTGGTCCCGTCTGCATAGATGGAGAGTGGAGAAGAAGATTTAAAGACGAATTGTACGGGCTGTACAGCGACACTGACCTTGTCAAACGAGTCAAGGTCCAGCGGCTTAGATGGCTGGGTCATGTAGAGCGAATGGACACCAACGCTCCGGCCCGGAAAGTCTTCGAATCCAATCCCGAGGGACGGCGCAGTAGAGGAAGACTCAGGTGGCGCACGCAAGTAGTAAGAGGACCTCAACCAACTTGGCGTGCAAAACTGGAAGCAGCTAGCTAGGAGAGAGCATGTTGGTTGAGGCCCTAGTCCGACCCGGGCTGTAACGCCACCTTAAGTAAAGTAAGTAAGACGGTTTTGTTGGGCGACAGCTTCTCAGAGTATCACTAAGTAGTCCTTCATCCAGAACTTCTTATATTTGGCCAGTAAATGGTATAGTCTATTCGGCTTTCATTTCCACAACTGCTCTAAGTGGCAATTTTGTGGTCTTGTTTGATGAATAGGTATAGTTCTTAATACGGTAAAACAATGTGACTTGCACATACTAAGGATATCTTCACCAGGTGGACTCCATATAATAGTTCTCATGATCTTCATTTGTCTTCCCGACATTTCCGTTCAAATGATTGATGAGGAAGGTTGTCTTATGGGAAATGCATGCATTTGGAATCAATGAGTCTCAATATTACATCAATATACCATCTTAAAAAAAACTGGGTTTTCGGTTCTTGAAAAACGCTACAACACGTGTATGTATATATCCTTTTCATTTGAAATAAATATAACCGCTTTGATAGCCCTGTTCTTTGCCTACCTACACTTGCAACATCAAAAAGATAGGCCTATTTTACGGTGACTTGAGGTTCATACTATTGCTCAAAAATCACTCCGTTTGACATTAAAGACGAGTTGAGGCTTCTCAAAAACGCTTTGCTTGCGACCACAGGCCAAACGCATTGTTTCAAAGAACAAACCTATATTATATTTGGTTCTATCGAGTGCGATGTGCAGAATTCACTTAAAGTCTCCTTAATCATACGGGAAGGAAAGCCCTTTCATATACTCTTCATCAGGGCCATTTTTTCTGTCGTTCATAATGATACATACGGAGTTAGATTTTCAAATCCCAGAAACATAAAATGGTTTCTTTCTCCTCCGCCTTTTGCTAGGAATTGGAAGACCTGCACAATATACTGTTCTGATCGAAGTTTGATACTCGCTGTACAAATGCTGGTGTGCTCCAGGGCCCTGTTTTGCCTCCGACTTTCTTGCTTACATTGTTGGTTTTGTTATATATGTATGTATTATAGATATTATAGACCAAGTACAACTCAATGCTTCGAAAACTCAACGCTTTGTTTTATCGTCAAATCTGAACATTTCCCCATTGTGATTACCTGTGAGTGATACTTGGCAATGGTCTGTAATTTCTCACCACTTCTGATCTGGCTGCAAAACTTTTTTATATTAAGACTGATTCTCCTCGAACATCATTGATTCTTCGTGATAAGGTTCAAAGCAGAGCTAGGCAATAAAAGACTGATAGGCAATAGGTAAGTCGCAACTGCTACATCATCTGTTTCTCATCCTTGCAATGTTACTTGTCTGACGCTCTATTATCGCTATTTTCATAAACAATGCTCAGATGAAGAAGCTAATTGCATTCCACCCCTGAGAAAATGTATCGTCAGTTCCAAGTTCAGCCTAACTTCGGTCGTACAGTCAAATATAGAGATTCTTATTTATTTAAGACGCTGTAAGACGCTTTCTTTTGTGCTGTTAAGACGCACAAAAAAAAAATCTGTTCGAATCTCCAGTATGATCTTGTCATCGGTAAGCCAAGATTTAATGATTCTGACAAAGATCTTCATACACAAAAAATAATTGGACATCAGAGAAAGGCCATCGACATTATGAGACAGACCTCTTGAGCGGCGCATCCGAAGACAGATGGGAACACGTGCAATTTGCATTTATCCCGAAACTACATCGCACAAAAAATAAATAAATAAATCCCAAAAACGCCAGCAGATACAGAAAAAGGACAATGCTCCATTTTGGCGCCTTGAGCCTTGCTATCATAAGGTAGTGACAGAAGTTTGCCAAATAAAAAATTATGTGTTTCGCTTCCTTATTATAAGATCGAGTTGAACAAACGGCACTAACACTGTAGTTATAGGTGTTGCGATGTAGGCTCGTGTATATTATAAGCTAGGTAATTGCTACCTTTTGCGTTATAACTAAAATTGACATACAAGACAGCCCCATATCGCAATGGGCGAATGAAAATAAAGAAAAGACAAAAAAAGCAGCAGAAGCACGTTGCGCAAATGCGCAAAACTTTTCGCTTTAGTTGAGACGCCCTGATTTTGAAACTCACTGTGTTGTTTGCTGGTAAACTCGGAATTGTGTGTAGTGAACGATTCTTCTTCACGCACACGAACCACTCTTTGCTAAAATGGAGATTATACCCCCACGGGGTAGACGCACTGGCAAAAGGAACAACCAAACGCAGGTCGCTGCCGCGCAATTGTAATACTTAATCTTTCAGAATTCCTTTTTATTAGGGACTTCCACCGAGAGGACGACGACGAGTGGTCTTGGTCGCTTTTGTATAGTCGTCATCATCAACATGCGGATGCACATTCATTACCTTGGAAAGAAATAACGAATTACTATCAAGGGTAATCATTATCCAAAGCAGTCAGTCAGTTGGACAGAGAGGCAGGCATTCGCAGTCACTCAGCTATAGGAAGCCAACAGGGGAATTTCACAATGCACTGCAACAAACTAGTCTGCTAAAATGTTTTTATGTTTAATGACTATAATGCGTTCAGCTTGAAAGCCATGTAACGTTAAATGCGGTAGCTTTTTATACGACTATCGTTCGATAGCCCATCGTCGATTGTAACATCGAAAGATTGTTTCATTTAGCTTTTTGGTTTCAGCGATTTAAGGATAGCTATTTTACTAGATATCTTCTTATAGATTTTGGTACATTTTTCAGATTTTAAGACACGCTATGTCAAAGCCTATAATTAAGACGATGGTCGCTTTAAGAGTCACGGAATCCAGTCCCTGACTATCGAAGCTGTTATATAAGTTTCACTTTCACACATAGTTGGTTAAAATTAGTGCTTCAGTTAATATCTACATAGATCTCGAAACTATACGAATATTCGGTTATCGTAGGATTGCCGGGATACTTTATGTCTCCGGTTATTCAGATGGCTACGAAATTCGGAAAACTACGGATATCCGTATAGCATCGGATACTTATATTGCTTCGGATACCTGTATGGCCTCGGATCTCCATATGGCTTCGGATATCCGAATATTTTTGGATGTCCAGATGGCTTCGGATATTTTGCGGGTAGGTGCTTACACCACATGTGACGGCTTTACACCTGAAGTAGAGTTCCAGCACACGTTATCGAGTGATACGTGACTGAATTACGTTAGTATGGCACTATCACTCACGTTATCGGGCAGTCTAGTAACATAATTTTATTTTCACTCATCAGTTACTGAATGAAATTTTATTCCATAGATGAGCAAACGACTAAAATTGTGTGCTTTAGTCAAATTTTAAGAGAAAAACATTCAAAACATAAAACCAATTCGTACTTCTACCGATGCAAACTAAGCAAACTTAAGCGTAGTATTTTAATGTTATGTTGAGTTTTTCATTGTTTAATATTTTAACCTGGGACTCAACGGGCAAAACGTTGCTCACGGAGAAACTTTTTCAGTGAAATTGAATGCACGAACTCTCCAAAGAGACCATACCTCTAGGTTCCCTGAAGAGACCGGATAATCACTGGACGAAATCCCCCAATCGAGAGTCTGGAACATCTGTTCGATTCGCACTTCCCTAGATGCAGCCCATCCGAGAATAGTGAAGAAGAGACCACTAATTACTCTAGACACTAAATCCCGACATATATTATAACGGAAGAGAGGTTGAAATGGGCTATCAACTCTTTTTCCTCTTTTAAATCTCCGGGTCAAGATGGCATTTTCCCAAAGCAGCAGAAAAGTCATTCCACATCTCAAGAACATATTTTAGAAAAGCCTCGAATGAAACGCAGACAATTATATCTGCACGGATTACAACATAGCTACATATCTGGACTTCAAAAAATCCTTCTCAACCAGCTTCCGCAGTAGACAGGATTGGGAGAATGAAACACCTCACACGAACGAGATGTCTATACCAATCTATACCGACGGCTCGAAAATGGAAGTTGGAATAGGTGCAGGCTTCTTTACAGAAAGCCTGAACCTAGCCAGTTCATCCAAATCACGGCAGCGTCTTCCAAGCCGAGATCTTGAAAGTTACAAGCGCTGCAAAACAGGTGTCCATGATGGCGCTATCACATGCTGATATCACTATTTTCATTGATAGCCAAGCAGCAATAAAATCGATTTATGCCACTCTTGTAAAATCAAAGCTTGTTTCTTGCTGTCGCGAAGAGCTAAGGGTTCTTGGCACATAGCATAACGTTAGACTCTGCTGGGTTACCGGTCACAGTGGCATACCGGGAAACGAAAAAGCGGACGATATATCGAGAAAAGGATCAGCACTTGACCCTTCTCTCATTGATCAATCAATCAGGGTCCCACCCTGTGAAATTAAGCAGATCATTGGTAACAAAATAATACGAAAATCCAATGAAAGATGGGAATGCTCATGAAACTATGGCCAAAATACGGTAGGAACGGATCTGAAAAGCTATTATCCTAGGCCTTCATTACGATCGCTTGTCAGTATCGTAACAGGACACAACCTACTAGGGGCTACCACAAAAAGAAAATGGGTTTTTTCAGCTACGGCGACGGCTTGTGCAGACGATGCAATGACGAAGATGAACATGAGGATACCACTCACTTTCTTTGTCACTGCCCAGCAATCTGCCACACCAGGAAAAAATTTCTAGGCAATTACCTACTTCTTAAGTGGACTAAAAGAATGATCAGACACTCCAAGAAACAGCCTGTTGAACTTCATTAAGGCCAACAAATATTTAAAAACTTACCAACCATAAACTCATAGGTTTTTAGGACGTTACAATACTCCAGGGTATCACAATGTATCAACATTGATCTAAGTGTGGCGGAAATAAGATCAACCGTCAGCCAATGGGCTACTTAACCTAACCAAACCTGGGGCAACCATCAATTTTGTACTGAAAAAAAATAAAAGCCTTTATTTTAAGAAAAGCGTCGTTTAAAATTATTTCTAATTACTTAAAATCATTACATTCACTCAAAGCTTTTGGAGTTTGAGGCAAAAAGCCTTTCTTTCTTTTGTTTTACCAAATACCAGTCTCTTATACCAAGGGGCTTACGGTATACTTGATTTTGACTGTTAACAAAGTCTAAAATAAGAATTGGGAAGAGCATTGGAGCAGTTGCAGAAGTGGGATACCTCAGAACTCAAACGAGTTATTAACTTAATTCAACTACAACTTCTATTTTTACATCTCTTTGTGACTATATCGCTACAACACCAATCAATAACTGAAGTTTTAAAAAGTACCAAACTTGTATCACATTCAAAACATTCAAGCACCAAAACGAATTGCTTACCGACCTTCAAAAATGTTTGGAAATGAGAGACCATAGTTAAATGCCATCTAGCAAGGTGGGATTCAGCGAAGTTAAATGGGTCTGACGTCTGAAATACAATCAGATAACCGTTTTTCTTTAACGGAAGATGACCTACGGACCCTAGATAACATTGTTCCAATGTCCAATGTTTCTTTCTGAGCTAAGTGAAGTGCTCCTGAATTTAATGCTCCTTCATCTATACTTTGGCCACTTGCAAGAAGTTTTTAAAACTACACTTAACGTGTTGTGGTTTCATTCCCGTGACCTATACCAATCATGCCCTCCTGTTACGAAGTTTGAGTAAGAAACATCAAAGAAAATGTTTTCCAAGGCTCTCGCCCCTCCCGAACAGGTGGCAAATCCTCCGAGAGTATTTAATTACACATTGCCATGAAAAAAGCTTCGGAATCGGCATAAAATTGTAGGCCCTGAAAAGCGTTAGCCCTGAGGCTTTAATAGCATTGATGCACAACACTATTTATTTTTACACTTTCTGTTCTCCACCGGAAAAAACCTTAGCATTCTCGACTTTTGAAAACTTCTTTGTACTTTATTGTATTTAAAGGAATTACGCAACGGTCAACGGACAAAGTCGACTAACAGTGCAGCAGAAAAAAATGTTTACTTTTTTGGGATCCAATGACAACCAAAACGGCAGTTAGGTTGATTTGTGGAAAAAAATGACTGACTTTTCAAGAAAGGAATGTCAAGATGAACCATTGATCGAACTCCTCATCCAGTTACAGTTCGTAACGAAGACCTTTTAAGCATGAAGTAAAAAAGCTCCTATTCGCTGCTGACCCTGAGCGATGCATTGAGCTAAACAGAACGCTCTAACTCTATAAATCGTCGACACTTTGGTTTTAATATCAAATAAATACCTTTTTTTGAGTTTATCTAAAATACAAACTGTTGTAACTGATAATTGCCTTTGAATCATAAACTATTGTTATAGACACTGATTTGGATTCGAACAAAATATCGCTTTCACTCTGATTCAACCTGCTGGTTGGTTTTATTGTTTCAGGAGCGAATATTGCGAAAAAAAACCGAATTTCGTGTTATATTTGGGTAAACGTTATTTTGCGAATCGGTCGGTCGAATATCTGATCGTTTTCGGAAATCGGATAATGAATCGGAAACTGTTTTGAATACATATTCGAATCCGAATCGAAAAACCTCAAACATCTTGACGCTTTGAAGCAATAGGCAAAATCCTTTCAACTTGGCTGCGACACACCTTTTACATGCCGATTCTGTTCCCTTGCAAACATAATTCGGCATACGCAAAGGTTGTTACCATTCGCACAACCTCCAAAAACAAGCCTTCTTACTCAACACCCGCTATCCTTTCACTAAAGATTACCAGCCGTATTTATTAGATTTCGCTAAAACACGCTTAAAACGCATATTAGTTAAGCAGTGAATAAGAACTTATTAAGACTTTAATCAGTGAATAAAAAAGCCTTATTTATAATCCTTTTTTTCGCCCATACTAGTTAATCATCTTTTAAGTCAAAATCAAAAAGAAACTCTCTTATTTGGTTTCTCAATGGTTAAAACTGACAACAAAAATTTGTTTTTGTTTATATTTTGTTAGCTATGGAAGATGAAATGTAGGCCACGCAATATACGCTGTTCTATATATATGTATATATTCTATTATTCTTTGGCTTTAATTTTGTTGTTTTGTCCAAAAAGGGAAAATCAAAAACGTTTCCGAACTGGAAAACTTGTAAGAAACCAATTTACAAAAAAGGAAAACAATGCATATTTCTGTCAATTGAAAACACATTTACTACATTCAAATTATTTATAAAGTTAATGTAATTTGAGTACATTTCCATTTTAGTTAATTTTAAGATTCTCAAAGTTGTAAATAAACCCCTGGATGACAACTCAATACTCAAAATCAAATGACATTTATGCGCTAAAACACGCTTAAAACACGCATTTCTGCGTTTAAGCTAATCAGCCCTTATTCACTGACGAAAAATGATTATAAATACGATTTTTGTTTTAATCAACGAATAAGCGTGTTTTAAAGTCTCGCGGAGTTTAAAATGCGATTATAAATACGGCTGTACATGTGTTTTACTTAGACCTATAAATACCGGTCAATTGTACTGACTATCACATGGGTGGTGAAATCCACCTGACCTAAGAGCCAGCAAGTATTTATTAGTGAGTCTTTGGTGCATCGGTATGCACGGTGTAAATGGAGTGTTGTGAAACCCACAATTACAGCGCCGCCGTCGCTGCATTCCTCATTGCACCTCCGATACTATTCGAGCTCTCATATAAAAGCGAAGACTCCCATCATGGCATAGCTTGCCCATAGGTACGTACTATACAACTCTGATGATGATGTACTGGGGCACGTCGCGTCGGCATTTGTGGTGCTGCTTGCTCGAGCCTTAAAGCGCTACCCAAAAGATCGACGAAGCGAGATGAGTCTTCTAGATGGAAATGAAGAAGCGGCCTGGTTATGTTGTGTTATGCACCTTGTAATATTCTATAGTTTGTGGCATTATCTTGAAAGTACTTCCAAATGATTGCTTTTAAAGTTGTAACTATGAATTAGCTCTCACTGGCCTGACGATGAGAAAAGATGGCACTAGAAATTGAAGCAACAGCGAAGCAGGCCTGAATTTATCTGTTACTCAAAATGCGAAACGGGAAACAATAGCAACATGTTGAGCAAAGTTATGTACGGTGCGGCTAATCATTACTGAAATGAGGGAATGAGGTTAAATTTTAAAAGCATTGCTACCTTAATTAGATATAAAATTGTATGATCTTGCCAAAGGCTTAGTGTAAAATAATTGGGAGCTGATGGGGGATAATATTTGACGGATGTGGTATAAGTGTGTTTGAATAAAAGTTTTCATGTCATGCGAATGAGCTTATGAACTCTGCTTCAAAGGCACCATTATTGGTAAAACTGATTTCTGTTTGAGAAAGGTACTACTTATGTCTAAGCAAGAGAGGAGGCTTCCGAATAGACTGACTGAGAAGTATAAGGATACTCGAAGTTATAAAAAGAATGATAATAATTGCTGCAGTTGAGATGATGAGAAAGTTTAGCTAGAACTTTTTCTTTTCCAGTTATTGATGTGTTTTGTATTCGCAATGCCTTCCTTGTGGTACCTGTGGCGTAATGGTTAGCATGTCCAGTCCGTCTGTTAACCCAGAGGTTCGTGGTTTGAATCCCAACAGAGGCAGAAAATGTTTTCCACTTACGTTAGTAAATTCATAGCCATGAAAAGCGCTTTCTCGATCAGCCGTTCGGAACCGGCATAAAACTGTAGGGCCCCTGCACTCCCCTACAAGGCATGGTTGTGAGAAATGCGCTAGGCCCTGGGGCTCCTCGCTCTGTTGCACCTCCTTATTTAATTATTTTATTTGATTTTTGTTTTTGAATTTTTTGATGATTTTTCTCTGATCTAGGACTCTATTCCCACTTCGGTGTCCACCTGTTCAATTGGTGTAAAGGTAAAACTCATTGAGTCTCAGCTTCACCTACAATTTTATACCGATTTCGAACGTCTTACAGAGAAAGTACTTCTAATGGCATTGTAATTCTTCTCATAGGACTTGAAGATTCCGTCCTAAGGGCGATACCTGTAGAAAAACAATTCTATGTTTCGGGAATTCGGACTTTGAACTCTCAACTAATAGGCATACCTGCTAACCGTTACCCCAACGGCACCACTACCGCTAGCTCACTAAATAACGCACCACTTATGTAAGTGTGTAGGTAAATTAATCTGCGGAGTATGTTTCTGTTGATGTAAATGTAGAAAAAAAAAATTTAAGGTTTTCGAGCAGTAGGTATGTTTCGACCAGTACATCGAGACTTACAAGAAGAAAAGAAGGCAAGATCCATCAAGTTCTCAAAAAAAAAAAAAAAATTGAGTAGCGCTCGCTTGATGAAATTGAGAGATGGCACGACAGGAATGAGATTCTGAAATTTTAGCAAAAGGTGAAAAGATAATTGTGTGACAAACCCCGAACTCAAGCCTCTATAGGCCAGCTGAGAGGACATAGTGACAGAATCGCAGACGATACTGAGGATCTGGAAGGACCACTGCTCCAGACTGCCTCACGGCGGTGAAGGCACGAATTCCGTGTTAGGCAGAATGCCAATTTCAAATTGAAAGATGACCAAGAATACCGTCCTCCTGACCTACAAGAAATTGAGCTTGAAATGTGCAAACTCAAATCAAATACTTACATAAGACTGCGGATGCTAATGGCCTTGATGCCGAAGTTTTTAAGGAGATCAGTTGGAAAGGAGCATGCAACAGTTGATCTGCATGATATGGTCGGAAGAAAGTATACCTGTATGAAGGGAGGCAATCACAATTGCCCCAATTATAGAGAATTAGGCTTCCTGAATGTCGGGCATTAGCTTTTCTCTGCTGTAATAGATAGATAGATAGATTGTTTTATTCATTCCTTAAAAAAAATTAGTTACATTTGGGCTTTATTAAATTGAATAACTTAGAGCATGGCATTACTGCCGTCTGCCCGAGTGACTGTTCTCTAATTTTTTGATTTATTACAGTGTTTTCTTTCATGATAATTCATAATAATTGTTGTTTTATACATATTAAAATTTGTGGAAATGTTTAAATTTAAATCCAGTAACTTTAAATATTTTAGTTTAAATAAAATTTATTTGATTTTTATATTGACTTTTAGTTTAGCTAGAACGGAATGTTTTTCTTTTTTGACTTTTAGTTTAGTTAAAACAGAACGAATAAGTGTATTTTGGGTACAGAAAAAAAAAGGAATTGCAAGAGCTTTATGATTCTGCTGTAATCATACTGTAATATGTGAACGTCTGAAACCTTTTGTCAACAATTTGATAGATCCTTATCAATGTGGTCTTAGACCAGAAAAGTCCACAATAGACCGAATGTTCTCATTAAGGCAGATCTTGGAAAAAACGGGATTATAATATCGATATACACCATACTTTTATCGATTTCAAGGCCGCATATGACAGTACTTACAGAGACGAACTTAATGATTTTGGAGAATTCACGCTGCTTTGTCAAGGTCAGTAGAGAACTTACCTTTAATGCCGAAAAATTTTTAAAGAACGGCAACAAATTGTCATGCAATTTCTTTCACATCATACTTGAAAGGATTGTTTAAGACTCAAATGTCAACACCAGAGAAAAAGGCTTTCAAAAGTCTTTACAACTACTCGCTTACGCAGACGATATTTAAGTATTGGGAAGAAGGTGGTGACAAAAATGAGTTTGATGGTTAATGAGGTTTTTTTTCAGAAAAGGCTAATGCTAATCAGGAGCACTCAAAAACTTCTCATATAACCTTAGAGGTGGTGCCCGTTCAGGTGATACTCGAAAGCTGAAAAAAAGCCCAGAGCTGGATTCGAACCCAAACGTCTGGCCTATCTACTGAACACTCTACCACTGCACTACGGCCAGCCTCAGTTAATGAGGATATAACAAAGTATATGTTGTCATCAAACAAGGTCAGTGAACATCGACAAATTGGACAAAACGTCACAATAGACAGACATAGCTTCGAGGTAGTACAGGACAAGGACTTCGTCTAGCTAGGATCCGCTATATGGGCATGGAAAACAACAACAGTGCGGAGATCAAACGGAGAATAACTCAATTCAATTCAATTTTTTATTTTCTTCTTCTTAAACATAATAATATTTACAAATATGAAGGTACTATGAATTTACAACAAATAATTATCATATTCAGTTAAACAATATTATAATATACAATATAAGTTTTAAGCCTTACAAGTGTACTTCAATATTAAAATGAATTAAGAAAAAGGAAAGGTACGATCTGTTGCCTAAAGACAAGTGACGAAAGTACCAAAAAGAAAACTAATAGTATACTACTTAGTTATATATTTAATCAACAAATATTGTGGGGTATTTTGTCGAGAAAATAAACAAATAATTACTTTTATTTACTTTAATCTATGTTAAAAATCAAAGAAATTTTTCAAAATGCTTCAAATTCATTGCAGGATCCTGATAATATTATTGATTGCATCAAAATTTAAAAGCCACTTTTTAATACATTTATTGAACAAATGAGGTGAACGAAGGCATCGTATTTCATAGGGTAAATTATTGAATAGTCTAGGTGCTACTGCAGTATAAAAGTTGAGAAAGTTACGAGTATTGTGCGCAGGAATTAAAGCAAGATTTCTATCGCTACTTCGTAATGCGTAAGGTGTTATGTGGCTTGAGAGATAACCACTTCTACAAAAAAATATTTTCAATACTTTATAAAAATATAGATGTTTTAGCGGGAGAATACCTGAGCTGACGAACAAAGAGAAGCTGTGTTCATATCTTTTTTTCTTCCAGATTATTCTTAAAATATGCTTCTGGGTAACTAATATAGGTTGCAAATAGTTTTTATAAGTTCCACCCCAGCAAATTATACCATATGGAACTTTCGACTGCACCAATCCATAATAAACAGTTTCCATAAGTTTCTTGCAACAGAGATTTCTCAAATGGAACATGGCAAACGTAGTTGACAACAAATATTTTTTTAATGCTAAAGTGTGAGCTTTCCAGTTCATATTGTTATCAATTGTTAAGCCAAGGTACTTATATTCAGCTACTGGATCGATACGAAAACACTTAGGTGAGCAAACCGAAACGATGTCATTAGTTGGACACACATTGGCAACACAGCAAGACAAATTACTTAGCATGAATTTACTACAGTCCATGCTATGCTGTACAAGAAGTGGAGTATTTGAATTGAAAGCAGGTGTATTGAAAAACATAATTCTTGTTTTGTCACTTATCACAAGCTTATGAATACCAAACCAATGTCTGAATAACTCCAAGTCATAGTTTATATCTGAAACTAGATCTAACATTGTATCACTAGAATAGACACAAGCTATGTCATCAGCGAACCCACAAACTTTTCCTTTTAGGTTAAGGCTAAATATACTATTAATATAGATAAGGAACAAAATTGGACCTAACACTGAACCTTGAGGAACACCTATGTTAATATTTCTGGTTTCACTGAAACTACCACCTAATTTCACCTTTTGATTTCTATTCTTAAGATAGGAAGCAAACCAGTTCAGTATAAAACCCCTAAAGCCAGCGTTTTCTAATTTACATAATAAAATACCATGATCAACTGTATCGAAAGCTTTCTTGATATCGATATAAAGAGCAGCAGTAAACTTTTTTTGATCAATACTATCGTAGATATAAGAGCAGTGTGTTAAAAGTGCATCTTCAGTTGATTTACCAGCTCTGAAACCGTACTGTTTTGAGCTGAGAAACGAAATTCTTTCAGGGTAGCTTACAACTCTACATTTGATAAGTTTTTCAAAAATTTTTGAAAACACTGATAATAAAGATATAGGCCTATAATTATTAATACATTTTTTATCACCTTTTTTAAAAATAGGAATGATTTCCGCTAATTTCAAACTTTGTGGAAATACACCTAGAAAAATACTTTTATTGAATAAATGAGTCAAAACATCAACTACATTAAAACTAATTTGTTTGACAAAGTTGTTTGAAAAGCCATTTGATGTAGAGCAAAACGAGTTATCCAGTGCTTGGATAACTTTGTAAACTTCAAAAGAAGAAATCGTTACAAAAAAGAAACTTGAAGCTTTAAGACAGTCATTAAAACAAGATTCTGGGCAGTTGACTGAATTTAATCCCGCTTCAGAAATAGTTTTACTAGCTATTTGGACAAAATGCTCATTAAAAATGTTAGCCATTACAGAATGATCAGAAATATCCATATTATCCACAGAAAGAATGGAAGGAATTTCAAATGTGTTTTTTTTTATTAAAAATTTCATTTATAACACCCCATTCTTTTTTTGAATTGCCTTTGGCCTTATGAAACTTATCCACATAAAAATTTTCTTTGTAAATTGGGATTTCTAGACTTATTTCTTTACATAACAATTCATAATTTTCACGGACTAGAACGTTATTTGGATGTTTCTTACACTTGAGTCTTAATTTATTTTTATAATGGATTTTATTCAATAAAATATCATTCATCCATGGCTTTAACTTTTTTAAATTGCGGTTTCTGTTCCTTATTACTTCAGAGCTTTGTACAACGTAACCATTTAAAGAAAAAACAAATTTATCAAAAGCAGATGAAGGATCAGGATCAGCTAAAGCACTTGACCAGTTTTCAAAAATCAAAAAAGAATTAAGACGTTCATAATTAACTTTGGAAAAATTCTCATTCACTACCAGTTTTTTTAGATTGTCATGACATCTTTCATTGAAATTAAAAAATAAACAAGTCATGCAATGATCTGAAATCTTAAAATCAGATACTGTGCTTGTTAAGATTAAATTCGCTTTCAAGTCAATTCTAGCTAAGATATGATCAATACATGTTTTAGATGTTGAAGTTATTCTTGTCGGTACATTAATGCAGGATATTAGACCATTGGCTGACACTAACGACTTATAATTCTCCACTGTTAAGGATTCAGACAGCAAATCTATATTAATATCGCCCACTATAAAAAGATGTTTTGAATTGTAGTTAGTCAGCAATGAGTTTAACTCCCCTATAAAAACATCTACATTAACGCCATGAAATCTGTAAAAACAAATAAAAAGTAGTTTTATAGAATTGATAATTACTGAAATCTCAAGCATATCAGAGCTTAAAAGATCCTTACTAAAAAAATCACAGCTCAAACTTTCGTCCACAAAAACCGCAGTACCACCTGAGGCATAAGTATTATTGCACTTTGTAAACAAATTATAACCGGGAATCTTAAAAAATTCTTTTTCATGATCATAAATCCAAATTTCTGTCAGAAATATTAATTTAGGCTTATTAACAAATGATTCTAGATGAATCAAGAACAAATCAAAATTTTAACTTTTACCAACATTTGCTTCTTTCGGTTAAAAAGGCAATTGAGAAACAAAACTTTCTCCAGAAAAACCAAGGTAAATCCTTATAGAACCTTAAGCATGCCAGTCCTGCTTGCGTGAAAGTATGGACCTTATCGAAAGCGGTTGCGGTAACCCTTGGTCGTTTTGAAAGAAAAATGCTCCGAATGTGCTCAGAAGAAGATACATAAAAACGAGCTGTATGAGCTGTACAGCGACATGGGCAAACGAGCTAAAAGAGTACGCATCGCGAGACTACGATGGATGGCTAGAACATTTTTAGCGGGTTTTTGAAAGCGCATTGCATTGCCCTAGGGTGTAGTGAATTTTTCACAACCATGCCTTGAGAGGGCATGGAGGGGACCTACAATTATCTGCCGATTCCAAACGTCTAATCGAGAAAGCGCTTTTCATGACAATGAATTAACTATGGGAGGACATGTCAATTCCTCGCAAAAGGCGAAACTCACGGAAAAACATTTTTGCCTTTGTAGGTATTCGAACCAAGAACCTCTGGGTTAATAGATGGACTGGACATGCTAACCATCACGCCACGGGTACCACATTCAGATAACTACTTGTAAAATAAAAAGAAGAGTAAAACCAAAACAAGCGTCATTTTAAACTTTTATGCAAAGTTAAAGTTTCCTTTTTTGTTGTAGTCGCGACTGTACTTGAAAAGGGACTTTTTATTTTGTCGAAGAAGCACTTCAGCACTGCTTTTATTTCAAAATCATAGTCGAGGGACTTTAAAATGGTGAAGTTTTATTGCAGCAAGTGTTCCGATTCTTGTGCGACTCCATTGTCCTCAAAAAACAGAATGTGCTAGGAATTTCATGAAAAAAGAAAAGAAATCGTCAGCTCTGTGTCGCTGCTTGACACATGTGTCGAAAACCAATCGCTTCAAAAAGATTCTTATTAATAAAACTGCGGAACCCACATTTCACAGCTCTAGCTGTACCCACTTTTATACTTGAGGGCACGAACGGGTCCACGGTGTTGAAATTGAAGAAAATAGGCTAAGTGGCTTGACGAATTACTTCTCTTCTGATATTAGGTATTCAACCTTTATCTTTAGACATATTTGCTAAATGGAAGAAAACATTTGCGAATTCAAAGCTATGGCGACAATTCGCAAATATTTTTGTGTTTTTTTTTTTTTTTGCCCAATTCATATAACTCATGCTGTGGTGCTTGTGAAGTGGTGGCTAGTATGTCTGCCTGTTACGCGGTTGGTTTGTGGTCAACAGAAAACAAAAGATGTTTTTCCAAAAATTGGCAGGTCCTTTGAAAACAAGTTCACTGCCATTCGGATTCGGCAGAAAGCATGTTCCCTCCATTTTTTCACAAGTCACTGATGTGAGAGTTTCGAAAGGCCCCAGGGTTCCCCGCTCTGTTCCTCCACCCTATTTTTTTTTTTTTTTTATTTATCTCATGCTAATTAAGTCTTTCTTCCGCAATGCAAATCCAACAAGTAAACGCCATCACGATTAAATACCAATTTCAGCTTAATTTCAACAAATTGCATGCCACAAAGTGTTAAAGGGAAGCAAGTAATTCATCTCTATAACTCCAACTTCAACTCCAACTCCAACTCCACCATCACTACCCCCAAAGCTCACATAAACATGATTTGATCATACACATACCTCTCGCTTTTGAATTAAAATTACACCTCGAGTGAAAAGATCAGAGGAAGAACGAAAAGATTCTTTACCTGCCTTCTTTCGTTAGCGCGCCACAGCCGCGTATAATTTGGCAACTTTAGATCCACTTATATCACCTCCTTGTTAGGCAGTTGAACACTGCGCATTCACAGAAAAAGAGAAAGAAAGAGATGGACAGCGTGGCGCACAACACAGTGCAAATCAGTCAGTCAGAACAGAGACTACAAGGAGAGAGCCCCCAAGCCCTATACCTACTCTCAGAGTAGATCGTACTTCCAATGTTTCAGTGCTTTCTGTGTCTCTACCATTGCTCGCAATCCAAAGCAATTTCGCTGATAATGATAATGACTTTAGTTTTGTTCCATGGAAGTGCCCTTAGATGGAGTTCAACTTCTTCTCCAACAAGTGTTCCACACGATTACCGCTGGTTAGTTGCAACCAATCTTCTTTTGGAATCGTAATATTCGTTGGTTTTGTTTTTGATTTTATTTTGTTGAAAATATAAAAAAAAAGTTCGTTCCGTCTAAAAGACTTAGTCGACCACGAAGAGAGTTATGTGGTGTCCGCTTGGACGTCTCCTTCACCCGCCAGAGAACATGATTCATTTCAAGAATCCATCTCGTTAGGGTACAACCAGATAATTGCTCTCATTAGTCTTCAAAATGCGAATTTAAATCTCTGGTCATCTGATTATGGTAGTCTTGTATGTTGTATAGCGGCTTGAAACAAGGTCCAGTTCTAGTCGGGCGCAGCTGTGGTTTTGATCACTGTCCGACAGGGAAAAGTAAATGTGAGCCATAATTTTTGTTTTGTTTTGATGATGATGATGAGGAGTTACTGGGTAGGACTTAAAGATCACATTAACCTCGGCGATTAATCAGTGTTAACAAAATTGTTTCGGTGGAGCACTTGCCGTTAGGAGATCGTTAAGTGTTAAACATTTTGTGCACTGATAATAACTGGTCCTGGTAAGATAGTTTAGAAGTGGCTGTTAATCTTAAACGGTACGATGGATTCACACGTCTTCTATAGAAAGTCATTGCTAATATGGAAACTTAAGGAAATACACATTAACTCAAAAGCCTTTTCATCAAAAAGAATTGAATTTTTACTATTTAAGTATAGGTACGTTAACATCCTTCGATTTTTTTTTATGACTAAACAGACCTTATTCTGCAAGATGTGATCAAAGCTGTTCAAAAATTTTGCTTTAAATATGGAAGTAGGTATAGGTATAAATGCAATTTATAATTTGTTTTTACAGCTAGTTTGTTTTGAGGGAAACTTCTTTGAGGTGGAAAACAGTTCATTAACTCACCTCAAAACTAGTTTCTACGTAGAAATAGTGCAAAGCGCCCATATTCATTGCGAAAATATGTAGGCGTGTAAGATTGGGAACATTTTATCAACGCTTCAGAATGACGAAGGGCACTTTTCAACGGGTTGTTCGTTTGGTTGAACCGTATTTATCAACCCCATAAGGATGGTAAGACACTAATTAGAGAACTCTATATGATTTATTGGTTTTTGATTAGAAAAACTGTTTTCCATTTACAGATCACACTATATTAACCCAGAGCAGATGCGGTTATGATTTTTATTCGCTTCCTACCTTTTGGAAGCTTTGAACAAAAATACGTTAGCGATGAAACGTAGGTACCACAGCTAACTGTGAGCAATTATTTGCATTAAGTTGGCAGTGCGTTGCTTAAGTATGATCCAACATTCTTTCGAATGCCACAGATTGAAGCGGAACAGCAAACGGGATTAGCCTTTCGGTTATTGGCTGGTTTTCCACGCACAGTTGGTGATATGAAAGATTGCACGTACGTTAAAATGCTGTCACCAGGAGCATAATGCAGGAATCTTATACTCAAAATGTAGAGCTTCTGATTATGTGCTGAAACGTTCTTCTAAATAAGCCGAATCGCTTCGCATCCGAAAGGGATACTTTTCGTTGAATGTGAAAACCAGTCTTTTCTGTCAATTTAAGAGTTTTGGATGGCCCGTTGCTAGCCATGAAATTTTCTGCATTCAATTTGAAGCCACGTTTCGACACCGGCCATTTTGGCAAGTACATCATGCTCACTTGGCTGCAAACACAGTATTTTCGGCAGCATTCTTTTCGTTCTTTCGGCGATCTTTTTCGAACAGATATTCTATTCTTTTGTTACTGATAAATTTTTCGACTGTCGAGTGACGAGGCCTATTGTTTTATTGGACGCCTTTCAGAAGGCGTAGGGAAAAACTACTTCTGACTAATAAATCGGAGTAGTTGGTATGGCCATGTTATTTGAACTCATTGCTTCGGTTTCCATATAACTCGACTTGTGACAGCGATTCTTATGATCAAGATTCATAGAATCTGTGTTGCTGATTTGGACGCACACGCAATCATTCAAAAGATTTTCTGCTCTCATTCATGCAACGTTAGAAAGACCAATTATCTTCTTTTGAGTGTGGTTTTTTTATCTGAATGTTTTTGGCAACCAACAAATTTGGAGCTGACCCAAAACCATCCGAATCGGAAATGGGAGCTCGTAAAGCATCCGCAGTTGAAATCGGGCTTGCATCCTAAACGGCATTTTATCATGCTTGGTAAAACGTGGCCGTTTTAACTGAAACTATTTTCAGGCTGTTAACCTTATTATAATCGTCTTTATACTAATACTAGCTGACCCGCCTGGCTCAGCTCAGGCCCTACGTTTATCAAATTGAAAGTAAAGTATAAAGTAGTTTCAAAGTTTCCATTCTAGTGGGAGAGTGAGGATGAAATATAGTCTATCTTACTCAGGGACAATTAAGCACTCTATCGATGACAGAATTTTTGGAATCGGTATAGTATTTTCCAAGTTCCCGGATATGTTCCAGTTCCCGTTCCGCTCCCTTATGGGGATGAAATATAGTCTATGTAGCACCGTATTGTAATGGGGAAAACCGTATTGAAATCAGTACAGTGGTTTTTGAATTCCGGTTCCCGTTCCTGTGGGTAAATGGTGATGAACTATAGTCTATATTACTCAGGGACATTGAAGCAATCTAACAATGAAAGAGTTTTTGGAATTGGTTAAGTGCTTTCCAGGTTCCTGGCTATCTCACCATTCCCGTTTCCGTTCCCGAAAGAATATGTAAAGAAAATAATTATATTCTTTGTTACTCAGGAGCAATGAAACACTTCAACGTTAAATTTTTTTTTGGAATTGGTCCAGTATTTTCCAAGTTCCCGCTTATGTTCTTGTTTATACTGTAATAGCGACAAAAATTTCATTTCGTTGCAGTTGTTTTCGAATTCCCGATTCCGTTCCCAGGAATTTGAGGATGAAATATAGTCAATAGTACACAGTGGCAATAAATTAAAAAAATTTAAATCTTTATATTCGTCAAAAAATTTGAAGAATTTTTGAAAACTAACAATCCAATAATCTTATTATTTGTAATTTATTTTTTTAATTTTTTGCTGTCATGAAATATTAAAAAAGACACAAAGAAAGCAGTAGAAATTGCAACCCATATTATAAAAGAAATCAAGGATATTATCGGATTTGCTTAGATAATACCTGTAAGGTTCCAAAGTGTGATGGTGCGAACCGTCATGCCGCCGCGGTATCTCAGCCGCTAACACGTAGCGGGATGACGGTTTTTCAAATTGTCTGTAAATCTAAGTCAGTTTAGCTAGGCAGCAATTTTCTGTATTTATTTTAAGTTGAAGAAAGCTTGTTGCATTCACTCACTAAATAACGCAGTTCTGACATAACACTATTTTCTTGATCTATCTCTCTCTGTTCATCAGTGCGGTTAGCACGTGAGGTAGCTCTTTGCACATTTGATTGACTGCGACGACCTAAGTCAGGTCGTTTTCTCCTCGGTAACATAAATTGCTAAATTAGTAGTAAATTGTCACACTTTATTGGAAAAAGCACATTACCTGGAATGTCACTATCGCAAAGAATCACAAAAGTAAAGAAAGTTTCTATTTGATGTTAGGAACACACGTACATTGAATTCCCGATCCCGGTTCCTTTGGGAATTCGAGGATGAAATATAGTCTGTGGACTATGGTACTCAGGGACAATAAATTAAAAAAATTTAAATCTTAATTCTTACCGGTCAAAAATTAAGAGAATTTTTAAAAACAAACGATCTGATAACCTTATTATTTGTTATTTATTATTTTAATTTTTTGTTGTCAAAAACGATTAAAGAAAAACAAAAGTATTGTTTGAATCTTATTTTTTATTCATTTCAGTTAAGAATGAAGAAATTGTTACTTTTACTATATTCCAATTCTTTTTTACCATACTTACTTACCTTTTAAACCTTCCCTAGACCTCCACGAACATTTCAAGACCAAGATAAGATAAATCCGTTCAGCCGCTCTCGAGTTTTAACCAGACTAACGAACAGCAATTGATTTTTTATAAATATAGATAGATAGATAGATAAAAAGGAAAGATTTGGATTCTGGTCCACTTCCTGGATCTAAATGAGTTAAGATCTTTGACTCGGCTTCTTGCAAAAAATTTTTGGGGGACACTTTTGCTAAGGGATATATTATTACGAGTCCGTCAAGCCACTTAACATTTCATTGAGACTTATCACTAACTTATTTATGAATATTTACGGAAAAAATTTCAATTTTAATGGTTTGCAACATAAAAATGTGGAATTAATGATTTGCTGATAAGAACGCAATTAAGTTTTTCTGAAATACACCTATGTTATCCATTCTTCTCAATTCACGTGGGAGAGAATTCCAAAGGCGAGCAGCTTAAATTTTAAAAGGTTAATAAACCAAACACCATACAAACTTGAAGACTAATTGGAGATAGGATCATGTCTGTTTAGCCCAAAAACATATCGAGTAACATTGTCAAAGACGAGATTGATTTTTCTAAGAGAAACGGAATCCATATTGCAAAAAATTTCGCATCCATGTTAGTATTGGAACTACTAATGTTTTAGCCAACATTTTTCTAGTTTCTATTGGTGTGAATTTTTTTGTAGTAGATAATGTTGTTGAGGCTCCATATGCCTTTCCAACGGCAGAGTTTATGTGGTCATTACATATGAGAGTCCTATTAAACTCCAAGGTTCCTAGCCGTATGAACAAACTCCACAGGAACATTTTTTAATAATACATTTGGAAAGTAGGTTAAGTCGAGTTTTTTCCTAGATATGACAAGGCACTTTGTTTTAAGTGGATTTAAAACAAATCCACATTCATTCGAACACTTCAATATCGCATTCAAATGTTCGTTGATGTTGTTTACACAGTCATCTATTAGACCTAACGGTGAGCTTTGGAAATACTGGACATCAGCGGCAAACATTATGCACATCCCCGTACTTTATAAGAGAAGGAATTTCATTCACATAAATTGAAAATAGAAAAGGTCCCAAAATGAACCCTTGAAGGACACAACGCGTTAATGAAAGAAAGTTGGAAACTTCGCTACCCGAAACAACGACCTGTTTCCTTCCGGTTAAATATGAGTTAATGGGTTTTAATGCTTCCAGAGCGAAATTGAAATTAAAGGAAAGCTTTCGACATAAAATTTTATGATCAATTGCATTAAATGCTTTGAAATAGTCAAAGAAGGACCAAGAACGTGACTTTATCATCATCCATAGCTCTCCTTACCTGTTCCACTACACCCAAGAGCGCAGTAGTACTACTGTGATGAGAACGAAAGCCAGACTGCTTAACTGATAAAAGACTATGAGCTTCAAAAAAACCACTGATTTGCTTTTGCATCAATCTTTCAAGGACTTTCGACAAGAATGGGAGAATAGATACTGGTCGAAATTCTGTTAAACTGCGGTTCTTTGGTACTGAGGTAATTTTAGAAAGTTTCCATCCTGTTGCAAGTGTGCTCTTTGTAAACATTGAGTTTAGATCTTGTTCATTGGTTCTGACTCTATGCTCAACTGAGATATGGCTGAGCTTTTCCTGACTTTAAGTATAGATCGTATATAGTTTTTTGTTGCTTCAAGCAAAAAAAGCTTCTCGTTCTCGCACGTGAACAATTTGTGCCTGGTGTTCATGGACCCATACGAAATGCGAAATGCGAAATTTTTTGAGAAGAAAGGTGGCCTTGAAATTGTGCGCATTCCTTAATGAAATCATTTTCTAAATCATAAGGATATAAACAAATAGACTTTTTCCGTCAGGATCCATAGTGAAAATTCAATCAATTTTGTTATAAATGAAAACTTCTCGTAAAATACGTTGCAGGCCTTTTCCGGTTTTTCTATAACACGTGTCGTGCCTACACACGAGTCTATCTATCTTCTTCTTCTTCTTCTTTTCATTTCCGGCGTTACGAGTAGTGATCTTGAAGCGATCACAACTCTCCCACTTTTCTGCTTCACACTAGTGATCCGCCTGTGGGGTACGCCGCGTTGACCTCAGAAAGCGTCGGCAAGCCTCCCGGTTTTGGATTGTTCCATGTCTGAGGCCAACCAAATGCTGCTGTTTTTGCATTTGCTTGTACCAGGAGTGTTTTGGCCTGCCTTTTCTTTTTCGTCGCGAATTTGTTGAAACGTTGTACGATATTGCCTTTTGGACGGGGTTCTGCGGATCTCTCCTTTGAACATGACAATACCAACTGAGCCGGTCGTGCTGAATTTTGTCCAAGATGGTACTTTTGACATGAAGGCTTCCACGGATCTTAGTACTTCTAATTCGATCAAGCTTTGGTACTCCTGCTGTCATCCGAAGCATCTTCATTTCGGCAGCCGTCAATTTGCTCTCATACTTTTTGTACATTTTTTAATAGCAGTATTAATAATAATATAATAATAATATTTATTGTTCATCATAGTTTCACAGTAAGATACATTGTCCAACATTGTGAACCGTATGTCAGAGCTGGACGGACAACTGCTGTGTAGAGTCTTCCCTTCAGCTTAGGGGGCATTCTTCGATCACAGAAGATAGCGGAGTTTTCTCGCCACTTCATCCACCCTACGCTTACTCGATGATTGATGTCGTCATCACAAGTTGCTTCACTATTGATCATAGATCCCAGATATTTAAACTTTTCACACTTGGGAAGCACATTTCCATTCAAATAAATGTCTGGAATAGGCTTGTCTGGATCAGTAAAAGGGCAGCACAGGTATTCAGTCTTTTTAGCGCTAATACGGTACCCATTTCCCTCCAGAACATCAATCCAAACGTCAAGTGCTCGTGGCAATGATGTAGGATCCTCGCTGATGATGGCTCCATCGTCACCAAAGAATAATTGTTGTACTTTATTGTCCGTTACTTTTGCTTCGAGCAAATAATCCAGAACAGCAATAAAGAGCAGTGGACTCAAGACACTTCCCTGATGTACCTACACCTACTGTTATTTGGAGTTCTTCGGTGACTCCAGCTGGGCATCTCACTTTTGTAACTGCTCCCTCGTACATGTCCATAATTATTCGCACATAGGCTTCAGGAACTCCTCGGTGTCTGAGGGCCACCCATATCAGATCTCGTGGTTGTCGATCGAATGCTTTTTCGAAGTAAACCAACACAATATGCAAATCCTCTAAGGCATCTCGGTGTTTTTCCATAATGATCCTTATACTTTGAATTGCGTCTGTAGTTGACTTACCCGCGACAAACCCGCATTGGTCATCGGACAGCCTTATTATTTTCCGCAGTCGGCTATCCAAAATCCGCTCAACGATCTTCATAGTGTGGGATATCAACTTGATCGAACGATAGTTGTCACAGCTTTTGGTATCTCCCTTTCCCTTATACATTGGAAGAAGAAAACTTTCCCTCCATTGATTAGGCAAACTGTCACATCTTATAAGTCTACACGAGTTTATCTATTGTAATGACCCATTACATATTCGCTCCTACAAAACAAAACAACAGCAAAATAAACCACCAACAACACCGATGCCAGTGGAATTTGGCACTTACAAACACAGACAATGATAATAGTGACCATAACATATAGCAACAACACCACCAGCAGCTTGCCATTGACTCCACGTGGAGTACCATTTCGTTGACTGATACAGCTCACATTCACTTACTACCAAAAGGTGTATAAGGGAACCAGTGAAATACATGAAAATCAGTTCTGGTCCCGGCAAGTGGACAAATTAGGAACTCATCATCCTAGTACTCGAGCAAGAGTAGGATTCCGGTACCGGCAGCGCAGAAGCAGAGTTCAGGAAGCAGGACTGGGTGAGTAAATAGTGTCCAACGCTACCTCGTTGTGAATTTATAGTGTCCAACTCTACCTCGTTGTGAATTTATAGTGTCCAACGCTACCTCGTTGTGAATCCATAGTGTCCAACGCTACCTCGTTGTGAATTTATAGTGTCCAACGCTACCTCGTTGTGAATCCATAGTGTCCAACGCTACCTCGTTGTGAATTTATAGTGTCCAACGCTACCTCGTTGTGAATTTATAGTGTCCAACGCTACCTCGTTGTGAATTTATAGTGTCCAACGCTACCTCGTTGTGAATTTATAGTGTCCAACGCTACCTCGTTGTGAATTTATAGTGTCCAACGCTACCTCGTTGTGAATTTATAGTGTCCAACGCTACCTCGTTGTGAATTTATAGTGTCCAACGCTACCTCGTTGTGAATTTATAGTGTCCAACGCTACCTCGTTGTGAATTTAGTGGCTCCTGCTACCTCAGAGCAACCATTAACCCCTCTTCCTAGTATCTTTACAGCATCCACTGTACCAAGGAAGAGATACCAAGTCTCCAGCGTACTCCAAATCTGAACCCTAGAATTGGAAGCCTCTAATTCAAGACTGGCAACCTGAATCCGAACCCAAGAACTGGAAACACATAACCCCAGATAGGAAACCATAATCCACGTGGCCCAAGACCAACCCAGGACAGGAGATCATCATCCGACTGGCCCAAGGACCAATCCAAGAATCTGGTCGTGAATCCCGGACTAGACCACATCCCAGCCGAACCCCAAGTGAAGCTTCACCCGAAGAGGAGGGAAATCTGCCCTCATCAATGAAGACTTCGAAATAGACACTTAAATTTGAAATATAAAACATTGTATAACATGTATTAAACCAAAACTATTTATAATATCGGTAATAAACTAGCTTCAATAATCTAAAGTTTTGCTGCTTCTTTGGAAGACTCTGGATCCACTGAGCATACCTCAGCCTTTGACAAAAAGCAACCTCACACTATGAATACAAGAAATGTGTTAGTCCTGCAAAATTTGCTGCCATTCGTTGTAATAACTTCTTCGGATGTTTGTTTATTCTTTTCACTAAAAATCATTCCACACAGCAACTTTTACCTCCATTTCCAGGTTCTCCGCTTCCTTGTCGAGTAACACGCTTTTCGGTAAAATCAACTTTGATTGACAACTTCGTGTCAAGAATCTCTCAAACTCTTACAAGAGACCTGTCTCGCAGACTAACGTGTCGAATCACTCGCTTCATGGTTATATTTATATCATTTTTATAGTTTAAGGCAGTACCCGTTTGGCCGTTTATTAAAAAAATTGGTAAAAGTTACTAAACTTAAATTGTAATCAATATTGAAACGCTATTAAAATTTTTTCGTGATCGCATAAGTATCTAAATTTAGAGTGCGTTCAGTAATCTTTTAAATACGTATTACGGACGTAAGAGTGTTCAGTATCAGTGTCATTATTTAAAAATTAAATTCTTTGTCACTCGCTTTCTTTAGATGTATAATAATGTTTCTTTTTTTATTTCTGAAAGATTGTACATTTTTCACCCCTTAAAATCTGCCGCCCTAGGCTCTATAATCCACCACTGCGTACTGCGTTCACCTCTAAAAAATATCAACTACAGTCTTCTTAGAAATAATTTATTCTCAAATAAAAGAGGAAACCACTCAATTTATTGACTTTTCCGTTCTGGTAACTTCAAAACTTATTGCAAAAGTGAGTGAAAATTTCAACTTTCCCAGATAGATTCACCCACGAATTGTTGTGTGGAAAGCACTAGGTAGGCACATGACTGCAGTGTATTCTAGATTTCTGTTCAGATCTTAAAATACTTCTCTTTCTTATCAGAAGGCCAGACGAGTTCACTCCCTCCACCTGTTGCCTTAGGAGCTGAACTAAAAATTCCTACTCTTCTTTCTAAAGAAAGTCACCTAACGGGCGGCAAAGGATTAGAACTACCATCCTAAATTCGATTTCCTATTGGCCTATTATCACGTATGAACATGTACATGAATTTTCCAGGAGCCTAGAAATATGCCCTCTTCTATGTAATGTATGAACTGTGAACGACGACAACTTTATTCTATCGCAATTGCATTGTCAATTTATTTAAACGCTATTCGCTCCAATTAGTTGCACGAAATTCCAGTAACCCACTACTGATGCATTTTTTATTGAACTAAAATTCAATGCTGTTAAAACATTCGAAATATTTATGTCTCCCATTTGCCGGCAACAAGCATGCCACCACCCACCGGCACCACTCAGCCGTATAGACAAACAAATAAATAAAAAACGGAAAATATTTGTATAAAATTCCAGATGTTATGCACATCAGTGACAAATTTGTTTAAATACATTTTCCATATACCAACAAATTTATCGCAATTTTTCGCGATATGTCATCGAGAAGAAACAAACAAATTTATATAACCCCGGACGTTGTAAATTTATAATGAAAAAAATAAAAGGGCAATGGTAGAGATATAGTTAGGTACCAAACTAGTCTACAAAAAAAGAAGCAATTTACATTGAATCGTCGTTTAAGTCAGCCCTACATACATATTCTACGCCAGGCAGTGTGTAGCGGGAAAAATCGGAAATTCATCGGACCGAAATTCCGACACAATTAATCGACGGATGTCTTGTTTTCTGCCCGAGATTTATACGGTAGGTTGCTTCATCAAATCTGTTCATGACATTGCGGACACGACATGTTTGGAACACCGACAACCGAGCTCGCACGCTTACTCTCTCTCGCTCTCTTGTCACGGCGGCGTGTAATATGTGTGTCAAGGCAAATTTCAAGCCTTCATCTGGCTTTTATTTATTTATTTTTTTCATGTCATTATGTGGGCAAACTAAAGTTCTGTTTGTTTTAATTTTGTAAAATCACACAACATTGACGAGGGTTGACTCTGAGCATGACAACGACAAGGATTTTTTTTTCTTTTTTTCATTTTCGACGATGGAAAGGGTTGGAAAATTCCACAGTTTTAAAATAATGATCCCCTCATTTCAGCGGGTACTTTACTTTGCTGGTAATTTCTGCATCAAATTTGTTGCAATAAAATTTGAGACTTTGATCTTTGCGGAGTCTTAAGCGGCAACAGGAAAAAGATGCATTGCTAATGGAGTGTGATATTTGGTGGAGTAAACTGATGCACAACTGCACATGGTTACTTGTATAGAAGGAGTGTTTACTTAGCCCCTTAAGACTTTATGAATGTGGGGTTCTTATGATGGCATGATCATCATGGTAATCACTTGAGAAGAGATGTTCATTAAAGTTGGAAAATGAAATTATGTCTGGAAAGAAGTGAGCTGATAGATTTATTGCTCCTGTGTCTGTTTCACGTCATATAACCGAGAGAATTTACGGGAAAGGGTCTCATTATGGAAAACTTAAACCATTTGTTGTACAAATCTTCATTGAGATTTGCTACGGAAGTTTAAAACTGGGTGTCCAAATAGCAGCTCCATTGGTTAGAATAAAAAAAAAAAATTCTGAGTTCCGATTGTATTTGGACCCAAATGCTGACGATAGCTATTTGCAGAAATACTTTTAAAAAATCGCTTCTTTTGTGTGCGGTGTTCTAACTCAAATATCTAAGTACTTGAACTTCTCTTGCTCCGATCTCATTCTGCTCTGTTTTCGAAAAATCATCGCCTTTTTTGGGAACACACTACATCGCCTTTGTATTTTCGCCCCGTTGTTTTTGTATCCTTAGTTCGTTTCATGTCGTTTTGCACAGATTCAGAAAAAAATGTAGAAAGTATTTTTAAAAAGGCGAGAAGAAATGCTCAAGAGATTCGTTCGTCAAAGTTCGTTGACTATGCGCAAGAACAGCTTCTTGTGGATGACGACAAAATTCTTGATATAGATGGCGACTGGTGACAGTATTGTGATGTCCTTTTGAGCGAACACTTTCTCGACATCTCTTTCCAGAACTTGAACTTTACTTAAATGATATACCCTAAGTCACAGTCAAACACGATAGTGAAGCAGTTAAAAACTATTAAAAGGCAAAAGGCGCTAGACCAGACGAGATATCACAAAAATTTTGGAAAAGATAGAAGACATTGGGCTTCGATTACTCACGATTCCCATCTCCAAACTTTTTGGAGGTAAAAGTCTGCCTAAGCGTTTATGGGCAGTTACCTTCTACCAACGTACAAAGAGAAGGAAAATACATGAAACAGTGATAACTACCGTTCGATCAATCTGATCTACCACACTTTGAAGATCGTTGAGCGGGTAATAAGTAGCCGAATGCTTAAAACAAAGCGGGCAAGAAAACAATTGATGCAATACAAAATATAAGGATCTTAATGGAAAAACATCGGAATCCCTTAGAAGAAGACAGTCAAGAGATTTAAGATGAGTGGCTCTGAGACAACGAAGAGTTCTAGGTGCCTATTTGCAGATGATCAAGGATATGCATGAACCAGCACTAACAATGGTTAGATGCCCACCTAAAGTTCCTAAAGCATTTCAAGTCACAATGAGTGTAGGGTAATAGCGGGAGAGATGCCGCGGTTTTTCAAAAACGCGTTTAATTTGTAAATTAAAGTGAGATAAACTTTATTTGTTTGTAAAAACTTAAAATTGGATTTATTTCCTACCATAAAAAAGTACTTAGCTCAAAGAAGATAACAATTTTCATTCAAAATAACACAAAACAAAAAAATATCACATTTGCCATCTCGCCCTAGATGTGTGGGAGAGATGCCGCATAGCAAATCATTGACTTTAAAGTATTAAAGATGCCGTTTGCTTTCCTGATCCCGTCCACAGTCCGTACACAGAGTGGACTCATTCGTTTTGTACCGTGTACAATTTTCATGTTGCCATTTTTGACAAATGGAACATTTGATCCAGTCTCCTTTTTTTGCGGTTTTGAAATAGTTCTCCCAACATTCAGCACACCCATTGGGATCGACCGTGGGCTCAACCTTTCTTTTCTTTCTTTTTTTTTCGTTTCGGTGACTGCAAGATTTTTTTACAATTGAAATAGGAGAAGTTAACACCTCTGCCAATAGCCTACAAGTAGAAAAAGAAAATTGATTGCAGTAGTTTTGATGGCGTTAGTCTGTTGAAACATGATGAGGTGTGCGTTTCACTTTCGGAATGACTGCATGATGTACCTGGTAGTTAGGATTACTGATCCCAGGATTGTTTCAGAACATGAAACAGCCGTTTCGGAAAAAATAGCTGTTGGTTCTTGAAATTCTGGCTGGTACTCAGACAGTTTCTCTGCATTTCGGAGAAACATTTTTTTGTCAATGTTTTCTGGGGCTTCTTTAAGCGCCTCTTATGTTCAACTAGCCCTGGTTCATGTACAAATGTATCTTAGGGGCATACTGAAGCTTAATAATCTATTAAAAGAAAACACAAAAGCCAATTCAGCATGCGGCATATTCTCCAAACAAAAGTGCGGCATCTCTCCCAAAACGAAGGAGAGATGCCGCACCCCATTAAAAACCTCAAGAAAAAAGGGAAACAAAAAAAACACACAGGCGTATTCCTTAACATTTATTGACTGTACAAAAACTTACCCTGAACAAAACACGCGTAAACTTCTTTTCAGATCGACTACTTGCAAGTTGCAACGAACTAAAAAATTTCCATAGGAAAAAAGAGTGCGTAAAACAAAACAAACTGCAAAAAAATTCCGTTACATGTCGGATGTTTCTAATTTTTTGTTTAACGTTTTTAGTTGAATACCTAAGGAACAAAATGCAAAATAAACTTTTTTGTGGGGACGACTAGATATGTGAGTTTGGTTGAATGCGGCATCTCTCCCGAAGCGGCATCTCTCCCGCAATTACCCTAAATCAATAAGGAAGCATCCTGAGTCTGCTTTTCATTACAGTCCTCGACTACCTGCTTCAAGATAAAGAACAGAATACCTTAGTACATCAACTATTCTTTGCAGGCATCAAGAGTGAGGATCCTACATGCTACATCCCTGCAAGAAGCACTTAATAAATGGCAAATGGGTTAGAACTAAAGAGGGTTGTGGGAATCCCACTAGTCCAAAGTGGTCTGAGTACTTCTTTTGTCTTCTTCTGATCCAGACGTACCTATACTCCAGATTTTTATTTGAATGGAAATGTGCTTCCCTAGTGTTTGAATATCTGGGATCAATGATCAATACGTGATGACGACTTTAACAATCGAGTAAGCGTAGGCCGGGAAAGCTCCATGGGGAAAACTCTACGCCTCGGTTGTGCGTTCAGCACTCACATACGGTTCACCATGGTTGACAATGTAGAAAAAGTATGAGATTAAGTTGAGCAACTGATCCAAGATCCCAAGATCCGTGGAAGCCATCACGTCGAAAACACCATCATGGACAAAATTGAGCACTATCGGCTCAGTTGGTGTTGTCATTCTCAAAGGCGAGATCCAGAGAACCCCGTCAATACAACACAAAGTTAAGACAAAAATAAAAAAGAAAAAACGTTAAGAAACAAAAAGAAAGGCAGATTAAAGCAGTTCTGGCACAGATAGATTCAACGACATATGCATTTGGTTGGCCTCAGTCATGAATATCCAAAACCATGAGGATTGTCGACGCTTTCAGATCTCAACCCTATGCATGAAGTGAGAGAGCTGTGATGCCTTCGAGATCACGATGATTGATGACATGGGCTGGTTTTGAATAACTGTCCTGGTGAAAAAAAGCACTTTAATTAAGTCTTTCTACTTTATTGCTTATTCACACGCATTTTTGTTTTAAGAAATAGTCTTTTAGGAAGAGGTGAAGATTACCAATGAATAGTAACAACCTCTGCTACAATCCTGTTTCTCCTACTTACAGTGGGTCAAAAGCTGTTTCATCTATTTCTTCATCTTTAAACACCTTTTCCCATAATAAATTCAACGACGAAGGTCCAACTGTCAAGTGTAACAACGACTACCAACCCTTAATGCCTTTTCTACCCCCAAAGAACAAAAACAAACCGAAAACAAAACCAAAAAGAGCTGCAATAATTGCGATTAAATTTTAATTAAATTTTTACAAGCTTTCAAGAGTGAAAATTCACTCAATATTGGTCGAGACCAGATGATGCATCACATTCACAAGCTCTGCTCGCTCAGCTTACCCCATATGTGGGAGTTGGGCCCCCACCACCAAATACAGACTTAAGTCTATGGAAAACAAAAACCTTTTCCCCCAATATATGGGCGACAGCATTCAATCAATTGTGAATACATTCACCCGAAAATTAGATTTTCATCTGCTTGACATGTCGAAGGAATGGAAAATAAAACCCAGGTCTAGGTGACTCCAATATACACATACAAATATTTCTGTTCGTCAAAGCCGGTCGTCCGTCGTCAGTCTGTCGTCCGTCGAATGTTAAAAATTCTTTAATAATGATGATGATGGTGAATCTGGAGCTGGACCGATACGATGTTGATGATGACGAGAATATGGTTTGGTGATGATGGAAATCCTGAAACAAATACCCAAACCATTATACATAAAAATTTCATACCGTCCTTTGGTGCTTCGGGTATAAGTCTATGCGTATATATATATGTAGATATAAATACCTCATCCAAGGACTCTTTAAGCTGTGGTCCATGTTCCACACTCAAGTTCAATAGGATCAATTGAAATTTTGATTAAAATTAAATTTTCATTTTCATTTTCCACGGTTCTTACTGAGATGTCGTTGTCATCGTCATCGTGTCGTCGGCGTCGTCGTCGTCGTCCTCGTCGTCGGCCGTTTCGTCCTCTTTATTTTGTTCTCTTTTGTAAGCGATTTTAATCGAATTTTTGACACAAATGGAAAACGATGTCCTTCTGATGCCTGTTTGTTCAGAGGTACTTTTTACAGAAATATACTTTTTCCTATATCTCTTCACTTGGCCAGCATCGCGTTACACCGCCGCGCGCCGTCCGATCCGTCGTTGCCGTTTGGAAAAGAAGAGAAGATTAAATTTTTGTGCAATTTAAACAGATTTTTGCTTAACGAAGTGTGTGCGGTTTCCAACAGAAATTTTCAAAAGAAAAAGTTAAACCGCATTTCGAATAGGACATAGGAAAATAAAAAAAAACCAAATGAGTGTGTAATTAGAATTCAATAGAATCGGTACTGTTCGTCCTGGCAAACCGGCAACCGCTAATTAACATTAAATAAGCACTTAGCTTGTGTATATTTGCAATTCGGGTAAGGGTATACGGATAGCAACACTGATTCGGTGTACATCCGCAACGGTTTCCTGTTTAGATACCTACAATGGAGTCTTCGTGTGGAATTGATAGAGTTGTGCTCTGCTCTACTGTTCCCGTTTCCGTTTATTTACCTAATAATTGATGAGGCAGCTAGTAAACGTATTAAGGTTTATACGCGAAGCAAAGTAACCCGTTCTCGATTGAAACTTTTTTTTTGTATTATTTATCGCGGTGTGTTGCTTGGATAAAAGGTAAAAGCCTTTGGTTGACATCAAAACCGAGTTTTTAGGTAAAAAATAATGTAAAAATCAGTTCTGTGTCCAAGATATTTTTCGATCCCCAACCGTTGCTAGGTGTTTTAAAACGGCACTACCAACAAAACAAACAAACATGGTGGTGAAATGAGGAGCCCGTAGCAGTGATAAGGAAAGAAGAAAGCGTATTTCAAGGCATGGTCAAAGTGCCTCCCAACTAAAGAGAACAAAACCTGTAACAGAGCGCGCATCTCCACGAAAAGGACATTCATTGAGAAATATATCTGTGGCAACAAGGAAAAACGACATAAGTCGACTTATGTCGAAAATGAAATTTTGATAGCATTCAATGCGCAGTAAGCCGTTTCATCTTTCATATTTTTTTTTGTATTTTTATCTCAAATGGTTAAGGGATTACAGACAAAAGAAAAACGACATAAGTCTGTATCTACAGAGCTTACACGAGGAAAAGCAGCATAAGTACAATTCCTTAATTTTTATTTCCCACTTGTGCTTTTATTCCATAACGAAAAACCAAATCAACATGTACATAAGCTTACTCATGCTCTTTTTCTAAAACCAAAATGAAAAGTTCAAGTGACCTTCACTCCTTATGCGTTTCGCCCAGGTACAAACAGTGGGCTCATCAGTTAGATGCTGTTTGTACCTTTCTAAGACGCAATGTTTGGTCGATGTTTGTCGACACATATATAAAGTTTACAGTGCAAACACAATGTAAACTTTATATTTCTAGGGGAATGGGATTGCATTCTTGCACCTAGAGAATGTTTGCCCGTGGTCTGGCCGATGTTTATTGAAAAAAAAAAGAAATTAATAAAAGAATTTATTGTTTTCTTGGAGTGTTGATTTTTAAAATCAAAATGAAAAGTTCAAGTGACCTTCACTCCTTATGCGTTTCGCCCAGGTACAAACAGTGGGCTCATCAGTTAGATGCTGTTTGTACCTTTCTAAGACGCAATGTTTGGTCGATGTTTGTCGACAACAACACTCCCAGAAAACAATAAATTCTTTTATTAATTTCTTTTTTCAATAAACATCGGCCAGACCACGGGCAACCCTTCTCTAGGTGCAAGAATGCAATCCCATTCCCCTAGAAATATAAAGTTTACATTGTGTTTGCACTGTAAACTTTATATATGTGTCGACAAACATCGACCAAACATTGCGTCTTAGAAAGGTACAAACAGCATCTAACTGATGAGCCCACTGTTTGTACCTGGGCGAAACGCATAAGGAGTGAAGGTCACTTGAACTTTTCATTTTGATTTTAAAAATCAACACTCCCAGAAAACAATAAATTCTTTTATTAATTTCTTTTTTTTTCAATAAACTTTTTCTAAAACTATTATATCGTTTCCCCGTGATCATAAGTATACTTGTGCTCTTTTTCAAAAATGAAATTTTAGCTTACACGCAGATATGTTGACTTGTGTAGTTTTTCCACAATTACTTTCGCACAAAATACATGCACACGTTTACTTGTGTACGTTTTCCATACTTCGGTTTGTAAAAAGAAAGAATACAAGTTGACTTGTGCTGTTGTTCCAAAAGACGTTACAGAATATACTTAAAATTTTTTAGACACTCAGTTGCTACTTATGCCGTTTTCTTGTTATAAAATTTCTGTTCTGGTTGGGTTATTGTATTGTAGTACGTCATAGATGTTTGTGTGTCGAAGGTTAATTTAAATTGAATTGTTTTATTTCTGTTATTTTTTATAATTGTTTTATTAAGTGTTATATAGGAAGTGTTAAAGAAAATTGATTGTTTTCAGAAAATATTGAGAAAATTCTTTCGATAAAAATAATAATGTCGCGCGGGGTAGCGCAATGTCGTCTTTAGCCCCAGAAAGAGCAGCCGCTTTGAGTGCAAATTAAAAAAGTCAGAGAGATAGCGTTTGTGAAAATATTGAAGGTAAGGTTTTGGGGTTGTTTTGGCGAATCAAATGGTTTTCTGCGGTCAGTAATACATAAGAAATTGAGTTCTCCTTCCAGTATACTAGCTGACAAAAGAGGAAGCTCGACACCCCCAAACGCTCTTTCTACAGAAGAAATAGAGAACATAAAAACACATATTGAAAAATTCCCGGCTTATGAGAGCATTATACATAAGTCTAAACTGTACTTACAACCAGGGTGTCATATTTTTCAAAATGTATAGTCTTTATTGTTTGGGAAATGAGGAACCAAAGAGCTTATCCAAGTATACCAAAGTATTTCATAAGCTGAATTTGAAAGTAAAAAAAAGATGCATCACAAAACTTCAGCTATAGAAAGTGCTGATGAAAAATTAAAGCTCGAGGGTGAGCTTGCAGGTTAAAAAAAGCTGATTTTGCTTACTCATGCAAAAACAAAGACAAAAACCTAGCCAAAGCCAACTAAGCTATTGCAGCATATGCGTTTGATCTCCAGCAGTGCTTGCCTACACCATATTTGAAATCAAATATTGCATTCTATAAAAGTCAGTTATGGACATATAATTTAACGGTTCACAATTTGGCTAACGATAAACCTCATTGTTATAAATGTGGCATGAAGGAATGGTAAAGAGAGGTGCAAATGAAATGGCATGTTGTATTTTTAAGTACATAGACAAGTAGTTCTTGTTGCCGCCAAAATGTTAGTTTCTTATAGTGATTCTTGCCCGGGTCAAAATGAAAGCACGCATGTTAGTTGTATCTTTATAGTCGCCTTAGCGAATAGCGAACAACAAGGGGTAATTGTCCATAAACTCCTGGAACCTGGTCATACCCACATGGAATATGATTTCAGCCAATTGAACGAAAAAAAAGAAGACATCAGCTAAGATTCACCATCCAAGAGACTGGCAGAACTTAATTGCTGGCTTAAGGGACAGAATTCTTTTTAAAGTGAAGGTAATGCGTCAGCTAGATTTCCTAGACATTGTTGCAACCTCAAAGAACAGTTCACTTGGCGAAAGGTGAATACTCACGGCGAGAAGTATCCATGGCTGGAATTCAGGTGGCTAAAATAGAAAGACAACCTTGGTTCATATCCTACAAAAACAATTTGGACGAGGATAGCCCACCTAAGGATATAAATATAAGAAACGTGGTGGAAATAGTCTCAATAGATCTGACATTCCAGTTATTCCACATGTCCCTATTATTTCGGTGCAAGACCTTCTTTTCTTGTGGGATTTCAAGAATTTGAAAAACTGATCCCCAGTTTCATGCATTCTATAGAAGTTTTGTTGTTGATATCATTAAAAAACAAAACGTTAATCTGGATGTATGTGACAGCGATGAAGATGAAAACTAAAAAAGAGGACGATCAAAAAATGATAAATTTTTGTTAGTTTTATTTTAAATCAAAATCTGTGAATTTTTGTATTTAAGAAAATTAAATGTTGGTGTTCTCAATATATTTTACTGTCAAACACTTTTATTTTATGTTGATTTATAATTTAGGCGATAAAATAGCAAGGCTAGGTCCTTTAGTTCCTCCATTGAATGTAAAAAATTATTTTCATCCTTTTTCGACTTTGACTCATTTCTGCAAATTTCAAAAATTTGTTTTGGAAAAAGGAGTTAAGTCAATTTATTACAGTGCATTATCTCATTTTGCGTTTGGAAAAACTACATAACTAAACTTAAAAAAAATTATTTCATTGTATTCATTGAGGACCAACGACATAAGTCATATTTTTATCAAAATCTGCTATAAAGCGACATAAAATTAATTCTTTATAAATTCAAATAAAATCTTACAGTAATTTGAGTCATTTCCACGTTTAAACTTCGTCCACAAGTCTAGTACCTGATTTGTAATTGCAAACCAAACATTCAAATCGCTCTCCTGGAAAATAGCAAAAACTGACTTACGTCGTTTTTCCTTGTTGCCACAGATATAGAAAGGCGCAACAAAGCTGTCCAAGCCTCGGGGCGTAACGCATTTGCAGGTCCTATAATTTTATGCTGATTCAGAAAGGCTATGCTAGGAAACGATGAACATGGCTGTTTATAATAAGATACTCTTCCTTATATAAGAAGACATCCTAACCATTAACCTTCGGGCACCATTAAAGGCTTCGAGCAAATTGCTGTACCGACTGCTAATGTAATCCAAGCAATTCAAAAAAGGCGACAAAACAAATTGAATAATGGGGAAACTATCATTAACGTATTCGCTTTCCGCATAAAGAATTAAAAATTTTATAGATTTGGTCGCCGAAGTTCATGAACGGTGCTCAAGAAATTCGCAACTAAAGGCTTAGAAGGTTCACGTTTCTTATCTCCAAGCTTTGGTAGATAATAATCAACAGTGAAGGAAAAGTAAGCTTTTACCAAATTTTAGAAGGTCAAATTTGAGAGTTAATTTCAGCTACGAGTAGGTACAGTCAAATACAAATAAGTACATTGCATATTGCGAAGTTGCTATAGCTACCGCCCGACAAAGCTGATGTCCAACTCGTTCAAGATTTTGAGTGGGTTTTGATTAACTGGCAGCAAAATATGTGAAGGCCATCTGACGCCCAATACTGACTTGCCTCGGCCTCGGGCAGGTCAACAACAGATGAAAATTCACAGATCTTGAAACAGAGCGGGGAGCCCCAAGGTCTACCTTTAGGGGAATGGATGGGACCAACAACTTTAAGAAGACTTAAAACACCTTATAGAAAAAGCACATTTTTAATGGCAGTGAAACTATTCACAGAGGACATGTTTATTCTTCGCGAGAAGTGATACCCGTTAAAAAAAATTTGATGTTTCTGGGATTCGAACCTTGAACTCCCACGCAATAGACAAAGATGCTAAACTGTTACGTCCAGGGCACTACTTACGTGAAAGGATTTCAACTGGAAGAACTAAAATTCACAGGAAAACTTCCAAATTGAATGCGAATGGAGTCATTAATAGCAAGGATCCTACATTTCACTGTGATCGAATTGAGTGAATTGAAGTAAAGTAGTGTCCAAGTTCCCGATCCCGTAGTAAATTGGGAATGAAATATTTTCTGTGTTTATTTTTTCTTATTTTTTTTTTTTTTATAAAAGAGGAGACTTATGCTAATCTGTGGCACTCAGACCTGATTTCCGGTCCATTGTACTGCCCAGGGTAGCAGCTTTCTCTTTTTGTAGTGCAGTGGGTGGAAATAAGGTGTTTATTCATTTCACATATAACCTCAAGGGACGCCGGTCCAGATGGAACTGCGAGGCTGAAAGAAAAGTAGATGCCCAGAGCGGGATTCGAACCCACGCCTCCTCCCACGTCTGGCCTGTCTACCGAACACTCTACCCCTGCACCACAGTCGCATAAAGACCATTCTTTGGGTTACTCCACTCTACTACAAGAACTTGTGATACAACTGGCTTTTGACAACTGTAAAACACCTCTTTAGCCCAAAGATTCAAGTTTGCTTGGTGTTTTAAAATTGAAAGGACCCATACCACAAGTGAATCCTAAGTTGTAGACTTGTAGCTTTGTGCTACAGACCCCAGCGCTCACACACGGTCTCTAATGTTGAATATTGTACAAAAAGTCTTAAAATAAGGTTGGCAGCAACTATGGCAGCAATAGTAACAAAATCTGATCGTATTAGAAGCATCAAGATCCGTAGAAGCCTTCTCATCAAAAATACCACCTTGCAAAAAACGGAGCACGTCTAGCTCAGTGGCTGGTGTTGTCATACTCAAAAGGCGCATCCTTAGAACATCAACAAAACGACAATATCGTAAAATATTCTGACGCGATCTTCACATGGAAAGGAGAAAATCAGGTCAATCTTCTCCTGGCACTCTTAAATTAGGTAAGATCTTTCTTAACTAGCGGTTTGAAATCGGATAAAAAGTTGTAGGTTCCTTCTGTTCCCTTACTAGGTATGGTTGAGAGAAATGCGCTAAGCCCCTGGGCTCCCCGCTCAATTGCATCACCATATTTTTTTTATTTACTCGTAAATTAATATGAAAACTTCACTAAAAAGTTGCCGAAGGACTTTCAATATAATTCATCAAACCGGGAACCTTGCTGACGCGTTCTGATTTAAATGTAGTGTAGGTAGGTACGCTACAGACGGATCACTATAGTGTCTAGTAAACAAGTGGGAGAGCTGCGATACCTTTGAGATAACGAAGCTCAGGAGCCAAATTACCGCACACGTAATCGAGTAATAAGTGACTGAATTATGTGTTTTTGGCATTTCTCCACACGTTGTAGAGCTCTTAAGTACGACAATTCGATATTCTTTCATCAGTGTTGGAGTGAGTTGACGTCGGTCGATAAATGAGCAGCAAACTGATAATCTGATACTGTATAATATAGAACGAATTTTGAAAGAAAAAAATAGGTCACTCACTGGATCACTGATGCGGTAATTCATCCCCAGAGCTCCATGCCGTTCAAGAAAAAGAAGGTCTTTGAAATGAATATTAAACCTTTTCCTATGCTATCCAAATCCTTAAAAATCACACATTGGATTTTCTATACAACTCTTCGCTGAGTGCAGATCACGTTCGAGTTGGGATTTCAGTGCTTCCCTTGGCATAATCTTTCACCTACATCTTCAATCGTAAAGTCTGTGCGTACAATAATTAATACTCACTTGAAAAGTTTTTACTCTAGTTACTTTTAATGAACTCAACTCTGTTCAAATAATAATGACTCATAGCATAGCATTTATTACCTGTGACGCTTTTTAAATGAATGTATCATGTTACCATGGAAGCGACTTCCAAAAACAGGTTCTCCCTAATAGCGATTATCACTAGTGTTGACTCCATTGGGTGTGGACTACATTTATCTATTTTTTTTCCTTTGGTCAAGGATTGCACATAATTAAGTTTCGGTGAAAAACGGAAACATATGTACATACTATAAGAGTGTACGCCCACATCGGAATTGGTTAAGAGTGATCCTACACCTTCATTCGTGTCGACGAAGGAAGGGACTGCAGCTGTGTTTTGTGGTAGTTGTTGTTGTTGCTATTGTTTGTTGTCTTTTCCCTCTTAAATCCCAATGTCACTTAATCCTCCACTTGAGACACGCGTCCCATGCCAGAGAGCTAAAGAAATCAATCCATAGACCCTAACTAATTTGAAGGAGAAAATTTCAAGGATAATTGATTTTCTGCTCAAGTGGTTCGTTTGGCTCTTGAGTTTGTTGACGTCCTTATCGTTTTGAGATTTAATTGGGCAGGTGGGCGACAAAGCAATTTAGTAAATGGCAACCATATTTTATGGATGCTTAATTTGAGTATAATGGAATTTATTCAATTGCAAATAATAACAGGGGGAAACCCGACCCAATGAACAAATTAAACAAAAAAGAAAATTTCTTTGGATTCCATTGATATCGAGTTGAGTTTACAAGGGGGTCCAACGAGATGAAAGCGGGGTTTATTATTTATTCGAAAGTAATTTCGAACTGAAATTGAATGACAAATTAATTTGAGTAATGTTTTCGCGACGGCGAAGTTTATTCTTATTTTTTTTTTTATTATTATTCTTGTCGTCACTTGAATGGCTTCTAAAGATCGCGCATGTTCGTCAATTGGGATAGAAAGGTGTGGGAGCCTACCGCTGCTTTTCCCTTGATGGATAGGCATCATAGAAAAATTTGTTTTTATTTGAAAAAAGTTCGAAAGAAGAACCCCGACATGGTTGCAGTTGTCGATATACATATTAAAAATATTTTGGTCGTTGGACTAACCATGACAACATAACCAAAGCATTTCTTACAATCGATTATACGAAGCTATGATGTGGTTCATTAAAATTAACTGTGGGTATTCAAATGAGGTTCAGCAAATAAACATCAGCTAGGTGCTTCATTTGTTAACAGGAAGAGAACCATTCAGAGTGCTCTCTCGATATTAAACTTTTTTGGGGGAAAAAACTTATGTTTGGTTAACAACACTTTTTGCTTAAAGGTTGGTACTGAGTAGTTACTTCACAGCTAGACTAAGTGGTCTGAAGACTGCTGGAAACAAAGGAGTGGAGGCCACCTAGCTACAAATTATTTCCCAAATCAAATGTACAACTTTTTTCAGTTCAAAATTCCAGTAAATAAAGGGTTTTCCAATAAGAGTGATATTATTATTATTTTTTTTTTTTTTTAAAAACACACTTTTTATAAAAGAAATTCATATAATTTTAATTTAATATGCAGTTTGATCAATTCATTTAAGTTTTAAATAAAACGTCATTCAAATGGCCAAGACGACCTCTTCTGCAGCAACCAATTCGATGAGCCCAATTTTCGAGCACTTTTTCCACTAAATCAAGTCGTATATCTTGAATGGCACTTTCGATATTAACTTGAAAGGCTTGAAGAGAATCTGGTTTACTTTGAAAGACCAATGACTTCCAATAATCCTATACAAGAAATAGTCTAATGGTGTTAAATCACGACTTCTTGGAGGCCATTCAATATCACCATTTCTTGAAATAATCGTATCTCTAAATTTTTCTCGCACTTATTCAATTGTTGCATTTGCTGTGTGACATGTAGCCCCGTCTGTTGAAACCAAATGTTGTCAAAATCAATTTCTTCCAATTTCGCCCATAAAAAGGTGGTTATCACCGATCTATACCGCTCTCCATTGACAGTAATGGCGCTATCAGCTTCATTTTGAAAAAAGAACGGACCGATGATTCCACCAGCCCAAAAAGCACACCGAACTGTCAGTTTAGGTGAATTTAATGGTTTTTAATGAATATTTTGTGGATTTTCACCAGTTTTGTTTATTTACCGCACCATTCAAATGAAAGTAATCCTCATCGGAAAAGATGATTTTCTTAAAAAAATCGTTATCGATTTCAAGTTGTTCCAAGGCAAAATCAGAAAGTTCACGACGTTTACGCTTTACGGTGGTCGAATGATGAAATTATAATCACTTCTGAATCCAAAAAATAGCAAATGACAGATCATGACATACTACAAATGGCCGAAACGCCACTGCAAAATCATATCATACCTATTGGAAAACCCTTTACTTTACTGTGAGAATAAGATAGGTAAATAAGACTATTTAATTTTTAACAAACTCTTATGTAAATATAATCAGAAATAAGAACAATTTGAAGTCAAATTTGAAACGAAACGAACGCAGCCTTTCATGTTTTTGTCTCCGAAAGATCAGTTATATGTTTTTGCTTAAGCCCGGTTCCGCAATCCAGTCACTCTCTAAGCTCATGAGCGAAGGACGGTTTTGTCCCATCATGGCTCGAAGCTACACTCATTTTCCAAAATTAGGGTTTTCCATTGCATTTCGAAACCATCAATACCATATAGTTGCTGAATTTTTGATCTTCGAGAATTTCTTAGTAAAATAATTCTGGAGAGGTCTTTTCCATAGTAATTTTTGTATGAATGAATATAAGAATCAAATTAAGCTAACTCATTACCAAGATAAGGTTCGAAATGATTATGATAAACTTCACCAATGCCCTACCTGGCGGAGTGAAAATTTTCAACATCCACCATTTCGATGTGATAAAGAGATCCAAATATCAAGCACTTAGCTTTATATGCACACAAGAGAAGTGGCTGTTCGGCCACTGGGATAAAGGCGGAAGTCTTGTACTTCTCCTTCGTTGACAGATTTGCGTATTGTGCTTTCCCGTACAATATAATGAACGCATTGCCGATTCTATTATTATTTTCGGGTCTTGTTCTCTTGTAACATCGTGTAGCGTTGAATCTCTGCACGCTGTCGTTGCTAAAGATTGTGAATGAAAGGGGTTTCGAAACAACTTATCTTCTATATAGAAGAGGAGGCGCACTCTAAAAAAAAAGAAGGAACTTGAGGCGGTTAGCCTAACAATCAAGCTGAACAGAGCAACAACAAAATTTTGTGTTTGAGGAACAACCTAAATAAAATAAAAGAAATTTTTGAGCGCAATTCAAACATGACATAAGCAAAACATCAGAAAAGAGAAGACGACGAAGAGAACCCCGAATAATGAGGAAACGATGTTTTTAGGAAATACATAATTGTATTCTACGTCTATCTGTCATGTATTAAAAGGAGCTATCTGCTTACTTACTTACTTACCAGTTCCAGTTTCGCACTCTAAGTCGGTTGAGGTCTTCATCTACTTGATTGCGCCACCTAAGACGAGGTCTTCCCCTTCCGCGATTTCCAATGCAATGTGCTTTCGAAAACCCGTCGAGCCGAAGCGTTTGGGTCCATCCGCTCTACATGGCCCAACCATCGTAGCCTTGCGATGCGTACTCTTCTGGCTATGCCCATGTCGCGGTACAGCTCATACAGCTCGTTGTTGTATCTTCTTCTCCACACATTGTCTTCGCATACGGGACCAAAGACCATTCGGATAATTTTTCTTTCGAAACGACCAAGGGTTTCTTCATCCGCTTTCGATAAGGTCCATGGCTTCCGCGCCGTATAGCAGGACTGGGATGATTAAGGTCTTATACAAGGTCACCTTGGTTTTTCTAGAGTGGGTTTTGTTTCTCAATTGCCTTCTTAACCCAAAGAAGCAACGGTTGGCAAGAGTTATTCTCCGTTTGATCTCCGCACTGATGTTGTTGTCCGTGTCTACAGTGGATCCTAGGTAGACGAAATCCTGTACTACCTCGAAGTTATGTCTGTCTATTGTGACGTTTTGTCCAATTCGTCGATGTTCTGTGTCCTTGTTTGATGACAGCATATACTTCGTTTTGCCCTCATTAACCATCAAACCCATTTTTGCCGCTTCTGTTTCAATACTCGCAAAAGCACCTATGACATCACGCTTTTTTCTTCCCATTACGTCAATATCGTCTGCATAGGCGAGTAATTGTACAGACTTTTGAAAGATTGTTCCTCTGGTGTTGACGTTTGAGTTTCTTACAATCTGTTCAAGTATGATGTTGAAGAAATCGCATGACAGTTTGTCGCCTTGCCTAAAGCCTTTTTCGACATCAAAGGTCCCGGTGAGTTCTTTTCCGACCTTGACCGAGCAGCGTGAATTCTCCAAAGTCATCCTGCATAGTCGTACGAGCTTTGCAGGGATGCCGAAACTAGACATGGCTCTGTACAGCTCGTCTCTGTAAATACTGTCATACGCGGCCTTGAAATCGATAAAGAGATGGTGAATATCGGTATTATATTCTTGGGTTATTTCCAAGATCTGCCGTAATGTGAAAATTTGGTCTATTGTGGACTTCTCTGGTCTAAAACCATATTGATTAGGACCTATCCCTCTGTAATTGGCGCAATTCTGAGGGTCTCCCTTCTTTAGGATCGGGTATACGATACTGAGGTTACATTCATCGGGCATGCTTTCTTCCGACCATATCATGCAGATCAGCTGGTGCATGCTCCTTTCCTACTTTAAGTTCGGCATCAAGGCTGCACCTGCAGTCTTATTGGATTTAAGTTTGCATATGGCAAGCGTAACTTCCTCTAGGTCGGGAGGAAGGCATTCTTGATCATCGTCCAAGCTGAATGGGGCAATCTGCCTGACAGCGGAACTTGTGTCCTCATCGCCGTTAAGCAGTCTGCAAAAGTGATCTGTCCAGATCCTCAGTAGCGACTGTGACTCTACAATTATGTATCCCTGCTGGTCTTTACAGGCTTGAGTTCGGGGTTTGCCACCCTGGCAAGATCTTTTTACCTTTTCGTAAAACTTCCGAATCTCGTTCCTGTCATGGAACCTCTCTATTTCCTCAAACGAGCGCTTCTCATGCTGCTTCTTTTTCTTTTTGAGAATTCAGTGTTCTTTCCTTCTTTTCTCCTTGTAGATCTCGTTATACTGATCGTAAGCGGCCCTTGTTCGTTTTTGCATCAGCATTTGTCGTGCTTTTTGTTTGGCTGCATTTGCCTGCCTGCATTCTTCATCGAACCATGGGTTTCGTTTTGGTGGCCGAGTGAAACCTAGAACCTCAGAGGCAGCGGCTCTGATGGCTTCTTGGCATTGCTGCCACTGGTCTTCAATGTTCAATGCTGGCGGCATGGGATTCAAGGATAATTGAAGGGACACTCGATTGGAAAAGGCATTGGCTATCTGCTATCATTTTATAAAAAAAAGTCTCGATTGTTTGAGAGAGAGATAGAGAGAGAGAGAGAGAGAGAGTTTCGGTAAAAATACATAGATATACCCATACCCACTACCTATCCCACTACAGATGAAAGATGATGCATGTATATATGAACCGTGTTTAGTAGGCCACAACGCGGGGACACTGGGAAACATCCCACAGATAGGAGAACGAGAATATTAAATTATGTGGATCTAGTGAATCCTCATCTTTTCAACAATTCACTCTTTTTATGTGTTTGTGTCTTTATCGGAACGCATTTTCTTTTCATCGGGTCTCAAATCACAACAATATTCATTTCAAAAGTAAAACTACCTTCGAGGCCTAGAGCACCATATCTTGTAGCAACCATACCTTGCAGAAGAGTTATGGCCTGAACCTATAGAACATGTTACGTGTGTCCAACTGACACCTCGATTAAATACACACGTAATTGAAGCACTCATGAAAATATAATCCAAATACCAGTGAAAACCTCACTCACCTCTAGTTTTAGTGACTCATCAATTCATCCCTAGTTCGTTTGACTTTTGTGTTGCCTATTTCAAAAATTTTACCAAGTATACAACCGTCAAAACACCGCGCTGGAATCATTGGGGTGCTATGACGAAGTTCACATTAGTCGATTGGTTGAAACTAGTATACCATTTTCTTACAGCTTCAAAACAAACCCAGCTAAACAGCATATGAAGTCGTATTGAAGTACTTGATACATCTGTACCACAAAATTAAAAATATTCATACTGTATGGAAATACAAAAATAGGTTTCATCACAGCAATTTAAAATTATCCAAAGCTTAAAAGGGAGGTAAAGTTCCATTGAACTTTGTGCTCAGTCACGACTAAATTTTGTTTTTGCCTCAAGTGCGAAGCACAGCATTGATTCAACTGTTGTTACTCGTCTATTTTGGATGACATATGGTAGTGTATAAATGTCATAGTGGTTCAATGGAAAACAAAACAAAAGCCAGTATAATTCTCTGGAACTAAAGATAATTTCTCTGTTTGTCAGCACTCATCATTATCACGTAGTCGGGTACAAAGTATGGTGATGGATAAATGAGCATGATACATTTACTGGTGATGGTTGGTGAGGCTTTGATTTCGTGGCCCTCTTGAACTTCTTGTTTTTCTTTTTATACTTTTTTTTTGTAACAGATACGCATAACACAAAGCCAGTGCAACATTACACACAACTTAAGTGCAATCGTTGCATCTTGCATGTCAACAACATATTCTTGGAAAACATGTCTATTATTGCCAACTGAGAGTAAATATTTGAGAGCCATGATAAATGCTAAAAATGATAAAAGCTTTTATCTATGATAAGATGTGAATTTATATTCAACGAAATTTCTATCAACAATATCAGACACCACGCGATTTGAGAAAGAAAAATTAGACCAAAACACTACTGGTACAGAGAAATGCAACAAAATCTGCATTTCTTAGGCTTCAGACATAAAACGATTTAAGACTGGGAGGTTTGCCACACCATTCTGAGGTCAAAGCGCAGAACTCGACGAGCAGATCACTATTGTGAACCAGTTAAGTGGGAGAGCTGTGATCCCTACGAGAATTATACTAGTAACGAAGGATAATGAAAAAAGAAGTTAGTGAAATGTATCCAAATTAATAAAAAAAAATAGTTTATGCTTCAAAATTCGAGGAGCAAGAATTTACGATGCCACGTTTATTTCAAGGTAAAATAAATATACAGCTTGTATTTTGCATACATAATTATTTTTGAAAACTTTACGGGTCTGAATTTTTGTTGCAGTATAATCGACGCGAAAGGTGAATTTGCCCGTACCATTTCACTTATGCTTGTCGATCTATCAAACCGTTTCTTTGGTTCAATCGATCAAAGCTTTGTACACTGGTTCTGCAATGTTTCTAAGCTTATCTCCATTAAAATCCTATTTCACATTATATTTCTACTTTTTTCACATTCATAGAACTTCCTTCATAATGAATTTTCCGTCGAAAGCTTACTCTTTGGCAAGCTAACGATTTCTTATCAGTTGGCAACCATATGCATCATATGCTCCCCTTATCTTTGCTGTTCGTTAAAGTATTCACTTTTGTCATTTTCCCGAGGCGGTGCTGTCCTTTAATGAGAATATATTTTTTTTTTATTTTCTGAAGCGACTTTGTCGGCACTTCAAGTGTACGTAGTACATCTCTGGCATAAAGGGTAGATCAGGTGGCCGCGCGCCGCACACGTTCGATTTTTGTTTTTGTTCATATGATGTTTGCAAACACAACCACGATATATGGTAACGAGAACTGAAGGAAAAAAATATGAGAAAAACTAAATAGACCAAGTGCCGCCGCTGGTGTTTGACTGCCTGACACATATCCAAGAAGGCATCATTCAAATTCTAGAGAAAGGAAATTTCATATGCATACACGGATACGGCCTACACACGTGTTGTGCAAAGGTAGATGGTGAAGTCACTGCAGCACTTAGTGCCATGAAACTGGAGTATGTACAATTGGTTTCAATTCTAGTTTAGCTATTAATGTCACATTGTTGATCCAGTTAAAGTTAACCGTTGACAGCGCAGGTGTTGAATCCGTATTCGAGGCCGCCGCAACGTTTGAAATTTCAGAATTTTAAATAGAAATGGGGGCAGTTCTTGTTGTTGCTGGAAGCTCAAACACTTTGCAAGTGCAAGTTTTTCTTTTAGTTGGCTTTGTAAGTCTAGATTTTGACACCTTACCTGGACAGATCTTTCATGAAAGACATGATTGAAATTGATGAAAAACCACCACTGTGACCCACAATAACAAAATGTTGCTGGTAGATCTACGAAATAGTTAAGAAAATTAGAAGCAAAAATTAAGTCGCCAGGTCTGGCAAGACAACGCGTCATGAGAAAAAAACAAAGTTAATCGGATGAAAAAGCATAGTTGAAACATATTCTACCTTCTACATATGGTTCAGTGTTGTGCGACAATACTACACTTAAAAAGGCTATAAGCCCCTCAAATAATAAAAATGAAAAGGGTCGCCCCGAAGAACACAGAAGCTACATCGAAGAAGAGCGTGCCCTCAGCTCCAAGGAAACAGAACGGAGGACATGTATTGGTAGTTGGAAACGGTTTCTGGTCCGGCCGCTGATGTCAACATAACATACTTAAATAAGTGGGCGACCAGTTTCAAATCAAATACCACTGAAGAAAGAAACAATGCTCCTTCGCTGATGTAAGTGTAATTAAACACGACAGGTTAACATAAAATGTGGGCTACCATCTTCCAAATACCGCTGAAGGAAGGAGAAACGCTCAGGAGCATCGTTCGGCTAAATTCGTCAACGAAGCTCAAAGACAGCTTCTTGTATGGATAACGACAGAACACGGCACAGATGGCGACAGCCGACAGTATTGTGATGGCCTTTTAAACGAAGTTTCCTAGAAAGCACTTTCCAGAAGCTGAACCTTGCAAAGGAAATAATCGCCATTGAAAACTCTAAAAAAGGCTAAGCCAGAACTCATGCCTTTTTTTGAGTCCAGCCAGACGTATTACATATTAGTGTTGGAAAAAGATGGGGGACGTCAGGACTCGGGCTTAGATGGCTCATGATATTCTTCTCCAAGCTTATAAGTGGTGATGGTCTGCCTAAGCAATGGATGCAAATTTACCTTCTAACAATGCACAAACGAATGGGAGATACACGAAGTTGTCTTACTATCGGACCAATTTCATTACCCATAGCTACTTTGAAAATCGTTGAGTGGATAATTGGTATAGAGTGGCCGATTGCGGAAAATAATAAAGCTATCTGATGGAAAAAGCATTCGATTGACAACTACGAGATTTAAGTCGGGTGGTCCTCAGACGCCGAGGAGTTCCAAAGGTCTATTTGATGATGATTGAGGATATGTATAACGGAGATGAAGTTGAGATGTAAGACTTTCTGTCGGAGGCTTTTAAAATATTAGCTGAAGCACTCAAACCTAAATACCGGTACATTGTATTACCAGATAGTAACTTTCTTTTTGTTATAGCTTCCCAGATGTACATAAAAAAGACAGTCGGACTCAAGGAAGCATTTCATTCACAGTAGGAGTATAACAAAAAAGCTTCTTTAGTCCTCTGCTCTTCATTACAGAACCCACAGCACACCAAACAACATCAACTATTCTTTGATAAGCCGTCATAAATGAGGATTCTTATTCCCTGCAAGAAGCATTTAATGTATGTGTAAAAGTTTCGTTATTGCCTCGTTTGCCAAACTTCAAAGAACAGTTTGTCTTGGTGTTACTGGGGCCTTCCCCAGCACACCGGGAGCTGCTCTCGACGCACTGCTGAATCTTCCTCCCCTTGATACCTACATCATGGGGTGTCACCACTATTCGTTTAAAGCGATGTGGTCTCTGGCACAATTCGCACTGGAGCTTTGAGGAGCTCGCAAGCGGCATATCTTTTGACTCACGTCTAATGGATATGCCGTCTGACACGATGATCCCAAGGCTCAAACTGCGTCAAAATTACTCAGTCAACTTTCCGTCAGTTCAGGACTGGTTCGCTCCAGAATCTGAGCCAGGAAAGAACTGTTATCGTATCTTCACAGATGGCTCCAAAACCGACGAGGGTTCTGGTGCTGGTGCCTTTGTTGAGAACGACGACATACGACTGCACTCATCTTTGGGATCATACGCATCCGTTTTCCAAGCGGAGGCTTATGCTATCCTAATGGCCTTGAGCCACGTAACGAACAATGGATGGACGGGGAGAAGTATCATTGTTTGTAGCTACAGCCAAGCTGTGCTTAAGGCCCCTCTCAACCCTCCAACCACTTCGAAAGTGATCCAGGAATGCAAGCGAGCTCTCTAAATGCGGTCGGAAAATTAAATTCCTTAAGTCTCATTTGGGTTCCGGGCCATCACGGCATAACTGAAAATGAGATCGCCGATGAACTTGCTAGGCAGGGATCTCAGACAGCTTTCTCCAGGACCTGAACCATCGTTGGATCTGCCAGCGTCCTCAGTGAGGGCTTCAATCAACGATTGGATCTGTGAAGAGCTCAACCGTATAGATGTCATGCCTCCATGGGATGCAGACAAAGAAGGTATAAAATGTATGAAGATTTGTGGGAGCTTTCACATCAAAAAGACCATCTTTTCAGAGCAGATGGGAGCACGACCTGATCAGTATAGAGATGTTTGTAACGCCATTTTGATTGATGTCATTTTTAGAGTCGAATGTTCTTAAGAGAAAGAGTAGTAAGTGTTGCGTTTGAGCAAGTAAAAAAAGATAAGATCTCATATTGGTGAACTTAAGATCGTTGTTCCACTAGTTTCCAGTTCGATGAACTTGCAATCGTAGCGACACAGGCATAATGCCTTGTTTATTTAGAAGATGGATCTCGAAACCATCATTCTACCATCAGGAATCTTAAGTCCATGGTAATGCACGTTTGAGATGCAACATCTTTCTTTGGTAAAACATTTAGACCACTTTGTTAAGTAATAATTCTTAATGTAGGTACATAATGCCTTGATCGAGGCAGTGGTCTAAATTCTCCTGAAAATTAATTACTGCAAGTATCCGGTCAGTTATATTAGTCTTCTTCCGAGTACCAGCATAAGGTATTCCAGAAGGCTCTCAGAGAAATGTCCACCAGGCAAATATATCTAGTCAAAAGGCTTTTAAAATACTAGCTGGATCAATCAAAGTAAAATTCAAGTAGGCACAAAAAACACTTTTCTTTTTTTTTTAATTTCGTTAAGGTTTCCATAAGTTCTTTTCAAAGCTTCAAAGAAACAATTAACTAAATAGAGCATTCAATAAGATGTCTTACGAAAAGTAAATAGCTTTAGCCAAAGTGCACCGAATTGGCCTAAATAAAGGCTCTCACACTTTTTATGTAAATAAAATAAAAAACTTCACCAAAAAGAAATCTTCTTTAAAGTTTGATGCGAAAATAGAATAATAGGGGCGAGGCCTCGTACTGAGCTGTAAAACGGCAAAATTAGAAGAAAATTGTAAGCTTAGATGTCGCTTAGTTACCAATTTTGTTATAATTTAGGCTCACTACCACCTAGTACGTGACCTTGCCTTTAGAGTGCAGCATATATGAGGAAGATTTTGTGGTACCCGTGGCGCGATGGTTAGCATGTCCACCTGCCATTACAGGGGTTCGAGGTTCGAATCCCAGCAGAGGCAAAAATGTTTTTCCACGGGTATCGTTCCCCGTTAGTAAATTCATTGCCAAGAAAAGCGCTTTCTCAAAAAGCCGTTCGGAACCGGCAGAAAGTTGTAGGTCCCCTCCATTCTCTCACAAGTCATGGTTGTGAGAATTGCGCTAGGCCCAGGGGCTGCTCGCTCTGTTGCGCCACCCTATTTATTTATTTATTTTATATGAGGAAGGATACCAGTGACCCAATCACACTATCAAGACCACTAAAGTCTTAACTTTTCCACAACGTTTGTTAAAAACATAAGGCAGTAAATGGCTTAAGCATTAAGCTCTTCAGCTTTGGAACGGGAATGATCGCTTATGATTAACTCATTGAATGATTGAATTCTGACTTTGATTGACATATGCGGTAGTAAAAACCGAGTACTATTGAATGCAACCAAATCTCAATGTTGTCTTATGCCGCATAAGCTCTATACATGCCCCCACTGCCATTGTTCATGTCCATGAATGGTACCTGCCTCGATGAAACCGAGTTGTCAGTTGTTCGTGGCAGCGAAAAGCTTCATAATCTTGTAAATTGAACGTGGTGGGTCTCTTTATTTGCAGAGCCCATGGTTTTATTTCTAAGTGTGTAATAGTTGCACCAAATTTACTACCGCCTTGATTTCGTTGAAAAAAAAAAACTACTGTTGAGCTGGCAGCTCAGGTCGCTTAGTTCCTTTCTAAAAAAAAAATCAGCAACCGCCTGCTGCTTTCCTTGCACTAAAAAAAAAAAAACAAGAGAACGAAAACCATTTGCCAACAATTAAAAAAAAAAGTTAGTCGAACCAAAGACAGAACCAAGAAACACACAACAACGACCGGCGCGGCGACGGTATCTTGGTAGTCAGCAGTCGCCGGTATCTCTCCCAGTATCTACCTCTCGATCTTATTAATTAAGAATTATTTTAATTAGCGTAATAAATTTTAATCTGTCATTTAGAAGAACCGAGGATAACCACTGCAAAACCGCTACATGCCGTAGTCAGATTTTTTGCCAGTGGTAGTAAGTCATAAACCATGGTGAAGTATTGCTTCAAGGAGCAATACTTTGCTATTCCTCCTCGTGATGTTTGTCTATAGTTTTATTTTTCTCTTTGTTGTTTTACTTTTATTTTTTCTACTAAACGACTAGCTACTGCAAACTGTTTTCTATTCACCTAGTTTGACCTCCATGCATAGTCAGATTCCATAATTGGGGAATTTAATTGCCGCCCTCAAGTTTAAGTTGATACCTGCCTTCGATGCACAGCACCGTGCACTGTGAACATTTTTTTTTTTTTTTTCAAAAAGAAGTGTTGACCTCGACCGTGGAACATCTACCAGTAGTTCTTCTTTTCCTCCTGCTTCTCGAAGATCATGACAAAGGATGTTGTGTCTTATATAACATGGCAGTTTGGATCGTCTCCGATTTGGCATCTTTTTTTCTCCTTCTATCGTATCGTGAGGGTATGGAGTGAAGATAAGCAACCAATTTATTGATTATCTAGAAACTCTTGATGAAGTCTACTGCGGATGCTGTTGCTTGAGATTCATGAGAATTTAGTGTGCATTTTAGTTCAAGCAGAGCTACCATTCATTTTGGTTTCATGGCTTCCTGACAGATATTGGTACACACACCATCAGGGCAGTCAGCGAGCTGTAGAAAGATTCAAAAGGAAGAATGAAACAGTTACTTTTGAACAGATACAAGACGCAGGAAAAACTTAAATGGAAGAGAATGTCTCATTGGGATGTTTGTAGTGTTGATTGGATTCCTTGTTTTCGATGGTTATCAAGGATGTGAAAATGAACTTTGAATATTTTTTGGTGAGTCGTCGGATGAATTAGGACTTTTCAAAGAATGGAGAACGTCTCAGGACAAAGCCTTTTCTTGCTGGTTTGGCGTTGCCACTCGGAGAGCTATTCCAGACTAACACATTAAAACAATGAACAGAACCTTGTTTCAAAGGCGTTTTTGGTTACACTCTACTTTACCAGCCAAATGCAAAGCAAATTTTCTTTCACGTAATTGGCTGACATAGGTGTGCCTGGAGCAAAAAATCGGGCTATACAAGTACTCTACTCGTATTTTTACCTTCAAAGACTTTTACCCATAAATAAAGTGGTTCTTGTGGGATGTAGGATCCTCACTTGTTATGGCTCCAACGTCAGCAAGGAATTAATGTGTTCTGTACTTTATCTTTCAGCAAGTAGCCAAGAACTGTAATAAAGTGCAGAGGCCTTAAGATGCTTTCTTGGTGTACGCCTACTGTTGCTTGGAACGCTTCGGTGACTCCAGCTGGACATATCTAACCTACACCATTGCTCCTTCATACATATCCTAAATCGCTCGCACATATACCCCTGGAACTCCTCGTCGTCAGCGGAGGCTGAGAGCCACCAATATTAGATCTCGTGGTTACCGATCAAATGTTTTTTCGAAGTCAATTAGCACAACACGCAAATACTCTAAGGAATCACGATGTTTTTCCACTAGTATCCTCTTATGCTTTGGATTGCATCAGTTGTTGACTCGCTGGCGACAAACCTGCATTGGTTACCAAATATTTTGTTCATCAGTTTATCAAAATAAGTAACGATTGCAGTTTGATCAGAGAGCTTTTTGAAATGCCTTCATTTACGAATGAAGAATACGCAGACATTTTTTTCTTATATTAATTTTGCAATGGAAATTCAAGAAGAGCACAACGAAGATACCAGGAACATTATCCTTACTGTAAATCTGGCAACCCTTAACCTATAGAAGTTCAATTTAAATACAGCTTCAAAGATTACAAGACTTAGAATAAGACAAGAGTTAACGAGAGCAAACACCCACAATGAAATTCAAAAACGGGCTCTGGTATGCATTCAAAACGAAGGAGAGCATAATTGGGTTATAATTGTGTTTGTATAAAATACATAAAAAATAAAAAATAAAAGTGCTCATATTATTGTTATTATTGGAAGGATAATGTTTGTTTAAATTTAAAAGTTTTTACGATATTATCATATAATGTGGCAGGTCTGATTAATAAATTTCTTTTTAATGAATTTTAATGATTTGTGAATACTTTTGATTTTATATTTTTATATGAAACATTTATAACTGAAAATAACTTTAGTAAGGTTGAAAATAATATGGTAGACTATATTTTCAAATGGATTCCAGCAATTAAAGTGCATGCGAGAGGAAGAGCAAGTGGAAGCAGTTACTTTGGGTATAAGAAAAACCTTAAAGGAATCAAGTGTGAATTTCGATCACAAAACGAAATATATTTCTCGAAATACAAATGGTGAACAAAGTACTATGGATACTACCTCTATTTTTAAACTGCAACAATTGGGAGTCCGACTACGAACAACTAGAAGAAGTACTAAAGCACAAAAATACAAGAAACGTTTTGATAAAATTGGAGATCTCAATGCTAGGGTGGGGCACGAAATAGAAGCTATGAATGCAGCTAAAGGAATAACTAGACAATCAAAAGACTCAATATGTAACGCAAGAGGAAAAAAAATGTTAGAACTATGCGAATCTTTTGGTCTTCGGATTCAAAATGGAACACGCTTGAGCGATGAATCTGGTAATTTGACATTTGCCGGCGGACAAGGATCATCAGTCATCGATTATAGCATTATAGGAGAAGATTGGGAGACTTATGTGACGGATCTTGAGTCAAAGAGGTACCGTATTCAGATCATTTTCCCTTAGTGGTGACTTTTGGCAATTCAATGAGCGCAGAAATAGAAAATTCCAACCTGCAGCTGCTTTCTAAGTTAAAATGGAATATGAAAAAAGCGCCAGAGTACAGACGTCTAATTGATTTGCAACTTCAAACGCAACAAGAAATAGATTTCGGCAAACTAGAATTGATAATCAAGACCTCGTACCCACAGCAACAAAACCAAAAGAAAATAGTCACAAAAGAGCCTTGGTTCGATGCTGAATGTAAATGTGCTCGCCGTAAATCATTTGCTTGATGGTTAAAAATATTCCAAAAATCAAGCCAAGGGCTATTTAAGCAGAACTACTTAGAAGCCAATTAAAAATTAAAACAACATAAAAAGGAAAATTATGGAGAAATGCAAGCGAATATGTTAGCAAAATGCAAGGACGCATCGCAGTTCTGGAGACTAGCGTGGAAACTAAATGGCAAACAATTTAGCATAAGCAAAATGCTGGATAAAAATATTCTCAAGGAGCATTTCAGTTTGCTGCTAAATCCAGTACAAAGTAGTTTCAATTGGCATTATGTAGTTCCTAGATTTGAGAATGATATTCTGGACCCAGAAATCACTCCGGGTGAAATAGAAATGGTGCTGGGATATATGAAGGATGGAAAAGCTTCGGGAGCAAATGGAATACGTAAAAATGTTATTGTTTTTGTTTTGTCCTGGAGTTGTAATTGAATTGAATTATTACAAAACATTTTAAAAAAGAAAGAAAATTTTTTTTAAAAAATGTATGTTGAAGATCGAAAAAATCACCTCAACTCCATAATGCGTTTCGCACAGGCACGGCAATTGGGTTCATCAGTTAGATGTTTGCCGTACCCTTCTAAGACGCAAATTACGTTCGGATTCTTTTAATAAATTAATTCCAAACCAAGGAAACTTTTGTTTACTTTCGAAGTTTAATAATGCTTGTACATTTGCTTAGAAATAAAATTCACTGCATGTGAGTGCAGTGGACTTTATAAGTGTCGGTGTAATCCAAACGTTATTGAAAACCTATGGAAGTTTAACTTAAATACAGTCTTAAAGGTTATTATTTCTACAAAAAATTAAGTCTCTCTATGATTAGGTCTCTATCATCTGTATTGACAGGGATATCGATTTTAACACAGATCAGGGTACACCAAAGTTAGCTTTTTCTTAAATTGCCAAAAAGTGATGTCACAGTTGAGAAACGGACTTTACTGTAGGTATAACAATTTTTTTCTGAGAATATGACCAAGAATTACATCTCATAGTATGTTCCACCAATTACGGAACACCTTGTATATTATGAGGAGGAAATACTCAAACTTTCTTGATATATTGAAAAGCTTAAAAAAGCATTTGTAATTTTCATAAAAAATTACTTTGATATTGTGCTTAGCACATAATCGCTAGTTCGTGCGACTATTGGTGCCAGTGGCGTAGCGAGGGGGGGGGCGGGGGGGGGGGGGCGGTCCGCCCCGGGCGGCAGTGTTTAGGGGGCGGCAAAATTTAACAATAAGTAATAAAAATATTTTGCAAATACTTGAACTATTTTATATTTTTATCGCAACTACAAATTCGGACCGATTGAAAAGAGCACGGAACGGAGTTTTCAATTACTTATTTTGTGACGAATTCGAAACACAATTGTTGCCTCAACATTATTAGCGTTTGGCTACAGCAACTACAGGCAAAAGCTTAAAAAGGGTTCAAGACACGCGGTGGAGTGCAAGAGCCGATGCTGTAAATGTGACATGGCATCATTACAAAGATGTTCTCGTCGCTTTGGAAAAACTGACAGAGGCAGGTGAAAGTTTAAACAGCAGAACAGATTCAGGTGCTTTAACAGTTTTGATGCAGTCATTTTCCTTCCTTTGTTTTTTTGGCCTGTGGCAACCTGTGCTACATGAAGTGAATGATGCACAAAAATATTTACAAACAAAAGGACTTGACATAAAATTGTGCGCTCAGAAAATAAATGCTTTGCAGATGATATTGACAGAGAAAAGATAGGAATGGGCAAATGGTGCAGTAGGTTATGCAAAAAATATGTGTGAAGAACTTGGATATTCCATAAAACCACGGAGGCGCATAACAAGAAAGCATATTTTCGATGACGGAACTAGAGATGCTAACTTGTCTGGTGAAAATGAGTTGAGACGAAAGCTGTTTTCTTCGTTAGATAAAGTGAGCGTTTTCAACAGCTAAAGAATTTAACGGATAGGTTTGCATATCTAACGCCGGCTATATTATTAGATCCAGATAACACTGAATGCAATTTAGACTACGCATCTGACGAAATTGACGAGCAGGATTTCAAGCTGGAAAGACTTTGACTGCGGACTTTCGTTGCTGCTACAGGTAACGAAAATAAATTGATTAATGCAGACTCACTTGAGGTATTTAAATTTATTGTTAAATCCAAGCTGGAAGATACTCTGCCCAATATTTTAATAATGTTCCGAATATTTTTCACAGTTGCCATAAGCAATGCCAGCTGTGAGAGAAGTTTTTCAAAATTGAAATTGATTAAAAATTATTTAAGATCGACAATGAGTTGTCTAAGACTAATTAACTTGGCTATTTTGTCTATTGAGGTGATGGTGATGCGATAGACATTGACCGGGCAATAAAAGACTTTACTCTTAAAAAAAGTAGACGTGTAAATTTTTAATTTAGTAAATTTTAATTCAATTCTAACAAATACTCATATTACTTTTCAGTAAAAATAAGAATATAACATTTTAGTATACTTCTTGTTCTAATCAAAAAATTATTTTATTTAATCTTGTCGATCCGATTTACCTAAGTTTTAAGTTATATCAATTAGTGGTTAAAGTAAAAGAACTTTGATTTAATAAACGTGATTGTAAAACTTAGATAAACTTTTTTATTTAAAATCTTATCTGTATACAGCGCTCCTGCGAAAAGTATTTCTTAGGTTTTGCTATCTTTTATGTGCAATTAACCGGGAAAGTTAGTTATTGAAACCCGGTTACGTGCCTGATAAAAGGACCCGCTTTAATACCTTAAAAGCGTTCGTAACCGAGGAAGTATGTAGTATTGTTTGTGTTTTTGTTGGACATTGATGACATTTCAATTGCTGTGAAGTCAGTTGTGCTCCTGTGCTGATTTTGAAACAAAACAAGGAAAATTTTATTTTTATTTTGTGTAAGTAAGGTAGTTATCTGAAAAAAATGCGTACTTATTAGATAAACGTGTTGATAAATAGAGGGCGTTAAGCGGGTTGGGTAAATATCCAATAGGTATTTAACAGGGTTAATTTGTGAGCAATATCAAACAAAATAACAAGCGTAGAAGAAGATTGCTTACATAAACGGGTTGTGCATCATAGCGGGGAGGTAAATAAACGGGAACTATTGTAATGCAAAATAATGATGACTGCTCTCACCGAAAAGTTCTCTATAATTAATGCATGTAATCTATAGTATACATTAAATACAAATACCTAAATAAAAGGGCGGCAAAATTGTCTTCCGCCCCGGGCGGCAGAGACTCACGCTACGCCACTGATTGGTGCTACTTTTTATTTCAAACTTATTGAAATTTTTTGAAAAATCAATTTTTGTTTTAAATGCACCAAAAAGCGCCATATCGCCTCTTGAGATGAAGAGAAATTGGGTATTTTCAATTGAAAGTTGAGCGAGTTGAATAGATTAATTTTTCAATTAAACTACCTATTCATAGATTTTCAAATTCTATCCAAAATCTAAAACTGAATTCACCACATCACATTAAATTTCATTGTTTCCGCGAATTTAAAAAAATTTAAGAGGCAGGTACATGCGGTAACATCGTATTGAAGATTAATGACTCTTATAAAAATAATTCGTTCCTTACCGAAAACGATAACATGTTGTGTCTACGAATGTGTAAATGTACCTCTTGATTCTTGAGTCAAACAAACCGAAAGCGATCATACCATGCAGTGCTCTACATCTACATAAAGATCAAACCCACACATGGCATCACCATAAATAAATAATAACAAATGAATTCACTCAACCACGGTTCTGTTTCTTTAAATTGGCAGTTGTCACTTCGATTCTCAGAAAACAAAAACAAAAAAAAACAAAGTGATTAGCTCCAAGTATGACAGGTGTGGTATTAGTTGTTGTGTTTGCAAACACAATACACAAAGGCTCGGTTCCAAGGAAACATACGACGCAATTGTTTGAGCTGCTGATAAGAATCTGGTTCAACAACATTTTTCAATATTTACCACCGCAAGAGGCGCCCTGGTTTGTTCCGGTTTCAAGTTTTACGTATTCTTGGGCATTGTGTCTTGACAACAGTCAGCTCCAGCGTTTGGTACAAAGTTGTTGATTTTTTGATAAAAGTTAATACAACGAACTGACAGTGTTGTTGTAGAGTCAACGCGCAAGTCCATTATTTGATTGCATTCTTCAAAGTAGGTACATATACCCGCCTCTGCTATGTTATAGGGGCACACCCTCTCTCCCTCTCTATCATCTCATTGCACAACAATGTCGTACTTCGTGGATAAAATACCAACTGACCAAACCATCTGCCCAGAATCTTCAGAAGCAATCGATGTTTGGAAAATTATAACCCCTTTGCTCTGTATATTCTTACAATGCAGGCGATGATGTGTATAAATCGCCATTCTGAACGAGGAGCATGCGTGCCGCGGTGTCTGCATATTTAAAACCACATTATCCTCAAAAAAGGAATCATAGCACATTCCCAGAATTGATACCATTATACTTGTAAAATGTTACGCATGTGCGATGTGCGTATGCGTATCGTTTTGCAATGTTTCTTTAAAAGTCCTACCATACCAACCCCGAAAGGTCGTGATTAAGGGGAATGTGAAAGGATTATAGTTTTATGGTGGCAGTGAATATCACTATAATGCCCTTATACGAAATGATAGTTCAGAACCCCTTTTTTATGGGGGCACAGGATAGTTGATCCCGTATGCCGATGCATTGAATATGAAGATTTTGGACTGTCTTTTGTTCTGGAATTCCATTGGGTTTTTTATTTAAGCTTCGTTGGTTTTTATGTGGTAGCGGTGCGGTTATGTCGTGTGTTCGAGTTGTTTGCCTTCTGCTCAACTCTTTGTTTTTCGACATGGAAGCGAATTAAACAAATTAAACAAAAGGTAAACCTTCAAAAGCAATTGACCTTAAAACACTAATGAAATCCTTGATGATCATTGTGGAACTATGGGAGTAGACTTAGAAATGTGATATCAAGTTGGTATGAGATCTGTTACAAAAATTAACTCTGGACAGCAAATTTATAATAAAGAATAAGGATAACTTTCGGCTACATTATGAAGAGTTCTCACTTCTCAGTGACGTGAATTTGGAAACAAGTTGAGTATCAGCAAAACAATTAAGAGGACTAAATGTTTCAAACGATAGATCGTTTTAAGAAAATAAGGAAGAGAGTCGTAGACAAGACGGACTTCAAACTGAATGGTTGTTTTTAATTCAATGAAGAAGAGAAACATCGATACCAAAAGCACGCGCTGTCGATGAGAGAGTCTGATGACAAACATTATCAAATTCCTTAGAAATGTAAAGCACTATAATCTTACATTCTCGAAAACAGTGTTAAGATTTGTTTCGGTGAGATATACCATCTTTTGTTACGAAGCTATGTTCAGTCGGTCACTGAGAAGTTTTCTTCTTCAAAATATTTCATGAGTTGACGGTTTTAATTTTGGTGGGGCTACCGCCCCATTTATTAGCTTAATACAAGCTTAAAATAACTTAAACATACTAAACTTAAACTAATTAAAACTAATTAAAGCTAAATTAAACTACAGGGATGAGAAATGGTTTAAAAGGAGGACTTTCAGACAAAAACTTGAAAGATTAAGGTCGAAAAGAAAAGGAACAGAGTTAATCATACTCATCATGCGGGTTAGGGGTTCGTTGAGACCATAGGATGTACGATGAGCAGGAAGGAAAAAAAATCGGGAAGATCTTACGTTTCGGGGATTAGTGTTGAAGGAGATAAGATCTAAAAGGGGGGAGCAGTCAGTGTTACCAGTAAGAAGTCGGTGAATGAATATGATGTCAAAGACATTCCTTCTGTTTTCTAGGGAGTGGAGATTAAGGATTGCGAGACGTTCGCGGTAAGGAGGCAGGGTGAGAAAGTTTCTAACATCGTAGAGATCCCGAAGGGCAAACAGCAGAAAACGACGTTGAACACTTTCGATCCTAGAGATATGAACCGCTTGATATGGAGCCCACACTTGCGATGCATACTCTAGGAGAGGGCGAACATAGGCAATATAGAGGGATTTTGTAACAAGGGGGTTATGGAACTCTTTGGACCATCTCTTGATAAAACCAAGGGCGGAATTAGCTCTTGATATTACCTCGTCAATATGAGAACGAAAATTAAATTCGCTGTCGCAGAGAACTCCTAAATCTCGGATACGCTGCACACGGTTTATGGAAATGTTCTGAAGATAATAGGGTCTGGGGGGAGGTTTATTACTTTTACGAGAAAAAGTTATTGCTTCGCATTTGGCAATGTTTAACTCAAGAAAGTTTTTAGAACACCAAAAAAAGAATGAATCGAGGTCATTTTGAAGCTGGAGAGAGTCTCGATTGGAGGTGATGACTTTGAAAATTTTAGCGTCATCCGCGTAAAGTGAGATAGAAGAATATTGGATGATATGTTCGACATCATTAATGGCAAGAATGAAAAAAAGGGGTCCGAGATGGCTGCCTTGGGGCACACCGGAGGTTGCCACGAAAGGAACTGAAAGAGTAGAACGGAAACGAACTCTATATTGGCGGTTATCCAAATATGAAGATATCCATTTGAGTAGGATAGGGCTGAATCCGAGGAAGGAAAGTTTAAAGAGGATTAAAGTATGAGAGATTTTGTCGAAAGCTTTGCTGAAATCTGTGGTAATGACGTCTACTTCGTTTCCTTTTTCCATCGCAGAACGAGAGAAGGAAACAAACTCAACTAGATTAGTAGTTGTAGACCTTCCCTTACAGAAACCATGCTGCTTGGAGGATATCATTGATTTGCACTGGAAAGAAAGTATTTCATACAGAATGCTTTCGAAAAGCTTAGGGATATGAGAGAGTTTGGCTATGGGTCTATAGTTAGAAATTAGGTTTTTGGGGCCTTTTTTATGGATAGGTGAAATAACAGATATTTTCCATAAGTCCGGAAAAACACCACTTGAAAGGGAAAGTTTGAATAGGTTAGTGATAGGAAGGGCTAAACTCGAACAACATTTTTTAAGCAAAATAGCAGGAATGCCATCTGGACCTGGATTATACTCGTCTTTGAGTTTGAGGAGACCATTAAGAACAGTTGACTGATTAAAGCTTAGATTAGAAGGCCCTGTAGAGAAATGGCGAAGATAGGAAAAGTAAGTCTGGTCTAGATCTGGGGTTTTTTGGGCAAAAGACAGTTTAAAGTAACTTGCAAAAAAATTTGCGATTGTTGTTGGTTCGTTGGAAGATTGGCTTTCGTAGTGCAGAGAAGGAGGGAAACCATCATTTTTCTTTTTATAATTGATAAACTTATAAAACGATTTTGGCTCCGAGATTAGATTAGCTTGGGTGGTGGATGTAAAGTCATTGTAAAGAGCTTCATTGAGGTTGGAAAATTTATAAAACACTCCAATGTAATCAGAGTAATCAAAAACTGAACGGGAGCGTAGAAATTTATTCCAGAGCTTATTTCTCTTGTTTCGTAGCTCACGTAGTCTATGATTGTACCAGGGAGGGGATGTTGAGTAGGACTTATCACGCGAAAGGGGAACATAGAGATTTATGCAGTGCAACAATTTCTCGTAAAACTGACTAGTTGCGTCATTCATTGAGAGAAAGTCGAATGAGGTATTAGAGAGGATTTCATTGATTTTCTTGAAATTAGCTTTACGAAAGTTGAACGAATACTTATTTGGGCTAGGTAGATGAAAAGGTAAGGTTATAAAAAAAGAGAGAGTGAGAGGCGGGTGAAAGTTGTCAATAGTAGATAATGGGGATGTGGTTTCTGAGACAGATGAGTTAATGGGGTCGGAAGTGAAAATAAGATCAAGCTGCCGGCCCATATAGTTTTTGATACCACTCATTTGGGAAAGGCTTGAATCAGTAAGACCGTCCACGAAGACACATTCTTTGAGGGAAACGGGTGAGGGAGTGAAAGCAATTTGATCTTCTGAAGTGTTCCATTGAAGATAGGGAAGATTGAAGTCACCGAAAATGATTATCTCATCTTGTGCTTCTGAGATGTCAAGCACTGTATCGATAGCAGCAACAACCAATTTGTACGAGTCTGTTGGTTCGCCGGGAAGGATGTAGAAACACATCAGGAAGATGGACTGATTAGAGAATGTTAGTTTGATAGAGATGTAGTCTAGTAGTTTGGAAGAGGAGGATGAAACGAAGGAAGATTCGTATTTATTATGGACAGCGATTAGGACGCCTCTATTTGGGGTTTCGCTATGAGGTTGTTCATCATCACGAAAGACATTGAAAAACGAAGGAAACAGCTCTTGACTTTTGATGTCCTGGGAAAGGTTTGTTTCAGTAAGTGCAAATATGTCAAAGGGAAGATTGCGAGACTGCAAGTAAACTGAGTGAGTTTTTGAACGAAGACCTCTTACGTTTTGGTAATAAAAAGACAGAGGGTGGAGATTAGAAGGGGGAAAACTGGATTCAGTGTTAGGAGCGATAGAACTTTTCTGTTTCGGAACGGATTCTTTGCAGGTAAGAGATTCTTTTGGACTGAACGTACCGAGAGAAAGCTAAGAGATCTTTGGAGACTTGCGACGAAGAGATATTCAAGAGCTCGTGGTATTTATTGTAGAGCTGCCGTAGGTGTTGAGGATCAGAAGGAAGTCCTTCCTTTTGAATAGACGCTAATACGTAGCTTTTCGTTTTACCGTCTACACACATGTCGTCTGGTTTGTCGTGAAGATATGCCAGGAACAGACGAATGTTGTCAAACACCTTACTATCTCTAAGTTTTGAGAGAGCATAACGGGACTCGGTAGACTCAGTAAGGGACTGTTGCGTGAGTTTAACAGTAGGTGGTAATAGAGGATCGAATGTTGGTGGGGAATCGAGCGGAGAGCGGGATGGGCTTGGGTTTAAAATGTGTGAACTAATAAAGTTTGGATATTTGGCGCCTGAGGTGAGGTCAAAACTAGGGACAGAAGGAGATTTTATTGGATTCGAAAAATTTAATGGAGGGGTCTGTTGATCCGGGTTAATATTGAAGGATACGCGTTGTTGAGGATGTTTCTGTGGGGGTGCGGGTTGTTGTTCTTTAATTCTACTAAGAGGAACTCTTTGCTGAGAAATAGATGGGCCATGGTTATTTTTCGGATTGGGATAGGGACTGTTTGGAATCGACTTAAAAGCTGCTGGAGGTTTTAAGAGCAAGTTTGTCTTTGGCCCGGAGAAATTTGGGAAGATTTTTGTTTTGAAAGTCCAATTGGGATTAGAACTTTTTTTAGGTTTAGGAGCATAATCAATTAAGGGGTTTAATTGACATATCTATTAGATATTCTTAATTCTATACCAGAAGGGTGAAGGAATAGCCATTCGTATTTGTTAGGGATATTTATTACAAAGGATTGGGATTTACTACGTTTCTTAGATTTACAAACGACATTCAATAAATTAATACCATAATGATTTTTAAAATAATTGCGGATCCACTTCGAGTCGGCATGGGACGGAACGTTCTTGATAATGAAGGGGTTGGTTAGATCCGTTGGGTTGTTATCTTTGATTTTATTTAGTCTGCTATTCCATTCCGATAGCTTCCATATGGCGCCAAAACGATTAATAGTAGGTTCATTGGATGAAGAGGAAACAAGATCTTGAGGAGGCGGAGGAACATCTGGGGTATCTGCAGCGTCATCGCAGGCGTCCAAAATTTCCTCTAAAATAGATGTGTTGTATTGAGGTCTTGGGAGTGGTTCGGGGTCTTTGGAGGTGGCAATGTTCAGGTCTTCGAAAGTTCGCTTGATGACCGTCGGGGTTTCCTTTATATGCTCCTTAAGGTCTTCCAAATGGGACGCAATATCAAGGAGAATATTATCGTTGATTACCGGTGGGGGAGTAGGTGTTGTAGATATGGTTTGAGACTTGCTTTCGATGGTGGAACGTATCGAACTCAAGGAAGAATTGAAAACGGACATATTGGTTTTAAAGTTTTTTTCCACTATTTTTTTCATTTCGATTATTAAATCATATCCATTATCTGGCGATTTTGCATTGTTCAACGAATTAATCTGATTTTCAAGACACTTCATTCGGTTTTTGAGGTAGGTCGCGGATTGTTGACAATTATTACTTAGTTCATCGAATGCTTTGATGAGCTCATCGAATTTTTCGAACTGTGTCATATCGAACAATTCCTTATCAACAATTCCTCGACTTCGGATAGAAGGGAAATCAGTGCAATTGGTCGGTAATTGAAGGAATAGGAGTAAGTATTTACTTTTTGTAGGGCGGTATGGGCTATGGACAAATGCAGTTCTCCATAAATATTGTATGGAAAGCAGTGGTATTCCCAGCGTATAACACTTCTTCACCATCTAGACCAGAGAATTTATGTATATTGAGATCTTTGAGGACTCTCACAACGAAGCGAAAACAAAAAATATATATACTGCAGACTCAAGCTCAGGTGGCTATAAGTAACAGTATTTACAGAGACGAGCTGTACAGACCCATGTCTAGTTTCGGCATCCCTGCAAAGCTCGTACGACTATGCAGGATGACTTTGGAGAATTCACGCTGCTCGGTCAAGGTCGGAAAAGAACTCACCGAGACCTTTGATGTCGAAAAAGGCTTTAGGCAAGGCGACAAACTGTCATGCGATTTCTTCAACATCATACTTGAACAGATTGTAAGAAACCCAAACGTCAACACCAGAGGAACAATCTTTCAAAAGTCTGTACAATTACTCGCCTATGCAGACGATATTGACGTAATGGGAAGAAAAAAGCGGGATGTCATAGGTGCTTTTGCGAGTATTGAAACAGAAGCGGCAAAAATGGGTTTGATGGTTAATGAGGGCAAAACGAAGTATATGCTGTCATCAAACAAGGACACAGAACATCGACGAATTGGACAAAACGTCACAATAGACAGACATAACTTCGAGGTAGTACAGGACTTAGTCTACCTAGGATCCGCTGTAGACACGGACAACTACATAAGTGCGGAGATCAAACGGAGAATAACTCTTGCCAACCGTTGCTTCTTTGGGTTAAGAAGGCAATTGAGAAACAAAACCCTCTCTAGAAAAACCAAGGTGACCTTGTATAAGACCTTAATCATCCCAGTCCTGCTGTACGGCGCCGAAGCATGGACCTTATCGAAAGCGGATGAGGAAACTCTTGGTCGTTTCGAAAGAAAAATTCTCCGAATGATTTTTGGTCCCGTATACGAAGACAATGTGTGGAGAAGAAGATACAGCAACGAGCTGTATGAGCTGTACCGCGACATGGGCATAGCCAGAAGAGTACGCATCGCGAGGCTACGATGGTTGGGCCATGTAGAGCGGATGGACCCAAACGCTCCGGCTCGTCGGGTTTTCGAAAGCACATTGCAGGGAAATCGCGGAAGGGGAAGACCTCGTCTTAGGTGGCGCAATCAAGTGGATGAAGACCTCAACCGACTTGGAGTGCGAAACTGGAAAGAGCTCGCCCGAGATCGAAATCGTTATAGAATGATGTTGGTTGAGGCCCAGGTTCACCCCGAACTGTAATGCCCACCTAAGTAAGTAAGTAAGAACTGGGCGACATCTCTAATCGCCCATTGAGCAACGTCCTGAAATTAACTCAGGGCTCCAAATGGTTCAGTGGGGGTTCCCTACCCCAATAAACCAATTACCAACCCAACTCTCTACCTCTCCAATCCTCCCATCTCCTCATCCTCTGATTTTCCCGGGGAGCACAATGGATCCATGAGATTCGAGTAAGGTGCTGCCACTTGTGGCACTTGTGGCGTCTTTTTTTAAGACGAAATACGTAAAATCTACCAATGTGACAAAATGGTCCGATTTGGTTAGAGGAGATGAAGTCTTAACTCTGTATTTTTGGGACGTAGGATCCGCTATACGGCACTGGATCATGGACCTGATCTAAGGCGGATGAGGAAAGCCTTTGTCATTTTGAAAGATAAATTCTCCGAATTATCTTTTGTCTCGTTTGTGAAGACAATGCCAATAACGAACTGTGTGAGTTGAACCGCAGCATGGGCTTGTCTGGAAGAGTATACATTGCAATACCACGATGGCTGGGACATTTAGACCGGATGTACATCAACACTCGGACTCGACGGGCAAACTGTGCAGGAAAAACGCGGTGGTTAAAGACCTCGTCTTAGATGACGCAATCAAGTGGAAGATGACTTCAACCGACGACGATGCAAGACTGAAGAAGATTGCCCGATATCGGATTTGTTAATGGTTGGCGAAAGATGTTGGTTGAGGTGGAGGATCACCATGAACAGTAATGCCATATGTGAAATTACTCTCAAAGGACTATCTAATTCTTCGCGAAGGGAAATACTGGTAGAAAATACTTTTTCTTCTTCGATCTGGGGTTCACGTAACAGGCAGACTTACTGACAATTACACCACGGTCACCACAAAACAATAAAGGTCTCCACAGTACTCTGTAGGATTCTGAAATTGACTAAACGCATTTTGAACTCCACTCTCTACGGCGCCGGCGATACTAAGATTGCCCTTTAGCCCTTTTTTTTACTTTGAGTATCAAACTGTCTGTTTCCATCTATGTCTACTCACATTGGAAGTATCGGCGTGTTTGCTTATAAAATTTTCATCTTTCACTCACTCATACACCCGGTGTGTGGCAAATTTAAGGACAAGATTCAACAATTCATTATTGTACGGCCTTCTGTCCAGGCCAAGTCTAGGGGGGCTACCGTTTGTGGTGCACTGAAATTTATTTCTCGTTGCACTGTTTCTCTGTACAAAGCAGTGGCAGCCGAAGAGCATCACACGAAACACCACCGAGTGGTTGACAGGTTACAAGCGCAATGCCGCTGCTGTTGGTCGTATATCTCGCAGCCCAGAGTAAGCCGCCGCCACCGCCACGTTGTCGTCCGCTGCCAACGCGTTTGAAATTGCGAAAAGGGAAATTATTATTTTAAGCTAGTTGGAGCTGCTGTATACATATATACTTGGCTATATCGTGTTGGTCGTGGCTTCCTCTTGGATATGTAATGAATCGCAGCTCCAGGACCTTTTGTTTGCTTTTAGGGTTCCGGTGTACTCTCCACCACGATTCAAAACATGAAGTAATATTAAGTGAAGAGATATGACACTGGTGGTGCAGTTGTTGGTCGTGGTATAGAACTGATGATTCCTGGCTGAAGCTGGAGGTTGGTCGCTTGCTTCAGTGCAATGTTTTTTGCCTTTTATTTTTTAAATGTCATATACGGAAATGGTTGGTGTAAGCAATGTGAAGAGGCCGTTGTCCTTTGGCATTTGTTTAAGTGCCAAAGTGTGGTAAAAGCTACGGCAGAGATATATGATGTTAAGTTGAAAGGAATATTGCAGTTGGCGCCGGTCTTAAAGTGACTTAGGATTGCAATGAATATTATTTCATAGATTGGAGAGAATGTGACATAATTCGATGGCGTTTTGGAGTCTTACAGCAGGTTGCTGCAAAACCAAACTACGTTTTGTCTTGTGAAGACCTCTTTGTGGGAAACTATATTGGGAACGATTTATGATTTTGAAGAACGTGATGCATTTGTATTAAGTAAAGTGTGTTTTTTTTAGACGTGTGGTTTTCAATCTGACAATTCTTATTTAGAGTTAATTTTTTGAAAGCTGCTTCTTGATCGATATGCTTAATTTCTTTTTTATAATAAATTTGATTAATTTTGGCAACGTTTGTAAATTGTGCGAATGTACCTATTACCAAAACAATGGTTCGGTTCTCGTGACCAATTTACGCGCTGCGTCCAAAATTCAATTGATATAATAGCCCAGCAGAGTCGGTAATTCGAGCAACCATGGATCGGTCTCGCATCACGATTACTCGAGTGGATTTTGCACATCTTCAAAAACACCGTACAGTGCGCACAGTAGAACAGAGTATCGAAGAAGACTCGAATGAGCCGATGTAGCGCGCAACAATTGGAGCTGTGCCCATCCACTTTGCGGAAGAGTTTGTGTTATATGATTATATTAGATTAGAGTTAAAAGTTATATGATTATATCTACTCTTCTTGGCTTTTATCTCTTCGTAAGAAACTTCCACATCTTGATGCACGTTCAACAACGCTAACCCGTTCAATCGCTCTTGGCTTGTTTTATTTCGCAGATACGTTTTGAATCTGCGCATAGATGAAAACGAGCATTCGCTTGAAGCTACCGAGACTGGTAAAGTTGCGCAAATCGTCAAAAGCTTATGTTTGTATCGAAGGGTACAAATCCTTGCTGCAATTGTTGAGAGCATCAATGAACGTTTTCGGCCGCCATTCTTTTATGGTATCTTCGAACAATATCTGAAAAAATAAAGCGTATAGAAGGATGTAAAGTGTGAGTGTGTATCGAAAATTTCAGAGATTTCACTTTTATATCTTTACCTTTTCCACATCACGAAGTCAGATGTAATATCTCCTAGAAAGTCATTCGGCCATTGCTTTCCGAAAGCTCTTATGGCTTCCTGTATTCCTTCTGAGTCAATTTCGGTATACTTCGTTGGCAGGATATTCTGAATCGTTGACAGCAATTCACGATGGTCAAGAAATCTTAATCGCAGCTGGGTTGAGAATAATCCAAAAAGAAAATGAAAAATCTCTCGTCAACTTTTTCAGCTATCTTCTTAGCTGTGACAAAGACTTGGTGGAATGTATCCCCTGCATTTTGACGCATTTCATTTATTTCCTCGTACAGAACGTTTGTCTACTTGTAGCAGCAGTTTAAAACACAATCTTTTTCTGCATCAGCAACAGCCTGAGGTTTTTCGTCAAGTTTAAAACTGGGGTCAGAGTCGTCAATGAAACAAAATTTTTGCTTATTATCAGCAAATAGTTCAGTTTTAGTGAAACGACCTTCGGAGAGATCCCCCCCTCCCCCCTTCGCCAACTCCCGACCCTAACTCGGCATTTTCTTATTCGAATTCCATAGGGCCTAGAGGGCATTGACGACGAGCATTGGAAGCAGTGTGACGAATTTGGAAAAAGTAGATTTCTGTGGAGCTACTTATCGAGGTTTGAGTGATTGATTTATTAAAACATGTGATAAGATGAAATTTCTTATTTTTTTCCATTCCTCATTCAGAGGCACTGCTACATACTATTTTTGAATTACAGAACAACTGCAAAGTTAACATAAATAAAATACAGCACAGGATATGAAATGCAACACGATCTGAGAAACGGGCTCCTTCTATCCATATTAAAATGACATTGTATCAACTGATTTTACGTCAAATTTCTATTCGAAAAGGTGTCATAGAATATACGGACATAAATAAAAGGGGAAGACATAAACTTTTAAACTCTAAAAATGTATGCAGACTATTTTTATAAATTGAATTTAAATAGCATTTTCAGAATCCACTGAACGATCACTGCATGATCACTGAACGATCACTGTTTCACAAAAATTCATGCGTAAAAAAATTATAAAAATTTATGTAACCCCCCTGAATCCGCTGATATACGTCCCCAAAAGCTGTAAAAAGTAGTTGAAAATTTGGCTGGTGTTCATTCGAGGGTCCTTGGTATCTTCATATTCATTGAAAATTTGGGAAAATAAAAGCCGGGCCTTTTAAGCCATTAGCAAAAGATTTCAGTGTGAGATTTACAAGGTGTGTTCAAAAAGTATCGCGAATTTTGAATTTTCGCGGGTTACGTTTGTTCGAATTTCGATTTTTTTGTGGCGTTATGTTGGTACTCATGTCTCTCACTTCGCCGACAAGCTCGGCCATTTTGAATGTACACTTAATTGTTGACAGCTGCTTTGCTTGCACGTGCTTTGGATCGTCTTCGATTTTTACTTATTCAAAAAAATGGATCAAAGAACCTGTACCTATCAAGTTTTGTGTTAAAAACGAAATTAAGTGCGCGGATGCATTCCGAATGTTGACTGTGGCATACGGAGAAGCTACCTTGGACCGAAGCAGCGTTTATCGGTGGTACAAAATGTTTTTAGAAGGCCGAGAAGATGTGAACGACGAAGAGCGTGCCGGACGCCTGAGCACTTCAACAACAGACAAAAAAATTAATGAAGTGGAGAAAATGGTATTGGCCAATCGTCGAATCACCGTTAGAGAAGTTGCTGAGGACCTAAACATATCGATTGGCTCGTGCCATTCGATTTTTATCAATGAATTGGGCATGAGACGGGTCGCCGCGAAATTCGTACCAAAATTGCTCAGTTGCGACCAAAAACAGCATCGCATGAACATTGGTAATGAGATGTTAAACTCTGTCCGCGACAACCCAAATTTGCTCCAGAGGGTCATAACTGCAACCGCATGCATCCGCGCACTTAATTTCGTTTTTCACACAAAATTTGATACAGATTCTTTGATCAATTTTTTTGAATATGTAAAAATCTAAGACGATCCAAAACACGTGCAAGCAAAGCAGCTGTCAACAATTAAGTGAACATTCAAAATGGCCGAGCTTGTCGGCATAAGTAAGAGACATGAGTACCAACATAACGCCACAAAAAAAATCGAAATTCGAATATACGTAACCCGCGAAATTTCAAAATTCGCGATACTTTTTAAACACACCTCGTATTAGCCATTCTGTAGTAAAACGTGCCATTGAACGAGAGACCCACATCTCACAAAAATACTTTGAGCTTGAATTAAACAATCGTCATTTTCAATCGAGCTTTAAAGCCATAAATAGGCAGTTAGTCAAGAACGAAGGCCAAACAATTTAAGGAGAAGACTGTTGTGCTGCTTAGTATATACGAGCATATAAGAAATGCACTCATTCAAACGAGTAGGTACCTATACCTGCATGCTGCATCTAAATTTAGTATAAAGGTACACCACATGTGCATCAAAGAAGCATGATAGGTTTCAATATTTCAGGAAATGAGCAGTGCAAAAGGAAAATATAAAATGCCAATTGGTTCAGTATTTTTGTTTCCTATTCACAAGCCTAACCCATATAACGGGGAACCATTTCAAACTAGGCATTACCTTGAACTTTTAAATTCCATTGAATTCATGTCGCTATTTGTGTTTAAAGTTGTTATTAGATATACACCTCTATAGCAGGCTAGCTACTTCGGGATCATTGATTCAAAAAATATCTTCCGTTTTTAACAAACAGCCTCAATTTTCTTATTGAGCTTTGATCTCAAACTCATCTTCCTCAATCATCTTACATTCTTCGAACTAAATATGATAACTTTTAAGTTTATTAAAACGTGCATGTTAGGTAGGTATAGGTTATCATACTATCTGCACACAAAAGCATCACCGCAACTCTATAACTTGTGTTTTCAGTCTTTGGAAATAAATTCTACAGGTTGTCCAACTCAACCACATCGTCTTACAACCTACCATTTCAATTTCTTGATGAAACCAAAAGCATATCCTTGCAGAGAACAACTACAACACTCATACCAACGTAGTCCATCATTGCAAAGTGCGAGGAATAACAACAACATTATCTTGAAGCCTCCTCAAATTCCATTATTGCACTTCTCTCGCACAAAATAATTGGATAGGTGTGCCTACTTTCCTCTAACCACCCAGTCTTCTGTATAATCGCCTTCCAAAAAAGCTATTCGAGCTGCTCGCTCAGTGCTCATAGCTACATAGTAAGTCGAAGTGCCTAGGTGCCTACCCATGTAGACACACAAAATGGTGAGTAGGTTAAAGTAGATATGGCGAGGAAGCAGAATGGATTTTGTGAAACTTGAGACACTAATCAAGGACGCCGTTGCATGTACCACACACATGCATATAGCAAAAGGGCTCTAGGCAGGTAACATACAAGTATAAGGAATTAAGAGCATTGTTCCGCTACAGAGCACCGCAGGGCGTTCTTCCAAAGACGAAGCCAAAACCAAACAGCCAGCCATCCAAGGTAAGTACACGCAGGATAATTGGAGGAAAAGCCAACTTCAGTAAAACTCTCGTAATTCAAGAAGCATTTGCCAGACTATAGCACTGCTGCTTTTCTCTCGTTCGTTGATTATAATTCATTTGGGGGTTCCATGCAACCAGAATACCCACTCCTTATCTACCTACATACGCCATCAAAACGGAAAAGTTCTCTCCGAAGCCTTTGTTGGATCTTGAACAAGTACAGCACACATCATCCTGACACACGATGCCAAAAGAAAACAAAAATAACAAAAAAGTACTCATAAGGAGACTTTTGCTAAATAAAAAAAAAAAAACTAAAATCCTACCAACTTTTAGCAACATCCCTGTTTAGAAGGATTAACCATTAAGTTGTCGTGTCGACAGTGTATCATGATGACTGAGATAGATGAAATTGTACCTACACTGGTTGAGGTATATACTTTGTTGCCGAGGATAAATTGCTGCGAGTAACCAGAGACCACAGGGTGATTTTATTGCCGTCATTTTGCAGCAACAAAAAAGCCAACACCGAGCACAGCATGGTAGAGTAAATTTTAACAGGATATTTAATTACAGGTGAAATCACTCTTGTGCCACTCTGAGAAAATGAGGTGTTGAGAGTCATAGAAATGGTAAAATATCAAATTCTAACACAAACACCCAACTAAGTGTTCCCATGCCAGGCAAAGAATATTTTTGAAACCTGATGGATGGCACATTGCTCTGCTAAAAGCTTTTTGCGGGATTTTTGCGGTAAATGTTGCATAAATTGTTAGGAAACAAGGAAACACTGTTGACAAGGTTGACTCTTTATACCTACTGTTTTCCAGACAGATGGTAATAAATGGACCTTTTGACACAGAGTCAAACATCAAGGAGCAGGGACAGTTTCGAGGAGTTGTAGTTTAGATCACAGAGGACAGTAGTCAAGATGTATCAAGTGGTTGATGGTTAAAACTAAGCGTTCAAAGAAAGCTCTCAAGTAAGACTCTGGTTAGCACTTATACACAGAGGACAGAGCGATTGAAAATAATGCTGGACTTTTTTGTTGGTGGCAGAATACAGTATAGGAATACTTTTTAAACTCTGGGGCAAAAACAAATCCCAAAAAATCAAATCCCTTTGAAAAATTTGCTCCATTTTAACCATTGAATTTATAAAGTATGTTTAGCTGTCAACCTCATATAATACATAGTATTGATAGATTGCCATCACTCTAAAAGAGGGTCGAAGGTCGAAGCGATGCAGTAGATGAGTCCTTAGTTGCAAATCCACAAATAAAGGGTTCGAACCGAAACCACACATTTGCCTGGCTTTCCATTTCATTCCGGAAACTATGTGTTAATAGACAAGAAAAAATAGCTTATGCTCCATTAAGTTTGAAAAACAAACAAAGAAACGTGCACATTCTAAGGAGGCAGCATTAGGGAACAATGCAATGACAATATAAGGCCAATCCTTAAGAAATTAACTAACGCAACGATTTTCTTGAAATTTCCTCGTTTTGCAATTGTTTTCCATTCCTAGATTGCACAGAACAAAAAACAATACCCTCATTCATAAGCAGTTTAACGCAATGGCCCATACTGAACATTTTGTTTGGGATTTTTTTCTTTCCACACATTCCACCAAACTTTTTCTTACAAACCGACCATGCCTGGAGATGGAATGGAGGGGACCTTCCATACTGCCTATTTCGAACGGCTAATCGAGAAAGCGCTTTTGGCAGTGAATTTACTATCGAAGGACTTGCCAAAGGGCGATACCATTGGAAAAACATTTTTTAGTTTCCATTGGGATTCGAAAAACGACGAACCTCCGGGTCAACAGGCAGATATGCTAAGCATCATATACCACGGGCATCACACCAAAGCATTTCTTGCTATGTTTGGATTTAGAATACCTTCCGTTTTTGTATATCTGTCATGTGAAGGCTTGTGTTTGATTTTAAATTAACTTGCCGATTTGCTAGAGACTTAAAATTCGAACTACAGTTGAAAAGATGGTCACAGATCAAAAACAATAGCCCTAACACAAAGTGCGTTACCTAGTACATCGTCTCCTCCCCCACATCACTCTCGCAGTCCCAGTGACTGCACACATTTCTTCGATTTGATAATCTCTTATCTTATCTAGGCAGTGTGTGCAGTCAATGAGGCTGTGGGTTTGTTAGGCGGATAGTCAATCAACGGTGTTGATCCCGTTGGTGAACTAAAGTCAAGTTGCTAGCTGGGCATAACACCGCTAGTAATTTGATTTTGTTTTCTAATAGGATATACACTTGTTGATTAGACTTAGTAAGCGTCTACGTTTGATATTTTGTTTTGTGTATTTTTGTGAGTTGTAATGTCGGGTAGATTTCGGGTCAATTTTAGCAACATTAGGGGGCTAAGATCGAATTTCTTTGCTGTGTACGCTCACACTGCAAAATGCAGGCCAGCTGTTTTGGCACTAAGTGAAACACAGGTGGGTGTTGGTTCTGATCCCTCAGAGTTCAACCTGCCTGGTTATAGCTTAGTGCCTTTATTCTTTTCTTCCCATGGCCTCGCCGTTTATGTTCGAAATGATATTGCTTACCAGCTTCTACCACACTACGGCCTTTGTTCTAATACGAACTTTAATTTCATGTGGTTAAAATTCACCGTCCGTAAGCATATAATTCACTATTGTTTTATTTATAGAAGCCCCAATTTAGATAGCAATTCAACCTCCAACGAGTTTGATGCGCTATCTGACTCCATAATAAGAATTGTTTCCCTTTATCCTCACACTGAAATCGCAATTGCGGGCGATTTCAATGTACACAATTCTGGTTGGCTTCGACATTCTGGCCAGACAACACCCGAAGGAAAATGTGTTGAGATCTTCGCTGAGTTTAACGAATTAACTCAACTTGTTGATGAGCCCACTCGGGTTCCTGATATTGAAGGCCATGCGGCCAACACTCTTGACTTATTTCTCACTTCTCACCCCGAAAAATACAGGGTTGTAGTATCATCTCCTTTAGGCACATCGGACCATTGTGTCATATCGGTAGATTTTTCACTTTCCGTCACGGTAAAAAAAGATAAAGTCCCTAAATGAACTGTGTGGCAATACGAGAAAGCCAATTGGGACGGCCTGAATAATTTCTTTCGAAATTTTAATTGGTCATTGTGCTTTCTCGACGGAAACTTTGATGCATCAGCTGATATGATATCTAACGTAATTCTCAACGGCATGAGAAATTTTGTTAATCACAGATTAAAAAGTATCATCCCCAAAGAGAATTCGTGGTTTGATTCAAGCTGCAAAGAGGCGATTAGGGATAGAGAAAGTAGTTTTCGAAAATTTAAAGGCAACCCTACAGTAGAAAATCGAAATTTGTTCAAACGGGCCAGAAATATCTGTAATGCTCATATACAAAAGGCCAAGTTCTTACATGACCAAAAAGTAAGGCAAAAAATACTGTTGTGTCCAAAAGGAAGCAAAAACTTTTGGTCTTTTGTTAAGAACGTTAAGAACTCGACCACGTCATCGGTCCCAACGCTCGTCTTCAATGACTCTCCGTATGTCAGCTCCATCGACAAAGCCAATTTGCTGGCAGCTCAATTTGCTGCCAACTCGACACTTCCTTATAGCATATTGTCTCCACCTGAGCTCGAGTCTGCAAATTCTTTGATGAAACAGATATTTTTTCGAACTCGCTCGGTTGCGAGAGTCCTCAAAGATCTCAACATACATAAATCCGCTGGTCCAGATGGTATCCCCGCCGTTATTCTGAAGAGGTGTTCTTCTACGCTGGCAAAACCACTGCGTAAACTTTTCTATCTTTCCTATTCTGCTGGGATTTTTCCGAGCAGATGGAAAACTGCATTTGTCCAGCCCGTCCCTAAAAAAGGCGAATCTTCCTCCCCTTCCAATTACCGTCCAATTGCACTTACGTCCCTTCTTTCCAAGGTCATGGAAACGTTGATAAACCGTCAACTTATGAAATATCTTGAAGAACGAAAGCTTCTTAATGACCGTCAGTACGGCTTTCGTAGCAAACGGTCCACTGGTGATTTGATGGCTTATCTCACCGAAAAGTGGAACCAATCTTTACATTGTTTTGGAGAAAGTAAGATTATGGCGCTTCATATTTCTAAAGCATCTGATAGAGTTTGGCATCAGGCTCTTTTATCGAAAATGCGTGCTTTTGGTATCGATGAGTCTCTTCTTCGTTGGATTAGAAATTACCTTTCCGACCGTTCAATACAAGTTGTGTTGGATGGCTTCAAGTCTGATACCCACTTCATAAATGCTGGTGTGCCCCAGGGCTCCGTTTTGTCTCCGACTCTCTTCCTCATTTTCATTAATGATCTCTTGTCTGAAACTTCTAATCCTCTTAACTGTTTTGCTGACGACTCGACCCTCAGCTTTTCATATTCGTTTCCAAATTCACGTCCCTGCTCTTCGGATGTGGAATTGGAACGGTTGCGTATGATAAGCTCATTGAATTCTGACCTTGACAGCATTGTTGCATGGGGTCTTATGAACCGAGTAGAATTCAATGCTTCGAAAACTCAATGCTGTCTCCTGTCGTTGAAGCTTAACATTCCCCCATTGCCATTATCCATGAATGGTACCTGCATCGAAGAAACCGAAAAGCTGTCAGTACTTGGTATGTGTGTAAACGATGATCTTCGTTGGAATGACCACATATTTGAAGTCGCCAAAAACGCTGCTAAATGCTTAGGTTTCTTAAGACGATGCAGGAAGTTCTTCACCCCTTCTGATCTGGCTACAATTTATAAGGCCTTCATCCGCCCAAAACTGGAGTATAACGCCCATATCTGGTCAGGTGCTTCTCAAACATCTTTGCGCCTACTTGATAGGGTACAAAATAGAGCGTTAAAATTGATAGGTGATAGTTCAATCGTAGAATCGATTGATTCTCTTGAACATCGACGAAACGTTACCTGTCTCACTCTCTTTTATCGCTTCTTCTATAAACAGTGCTCTAGTGAAATAGCCAGTTGCATTCCTCCCCTGAAACAATTTAGCCGCAACACCCGCCTCGCTAGGAATGCTCATCAGTTTTACCTTGAGCCCAACTTCGGGCGTACAGTCAAGTATAGAGATTCATATTTTAGTCGCACCACCCGAATGTGGAATGCTCTACCTGGCCCTGTTTTTCCCCTGCATTACGATTCACAAAGATTCAAAAGCAACGTGCATCGATGTCTCCTTTCAAATCCTCTCCTATTTTCCTAAATACTCGCACTGTGTTTAATAACATTATAGGGGTAGTCATAACCCCTTGATGTGCGCGTTAATTATAAAAAAAAAAAAAAAAAAAAAAAAAAAAAAAAAAAAAAAAAAAAAAAAGATCACAATTTACTACAAAAACGATAAGGGAAACAGAAGGATGCAGAAAACTAAAGAAACAAAAACTGAAAAAGAAACGAAAACGCAGAAGCTTCCCGAATGGCTAGATACTTGGACTATAGAAAGTTTGTGGAGTTGTGACCAGAATAGAAAATAAATGGGGCCGAAAATTCCCTTACGTATCGCTTCAACCATTTTTTGCATTTGGCAGCCATTAGGTCTACCTGAAAAATGACTCATTCTTTTATTTCTGGATCATCTTACATGAATTTTAGCAACATGGAAAAAAGCAGTCGTGTGGAAAAAGGATTGGCCAGCTCCTAGAGCAGCGTTGGTATAGTTACAAAAGTTGTATACAATGATTGTTCATTGGTTTTAAAGAATGTTGATTATGTAAGAAATGACAGATTGAATGTTGATGACATCGCAAAAAGTGTTGAGCATTCAAAAATTGATGCTCAATTCAGAATTCCAAATAGCCGTGGTTGTGACCAAAAGAATATTATCCATGCTAGAGCCTGCAGACGCAACTTCACAATCCAAAGGCGCAGGATTAAAAAACGCCATAACAATCACTCAAAATAAAATAAGGAAACTAAAATCTGATCAGAAATGTATTAAAACGTTTTAAAGAAACAAAGTCCATAACAAGCGGTAATTCTAAAAATACGAATCATACCTGAAAGAGGCAAACAAAATCAAATATGAATTAAAACCGGCAAAATAAAAAGTCCGCCAAATAACTTTTTTTCTTTTGAAAATGCAATAAAAAAAAAAATTACTGAATATTTTCTCCAAATCCTTTTTTTATTTGAAAGTACAATCCTTCCGGTTAATAATGATAAATAATTTCATTCAATTGGCTACCTTACCTCAGCTAGCCGTGAAGTAAGTAGCCTACACGATCGGTCCAATTTTTAAGCACATTATCGATTGTGTGCAGCTGTATTCCGCCAATGGCTTCACGAATATTGTCCTTTAAAGAGTCAATTGTCTCTGGTTTGTCGGCGTAACACTTATCTCTTACGGCACCCCACAAAAAATAGACCAACGCTGTCAAGTCGCAGCTCCGAGGTGGCCAAACGACATCAGCTCTGCTGCTGATAAGGCGATCTTCAAAAACAGGGCGCAAAACATCGAGTGTAGCTTCAGCTGTGTGGGACGTAGCGCCTTCCTGTTGAAAAAAAATGTTGCCAATATCCTCCTCTTCAATTTCTGCGAACAAAAATTCGTTCAACATGACCCGATAACAATCGCCATTGACTGTAACGGCCACTCCTTGCTCATTTTCGAAGAAAAATGGCCCAATTATGCCTCTGGACCAAAATCCGCACCAAATGTATGTGCGGTTTTATGTGTCCCAAATGCGACAATTTTGCTTGCTTACATACCCGCCAAGATCAAAATGAGCTTCATCTGAAAAGATGATTTTTTTTGGCAAAATCGGCATCTTCTCTAAGTCGATCGCAGGCCCACTTAGCGAAGCGAAAACGCAACATATTCCTAGAGCGGAAGGATAAAACTAATTATTTGTCAAATAAGACATGAGCTATCTAAGTGTTCCCATTCACGAAATAAGCACTATAGTTAAAAAAAAAAACGTTAGATGGCGGACGCTTTAGTATCCTTGCTATAGTTTTGAAGATTTGTTTTTCTGCGCTGTCAAAACAACTGCGTAAGCTTATCCATCTGTCTTCTACAAGTATCTTCACGAGTGGATAGAAAACAGCATTTGTCCAGCCAGTCCCTAATAAAGGCGAATCTTCCTCATCCTCTAACTATCCTCCAATTGCACTTACTTACCTTCTTTCTAAAGTCATGGAAACGCTGATCAATAAATTATCAGCCTAAAAATTATCTTGAAGAACGAAAGCTTCTTAATGACCGGAAGTATGGCTTTCGTTGCAATACTAATAGGTTCATTGGTGATTTGATGGTGTATCTCACCCAACAGTGTCACAACTCTTTACATCAAGTTGGAGGAAATAGGATTATTGCGCTTGATATTTCAAAAGCATTCTATGGAGTTCGGCATCAAGCTCTTTTATCTTAAATGCGTGCTTTTGGTTTAGATGAGTTTCTTCTTCGTTGGATTAGGAGCTACTTTTCTAACTGTTCATTGCTATCAGTCTGAAACCCACAAAATAAATGCTGGTGTGCCCCTAGGCTCCGTTTTGTCTCCGACACTTTTTCTCATTTTCATTTACGATCTTCTGTCTGAAACTACTAATCCACTAAATTGTTTTGCCAACGACAGCAGGCTCAGCTTTTTTTATTCGTTCTTAGGTTCACATCCCTCCTCTTCGGACGTGGAACTAAGGCGGCAACGTATGTTAAACTCATTAAATTCTGATCTACATAGCATTGTCCAATAGAGGGGAAAAAACCACTTTAATGCTTCAAAAACTCAATGTTGTCTTTTGTCATTGAAGTACTTAAATAAAAATGACCAGGCAGTCATCTACAAAGTCTGCATTCGTCCTAAGATGGAGTATAACTCCCATATTTGGGCAGGTGCTCCTTCAACGCACTTTAATCTTTCGGACAGTGTTCAGAAAAGAGCATTTAAAATAATTGGAGATAGGAACACCATTGAAACTTTTACGACACTCGAACATCGTCGTAATGTTTCACGTCTCTCCTCACAGTTTTTTTTTTACAGCTTTTTTTTTTTACAGACAGTGCTCTTATGAGATTGCCAGTTGCATTCCTCCCCTTAAACAATTCCACCATAATACTCGCTCTTCTAGGAATGCCCATCAGTTTACCCTTGAGCCTAATTTCGGACGTACTGTTATATACAGAGATGCCTTCTTCAGCCGTACTACGCGAATGTGGAATGTATTGCCCAGCTCTATTTTTCCCTTTCAATACAATCTTCCGAAATTTAAAACTAATGTTCCTTTCAAACTCTCTCCCTTATTCCTAACGCTCGTACTGTGTTACCCAGCTTGTGTAAGAATTAAAGCCGCGAGACCATGCAAAGCGTTGTGATTTTGGTGTATAAGTCCGGGCAGGAAATAAGATTGATCTCGATGCTGATTTTCATCGCAAAATTTTGTTCAGTGATGAGGCTCATTTTTGGTTGGAGGGTTACGTCAACAAGCAAAATTGCAGCATTTGGAGTGAAGAGAATACAAATAAGTTATTTGAGACGCCAAAACATCCACAAAAACTGACTGTTTGGTGTGCTTTATGGGCTGGTGGAGTCATTGGGCCATACTTCTTCCAAAACGATGCTGGCGAGCCAGGTTACCGTTAATGAAGACCGGTATATGTACCAACAAGACGACACTACATGCCACACAGCGCACGTCACAATCGATTTATTGAAGGAAACATTCGATGAGTGCAAAATTTCGCGGAATGGACCTGTCAATTGGCCACCCAAGATCGTGTGATTTGACACCATTGGATTATTTTCTTTGGGTATATGTGAAGTCGCTCGTCTACGTCAACAAACTAGAAATGTTAGGTGGCTTAGAAGCAAACATTCGTGTCGCTACTGTCGACATACGACCTCAAATGCTCGAAAAAGTGGTTGAAAATTGGACCTCTAGACTTGGCTTTATTCGAGCCAGCCGCAGCGACCACATGCCCGAAGTCATATTTTAACATCAATGGCTTAAAATTATGCTTCCAATAAAGCCAAATTGATGGATATTAAAACGGTTTTCTTGTGTTTTATTTCAGTTCGAAGTTCCATACCTCTAAAAAACACCCTTTACCTATTAGGTTCAAATCCTGCATCCTGTAGCTTTTCAGTTAAATCTGAAAACCTTTTGTTTATAAATGACACAAAATAGCTTATTCTCCATATACTGCGCTAGAAAAACAATAAAATAGCTACTGCCCTCGAAACTTCAACTTTAACATCATCAATTTTCTCTTATTAAAGCCTCTAGTTTCGAAAACTTAAAATATTTTGCTTTAATTCAATTGAAATTCACAAAAATGAAGTTAAAAAAATTCGAATTTCGCCTTCAGCTCTAAGCCAAAACACGATTATGTTTACATATTGTATCCCTAAGAATATTTGTGATTTCATTCAAGGAATTCAAATAAAATCCATTCTATAGGTTTCTGCGCCATAAAATCCTTAAAGTCGTTTGTCAACACAATCACAATTGCTCCTCTCGGTAGGTAGGTACCAACCTACCTGTGTACACATCTTTCACTTTACTTTCCCCAAAGGAAAGAAAAGAAAAAAAAAAAACTCAAATTTCAAATGAAAAAATCAGGCGCCATTTGCCATCAACATAATTCATAATCATTTCACCACAGTTGGTTGATTTCCTGTGTATGCTCAGCTTATTCACCTGGAGACACCCCGATTTGCGCACCACATAAACCCAAATTTACCGTGAAATTACCCACGCACACCAGCCACACATACCACTTCAACTCGAGAGCATTTCTCGCCATATCCAGCAGCATCTACCGTAATGTCAACAGAGGCCCAGGCCAGACAACAGCAAAAACCGGCGTTATGATTATGTTTGCCTAGGACTCCGGAACATTCATTCATTCTTTTATTCACTCCACAATCCAGGCTTTTAGAGTTCCCCATGAGAAAACAATCAGAACCGTCCACATCTTTCAACATAAGCGAAGCGCCACTTTACTTCAAACAATATACACTGATTCCAAAAAGAGGTTCCCTGACAAACAAACACCAAACAGGATGTGCTCCATAAAAACTGCGCCTCATTCGACAAACGCGGGGTATTTTTTTTCTTATGATGAGCTCTGCGCGTCCTATGCTCTGAAAATGTGTTTATATTTTATTGTTATTTACCTGAGAGAACTGTCGTGGTGGTTGTTTCTGTTTTCCCTCAATCATTGTACAAACAAATCCCGAAAAGCAAACTGAAAGAGAAAACCACTTAAGGTCGCGGTTGATCCGTTTCATCTTGACGTTACACTCTGTCCGTCTGTCGCAAAGTGTTTTCCATTTAAATGAACTGCGAGGCTGCGAAACAAGCAGGTGTATCTGAGGAATATTCTTCCTAACATAGCCATGAACCATGACCCGGGGGGTAAAATTCATTTCTTTAGTTCCTAACACTTACATAGGACAAGTACTCCTCGCACATAGAATTGTGTCATCAAGTCAAGGTCCTTTTCCTGTGCCTGGAGGAGGTGGAGGAAAAGTCAGCAATTTATCCCGAACTGAACAAGTTATTACGATTTTCCATCATCGTCGCTTGTCTTGTAGAGAACAAGTGCGTCGTTACACATGAAGCGATTGTGTCTTGCTTTGTGTGTGGATATCTAGCCTTATAGGGTGTTTCATTACCATGAGAAGTCTAGTGTGTGCCTCAGACGCATTTGAATCGTAAACATTTTCAAATTCAGCTCAGTGCACTGAAATTAATGGCTGATGTAATGGAAGTGTAACTTCAAGGTCGCTCAAGACACAACATCATCACATGGTATCACTTTGAAAACCATTGCTTATGACTTGAACTCTTCAGTATGAAAATATTAAAAAAAATTAAAAATAAGTAAATAAATAAATTACTTTTGAGGAAATGGAGGAGGCCACTATTTTTCTTCCGATTCCGAACGAGAAAGCGCTCTTCGTGGTAATGAAGTAACTATCGGAGGACTTGCCAATTTTTCATGAAAGGCGATTCCCGTGGAAAACATTTTTGCTTTGTTTTGGGATTCGAAGTTCGAACCACGAACCTTCCTGGTAGCAGGGAGTCATGCTAACAATTACGCCACGGGCACCAAAGGTAGAGTTGTACATGAATATTACAGAGACATTGAAGCTTTTAAATCGTGCCTAGTAACTGTTAGCTAGTCTTGCGGAAAAAATCGCAGCCATTCGAAATCAGTAAGATCTTAACTTTCTTGCTTTGTAGAACGATGCTTCAAAAAGGAAAATAAAATAGTTTTTAGTGGTGGCCAAACCCGAGGTTTATGCCGATGCATTCTGAGGTCAACAGACACACTTCGCGAGTGGGTCACCGCAGTGTGAAGCAGTTGAGTGGGAGAGGTGTGATCCCTTCGACATCACGAGGCTCGTAACGCCGGAGAAGGAAGAAGAAGAAAGAACAAGAGAAAAATTTGTGCTTGTGTTTACCATTTCATATCAAAACGCAAAATGCTTTATTGTTTACAGAGCCTTGAAAAAATGTTTTGTTTTCATAAATTAGATGATGAAAAAGCCTCTACTATGATTTTAGTTTTAATAAAACTTGTTAAGTCTTAGAGTTCAGTTTTTTAGTAAAGCTCCCAGAACATCCTGTATATCTATGCCATGAATCTTCATGCACTATGTGCATAACACAGTTTTTTCTTATCTATCTTCTAGCTGAAAATTTACTGTAAAAACTGGAGCGTGATCAAAAGTTTTGTCGATATCTCATCATATTGTGACGGGATTATTTCTACAAGTAGACGGGATTGCTCAATGCTCTTGTTGTTGTGTTGCACTGTGCTGTAAACGGTTACAGCACAGCACATTGTGGCAATAATAACCGATTGAAAAGATATGAGTTACTATCAATCCTTCCATCGCATCGTCTAGTAGTTACTTGAGGCTCTATAGACGATGACAGCTATGATGATTATGATGGTGAGAGAATGTCAGCAGCTTAAGATGAAGTCCCGAACGGATTTTTTGTTGAAAGGAAGCTTGCGGACCACTTAAGCAACTGGGTAATATCAAAGAAGAGTTGTCAGATTGAAAGCAACACGAGCGCAACAAGAATTATTTAAAACGAAGTAAGGTATTTAATTGATTTAAAGACTCGATTCTTACGTTGAAAAAGAGTCTTTGCACTGAGAAAAATTTTGTGCTCATAATAAAACTTCATTCTAGACTGAACCTTACACTCAGAAAAAAAACGAGCTAAACTCAAGAAAATCGGTGTCAAAGCAAGCCTATTCGTTGACGAAAGTCTGTCAACCTCGAAAATTCTTAATCCGTGCCCGAAATTCTTGCTTTAAGCCTATTTTTGATAAGCCTCAAATTCTGATTTCAAGAATGTTCTCATCTAAATATAAGTTTATTTAAGCTTAAATATAAGAATACAAAAGCTTAAGGTCAAACTATTTCAATCTAAAATTAAGATCACGTATTCTTAAATATATCAGGGATAAGAATAAAACATACTTAAATCAAGTTTCTTGTATTCCTAAACTAAGCATCAACAAACTTGAAGTAAGAACAAAATCTGGTTTGCTTTATTTGCTTTCGGATCGCTTCTAGCTCTTTTAATCTTGAATTTAGACTAAAATTAAGCATTACCGAGCTTGAAATAAGAACAAAAACTCTTTTATTTCAGTACCCTTCGGACAGCTCCTAGCTTATTAAATCATGATTCAAGGTTTGTAAGCTCTTACCTTTAGAATCAATCCTTTTCCTCACCCCTTGTCCCCATCCCTCTTCCTCCTCCAAAATAAAATTAAAAGCACTTATAATTTTAATAAGTTTATATTTTTTTAATTTTTATTTTACAAAAATTATTTAAATATACTTAATTCTAAAATAGGTTTTTCTTTTGTTTAATGGATACAAATGGAGTGGTGGACTTAAAAATTCCGTAATAATTTTTACTTCAATGGTTCTTATTAAACAACTAATTTGAAATGATTGGAAATGATGGTCAAATCAAATGTTTTCAACTCGTTGGCATAGAACATAAAGTGTTTCCTTCTGAAATATAAAAAATTTTAATTTATAGAGTTTAAAATTATTAGTAACATCATTACGTACAGCTTATTGGTGCCATGGTGATAGAAATGGCGTCGGCTTCAGCTGAGTAGTCAATGTTTACCCTATTTCTTATATCGTTATCACTTTTTTGGCATTTGGCATTTTCTCCAAGTAGAAAGAAACTACAGTATATGCATTGAGCGCACTCATTATGCTCTGAACTTCTTTCTTCGAAGGAAAATTCAGTGTGAGATGCCATGTGCCCATGTCGATCAAAATCGTATAAACTTCAAAATGGCAATAATAGCTATGGACCCTAATTCTTTGCTTTGGTGGGTCTTATTGTCTCTTTAAAGTGGAAACAAAAGCTGTGGGCGTTCCTTTTCTTCACAAGTTCACCCGAAAGGTAAGTAAGACAAACTCAATCAAGTTTCTAAAAAAAAACAAAAAAATGGCTACAGATGAAAAAACATGGCAGCCTTGAAGTATCATAATACAATAGTCGCTAACCGTTTTAAATGTTGCTTAACGTTTGTTCCTATCTTCAGTTATCTAATCTGCACTCTCTAATGGCCAAGTAGGGAGTGTGTTATTTTAGTACATCGAGTTCACCCAGCCTCGTGTTTTATTTAAAAGGAAAAGATTTGTTATTTGTTATTCAATAGTAAATCAAGCAACTTAATTTACATACCTATCCCTCTTTTCAATAATCTAGATTTCAATTCGTTTAAACTAAGATACTGCAATATCCTTATGATCTCTTCAAAGCAAAGGATTATTATTTTGCACCGACACTGTTGACCTATATTATAAACTGCTACAATTTATGTAGCTGCCTGATGATTACCCCATTATATTGATTTGAAGATCTTTCTTTTGCGATTGGCAGTATACAGCTAACAGTAATACTGACCTACCTTATGAAGTAAGTATAGAATAGACACATGAACATTGCTTCACAGTACACACCCGAATCCACAGAAGTGAGTAAGTATAGAACCAAAAATCACAATTGTTTTCTTGTTATCTTTGCTCTTAACTGGACCAAGTCAACTAACAAGCGGAAAAGTGCACTTCGTTCCTTGTTCGAATCAAATTCGATAAAACTAATAACACTAGCACAACAGAAACGAGCAAAACTTGAATGCCAAACAACAACAAACAACAATAGGAAAATAACAATAATAATAATCCGTTTCGAAGGAATTCCTTCATCGGAAAAATAGAAAATTTCTCTTCAACTTGGTTGCACCATCGTCGTCATTATCATCATCATCACCATCATCATCATTGTCCCCATCCTCCATTCACTATAGAATTTTCATCCAGTGCAGTAAGCTAAAGATATGAAGATACAGGTTTGTATCTGCTTTCAGGATAATTGCAAGTTTTCCTGCAATAACTCCCGTTCGATGAGATTTGTCAAAATAGGATTTATAGATACCGCAGGTGAGGTGGTGGTATGTAGGGTTTTAGGGGCAGAAGTAATATTATAACAGAATAGTTACAAGGGTGAAACTATTGTGCAAGAGCAGTTTAGTAGCAAACTGACACGACGACCAGCAAAGAAGAGGAAATATTTTAAGTACTGTTATTATAAACCATTGGAGCTTTCTCAGTTTGTTGCCTTGACAGTATTGGAGAGAAATAGATTGGAGGTTTTTTTTGTAAGGGCAGTGCAGTGACTACTTACTGTCGTGAGAAACCGATTGAATGATGCAATTGACATTCACTCTGGTTTCTGGTATATAGTTTCTTCTTCCCCCTTATAAGAGGAACCTCAAATTCAAATACTTGAGAGAGTTGAGAAGGGAAATGAAGTGGTTGGAGGGCAAAAAAAAGTGTTTCTACCAGAAACGTGATTTGTAACAATTTTGAGGTTGAAGACGAAAATGTTGCGAATTTCATAATGTTCGTAATTGCGTTGGAAATACTAAACGAAAAGTCTTTTATCATAGAGGGCTATGTGGACATGGAGATAGGCACGTAGATATGTATGTTTGTACATAGATACCTATTGTGTTCAGTTCGACAAAGTTTCATTACAATGAAGGCAAATGATTGATTGAGCCCAAATCTGCGAAAACTTCACAAAAATTCACAATTGCTCGCAAAAGCCTACAAAAACTTTCAAAGCATCACAAAAGGCCTTAAAAGTCTGCAAATAACTGCAAAAATCATAAAACACCGCAATTGCATTTGAAAATAAAAATGAACATCAGCAGTCAAACTTTCACAGCAAAAAGCGGGCCTCAGCAGAAAGTTGCATATTTTCGCAAATCTATGCAGACTCAGATGGAATGTCTGGAAACTTTACTATTTTTTTTTAAATAGTAAAGAACTTTTGCGATTTTGTAAGGTTTTGCCATTCTGCGAAGTGTGAATGAAAATTTGTGTCGATTGTGGATTAAAGTGATTGATTGTTGAAAATATTCTGACGTAAATTGGGAAAAGTGATAGACCTTCACAGATGCTCGTAGACTTTTTCGGTAAGTAACGGCTTTAAATAGAAAATAGAAGATTATCTTTGAAAAGCTACGCATTTTGAAAGCAATAAAATCAGGCAGATTTTTGCAGTTTCTTGCGAACTTTGTGGTAACTTGTAGACTTTCACCGCTATTTGAGGAAGATAGCGAATTTTTGCAGCAAACAGCGGAATTAAGCCAAGTTAGCCAACGAGGATTTTAAGCTTTTACTGAAATTTGATAAAAGCCACATTTTTTGGCAGGGGTGCCTGTGGCGTAACGGTTGGCATGTCTGCCTGTTGAAGTGGAAGTTGGAGGTTCGAAGTTCGTAACTTAGAAACATAACATTGTTTAGTTTTACTGTTCGCGAGCAATTGGCAATTGAATGAATAAATGAATGAATAATTGAGGTTTTGTATTGCACCTCGACCTTATAGATCTATTATACCCCCTACTTCTAAAGTGGTATTCCTTAATTTTAAAGTATTTCATCCAGATTAGTTCCTCTGATGAAACTTTGTATCTGGGTTACGCTTAGGAGTTTTAGCTCCCTCTCCTTTGGGTAGTAGGATCCTAGGTACTTTTTCCTTTGGTGTATTAGAGCTTCGCAGTCACCAGTCACCTAAGAGGTGGTTAGGAGACTCTTCCTGTTCGTTGCAGTATCTGCATTGGTCGTTTCTCTCTATATGCCTAATACTTTTAGGTGTTTTCTTAGTCTGCAGTGTCCGGTTATGAACCCGGCTAACTAGTTTTATTGCGTCTTTGTAACGTTTTGTGTTAAAAGTACCAAGTAAAAGCTTGGCTTGGCGCATTTCGGGGAGGTCATTCCAGTGATTAACTTTGTTGTCTCCCTCCGACTTTTTGATTTCTTTTTTAATGTGGCTTTCTGTTACTCCACAAAAAGGTTCCGGTCCTATGAGTGGTGATCCGGCTCCTGTCTTTGCCAGTCCGTCTACCTGTTCATTGCCTATGATTCCAACATGTCCTGGTACCCAGTAGATTGTAACCATGTTATTACTGCCCAGTTTGTTCAATGTGTCAATGCATTCGTTGACAAGATTTGAGGAGATTGTGTAGGATCTTAATTGTCCGTCTTTATTGCAATATGCTTGTTTGTATATTTAAGTAAAGGTGATAAGACCCCTCCTTGTGGCAATTACTCAGAGAGCAGAACAGAGAACATTGCCATTAGGACATTTGCCGACTTCACGGATTTTCGCGAATTTCGGCAGTCACTTTTGCTGCAATTCGCTAGTTAGTAGTTGTTGACAGTGTGAAAATTTGGCACCACTTGTGGTCAAACATCGTAGTGTGAGCTACAATCTGTGCATTAGACGTTTGTTACCATGTGAATTGTATGTTTTATTCTTTGGTTTCATAAATTTCAAGATATCTTCCACAGTAAACTTGATCAATATTCAGGAGTTTACTCGAATTCAACGCTGAAAGATGCAGATCTTTAAAACGTCATCAATTAATTGGGCTCCTTGTGCCTGATTTTCGAATCTGAGAAGTTTTTTGTATAATTTCCTGGGAAAAAGTATTTAAAATTACCGAACCCAGCGAAATAATTAATCTATTCTAGCTTTTTGCTTAGCCACGGCCCTCCCTTTCCTTTTCTATAAAGCTTTGAGTAGCTTAATTTATCTTCAATTGTAGCTACGACACAATCGTTGTCTTAACCACTTCAAATAATATGTCAAGCCACAATTTGCTTTCGGTTTTACTTATGCGAGGCCTTCCGTATTACGAAATTCAATTGAAAGTCAATTTTCACGGAGAATCACCAAGGTATTGTCATAAAGTTTCCTCCCAAACAATGTCTGAACTATCCACAAGTGAAAAGGAGACTCTTTTCAACAACATGGCACAGAAACACCATTATACAATGCATACACCATACACAATGCACAACCTGTGAAAACGACGAGGACACGATCACTTTATTGCATTAACACGTCAATAACATTTTTCCAATTATTTCGTTTTGCACATAGCATACGACAATGCCAAACCTTTTAGAAGCTAAAGCTATGGAGAGAGAAGCTCGCAATAAGTTGGATGTCGTCCTGTGGCATGTTACATCCATCGCCGTCGACTAAGTATGTCTGGGGATTTTGGAATGATCGGCGGCGTGATCCACGTTTTGTTAATTTCAAACCACACTCAGACTTTTCCATGTCGCCATCTTTTGACAACTTCTCATACCATCGTCATCGTCTGCCTCGCCAGATTCTCTAACTTATTGACACCTAGTTGAAGCGTGTGAAGAGCATTATTATCATCACCATCGTTGTTATCCAATTCCTGTGGACTAACATAGAAATTGGCGGGGGAAGAAGAGGTTAACACAATTGCTTTCAATAAACGTGATATGTTAATCATAATGTCGAGCGGTTAAAGTGTAGTTGTATACAACGTCGAATCAATTCTCCCCAAATGAAAGTGATAGCCGCTCTAAGAGGTTTTGCACGCTCGTAATATGAGCACGATTTTGACTAGAGGCTGTGGCAGGATAAAGATTTGCATTGCAACAGAAAGAATGTGTCTTCAATAAGTACAAAACGTTTTTTCACCGCGTTACCAAGTGGTAATAAGTTTGTAAGGCGTGTGCATGTGCATTCTTATGCTATGGGCTTTACTTGTTGGTAACACTTGCGAAAGACATTTCCAACACTAGTAATAAATAATGATATTGGATTTTGCCTTCTTTTGCGCTTTTTTTTGGAATATGATTATTTCCATGTCATAGGAAAGTATCCATTGTTCATTTAGTGATTGAAGACGCAACAAAATGCGACATCAGTGGTAGTTTTTTCAACATCTAGCTAGTTATCTAGCTATTTGGCTAACCGCTTTTAAATAGCCAGGTATAAAGCTTTGTTATTGCTCTTTTGTACAGTGCTTTAAACCGGCAGCTGTTGACGGCTTTTTAAAGTTTTAAAATTGTACATCAACCAACTTAAGGTGATACTGAAAACATCCTTGGAGAACTAGCTCGATGTCGTCTCAGTGAATCACTCCTTCGTAGCGGTTTCTCAGTCAAAACTAACACATTGCAAAGCATCAGTCTGGCTTGATTTACTTCTGGTACTATTTGACTTTATTAACCCTCCTTTACGAACCGGCAAAAGTCGTGTCCACCCGAACTGGGGTCCAAATGGACCCCACGATTTTTTCATCGAAATTTTTTTGAGTTCTGGCTTAAGGCGTGTTTTTTTTATGCTAGTACATAGTACAGTAAAAATTTCCCTTGGGGAACAACAACAAATCATTTAACTGTCGTAATTTTCCACAGTGAAAACAGGGATGGCATTGCTGTGGATTGATAGTTTCCAGCTTTGAAAATAAGATGGCACCACCATTGATTTCAGTTCATCAAAGCTTTTTCGAAAGGACGTGTTCAAAAAAAAATGTGATATTTGCAAAGAAATTTTTTCTCTCGATTAAAAATTAAAGAAAAAAAAAAATATATTCATATTGAATTTTCGACCTGTTTCTTACCTGGTGGTGTATATAATACAGGATTTTGCACTAGTTCTTTTTTGCTGAAGCTAATAGCTCTTCTCATGGAATTATTTGATTAAAAAATATAGCCCGATGTAAGAAAAAAACAAAATCAAACAAACAAACAAAGCAGTAAAAAATGATCAAAAGGGAAAGATATATATGTATGAAAATTAAACATTCTTCAATAGAAATTCAAGTTTGGGACTAGCAGTACGTGTTTCAACTTAATTTAATTTGGGTTGTGTTTATTTTTGCGGTAGTATTATAGTCCAATTTCACGGTTTTGTAAATAGAAACAACTTATTTTCCTTCTTAACCTATCGAAAAGACTGGTCAATAGCGTAGAATTGCTTTCCCAAAGATTTGGAAAAAAAAAATAAATTGATTCTGTTTGCCAATAGAAAATCTCATCAAAGATTAGTTTTTAATATCTTTTAACATACTCCCCGAACATACCCGAAAGTATTTTTTCAACAAAACAGCTGACTTTGACATAGAGCTTTCTTCACTGCTGGACGATGCCTCCAAAAATAGTAAAAAAAAGAGCTGTAAGAGAGAATCTGATATATGGAAAATAAGAAAAAAATACAAATTCATACCTGGCTTTGTATCGTTATTCATTTGATAGAACAATTAACGAAACAAACCTGGTATGAATTTGATTTTGTTTCATCTTGAATTTCACAGAGAGCTTTGAAAAGTAACAGCAAGCTTTGACGTTGAGCTCCATCTTGTTGCTGAAAATAGAACTGAAAATACTGTGGACAGATCGTTTTTTTTTAACTCGAATGCTGTACTATATACTAGCATAAAAAAAAACACGCCTATTGTTCAGTTATAGTTCTTCTGACTATTGTATGAATTGTTTCTAAGTATTTCATATAGCAGTGATAAAGAAATTTAAGCAGACATGTCATTGTGCAGGTATGTAGGAGGTCATCAATAAAATTTTTCAATTTCAAAAACGATGGAAATTGCCTAACTTTGCAAATCTCGGATTCCCGCTTATCCCTTTCGATATGTCTGTTTTACGTAATAACTGATTGTAATATTCATGCATATCAATGTTCTTGTCAGGTATGCCTATCAAAAGAAAAAATAGTCATTAGTTTGTTGGTTTGTTCAGGTCATCAAACAATTTTATGACCAAAAATGGATTGAATTTCCCCAATACATGCCAAGCAAGCCTGCCAAATATGGTTTGAAGTTTAGGTGGCTGAATGAAAGCTCAACGGGCTATCCACTGAAGTTTCTATCTGCACTGGTAGCTCTAACCATAGTACAGGGCTTGGTTGTGGATATGATGTGCTGATGTCGTTGATGCCATCATATTTCAATTCTGGACGCAACCTCACTATTGATAATTTCTTTACGTCGGTAGATTTGGCATTGAAGTTGCTGGATAAGAAGATCACTATTCTTGGCACGATTCGGAAAAACAAAAGAGATTTGCCTAAACCTTTTGTAGCGAAGGAGGTTCTTGATGACCAGAATGAGCATGTAAAGGTCAATAACAAAAAGCAGTATCGTCCAGTCCACTCATCCATCTTCGGATTTTCTGGAAAAATGGCGTTGGTGAGTTATATTCCGAGGCCAAACAAAAAAGTGGTATTGCTATCAACACAAAATAACTGCGAGAAAGCCACTTCCGGTCATCAAAGTAAACCTGCCATGATACTGGATTATAGCCGCACCAAAGATGGAGTCGATGTATTCGACCAAATGGTTTCAATATATTCATGTACACGTCAAACAAATCGCTATCCGATGGTTGTATTCTACAACTTACTGGACGTAGCAGCCCTAGCAACTGTCATCATTTTCCGACACTTCAATCCGCCTAGAATAAACAAAAATTTGTTCAGGAGTGATAATCTCATCGAACTAGCGGAGGAACTGGTTGAGTCAGAATTGAATAACCGTTCACAACCTGCAACACAATCTGGCATTGGAAAATCTGCATTTGATGCTCTCTGTATTTTGATGAGAGTTCAGGAAAAATTACCAACAGTCCCCGAAAGGCTCTCTTGTAAAGGAAGCAGATGTCACCTTTGCCCAAGAGCAGACGACAAGAAAACCAGAACAACCTGCGATGGATGTGGCAGATGTTGTTGCCCTTGCCACACTAGAACCTTATGTGTTAAATGTCTGCCGGAACTGCCAACAACTTCAAACTAAATCGTTCTAAACATAAACTATGCTGCTTTTGAAATAAAATAACTAATTATTAGAAAAAATATGATTTTTCATAGAATTTCAGTAGTGTGGTCCAAATGGACCCCAGTTCGGGTGGACGGGTTCTTTTCACAAAAAAGTCGCAGAAAAATCTGTAAACATCTGATAATCGTTTCAACTTAAGAAATGAATAAAAAATTGAATTTTGTTCACTGAGTAAAAATCCCATTAAAAAAAAATTAAAAACAAAAAAGTTACATGCTCTGGGGTCCAAATGGACCCCAGTTTGTAAAGGAGGGTTAACGTCTTCTCTGAATTTTAGAGCTACTCGTCCAGTATACTCATAACAGGCGCTGGTCAATCAACAAGCAGAACCTACTTTGAGCTAGGGATTCTTACGATCATTCACACAAGAATGAGCTGAACATTAACTACAGCTGCTACAACGAAGTGTTTCAAAGGAGAGTCGAAATACTATATATGTAATTACGATAGTAATACGAGGACGTCCAGGAACAGATACCTGTATCATCCAAAGATGAATGTATGGTTTTACGAGCAGAATGTTTGTAAAAACGATAAAAAAGGATCCAACATAAGGATTTAAATGTTTTGATCAAGGCTGTCTTTTCTGTTGGAGGCTTTCAAAATACCAATTGGAGAACTCGGACCTAAATACCAATCCATTGCACTACCAGATAGCAACCTTCTATTTGTTATAGCTTTCCAGATGTTCGGAGAAAATCCAAAAGACGCTGCCATGATAAGGAGCCTAAGTTACCAGCTCTCACAATGTCTGCGCCGAGTATCTGTAACCTCATGCGAGAAAAAGCAGGACATTCACAGAGGAAGTGCTCTGCGGTGTCCTCATCTTCTCCACAGGATTCACAGAGCGTCTCTTAAGCCTAAGACATTTAAATGCTTGGCAAAAGAGAAGTGCTCCGTGGCAGCGCCAACAAGCTTTCTACAGTCTTTTCTGCTACAGGATAGCAAAAATGTTGCAGTCTTCTTATTAACGTTGGGGAGCTTAAGTTTGGTCTGTCTGCATCCAATGGAGGTATGCCATCTACGGTTGTGCTCTTCACAGATCCAATCGAAGATTGAAAAAAAAAAAAAAAATGTTAAGTTCTTCAAAAGCTTAAGGCTCCGAGGTGAGGGCTCAGTAGATTTGTGGTGCCATCTTATTTGTTCTTCATTTAGTGTTTACAAAGCGCTAGCTAGAGATGGCCTGGCTGTAAATAGCATAAACAGCATGAGATACCTACTAACCTACTATATTTCAGTATGTAAATAGAGCATAACTCATATAAGACCTATTTTCAGATAAATCTGTTGAGCTAAAAAAATGCTTTCGATTTTTATTTACTCGTTCTTCCTTTTTCCGGAGTTAGGGGCATCATTTATCACGAAAGGATCGTATTCATAACTCTCCAACTTAACTGCCTCACACTGATACGCTTGTATGGGGTACACTGCGTTGGCCTCAGAATGCGTTGGCAAGCCTACCGGTTTTGGATTGTTCCATCTTTGAAGCCAACCTGATTTAGTTATCACAGCATTTTTCTGTACCAGAACTGACTTAGTCTGCCTTTCTTCACACATGCTTCCGATAATCCGAGCAAACACTTCGCACTGACTTCAAAAAATCGCATTTCAACTTTCTCGAACTATTCTTCGGTATTGGGAATATTATGGAACGAAAACCATAAATTTGACGGTACACATCACCGAAATGGATAATCATTTGATTCTTTTCTAAAACGGTTTAACTTCACCGTGATATTAGAGGCAAGATCCTGTAAGCGAAGATAGCTGATAAACATCTTACAATTTTTGCAATACAACACGTTCTTACATCACCATTTTCATTCAAAGCTTCAACCTACTTTCTCTGAGAACTTAAGCTTCTTGGCAAAAAGAAGAATGCTCTGTCGCGGACATAACAGTAATTCGCTGACCGAAATTAAAAAAATTACAATGAATTAGCAAAAACAGGATTCCAAGCTCGGAAGATTCAAACGTAAAATCGAAAGGATTAAATCTCAAACAAAAACCAGCAAAAACTAAAAAAAAAACAAACAAAGGACAAAAGTGTTTTTTTGTTTTTAATGTTTTTATCGGTAAAATTTGGTCAATATAAACTACAATCAGAAAAATGAACCAAACTACTTCTTCTTCTGATCAGTACTGTAGTAGAGCTAAGGGTGGCCGTAGCGTAGGTAGTGGTAGAGTGTTCAGTGGATATGCCGGACGCGTGGTTTCGAATCCCGCTCCTGGCATCAACTCTTCTTTCAGCCTCCCAGTTTCATATATGGACGCCCTCTTGAAGTTATATGTGAAATTACTACTACCTACTGAAAAATCCTTAAGCTGTTTGGTATTTTTATAGTTTATTACAACTTATTTTCAACCGCCTGATGCAGCCTAACATCAACAACTACCTTGTTCCCCATCTACTGCACCACAAAAAAGGAAAGGTTGCTACTTGCTACCCTGGTAGTGCAATGGACAATCACTCTGAGTTCTGCAGGTAAGTATAGCCTCCTCTCTTTATTATAAAAATAAACAGCTAAGGTTACAGTACCGAGATAAGTCAGTGCTGAAAATGCTTCATTTGTACCTTCAATTTATTGACTGCGAAAAGTTTGTAAAAAGTTTCGCAGGAAAACAAACATTCCACCAAACGCATTTCGGAGAATCGATATAATTATATCATTAAGTTCATCTGCCACGTATAAACTGCAATGATCCTTAATTTTTCCCCTTCCTAATTTGCATATTCACATCAAATCAATATTTCTCAGTATCCTTTTTCCCCTAACAATGCCACGTAGTCCCAGTCCCATTACTCTCCATTGTTTCATTTGCCCAACATGTTGCACCTATCAAAATGCATACTGAGCAGAATGCAAATTGAGGAAGTGGCAACACAATAACGAAAAAAGCAGAAAAAAACTCCTAGCTATGCCATTCGACTAAAAGGCAGTAGATTTCTATGCCAACGTGTTGGACCTCATACTAAAAAATTGTTTAAACTATAAAAACTAAAAAAGCTGGAAAAATAAAGTCCAATTCAGTGCGCTCGAAGAAGTAAAAGTTTTTTTTTTTGCTTTGTTTTGCTGGTTGGTTGGTTGTTCCTCTTAACTTTTGTTTCATTTTATATGCCAACAAATCGTGCTTAGGAAAAGTAAAAATAAAATCGCAACCCGCAGTCTGGCAGCATTGATTCCATGTATCTGTCCGTATCGTGAATGCATGCATGTTAAATATCTTTGGCAGGCGAACACTTCGGGGATTGTACGTATATAAATTCGACCGAGTAACCGAATTGTAAGCTTGGGACACCAAATATTCAAGCGGCTGACGACATTCCGTTGGGTTTTTTTTTTATTTATATTTTTGTGGTCCTAAGAATATATTCATTTGCACATATACTCGTATTTACCCACAAAGGCAATCCTTGTGTTTTTTTTTTTTTTTTTTGAAGGAGAATCGTGATTTCACCTAATGGCAGTAAGAGAAGTTGCACCTCGGCTAACCAGTTCGTTGAATGGCTATGTATAAACCTTAATACATCATTAACATGAGGCAATTGGCATTTTTCGGTCTAGCACCAGCTCCAAACACACCGCACTGAATTTCGGCGACAGAGTGTGCAAAGGTTACACAACACTGCCACTCGCTGTGGCCGTTGTTAAGAGCCTGGCTGGAAATCGATGAAAACATTTAATAGGTCATACCAGAGGCTGGGAGGCGCAGGCAGGCAGAAGGCAGTACTCACCTACAGCGACGAAGGAAAGCGAAATGAGTCGGCACGTAGTCCACATAATATCTACAGCAGCCACCAGCAACGATCGGCAACAGGTTGTTGAAGGCATTTTGTTGTGTTTTGTTATGTAAGACTGTTTTTTACGATAAGCTATCGCAAAAACGGAAGGGGATTTGGGTTTTGTAAGTAGAAACTCTGTTGGTAGACCGGCTGGAGCAGCTTAATAATATGTATCAGGACTATAACGATCTTTGAATGTAGATCACTGGACATTGGATTGTTACTCAATTTTCAAATTGAAAACTTTTTACTCTTAGTCTTACCAACGAAACTATGAGCTTGTCAGTTTCTCTTTGCTACGCGGAAGGGAGATTACTAAATCAAAGCGATCATTTCCAAGATGGCTTTCATGGCACATTATGTCAACGTTTGCTGATGTTGATTCGTATAACACCACATTTCTGAGAAATCTCACAAAAAATTTGGCAGGACCGAATACTCTTTTGCAGCCTTACGAGTATAATTTGGCTATGGCCATCTAGCTTTATATGTATAGTAGCCTTAGAAAAGCAGGATCGATGAGAATTTTCAAAACTTTAATTGTATTGGTTAACCCCAGTTCTCCACCAATATCTGGCTCTTTGGGCAGTTTTTGTTATCTCAAATGTTTATACTGACCGGACTATTGTTTCTTGAGTACATACTTACGAATCGCAGAGAATTTCATTGACTTAGCTTCGGGAAATTTTCAACTAAACAACGCCAATGGTTCTGCACCAAAAGTACTTTATGCCCTCAATTTGATAAATCAATATAGTTTCTAGTTGAATGCGACATTATGTGGTGTCCGTGGCATTATGGTATGAATGTCTACGTGCTACGTAAGATGAAGAGTTCAAATCCCAAAAACATCGAATTGTTTTTCAGAGATTATCACCTTTCATGAGGAGTTGGTAAGCAACCCGAGAGTAGTTAAACTCTAATGAAAGCAGTTTCTCAATTATCCGTTCGGAGTTCACAAAAATTTGTAAGTCCCTGACATTCCTGACTAAGATATGGTTAAAATAAATGCACTAGGTCCCGGAGCTCTCCGAAATTAGTTAAGCCGAACTACTTACTTCATTTAATTCTTTATACTATAGCTGACCCGCCCAGCCAGCGTAGCTAGGATCCTACGGTGATCTAGTGTACAGTAGCGACTCTTGCCATATCTAGATGAAATTGAGTCATGTTACTCGAGGATAACAACGCATTGTAAGTTCGTGTGTAATATGTGGACGAAATTTAGTCCATGGTCCCCGGGAGTAATGTATAGAACTCTATCGGCGAAAGAATATTGTTGAAATCGACCCAGTATTTTCAAATTTCCCTGTTATGTTCCCGTTCCCGACAAAGATGAGAATGAAATATTGTCTATGCCACTCGGGGAATATGAGAATGGGACATAGTCCATGCCACTGCGGGGATAACGAAGCTCTCTATCGTGGAAAGAATTATTGAAATTCGTCCAGTAGGTATATCTTCTATGTTCCCGGTTATGTTCCAGTTCCCGTAGCCCGTAGGGAAATGGGTATGAAATATAGACTATAGAAATATAGATATATGCCATTCGGGGATAATGAAGCACTCTAAAGGTGACAGAATTTTTGAAATTGGTCTGGTATTTTCTAATGCCCCGCCAGTTATGTTCCTGTTCTCGTCCTTTTTCCGTAGGAATATGGAAATGAAATAAAATTTTTATCATTTGTCTGACTCTAGACCATCTTTGCTCCAAATATTATTCAATCCGGCTCAAATTTTAGACCCTAAGCAAATAAACAAGCAAACAAAAAATCTTTCTTCTTTTTAATAGTGTAAAAATGTTTGGATGGCTGTCACGATAGATTAATCAAACATTTTGAATACTAGTATAAGGTAGTTAATACTGATTACATATCTTAAATTCAATCAACGTCGTTCAAGTGTCTACTTCGGCTGGCTTCGATTCTGTCACTACGATTTCTTAAAACCTTGTTTGGGCTTTAGTTCATGGAATGCTTCGATGACAATGGCCTCAACTGTTTAAATCGTTTCCAGATTTTAGGCTAAAAAGGAACAAATAGTAAAATCGGAACCCCCACGCGGCCAATTCACATTCTTGGCAATGGCTGAAAACACGATTTAAGAATTTGATCGATTATGGCATGGGATGCGTGGTATATTTAGTCGCGCGTTCTGCATTTATCAGAAGTCGCTCAAATCCATGTCATCCAATTCCAGTTGGATTAATTAATATTGCTAATGTCACCCTTAGACCAAAACGTTGTTCGCAACTTCTTATCCTAAGAAAAATCGTTCAATGGTACCACTTACCACCACTCTACAATCCGCGCCAAATAGTCACTCTCTGTGCCTGCATTTGCTCCTCGATAATAAAGTCGGGAAAGGCGAGGAAAGGCGCCTCGTCAGAAAAATTGATTTTCATTTCAGATTTTTATTCAGGCTAGTACTTGAAATGTTGACCCCTCTGAGCTCTGACGCTATCGGCTACAGTTCCCACATTCTCGCGTCTGAGCACCGTACGTACCGGGCTACACACCACTCACTTTGGGAATAAGTTTTTAGATCTTAAATCCTTTGTAGCGTCCACTTGGGTGCTCTTAAATTTATGAATCTTAATATTTCTATTTTTTAGACGTGATTTCAGGACAAAAAAAGTTAACATTCATTTCAAAATCAGGAATTTGTTTAGTCTCATCTTGTGTTTTCGGTTTTACTCCGACTTTTGACCTCTATACCTTATTCACATTACGGTAAGGGTAAGTTCTCGCATAAAATACTTTAGTTCTTATTCAACGAAGCAGTCAGTCAAATAAATCACTTCACCTGTTTGGTTTGCCCAAAGCGGACACTTCTATACAAGTGTATTTTCAGTTTTCTTGTATACCATGTTTTCTTTCCTTTGTTTTAAAATGAAGTATGGGTACAGCCTCCACGTCAACACCACAACCGATGACGAGTGAGTTACCATGTCTTCATCGCCTTCCCAGTGTAAAAATAGTGGAAGCTTTCATGAAAGAGAAAAAACACCACCAAACGAATAAAGAGCTGTCGAAAAACTCAGACAAAAAACAAAAAAAAGTAATAAAACAAAACAGAATTAAACAAAGTTCACCAAACTATAGGACAAAATTCAACACTGCAGAGAACTCACTCATCCATCGCAGCATCCATTTTGGCAAGACTATGGCCAGGAGTGGATTTATGGTAAAGGTTTTAAATGGAAAGAGGCTTCAGCTCAGAGGGTAATGAATAATTCAGGTGCATGCAGTTAATTAGTTAATTAACAGGTAAAGGGCTACAATGCGGATGAATTTTTGAGTGGTCCACTACGTAGGGTTGACCAAGCTGAGTAGCGAATGATGGAGGAGAATTAATACTAGTGGGTATGTTAGCCTGGCTGCATGCAGTACCTTTGGCTGTGAATTTTTGATCTCTTTACACTCCACAGAGTATATACTGTGATTTCTTTGCTTTCTTTTTTGACAGAAGCCATTTTATGTGAGTAATCTGGACAAGCTGGCTCAAGAGCCTTACGATGCGGTGGGACAAGCCACACAGGGCTTCATATGAATGTGGTTTAATTAATGGCGCTATAGAGTTCTTTTTTTGATATAAATTTCGCTGGTCTGCATCGTGTATACCAATGTTTTCTAATGAAAAAGGGAAGACGACTGTCAGTTTCTAGTACTGATTGAAGCACTAAAAGGATATGCGAGAGACATTGTTGTTTGTTTAGTGGCAGCGAAAATTGTAATCAAAGATTTACAAATAAAAATTTAGATGGTCAAGAAAATGTCAGCGAAAGGACATAGAAGAGAAGAAGTATTCGCTATACTTAGATTGGATGAGAAAGACGAGAGCTAAAACCTAAGAAAGAGAAACTGATACTGATTTGAAGATTTCAAATGCAAAAGAATTAAAATTCCTGCTGCTGATTGTGGTGCTAAAGTTTTCTCACAAGAATTTGTCAATTGGTATACAGATCTATGCAACCAACGCCGGAATCGCATGAATTATGTCGGCTTGTCTACTTAGACGCTGGTTTTTAAGAATAAAGAGATAAGTAAGTTTAAACAATTTTTTGGCATTAACAGAGCCTATAGTACAATTCTCTCAGTTTTTCCTATGAAAAACTCGAAAAAGGATTATAATATTTTCAGCTGGTTCCGAACGAGTTGACCAGATACCACTTTTCATTGTGGAAATTTTTTCTTCTTACAGTGACATACGAGAGTTACCGAAAATGAAGTTTTAATTTTACTGAGATTCGAGTTGCGACCTCCCACGTTACTGATCAACGCTCTAACGATAGCCAAACGCGGTACCGGTACGAGAACTTCATAGCTGTACATGTTCTAGCCATCGTAGTTTTGCCATGCGTACTCTAGTAACGCTCATGTCGCAGTACAGCTCATACAGCTCGTTTTTGAATGTTCTTCGTCATTTGGATTGGAGTATTTTTCTTTCAAAGAAACCAAAAGCTTCTTCACACGCTTTAAATTAGTTTCATGCTTCCGCCCCGTATAGCAGGACTGGGGTTATTTAGGTCTTATAAAGGTTACCTCTTACCGGGGGTTTCTTATTTCTCAACTGCGTTCTTTACCCAAAAGAAGGAGCAAATGGCAGTTGGAGGTTAACCTACGCACTGATGTTATTTCCGTGTCTAGCGGAACCTAAGTAGACAAAGTTCTGTACCACCTTTGAAGTTATGTCTGTCTATTCTGACCTTTTTTCCAACTTGTCGATGTCCTCTGTCCCTGATTGATGACTGCAAATGCCTCGTTTTTCCCTCATTGAACACTAAACACATTTTGCCTCTTCTATTTTGATGCTCCCAAACGCACCTATGACATTAAGCTTGCTTCTTCTCATTACGTCAATGTCATCTGCGAAAACGAGTAACAGAACAGAGACTTTTGTAAGATTACACCTCATTTCTCATTCCTGTCATGGCATCTCTCAATTTCGTCAAACGATCGTTTATCATGCTGATTTCTTTTCGTTTTTTGAATTCGGTGTTCTTCCCTTATTCCCTAAAGCAGCCCCTGTTCTCTTTTGCATCAACATTTGTCGTGTTTTTCATTTGACTGCATTTGCCTGCCTGCATTCTTCATCCAACGATGGGTTTCGTTTTGCAGGTCGAACGAATCCCAGAACCTCAGAGGCAGCGGCTCTGATGGATTGCTGACATTTCTGCCACTATAGTCTTCAATGCTTAATGCTGGCGGCTAACGATTCAAGTATAGTTGGGGAGCACTATGGCAAATGTTGCTCGTGACACGGGTTAACCGGATTTTGGCTGATAACCTTATCCCTGAGTCTACTTCTAAAGACACACCCGCGTTGTTTCGGTTGTCGCCATAGTGGATCTCGCTGTTTTTCATCTTCTTGGCGGATGTGTCTGTTTTGCGGTCGTCAAGGGATTCTGCTTATTCTCCGGGCGCACGTAGCTCGCTAAGGGTTCTCAATTTTCATGGCAGATCCGGAGGTCTTTGTCCTCTTTTCTCTACATTGTTGTAGGGTTATCCGGTTGTTGTAGGGTTATCCGGTTGTTTCGGAATCAGACTATACGTGGTTAGTTAAACCAACGCACAACCTAAAATATGAAAGGCCTGGTCCTCTTCGAAACTCTTTGGACATAAATGGTGTCCGGTGACAGCACCGTTACCCTGCCGTTGGCTCGTCGCCGTCGAGGCTCATCGATCACCCGCTACCATCTCTATTTCCATAACTTGTCTTAGTAGTGATAGACCCCGAAAGACTTGTGAACCAAATATGTCGGAGTAGCTCATTCAGGGGTTTCTACTTTTTGACTGCTAAAGTTTACCGTTGATTCTGTGAGTGTTTTTTTGTTATCTTTGACATTCCTCATAAGCTCTGACAGACCACTGAGATTCAGTGATTACTCGTAGAGTAATGAGATTCAGGAAGTTCTATTTTTCATCGTCCTTTAGTCGATTCGAATGAGTTTGGTAGATCACTTCCGGTTAGAATAGACCAGTACCAAATAATAAACGCAAGGTATGTACAATTGATGTATACTTCATAAATTGCAGCATCTGGGCGCCGCCGCCGCTTAGTTGACACCAATCAAAGCCTTCTCGTTCTCGTATGGAACACACTCACTCGATTCGAAGTGAATTCAGTTTTTTATCATTATCATTATGAAAGGAAGCGACTACTGAAACTCCCCGAACCTTAGCACAACATTTTCGTTCAAGATCCAGAACAAAAATTACGTGTTCGCATTCCCGTTGAGCTCTGCGCTCTTTTGTGTATGACCATGACCACTGTATGTTTTCCTCTTTAATCTTCTTTCTGATGAGCTACGAAACAAGGAACGTGCACTAATCTCTTAAGTCCTTAGCATAACATTTAAAAAGCAGCTGTTTTTAGTCAACTCGATTTATTTCCATAAAGAATGACTCATTTAATCAAAAGATCTCCGAAAATTTCATCAAATTGCCACAAGCATAACCAATACAAAAGCCAAACTGTCTATAATTTCCATCTACAGCCAATCTGTCTGAGAGCACTTTGTCAGCCAATCTCCTTCTTTCAAATTCAGACACACGGCTTTTCAAAAAGTCTCAATTACTGACATCGTGAATTCCAAACTAGAAAATTATTATATTGCCCATAACGCCATTCAATACAAAAAGCAAAATAAAAAAAAGAAAATTGAAACAAAGTCAACTTCAGCCACGCCATAGCACTAAAATCAACTTGGCCACGTGCATACCTTGCGGGTATATGACATGTCCAAGTCTACTTTAATTTTGGACTTGTCGCTGGGCAACGAATAAAAATGTTTGCCATACATTAGTGGTTGCTTAATTGGACATTGATTGGTGACTGGTTAACCTAACACAAACTATATGTAGGTAAGTTACCACCAAAATAGGCCACAATTGTGGGGTCAAATTGGGCTTGGAATTTGTCGCACGAATATCAATTAAAAAACGCTAATTTATCTGCAGAATTTGTATAAAAAACTAGATTGTTGGAATGTCACCAAGAAAAAAAGGAAAGAAAAGTAAATCCTTCCATCGGATATCGAGTTTCAATTGACTTTTTCATAGCGAATCAGTTAAGAGACAAGTTAAGGCTTTACAAGGAAATGGCTGTGATGTGGATTGTGGATGAAGAATAAGACCCAACAGGGTGTAGAGCAAGAACAATATCACCTGTTTAATGAAGTAAACATGATACCCAACCACCTGTTGTACGGTAGCGCTGATGATTTTTGTTGTGTTTATTGTTTTGCAGCACTGCCAGTCCTGCGGTTTTTTTTTTAAATCAACAAACTTTCAAGAGATGAAATGATTTTCGGTAGAACAAATTTTGTTAAACAAAAATCTTCTCGCACATAATAAATAAATATAGTGGTGCAACCGAGTGGGGAGCCCTGCAGCCTAGTCCATTTCTCGCAACCGTACCTTGTGAGGAAATGGAAAGGATTTTCATATCTCGAAACTATTGTTAAGCGGTTTTGTGGAATTTTGATGATAGTTAATTAAAACTAGAAAACTAATTGACTGAATGAGTACCTAATAAGAGCCTGACAAATGAGAAAAATGCTGACTCAGCTGCTGAATGCTGAAAAATGGTGGCAACACCTGGACGGATAGCAGAATGAAATATGAACTCCTAGCGAATGGAACACTATTTGGATTTTTTGTGGTTCCTAATTTTTTTTTATATTCTATCAGATTGCTGTTTGGGTGCTGCAGGGATGGTGAATAAGCTGAACGGTTTTTGAACGAGAGCTGAATGGGTGATAAAAGAGGTCTGAGCGAGTGCTACCACACTTATGCGAGGACTGTCTATCTGTGGTACCTCGAATTTCTGATGGATGCAAAATCATAAGTTTCAAATATGTATGTTGTTCTGAGAAGCAAGGACTAGTAATCAATAAGTTTAGTTTGACCCTCTATACTCTAGAGACGGTTGAAATATAAATAATGTGTCTTCCTGCTCTCAACATTTATCAACAAATTAGAATAATTTTAGTATTACCCTAGTAGGAAAGGGCTTTGTTATTAAAGGTTCTTTTTCTTTGAAGAATTTATTCTTTTTCAGTAATCTTTTCTTTTCCCATAAACGCATCCTTCGATATTAGGTAAATTGTCTCTAGAGGTCATTTTTCAAAGAAGAATCTAAAGCAGTTGGCAATACTCCACCATATGTGTCATGTGTGCAATCCTGACTCCTTGAAGCTTGTTTGTGATTATGATGTCTCCCTTCAGTTTTCATTGCCCGAAACCATTGACAATTGACACTATTCAAGGAACAGCTGCAATTTAGGCATTCTCGACTTATTTTAATCCTTTTTGTTATTCCATTCGCGTTTCGTCAAATTAACAAACCACACCAACCATACACCATACACGCACACACACACACACAAACATAATTCTGACTTACACGTTACATCATCACCTGGCTACTGTTTAGTATTCAGGATAACGCTAGCCCCCTTTCAAAGATCATTGGCCATGTTTCGATTGGAATCTTCAATCATAATCGTAGCTACTCATGCTGGTCATACACACTTTCATCAACTAAACTCACAACTCTAATAAATGAGAGTGTAGGTAAGGAACCAAGATAACACACAAAACAACAGGTAAGGACCTAACACCCAAAATTACTTGTTAAGCAGGTGCTTCCCCCAGGTCATCTGTGGAATTTTTGATTAGCTGTTATGTTGAGAATTTTTCCCATAATTAAAATTCTACCTGATATCTCGGCAAGGACTTGGTAAATTGCTAATTAATTGAACCATGTCTGTGTGGATTTTTCGTTTGTTTTATCTTCTATGGGTTTTTTTCTTCTATGTTATTCTCTATCATGGCATGGTTCATGGGTGAAAGGATTGATTTAAACAAGAAAAACGTTTAATGTGTCCGTTTTTCTTCTTCTTCTCGTTATTGAGGAAGAAAGAAAAATAGAAATTTTTGGCAGATGAATGAATAAATTTCATTTTGTCTTATCCTAAAAAGGGTTTGTGTTTTTTGTGTCTAAACCGGAGCAGCTGGCTTTGGATTGATTTTAATTTTTTTTTCTTTTCAAAATATGTAGTTTAAATTAAAGTTGTAAAAAAAACAAATTCATTGATATTTTTTTTCATTTAAGTATTTGATTGGGCTATATTAACATAAAAGAAATATGCTAAGAACTTAGTAAGGTATTTCCTGAAATATTGAAGGATGTCTCTAATCCTCAAACTATCATCATCCTGATCCGATCTTGAACGCAGTATACAAATTTGTTTCACTGAATCCAATTTAAAAAACACGATTTTGACTTTGGTAATGTGGCAAAAGGTCCGATTTCATAGACATATTTTTGACACGTATGACAAACTAAACTTAGAAGTTTGCGCGTGCAAAAAAGTGGAAACTATTTAGTGTGTGGGCCGTAAAATTTGATCGACGTGCTGCCGAAAAAAAAAATTCAAAATGTCTGGATTTCTTTCAGGTTAGAACGTTTTGTTTTAAGTTTTATTTGAAGGGATTGATGCGTTAGATCCAATTTTATTCAAACTATGAGACTACTCGTGCTATCAAAGAAGAGGAAAAAAAAGAAAAGGTTGGAATAAGAGTAGACGTTGTAAAACAAGGTACTGAAACAACGAACAATGGAAATACTTCGAGAAGATTTTTCGGAAATCCAAATGTATAGTTGCATATATTACCAAAGTAGACAAAAGATTGATAGCCAGACTCGAACTCCGTTGGAAGTTACTTACTAAGGTACTTAAGTTGGCATTACAGTTCGAGGTGAACCTGGGCCTCAACCAACATCCTTCTATATTGGAAGTCAGTTGCAGCAATTTTTAAACGATACCCAAAAATTTAAGATCTATACGGAAGAGACAGCTAAGCTGGTGATATCGTTATACCGTTGGTATCATATGCCCGCAACTGTTCACAAAATTTTACTGCACGAAGCGGAAATAATAAAATAATAGAAATTGCATCCTTGCCTGTAGAATCACTTTCAGAAGAGGCTAAGAAGAGGAATAAGAACTACAAGTACTATAGGACCCACCATTCAAAGAAGTTCTCCCGGTTATCGACAAATGAGGATATATTGCATATGATCCTGATATCATCCGTTCCATAAAAAAGATATTCTCCTTTGAATGATGAAGCCCTTGAATTAACTAAGAAACTTATTAACATTAATATAACGTTAGTATTATCATAATTAAAAAAATTTAAATATACAGTCAATCACAAAAGTAAGTAAGCAGCCTATTTTTAATATTTTTTCACATCCGTCAAATTCATAGATATTGAACTTACGTTCATCGGAAAAAATTACATTATCCCAAAAATCTGTTCCTTTGAATTCATAAGTTTTTGCAAATAGAAGACGCTTTTGGCGATTTAATTTGCTTATGAAAGTTTTGAAACTAATAATATTCAAACCGTGCTAACGGAGCTGGCGGAGCTCTCGAAGAATCGTTAGGGGGTTGCATGGCTTACCTGTTTAATTGGATATTTCAGTAGTTATCTTTAGCGCACTTTTCAGGGTGCTTTTCACTTTCCTTTCAATGATACGGCATTCCTGTTGAGTAAATTTCCTGGGCCGTCCAGAGCAAGGCTTTTCAAAACTCTTTAAATTTAAGGCTGCTTACTTACTTTTGTGATTGACTGTATGTCAATGTCAACAAACCTTGCAAATCCGAAAAATGCCAATAAATTTTCTAATAATTATTCTTTTTCAACCAAAATTTGTCAGAATGTGTGTTAGCCACTTCCAAGCAAGTTTACATTTGATTTGATTTTATTACATGGTTCAGACTTTATGGTTTTTTTTCGCTCTCCCATACAAACAGCACAAACGTGCGAAAAAATTTGATATCATTTATGTTTTTGAATTACCGTTCCCATTCCCGTTCTCGAGGGAATATGGAAAGGGAATCTAGCCTATGTTATTTCTCAGGTTCAAGACCATTTTTGTGTTCCAAATGGGATCAATAACTACTTAGCTCTCGCTTACGTTCCCGTTACTGAGTATTTTTGAGGTTATGTACCAATTCACTGCATTTCCACACACTATGGAACGCATTTCTGACATACTTATAGGACTGTTTTCGTTATACACACATTCTCGCTGGTCATCAGTGTGGTTAGCACATGATGTTTATCTTCGCAAATTTGATTTACTTCGACGACCTACATAGTACATACTACATCAGATCATCAGGTCAGATCTTTTTCTCCTTGGCATTGCTAGCCTCGTTAGAACTCTAGAATGCAGTATATGAAAAAAAGATAGGATTATTGAAAAGTAACTCTTTAAATTCAAAATTTAACCAGTCTAAAATAAATTAAAAGAATTCTTGATAAATACACAATCCAATAAACATTATTATTATTATATTTTTTTTTTTTGTTGTCAAAAACGATGGGGAAAAAAGCATTGTTTGAATTTAATTTTAAATTTATTACAGTTAGGAATAAAGAAGTTCTTACTTTTACTTTATTTCAATTCTTTTTTTTAAATATTTACCTACCTTTTAAACCTTCACTAGACCTCCACGAACATTTAAATACCAAGATAAGATAAATTTGTTCAGCCGTTCTCGAGTTTTAGCCAGACTAACGAACTGCAATAAATTTTTATATACAGGGTGTCCCGTAATTCGTTTTACATACTTTGGGATATGATTCTTGGTCATATTCTAAGAAAAAAATTGTTCTACAGTAAAGTCCGTTTCTCAAGTTTGACATCACTTTTTGACAATTTAAAAAAAGGCTAACTTTGGTGTACCCTGACCTGTGTTAAATTCGATATCTCTGTCAATACTGACGATAGAGACCTAATCTTAGACTTAATTTTTTGTAGAAATAACAACCTTTAAGACTGTATTTAAATTAGGCTTCCATAGGTTTAGGTTTTTACTCGTTCTCTTCACCAGGAAATACAAAATTCCTCAACTAACAACTCCATCAATAAATGGAATCCCACTTCAACTCTCCAACGAAGCTAGATATCTAGGTATTATCCTAGACAAAAAGCTAAACTGGAAAGCCAATATAGAGGAAAGAATCAGGAAATCCACCGTAGCCCTGTTTTCCTGCAAAAAAGCCATTGGCACTAAATGGGGTTTCTCCCCCCAAATCACCCACTGGCTCTACACCGCGGTCATCAGACCAATACTCACATACGGAGTATTGGTATGGTGGACCGCTCTGGATAAAAGGACCTATTGCGATAATTTAAGCAAGGTCCAACGAACAGCTTGTTTATGTATAAGCGGAGCACTGAGATCAACACCCTCAGCTGCCCTAAACATACTCCTTAATCTCATACCACTAGATATCTTCAGCAAACAAATGGCCGCCAGTGCAGCCATTCGTATGAGAGCTATCTCCCATTGGACCGATAACAACATCGGTCACGCTACAATCTTGAGTTTATTCAGATCAATCCGATGTCACTCCGACTACACCCCCCAATTGGTTTTTGATAATAAGTTCCAAGTCTCAATCCCACCAAGAATGGCCTGGGAAGACGAAGAACTTTTAAGAGATGATTCAATTCACTTCTATACAGATGGGTCAAAGACAGAAGAAGGGGTCGGCTACGGGGTGTACTCAAACCGACTTAACGTAAGTCTCTCATTCCGCCTCCCTAACCATTGTAGCGTGTTCCAAGCGGAAATTCTGGCGATCAAAGAGGTCCTATCATGGCTAAAAGAAAACGTGATATCCTCAACGAATAACCGGATTTTCTCCGACAGTCAAGCAGCCCTCAAATCACTCGGTGCCGTTTCCACGAACTCAGTAACCGCCCTTAACTGTCGCCTATCTCTTAAGGAGATGGCTGAACAGTTCAATATTCACCTTCTTTGGGTGCCGGGGCACAGAGATATCATGGGAAATTGCAAAGCCGATGAACTCGCCAGAAAAGGAACCGTTCTACCGCTCTCAACCAGCAGGTTGAATATTGGTATACCAATCGCTACATGTAAACTTATGCTAAAGCAAGAGGCAATGGATAGAACAAATCATTGGTGAAACATTATCACCACGTGTGTGGCAACAAAACAGTTATGGCCAGGACTAGATCCAAAAAGCACAAGACATTTGCTATCCATAACCAGATTGCACTTTAGCTCCGTAATCAATGTCATCACCGGACATTGTCTGATAGGAAGACACGCCATAAGACTCGGCGTTCCCTCTAATGACTTCTGCAGAAGTTGCCTAGATGAGGAGGAGGAAGAGACTATTCAACACCTCCTCTGCTCATGTCCTGCACTCTCCTTCAAAAGAAAAACGCATCTAGGAAAATATTTCTTCGATGATCTAAATGATCTGGCAAACACAGATATCCTGCATCTCTTTCGCTTTATCAAAAGCTCCAAATGGTTTTGTTAAGTGTGGTTCTTCCACGCTTAATTTCTTATGGTATCACAATGGACCTAATACTGGTCTAAGTGTGTCAGTTGTTTTCCTGACAGCCATTTTAACCTAACCTAACCTAGGTTTAGGGTTGCCAGATTTTGAATTTTAAGTGGTGTTCAAATTTTCTTCCCAAAACAAAGTTTTGACTTTGAGGTCATTTTTTTGGAGAAAAGGCCTGATAAACATAGTTTCTTTATTTTTAACAGATGAACAAAACAATAATAAAGAAAAAACTCAGCATTGTTAGCTCAAAAACCCAAAAAAAAATACGAAATGGGAAAAATTTACTTTATTTTGACTTTTCGGACATAATTTTCACACAGTATTCCATTTTCTGTAAACATTTCATTTAAAGGTAGCATTGATTTTAGTAAATATAAGATCAAAGATTCAATATTCAAAAAAATTTTTAATAGATTCAACTCAACTCAACTGTAATTTTGTTTAGAAACATTTTTGTTTATTATTAGTTTTTTTGACAAATAACTTAATTTAATTTAATTTATAAATCTCACTGACGATGGAAGCATTGCTTCTGAAATGTACATCTGAGGAAATATAAAAAAGTGTTTTAACTGTTAAAAACTTTACTAATCTTTTCATTTATTAGATTAAAAAACACGTGGAATATCTCAACTAAAAAACTCATCAATTATGGCTGACGTGCTTCAAGAGATACAAAAAACAAAAAATAGATACCTGAAACTGAGGACGAAGATTAAGCATTTACAAGCAGATATATTTTTTCTTAGAAGATGTAAGAAACAGAATGTTTTTCCGAATTTTATTCAACTTTGGGGTCCAACAAATTCTGAAAATAAGAGAATTATAGAGAAAGCTATTTGTGCAGGACAGAAAATGTGGCTTAATCTTGAAATAAAGTCTAAATACTCAAAGCTGTCTGTAATTGAACGTGAGGCATATTCCCTGCATCTATATCTCAGCAATAAACTAAATCATGAGGGAAATAATCAAATGCAAATAATGGAACAATCAAGCGATTGGAATAATTTTATTATGCATGTTCAAGATACAGTTGACTGTAAATTTAGTAAGAAAAAACAAATCTTAATTGAAAAATTCAATCTTTTAATAGGTAGAGTCAATTATAATGAGCAAAAGAAGATTTTTAAAGAAGTAGAACCAGTAGAAGATTTCGTAAAAAATTTTTCAAGTTTGAAATTTACAACAAATGAATTGGAATTACTCAATAGAGGATTAAATTTTGCATTGCAACCAACAAAAGAAAAAGCTATCCAAAGTGCTTTGATTAACATTGAAACAGCTCTGAAACATTTCCTGACGATAAAGTTAGAGTAAGGTCCGAAGCTATAGATAAAATTTATTTTAACGATCTAACGAACAGGACTGCTAAAATGAAAAATTTTAGTTTAAAATAAAAGAAAACTTCAGTTATTTTCAGTAAAGCTGATAAAAGCAATAATATTGTAATACTAGACAAACAAGAATATAATGCAATAACTGAACAATTTATAAGAACTGGACCTTATGAAGAAGTAATCTTTAATCCTTTACCAGGAATGATAAGGAGAATTAAAGAAGCTATCAAAAAAGCAGTTAAAGTTTTTAATGATCCTAATTTATCAATTAAATTAAATGTTTCAAATCCAATTTTACCAAGATTATATTCTCAGTTAAAATTACATAAACCAGAAAAACAAATAAGACCAATTACATCAACAACTGGATCAATATTATCAAAACTTGAATGTTGGTTATTAGAAAAACTAAATAATCTCCCAATCAAATTTGAAACAGCAGCTATAAAAAATGGAATTGAATTTGCAGAAAAAGTAAAGAACTTAAAAATAGCTAGCAATGAGATTCAAGTTTCATTCGATGTTGTTTCATTATATCCAAATGTTCCAATTGATGAAACTTTAGTTTTTCTGAGAAAATGGCTAGAAAGAAATACACTTAAACCAGAAAAAATAAACGAATTTGTAAAACTTACTAAACTGTGCATGGATGAAAATTGGTTCCAGTTTAATGAAAAGTTTTACAGACAAAAATTTGGTTGCAGTATGGGATCACATATGAGCCCGTTTTTAGCAAATTTATTTATGTCGCATATAGAAACTGAAATGAAAAACCAAGTAAATGTTCCAAGAATTTGGTTAAGATATGTAGATGATATATGGGCGATAATCAAAAAACATGAACTCCGTCAGTTCATTAACAAATTAAATAAAACTAAATACCCATCAATAAAATTTACATATGAAGAAGAAATTGAAGGGAAACTAAATTTTCTGGATTTAAGTATAACTCGGAACGGAGACAATTTCGAATTGGATATATACAGAAAACCAACGAATACTCTGATATACATTACATCAGACTAGTTCCATTCCGTTGAACATAAGATGTCAGCTTTTCACTCAATGATTTTTAGAGCTCTAAATATTCCAATGACTATAGAAACAAAAATAAAAGAATTCCAAAAAATTAAAGACATAGCCAAAATTAATGGATATACTGAAGAATTGATTGAAGATTTAACAATTGCACATAGAAGAAAACAAGAATTGAGAAATTATACAACTTTAGATCTAATAAGGAATGAAGGAAATGACGAAAAGAAATATTCAAAATTTTATTTCTATCCAGAAATAACATCTAAGATAAAACCAATCTTTAATAAATATAATATCCGTATGAGTGAGTGCAGCGAAATAAAAATAAAAAATCTGATTGGAGGATCTAAGGATAAAATTGAACAACTTCAAAAGTCAGGAATTTATTCTATCGGATGTAATGATTGTGCAAAAGAATATATAGGACAGACAAGAAGACCTATTCTAAAAAGATTTAAAGAACATTTTGCACATCTTAAATATAATGAAAAAGAAAAGTCAAGTGTTGCAGAACATATGCTAGAAAATAGTCATAGCTTTAGTTTGCAAAATTTAAAATTAATAAGAAATGTAAATAGCAATTATGAATTAGATGCTTTTGAATCATTTTACATATTTAAAAACAAAAATAATCTAGTGATGATGAACCAATCAAAGATTCAATATTCAAAAAATTTTTTAATAGATTCAACTCAACTCAACTGTAATTTTGTTTAGAAACATTTTTGTTTATTATTAGTTTTTTTTTGACAAATAACTTAATCTAATTTAATTTATAAATCTCACTGACGATGGAAGCATTGCTTCTGAAATGTACATCTGAGGAAATATAAAAAGTGTTTTAACTGTTAAAAACTTTACTAATCTTTTCATTTATTAAATATAAGTTACTTGTGTGGAAAAAAAAATCAGGAGGATTGGTTCTTCATAGCAAGGTCGGACAGTTTCATCTGAAAGCGCACTTCACCGCTCTTTATATTATAACTTGTGCGTTTTTCTCGCAACTCTTCAACCTTCCCTTTTTTCTGGCATAATAGATGGAAATGAGATGGTTGTAATTTCACTTATGTTAGGTGTTTCTCTGTCGCAACTCAGAAATCCTACAATCAGCTCGGCAATGCACTATACCACTGTGCACTTCTAATGGTATGGTTATTGTTGAGCTAATACATAATAGGATTGCTGAGTTACGACAAAAATGCACCTTACATAAGTGAGGTTGAAGACGAAAACGAGCCATGATCTAAACCGCATATCAGTGTGGGTACAGAAGAAACTGGAGAATTAAAAACGATAATAATCGCAAAGAGATGTGAAGCTATGTGTTCGGCCTTTTGACTAAAAACTCTACTACTGCCGCCCCACATGATCGAAATAACAACCACTTCAATGTCATTTATACTGTGCCACAGAAAAAAGAAGATAGCGGCAGTGGCAGTACAATAGACCAATATTAATAATTAGTTTGAGTGCTCCACCTTAGCAGTTAACTTTTTATTGAGAGAAAAATCGTAGGTGGAACATAACCCCAACCCCATAATCTCCATCTTCACAGACTGTACTAAGAGATTAAATAAATCCTCTCTCCACCATCTGTGCTGACCTGTCTGCAGTAAGGCCTTTATAATTTCGATATTAAAATAAATATCGAATAGAATGAATAAAATATAAGACTGGATAAGAACTTGAAGAATCAACTACGGAATGTTGCACAGCAAACACAGAAAAAAGCTTATCTACCAAAAATTCTCATGTTGGTTCAATGAATTGGAACAGAACAGTTTTTTTGTATACTTCCTAAGCTATCCTGCTTTATAAAAAAAAGAGCTTAAATGTTTTCCAACCAGCACCTGACTTTAAGTACTCGGGTCATGAAACCACTAGGGAACATCACCACCAAAGCAAAAAGAAAAAGAATTAATTCTTCCTTCTCCTTTTTAAAAAGACTGTGGTCAGACAATCCTGGGAAAATAAAAAATTGTTGTAAGAATATCATAAAATCGATAAAGCTTAGAAGGGTTTGAGTAGAGTCTGTTCACAGTTTTCACTTTCATCGGAATCAAAAATAATGATGGAAACTTTTTGCATCCTGTTTGTTCTGTGATGAAGAAAAACAAAATCCTCCTTGGTCCCTAGGATGATGTTTAAGAAAAAAAAGGACCAAAGTTATTGTTTTCCATTCAGCATTATTATTTATTACGTTTTGTGTATTAAATCCTTTTGCAACCTTCAAAGAAAACTGTAGCCACTGACTTTCGTGTTAAGCCTGAGGGAGAAAATTTTTGTAAGATAAAAATTCTTCAACGGAGTAATTAAATATCTTCCCTTTCTGGACAAGAGGAGGATACCTATTTTTTCATTCAACAATCATGGGTTGACTTCAAATACTTGCTTCTTTGTGTGTCAATTATTGTGTAATTTTTTTTTTTTTTTGTTGGAAAAGGATTTGCTGGGCCACAAAGCTCAAGTTCCAAGAATAAAAACTTTTTTAAGGAATTTATTATTGCGAAGGCGTTTTGTTGTGTTTTTGTATTTTTTTGTTTTGGTGTTTTTTATATTTGTTTTTTTCTTTACACCAAGGGATCATAAAAGGAAAACAACAAAAAAGTTTTTCTTTGACACGCGATGGTTTGAGTCGGAAAACTTTTTAAAAGAATAGAAAAGTAACTGAATATTGTAGTAGATACCTAAGTGGCAGCAAAAATATTTCTTAGTGATCTCTAATTACATTGACAACTTTGATAGAATGTTTCTGTTCGATTCTTTCGGCATTTGGAGGCGTGTGTTGAAAATAATAAAAAAAGCGAGTTGAAATTGTGGCACAAGTTTTGAATTAAATTTTTAAAGCGCTGTCCAATTTCCTAGATACAAGAACTAAAATAATATGTAAGTTTGATGGACTAGAAAGAGGGGACTGAATTACTTCCAGCCTTCACCAAGTGGTAGTTGTAAATACCATTTTAACCATAACTCAAAGAAAAGTCACATGATACTTTTTGTAAGTACCTAATACCTACCTTGGCTATCTTATGACAAATCACATCGAACATTTGAAACAATACTACTTTTGTTGTGACAACAATATGAATGAATTCGGAATCACAATTCTAATAAACGATGACAACTCAAATATGAAAACGCATTTCCAGAATCATATTTCAACAACTGAACAACGAGTTCAACAGCACCTTTGCACGAACGCAGGTCATATCAAATTTATTATTTCTCACAAATTGCACTTTCTGTCTACCAGGCAATTTGATTTTTGTGTACATATTATTTCCTAAGCTAAACTAAGTTATGCGTAAGCGTGTAATTAGTATAAAAGAAGAATATTATTTGAATAAAAGGCACTTGCAGTTAGAACGGCAAATCAAACTAGTGTTTTTTCTCATTAAGTTCTCTCCACCAGCGGTAAGGAACGGTTTGATAAAGTTATTGAGTGCATGCTATTAATATCCCCCCACCAGTGGTAAGGTGTTAATAGTAGGTAATGAACAACTTTATTACTCGAAGTACGATTTATCAACGCATGGTTATTCGAATTATCGTAGATTATAATATAAGATAAAACATAAAATGGAGCTAATGCAAATCTGGGGACTGTGGTGTCTGGTGTCTAACTAAAATCAACTGTACCAATTCATCAGCAGATACTGAGCTGTTATTTTGCTACTACATTTGACCAGAAGTTGATGATCATCTGAGGGTGGATGAGTTTATACAGACGGATGATTACAGAGTAACGGTTTTGTAAGTCAGTATAGACGTCGTATAACTGTGACTATATCAGTAAAAAATAAAATCAGGGTGGCTTTTAATAACACTATCCGATACATTTACGGGTTAAAAAAATATGATCATGTCTCAGATCTGCAGAAAAACCTTCTTAAAATGTCTTTTGATAATTTTATAAAGTCTCGAACCTTAATATTTCTGTTTAAAATCATAAGAACACGCCAACCTAATTATCTTTCTGAACAAACAACATTACGTTTTTCATGTCTTACTTCTGAAGAAAGACAATTCTTTGTAGCTGCTGTTAACCTGTGGAGCTCACTCCCCCCATACCTGCGAGATATTAGCGACACGAAAGCTTTCAAAATAAATTTAGATTTGTTCTTCTCTAACGAGAGCAACTAACTTCAAAAAATATTTTTTTTTTTTTTCAAATATTCTTTTCTTCTTTTTCTTGTTTCCTCTTTTCATATTTCTCTCTTTCTGTATCCTCACATTCAATTTTAATCTTTTCTTTCTCTTCTATTATATTAACTTTATTTTTATTTTTTTTATTTTTTGTGATTGATTCTGTAAATGTCAGAGTGATTAGAGGTGTTTTTATCTCAGCCGGCAAATACTTTAACTAAACTCTTTGTGATCAAAGTTCCAAGGTATTATTCACATTTTTAACACACATGTTCCACTTAAAACCAAAAGACTTATCAATTTATGTAAACCTTGGTTCACTCAAATGATTAAGGACATAATTAACAAACGGGATTAGGCTTATAAACGCTGGGTTAGTACTAGAGTAGAGGCAAACTTTGGCACTTTTAAAACTCTACGAAATCAAGTTGTACAGCAAGTAAAAGAAGCAAAAAAGATATTTTATTCGAGACGCATCGATGCGTCTGGAGATAGTCGCAAGCTTTGGAAAAATCTTAGGGATCTCGGTATTGGAAAACAAAATAATCTTTTGCAAAACAACATCAATATTGAAGAACTTAATATGAAGTTTTCCTCTCCGCCAGCTAGAAATGTCTCTAGGATTAGCCAAGATGGCGTACTTGAAAGCATTATTTCGATTAAATCGAACGCAACAGGTGTCGATGGCATAAGCCCAATGTTTCTTAAAATGATTTTGCCGATACTACTACCTTTCTTAACATATATCTTCAACACCATTTTTACAACCGATATTTTCCCATATCAATGGGAAAACGCTAAAATCATACCAATTCCCAAAAATTCATTATGCAGTGAGTTCCGTCCAGTTTCTATCTTGCCTTTTCTGTCGAAAGCATTCGAAAAAATAATTAAGAATCAGTTCTACAGCTATATAGCGCACCACAACTTTTTAACTAACATCCAATCTGGCTTCCGCCCGAAGCACAGCTGCAAAACAGCTCTTCTAAAGGTAATTGAGGGAATTAGAAGCCAACTCGATAAAAATTGTGTAACTTTCCTAGTGCTTTTAGATTTTTCAAAAGCCTTCGATATGGTCAATCATTCGCAACTTCTTAATAAGCTTAAATTAAAATACAACGTTTCAACAGAAGCCTTAAAACTCTTTTCTTCGTTTCTAAGCTGTAGGAAACAATCGGTATATTAAGGCAACAAACATTCTGCTCATATCGAATGGCGTACCTCAAGGATCTAGCTTGTCGCCCTTATTATTCTCCCTTTACATAAATGAAATAGCATCAATTTTGTGCAATGTTTGTAAGCACTTCTATGCAGACGACATACAGTTATATAAAGGCTGTCCTTTAGGACTTATTGAAGACTGTGTCTGCACCATAAACGAAGAACTTGAAAATATATTTACATGGACAAAATAACAACGCACTTATGCTAAACGCATTGAAATGCAAATGTTTGGTTATATCTAAGAAAGAACTTGATTTATCCTATTTTCCATCGATCATTATTAATGGCACCCGTTTAGAGTTTATTAACAATAATCTAAAAACTTAGGAGTAATATTCAACAGAACATTAACATGGAATGACCACATAAATTCGGTAGTGGGAAAAACTTACGGAATACAAAGATCTTTATGGACCTTTCAGAGTTTTACACCTTCCAACACTAGAATGCTCCTTGCAAAAACCTTCGTAGTCCCAAACCTTTCGTTTGGTTGCGAAATTTGTAACAATTGCGATTCTGCGAGCAGAGCGAAATTAAAAATTGCGTTTAACAATACCATCCGTTACATTTATGGCCTAAGAAAACATGATCACATCTTTCTAAAAACCTTCTAGGCATGTCATTTGAAAATTATACTAAATTTCGTTCAATGAAAATGCTCTTCACTATTCTGCACACAAAACAGCCCCCCTATCTGTACGAATTTCTTCAATTCCCAGCATCCAACAGAACAACTAATTTTATGCTTCCTAATTTCTCTTGTCTAACATCCCAACTCAAATACGTGAGTCAAGCAGCATACGGCAGTTTGAAAAAAATATCAAAATTTTCTACCAACATACTTGTTAACCTAATAACATCTAACTTAATAACTTATTAATAAACAAACTCTTACCTCAACTCAACTTATTACTTTCTTCTTTCTTTCTTCAACGCCTTATGTACTCCTTTTTAAACAAAAGTAAACTATCATTATTTACTTTTCACTAATGATAATATTTTGTCTAACTATACATTTTCTTTTTTTCTCGATTTTAAAAAATTTTACTTTAAATATATTATTAAACCTTTACTGCACTAGCTTATAAGATTCATCTTAATGTGTTAGTATTTACCTGAATTGAATAAACTAAACTAAACTAAAACTAAACATTTTATAATTATTATATTTGAGCTAAATGTTAAACAGTAAACTTACACTACCTTATAAGATTTATCTTATTGTGCTAATTTCATAAGAAATAAACAAAATACTAAATACGAAATTGGAGTAGTTTTAGAAGACTTGATTGTTTTAAGGTAATTTTTATGACTGTGCACTGATGAAAAGGGTAAAAAGTGTACTTGACCTGGTACCAAAATCCGAATTGACTTACCTATTCTCAGGGTGATTTAAGTTTGGGGTTTGAATGTTCAAAGGGTAAATTAGTCGTATAAAAGAATAAGACAATTATTATTTCTACAAAAAGTTCAGTCTAAAATTAGGTCTCTACCGTAAGCATACAGGTACACCAAAGTTAGCCTTGTTTAAAATTGTCAAAAAGTGATGTCAAAGTTGAGAAACGGACTTTGGTGTATCACATTTTTTTTCTTTGAATATAAGCAAGAACCACGTCCCCACTTTGTCTTACTCGGGTGTGGAAATTCATAATCGAAATATAGACGTGGTATGAATGACCCACCCGAATTCACTATGGTCTTATGTCTCAGGGAGTTATGTTCTTGCGCCTTTGACAAGCTATTTCAAAATCAACCACAAAATTTCACTCAAAAAGACACTCAAGGAATTGATTTAATAAAAGCATAACTAAACAGAAAAAAAAGTGATGAAAAAAATAGGGCTTCAAAGATCAATTTGTATTTTCCTAGTATGTACTTCTTGTAAAAGCAAAATATCTTTGAGACCGAAGCAAAACAAACACAACGGATAATATTCAATAAAAAACGCATTTCCCTCGTTTCATTTTAAACCAAAAATATTTCATAACCCGAAAGAGCTCCGCAGCACTATCTGACAACCACAGAGCAAATTATTACTTTTCTCGTCGTCATATGCTTCAAAAAAGGCCGGATTTTGTTTGCTTCGCAATACCAATTTGGTTCTTTGACCGACTACTTTGTCATTTCAAATAGATCACAAACAAAAATTCAATTTTGAGATGATTTCCTGTACGTCTACTCATTTTGACTTTTCGAGAGTGAAAAGAATTTAAAAAAATGCATAATAATAAAAGAGAAAAACGAAATTCCTAAAAGCTTCTCATGATGACCGATCGGGAGAATTCCACATTCGCAGTGACCATAGCAACGGATATTATTGCCTCACGCATATAAGTATTTATTTCTATATACTTCCTTTGTCGAAAACTCAACTCTCATCATCCACATCAGCGAATGAAAAACGATTAAAATTCATAAGTTTCCAGCACCATCAGCATCACACACAGCATCTGCATATGATATCCGGAACTGTTTTCTGCTCTTTTGCCAGGCAACATTTATCTATCTACCATAGATCCTTCAATCATGTAGATTGTAGGAGGTGGTAGAAAGAGTTTATCCTCTGAAAATTCACTTGACCGTGTAGAATGATGAATTTGATGAATAGCCGGGGATGCACAGCATGCCATCATCACATCGATGTAAAATTCGGGTCATCCACGCGCGGTCGAGGCTTCGAGGGTATCCTGATTTTGTTTCTCTTTTCACTCAATGTTATGATTCTTTTTTTAAGTTCTTTTGTTTAAAGGCCTGCTCTTCTTGCTATGGCATATAAAAAAAACACAAAAAATACCAGGACGTGGACTTTTGCGGAGACGAATTCCAATGAAAATCATAGGAAAGTATTTTGTATTGAAGCCTCTCTAGCACTGCCTTTCTGTACGGTGTTGGTGTTGGAATACAAATCCAATTGTGGAATCTTTTGATGATTTCAAATTTTTACATCCACTGCTTTTTTAAGACACTCCTGGCAGAGACAGCCATTCGATTTTTAACTTTGTTTCCTTAAATCACGAGGAGTCATTAAAGAAAAAACTTACAATTCAAATTTCCTCAGTGCTTAATAGTGTGATTCGGACTGGTCTTACACGTAACATATCGTTTAGGCAGATAAACTGCCCAGGGTTATCATTTACCGATGATCTTGGGGACAAGATAGCAAAATTTTGTTTCTAGATTTGAGATGTATACTGAAAAGTTTACAGAATAACAACTAACGGTCCCATGACTTTCATAGATTTGAGGCCAGTTCATGTTTAACTTCCTGAGGTCCTCACTCACGCGGCAGGTTCGATAAGACCATATCCAAATTACGTTTGTTATTTTTTTTCACTTCTAAGTAAAGAGTGCTTTATCAGACGTGTGGCATTCAAGGTGGTAATACTTTTTCGGAGCTCATCTTTTTGACAAGCTGTCACTTGATTTATGCTCAGTTTAAGTGGTCATTTGGCATGCCGCATGCCATTAATGAGCACTGCGTAGGTACTTTCGGTTAATTGTTTCGAAACGTAAACGCTATTGCGGCGATTTTTAACATAATTTTAAACCTCTAAGTTAACTCCAAGATCGGACAATTAAACATCACTGTACTATTTTTTGTTGGCTGATGTGAGTTCGCGATTTTCGAAAACCCACCAGTGAATTCATTAGGGAGATCACCAGTTAATTCCACAGCGTATTCAAAAGTGAATTCATCAGGGAATTTAAAACTGAATTAATCAGTGAAATCACCAGCGAATTCACCGGTGAAATTAATCAGTGAATTCACTAGTGAACTTTTCAGTAAATAAGCCACTGAACTTACCATGAATTCATCAGTGAGTTCACAAGTAGATTCACCAGTGACCTCAGTGAATCATTGTATATGAAAACTATAGTAATATTACTGAACCCCTTTTTCTAGGGTCATTATTGATCACTAGGGTGCGCTGCGTCGGATGGGGAATGTGATGACTGCAAAGAGGCAGCTGCTATGCACATGGTGGAATGTATTATTTGGGGCGGAGCTTTCGTATGGGTTAGAAAGAAAGGCATAATTGTTTCAATTTAAACGAATGTAGAAACCAAAACCGGTTTATTGGTACAATTGTATATGAAAACTCCCCCCCGAGGACTTCACCTTGTCGGTTGGTGAGTGGGCTTACGTCTGGCTCGTTTTGAGCTTAAGAGACAAACTAAGAAAGTCCAAGGTGTGCGTGGCTGGCTGCTGGTTTCAGCCTTGATCAGTGGCTGGCTGCGTACATTGAGGTTGGTAGGCCTCGAGTATCGGGGTACTCATCTGCAAGTAACCTTCGGGTTGCGAGGCTTCACCAGAGGTTGAGGTCTGGTACCGCGGGAGATAGGGGCCCCGGGACGACGTTCTGCGCTTGAGGTGCGGGGCGTTGTCTTGGCCTATCTATGAGGTTGGCCCCCTTGTGGGAGCATCACGGGGGCTGTGGTTATCCGAATGCGGAAACAATTGGCATTCTTCATTGAATGCAAGAAGTGTAGGTCGGCTTCGCCCCTCAGCAAGGGGGTGGGCTTGCCTCAACGAGTTCACTTTTGCGACTGGGCAACTGGGGTGGTGGTTGACACTAAATTCAACTCCGCTATGTTGAGTAGGCTCGCCGTGAAATTAAGACTCATATGTCAGGTGTTCACGTTAAACAAAGACTTAACTGTATATGAAAAACTAGAATAAATATACGATGAGTGAATGCACCAGTGAATTCATCAGTGAACTCACCTGTGAATTTATTAAGGAATTCACCAGTGAACTCAACAGTGAATTCCTCAATGAATTCACCATTGAATTCATCAGCGAATTCACCAGTAAATTCATCAGTGAATTCACCAATGCTTTGAATGTCGTATTGATCCTTCGACTATCGAAGTGAATTCACCTTATATTTATGAAAAATCGGAATTTTGGCCCCAAAATAATGTTTAATGTAATATATATCATTTTGTTTCTTCTTATGAAGCAACACCTCTAAAAATAAACACCCTTTATGTAGGTACTGCAGTATTCGACTCAATTATGCTCTTCCGGTTAAAAAAAATAATTTGAACCTAGATTTCCAACCGAAAAAAGGACAAGCAAAGCAGTTCGACAGCGAAACAAATGTAAATTAATCGAATTGACACCCAATTTATGGTCCAACAATTAAACCAGTCAGCCGACTCTACATCGTGTCTTATTATGCATCCACTGAACTCTTAAACTCCTCCAATAAATACCTGCTAAAACCCACATAATTAGATTTTCAATAAATTTCAATTAGATGAATTTTCCAACACAGTATCTACCTACAACTTTGTACTCTCTTGCCACCACAATAGACACTGTGTTATGTGTTTTGTCCACAGCCAGACAGGCTATATTTGTGGATGCGAACAGTTGCACAAAGTTTTGCAAATACCCACCTACATCTCGTTTTATCGAACCCTTGATCATGATCATAAATTCATTAATAACACAACAATACAAAGGTTGTATTCTATAGAGCCTACACATACAATAGGTGTTTACTGTTTATGCAGGCAGGCATTGGATGAGGGTTTAAATGAATTCATTAACAATTATGGAAGGGTAAGTTTCTTTAGGCGCATACAAAACTGATTATTTGTACAAATTATAGAGACTTCGTTAATGCGAATGAGTTGGATGCTTTTAGCAGTTCGAACTGTTTGTTTGGTCTAATTGTATACCAACCACGAATTCATTAAAACATTTACCTACCAGAGATCAGGTATCGTTCTCATGAGGGTGAATATTGGTCAGAAATACTACGACATGGGGTTGAATTTGTAAATAGGTTGGTAGAATTTTTCCGTCTAGAGATATTTTTTTACGTAACTTGATTGCAAGTAAAACAATATTCTCGTCAGTAAATATGCGGACTGGTAACTGGTGTTGGAATGGGGATCCTATTTTTAAAAGTGTAAAGGTGCGTCAACACTATGCCGAGCAGGAATCTATTCATTTCATTCGGTCTGAATTTCGGGTCGGCTTTCGATAAGTCGGGAAATGGACCAAATCACTGGCAAACACGATCTTCAATGTACATACTAGCATGCGTTCAAAAGCAGAAGGCACTTGTCGCAACTGTATTTGTTTGTGCATAAAATAAGGAGTAAGTTAAGATTAGATAAGATTAAAAGGGCGGGTTGAGTATGATTGAGTTGAGCACTGGTTGATGAAACCTATTGTGCCAATCCATGTGAGGTTGAAGGGCAGTTCGCCTGCTCCTGAGTTGAACCAGAAGTTAGCAATCTGCTTTGGGTGAATGAATTTGAGTTTATCTAAGGGGAAGGGAGATGATCTCATAGTCAAGTATTTGCTTCCTAAGGCAGAAAAAAACTGGACATTCGGTAATAATGTTCAGAGATGTTTCTTCATTTTTGAGGCATAGTCTACAGTTACCAGCCACATTTGGTGAAGATGTTTCTTTAAAGAACAGTGGCCAGTAAGTAGTCCTGTACAAATTTTTAGGGTTTTCCTATTGAGGTTCAGTAGGAATTTAGATGTTTTTTCAGTATAAAAGAGTTTTGAACAGGTTTGACCAGATGAGTTTCGCCAAGCTTTATTTGATTCTTCCAGTAAGATGTTCTTGGCAGTGCTTTTATTTACACCGCAGAAGGGTTCAGGTCCGACGAATGGTTTAGATGCGCCGGCGCGGCGCCGTCTTTAGCTAAGATGTCTGCCTTCTGGTTACCATAATAGCCTTTGTCTTTGTGTGTTGGGACCCAGTGAAGGATGACAGCGTTTTTCCTTGCTTGTTCAGAGAGTGATATGACTGTCTCTTGGACTAGTTTGGATCTTATGACAGGTGAGCTTAACGCCTTTATTGCAGCTTAGCTGTCTGAAAAAATTAATAATGTTTTGTTCTTTGTGTTCGATAACCACAACTTCAGCTTGGAAAATGGACGAGTGACTACAAAGACTTACTGAGAAATCCGTTCTGGGAGAGTCGTTGAAAATGCCGGAACCTGTACCAGTTTCCATTTTTGAGCCGTCCGTATACCAGACCATATCTTGCCTTGAAGGCTTTGTGTTCTCCCAGTCTTCCCTAAGGGGGGATGACAATGGAGAAGTTGGTTTTTGTTTTAGACTCCAGTTTTTCCCGCATATACTTCGACAAGTAGTCTATAGGGTCTTGGTTGCTCTGTTGGAAATGCGTTCTTGTTGTTGTCTAGGATGATCCCAATGTATTTTGATTCCTTTGAGAATGGTATTGATTCCCATAAAGAGAGGGATATCAGAAGATTTACTTTTCTCCTTTTTTTTAAATGGGACAATAACTGTCTTATGACGGTTGCCAGAGAAACTTTCATTTGAGCACCAGCTTTGTACTATGTTCAGAGCTGTCTGAAGTCTCTTGATATTAGTGTTTCTGATGAGCCTTGTTTGACAATTGCTAGAAACACTGCATTAATGCCTTGGGTTGCAAGTAATTTTAGTAGGCTGTCTACGACTATTGACCAGATGAGTGGTGACAGGACTCCACCTTGTGAGCAGCCTCTTATTGTTAGTGCTGAGATTTCCACTTTTTCGTTATTTGTGTTGATAATTCTGCTGAGCATGGACATTATCCATTTGCGAACTACTGGTAGAACGTTGTGGTGAATTAGAGCACGGTTTGTGGACACAAAGGAACTGTTGTTGAAGGCTTCTTCTCGGTCGAGAAATGCCACTACGCAAGTTTCATTTTTATCGATAGAATGTTCGATCTTCGTGTCTAGATCATTCAACGCGGTTTCCGTTGATTTCCCTGGTTGATATGCGTATTGTGACGTGGATAGTGCTAATTGCCACGGACCACGAAGCAGTTCAGGTGAACATAAAATTGCGCCAAACTCTCCTTCTTGCCATGGAACCGTCGGAACACTTCATAAACTACAAAACACTGGATGCTGAGAAGTTGAAAAGAGCCGTTGAAGAAGTTTTGATTCTGTCGGCAGAAAACAGGAACATGTTGAACTCTGAAATCGACGCTGCAGTCGAGTCGTTGGAACAAGCGATTTCCACTGCACTTGACTGCCAAAAGCAACCAAAGAAGAGCATAGATAGATACCAACACCTACCTGATTATGTGCAAAACCTGTACAAGCACAGGCAAGTAGGTACCTACTATGTAAGAAGCTGCGAAGAATACACCAAAGGCAACTCAACACAACCAATTTCAGCTACCAGACTGTTTGGGGCGAACTTACACAAGCCAACATAATGTTCCGGAACGCGATCCAGCAGTGCAACGACGTCCACTTCCAGAAGAGACTAGAAAACATAAAACCAGGACCAAATGTTTTCAAGAAGATAAACAGGGAAGTTGGCACAAAGAACGCATTACCGGAAGTCATCACATCCAACAACGGGGAAGCCAGATCAGATCAGGAAAAGGCGGAGGCATTCGCTAAACATTTCGCAGTCAACTTCGTGCACACACCAACGGATGACCCTGATTTTTTGGACGAAATTGAGACATCCATCCAACGGACCCTGGGGCCCAACACTGATGCAGCAGTTTTCAGTAACAACAACCCGTCGAGTGACCCCATCAACTGCACAAACCTTACCACTCCGGAAGAAATTGCAAAAATAATACACAGCTCCAAGCCCAAAAATCAACAGGTCTAGACGATCTCTCAAATTACGTCCTGAAGAGGCTCCCACAGACATTGATGATCTTTGTTGCTATCATCTTAAACAACTACATTAACAACAGCTACTTTCCCAGGAAGTGGAAAACGGCCAAGATAGTGGCGATCCCAAAGAAAGGCGATCTTAACCTCATCGACAACTACAGCCCTAGGACCTAATACTTAGCAAGTTGAAAAAGTTCTGCAGGGGTAATAACATCATCGCAAACATGCATTTCGGCTTCCGGGAAAAGCACTCAAACCTGCATCCGCTTGATGAAACTACACAATGACGTCGCCGAAGACCTTAACAGCCATCGTGTCACCGTCACATGCTTTTTGGATGTCGAAAAAACATTTGACAGTGTTTGGATTGAAGCACTCATCCATAAACTAAATCTTCTAAACTTTTCAGCTCCATTAATAAAAATAATTTTTTCATTTCTCTCCCACAGGAACTTTTTCGTCCAAATTGGAAACGCAAAGTCCGCCACCAAAAACATCAGAGCAGGAGTCGCTCAGCTCGGACCAACCAGCCCTAAAGGACTGCGAAAACCTGTATTATGCCGATAACTCTCTGACATATAGCACATCCATATAACCAACCATAGCTGCCCGGAGAGTGGAAACTCACATCCACAAACTATATTCTTACTATAGTAAGTGGGGTATCCGGATCAACTCAGCTAAGTCAGAGTTCGTCTGCTTCAGAAGGACCGGAGGAAGAGGCCGTTGTACTGCTGGTAACTGCAGAGCCACATCCATTACTCTGGCTGCCCAAAGAAACGCGAAGTATGTATCTAGGCATCAATTTCAATGAGGTGCTTAGATTCAACCCGCACTCGCTCGCACTGTACTGAAGAAGGCCAACTTCGCTTTCCACCGACTGTACCCTTTGATGAGAAGAAAAACAGGACTAAGTCAGTCTACAAAACTACTTATGCACAAGCAGCTGCTGAGACCCGTCATCAAATACAGAAGCCCAGTTTGGTTCACCATCTCGAAGACCGCGATGAAGGAGCTCCTAATTTTCGAAAGGAAGATTCTGAGACTCTGCACCGTCCTCACTTTCAACCACCAGCGCCAGAGACATTACAGTAACCAGCATCTGTACGAGACAGCCAAGATGACGCCCTTGGACCAATACGTCTTATCGACTGTATTGAAAACGGCTGCAAATATCAGCAACCACCCTAATCCCCTGGTGAGAAGGATGACCACTGAGGACCGACACCCTGAGCAAAGGTTAGCAACTTCTATGCTTACCCTGGGTCAGCTTACTTACATGGCTAATGCCACCCCCCACAACCTCCCCATAAAGAGGGACAACAGCGACAACCGAAACGAAACATCCCGAAATAACTCAAGTCAGCCGACTTGTAATCAAGAATTCTCTTTCTTTTCAGCTATGTATATAATATTAAGTTATTATATTTATTCTAAACAATGTATTTGGTTAGGCCCCCTATGTTCCAACATTCCCACATTATTATCATTACCTTAATTTTTAGATTACTTAGTATAAGTAAGTGGTACCCGTGGCGTGATGGTTAGCATGTCCACCTGCTAACCCAGAGGTTCGAGGTTCGAATCCCAGCAGAGGCAAAAATATTTTTGCACGGGTATCGCCTTTCGCGAGGAATTGGCAAGTCCTCCGTTAGCAAATTCATTGCCATGAAAAGCGTTTTCTCAATTAGCCGTTCGGAACCGGCAGAAAATTGTGGGTCCCCTCCATTCCCTCACAAGGCATGGTTTTGAGAAATGCGCTAGGCTGCGCTATGCTTAAAATACGACCAAAAATCTCATCTCAAAGTATGGTATCTATCAAAATCGAAGTGGATTTAAAGTTCCCCGGAACTTCGGGGAACAAGACCATATATTATGCCAGGGTAGTATTTGAACTTATTTTCCGAATATTTCGACTGAGGCACATTGCTTCCGAAAACATTTCACTTTTTGAACGAAGAAACCCGTTTCATTTTGTATCATGAAATTCAAAAATCTACTTCAAAATGTTGCAAGCCAACACCCATAGGTATTCTGCCATTTTTGCAAAATTTTATGAATGCCATTCATTGTTTTCTTGCTTCATCACTTCATAAAAACAAAATACCCCAAGACACCATTCTCAGCTCATCACACATCCAGATAAAAATCTCGTTTTGCTTACACACTAGCTACTACATTGCTCCATCGGCGCTGGCGGCAGACTAATCACTTGGCATTTGTGCGTGCATTCATCGGACACAGACATCGAGCGTTTATATATATGTTGTATCATGGGATATTTAATTAAAATGTCAAAACTGGTTTAATGGCGTTAATGACCGACACCTAAGCCCCACTTGCCATTTACACAGTCCCCCATAGACCTCTCTCAAGCCCCCATTCAGATATATGACCGACCAGCACTTTCCATCGTATCTCGGTAGGAAATCCTTCGAATATTCGCTTGCATACCAATACCAATCACATGGCATGTTTTTAAGTGGACAACAAACTGGTAAAGATGCGAAAGCAGCATTCAACATCAGTGAAGCACTTTGCCAAACCAAGCCCATCGGCCATGACTGTGACAACATCTGTAAGCTAGGCCAAAGACGAAGACGACCGGGATTGGCAATGGCATTGGCTGGCTGGCTGGCTGGCTTGCTGGCCGACGCGACGCAACGGTGATTCTAAAACACTGTTAATGTTGTGCACTTAACATGAATGATACTCGTCGTCGTAGTCGGTCTTTTCTTGTCCGTGAGTTGGCCAATGCTGTTTATTCGTATGCGTTGCCCGACTGACTGTGACTGCTAAGCTGAGAGATGATGTCCTCTGCGGATCTCCTCTTGACCGATGTCGTTCTTGTTGTTTGGTACTCTGTTTGATGATTGTGAACACATGTTAGGCGGATACACTTGACTGAATTCTCTTGGGTAGGTATGTTGGGGACAAATTGTTTGACTTTGTATGACAATTTCATTATTTTGATGAAGTTTACCCGCAAAAAGATTTTCTTTGCACGTGTGTTGCAGAGATTGATGTTTGTGTCTCCACTGCTGTTGATACTTTTACTTTGGCATATGAATTTTTACCTAGATTTTCTTCAGTTCAAGGTCATGCATAAGAGGGTTGGGTTCATAACTTAATGAAAAATCGTCTTTCTTCTAGCTAAGCGCTTTTGACAATAAAATGAAGCCTTAAGGTTTAATTTCCGGTCTATGGGTTGGGGCTTTGCCTATGCATGAGAGCAGAACACTTTTCTTTTTTTTAAGATTTGTCATAAAAAAGTTGAAACAATTCTGCTGATCCCCTTTTTTGATGCTAGCCCTCGAACGTCTCTTTTTTCAAATGGAGCAAACATCAGAGGTACTTGAATGTTCACTTAGCCTTTACTAAACTTGGAGGCTCCAATGTCGTCGATATGACCCATTGAGGCTTATTTCGTCTGAAGAAGTTGTTAGATAGACTGCTCCGAATTCTTGTAAGCAACTCAGAGCAACCCACAGTGATAGCAACTGTGTAATCGCCAAGCTCTTCTTTGCTTCAAAGTCAACGCATTTGACAAAACTTTCAATGCAAACAGATGGGAACAGTCTCCCTTACGATCTAAAAATTTACCGGATTAAAAATTGATCGTTTATCAACGTCATTAAGTCCACCAAACCCGGACGCGACGGAAACCGCTTATTTGACACCCTCTTTTCGTGGCGTTCCTTCGCGTCGGTGGGTATGGTAAGCAAAAAGCCAGCTACAATTTCTATTATCTTGCTTCCAAAGATAAAGGAACAAACAACAAGTCAAACAATGTTTTCTAAGGACGAAAGAACTACCTCGAGGCATCTGATATTGTGTGGTACACGTCAACCATCAATGACGCACAATTTGTCACCAATAGTAATTTATCCAGAAACTAAGCGCCAAGCAGCCTCCCAGCGCAGCATCATCAGTCGGAATAAAAACACAACCATTCATTCCATGTCGAGATATCCCTTTGTTTTCTGATTCACTTCCTGGTTCCGGGATTTCTACTTGTTTTTTCTCTCTCTCTCTATTTTTTTGTGTGTTCATTTGTCTTCTTCTCCGCATAGTGAAAGGATTTCCGGGCTGAACTTTTATTGAATAGAAAATCAGAAGCGAGAACAAAACCTCCAGCGGAGTTCCTTTATTTTTTTGCGCTCACGTGTATTTATCAAACTATTTTCAGTGCTAAGCAGCTTAGTAGCAGTTTAGTGGTTATCGGAGGATGGGTATAAAGGACTAGCTTGTATATTTCCATGTCCCCAAAGCCACCCAGCTGTAAGTCTTTTGTTTTAAATCGTGGCGCCTTGAATACCAATGAGATTCGGTCTCATTGTCTTTTTTGGATCCCATGTAGCAAAACCAATATCTAACAATGTGGGAGATAAATGGTGCCTCATGTCAAATAGATGACTACAAGGGTGGAACAGTTGCATCGGATAATAGAAAATAAATCTTACATTGTTGACGCATACGTGCTCCAATGGTGGGTGATGAACATCACCTGGTAACTATTAAAAGATTATCATCATTACAGCTCGTCGTCCTGGCGGTCGGTCGATCGATTGGTCGTCCGGTGTGTAGCTATACCTAGCTAAGGGGCACTCTCTTCCGTATTGAGGTTCTAATTGTTTCGTTCCACCATCACTGTGGATTGTGCCCTGAATTTTAATCAGTACAACGGGAGGGAGAACGATACGGCAAAGCAGGCAAAGTCAGAGGAGCTATACCTTCCTAAGCATCCTGCTCTTGTTGTTGATTTTCAATTCTTTCCTGCTATCATCAACACGCCAACCACCACGTTGTACGCGATTGCATTTTAAATTTGGTCAAACACCATGGAGCTTCAGCGCGCCACACTAATCATTTCGTATTCTAAATGAGGTCCACTTTTGATTTATGATCCGTTCTCTTTGGTTTTGGGTTGTGTGACAGTGTGACGCAGTATTATGACAAACTAATAGACTTTCTGACAGCGGTTTTTCGGGCAAGTTGTAACTTATTTATGAGTGAAGTTGCATTTCCTTCGTTTTTGGGCGTAATTAACGCCTTCCGCTGCTGATAATGGTTGTTGGGGATAGCGCGTTCCAAAAATAATAAATGATTCATCAGTCAAGGTGTGAATAAATTTATACGACAACCAAGATAGATATGTATGTCAACGAGTTTTGCATCCAAGTTTGGGTGGTTGAAAACATTGCGGCCGATACAGCGAGATGAGGCTGTAATGAATAGCTAAAAATAATTACGCCTTTTTGGTTAGTAATTATGAGCGTCTAACGAGTAAGTGAGACTTCCTGTGGTATGAAAAGTTGAGTGTTTTACGATGTAGTTTGTTAACCATTACGAAATTGATGAAGTGCATACTTAAGCCAACAGTTGGATTGGAGAAGAGTTCCAGTTTTATTTGTCAATAAGAACTTAAAAAAGAGTTGGGTTAGAATAAGCATTGCTTTTTGGAATAGGATTATTATAATTCTGAATAGATCGTGTAGATTTTACTATTTTTTCCTGTTTTGGTGAACTGACAAGATTTCCGTTCGATGTCAAAGCATGACGACGCGAACGAAACCATTTTCACAAGGATGAGTTTCTGTAACTATCCATTAACCATTTTGCAGAAGGTAAGTTACAGGTTTTGATGACGGCAAGATCATTGACCTCGATGAATTTTGAACCACCACGTTGTACGCGATTGTTGGTCTGCTTCTGTTGCCACTTTGGATGATTTTGCTAGCGCTTCCAGTATCCTAAAATATTTGACTGTTATTTAAATCACAAAGGTCACGAAATAAGGACATCTTTACTAAAACTATAGTCTATATAGGCTTGATGCTAACATTGTCTGGTAAAAACAATAATACGCGGTGAAGATTTCGCTTTACTGAGCTAACGCCTGCATGCCTCCCACGAACAGCCAAAGTTAGGTGCTAAAGGATACGCCACGATTCGTCAGTTCGGGCAAATAACTCAGTAATGCGCGAATTATGGTGTTCAGATGGAACTAGTATGTGCCCTTCTGGCAGCAAATCCCAGACGAAGTTTGTGCCATTGTCAGAATATACAAATGCTATACGCGACGGTTTTTCACTAAGCGCTACGAAACGATGACAGGACAAGAAACGCTTCGGCAGTTGAGTTACTTAGTAGTTGGAGTTGTATAGCTTTCGTAGCTAAAGGGTCCGCCAAATAACTTTTTTTTCAAAAACAGGGCGCAAAACATCGTGTGTAGCTTCGGCACGCAGACGCAGCGACTGTTGAGACCAAATGCTGCGAATATCCTCCCCTTCAATTTTTGTAAACAAAAATTTGTTCAAGATGCCCCGATAACGATCGCCATTGACAGTAACTGTGACTGTTTAAGAAGAATGCTTCTGGACCAAAATCCGCACCAAACAGAGACTCGTTTTGGGTGTATCGGCTTTTCAATCTATGCGTGCGAGTTTTCTGTGCGACTGTGCCCCAAATGTGACAATTTTACTTGTTTACATACCCGCCAAGATCAAAATGAGCTTCATCTGAAAAGAAGCACACATTCTGCAAGATTACCATGATTTTCAAAAGCTTGCAGCAAATCAATAGTAAATTTTCTAATTAAATTACGACATTAATCTTGTGTCTTTGTCTCCCAAAAACGAACAGACTCTAAAACTATGAAGTCAATCGGTCTTACATTGTTGAATGGACGAACTAAAATCGACTCGGAAGGCCATTTCACGCTCATCAGAGGAACCACTTGCTCGATTATAAATTACTGTATTGTGTGTGGAAGATGGCTGGAGTGCATGGAGGTATTAAAAGTCAGAGACCTGATCTTTTCAGATCAAATGCCACATACTGTCAACTTCGTGTGTAAGGAAGAATTTAAATAAAGACTGATGGGTCTTCGTATTATAATGTTGGTTTGATTCAATAGTTCATTCTGGAGAGGATTCTCCACTCAGATGATTCGTCTCTGAACTATGATTTTTCGGGATAACAGAGACAGCAAAAGCGTCCTTCGCACGTCCTTCCACTTTGGCAGCCAGGCCACGACTAACTGATTTCATACGATTGTTTCGGGACATCTACACAATTGTAATGGATATGGCACAAACCAATACTAAAATTTTCCCATAAACCTAGAATTTCTTTAACACAAGTACACGTAGGACAAACCTATTCTCAACATTCTTAATGCCCCGACCTATAGAATCCGTTGCGTCCGTTCGCTGCCGGATTCAACTGACAGCAGTGAGTTTTATCGGACACAACGGATTGGGGTGACCCATACAATCCGTTGCGGTGTAAAGAGAAAACTTCAAATTAGTTTTTACTGCGCATGTCATTAGTTCTGCCGGACGCAAAAGTTAAAAGTTGGGCTACTTTTTCCGTTGCGTCCGTTGCATTCGATGCTTATGGGTTACCTCTCATAAGATCGTGTGTATTTAATCGAGCTGTCAGCTATGGGTCGGGTCCTTTAGTATTTTTTCTATCCCTTGTCATCGTAATATACACGTGGAACAAAACAATTCTGACAAAAAACTTGACAAAAATTGTATGGAAAAAATGTCCCAAACGCCAAAAAAAGGTTTATGGCACAAAACAATTCTATAAAATGTTGATTTTGGTGGATATGGAACAAAATTGATGTTGGATATCTCGGGATTGAAAAGACGTAGCCCAAATCTGATCACAGATTTAGAAAGAGCATACAAAATAACCATAGAATCCATTCCTAAAACTCAAACCCGACAAAAGTGGTGTATGGAACAAACCAATTTTCGGGCGACGATATGCCAATTACATTACATATTGACTCCGTATTTCAAAAATAACAATGATATCAACGACCCATCAGGCACAATTAATAATTAAAATTTATTAAGCAAAACAACTCCCATTTCCTTTTTGGGAGACAGGAAATGCCATAGAAATTCCCCGAAATTCAAAAGCAAGATCACAACAAAAACTTCTTCTCTCATATATGTTTTACGATGCCTGTATTTTGCAACTTTCAAGCGAAAAAGAAAACAAGAAAAAATCAAAAGAATGCCCGTAGTGAGCAAGGAAACTGCTCCAAGGGAACCTGCAGTGAACATTTTATAAATTTCTCATGCAAACATAATTTCATAAATTCTAAACCTACGTTTTATGGACTTGTACAATGTACATAGATAGATAAAAGGAAACGGAATCCAAAAGAAAAAAGGAAAGAAAGCTGACGCATAAAATAAGCCATTGTTGTTGTTGTTGTTTTTGTTTATCTTATGGAATCGCCCCAAATGTGTATAAGGTGAGTTATTTCCGTTCAGTCAAAAGCTGCAATAAAACTGACACCCGCCACTCCACCATCATGTCCCGGGAGAATACAAAAAACTTTGTGAACTACAAAACACAAAAGCAACGTCATAAAACAACATAATTTCCCATCAAAAGAAAAACATCCCCCAGCCACTCCCCATAAAGATCGGTCGTCGGGAGTAAAGGGGATATTCTGCCAAAGACGAAACAGAAGCAACAGTACCTACCTATAAGAAGTTGGCCTTCAATTCATGAGAGGAAAAGCATCCTTTAACCGGAATGCACAATGAGTTGGGAAAAACACAAACAAAGGTATAAGAATTGCCGGATGATGAAAAGAACAAACATGCACACATACCTACACCCACACTGTATCTACACACCTTCGAAAACAGGAAGGAAGGAAATGCCTGAAGAAACGAAGTGCACAAAAATTCAGCAACCCCCCATAAAAAAGAAAAAACAAAATAAAAACGATAAAAAAAGTGACAATACCAACATCAGAAGGACGAAAAACATTTTAAAAATTTAATACCGAAATGATGAGTGCTTTCGAAGACTCTGACAGTTAGCTGTCTATATTGACCCCAACCCTCCATAGAACACCTTTTTATCCAGTGACTTTGTCCAGGATAATGACACTCTCTCATAGAGTGATAAGAAAGTGTTTTGTTTTTGAGCTCTTCCTCCAAACTTTTCCGGCCACCAAGTAGTATAAGCGAACAACAGCTACAGGACTTCCATGCTAGCATTACATTTAATATTTTATGGCATTCTCGTGGAAAGGTTAGCACACACACTACTTGACAGAGTGTGACCGATAAATGCACGGTTGTTCGTTCGAAGTGGAAGTTGAATATCCTAATGAAAAAGTAAAACATTTTTTTTCTCTGTTTTTTTGTATTTGTATTTGGGAATACATTTGCTGGCTAAACTATCAGTTTCCGGTTGAGAGGAGCCCTGCGGTTTGTTTATTGCAAAAGTTTATTCATCCCCACAGTTGACTCGAGTGCAGAACAAATATGAGTAAACGTATGCATTCGAAAAAGATGAATTTGCCAGTGCATTTCTTCTTTAGTACTTGATGACCGAATATAGAAATGTGGGTCATAAATTGTGACCGTGACTTCAGTAGATTCCTGAAGCTTAGCACTTTATTTGAAGAGTTTCTTTGAACACTTATGAGTTGGTTATACCCTTACGCCTGCCAAGGTCTTGGTTAACAGGTCAGGAAGCCACAAAGTAAAAGACAATTTGAGAGTATTGTGAACACTTTAGCATGCTAATTGCCAAAAACAAATTAAGAGCGTTTAGATTCTTCACACTACTTTGTCTGAAGTGGCTTCAATGGAAGACTCTTCTTATTGTTCTTAGAAGCTATTTTTGGTGGAAAAATCGGACGACATAGTGCGCACCACGCCACCTCGCAGGTAACGGATTGAGACACATTTATACACAAAAAGACATGTAAATGTCCTCATCAATCAACCACCAACCACAGCCGTTGTAGCACGATATTTTTCCAACACACAAGCAGTCCGTAAATTCCAAAAAAGGCCAACTCGGACTACCGCGTTGGAGACAAGATACGACTTCAGGGGCCTGTAACACAAACCATCCAGTACTTGTGATACAAGTGTAAGAAATTTCTGTACTGCAAGTTTTCTAGCTCTTCTTCAAGTGTAACGGATATAATCCTACAAGTGGCTTTTAACTTGTAGACTTGTGCCAACACAAGGAAATGCTTAGAGAAAATTCGATGTCAAATGGCAACAATCGGAACTAATTTCGAGGTCCTTCACCAGTCGGGTCTCCAAGAATCTACTTGTTAGAAGTTCTTTGACGCTAACGCATCAAGTATAGTGAGCCAGTGGCAACAGTGCCAAAAAGCCATCAGAGATGCGGACTAACGGCCATCAAAATGAACCCCTTGGTGTGACGAGGAGTGCCGACGAACAAATTCATCTCAACAAAGACATACAAAACAGCTCGGCGCGGAAAGAAGGACTTGAGCTGCTTGCGAATTATCGGGGGAGCGAGCAATCTAGAAGGATGCCACAATAAGAATAAATAGAATAAATCAAAGTAGGGTGGCGCGACGGCGACGCGACGGCGACGGTGCGTGGAGCCTCGGAACCTAGCCCATTTCTCACAACCAAGTCCTGTAAGTGAATGGAGAGGACTTACAATTTTCTGTCGAATCCGAAAGGCTAATTGAGAAAGAGCTTTTCATAGCAACGAATTTTGTATCGGAGGACTTGCCGATTGCTCCCAAACGGCGATACACGTGAAAAAAACTTTTTCTGTTTTCTGTGGGGACTTGAACCACGCACTTCCTCGGAACAGGCAAACGCGGCCACGCGCACCACAACAGAATTAAGGTACAAACATTATACTAAAAGGTAAAACCATCCACCCAAGTCATAGCCTTTAGAGACGATTATGAGAAGATAGTAGAACCACGATGCAGAAAATATGGAAGGAGTATTAATTCTCTAAGCCTATATTTAGGTGACGCAGATCCACAATAGCATCCACTGTACCTTGAAGAGGGAGTGATAGCAATATCTAGGCTTAAGTATAACAAACCTTTTGGAGCTACCGAGCTGTTTGAAGAGGTAGGACATCATCTGGTTAGGAGTACGCAACATATCTCTTGCTAGATGTGGAAGAAAGAAGGCATGTTCCATGAAACTGCACACTGCCGAAGTATTAGTCTCCTCAAGAACACCTAAAGATCTTATCAGCCATACTACTATGTGAACGTCTGAAACCGTAAGTTAACGCGTGATAGGTCCATATCAGTACGGCCAGGAAAATCCTTAATCGACCAAATTTTCGCAGCAGATCTTGGAAAAAACCAAGGAACTCAAAATTGACAACGTAAATCTCTTTATCGATTTTGAGGCTTAGTATGGCACTATACAGAGCAGATTCTTGTTTTGTCATTCAAGGTCCAAGCAAAACAAGTCTGTTTGTGATACGCCGACAACATTATAATTGAAAAACAGAGCCTGATGTAGTGAGACAAAATGGCTTAAACGGGTAGTAAGAGCAAAGCCAAAAAGACAGAAAAGACAAAAGTAGATACCCAACATCTAACGGGCTGTACAGCGACATTGATTTAGCCAGAAGAGTAGGGGACAACGACTTTGATGGCTGAGTTAAGTAGAGTGAAATGACAGCAATGCTCTGTCTCAGAAAGTCTTCGATTCTAACCCCATAGGTCGACACAGGACAGAAAGACCGCAGGTGGAACACACAGGTGGTAAAGGACCCCAACCAACCTGCCGTGTAGAACTAGAGACAACTAGCTAGGGACTGTACTGGCTGGAAAGACTTGTTTACTTGAGACCCATTTTGCCGCCCCATACAATACTTAATTGAAATATTATTTCAAAGGCAATGACGTTTCTTTTATTAAAGGTAAAAAAGGATCAGTGGTTTAATGGGCCTTACGAACAGCGAAGTCAGAAGTATAACTTTGTCAAAATCAGTATTTATCAATCGACAATATAGCCAGCAGTGGCGTGGCGTGGATATTTTCAAATGGTAAGTCGAGAAAAATGAATCACCTACGAGCCATTCCATATGAAAACGGTCAATCCGAAATGTTGCTATACCTCCGATTTTGCTCAAACTTTGTAGAAATGTTCCTTTGCTATCGAAATACGAAATCGTCAAAGGATTTTTTTTTTTGTAATTTTCCTCTCCCCTCCAGCCATTCTCAAAAAACCGAACATAGCGATTTTATGGGCTTCAGACTTTGCACTCTTAAATTGTCTGTATTCAAGCAAATAGGACGATTAAGGTGTAATTTTAAAGCTGATAAAGCATTCTTTTCAAATCAATCAAAAGGTTTAAGATATTTAAGTTGCTATAGAAACCTGATCCTTTTGAAAGCAACACATTTTATATACATTTTTGCCATTTTTGAAGTAGTCCTGTGCCTAAAATATCAATAGTAAGTCCCCAAAAATGTCCCTGATTAAAAAAAAAGCTTATTCTTTTAATAAAACACAATTCTTAGTTTCAAAGACTTTTTTTAATATCGTTCTATCCAAAAAAATTTTAAATTTTTTTTGTAAGCTTGTTTTTAATCAGCTGTAGCTTCAGTGTACATGCGAATAACAAAATGAAATTTTGAAGACTTAAGACTTTCTTAAGACTTAAAGTTGAAGAATAGACCTTTAAATCCTGCCCACTCCCGTATTGATATCTGGCAGTCAACATTCCCAAAAATGTGCCAAAAGATTGGCTTTTTCCATAGCTTAGAAATAAGCTTGTTTTTAATCATCTGTAACTTCAGTGTGCATGCGAATAACAAAATGAAATTTTCAGGACTTATAGTTGAAGAATAGGCCTTTAAATTTTACCTACTTTCATTTTGATATCTGGTTGTCAACATTCACAAAAGCTCCCAAAGATTGGCTTTTTTCGAAAGCTCAAAGTTTGAAAAGGATGTTTGTAAATCACATAAAAAAATTTGTTTTTTGATCAACTTTGAATTTTTTATTTTGTAATTATTGTAAGGTTTAATTAGGGAAATTTTTAGGAACTTACTATTGATATTTTAGGCACAGGACTACTTCAAAAAGTGCAAAAATGTATATAAAATGTGTTGATTTCAAAAGGATAAGGTTTCTAAAGCAACTTAAATATCTTAATCCTTTTGATTGATTTGAAAAGAATGCTTTATCAGCTTTAAAATGACACCTTAATCGTCCTAATCGCTTGAATACGGAAAATTTAAGAGTGCAAAGTCTGAAGCCCATAAAATCGCTATGTTCGGTTCTTTGAGTATGGCTGGAGGGGAGAGGAAAATTACAAAAAAAATCCTTTGACTATTACGTATTTCGATAGCAAAGGAACATTTCTACAAAGTTTGAGCAAAATCGGAGGTATAGCAACATTTCGGATTGACCGTTTTCATATGGAATGGCTCCTACACAAATTAATAAGGAATAAACAGAAGGTAGGTACCTTAAATTCCAAACGTGGATTAATCGAAGCCAATTTTTCTATACTTTAAGTCATTTAGGTTGAAATTCACTTTAAACTTGCAAATAATTCAAAACAATGATCAGTAGAACAAAAAAAAAAACAGCACAACAAAACCGAATTAGCCGTACCGTACATTACTCTAAGGCGAAAACAGTATTATTTCCAAGCAGAAATTGCAGTAAGACGAAAATTATCGTCTTACTTTTTTCAATAAGAGAACGTGTATTGAAAAGGGAGGCACCGGGGTGGAAGTATATCGTAGGAAAGACAGGGCCAGACACAGAATATGTTCTGCGCGGCGATTTTCAATGCTTTGTGACTTTGTGTGTGCATTGTGTATTGTGTGTGTATCTCGCAAATTTAAAAGTGCTTGAAGAACATTGTATGTATGGGCAAAGATATGCTGTTGACTGCTTAGTTGTAGACTTATGTTGCTGGTTTTTTCTACGAACAAGGGACACATTTTAAAAGGTAAGACGATAGGAATCGTGTTATATGGACGCCACGCCACTGATAGCCAGCCAAGTTTGATAGTCTAGTGCAGCTTATAAAGGACCTCAGATAAATATTTATTAGCTTCAGTTTCGAAAAACTTTTCTCATAGCTAAAGTCAAATATGTACGAATCAAGATGACTATATTAGGAACTATTTTAGGAACAGATTCATATTATACACGTTGAATCAGGACTTCCACCAATGTTTTTGAGACACCTTCAGTCCAATGCTGACTACAAAGATCGAGCGAAGACCTCCAAAGGCATGTCGCGTTTCAAAGGCAACTGTCTCCGTTCAAGGAATGGAATGAGTTAGCGGACAGACACTGTTCTAAACTTAAGCTAAATGATATCCACCACGTAAATTGGCTTGATAGATTCTACGAATGTACTGTAAAGGTAGATGATTCAATTTATCTCAAATTCTTGAATAGGGCCCAAACTTGCTCCACCCGTTTAATGTATAAAGAGCTTAATCACGCTCTTTTCTTAAATAATTATTTTGATAGCAGATTCTCAGTGAATGAAATAAGTACAATGTTTAAGGCAGGAACTGAAATTTAAAGTTTAAATTACAAACCTCACAGAAACAATAATTCCTTATGTAACCTCTGCAACCGTAACGAAACCGAAGATATTAATCACTTCTTAGCCAATTGCCCAATTTTACAAGAAGTGCGAAGGCTTTACTTCGAACAGAGCTTTCTAACTCGTGAGGAAGTCATAAAGATATTTTAAATGGTCAGTGTAGTTGGCATATTCTTTATAGTTTTATTATTCATGCCTTGGGTTACCGAAACAGTTTCATCGAATGAAATAGAAACAATTTAATCTATTTTTTATATGCTCTGTTAATATGCTTTTATTCATATGCTCAATTGTTTTACTTTTATTGTATACTTATGTATTTTTAAACAAAACTTTTACTTTCTTTTTATTAAACCTCGTTAAAGTCAAATTTCAGGCAGACGGCAAATAATTTTTTTGTCATGCTAATGTTCTTTGTATTTTTTGTAAATTGTTCGAGATTTTATCATAATAAGGAATTTATAATAATAGTAATAATAACGGATTCATATTTTGAATGAACTGGAGGAGCTCGTGAGGTTCCTTGCCCTTTAAATCTTCCTTTGATTCAGAACTGACGACAAACTGCTGAAGACGCTTCCCCTTCATCTGAAACTCGCCCTTGTCAATAGCTTGTGGCACAAGGATAAGACCACACTTGTAGTTGCTGTCCAAAAGTTTCGCTTGTGTCAAAAATCCGAACCTGTCCTCTATTTCCTGAACTTGCTGGAATTGAGTCATCATTTATTGAATGATCTTGTCAAATGATGCGAACATACCTCTCGACGCAGTTCCTTGTCATTAGACAAATTTGCATTTGCGGATTCATCCCCATGCATTCGTTTTTTATGTGAATTCTTCTCGTTCTGACTTCGATTCCGAGTATTTCGCAGTCTTAGCAAAGTCTATTGCGGCTTGGCGGCCTCTGATCTCCACAATGAGATCTTTTAAAATACAGTGTTTCTGAGCACATTTATAGCACTGCAGCCTAAAAAAAGTGAGGAAGATTAATGATTGCATGGCTGTCAGAACAAGAATGGCTTTCGATCTTGTTTCAGAAGTTTGAGATGAGTTCGAAAATTTTTCAAGTCAGTCCTTCAAGAACTCTCTCAAACTTATTTCTAAGTGCGTTTTAGTGACTCGTTTCACTGCTCGACCTGTGACGGCAACCAAAGAGTTCCACCGAGCAGTTAATGCAGAAACTATAGGCAAAAAGCTTCTTCAGAGTTCCGAAAAACGTCCTGGAATTCACTGATTCAGAAGCAGCGTTTATCCCCTAGCCTAGTTGAGTGAGTGGCTTTTGCATGCAACGAAAATAGTTTTCGTATTTACGAATTCACGGAAATCAGCCGAGAGAGTCAACTACGAATCACCCAATCATTGTTGTTCATTGACTAATCAAAAGTTCTGTGATGTCATGAAGCCTGATAAGTCAACGACATTTTGCCGGCCCCGTTCTTTGTCCAAAGCTGCCATCCGGGGCGGGGCGCCCCCTCCGCCCTACCCAAGCTACGCCACTGGGTCCGACTAGGACTGTAGCGCCACCGTAAGAAGAAGTAGAAGAAGAGAAATATCTCACAAACTTTGAGAATGAAGAACTTCCTCATCGCACTCAACAAACACCACTGCTTATAGCATGTAACATGGTCTTCACGTGGTAGCTGGTAGGTACTGATGACTCTATTTTTAAGTCTGCATTTACAATACATTTTTCATACATGCAAGTTGAGTTTTGATGGTTGATAGCCCTACATGCACAAGATAATTTTATTGGCTATGCAGGGTCAGTAAGAGTATTGTGCGATGTTAAAATCTACTCATGAGTAGCTCAACGGCTTTCTTTAGATTTCATAGTTCGTCCCGCATATTTCAGTTGCATATTGAGAGCCAAAACAGGCGCTACTGTTTGAGGAAGAACTCTGCCCAGTAACATATCTTCTTCTTATTGCTTTTGGGCAGAGTAAAAAAAATATTCAAACGAACCATCCAAGTTCAAGGAATCTAGATCGTGCTTTCAGTATGGACAAAAAGTCATGGTTCTTGAAACTGATTCTGATATTAACGATATCTACAGACCGTAGAAGGTCGAATTTATGTGATTACTATAAAAACTACGTTGCCAAAATACATAAAACACCTATACCTATACTATAACAACGTTAAAGTACGCAATCATATCCACATTCACCTATCTGTCACCTCAACATGCAATATCAAAGCACTGGCAAACAAATCACAAAATCTTTTCCATTTGAACCTAACAGATCGCCAATATCCTTCTGACCATTAGTCTAAATCACCTCCGAACCAAATGAAATACCATTCTCCCACAATAACTTTGCTCTGTACAAAAACCATTTGCAAAAGGTCAGCTCGTTTTTTCATTTGGTTTAAGTGAGAGCCAGGCAAGCTATTACCTTCCACTCGTGTTTCATGCCAGCAAATCTATCCTCATCTATTTATTTCATCCTCCTCCTCCTAGTCCTCAATTTAGTTGAGCGATTTTTTTTCCTAGTTTTGCCTTTCGCAGTGCAAAATAGTGTCTTTTTTTTTTTGCTTCAATTCTTTCTTTTGTATCTGACAAAATGTATCCACACCACATCATGCTTTTGCAAGGCAGTGGGATCTTCTCTTTCTCTATTTAAATTGGCATGATGATTTAGTGCTCATGTCAACCTGACACCCAAGTTAGCAACCTGCCTTCAAATGCTACCTCCTCATCATACAACAAAAATAATGTACATATAGTCGCATATATACAAAGCATTTCCAATGCTTAGAATAAAAGGGGTGAAGGAGAAAACACGTGTTTGACACGACTAAGACGAGACGGGAAAATGAAAATCTGTTGAATAATTTGTTTCGGGTCGCATGTAATTAAGTGGGTGGCGGTGCGGTAGTGAAACTGATTGCAACGCCAAAAAGATGCCATACGATCACCCAACGACTTCCCTTCCGAATCACCAATTTGATGGCAAATTTGAACTTAAAAATAAGTACCGGGAAATTACTCGGTGTAAGGCATTTTGTGTGAGTGAATTTAGCAAATGTATGAATGAATGAGTGAGTTGTGTAGAATTGGTTGATGTTATCCTCTTTCAAGTGGCATTTCGTTACCGAAAGTACTTTCTCTTTGCCAACTCCAGGAACAGCTATTTAACGAAACGACCTTAATTAACTTATTTTCATAAAAATACTCTCATCTTCATCGTGCCGTTGCCGTTGGCACTTAGGCTGCTTCTACTACTTATATGCTGTTTGGTGAGCTTTGATACCTAATTCTGTTTATATTTTGCATCAAATGTCTGCGAAAAATTGTTTATTTTAAGATTTAAGTAAATACTTACAGTGTGGCTAACAAGAAAAAGGACAGTGTTTGGATAAATCTTTGAGAATATAACTATTGCGGAGACCAATTGGTTTGTACACTGAAAATAATAAACCTTGGTAATATTGATAAAAATGGTTTTATCAAAATTCAATAAAACGTTTTTATCAATATGATTAAATTTTGTGAATATGACAGAAAAATTTTCTATTTCACAAATTTTACATAATTTTCTGTCAGTTTGATAAAAATGATATTTTCAATATAACAAAATAAGTTTTATCACTATAACAAAAAAATGCACAGATTTTTGTCACATCCATAAATTTTTTTGTCGATATAACAAAAATTTTGTTGTATTTACAAAAATGCACTTTTGTAATTTTTTGTCAATCGCACAAACCTTTTATTGATTTTTTCAGTCAATCTGACTAAAACTGAAAAGTTTTTAGTTATATTGATAAAATAAAATTGTCATATAACCAAAACTACTTTGTGATTGATTTATTTTTATATTTACATAAAAAAAAACAACAAATCTACAGAAAATTTTGTCATTATGATAAATCTTTTTTTCAATAACATAAAGCTTAGATAGAATCCAAAATTGAACCAACAAAAAGATTTGTTGATATGGACGAAGAATTGTCGTTCCACAATTTTTGCAGCTTTATCATTCTGATAAAATTTTTTATCAATATAACAAAAATTGAAATTCTTGCGCGATTTTTGGGCTACAAAATCATTTTGTCAATTGCACAAACTTTTTTTTATCAATGTAAATAAAAATCAACAAAATATTGTGTTTTATGTACAAAAGCTAAATTCTTTTTTAAAATTCCAAAAGATTTTTCAAAAATCTAATAACGCTAATTAACTCTAATAAAAAATATGTCATGTCGATTAAACGTTTTTGTTGAGTTGACAATAAATTTTGTCATATTGACAGAACATTCTTGTGGATTCTGTGGATTGTGGATTTTGATAATTGATAGAAAGTTTGTTGATATAACAAAACATTTTGTTATATTGATTGAATAATAAAATTTTGTCACATCAACAAAAACCTTTTGTCAAATTGACAAAAGAAAATTTTTTTGTAAATTTTTATCAGCTTGATAAAAGGTTTTCATTGGACGTATTTTGATAAAAACTTGATCAATATGATCGCGTTTTTGTGATATTGACAACGTTTTATTTTCAGTGTAGTTAGTCAGGTTAGGTAAGGTTTAAGGAATGGCGAAAGGACGGAGATACAAATTTTTGCCGATTCCGAGGGGCTAGGTGCAAAAGCGTTGTCATAAGTTTAATTTCTTCGCTAAAGTTGATACCCGTTTAAAAATAATTGGACGATTTTCGGATTCGAACCTCCAACGTGAGAGGCTAACATCCTAACTATTGCGTAATGGACACTGCTAAGATAGTCAGAACCATGAGCGACATAATTAAAGCGAACAAGTTCACATTCAAAGAAGTTTAAAACTTCACAATTGCGCCATTCCATAACATCCATAATATCGCTGCTACTTCAGGCTTGGAATGCTGATTGAGATATAAAACTGTCTCTAGATACCTATAACAAGGTAACTCTTTACAAGACCTTGCTCATTACAGTCCCGCATGGTTATAATGTTAAGCCGATGAGGAAACCCTTGGTCGCTTCGAAAAAAAGAATGATCTTCGGTCCTATATGTGAATACAACGTGCAGGGAAGAAGATACAACAGCGAGCTGTATAAGCTGTGTCGTGACATGCGGACATACCTGGAAGAGAACGCATCGCGAGACTACGATGGCTGGGACATGTAGAGGGAATGGACGTCAACGTTACGGCTCGACGGCGACGGGCAGTTCATTACAAGGAAATAGTGGAAAGGGAAAATATCGTCAGTGCGGAACTGAAGACGGAGAGAGCTCACTTACCGATTTTTACCCTTACTGCTCCCACCTTCCATTATTGTTAAAAAAATTTTACATTTTGAGAATTATCAACCAGGTTTAATACGTTGTCATTCTCGTTCCACTTCCGAAGATGAACGGTTCGAAATGTAGATACAAATGCAAAAGCGCTCCATTTTGGATAAAAGGGGTTAGGGTCAAAATACTGTATGGGTCATAATACTGTATTTGTATTTAAAAAACTGTACCTCAAAATACTGTATTTCAAAATACTGTATGTTCAAAATACTGTATGGTCAAATTACTGTAAGTCAAATTACTGTATCTCAAAATACTGTATCTCAAAATACTGTATTTGAAATTGCTGTAATTAGGCTGAAAAATAAAAATTGTTTTGAGAATATAAAAAAGTGCCGGCACATTTTTACATTCTCAAAACAATTTTTATTTTTCAGCCTAATTGCAGCAAATTCAAATACAGAATTTTGAAAACAACAACAATTTTTCTTTACCATAATAATTTAATATACTTCCTTGAACAATTACATGTACCTATGATAATTCATTAGTCTTTGAATTAATTAAAACAAGAACAAAACAACTGGTATCTTCGTCTTTTTTCTCTATTTCATTTTCTCCTTCTTGATTATATGTATGTATCTCTCTCACATGTTAAAATGAATTGTTTTGATCATAATCAACAACTGCATGAGCAATTGCAACAGACAAATTAATCTGTCAAAACTAGCACGCGTTCATGCATTCAGTAGATGTTTAAAGGTTTGTGCAAATTTAAGTGTTAAATGTTATTTTGCTTCAAAATGAATGTATCGATAGGGAAAACAAGTAAAGGAATGGAAGTTTAAGAATGGAATTATGCAAAAATACAGTATTTTTACAGACAGATTTTTGAGATACAGTGTTTTGCTCATATACAGCAATTTGGCATTTTGAAATACAGTATTTTGAATTACAGTATATTAACCATACAGTATTATGAACACACAGTATCATACAGTATAATACAGTATTTTGACCATACAGCATTTTAAAATACAGCATTTCGACCCGCTCCCGGATAAAAGAGCTTGGTGCTTAACTATCAGCTAGGTTCCACATTTCACTTTCACGTGAAATGAAATCGAAATCGATCGAAATTACGATTGGGTGTTCTGCATTTCACTTTTATCGATATCGATTTCATATTTTTCGAAATCGAAGTGAAACGAAATCGTTGTGTTCCACAATTCGATTTCGTCGGTTTCCAAGTGATTTGAAATCACCCTAATTTATCTGTGTGGAATGGTAGAAGAAAGCAGACGCGCTCAAAATTGTAAGTAAAAAACTCCGTTGCAACCACACAAAATTTGTTTATTTTACAAGAAATTTATTTTCAACAAGGGAAAGCTTAAAAATACTGCACAGGAGAAAATATTCGTGAACTTTATGAGCCAACATGAAAATTTTGCCCAAGGATTCATGAAAGGAGATCGTGTCGTCGCAGATTCTTTGTGGGAAAGACAGAAAGACACAACTGGATGGAAAAAAAGTCAGTAATAATAAAAAGAATCATTTGAAACAAATTTATCAATCAAAACATGAGAATACTTTAATTCTACTTGCCAGTTGCCACATCAATACACACGTTGCATTTGCAATTTCTAATGGATTAGAAATGTTTCTCAATCTACGTCTTTTTATTTTCCCTGTCGCATACCTATCTTTTCTTTTTGATCTCCAAAACCGAAGCAATAAGAACAGCACTCATATTTAATTCTCTGACCAGGGAACTCAAGAAACTATTGAAATCAAATAAATTGAGTTTTAGATTAGATCAGGTATCAGCTGTTTTCAATTTCACTTCAAGTGATTTCGAAAAGTTTTCGAACTGATGAAATCGATCGAAATGCAGAAATGCAATGCTGTATATTCAAGGTACAGTCAGGACCAGCGGATTTGCGTAAGCCAAGACCTTAACTCTTCCCAATGTATGAAAGGAAAAGAAGATTGGCTGCAATCTTAACTAAACTAAACGGTAAATTGTCTCACATGAAGGTTAGCTATCTCAAGAGAACCAACAAATGCAGTATCTTTGAAAATATACTGTGGAACCGAAGATGTTGATAATCAACATTTGTGGTGTTACGAATGCTTTTAACAAATGATCATATATTTTTATTTTTTTGACTGCAAGTTCAAACATGTTCGTTGAATATTAACGTTGCAGCCTTCCTTTTATTGTAAAAACTCTTTCTGTTTTCCTCAGATTAACCGTATTGCATCGAAATTTTACTAATCTTACGTTTTAATTTTCTGACCTTTGAAACAAAAATGACGAAGTAATAGATATTGGCTGAAACTTTGAACGAATAAAACAACTGTTTTCTTGTTTTCCTTCTCTGTTGCACCCACCAATTTGTCGGTATTGACTTGCGGTCAATTCGACAAACTATATATCCGGCGATATCCGTGGAAAAACATTTTCGGTTTCCGCTGGGATTCGAACCAGCAACCAGGAACCAGAACCAGAGTGCTAAGTACAATACCTAAATCTTATGGCTGAGTAAAAGGTTTTAGTGTTAGCTCTTATTATGTTTGGTGGTACAGGGTAGCCAGCAACACATTAATTATGAAAATTCAATTAAATCATGTCAATAATTTTAAATCTCGATATGCAATCTTTTTCAAACTACTTAGCATTTCTGAAATATAAATTTCGTTAGAATCTCGTTAGCCATTCACGAGAAAGTCGGTTTAAAAAAGAAAGTTAGTATGGGACGCAAAGTTTTCTGACTTCTTAAGAAAATATATAAGAAATATTTTCGGATCATTAAAAATACAACTTGAAGCTCCATACAAAATTTAATCGAAATCGCTGGAGACGTTTCTGAGAAAAATAAGTATCTAGTACCTTAATCATCCCAGTCCTGCTGTACGGCGCGGAAGCATGGACCTTATCGAAAGCGGATGAGGAAACTCTTGGTCGTTTCGAAAGAAAAATTCTCCGATTGATCTTTGGTCCCGTATATGCGAAGACAATGTGTGGAGAAGAAGATACAACAACGAGCTGTATGAGCTGTACCGCGACATGGGCATAGCCAGAAGAGTACGCATCGCGAGGCTACGATGGTTGGGCCATGTAGAGCGGATGGACCCAAACGCTCCGGCTCGTCGGGTTTTCGAAAGCACATTGCAGGGAAATCGCGGAAGGGGAAGACCTCGTCTTAGGTGGCGCAATCAAGTGGATGAAGACCTCAACCGACTTGGAGTGCGAAACTGGAGAGAGCTCGACCGAGATCGAAATCGTTATAGAAGGATGTTGGTTGAGGCCCAGGTTCACCCCGAACTGTAATGCCCACCTAAGCACTATGATACAGGTTGTATGACAGGTAAGCACCGTTTTTCCAAGACTTAGAGACCCAATTCCAAAAACCTTAAATGCAAATTTTGAAGAAAATCGCTCAAGCGGTTCAGGCCTTAGATTCATATACGACAGACCGACAATCTGACAGACAGACAGACAGAATTACAAGAATCACTTTTTTCGAATTCTCTATCAAGGTAACATCATGTTTGCCTAGTAGTACCTATAATTGCAAGTAAAAATCTGCAGCTTTCTCTTTGGTGCTCTTACGTCCTTGATTTTTCTAAGAATATTTCATGTTCCTGAATAGTTTAGTGCGGATTGTGAAGGCAAATATCCTTTAAGTTATCTGCGAACTGCAGTTCGAAACCGTCAACAAAGTCTTGGAAAACTATAGTGGCAGAATTCGTTACTGCGAAGTCAGCCGATAGGTATATCCACTTGAACGAATATGAAATGCATGGAAAATAAGTTTCAATACATTAAAAAAGCAAAAAAAAAAAAAAAAATTGACACGACCGGTCGGACGAACTTGCGATTGTGTGCTAAATACCTACGGTATCATAATTTTAAGGCTGAGTAAAAGGTTTAGGTATTCGCTCTTCATCATGTACATATTTGGTGGTACAGGGTTTCCAACTACACATTAATTTTGAAAATTAAAATAAATCACGCAAAATATTTAAAAAAAATTAAATTAAATTAAATATCGGTTGTATGACAGGTACCGTTATTTCATGACCTAGAGACTCCATTCCAAAAACTCCTCTATAGGCTGTCCAACAGACCCTAACTGCAAGTTTTGAAGAAAATCGCTCATGCGGTTCAGGCTGTAGATCCATATACGTACAGACAGACAGAATTGCACCCACTTTTTTCGTATTCTCCATCATCGTAGTGTCATGATTTAGGGATCGTCACAGTTTGACCATCCGAAATTTAATTCTCATGATTTTTTTTTTCGTATGTTAAAATGAAAAAAAAATTGTCTCTACGATTGCAAAACTTTCCTTATTGTACCCTATAATCGCAAGTAAAAAAATAAAAACAAATAAACTTGAATTTCCAAAAAAAGTCTTCGGTTGCAAAAGTACTATGTATTTTGAAAAGATGTGATGTTACTTTAAGAAATACGAAAAAGAGCCTGCGCTTATTTCTAAAGTTTTCGCCAAGTCGTATTCAATTGCCGACTGTTTTTTGTGCAACACCCTACAAAATTCCATCGGCTGGTGGCTGGTGCGTGCGGTAGCTTAAACATTGCAAATATCTGTACTTCAGCTACACAGAAACATAGGTAATCCCCCTTGTTGTGGAATTTGTTTTATTGCTAAGCAAAGGACCACTCATTTAGTGTCCCCAGAATATAAATAATAAAAATAAAAACTTTCCCCTGCTGTCTCATTCATGTTTCTGTTTCATTCTTTGGATCATTGTGACTCTTGTTAAGAAACGCACTCTTCCCGTGGCAAGATGTAGACATGAAAGAAAACTGTGTTTATGCCAACATCAATGGAAAGGAAACATTTGTCAATCATTTTAATTAGCAGACGAGAAATAATCCTTATGGAAGCTGATGGTAACAAGTTTCGCATCTTGTAAAGAAGCTGAACGAGCTATACGAAGACTGCATGCGACAGCGATGACGGATAATTCTGCACTTGCAGTTTCGTATTTAATTGGATATATTTTGGGTTTTTATCATTGGCATCATCTACAAACTAAGAGACTTTAGCGATGTGCGACACCGGCGTGATATGGGAGATGATGATCAGGACCTTCCACTGCTGATGTCTTCCTCTTTTGATTTTTTTTTGTATGAGAGTCGAGTTAATTAAAATATCACACGAGACTTAAGTTGAATGCAAGAAACGCAAATGGTGTTGGTTTATTTTCGTACAAATTTGATGACGCAGAGCAGGAGACTCGTTTTTTAAGAGATGGTAAATATTTAAAGTCCCATCAATGTGACGGCTTGACGAGTGTGTCACACTTCGAGACCACCATGTCCTCATGATTCAATGAAGAAACTGTGGAAAATTAATTACTCCACTTGGTGGAAACCGATTTGCAGGCAGTGTTCTATGAAATATTCAAATGAGGAAGTGAAGTGCTCATCTGAAAGTATGGATAGGATTTTTTTCTTGCAGCTGAGTCCAACACCTTTATTACGTGACCCTTCATACGCGTAGGTACCCCTCAGGAAGACGAAATGGTTTCCGTCACTGGTCCCCAAGGACTCATTTCGAACGAACTGACAGCCAATTTATGGAACTTACGACCTCGTATTCTACAAATCATTAATAAGCCTCCCGCCAGAGTTGACATATAGAACCTCATTCCATCGGTTTATAGTCGTTTCCCATGGCGTACATGGATCCTTAACCAAAACTGATGATGGGTCAGAAGCTCATTGACTTGATATAAACATAATTCTCAATAAGCTCCGTTCAATTTGTACATCATTACGAGGTTCGTTTCCTTGGTGTGCATGTACGTAGAGAACACGAGTGTCGGTACCCCATTTCCAGAATCCAGAAAGACCTTAACTCTCTTGCTCTCTATCAACATCGTCCATCTTTGTACACCATAATTTGCCATTTGCCACCACGTCCAGTGATAAGTCTTGGCAACCTCGTACGTTGACTGTGTCCTCGAAGCCTACTCGCAACTCCTAAGCTACAATACAACATTGACCAGTCGCAATTCCCCAGTAATTGATGTTTCCGAATGCCAGTAAATAATCAATTGACCATAAATTAGCTCATTACGATTCCCACCTCATTCAATCCACCCGCATTAAAGCGAAACAGATGAGTGTAAGAACCAAAAAAAAAATAACCCCATTCCTGGACTTGGAGCTAAAGTGAAAAGATGAACGAGCGAGGACTTACCTTCCAATAAGAGAATCAAAGATCCACTATGTCAAAGTAGGGATTCAATGAATCTACCATTTGTACCCGCATTGGGCCACATTAAATAATTCACTTTGCCAGACGACGACGACGACGACGACGATGACGACTTACGACCGACCGACGCGAATACGTACGATGCAACTATGCAGCCGACCATATCCATCATCCTGCCATGGTCCAGCGTGTATTTGTCTATACATACAGCAAAAGGCAATAGCCAAACGCAGCAGCCCTTGCGAATTTACGTTTGTTTAATGCCGGAAAATATTTACGATCAAAGTGAATCGCCATTAAGCAGCAAACACGTTCATCATCAGCAATTTTCACAAAATAATTTCCCTTGGCTGCACACCTTTTGCGCGCTCCGCTCCGCTGCCGCCGCAACAAGAAGATACCTACTTTTGCGCATCTGACGATGATGATGGTAGTCATTGATTTGTAGTTGTAAGAGATACATACCCTCCACGCTCCACCTGCCCCTTCATAGTCAGAATCTTCTTCAGACTCCTCTACGCTCACATCTTCTTATACTAAATGGCGGGACAGTATCTGTGTGCGGGACGACAGCGCACAGTTTAAGGCCTAATTGAACGCTTTACTTGACACATCGAATAAATCACATAACCAACAGCAGAAAAGAGACGAAGAAAAAAGCCTCTGCCTTTTTTTAAGGACCCGTGCGATCGACGACGGGAGGATGTGAGTAGGACCCAAATTGGCCCTCATTGCAAAGGCACAGGTTGCCGGTGCCGATGCCGCCTTTAACAGTGCACACCGCGGTAATGAGAATCGCGTTTTCATATATGAAAACAATGAAACGAGATGCGGGAACAATGATTTGTCTAAACGGGGAAATATTTTGCCAACGCAAAATTGAAGCCCAAGCCATGATGTGGATTCGAATTGGAATAGCGAAGCCGCACCGTGCGGGCCAGGGCCAGCAAACGGCATATTCGAAGACGCGTATTATGTGCATTTAATTTAATATGTGAATTCTCGGCGGGATGTCGTTGTTGTCGTTGATGTTGTCATCGTCGTACTTCGCGTCGTTGTGTCGTTACCGCCACAATCGAGTGCTTTCTTTGAGTAAAAACGCTTTTGGTTTCGATTTCGATTGCAGTGTGTTCAGTTCGGTGTCAAAGGATTTTGTGGCCAGGCACATGATGATCGACTTATGAATGCGTAAATATTAATGGAGAAGCACTACCAGACTGTTGAGTTTTCACTTCTGAAATCAACTACCGACTTCGCTGAAGAAACTCTGTTTGAGTGAGGATTGAGGAAATGGCAAGCCACTGGCCATATAAGAACTTCTTAACATACTGCCTATAAAGTTCTCCTGTCACTTGTACATCGTTTTCCATCTCATTCAATGGCATTTTTTCTCGCACCCACGAAACCAGCATCAATAAATTCGAACATGCGAAGGAGATCATTATTATCATGATCACATCACATGGTCGCCTCTTTAAATGACAAGCTCTGTTACGTTTTCGCATCCAGCACTCTCGCAACCTGATTAAAAGCAAGACATCATCGAAACGGGACGGCAGCTCACGAAAGTACGACTACCTCATTGACAGTGCGACGCGACGGCCGGCGAGGCGGGCGTTTAACTGGGATATGCGTTGTTGTACTGTCTGCGATGATTCGAAGTTGAAGTAGAAGTTGACGATGATAGTATCACTAATTCAACAAAAAGGATTCATAAATTTTGCAATCCTTGCATTGCCATTGGTGGTATGGAATGGATGTGACTGCATCACCAAGGCATTGTGTCATGCCGTATGGAATGCAGTAATTTACCCAGAGCCAATTATAAATTCATTAGGGATGCGCATCGTTGCTGTCCACAGTGTCCAGTTGCCGCGCCGCCAAATGCGCATTCATCGCATTAAATGCAATCCTCTCTCCCCCTCTCCCCATCCCTCTTTTCTGTTGTGTTCAAAGGAATGCGGTGCCTTGTCAGTGTTTTACTTAGTTAATTTGTGCAACGGTGGACACTTTATACAGATCGAACGAAGGGATGGAGGTATCGCTAACTCCATATTGGGTAGCAAGGTGCTTTTTAATGGAAGTAATAAACGGTTATGGGTACACGGCTCATTTGCGCTGCAAAAACCCTTTTTATTGTGTCTTATTCGAATCATCGATCAGGTGCGTTCTTAATACAGGCCGTGTTTAGTGAACCTTGACCAATGAGAAGAATTTATGTCGCCCTTTTATACGCACTTTGATCTAATACCGCCACCGTCACCGCCGCGCCGGCCGTCAAAAGCACCTGCGTTCAATTTCTTTCTAGTTCAGAGACTATTGCCTATTTATGTCTGCACCATAGCAATAGAGAGGATTCGTTTTTCCGGGCGGCCAGCGTAAATCAAAACTCTGACACATTAAAGTGTCCATTGCCATCGATTAAACCAACTCTTTTTCCAAACGGCTGCACCGGCACAATTTATAACTTCTAGCTCATGGTGACATGTCACAAACAAATGTGCACATGAGGAATCACCTCATGTTGCGCGAGTACAAATCCTTGATGTCTTTGTGCAGTAACAGCAGCTATACGTACATACAGTACACTGCTCCTCGATTTATTGGCTTCCGAAAAAGGGGTGCGCACGTTATTGCGTTCCGTTTCGTCGAATGCTTGCTGGCTATTCCATTTATGGATGCACATCGCTTATCTATTTGGGAAGTCCGCCATACACCTGGGTTAGTGTAGTATGGAGTAGTACAGTAAATAGATAGTTGTGGTCTCCTCCGCACCTGTTTGTCTCCCTCTTCGGTACAAACTTTGGATAAGCGATGTTATTGCGTTAGGCATTGGTGGCTTGTGTCCATATTTACATTATTTATGGACCGCAGAAATTGTATGGCTGTCTTCGGTGAAGTGTGGACCATTCTCCAATGTATGGATTTAGAGCCGCGTAGTACTTCCAGTTCCCGAATCTGGGATCATTTTGCAGCTTTGAACTTCATAATCAAATGACTACCAATGAAAACAGTAGTATTCCACTTTGAATGATCGTTGATTTTCATAGTTCCGCCAGCGAAAGTTAAAGCTAATTTTTTATTTTTTATTTTATTTTATTTCATGAATGCTTGTAAGATATAATATCTTATAAGCTAGTCATTAGCGAATTTAACAAACTAAAGAGCAAGATAAAGAGAAGTTAGTAAAATTGAAGCAAATTATGAAACAGATTTAAATTTAAATTTTTAGTTATTTACATTTGTATAAGTTCGAAAGTGGTTTATTAATAGTCTTTCAATTCTTGTTGCGTTTTGAGTTTCCTTTAACATTTCGTGGTAATGAGTTCCAAAGACGGACGGAATTTACGAAAAATTGACGCTGAGATGTTAAACACGAACAACGAGGATGAATCAATTGACGAGACCTTGTCGAGACCGCGAATGTAATTCTCTCAAAGCAGTATTGTGGTTGGTGCGAAATCATAATGTCAGAGAGCAAAACTAGACAACTAAGTTCAAGAAACTTTTCGAAGGTCATACCCAGCAAGCGTTGAGAAAAACCGGCTAATCTATCATACCTACTCAAACCATAGACATATCGTAAGGTACTATTGAAGACGACTTTGAGTTTACGCATGCTAGCAAAACTGCAGTTACAAAATATTTCACAGCCGTATGTCAGAATGGGAATTATCAGAGTCTTAGCAAGAAGAAAACGAGTTTTGAATGGTGTGAAGCTCTTAGTTACCCATAAAGTACGTAAGACCCTATACACTTTGCCAGCAATAACATTAATGTGGTTGTCCCAGGTCAAAGAGCGGTTGAAAATTACTCCGAGATTTTTTGCAGTATCCACAAAGTCGATTTGGGCATCTTTCAACATAATCGGAGAGAAATAATCAAGATTTAGAATTTTCCTCGAAATAACGATACATTTAGATTTCTTTGGGTAATAAGGCCGTTTAACTCTGACCATTTTGAGATTTTTCCTATTCTATTCTTCTATTTTTTCATGCTCTATGAGCCCAAGTGGGCAGCTAAAGTACAATTGAACATCGTCAGCATATAAATGAGTCGAGCAATGGTCAAATAGAGACGGAAGCTCGTTAATGTAAATAGAAAACATTAAAGGACCAAGTATAGAACCTTGAGGAACACCTTTCACATTTTTGAGAAAATTGGACAAGCTATCACCAACTTGAACTGCTTGTTTCCTATCAGTCAAATATGAATAAATCAGTTTTGGCGCACTTGGAGAAAAATTAAAGTTATGCATAAGCTTATTACATAAGATATCATGGTTAACAGAGTCGAAAGCCTTTGAGAAATCGAGCAGAACCAAGAACGTTATCTCATCTTTATCTAATGCATGTCGAATGTCATCAGTAACGTTAAGAAGCGCTGTAATGCAACTGTGTTTTTTCCGAAAACCAGATTGCTTCGGCGTTAGCATCGAGTTAGTTGTAAGATGATTATTGATTTGTTTCTGAAGGATTCGTTCAAAAACTTTCGACAGAAATGGTAACACAGAGATAGGACGAAATTCCACACCTTTGGCATTTTTGGGAATTGGAATGACTTTGGTAATCTTCCACAGGTTCCGATAGACACCTGACATCAAGATAGTATTAAATACAAATGTAACATAAGGCAGTACTATTGGCAGAATCATACACAAAAACTTAGGGTGAACATCATCTAACCCGACAGCATTTGATTTAATTGAAAGCAAACTTTCAACTACGTCAGCACAATCTGCTGCACGAAAACCAAAACCAATACGGCCCAACTGATCTGGGAATGAAGAAGGATTCGAGGTATATGAAGACAGAGCAAGTGCTGATGGCTGAGATACAAAATTTTTATTGAGGCTGTTTAGATCAACGTCGGTTGCTATCCTATTTCTTGACTTTACAATACCAACTCTACGTAAATTTTTCCACAATTAAGGTCCACTAAGGGAAGTACTAAGCTGAGGAGATAAAAGTTTAAATTTTTCTTTACGTATTTCTGCTACTACTCTATTGCGCAGTGAACAAAAAGCTCGTCGCAACTCTGGCAACCGGAAACGCTTCCAGATGTTGTAAGCAGTGTCTCGTTGCTGTATTAAGAGCCTCATATTAGGAGTAAACCAAGGTTTGAAGTTTTGTCTTAGAGTAATGGTCTTAATTGGTACATGAGTATCAAAAAGGCTATTTATATTCTGAGTCAAGAACTCTAGCTGCTCATTTGAGGACTGCAAGTAAAAAATTTGGTCACAATTAATCCTACGTGCATGCTCCTCCAAACGTAGATGGTTAATGCCATGAAAATTACGATATGATATTTGCTGGGAAGGAGTGTAATCAAAGCTAAAAGTATGTGTTAAAAAGATTAAGTCATGCCTAGAAAAAGCAGGGGCAGAGAGCTGATCATATAGAGCTACATTCCCTATGTCACTAACCAGAAACAAGTCTAAAAGTGTAGCATCACCACCAGAATAATGAGTAGGTGTCACAGTGTTAACAGGCCTTAGATCAAGTGTCAACATATTATGTGTTATAACGTTGGGGTGTAAGATATTGCAATTGAGGTCTCCACACAAGATTATGTTAGGAGAATTGAGTAAAAGTTCCTCTAAAAGAGTGAACAGTGGTAAAAAGTTTATTTTGGCCTATAGATTGCTCCTAAAATCATATTACCATCATTGCCTACCAGCTCAACGAACAGATATTCAATGCTAATGTCCGCCTCAGATGATATTTTAAGGTGGCATTTTAAGTTAGTTCTTACATAGATAGCGACACCACCCCCAACACGATTCATTCTATTCAACCGAAAAATCTGGTAACCATCTAATTTACAAATTTCGTCACTTAACTCATCCTTCAGCCAAGTTTCAGTGATGCAGATTACATCAACATCTGAGTTTACAAAAATATAAAACGGCTAATCGAGAAAGCGCTTTTCATGGCAATGAATACTAACGGAGGACTTGCCAATTCCTCGCGAAAGGCGATACCCGTGGAAAAACATTCTTGCCTCTGTTGGGATTCGAACTCGAACCTCTGGATTGACAGGCGGACATGCTATCCATCGCACCACGGGTACCACGCAGTTAATAGATAAGGAGTAAAAAAAAAATACATTGCATTTGTAACAGATCAGCTTTTAATTACCATATTTGGAACTTTCATTCCCATATTAAGCCGACATAAACAAATTTAATTGCATAAGATTCAAGAAAGAGCCACTGCGAGTAGGTAGGTCCGACACCAGAAAAAAAATTGTATTCGAGGGAGTGGGGATAAAACCCTGGTTAGGTGAGGAGGGTGAAATTGACTAGGGTAGGTACTATACAATTGGATAGGTTGTGCCGCCACAAGTAGCAACACCTCATTCGGACCACAAAGGAATCATTACACTCCACAGAACAACGGATGGTAAGGAGGAAGGGAAGTGAGAACGAGGTGGGTAGATTGGTGGTAACAGGGTTGAGGAGTCTTACTGAACCATTTGGAACCTTGGATGAATTTAAGGATATAAATCAGTGGCATGTTTAAGATGCCGCCCAATTTGCCGAGGGCGGTTTCCCTGTGTGTGTCAAACTTTGGCCCTCACAGAGAAAGTGGAATTTCTTCATATTGTCGTCGTGGGATCCTTTACATATGCTAAAACGATAATTCTTATCTTTGAATGATGTTTAATGACCAAGCTGAATTGTAGTTGACTCCGCAAACGAAGAAAAGATCATCCAAATCCTTCTGGACAATAGTTACCCTAGAGAACTGATACGTAGTCTTATTCTTCGACATAAAAGCATAGCTCCTGTAGAGAACAACGGGGAAAGTAGATCGGGGGTTTATAAAGGTAGTGTTTATGCTCCAAAATTATCGGAAAATTTTAAGAATTTTACGAACCAAAACTATGTTGGAACAACAAAACAACTTCTTCGACAACGCATTTCCAATCAAAAATCTGATATTAAATCAAAAAATTCGGGGAAGACAGCACTGGCTCCTCACGCTGTAAAAACAGGACATGTTCCAGGTTTTAAAAGAGTGGAATTTCTTGAAACGGAGTGACATGCATCGAAACGTAACACTCTCGAGACGCTGCATATCATGAACAACAAAAACAACATGAACCGAAAACAGGACACACAGAACATTTCAGCAGTGTATTGCTCACTGGTTTCCAACAACAAAACCCAGAGGAACAGTTGACACTAAGCTGTCGAATGACAAAGCCTCTCAGGAAGTGGTTTCTTCATAAAAAAATTTGCAATATTAAAATTTTTCGTTTTAACGTATGTCAACTTGAGTTAAAACTTTTGTATTTGCTAAATTAAATGTAAGTCAAACAATAAGCCTTATTTGTACAACTTGCGTGTATATAAATACTTTCTTTTTGTTAATAAGGACTCCCCTGAAGAAGATGGCAGCCACCATCGAAACGTTGGGAAAAGAATGAAATAGAGTTTTTCTATTCATTATACCTACCATTACGACCAAAAGAGCCAATGAAAAACATTCATAGTTTTCTTTTATCAACGATAATTCTTATCATCATCATTTTCACAAGTCAGAAAGCCAATTCGTCGCCCGAGAATTGTTTTGTCGTAAGCGCCAAAATGGGTTTTTTTAAACTGGATATGCAGTCTTATGTTTTCAAAGGTGCTCTTTTCATTTCTGTTGTCAGAGTTTGCCTATCTCTTACCGTTGCTGAGATAATTAGTATGCATTTTGTCGTATATCCACAAAATAATCACCCTTTGAGTTTTGTTTTGTCGTAACCGCCATTTTTTGGCATATACGACAAAAGTTCCATGTGTTTTCCCTCTTTTTTTTTCTTAATGTTGTTTTGTCGTAAGTGTATAGGCTTAATACATACGATCAAAAATTTAAAATAAAATCTTAAAATTGCTTTGTCGTACATACACTTACTCACTTATAATGTAGGACTGATCGTATGCAAGTACGACAAAAATGAGAAAAAAAGGATTGCGGTTCGGTTTGTCGTACGCGTATAGATATTTTAACTGGGGCGGCGGTGCAGGAAGTATAAATACAAAGATATTGCCAGCGTAGCTTTAAAAATACTGTATCAAATATTTTTTGACAATCCTTTTGTTGAAGTTCTGCCTCTTTGGAATGACTCCTGCGTCCCCCGAAATCAAAACAAGGCCATGTCCACTGCTGTGATTTTTCTCATTCAAAATTCAACATTCTTAAAATAAATTACAGAAAAATTTTCAGAGCCTGTAGATTCTCTAATTCCAGAGGCAGCTTAGAAATATTTAGCCTGCCTTCGATTTTGCGACATCTTAAAAATATGAACTTTAAGAACATAAAATTAAAATTAATTCAAATGTTGCCAACAGATTTCAAAGCATTTTCAACCAGAGCGGGCCAATTAAACTTTTCGTCAATTCCATTTAGCAAAATAAAGTTTCTTAAACATTTATTAAGGACGAAAAATGTACACTCTATTATAAAACGAACAGAAGAGAAATTGGGTATAAAACAGCTTTAATATAGAAAAAGTCAAACAAAAGTAGCCGGGCAATTCCAAACTTGTTCTCTCAAAATCGTCTTGTTTTTATCAGGTAGCAAGTCAAAAATATTTAATGACAAAATGAATTATCTTAAAAGTTTATTTGTTTTTGTGCCAAAGGTAGACTAAAACTACTACGAAGCCTTGTTCAAATCAAGAGCGTAAGAATGAAATCATCATAAATTTATTATTTGAAACTATATTTTTATACTATGGTGTGCTTATAAATCATACAGTGTTACTTATGTAAGCGTTAGTTTTACTAACAAAAATTACATTTTCGATCTCAAAGATCTAATTTTATATTTCATAGTCAGAAAATGACTTTTTCGTTAGTTTTTATAACCAAAATGTGAATGAAATTTTGTTCCTGTAAATGTAAATATCATTGATATCTTATGGTATAGGATGCTTTTTTTGTTATTGTTTTTTTTTTTATTACTATTCAAGTAAATTTTTTTCACACCAAGATTTTACCTATGAACACAAAAACTCTTGTGATGTAGATATGTATTCTTATTTTAACCTTTATAAAATAAATAAAATTTAATTGTTAACATTGAAAATTTAATTTTTTTTATTGGTTCTCATACCAATTTCTACACGATTTAAACAAAACGCTTGAATATTGAAATGTCGTACGTGCGTTCAGTTTGTCGTACGTGTATGGGATGGAAACAAAAAGCTTATTTTGATGGCGTATACGACAAACTCATTTTGGGTAAAAAGCTCTATAATTTGAAAACCAAAACAGTTAGGACAATTTTGAATACATAAATAAAAAGAAGATACTCCACACATTATATTCTAATTAAAAAAAGAACAACTTAATCGCTTCGTTTTCTTTTTATAGTAACGTAAACCTTTAAATGCGATTTCCCAAAATTGTGTTTTTGGGAGATACGACAAAACAATTCTCGGGCGACGAATTGACGCAGAGAGCCGAGGCCAACTTAACTGGAGTAAATGCTTTTGTTGCCTTCTTAAAAATGTCTGGCCTTATATTTCTGGAAACCCGGCATCTTTCTAAAGGTGACCACCTGGTCTTTATTAGTGTTTATACATATAAGGTTCTGATGAATTCTTTTCTATTCTTTGTCTAAGAGTTTAAGTGCAGAGGTGTTGGCTAAGCTGGATTTAAGCGATAACCTAATTTCATAATGGCATAATGGTCTTTTGGGAGTACGTAGTTCAAAGTTCAGAAAAATCCATAGGTATCGTCTTTCTCACGGATTGATAGTAGCTTCTCCGAGAGTAATTACACCACCACCATGAGAAGACACCCATCTCAATAAATCGTTCGGGCTCGGCAGAATATTTTAGGTCTACTCTAATTACATTAAGTTAAGCTTAAAAGAAATGCCCTTTCAAATTTGAATTTGCTCGCCTCTTTTGCCCAATTCGTCGATGCGATTTTTTCTTGTAAAAGGACAGCATATACCAGATTTACCCCAATTGACTAACAAAGCATTTCTGTGCCTTTCGTTTCTAGATAATTATTTATTGCAAAATTCACGTTGAAAGTTTCACAAATCACAAGTCAGACTGAGCTGGTTGCCATTTTGAAAGCTTTTATCACATTGAGGGTATAGTCCATTGCCCATTTCTTTTTTTGTCTCCTCAATTTTAAGACATATAAATTCAGACAATGCGCTATACGCTATACGAAAAAACCGTTCAACTCCAAAAGACTTCCAAATTATACAGCTTACCATGTCAGCCTAAAAAAAAGGGGTTCTTTGGGAAATTGGCTTTAGACCTAGTAGCGTTAGCTATTTATATAAAATGCTATATTCATATCCTGTCGAAAAAGTTGCTTATCTATTGATCATATATTCCTGATATACAAACTTCTCTCTGCACATTTCCATCTTCACAAATGTTTGGAATAGGTAATTTCATGGTCAGAAAACGAGGAACACAAGAAGTCAACCTTTTTTGGTTTAATGCAGTTCCCACCACTGATGCCCGTGGCATAATGTCTGCCTACTACGAAGGAGTTTGAATCCCAGAAAGATCCAAATTTTTTACCACTGCTATTGCGTGGTGTGATGGTTAGCGTATTTGCCTGTTATACGTGGGAGGTTTGTAGTTCAAATCAAAACAGAAAAAAGAATATTTTCACACGGGTGTCTCCTTTTCCGAGCAATTGGCTAGCCCTTGGATAGTAAAATTAATTACCATAAAAAGCGCTTTCCGCCAACCCGACCTGAACGAAGTGAAGACAGCAAGCTAAAGTCCAACAAAGCTGCTGGAGCTGATGGCCTCACTGCCGAATTGTTTAAAGCGGCAGGCGATGACCTGGTCAGGAGTATGCACCAGCTCATTTGCAAAATATGGTCGGAAAAAAGCATGCTCGATGAATGAAACCTCAGCATTGTTTCCCCGGTCCTCAAGAAAGGAGACCCTCTGAACTGCGCCAACTACAGAGGTATCAGTCTTCTTAATATCGCATACAAGATCCTCTCTGCCGTATTGTGTGAGCGTCTGAAGCCATTCGTCAACAACCAGATAGGTCCTTATCAGTGCGGCTTTAGACCAGGAAAGTCCATAATAGACCAAACCTTCACACTACGGCAGATCTTGGAAAAAACCCAGGAGCTTCCAATCGATACCACCTTTTTATCGATTTTAAGGCCGCGTATGACAGAATCTATAGGGAGGAGCTATATAGAGCCATGTCTAGTTTTGGCATCCCTACCAAACTTGTCCGATTGTGTAGGATGACGATGGAGAACGCACGCTGCTCCCTCAGGGTCGGAAAAGATCTCACCGATACATTCGATGTCAAAAAAGGTTTTAGGCAAGGCGATGCACTGTCATGCGACTTCTTCAACATCGTTCTTGAAAGAATAGTGCAAAACTCCAACAACACAAGAGGCACAATCTTTCAAAGATCCCTCCAATTGCTCGGATATGCCGACGATATTGACATAATTGGAAGAACGCAGCGTGATGTCAATGGCGCATTTATGAGCATTGGGAAGTGGAAGTGGTCAATGAGGGCAAGACCAAGTATATGCTGTCATCAAGAAAGGACACCCAACACCGACGCGACGTCTTGGACAGAACGTCACGATAGACAGCTATAACTTTGAGGTAGTTAAGGACTTTGTCTACCTAGGCGCCGCTATTAATTCAGACAACGACACCAGCGCTGAGATCAAACGAAGAATAACTCTTGCCAATCGCTGTTTCTTCGAACTAAGAAGGCAATTGAGTAGTAAAGTCCTCTCTCGAGCAACTAAAGTGTCCCTGTATAAGACACTTATCATCCCGGTTCTTATATATGGCGCAGAGGCATGGACCTTGTCAAAGGCAGACGAGAACGCTTTAGGATGCTTCGAGAGAAAAATTCTTCGGGTGATTTTTGGTCCCGTCTGCATAGATGGAGAGTGGAGAAGAAGATTCAACGACGAACTGTACGGGCTGTACAGTGATACTGACCTTGTCAAACGAGTTAAGGTCCAGCGGCTTAGATGGCTGGGTCATGTAGAACGAATGGACACCAACGCTCCGGCCCGGAAAGTCTTCGAATCCAATCCCGAGGGACGGCGCAGTAGAGGAAGACCACGACTCAGGTGACGCACGCAAGTAGGAGAGGACCTCAACCAACTTGGCGCGTGCAAAACTGGATGCAGCTAGCTATGGACCGAGCTGGCTGGAGAAGCATGTTGGTTGAGGCCCTAGTCCGACCCGGACTGTAGCGCCACCTTAAGTAAGTAAGTAAAAAGTGCTTTCTCGATAAACCGTTCGGAATCGGCATAAAATTGTAGGTCCCCTTCATTCCCTCGCAAAGAATTGTTGTGGGAAATGCGCCAGGAGCACCCCGCTCCGTTGCGCCACCATATTTATTTATTTACTTAGTACCGCCTTCTGTGAGGAACTAGCAAGTTCTCCGAAGCAAAAATACTGCCATTGAAAGCACTTTCTCACAAAGCCGTTGGGACTCGCAATAAAACTGTAGGGCCTTGAAATGCGTTCCCTTTTAATTTGTTTTTTTTTTTTTTAGTTTTTTTTTTTTTTTGTGGTAGTTATTGAATAGCTTGGTGTGCAACAGCAGGCGAAGGTAAGAAACTTCTTCTAGCTTCTGATTTCCGATATCTACATGGCCTTCGTGTTTATCTGCTTCCTTTATTTTCAACTAAGTAGAGGCCAGAGGTTTTCCTAAGTAAAACAAACTAGAACTTGTTGTTATTAAAGAAAACATGGCCCATCAGCAGTTTTACTACATAAACTTTAAAAATGCATAGTTCGAACCACTATGACATTTTTATTTGCCTTTATACCTCTTTAGTCTTTCAATTTTTAAGAAGATCCCGAAATGCAAAATCCACTGACAGCACATGTACGTAAAGGAAATGCGATAGCTTAAAAAAGGCAATAATTATTGCAAAGCCTCGACGTGAAAACCCCTTTAAAGCCTTTTTAAGCTGCTTACAGTTATTGTTCTCAATTTCTCTGTGTATGGTTATAACTATACAGAGTGTTTTACGTATATTACCTACCTCTGAGGTCGTTTGTACAAATTGAACCAGCAATAAACTGAAATGGCCTGTAAAAAACGCTATTCAATCTCAGTCCTAGGAGCTTAACATTTTTAACGATGCAATCGCATCTGCATGACAACACCATCGTTCAAAGACATTTCCTTCAGAAGCTAAAAACGGCCATAAAAAATAATGTTAACTCCCAGCCACGACACTACCGTGTCATCGTTGACACTACGACTATTTTTTTCTTTCTTTTCTTTATCATCACTGTTGTAACTTGTCTTGTAGTCAGTTGCATCAGTTTTGTCATTGAAAGATTTAATGCCGCCAACAGTCAACGGTTGTTTAATGTCCTTTTGCTCTCTAAAACGAATATGTGTGTCACGAGTCAAGGCATTCAGTTTATTAGTTTCGTTTAGCATCGATCACATTTCACATATATCTGGTCGTCGCGCCGCGTTCGTCGTCGGCAAAGGGAGTTAGTGACTTTGCTAGTGCAATTGATATGACACATACGACGTGACGTATAGGGAGTGTTTTGAGGGAGACGAATGGCGGATATGTACTTGAAAATAAGAGCAGCTTATAGAGGTTGTCTGTTGTCGGATATTGAATGCACTCCATGCAAGTTTTTATGTGTGTGACATTTTTTATCGCAAACAGTTTACAAGCACTTTGCATCTAATCGGCTTTGCCTTTCTTTGGGATAAATGAGTGTGTACGCGATAATAAGGCCAGCCATGGGTTTTTAAATGACGAGCATTATCGGTGCCATCGTAGGTATAACTGTGATGTGGAACCAGATTAAGAGCCATGCTTCTATCGTCAAGTACCACATCGATGAGTCTGGTAGGGAGTTTTATTTATGGCAAGAGTTTGTGTCTAGCGCGGCATAAATTTTGAAAATCACTGTAACAAGGTGTGTAATGAATGTATACTTTAATCTAAAGAAAAGATTCCTGTGGCACAACAACACTGCCTGGGAAAATCAATTGACAGTTATCACTAATAGGAAGGTTTTATATTGAAAAAAGTTATTAGATCTACGCATCCGTTTACAAATGCATATGTAGATAAGATACATAGAAACATCACACCAAGGATCTCGAGAATTAAGGTCATAATTTTCTAATTCCATAGCACTCTGCTAAGGAAGACGTCTTACTAAATCCTCCAATTACCTACTATCAACAATAAATCCTGCAGCCTAAAAACAAGAGTTAGCTTTTGTTACGGCATAGCCAACACTATATCGTTCTAGACAATCAGCAAATTACTAAATCAAAAGTAAACATGAACTACTGGCAAAAAGACTACTGGCTCAAGGATTTACCTCTGACACCAATCCAAATGTCTCTCCATAAAAGTGTCACCGCACATTCTTCAGCTTTCATCACAGATAACGATATTGATTTCTAATACCCTCCTAACCTTCGCCAGTCAATCGATTACAAAAAAAAATCTTCACTTGCACTAGGAAGTAGGAAATTCCATTAGGACTTCTCAATAACCAACACATCGGCCTATTATCGCATTATTGATTTATAAAAACAATATTTTCGAAGCTTTTGCTTTCGGATCTGATGGCTAACTTTATTGCAGTACTGGGACCAAAAACAAAACCAATATGTTCATAAATCACACACGGGCTTAACCCCTAACAAACAATGTAGTGGATTAACCACATCATACACGTCCTATACTGCTCTATATACTCCTATATTTTTTTTTCCTCTAAACACCCTCTCACGAAATAGAGCAGAAAAAAAGGCCGAAGGGCAAAAGTTTATCGAACATATCAGTACATTATGGTATAGGAAAAGGACAACGTGACTGGGATCCCGCGTCCTAACCTACGAATGTCCCAAATGTAACTATACTCTGGACATAGAAGACACAATATGAAGACACTCCATTTTCTGGCCCCAAAATGGATTTTCCCCAAAACAAATGAAATAAAATTCACTCCTCTTCGACTTCGTCTTGATTTCCAATTAAGGCACGAGCATACTAAGTGTTTTTGGTTCATGTCACAATAACACCAACAAACAACAACCGAAGAAAAACAAATTGTATACGTAAGTATATGTACTCAACTCGTATAGTATAGGTATATGCTCCCACGAACTTAATGGTGCGACTTCAAGGACATGCGTGCCATATACCCATCTCCCAAGTTGTTGGCTCCCAAATTCATTATCCCGATAATGTAATCGGTATTTTATGGCCACCAAATACGTGTGGAAGATGCCTTTGCAAATAGCTTTTGTTACTTAAAGGCGGCCTAAGCCAAAAAAGGTATACCACCATCAGGCTAAAAACTCACGCACCGAAACTATGTACACATTTATTTGAACCTGCCTGGTGGCATGGTGGGGGACTTTGTTTTTTTTTTTGTGCCAAGGCCTATGGGACTTGGAGTGTTGCGTACCACAGGAGACATTTACGTACTTGTATATATATACTATAGCTACGTTTATTAATTTTAATAATGGGCTCTACGTGTCCTTACGTGCGAGTGGGTGGTCGATGGGTCGAAGGATCGGTGGGTTGGGGGTAGGTGGAAAATCAAAGTATGCTGACAGATTAAAATCGCCACACACAAAAGTCAAACACACATTATACACCTACAAAATAGTGGTAGTTTGTTATGTCAGGTGTGTGCAAACTCGGGTCTTCATTTAATTGTTAGAAAAATAAGGGAAAAAATACAAATGGGGCTTGTCAACCCCTACTGTGATGTTTAGACCACCCACCCAACCAATGAGGAAAATAACTATGGTCTCACAATTATGTGGCAATTTTCCACTTCCGCTGCGGTTTTCCCAATACCTTTTTCGGGGAGGACGAAGAATTCCTTCGTTTGCATGTCATCAAAGCAGCCCAAGTGAAAAACGCTCTATGACTTTTGTGCTGCTGCTATATTATTGTTTGTTTTGTGGCATTTGCATTTAATTATACAGCAGCTTGCTATGTACATCGTGTAGTTGTTAAAAAAATAATTGGGTACATATTTGATTAAAAAGTTTTTGAAAGAAGAGTTTCAAATACTTCGGGGAGTTTTGAGTGGATGTATCCTCCTGTGTGACGTTTGTGGTTAAACAAATATCTTTCTTTTTCCTTTCAGGGTGGGAGAAGTAAGTGTTTTTTTTTTTTCCAGAAGAATTTTTTTTGGTCTCGATCAGGTTCGTTGAGAGACTATTTGATGGCGATTTGTATACTCTTCAACTTCTACTTTCGATTGTTCGGCCAGAAAACAACAACAATAAGTAAATATCTGGGATTAGTAAGATTGGTTTGCACATGGCGGTTGAAATTTCATAGAATTTTCCAACTAGAACCAAGACATATAGGCTGATTGGCTTGTGCCGTTATTAATCTGAAGAAATCTAGAGACCTTGATTCCCAAAATCTCTCTGTAAACTGCCCCACAGACCTTAACTGCAAATTTTTAAGAAAATCCGTAAAGTGGCTCTGGCTGTGGATTCAAATACGGACAGACAGACAGAGTAATTGCAGGTTCAACTTTCAACGTATTCTCTATCATCGTAAACCTTAGCCCTACTGATTGGATTAATGATTTCCAACAAAAACTAGGGGACTTAGATGATTTCATATTTGAGATCGCTGGAGAAATCATAGTTGGCGGAGACTTTAACGCACGAGGCCATGCATGGGGCATGCCAACTACGGACTCTAGAGGAAGGCAAATACTTGAGATGGCGGCGAGACGTGGCCTTAGCCTAGTTAATACAGAGAACACTCCAACTTTTAGAAGAGCGGGGCAAAGAGGGACCATACCCGACATAACCTTCGCAACAGAGGGTTTGATGTCCAAAATAAGGAACTGGAGGGTCATCGAAGACTACACAGGTAGCCAAAAGCGCTAACCCTGAAACAAACCAACCTCGCGGATGGAACGTCAACAGGCTCAACGTCGACGTCTATAGAGGAACAGAATTGATGATGCAAAGGACATTGTGCTACAATCGCTTGGAACAACTGAAGAAATAGGTGAATCAACCATGCAACTCACTTGTCTGGCACGCGACGCTTCAAAGCCCAGAAAGATAAACTTAAAAAGAAGAAGAAAGAAGACTATCTACTGGTGTTCGGAAGAGATAGCCGAACTTCGCAGAAAATGTCTACGCTTGAGACAAAAAGTGACAGGAGGCAGAAGAAGCCAAAATGAAAATAGTGAGAGTTACGTGAAAGAATTCAGGACAGCGCGCCACAAATAGAAGAGAGCTATAAACCTGAGCACGAAACGAAAATGGGAAAAGCTGCGACAAGATATCAAAAGCGATCGCTGGGGTCTAGGCTACAAGATCGTTATGAAAAAGTTTGTACATACTTCAAAAGCCCATAAAAAATTTCAGCTCAGAAAAAATCAAATTGTGGACACACTGTTCCCAACACATCCCATCAGACAGCCCGACACCCCTATTCTGCAGCAACAAGAAATACCACCGTTCAACGAAGAAGAACTCAAAATTGCATCTAACTCGTAACGGCATACCGGTGGAAGCATTGAAACTAATCGCGCAATGCTATCCCCAACTACTTTTAAAAATGTACAACACCAAGAAAATCGTGCTGCTATGGTAACACTTGATGTCCGAAACGCTTTAAATTCTGCCCGATGGTCAAACATGATTGATGCACTTGAAAGAAGATTCCAAATTCCAGAGTAGCTCTTACGGATGATAAAAGATTATCTCAAAGAACAAAAACTTATCTACCAAACCACTGAAGGAATGATACGAAAAGATATCACAGCTGGAGCAGCAGGGATCTGTTACTGAACCAGACCTCTGGAGCATCTTCTAAGATGACATTCTCTGCATGGAAATGCCCAAAGACTCCTGTCTAGTTGGATACGCTGACGACGTTACTCTGGTGATTACTGCAAATGACACCGAAAACGCACAGAGAAAGTTGAAACAAGTGATGCGAAGGACAAATTTCTGGATGGAGGAACATGGGCTGTCACTGGCTACTGAGAAGACTGAAGTAGTAATTCTAACAAAAAAAACGAGTTCCCACGGTTATCGACTTCCCCATCGAAACCGAACTTATAAAAAGCAAAAACGTGGTAAAATATTTGGGAATAAAGCTTGACAGCTTGACACGAAACTGAGCTTTTGGGACCAGATACGAGCGGCTGCTGAGCACGCATCCAAGGTTACGAGCCACCTATCTAGGCAGATGGCAAATGTAGGTGGACCATCCGCAAGCATTCGGAGACTTCTTCTGGTAACAACACATTCAATTCTGCTGTACGGAAGCGAGATTTGGGCTGAAGTACTAAATCAGGAAAAGTACCGGAAACAACTAGCACCGGTACAGTGTCTGAGCCAGCAGTTCAAGCAAGTGTCGTACCAATTGACCTCCTCGAAACACAAAGTAGATACATACATGAAAAGAAAGCAGAAATCGGAGTGGAAGCGGCGAACGCGGAAGCGAAAGCTATTACACAGCAGAAGTGGCAGAGGACGCTGGACTGCTAGGCTGATCGGAGACATAGGCGAATGGAATAACCGGAAACACCGTGAAGTGAACTACAACGTCACACAGTTCCTCACCGGACACGGGTATTTCAACGCTTTCCTACACAAAATTGGAAAAAGAAGAAGCCCTTCGTGCCAAAACGGAGATTCGTTGACAGACGACGCTTATCATACATACAGAATCTCGCCATCAGGAAATAAATACAGTTATCGGAGAGCTCAGTCCGAATAATATCATCCAGGAGATGCTGAGAGACGAGGAGAGTTGGAGGTGAATCAGCCTGTGTTTGACGCATGTCCTAAAAACAAAGAAACAAGAAGAGGTAGTTGAGGAACTAGAATCTGCCACCCAGACACGGATCCTCCCTCGAAAACATGCGCAGGTGGTTCCGAGGGGGAAGATCAGCGAGAAACTTTTGGAGTTTTAGTCGGTATGCCAAGCTTAATACACCTTGGAGAGTCCGAGACACGGGGAGGTATGGATAAAAAAAAAATCATCGTAATGCAATGATTTGTTGTTATCTCAAAAAATTTTCACCACGATTTCAAAACTTGCCTTACAGTAGTACCTATAGTCACGTCCATTAACACTATGCCAAATATTACGAATAGGATCATGCCGAATTCAAATCGAATGAAATGGACCCCAATGCAGCTGGACATAGTGTGGGGGCAGCTTAAGGCTATTCCGCGTATAGATTCGAATGGTCATTATTCCTTTGGAGAGACTTTGGGTAGTTAACCTCATCATCATCAAAAGAAGAAGGTGAAAGTGAAGAAGGGTAAGTCAATTTGACGTTTAAGTCTTGCGTCAAGTGTAATCTGTAATCAAGAAATGCATTATTTTGTTTGTTTGTTTTTTTTTTTTTTTTTATAGAAATTCAACAAACCACTTCCTTTCTTAAAAAGCTTTTAATCCGTTTCTAGAGCCAAATCTTTCACTCAACTTTTAGATGTCTGCCGAACCAACTTATGTTTCCCTCAGCTCTCCTCTCTTTAACAAATGAACACCATTCCTGTCGCAGTTTTCTCCACTAAACAGGCACCAAAGTTCTCCTTCCTGTCAGCGTATAGTTTTCTAAGAGTCGAGAACACCACATTTTTGTTCATTTAATTTTCCCAACATGGTAGTAGATCAAATAGTTTTGTACGAGCAAGAGTAAAGGGATTTGTTATTCGGCACCAGCTACAAGTATATTCACCGCACGGTAAGGAACAAGGAAGATTTTTTTTTACACCTCCTCTTCTACACACATTATACCTATGTATGTTTTTTTTTGGTTGATGTGATTTCATTAGCGCTTTACTAGAATAAGAAGGGTGATGTTCGTTGGTTGGGCTGAGAATCGTCTTTTATTGCTGCCAAATGCAAACAATTTTATAGAAGTTCTTAAATAGTGAACAAGCCTTCGTTTCTCTTCGGAAAGTATGAGGTGAATAAGGTCGACTTAGTTTATGGTTCGACCTTGTTACTTTATGGAACTTTTGACGTTGTTGTCGGCTTCTTTTATATTTTCTAAGGAACGCTCGCATGTAGTTGTTGCGGTAATAATGTCGATGAGTTGGGTAATCATCGATGTTCTCGAAGAAAAGTTTCAGTTATGTTTGGAATGCTGTCTTGTCATGTTAAAGTCGTGGAAAGGCTTAAGGCTTTGCTATGTACCTACCCACAAGTTGGTAGGTACATGTTTTAGTATACTGGGAATGGCTGTGACTTGTGACATGGAAAAGTTTATCTTTGGAAGTACTTCTTTGGATGCAAAGGTAAACAAAGAAAGGATTTTATAACAAAAGTTTATCATACTGCGGCTTACGCACCTCCAGCTCTCAAATAAAGTAAGATAAAAGGCATGACTAGATTTCTCCCTAGAAACTTTGAAAGATGAGTTGGGTTACTTTAAACTCTGACTGAAGAACTGTAAATGCAACTGATACAGAATTGCTAGTTAAGCACTAAATGTTTGCTTAAACTCCCTCCATACAAAACAATAACTGATTCCGAATGAGATTTGACTTATTGGCATTCGATGCCTTAAGAGTTAGTTTAGGTTAGGTAGAAGTGGCTGTCAGCCAATGAGTAATACCTACATTGCCTGACACACTTAGAACGCAAGGGTCCATTGTGATACCAAAGAGATCAGCAAGTTAATCACCTACTAATCTCAAAAATGTGAGGTTAACGTGTTGATTACCCATTTATCTTTCATTTCGGGACTAGCCGGTTAATCACCTGCTAGACCAACCACGCAGAACTGTTAATGTATTTTGAAAGACTTTTAGGGTTTATGTAACCTAAGTCGCTAGTATCGTCGAAGAAGAATTCACCTAGAGTTTTCCTCCTATGAAGTAGTGCAGGGTATGAGCAAAGTTGAACGGTTTCTTCCTCTTCTTCGCCCATGCAGCTTCTACAGAAATCATTGGAATACACACCAAGTCTTTTGGCGTATCTTCCTATTAGACTGTGTCCCGTAAGAACTCCTTTGGTAGAACCTGGATACATGCGGTTTAAGGCTAACAAACTCTTCGAGCGTTTTGAGTCTACACACGGCCAAACTTTTTTGGTTGCGAGGCAGACCCTCAGTCTATCTAGTGTTTGTTATCCTCGAAGCGTCTTGTCTAAGTAGGAGCTGACATGCAGCGATAAGTATACCTGTATTTTTCGATTCTGAACGTAGGGAAGTGGTCGTGCCCTTCTTGGCTAGTTCGCCCGCCATTCAGTTGCCTATGGTATGTCCCTGTGCCCCGGCACCCATGAAAGGTGAATGTTGAACTGATTTGACATATCCCTAAGAGACATTTGACAGCTTTGGGTTGTGATGGATTTCGTAGAGACAGAGGCAAGTGATTTAAGGGCAGCTTGGCATTCCCAAAAGATTCGAATATCCGTTGAGGGTATGACGTGAGAGTTGCATCAGGGTCAAATTCGTATTCATATGGCATTTTACTAGAGACAAACTTTTTTTTAGAAAGATATTGTTTAGATGTCTCTAGTATCTACGTTGTTCTTAGGGCCAGTGTAGGATCATCCAGTGGTGAGTATGGAAGAAGAACTAATTCAGGGAGTTTTAGAAACTGGCCGTAATTGACAACTTAGAATATTTTCCCGAACATAGAGAGACTAATTTTCAAAATAAACTCGACAGAAATTAATAAATAGAGTTGCGCAGCAGAGCGGGTAGTCTAAGAAGGTGGGAATTTATGTCGTTTTTGCACCTCAACTGAGCCTTCCTCGGTTTTACCTACGCTGTTACCAGACGTAGGCCAACAACATCGAAAACTTATACCTAAACGTTTCAAAGTCAAAATTTGTTTTAAGTCCAGCTGCAGGTGCTTCAATGTCAAACTTGGGACTAGGATGCTCGTCCCAGAGCTGTTGTTCTGGTAATCGGTGGGTTCAAACTTCCCGAAAATGTAGAATAAGTTAAGATAAGCTTCAGGCTTTGGAAAAGGATGATTGATTTAGTTCCGCAGACCCAGGCCAGAAATATCAGAGTTGCTATTAGAATTAAGTAGGGAGGGAATGTTTGAACACAGAGTTGAACTCTCAAAGACCGTGCTGATGTGGTTCCCAGGTACATGTAGCAGAAAATCACGAAACAAAACAAAATTGATTTAACCACGCATTGAAACCTTTTCGCTCTGATGCATCTTGGCGACATCTAACTCAGCGTGTCTCAAATGCCAATTGAAATATTGACGCAACACAATTCATCTCAAAATGAGCTAATGCTAAAGTTAATGCAAATGCTCATTACACAGTTGCATGAAGAAACTCTTGCAGAAAACTACAGGCAATGAATGCAGCACACCTTTAGTGGAGACACGATTGAATCAAACTGCGGGAATAGGTGTGCCAGTCATTTAGCCAAACTTTTCTTATAATTGCCTTCGCCCCAAACCCACACAATAAAAAGAAAAACAGACTTCTTCTATCTCATATATAAGGAGTGCCTCACTGATATAAGTCACAATATTCTAAAGATGTGGCACCAACTCATCCTAATCTCACTACAAAAATCACATGTGAGTGACATTCCAACTGATATTGCCGTACAAACCACTTTCAGACCCAGACACTCATTCATAATGCGAGATACGCGAATTGAAATTCTTGTCATCAAAATCATCGTGTCGTCATAGGAGCAAGTAGGTACATATAAATATTACCAGCTTTTATAGGTAACCAACTCTGCCTTGTCTTGAGTATTGTGAGTTTTAGTATCACAAGCAGCCCACCTTTCCTATGGTGAATTCTATTTTTCAATGCTAATTTTTTTGTACAAGAATAGACATCAGGCTATATGCATTGTAGAAGTTGAATTCCTCCTCATGGTCATGTTGCCATTTAAGTTTCGTTATTCTGCTCATCCCTGGCTTATATTGTCCATACATCCTCCAGAATCGGAATAGCTGTCACATGACATTGGGACACGTTGTTTCCTGGACCAAGTCAGCTGGAGAAAGAAGAGAACAATGTCTGTCGGTATATACAACATACGACATACCTATACCTACATATCCTTGAGTCTGCTTGTTTAGAAAATAACTTGTTCGCTCTTCCTTTATGATAATGACAAACGAGTCTCTTTGGTGCGTTCATACAAAAGAAGAGTGTCCAGTTGGTCTCATTTCAAAAAGTTGCAATTTGAATTGAGTTTAAGCTGCGAAATGCCACCAAGTATGGTTGCTTGTGTGTGGCATTTTTGACTATTGGGGTATATAAGGTGAGAGGCAGAGGCATAAGTGGTAAGAAGTCGAAGTTGTCGGAATCCACAAATTGATATTGAGCTTTGTTGATACGAGACGGGACAATTGAGACTGGTGAAGGTTGTTTATTTGTCAATTTGTCTATACGTAAGGCTGAGTATAGAAATGTGATGGCAGTCCTTAACTGTTAAGGAAGCTAATTGATAGCAGGTTGGCCTTGTTTGTGAGGAATTTTGACAGAAGGTCTAGGTGATAGATTACTCGTAGGGTTGTTGGTTGAAATGCAAATACTAAAACTAGGAGTAGAGCGGAAAATCGAATATTTTACAAGATGTGATTTGATGTGATCTATAAGTAAATCCTCTCTTATTTCCGACTCATTTCTTATATGATTGATGTCAGTGGCGGATCCAGGATTTGGGCATGGGGGGGGGGGGGGGGGGGTGGGGGGGGTCTATTACTCAAAATTTTATTTATATATACGTGGTTTAGCAGATTCAATCAGAAATTATTTACATGATGTTGGCGTCGATTGCTCATATATGTATGGCAAAGGATTCGACGGAGCTCCGGCAATGAGTGTTCAATTCATTGGTGCACATTCTCATCTGAGATCGTATTTCCCCCCGGCAATTTATGTACATTGCACTGCACATAGCTTTAGTTTGGCACTCAATGCAGCATGCGAAGTGTCAGGAATCAAAAATGCGTTAGGAACTATCGGAGCGATTGAAGCATTTTTTCACTGGCCTAAAAGACAAGACGTTCTACACCAAGAAATTTCAAAAATGACAAACAAAAGCTAGAAAAAAAATAAAAGTTGAAGTCTGTTTCTCCTACAAGGTGGGCTCAGTCTCATGAAGCAGTTGGAACGTACGTTGAATTGCAACCGGCTGTTATTGAATCTTTGGAAGAAATCAAAACGTGGAAAGATCGAGATACTTCGCAAAATGCATTGCATCTTTTGACAGCGATTTCTACGGTTGAATTCCAAATCGCCTGTCACATTATGGAATCAGTTAATTAGATTGTTTTGCCTTTGAGTCGAGAATTGCAGTCTAAAAACCAAGATCTGGGTGAGGCTATAGCCTGCTTAGTATACTAAGCTGGCAGATGACGCTTGGAATGAATTTACGTAAAACGCGAAAACGCAGATTCTACTTTCCACGTTATTTATGAACATGTTGCTAGAATTTGTTCTGAATACGAAATCAACAAAAAAATCGTTGCAACGTTCAAGCCCAAAGTATTGAAGACTACTACAGAATTTCTTTCTACATTCCGTTTCTTGATACGTTCATTTCTCAACTCAAAAGTCGGTTCTCGGAACAGAAATCCATTTTCCAAAGTTTCGGGTTACTGTTTCTAAAAAAAGAATTGCGCTGACCTCTACAAATTTTACGTAGATAACTATATCGGATTGTTCGAAAGAAAATTTTCTGTCAGAAGTCTAGATGTGGAAACAACGAATCCACGGCCAATCAATAAAGTTCTTGAATTTTTAAAATAATAACATTACTTTTCCTTTACTTTTTTGTCTTGCTCATGCTATATTTTTCCGTCCCGTAACGAAATTTTGAAAATTAGGAGCCGAAACGTTACAAATAACATCCCGATTGGGGGGAGTGGGGGGGGGGGGGGGGAGGAGTCCGGACCCGAAAACCCCCCCATGGATTTGCCTATGATTGATGTTATCATCACAAGTTTCTTGACTAATGATCATAGATCCCAGATATTTAAAATTTTCGCACTTGAGAAGCACGTTTCGAGTCAAATAAATGTCTGGATATTTCTAACTTGGATCAGAAAACGGGCAAGACAAGTACCTACTTATACCTCTGACTCAATTTTAAGAATATAAAATGGTTTCTTGCTAAAAACTACACAGACTATGTGATTTAACGGGAAACTAAAATAATAAAGCAACCGCTAAGAGTTGAGCTAGATGTCTCATTTTTAGAGAGGTTTTATATTTTATATCAATTAGAAATATTTGAGACACTAAGAAAAAAAGAATTTTTTTTTTAAAGCACCCTAATGAGTATGTGGTACCCGTGGAGTGATGGTGAGCATGTCCGCGTGTTAACCCAGAGGTTCGTGGTTTGAGTCCCAACAGAAGCCAAAAATATTTTTCGACGTGTATCGCCTTTCGCGAGGTATTGGCAAGTCCTCCGATAGTAAATTCATTTGCCATGAAAAGCGCTTTCTGGATTAGCCGTTTGGAATCGGCAAATAATGGCAGATCCCCTTCATTTGCTCACAACGCATAGTTGTGAGAAATGCGCTAGGCCCTCAAGCTCCTTGCTCTGTTGTGCCACCCTACTTATTTATTTATTTATTTATTTTATTTAATATTTATGTTAAATTTCAAAAATTTTAAAAAAAGACAAAATATTAAAATTTATATAGAATCGAAATCCGTTCGTTTTTTAATTTTTATTTGATGGCTTTTACTTACTATAATATCACATAATATCACGACAAAACCTCCGAAAACGAACTGAGGCTAATCGATTTTGCTGCGGGGCTAAATCTTGTTGTAAATAGTACACGCTTCCCGCATCTCAAAATTCATAAAAGTACATGGCGATCACCAGATCAATTAACCGTCAACCAAATTGACCATGTTGCGATCGACGCAAGGCACTCACTCTTCCAGTGTGTTAGATGTCCGAACTTTCCGAGGGGCCAACTTTGACTCGGACCACTACCTTGTTATAGCCAAGGTACGAATGAGGATATCTTGTTCACGACCAGCACTAACGCTGTGAAGAGATATGACGTCGGAAAGCTACAATCGCAAGAGATTGCCAATGCCTTTTCCAATCGAGTGTCCCTTCAATTATCCTTGAATCCCATGCCGCCAGAATTAAGCATTGAATACATCAGAACCGCTGCCTCTGAGGTTCTAGGTTTCACTCGGCCACCAAAACGAAACCCATGGTTCGATGAAGAATGCAGGCAGGCAAATGCAGCCAAACAAAAAGCACGACAAATGCTGATGCAACAACGAACAAGGGCTGCTTACGATCATAGTATAACGAGATCTACAAGGAGAAAAGAAGGGAAGAACACCGACTTCTCAAAAAGAAAAAGAAGCAGCATGAGAAGCGCTCGTTTGAGGAAATAGAGAGGTGCCATGACAGGAACGAGATTCGGAAGTTTTACCAAAAGGTAAAAAGATCCTGCCAGGGTGGCAAACCCCGAACTCAAGCCTGTAAAGACCAGCAGGGAAACATAGTAATAAAGTCACAGTCGCTACTGAGGATCTGGAAAGATCATTTCTGCAGACTGCTTAACGGCGATGAGGACACAAATTCCGCTGTCAGGCAGATTGCCCCATTCAGCTTGGACGATGATCAAGAGTGCCGTCCTCCGACCTAGAGGAAGTTAAGCTTGCCATATGCAAACTTAAATCAAATAAAACTGCAGGTGCAGATGGCCTTGATGCCGAACTTTTCAAGGCAGCTGGAGACCAGTTGGAAAGGAGCATGCACCAGCTAATCTGCATGATATGGTCGAAAGAAAGCATGCCCGATGAATGGAACCTCAGTATCGTATGCCCGATCCAAAAGAAGGGAGACCCTCACAATTGCGCCAATTATAAAGGGATAAGCCTCCTTAACGTCGCGTCGCTTATAAGATCTTGTCTGCTGTAATATGTGAACGTCTGAAACCCCACGTCAACAACTTGATAGGTCCTTATCAATGTAGTTTTAGACTAGAGAAGTCCACAATAGATCAAATTTTCACATTACGTCCGATCTTGGAAAAAACCCGAGAACATAATATCGATATTCACCATCTTTTTATCGATTTCAAGGCCGCGTATTACAGTATTTACAGAGACAAGCTGTACAGAGCCATGTCTAGTTTCGGCATCGCTGCAAAACTCGTACGACTATGCAGGATGACTTTGGAGAATTCACGCTGCTTCGTCAAGGTCGGTAAAGAACTCACCGAGATCTTTGATGTCGAAAAGGCAAGGCGACAAACTGTCATGCAATTTCTTTAACATCATACTTGAACAGATTGTAAGAAACTCAAACGTCAACACCAGAGGAACAATCTTTCAAAAGTCTGTACAATTACTCGCCTTTGCAGACGATATTGACGTAATGGGAAGAAAAAAAAGTGATGTCATAGGTGCTTTTGCGAGTATTGAAACAGAAGCGGCAAAAATGGATTTGATGGTTAATGAGGGCAAAACGAAGTATATGCTGTCATCAAACAACACACAGAACATCGACGAATTGGACCAAACGTCACAATAGACAGACATAACTTCGAGGTAGTACAGGAGTTCGTCTACCTAGGATCCGCTGTAGACACGGACAACAACATCAGTGCGGAGATCAAACGGAGAATAACTCTTGCCAACCGTTGCTTCTTTGGGTTAAGATGGCAATCGAGAAACAAAACCCTCTCCAGAAAAACCAAGGTAGCCTTGTATAAGACCTTTATCATCCCAGTCCTGCTTTACGGCGCGGAAGCATGGACCTTATCGAAAGCGGATGAGGAAACCCTTGGTCGTCTCGAAAGAAAAATTCTCCGAATGATCTTAGGTCCCGTATGCGAAGACAATGTGTGGAGAAGAAGATACAACAACGAGCTGTATGAGCTGCAGCGCGACATGGGCATAACCAGAAGAGTACGCATCGCGAGGTTACGATGGTTGGGTCATGTAGAGCGGATGGACCCAAACGCTCCGGCTCGACGGGTTTTCGAAAGTACATTGCAGGGAAATCGCGGAAGGGGAAGACCTCGTCTTAGGTGGCGCAATCAAGTGGATGAAGACCTCAACCGACTTAGAGTTCGAAACTGGAGACAACTCTCCCGAAATCGAAGTCGTTATAGAAGTATGCTGGTTGAGGCCCAGGTTCACCCCGAACTGTAATGCCCGCCTAAGTAAGTAAGTAAGTAAGTAAATTTAATGATCTTACGAGAACATGTTTTGACAAAAAATTTCAAAATTATCATAGACACGGGTTTGAAAATATTCCAGACCATCAAAATTTCTTATAAAAACTAATAAAAATTTCATAAACTAAATTTTTTCAAATATTGATATGCAATCTTTCTTTAACAATCTATAAATTGTCAAAATCGTATAAGCCTTTAACAGAAAAATCGTTTTTAAATAGGTAATATGGGAAGTACCGTTTTTAGACTCTTGCCAATTTTGTTTGCATGCATCATAAGAAAGATAACTAAAAACTCATCCCTCACACAAAATTCAATCGAAATCTGAAGACTTAATTCCAAAAACTTCTCTATAGACTGCCCTACAGACGGTAACAAATTTTGATGAAAATCGATCAAGCGGTTGAGGCTGTAGATGGTAGATCCATATACAAACAGACAAACAGACGGACAGAATTACAGGACCCACTTTTTTCTTATTCTTTATCATCGTAATGTCATATTGACACATTTTTGTAAGCACGTAAGTAGTTTTAGGACAAATTTATTTAAAATTTATTAAAAATGAAAATGACCAGGCTAGCGACGGAAGGAGAATATTAGTTTAGATCGTATTTCGTCCTTACGAGTAGCTGTAAAGGTAATTTTAAATTGGCACAAATAGAATTGAAAAAAGCCCAAATAGCTGATTTTCATTTGCTGTTATAAGATAAACTTTTCAGTGGTGGAATGATTTTCAAACTAATTTCTAATTCTTATACTCAAATTATTTCGTTGGCGTAAACTCTAACAATGGGAAACAGTTGCAAAACTTTGTGTCTCTTGCAGCGATTTCTTTACTTTTGAACACTGAAAAACTATAAAATACAATTATGGTTCGCATGAGCCACTTTAAAATCTCGAAAGCTGAAGTTCATTGCTGTGTGGGATACACACCATCACGCAATCCATAACTTAAGCGGCTCTATTCCGATGTTGGCCTTTTTGTCTTCTTATAAGGTTTGAAAACAATATCACTGCTACCGTGAAAACGTGGGGGTCATGCCGTTTCAGGGTCAAAACCATGTAATTAAGGCACAATTTAAATAAATCCTCCTTCAAGAGAAAACTGTTCTCTAGCCAAAGTACTCCATACTATAGCGATTGCGTTTTGGTTGTTTAGCTATTATACTTCGTGTGCCACCACATAACCATTCAAGGAGCATTGTCATCATCATTGTAGCTTTACTTGCCACAGTCTCTCAGCAATCATAGTCTTCAATATTAAGAAGCCAACTATTTCCTCGATGGCCAAATTTCTATTCAAATTGACTTCCTTGTGACTCTTTAGAGGAATTACTTTCTAATAGAAGCAATCAAAACGGGATATTGCCATTACCATTGCCCCAGCCCAAGCTAAAGCACACATTAAGCAGCTCTAACTGAAACCTAACCCGACCAAATTGCATCTATTCCCAGATCCTATATAGAAAAAGAGGCATACAACTAAAATATATATAAAAATAGGAATAAAAAAAAAGGAACCAGAGTTCTTCATATCCCAGGTGCGACTTCTAACCATTCTTCTCTATTACAGGCGAGTAACCAACCAACGACAACGCAGAACGTCTTCAAACTTCCCGATTCAGCAAATCGAATTGTAAAATAATTGAATGGAAATGGAAATTGGCAACAGCAAAGGAAAAGAAGAAGGTATCCGCGCACTCAAATGTTTGCATTGTCATCTTTCGTATAGAGCACTATTTGCAGCAGTGTTATGTGTCATTGTTGCCCAGTCCAGCATCAGCGACGACTTCTGTTCTTACTTAGGCTAACAGGAGTTCTAACTACAAGGTAGAATCACAGGGCTGGATTTGAGGTGAATTTTTTTTTCCAAAAGTTGTGAGTCTTATAATCGAGTTAATGGAAATATATTTTATGATAGATCCCCTAAAGATCGGTTTCCACAGCTTGTTCACTGTCATAAAGGCTGCTAAATGGTGGACTTTTTAAAAAACTGAATTTAAATTACCATTTTTACCAGGCCAGTTGTGCTTCTCAGGAGGTTTAAGCTGTACATCCACGATCACCACTTTTGAATAACATCCCTGATTGTGTTGACTGAACACACTCACTAAGGCTACTAATTTGACAGAATCATAAATAAATAAATGAAAACAAACAAATAAATATTGTGGCGCAACGAAGCACGGTAAACTTAAGGACCTTACGCATTTCAAAGACCTACAACTTTATGCCGATTCGGAATATGGCTAAGTTAGAAAGCGTTTTTCATGGCAATGTAATTACTCGAGACTTGCCAGTTCTTCGCAACGTGGAAAACAATCGGATGATTCTTTGATTTGAACCTCGAACTCTCGGGTTTCTCATCGGTGCCCAATTTGGATGTGGTAAGTCTGCGGAATTACTCTACACCTCTATTCACTTGACTTTCTCGGTTTGGTGCCTTGAACTTACAAGGTTGACAAGCAGCTTTATTTGGTGGTAATCGGCATTGACGCTGTAAGTGCTCGGTTTTATTGCAGTTACAACATTTTGCAAGTAGTTCCACTGGTTTCTTTGCAGTTTAGCTCCTTGTCATGAGCATAACTCGACTATGGCTCTCCTTTGATCATATTGAGAAGCTTGCTCAGATGCTTCCATCATCAGAACGAAGGCTCAAGCTTCGGAAAGCGTTCGTTTTCCAGCTGTTTACATGTCCCTGTAAAGATGAGTGTTACAAATGGCACGATCAAATGACTGCACTGGACGCTAGTTAATGATTTCTTCTGCTTTCTGCAGCATCCTCGTATGTCGAAACGTTTGTCTATATCCGGCACGAGAGAGCTTAAATCGCGGCTCTTACCACCTGAAATAGTTTGCATGGAGCTTGGGTCAGTGCTATGAACTTGTCTACGTTGTCCCAGCCATTTGCTGTCGCGGCTGCCTTAAATAGTCTTTTGTAAATTGGCCAAAAGATTTGTTCATCAAACGATGGTTATTTTACTACCTTCCACTTTGGATGTTCTCCACAAGTTTTTTTGTTGTTCCATTTTTCACGTCTGGTCTACTACGTATTTTTTCAACTCGTTTTTCTAGAATTGCAAACTACTGACTCTTGATTTTCTTTTTGCATTGGCTTTCAAGCATGGAAAACTAATTCTCTACACTTTCAATGCGTTTTTCTAAGGCAGTTACATTTTGCCAATTTGCCTTCTAGAATGTTTTTCCTTCTTTTGATCGTTTGGTTGTTCGTCAACTTGATTCCCTTTTAGCGCCTCAAGTCGTTCGAGAATTTTCTGCTGTTCCTTCTTTTGATCGTTTCATTGTTCTTCAATTTTCTTCTTTTGTTGCGTCTCAAGTCGTTCGAGAATATTCTCCTGTTCCTTCTTTTGTTCGTTTGGTTACTCCTTCAGTTTTGTTAACAGAAGATTCATCATACTTGAAAAATCGACATTATCACTTACTTCCTCTTCTCCAGCTTCTGTTTTAAGAACTTAAGTTTTCACGTCTTCCCCTTGATGTTACAAATAATTGCCCAACCTCAGGACTAGCTAATTTTTCGAGTAAGTTTTCGACTCAATGCAGTTGAGCTCTTTTAACAAATAACTTACTCATTTTCATTCTTTTTTCCTTTTCTCTGCGCACTTATTTTACTTAGTTTTGATTTGAACACTCTTCACTACCCAATCTAGTTGTTTATACCAAAAAAGTTCAATTTACAATTTTCGACACGAATGTAACGTTCACCAGGCTCGATAAATAAAACTTAACTTTCTACTTCATATTCGTACTTTAATTACACTTTACACCACTTTTCTATTCGTTATTCAATCCAATAATTAGATAATCACACTTTGTCTTATTCAATCCTTAGACCATTACTTTGCATTAAAAATTGACTCAGAACTCGCCCGCCATCGGGCTGTTTATATAGAAAAGTATTCCACACTATGGAACTTTCTAGATAAGACGAGAACCGCCAAGAAAATTTCGACCAGTTTGTATTCTAGCTTCACCACAGTTATTAATTTTATGTGTGTACCTGAACAAACAAGCTCTATACGCCGAACATAACACATTGTCTCCTTCTGGTTTACTCCTCAGTTGTATTTCTGTTCGCACACACACTGACTCCCAAAAAAAACTCTTTTTGTGGAATGATCATTGGATGTACATTGTACAATACAGTATACAGTATTTCGGACGTTATAGAGTTCGAACCTCAAACTCTGAATAATAAACTTTAGCCGTCAATAAAAGGAAAAGCTACTCAAGCTTCACAAATTATCAATTCCACAATTAGGTTTAGGTTATGTGGAAAAATGGTTGTTAGGAAACGAAGTAATATATTTAGATCAAAATCAGTTCCGTTGTGATACCATACGAAATATGTGAGGGGGTGCCTCAATAAATTAAACCATTTGGAGCTTTTAATAAAGCCGAAGAGTCGAAGAGGAATTCCACAATTTCAATTCCAGGATTTCAACAGAAAACCGTTCAGTTCTCAGTTTTGATCTAATTTTGCCGGTTCGTAACTTTGCTGCTCAGAAAATACCTACGTGGTTGTAACCTCATCTAATGCGGCCCTGTAGCGACCGAGACTCTTTGGCGTTGACATTGTCTTAAAGCGCGACATTTCTAATTTGGCATTTAAATGCTCATACCAATTACGTTCGAAACGTATGAGGAGCCTATTGCTACCACATTTTCCCTTAGCATCAATGCACACAAGAAGTCTCTCTTGGTTTCATCTCTCTATGTTTGGAATTTATTGGCCGAGCACACACAACGACACAGCCAAGACTAGAAGCTGCTTAGGATCCAACATCTTGTTGAAAATTATTGGACTTCAAGGCAAATTGGAAGAAGCATCTCACATGTGTAACCTTTCGTTGGAACAAATATGTGAGCTGGACGTGGACGGCCGACAACGACGCGACATTGGATAAAAGGGGTTTTCGTGTATGTCCAATGTGTCCAGTATCCATGCAGAATATAAAAAGTCATTTGAAACAAATGCGACATAAAATGTTGGGCTACTGTTGGTTTGGGACCATTATAAACTGGTTTAGCATCCAGCCTGATCCTTGGTATGGTGAATGCGTTCGTCTGGTGATGAGCACTCCCATTTTGCAACAGCCAGGGCACCCTTTACGTTGTATAGCAGATTCCATGTATAGACGCAATCAACGCACTGTCAATGTAATTTACTGTGCGTAAAACACACCTTGCACCTGAAGGTTTGTTATTATCCCTAACAGGCTAAGGGAAGAATGTTGTTATTCTTCCTATATGACTTAAAGGGTTGATGACAACCCTTTAGCTCATAGGTATATACATACTTGGTTGGAGAATACCTATGCATGCATATAGTCGTATAGGCGTCATCTGGACAACACGGGAAAAGTTTATTTATTGAGCAATTTCAGAGAAGGAGGGTCAGCTCCGACAGAATGTGGCGCGCTTGGGAACCCCTTCGATTATACAAAGAAGGAAGACGAACTTGCAACTGCAATTTGGTCGAAAGTCACTTTGACCGATGCTATATGTGATGACACATGCCGAAGGAATGGGATGTCATCTGTAGCATGTTGTGTAAGTTTATTGCCAGGGGCATGTGGAATCCATTTTAGGGTGACAACTTTGACTAGATGCAGGATATAAGTTCAGTTGATTTTAGTGTGGAATGGTGAAGGTTTATTGGTAGACACACCTCGTGTTAATTGCTGGAGATTCAGCAAGAGGTGGATGAAAACATCAGTTGACTGCTTTATGTGTTTTATGAGATTTGTACAATTTCTGGGGGAGTATGGGAGGCGTGTTACGGTAGATTAAATTTAAATTGTTTCATTGTAAAAAGGGTCTGCTATCGTGGTTTGGAGTGCTTGAATGACATTTTCTAGATTGTTTGTTATGTTTTCCAAGCACATGTCGATGCTGATCATGCAGCAAGTGAGCTTCAATGATTTGTTTCAATGTAAAAGCTTCAGGTGTCAGTCTTTCCATAGTTTTCTTTTAAATAAACGAATTCGCAATTTAAACATCCGTTCCGTTTGAAGAAAGCCTGCGAGGTAAAGAAATCAAAGCCAAAATTCATAAAAAAACTGTTTTAAATCATGAAATATTTACTCAGTGACTCACAGCTCCAAGCGAAATGCACTTGATCTTCACATTTTTCTTTTTCTCCTTTTATTGAGTAACATATCAATGAGAAACCACTTAATTTCAGCTCAGCTCGTGATTAATATAATTTCGCCTCGAATTTGCAGCACGCATAATTTCATAAATTCATAATTTATAGCGTTTTGTTAGAAACTCGCATGGACAAAAAAAATTGTACCTAACAAAAAGTATAGCTGCATGCACCATATACTAGAACGCCTCAAGCCACTCAATGGGATAATTGCTAACGTTTTGTTTGGATCCAAACCAAAAGCTAAAATGAAAAAAAGAAGACAAAACGGAAACCCAAATAAATAATGGCTAACCGTATTTTGTCTGGGACTGCATCGACATCGTTTATAAGCCATTTAAGTTCAATTAATAAAATGTTTTAAAGCAAAAACAACTCAAAAGCCAAAACCAAAGCCTATGCTATACCGCGATAAAATTTACTCAATCGTTATTGTGTGTCTGGCTGCCCAAATGTTTTGCAACTGGAGACCGTGTATCACAGACTAGTAATTTCGTTTTTAAATGATGACCCATAATTTGGCTTTTTGGAGGAAAACCTTCATGTATATGGAACGGATAAAAAGCTGGCTTTAAAATACGTAAAATTATGACTAAATAAATGAGATGAATGGGTGTTGGGTACGAAGAGTGGTTTTTTGTGGTGGGCAGATAAATTTAGAAGCATAGACTGCGTGCGGTTGGTTGTTGGGATTTGGAATTGACTGCGTGAGATTTTTTCCTGAGCTTGGAATTTGTTTCGAAGTTCTTAAAAGTAGAACCCAAACCAGGCAGGTATTTCTAAATAACTTAAAATTTTGAAATTAAAAAGGGCACAGCGAAGAGACCTTTAAGTGTAGTGAGTTTTAGGATGGAAGGGCTTATTAAGCAGCGGTCTTTAATTTTAAACATACTGTTTACCTTGATTCTCACTGAAACCCCCACTCACTGTCTGAACACTTATTTAACTGCACTGATGCCCGTGGTGGTAGTGACTAATATGTCTGCGCCTGTTACCTGGATTTTCGAGGTTCAAACCAAAGAAATTATGATCGCCCTTTGCGAAAAACTCACAACTTTTCCGAGATCGATTACTTCGCCACGAAAAGAGCTTTCTCACTCAGCGATTCGAAATCGGCAAAAAATTTTGACCTCTTAGTAGCCCAAGGTTAGGAAAATTCGTAGGGCAAGGACTCCTGGAACTCTATGTATTTATTTATTTATTTAACTTCGAAATACTTCACCAAGACTTCGTTTGCAATCTGAAGTCAGTAAGTGTAGATTGTGAAAAAAAAAAAAATTACAAATTCTTTTTTAAATTTCGTATTTACACGCACAAAGAACGAACATTTACGGCTCGAATTATTCAGTGTCTCTGCTGCACCGAAATAAAGAGTACAGCGATATAATCAGCGATGCCAATATGTTTAAATTAAAGTATCGGGTTTTTTAATAAGAGCGCTACAAAAGTAATTTTTAAATAATACAAAAACGGTTTTGGATATCAATGAAATTCTTTATTCTGTGAAAGTACGTTTGATGCCATATTCAAACTCAATTTCTTTTGCATGGCCACCACGGGCACGCTTGCAGAAGTTCAGACGCTGAACAAAATTTTCGACGGTTTTCAAGCATAAATCGGTCGATACTACTGCAATTTCACATTCGATATTCGTACGAAGTTCATCAATCCTCGCTGGCTTGTTGGCAAAGATCATAGACTTGACGTAGCTTTACACGAAATAGTCTAACGGCCAGCGTCAAATCGCACGACCTAGGCGGCCAGGCGACTGGAACATTTCGTGAGATAGCACGTTCTCCAAACTCGGCTTATAATAAATTGATTGTGACATTCGCTGTGTGGCTTGTAGCACCACACCGTCCTGTTGGAACCACATGTCCTCCAAGTCCATATCATCCAATTGGGGCCAAAAATATCACTGAACGGTAGCGATCCCCATTCACAGTAACGTGCCGGTCTTGATCATCCGGCCCATAAATCACACCAAACCGTAGTTTTTTGGGATGCAATAATGAATCATGGAGTACGTGTGGATTGCTGCCTGACCAATACCGCATATTTTGCTTATTGACGAAGCCATTCAGCCAGAAATTATCCTCATCGCTGAAGATGATTTTTTGATGAAAATCCAAATCATTTTCAAGTTGTTGCTTAGCACAATTCACGAACATACGACACGTCTGGTGGTCAAACGGCTTCAGCTCTTGCGTCAATTAAATCTTGTAAGGATGTAGGCCAAGATCTTTTCGCAAAATTCGCCACAACGACGTCACAGAGATGCCCAACGCTTGAGAACGACGTGTGAGAGACACATTTGGATTTTCTGCAACTGAAGCCTCAGCGGCAGCAATATTTTGGAATCTAAACACTAGGGCCACTTCTTTGTCTCACTGGCACGGGAACATTTTGTACAAATTTTTCCACTAGGCGCTCAATTGTTGATCTGCTATTACGATTACGACGACCATAAATTGGACGTAGCGCTCTTAACGTTAAGGCCACTGACACCGAATTTCGGTAGTAAATTTTAATGATTTTGACTCGTTGCTGGCTCGTATATCTTTCCATCATAAAATTGCAAACCATACTAAAGAGAAATGTCAAAAAAAAAAAAAAATGCCAAGAAATATGGCATCGTTTGCTGTCCCAGTCGCTTTGTAGCGTTTCTGTTGAAAACCCTTTAAATCTGCTTCAATTTTCTGCAAAATTTTTAAGACATTTTTTGAGTAAGTAGTACCCACTTTTCTTCTCCCAAAATTTGCTCAATATTACACAACATCAGTCTGCTGTTTATTTATCAAATCTCTAGCATATTATTTACCTTCTGGTAATGTTTCCCTTTCCCAAAGCCACAATAAAGGGATAAAGTTAACTTTTGCGCATTCTTTGTTATTAGCTTTTATTCATTTCTCTCTTTTTCGATTGTTTTAAATTTCATTCACTGGTAGTTTTTTGTTTATTCTTATGTAATTATATATGTAAATTGACATTTAAATTTCAATTCGTGATTCTGATACTTATTTACTTATTTTTACATTATTATTATTTTAACTTTTTATTTTTTTCTGATTCAATTTTTTTTTTTTTTTTTTTTTTTTTTTCTTTTTTCTGATTCTATTTTCCTTTCTCTTTTATGTTTTTCATTTCTCTTACTCTATTGTTGGTATTAATATTGGTGTTGCGTTTCTAATTTTTCACCTTTTCGTTTTGGTTTAATCCAACTAAGTAATCTTTTACTAATTGTTTTTACGTTGAAAAATGGTTGGTGTTCCAGAGTGTGTGAATGAAACTGCGGTGCGAGCGGTTATTAAGATTTTATCTAGTGCTCGAGGAGGATTGAAAATCGTCTACATTAATGCTCGCAGTCTAAGTTTAAGTAAATTGGACTATTTACGTTATATTCTTAGGGACTCGCAGGTTGACATTGTTTGCATCTGCGAGACATGGTGGTGCTCTGAAGTCTCAATTGATATACAAGACATTCCGGGATATAAGCTAATTCGTAACGATAGGGTTACTACCACAATTGGTGGAGGGGTTGCAGTATATTGCAGTTGCTCATTAACGCATAAAATACTAAAGCAATCTGAAGGAAGTGCAGTGGAGTATCTTCTATTAGAAGTTACTGACGGTATAACGAAATGTCTTGTTGGTATTGCTTATAATCCTAAACGCTGCATATCCCCTGAACCACTATTTTCCGCACTACAAGAGTTCATTGCACTTTATGAGCACATCATTATCTGCGGTGATTTAAATGCTGATCTCTTAAAGTCCGACACTAAAGCTCATCAACTACTTGACCTTGCTGCTGCTTCCGGGCTATCTATTATAAACTCGTATGCAACCCATTTTCCCCCAAATGCCTCTCCAAGTCTTTTGGATGTTATTATGGTATCTGATAAGACATACGTATTGCTTCAAGACCAGTTGTCTCTGGCTGGAATTTCTGACCATGATTTGTTATTTTGCACATATGGAGTTGATATGTCTCGCTCTTTCACTCCATCTTCTTTTGAGTTTAGAGACTATGCTTCAATAGACTACTACGCCCTACATTTCGATGCCAGCTTGCTTCCATGGCATCATTGCTATCAAGCCTCTGATGTTAACGACAAAGTAAATCATGTTGAAGCTCTAGTATTGGAACTTTTTAATAGACATGTTCCTATTAAGACAGTTTCTATTCGAGATAAAAAATGCCCCTGGTTCACCAGAGAGGTTCATAACGCCATGAAAATTCGTAACAAGTTGTACTCTAAATGGAAACAACTACCAATACGACACAATTGGGAAATTTTTTGTAATGCTCGAAATAATTGTACCTATATTACTCGCAGGGCTAAAAGAAGATATTTTCTATCAAAACTAAGTACCGATTTGCCTTCTAAGAAGTTATGGAGTAACTTACGATCTTTAGGTGTTGGTAAAAAAATCGCTGTTGATAATATTCTCGATGTAAATAGCTTTAATAACAGTATTTTTAATAGCTCTAATAACAACTTAAATTTTGTTCTGGATGATACACTGTTTCATGACACTAATTTCAACTTCGATGTGGTTACAGAGGTTGACATCGTCAATGTTATTCGATCGTTGAAGTCCAATGCCGTTGGTGAAGATGGCATACCTCTCCAGTTCGTAAAAATAATCTTACAACATATTATTAGCTGTATTACACACATCGTTAATTTCGCTATAACGTCATCAAACTTTCCCGATAAATGGAAACTAGCTAAAATCATTCCTATCCCCAAAAAACCTCAACCCTCTCTTGAAACTGACTACCGCCCCATTAGTATATTACCATGTCTATCTAAAGTTTTGGAAAGAGTACTAGCTAACCAGATAATTTGCTATTTGGATCAAAGTAACCTGTTGTCACCAATCCAGTCTGGTTTTCGAGCACGTCACAGTTGCTGCTCCGCTATTATTAAAGTTTTTGACGACATAAGAATTCAGTATGATAAAGACAACTTAACAATTCTTTGTCTACTCGACTTTTCCAAGGCATTTGATAGGGTGAATCATAATTTATTGTGCCAGAAACTCAGGTTCTACTTTGGTTTTAGCGAAGCATCTGTTCACCTCCTTCGTAACTACTTATTGAATCGTTTTCAGAAAGTTGTGCATAATGAAAGATCCTCTAACTTCAAGGCTTTGGCAGATGGGGTACCTCAGGGATCCATATTAGGACCGATTTTGTTTTGCCTATACATAAATGATCTTCCTAATGTTTGCTCAAATGTTTATTGTCACCTCTACGCAGATGATGCGCAGATATATCTTTCACGTCCAATTGGTTTGATTGATGATTTGGTAGTGAGATTGAATGAGGATCTAGCAAATATTTATAACTGGTCTCTTTCAAATGGTCTGAATCTCAACTCTGAAAAAACTCAAATCATTCTTATATCCAAGAAGCAGTACAATATCAATGCTATACCTCCCGTTTATTTAAATAATAAGCGAATCGAATTTGTTGACGTTGTCATGAGTCTTGGTTTTAAAATAAATAGAGCTCTTACTGCAGTTAACCACATTAACTATATCATTAGCCGGATATATGCAGGACTGCGAAAGCTTTGGTTGTCTGCAAGCTTCACCCCAATAACTACAAGGCTTAGATTGGTCAAAACGCTGTTACTGCCTATTATTGATTACTCAACTACGGTGTATTGCAAACTTGATTCACACTCTCAACACAAGCTGCTTGTAGCATTTAATGACACAATTAGATATATTTATGGAATGCGCCGATACGATCACATCTCTCACTTACATGATCTTGTTCTGGGTTGTTCTTTTCAACAATTTCTTAACATCAGATGTTGCCAGTTCATGCACAACCTTGTTAAAAGTAGATCTCCAGCATACCTCTTCGAAAAAATTCAATTTGCCCAATCTACTAGAACAATGAATATTATTATGCCCTCCTATAATTATTTAAACTCTTCGCGCCTCTTTTTCATTCATGCTGTCAGACTTTGGAACTCACTTCCCATAACGGTTAGACAAATAGTTAGTGGTAAGAAATTTAAAGAATCAGCATTACAGTTTTTGTAAATTACAAGCAACGTTATTATTTCTACCATTCTTCCTTTAATCTTCTAAATTCTTTTCGATCATTTTTTTTTTTCTCTCTCTTTTATCTACTAATGTTATATTCCTATTTTCAATCATATTATTTATTCATCTTCTCTTATAAAATTTTATGCTTTTTTATTTATCTATAAAATTTTCTATTCCTTATTTATTTTTGAATATTTTTGTTTCTTTTATTTTTGTAATCTCTTGTATTGCAATCTACCAATATCATGTACTATAAAAGACTATGTCTTATTTGTACTTACCTAATAAATACTATTGAATTGAATTGAATTGAATTGAATTGAAGACAAACCACTTCAATTCGTTCAATTATGAATAAAGAATGTCAATTTTTGACACTAAACTTCTCGATAACGTGAAAAGTAGTGCCAAAAACACGTAATTCAGTCACTTGTTATACAATTTACAATTTATTGATTTATTATATAGAAATACAAATATTAAGCTGGTGCTAAAAATAATTTTAAGAAAAAAATGAATTACTTAGAGTTATGAATGCAAAAGAGTTTAAGTTTCCGCCGAAAACTATTTGTGCCACCAACATCCCGAACACGCCTTGGCCAAGAATTAAACAGACGTGAGGTATTGACTAAAAATTGTCTTTCAGAAGTTAAACAGTCAAAGCGAGGTTTAATCAGTTAATGAGATCTTGATGAAGTACTAAAATTCAGTATATCATAAAGATAACTAGGCTTATTAGTTTGAAAAGCATAATAAATTAAAGAAAGAGATTTATAGCGAATAAGGTGGCAAAAGGACATGTTCTAAATTAGTCCGGAGAAGCGGGATATCCTGTGAAAACGTCTTACTTTAAATACGTTGAATGCAACACTAAATTTCCTTCCACTCATGAAGTCACAGTTACTAAAATCTAGCAACCAAAGGCTAAGTTTTGTAGTGCCTGTTACGTGATGGTTAGTTAGCATGTCTGTCTGTTAACCCAAAGGTTCGTGGTTCGAGTCCCAACACACGCAAAAATGCTTTTCCACGGATATCGCCTTTCGCGAGAAATTGGAAAGTCATCCGTTAGTAAATTTATTTCCATGAAAAGCGCTGTCTCGATTAGCCGTTCGGAACCGGCAGAAAATTGTAGGTCCACTCCAATCCCTCACAAATCATGGTTGTGAGAAATGCGCTAGGCCCTGGGGCTTCTCGCTCTGTGGCGCCACCCTATTTATTGTGCGATAGGTTAAGTTAGGAGCAATTAGTATTTTAGTAAGCAACGTGTTTTTAAGGCAGTTAATTGCTGGGATACTCGTAGCTGGCGAGTTTTGCGACAAACTTTGCCAACAGTGGCATTTATACGATCATTAAGTTTTTTCAGACCGGGTACATAATATCTTCTCAGATCCTTGTTTGATTTGAATGCACAGTCTTCTATCATACCAAGACAACAACTTCTATGTGGTTGGACGTCAGCTGCGTACATATGAATGGACGAGTCAACAGTTAATGTAATCTCATTCGCGTACGTGGAAAATAAAAGAGGTCCTATAAAAGAGTCCTGCGGCACACCCCTTCTTCATAATAAAAAACAAGAACTCCTTTCCCCATCGTTATGGCTTCAGAACTCGAGCACAGACATAGATAAGACATTTAAGCAACTGCTGCATTTGAAAATAATAGAGCGTTGAAAGTCTGTTACAAATATTGGTATGGTCAACAGCATCGAAGGCTTTTGAGAACTTCGGTATTACTAAGTAAGAATGCAATTTTACCTTGACTCTCGTATTTCTTCGAAAGAAATGATAGTTAGAGGTACAACTATGGTTTTATCTAACTCTCGATTGCATAGGCGAAAGAAGATGGTGTGAATTGTTTATGTATTGGCTTATTTGATTATGGAGTATTTTTTCAAATAATTTTGAGAAGTATGGTAAATTGGAATTGGTCAATATTCATTGGTTGGACTCTTTTGATCCGGTATAGTTTTTGACTTCTTCAATATTGAAATGGGTTACCTATTCATTGTGAAGATGAAGTTGCAAATATGTAAAAGGAGAGGGAGGATTATTGGGAGAGTAGTTTTGATAAACTTTGGGTGGATTCCATCAAAGCTAAAGGTATTAGATTTCACTGAAAGCAAACAATTAACTATATCCAGATCATCTACACAGGAAAACTCAAAACAATTCAACTTATTATGCTCAAAAAAGTGAGAGGGCATGATATTTAGAGGCTCGATCTCCTGTGCGGCAATTCGGCCCAAGATTTTCCAACGGCCGGGCGTTAGAAGCAAGAAAAAGAACTGCAAACGGAACTTCCATGCATTTTGTACCGCGTACAATACACACATGCTGCATATTCTACCAACCCTATACTTGATATTTCGCACTCATTAATAAACATTCAATCATACATTGGAATGCTAAATATCGACTGCCAGTTGGCCAATTCAAAGTAGAGTCTGCAATTATACTACTGCCTCTTGATCCGTATTACGAAATTATTCAACTAACTTAACACTTGTTTTAGACTTGGAAGACAAAAAATGTTTTACTGTAAGGTAGGAAATGAGATTGCGAAATCTTTTGTTGACTGTTGAATCAAAATTTCAGCCACCAGGTTGCATTAATTGCGTTGATGCCGACGGCTTTAAAGTAGGTGCCAGTCTTATATGTCAATGACACATCACTAGCAGCTCATAAAAACTAAAGTATGTCAATGCAAATATGAACTGAAATGCTGCGGATGCTTGAATGTGTTCTGCACTTTTGCAGTTCAAGTTTGTTAGCTGTCAAAGTTGTTGTGCTCATCTGTTTCCCGCAATACACTTATAAAAGCAGCTATATTCATCGAATTGAAAAATTAGCAAGTTGCACACACAGTAGTGAAAAATACATAGCTCTTACGAGAAAAGCTGCGAAAAGCTACGAAAGGAGTAAATCTACGCAAGGCTTAGCCAAGTTGACTACAGTTGCCAAATAAATAAACAAATAGGGTGGTTCAAGAGAGCTATTCTCACACCCACGCCTTGAAAGGGAATGGTTGGGACGTTCAATTTTCAATCGATTCCAAACGGCTATCCAAGAAACCAATTTTCAAGACAATGAATTTTATTATCGGAGAGCCTCGCGAAAGGCGATACCCGTGGAAAAGCATTTTTGGTCTCTGTTGGGTCTCGAACCACGAAACTCCAACGTTATTGACAGACATGCTAACCACGCTTCCCGGGCACCACGTAGAAAAATGCAAAAACAAAGACCGAAATTGAGCAATGTAACCGAAATAATCAAAAATTTTAGCAAAGTTACACAAAATTATGCAAAAATGTATGAAATTACATGGAGTAACGCAAAAATACCCAACATTTCTTGAAGAAGAGTAAGGAACGCATAGTTGCACAAACCTAAGCAAAAAATATGAAAGTCTCGCAAGAATGCGAAAAGTTTGCAAAGTTCCTCCGAATAACGCAAAATTACACACGTTTATGGAAAGTAACGCAAAGTTGAACAAACATTTAAGTGCATAATTTAGTCCGAAGTTGCACAAGATTTCGCAGCCAAATCACTCATATCTACTCAAGCACAGTTACATTAATTCACAAAAAGTGACGTAGAGTTCCACGAAGTTGACCAATCCTTAATCAGAGGTGCGTAATTACAGGTAGTTGCGCAACGTTGTGAGCTGGAATTCAAAATTGATCGCTGTTCCAAAAAGTTGAAAGTAGTTTCTAAAGGTATTAAAAAGATTAAAAACTTGTCACTTCACGTGCATTTGTATTTAACAAGCGTCGATTATTATCGCAGGCTACGTCAGGGTGGATTCAGTCATAGTGTATGATATGTTGTTGGCGAATTTGTCTCTCAAATATATCTGCTGCAAACGCATGAAACGTAGAATGACAGACTAAACGTATGGTCTCCAACTTCAACAAAAAAGCTGCAACATATTTCCTTTCGCTCAGCTGACTCCGAAAAACTTGTTGGCGTTGCCACGTGATACTTCTCTCTCGCCAAACAATTCAAGTGCCAAGCTTAAGCAGCACTTGTCTTTGTGAATCCTGAAGTATGATGACCTCACAAAGGACATCCTCTGCGGGTGTCCTGCATTTTCTCAAATCAGGATATAGACACACAGTGTGTATACCATGGGCGTAGCCAGGTAGGGGCAGGTAGGGGCAAATGCCCCAACCTAAGCCATATGTCCTCGAAAAATTCTGCGTTTTTTAAGAAAAAATTTATCTTTGTCCTCGAGGACTTTTGGAGAAAATGCTGAAACAACGAGGACTTTTCAAAGAGTATTATCGTAAAAAACGTGGACAATTTGGGAAAAAAGCGGAAAAAAGGAGTATCAATGAAAATTTTTTTTAAAAAATGAGGACAATTCGCAAAATTGCCGAAAAACGAGGACTTTTCAATGAGATTTCTCTAAAATCTAGAAATATTACACGAGCATATTTGAGCATTTATATTTATAATTCTTCGAATCAAAAAATTCTCCAGGAATTCTGGATCATCTGAATGTGGCCTCGAGGAAATTTGGAGAAAATGCTGAAACCACGAGGACTTTTCAAAGAGTATCCTCGTAAAAAACGTAGACAATTTGGGAAAAAAGCGGAAAAAAGGAGTATCAATGAAAATTTTTATAAAAAATGAGGACAATTCGCAAAATTTACGAACGTTATCGTTATCACGGAAGCGGACACCTTTTTTCCTGCTGTGTCACATGCATTGGAAATATTATTGGCACTGCCTTGCACGACCTGCACCGTAGAAAGGTCGTTCAGTACTTTGCGGCGTGTTAAAACCTGGTTAAGATCAACCATGGCTGAAAGTCGACTGAATGGTAAAGTCTTAGAAAATTTATTTTATTCATTTCATATGATAACGAAGTTTTTATTTTTTTCAGGACTTTGTATGCTCAGTGTGCATCGGAAAATAGTAAAGGAAAGAAAATCCGAAGTAGAAGATAAAGTCCTCAGGAAATTTGCTGAAAATCCCAGGAAATTAGTTTTATAAAACGGGAAATCAGTGGTCAAAATATATAAAATCAATTCGATTAATATATTATTTCATATACCTACTAACGATGTTTTTTTTTTTTTGAGAAACCAAAATATCAATATTCTTGTCAGTAAATAAGTCCTACTTTTTTTCATAAAAATGTCCTCGTTTTTTATTGTTTTTTGAGAAATTGTCCTCGAAAAAAGACATAAAAAAATTCCTGACTACGCCCATGGTGTATACTGGTCAAAAATAATTTGTTATTCTATAATGAGAACTGGTGACTTAGGACAGGATCTTCCGGTCTCTCAACGTACATTTCCATAGCCTTAACAAAAGAAGGCAGCAAACAACTGCTGATGTTAGGCCTAAATGTTTCAGTTAAATAAAATAAATAAACATAAATAAGTACCTAGTAAGTATTTCAAAAACCACTTAGAAAATAAGGATAAACCAGCAAAAGGGTGAATGATGTAGAAAGTTTTTCTAACCTAAGTAAGCTAATAACGATTAAAGGCCTTTGAAGAAGAACCACTGCAGTCTCCAGACAGTGATACTTAGGCCATTTCATCACCTTTTGCGACGGAATCCTCAAACAGTGATTATACACCTTGCCATGAAAATCGCTATAGTCACCGCAAAACTGTATAGGTCCTCAGAATGCGTCTGGACCCCTTTTTCCCGGAACTTTGTTGTTCCACCCATTTTATTAATTTATCTCCACAACCGAATGAAAGCTCCGTTGCCACTTTAAAGGACTCATAGGCATGGTTCTTGATTTACGTCTAAGAGCAAATCCCCGAGTGTATGAAACCGATATATTCTTGACAGTGACATAAGCCAGAACAACACAATATTGGAACACCGACTTTGTTGGTTTGTTGATGCCTTGGCTAATTTGCCGCTTTTTTATTCTTTGCAATTACAGCTGTGAGAATGTAAGAGTACACCAAAAATAACAAGCTCATGGCTGCTGAACTGGAGTATCGGTTCTTCATTATTCTCAAACCATTGCAAGAGTTTCATTCACCTCAAAGCTCTCTTAATGTTCAACGATTTCGGTACCCACCTAACTTGGCTAAGTGCCTACAACATAAAAAGTTCAAACACTCTCCTTTCTAATCTACTTCACGGTCGAAAATCTCCTTATCGGATTATTGCACAAAACACCATCCCTCCAAAACCATTCCATTAAACTAGAATTTCGAAAACAACAGCTCCAAGCGCATATGTGCAGTGTTAACCTACCACCGTGCTAACAAGACACACAAATGCACCAGGCAATCAATAACCCTATTAACTCCACACACAAAAACAAATGTGGCGAGAATCAGTCAAAACGGAATTAATACCGCAGGCTTAAACCAGCACAGCACTGTCCATTCTCCGCAGACATAAAACTCATAAATCCCTTGATTTACGATTATTGACTGCGCAGAGCGCACCAAAAACGAAAAGATGATGAAAAACACCAAAGAGACAAAAACAAAAATGCTTTAAAGAAATACGTCGTTGTCGGCTGGACAATGCATTCCTGTGAGCCAATTTAATAATCCGAGCTGCTTCAGTCTTTGAGGCAGCTTAAGGGCCAAAATAGTATAGATGAGAATATCCAGCCACTGCATTCAAGAAATGCAATTCGACCAGACTCATTTATGAGCGCCATTTCGTTGCAAATGCACCGGGGCTAGGCAAGATACTGGCTGAAGGCCGCGCGAAAGAAGTCATCATCACCTAAAAAGTCAGTGGCTATGGTCATCTGTTGGAAGAGGACACATCGTCGTCTTCGTTGTCGCCGGTCGTTCACTGAAACGATGATACTACGACCGACGCAGCTTTAGGAGGAATTTATGTGACAGACGCTGGCGATTATTAATACAAACTCCGGCTCAATTGCAGACGTTCACGATGCCAAGTGACAATTAGTCACTGCGCGTACGGGAATAGAGTAGCTATAGTGAGACGTTTGCTGATGTCGTGTTCGCTTGAGGAGCGAATACTGCCATTAGTCAGGGTCATTGCTAGTTTATTCGCTAGTTCGCCTCGGTGTGCATTAGCTGTTGGCCACTTTTTATGCGTAATGGTAAACATGGATTGTCACTTGTCAGTGGGCATTGTAAATTAAGAACTAACAGTAGATATCCCTTAATGCGACAAATTGGTTCAAAGAAAGGATACAAAGTGTTGGAAGTAAGGTAAATGTGTTTTAGATGGACTTTTTGTAATAATTCTTCTACGTTCCTTCCAACAATGATGTTCAAGATTTCGCGCAAACTGCAGACTTTAATAAATTGGCCTATAGCTCGATTGGGTTGGGTAACTTGCGCGTACACCGCTAGTGAGTGCTCGAGCCAATAGTTTAGTTTGAAGGCAATCGTGAATCCAACCAAACTTATTTATCAGCCAATATACCAGATTAAGAGCCCTATTAAGTATTAACTATAGGCCGACCAAAAGTCTGCAGTCTGCGGTGGAAGCTCTAAAATAAATGATCAAAATTACTTGCGGTCCAGTCATTCTATACATTCGAAAATCTAAATGAACCAAGAAATCTGAATTTTGGATATGACGTGGGGGAAGCCTAGAAGAACTTAATTTCAAATTTGTTTGTTGTTTACTTCCAAATGTGCATTTCCCGCCATCTTGAAAAGGGTGGAATTTAGAATTTTAACAATAACTCGGTTTTGTGTTGAGAAGCAAAAATTTTTACTTTATACGCTCTATGTACGCTCTACAGATAATTCCGATAAAAATTGCGATTTTTGACTCGTCGCATAGTCAACAAGCCCATGCCTCGTTTCGATTTAACTGCTCGCTGTTTGAGTTTTGAAACAGCGAAATTGGTTGAATGATCCATGCGATAAGAAAAAGAAGACTAAAAATTATCAAAACTCAAAAATCAAAGATTGAGAAGAAATGGGATAACTTCCTTTAGAGGACGATTGATTAAAGTTAGGAAAGACCATTAGCGTTTTCTAAATTGGTGCAAATGGCGTAATGGTTAGCATTTCTGCCTGTTACGTTGGAATTTAAGGCTCGATTCAACATCAAAAGAAATTGTGAGTTCTGGAAATTCGTTAGGCTTCAATGCTTCCATAGCTTGGTTGCGTCACTTTAGCAGACATGACATGACAGCCACGGGTGGCACTATCGATGGTTAATACTGCCGTCATAAGTTAAGTTTAGTTTATTTTGTCAAAGTAAGACAACATTAAGTATAAAAAATAAGAGAAACTTAACAAATATTGCACTACATAGAAAATAAAATAAAACACATTTGTTGTACTACGTATTATATAAAATCAATTTTTTCATTAATAAAACGGATTTGCTATATAAATTGGACATTGTTAATTATATAATTATTTATGAAAGTTTGGTTTAATACAAATATACACAAAAGAAAGTCAAGAAGAGTCTTCAAACATTATTCTGTTTAGGATTTTTCTCCGGAAGTTTTCTCTATTTATTTTTATACTAGCTGTGCCCGTTACTTCGTCCGCGTGGAATAGTGACTTTCGGCAGCATTTTAAATTTTTTATGAGTTTTAGTAAACTATTGTTATATTATTTTATTTCAGTACATTTCTGTACACGACGTTCTTACTTTTTCTTTCTTTTGTCAAATAAAAAGCTTTTGTGAGTTTGATACACTCTTTTGAACTAAAATGACTAATCAGTGGGAATTAAAGAAATACGGGGAATCAATAGTTTTCTAATTTCGCTGTTCCAGTCATTTTTAAAACTTTTATAATGCCGCATCCCAGATGTGTAATTTGTAGCAATTCTAGATTACTCATTATTGGCACTGGAACACCAACTTCCAGCCACTCCTGATAATTCTAAGGAATTGAGAAACTCTATAGGGTATGATGTGACTTTCTCATTGTCCATAACATTGTCTACTGATAGACATTCGACAACATCCCAAAATACGACAAACATAATTTATTAGTTTATATTATATAAATAGTTAACAATCTCATTAGCCGGCGTCGAAATCGACTTTTCACAAAGTCATTACCGATGCCAATATTAATTTGAAGATCAAGATAGACATTTCTTCTGGGGATGACTTACAGTTTATGTTACTCAGGGATAGTGTAGCATTCTAACGTTGGAAGAATTTTGCTGTAGCTTCCAAGTTCCCGTATACGTTCCCATTTCCGTGGAAATTCAGGGATAAAATATATAGCCTTTGTCCTTCCTCAGGCCTTAGACTAACTTTGTACAAAATTTCATTACAATCAGTTTAATAGTTTGGGCGGGAGATCGTAACATAGAAAGGCGAAAAGACAGAGCAGGTTTTGCATTTATAATATTAGTGAAGACTGGTTTCCGTGGGAATATTCAAATGAAATGTTATGTAACCTATGTCCTTCTTCAGATTCTAGATCATCTCTGTATAAAATTTCATTTAAATCGGTTTTGTAGTATGGGCGAGAGATGGAATAGAAAAGACGAACAGACAGAGCTAATTTCGCACTTATTATATTAGTAAGTAATCCTGTTCCCGTTGGAATATGGGAATGAATTAAAGTTAATGTTAGCTTCTAAGTTCCCGTATACGTTCCCGTTCCCGTGGGAATTTAGGGATAAAATGTATAGCCTATATCCTTCCTCAGGTTCTAGACTATCTCTGTACCAAATTTTATATTAATCAGTTTAGTAGTTTGGGCAGGAGACGGTAACATAGAAAGTCGGACAGACAGAGTTACTTTCACATTTATAATATTATAGTTAGGATTGAACAAGTCAAAATAATTGTAAAATATTTTCGAACATCTATTGAAATTTGAAACATTCATGAGAAGCATATTTAGTCCTTGAGATGCTCTGCTTTAAAAATTTGGTATGTTTTAAAAAACAAACGTTAGGATTTACAGATATTTTGGAACACAAAAATGGTGAGTTAATAATTCCACTTAAGAGATCGAACGCAAATAAAGCTTCGGACAACTTTCTACGATTTACATAATAAGATTTAATCCATGTGAATAACGAAGTAAGACAAAACTGTCGGGGTTTCATCCAAGAACTCTCAGGGCGAACAACAAAAATTGCTTTTGGACAGATTCAATTTTCTTCAAACAGTAAGGGCAAGTCATTTATAAAAAAGAGAAATAAAAGTAAGCCAAGATGGCTACCTTGGGGTACACCAGAAGTTCCATTAATTTGACGTGACAAGACATCACAAAACTTTACACTGCGTCCTTTGCGACAATTACGATTGGATCTACAATAATAAGGTGTAATGAATGCCATATTTTTAAAATTTAAAAATAAGCAGATTGTGATCAACTTTGTCGAAAGCTTTGCTGAATTCAATATAGATAGCATCAACCTAGTTCCCTTTATTATTTCTAAAAGAATGTATGAGTTATAATCGGCTAAATTGGTAGTTGTAGATCTGCCTTTAAGAAAGCCATGTTGATGATCGCTTAAGACTGAAATCAGCTCCACGTTAAGATTGTCAGTTGCCAGTTTCTCAAGTAATTTGGGATAAGCCGCACAGGATTGCAATATCCCGATCATTTTTGATCTTGGATCTGTCTCCGTTTTTAAATATTGGAGTTAAAAACGATTTACGCTACGTGCTAGGAAATATCCCATTAGACAAAAATTGGTTGAAAAGTGTAAGCAGGAGCTTGGAAATAGTTTCAGCGGAGTTTTTTTTTAAACAAGGGAGGAATGCCATCCGCACCACTACCTTTGTTAACATCGATGGCTCTAAGGTTACGGATAAGGTCATAATGGTCACACTTAGTAATTTTTTTCTGATTATATCCAAGTTTAATTTTTAAAATTGAATTAAATTAAGTACTCCAAAATTTAGGAGCGTACTGTCTTTTCTGAAGGTTGTGAGATTGAATAAAGCTGGTTGTGATATTTAGTAATGTAGTATGGGTAGTGTAGTTTGTAATGGTGACAGCTGACTTGAAGTGACGTTTATGTTGTGTTTATATGTTTTTGACAAGAAGAAAAAAAATGTTCACTTATGTAGTACAAAATGCTAATGGCAGAGCATATACTAAGTATGAACTCACCGGGTAGAATGAGACAAAATCCCAAATTGTCACTAAAGATGTGTGTGCATTATGCGAATCGGTGGAGAGTCAGGAAGAATGCGAAGTCAACTTTTTTTTACAGGTTGTGGTGGTTAAAGGCTTCTAGCCGCGAGATGAGAACTTGCAGTACAGGACGAAAGCATGCTTAAAAAGAAATGCAATTTTATGTAGTTCTGTGTTTCATTCGAATTGGCAGAACATATGCCAAAACAAATATTTTCACTCACCGGGAAAGGTGTGAGAGAGTATCTTCAGCAAAATTAAAAAAGTAAGTGAGATGGATAGTGGTACAGATTAACAGATAGCAGATAGCACTCAATGTCATCAAAATGGGATATAATAAATCAACAAATGCTTGATGTTTATGTAAAAATAGCACAGGCTATCGGTGGCCTTTATTTCGAAACAACAAAAAAAATTTCGAAAAAAGTTGCACACTATAGTTATAAATATTTTGGGATGATTTATTAACCAATTTTTTTGGATATAAGTTTAAGTGGAAATCTGTTTTTCCGTCGGATTTTTTGGTCACTGTGATTTTTGTAATGAAACAATTAAGTTAAATTAACTTTCCCAACGTTTCGGCAGGGGTTGCTGCCTTCTTCACAGATTTCCACTTAAGCTTATATAAATATTTTCTACTGCGGATATCACTTAAAGATTGTCAATTTACAAAGAAAAAAAACACGGAGGTAAAGAAAAACACGGGCAAGTAGATCGAAGCCAGAGTTGCCGATTAAGATTCGGTGATAGTTGGAAGGACACTGGATTGTAAAATGTAGTGTATTATTTCCGCTGTGATAGATTTCTGATATGCCGATAAGCATATGGTTGTTCCAGCAAACAGTCTGAAGAACTAAGTCCTTTTTCTTGGCTGAAAATACGTACGGATATCAGAGTTAAGTGTCGGCACGGTAGACTATGTAAATAGTCATGAGACGTTCTTTAGCCGATCGGTAGTTTGCCTTGAACAGCAAATTACAGCGGAATTAACGTTGTTTCTGCACTTATGTCAAAAAGTGGCCAATTATTAAGAGTTTGGCGCCCCTAACGGATATCACCTTTCGCTAGGAATTGGGAAATCTCAGATTAATAATTTCACACTGCCATAAAAACAGATATCCTACTTGGCGTGATCTGCAGGAAATTTTAGGTTTTGGAAATGCCTGAGGTTTCTATAGCTTTGTAGCGCCACGAATTCTTGGAGATCTCGGGGTTTAACGCACTTCAATGACAAACAATTTTATATGGATTCTGATTTCAATGCTGCTAGGATTTGAACCACAAAACTCCACATAAGAGGCATACACGCTAACGTTATGTCACGGACACCGCAATCGTCGCCTTTAAGAAATCCAAAAATCTGTATGCTTACGAGTTTACACACTCTTTGTGCTAATAGTGCGTCAGGGATGTTGTTTGCCTTGTGTCCACATAAACGGCCGAGGATCATGTTCACGTTGTTTCGTGGATATGAGAATTGTTGTATGGACTCTGTCCGAAAATTCTAGGTATAAATGCAGAATTATAATTGAACTTCAGCTCATTACGATTGCAATTTAGAACAAGAAGCCTACTTTGTGATACTATTTAGTTAATTTACTTCATATTGTTACTATTCTCCCACCAGTGGTAAGGTGTTAACAGTAAGCCCTATAAAACTTAAGTGTAGATATACATAATGGAACTCTAATTTAAAATTTTTCGATTGCTAGAAAAGTAAATCAATTTACTGTTGTTTTATGGGTTCCAGTACAATTCAAGTTCTCTTATCCACAAACACATAACAAAAAATCACCCCAATACATTTTTCAACATCACTCTTACCTACTTTCTTATTTTATATACTCAAAATGACTTTTGCACTAACCAATAATTAACAACAACTATACACGAAACATTCCATTCCACGGCTTATCTTTTTTCTTGTGCGAAAGTATATTTACCCATCTTATATAAACTTTTATAACAAACTTCAACCCATCCACCTGTGTGTATGAGAGCATACAAGTTGAAGGAATTCCAATTTTATCCCAACCTTACACGCTATACCCACTTGGAAACATAGGATCAACATCCAATTTTCCAAGCATCCAATAATAAAAATCCCTACGGCCATCATTGGCGCAAAACACCAGCATCTTCAATTCACATGAATATGCAAATCCTTGAGTCCCTCTCTTTCACCTGGATAAAGGAGGGATACATATCTTTATATACACACATTCAAGTCTGGGGTGCCCTGTTGCCTGCCATGCCGACAATAGGATTCATTTGCTTTGACTTTGTTAATTGATTGCAGCAATTTACTAGAAGACAGCCTCAAGGCATGTGCACCTCCTTTAAGCACACGAAGAAGTACACTCTATTTCGACATCCTTACACCACGCCGACCATCCCGTCGCCCGCCAACAATCTGATCGAAACACTTGAATTAATTATGTCAGGCAACCTGGGCACACTCACTATACTGACTGGTACCTACCTAATACTTCTGCCAGTACCTACAGTGTGTTCAGTGTAAACAAAATGACTTTTCCCGCCAAAAAGGATAAACTCAACAAATAGCTTAGGAAATCAAAGAGAATCTGCAATTAAAGGATATTGCCCACCATTGGCCATCTGATCAATATTTACAACCAATCTTGAATTAATTTGGAGAGATTCGCAACGTCTAATCGATTGGACAAAGGACGACGACGACGCGACGATGACGACGACAACGAGGAAACGCGACAGACGTATTCGCATCGGAATTTAACTATATTTAACGAGCTTGTGAACAGCTTTAGTGATGAGCTGTAGCGGGTGGTAGATGGAAGTGACAGACCTCCACAGAGTAGTGAGGTGACAATGTCAGAAGGGGCAATCCTCTTAGGAGTGATGCCATGAAACAGAGACTCTCTCAACTCTTAATTATTCAATTAAGCTTGAGTGTTGATTTTAACGCCTTCTTAGAATATAAACACACCCTTTGTGTTCTTAATTCGCTCTACGAAAAGAACTCCAAGGGTATTCCTCCCCGAAAAGGGATTTTAATGAAGCAAAGAAATTTCTTTCCTTTTTTTTACACTTTTATTTTTGTGAAGGAAGAATGATGTCAAGTACACACTATACACAGCTGTACAGAGTATCACTTCTAATTTAGTTGTCTAGATGGAGAGAATCTGAATATAGTCGAGTAGTTTGGAAAACTGAAATTTTGTCGCATAAAAACCTTATTTTGATTTTATTTCACAGGATGAATAGGGACGACGACGATGGAGAAGGCCGTAACCGTTAGTTTTAATTAGTGCTATAAATGGACTCGTCTGAATACTAAGCAACAGCTCTAGGAGCTAAGAGAGTGTAGCCTTGTATAAGTGTGAGTGTATAGGTGTCACATTTAACACCGGACAAAGGAAGACATTAAAAGTTATGAAATGACTTCAGGGTAACGATGGAGGAGGCTATGAAATATTAAGAAGGACCCTGACTATATGAATAAACAGCCTTAAAGTGTGCACTAATAAAACGACCAAAACATACATTTTAACTAAAGCCTCTTAGCTATGTGAAGGGTAAATTCACATTAAAATGGCAGCTTAATGGTCCGTAAAGTAGAAAAAAAAAGTTGATCAAGCTTTAGAAAGTATTAAACAAACTGTTACCTTTTAATTTATGCTCATATTTTAATTTATACAACTCCAAGGATAGCCATCCCCAACGGGCTCCCAACTCTTGCAATTCTCAAATATATCTTCATGAATTCAGCTGATTCGAAAGGGTTTCGAGAAAAAATTAAGATTAATTAAACTCACAGTCTCATTTTTGCTAAGCTTTGTCGTAAATTACGAAAAACTTGAAATGATTGTTTCATCAGTTTCGATTTTTTAACACGCCACTTTTGAGTATATAAGGGTTTTTTATGTAAGAGAATTCCATTTAGGGATAGTTCCAAGACCGATGATGAATCGGGAGTTGGTGCCTTTATGGAAAGCAACGACACACAACTGTGCTCTTCAATGCGCATCTGCCTCTGTCTTCTAAGAGGAAGCGTATGCTACAAAAATGGATAAAAGCTACTAAATGAAGAATGGCCGGATGGGGAGAAGTAATATAACTCAACCCTCTTACTAGTTCAAAAGTGATCCAGAAATGCATGAGTTCTCTTATTATACACTGAAGAATACAATTTTTGAGTCTTGTTTGCGTAACAGGCCCATAACTGGAGATCAGATCGCCGATTGAACGTAGAGTGACTAAACGTATGCTCCTTCTCGTTCATTAGAAAACTGCACAATTATTGCTATCCCGTAGGAGAAAAAACTAAATAAAGCTGGTTGGTGTGTCCACAGGGTACTTAAGGGTGGCTTGAGTGAAACCTCACTCTCTGACACCGTGGAACACTTCACTGTGAATGTCCTGCATTTTATCGTACTGATACTCGGCTCGGACATGGTGAGATTTGGTAACATAAGCTTTCTTACCGTAACAGCATCTTCTAGCTTTTCTTTGAAAGCTATAATAAAAGAAGGTATAGCTATATGGTAGTGGTACCCGAGGCTGATGGTTAGCATGCCCACCTGCTAATCCAGGGGTTCGAGGTTCGAATCCCAGCAGAGGCAGAAATGTTTTTCCACGGGTATCGCCTTTCACGAGGAATTAACAAGTCCTCCGTTAGTAAATTCATTGCCATGAAAAGTGCTTTTTCAATCAGCCGTTCGGAACCGGCAGAAAATTGAAGGTTCCCTCCATTCCCGCACAAGGCATGGTTGTGAGAAATGCGCTAGGCCAAGGGGCTCCTCGCTCTGTTGCGCCACCCTATTTATTTATTTATTTATTTATTCGACCAAGAACTCTGTACCTATTGAATGTAGTTCTGTGAATTTTGCTATGAAATAAGTAATCAAATAGCAAAGCTTCCCATCGATCGAGCCAAAATTACGTGAATAGCTTCGGTTAGAAACATAGTTTTAAACATTTCCATCGATCTCATACGTGCCAAAAAAGTTGTTCGGGGTCAGAGAACAAATTCGGAGGCTTTTGTTATTTTTAGAAAACTGTTAGTTTTACCTTAGCAATCGCGGTATCTGAGAAATAGTGACACTAAAAAAAATGGCCACGACTGGGTCGCACGAATTTGCCATTGCATGTTTTCAAAATCATGAGGTTGAGTATAAAGTACAAAGTACTTGCTATCCATAAACAGATTGCACATTGGCTCCGTAACCCGTGTTATTACCGGGCATTGAATCTTAAGGTAGACATGCCATGTGTAATGACCCATTACATTTTGCTACCAACAACACCAATGTACACACGACTCATTCTATATTTGCCACCAACAACACCAAGGCCAACGGAAAATGCATATACCAACACAGGCAATGCTATTGATGACGATAGCATACAACAACAACACCACCAGCGACTTATCATGGACTCCACGTGGAGTGTCATTTCACTGACCGGTACAACTCACATTCACTTGCTACCAAAAGGTGTATAAGGCAGCCAGTGGAATACATGAAAATTCACTCCGGTACCGGCAGCGCAACAGCAGAGTCCAGAAACCAAGACTAGGTAAGTAAATAGTGTCCAACGCTAACTCGTTGTGAATTTAGTGTCCAACGCTACCTCGTTGTGAATTTAGTGTCCAACGCTACCTCGTTGTGAATTTAGTGTCCAACGCTACCTCGTTGTGAATTTAGTGTCCAACGCTACCTCGTTGTGAATTTAGTGTCCAACGCTACCTCGTTGTGAATTTAGTGTCCAACGCTACCTCGTTGTGAATTTAGTGTCCAACGCTACCTCGTTGTGAATTTAGTGTCCAACGCTACCTCGTTGTGAATTTAGTGTCCAACGCTACCTCGTTGTGAATTTAGTGTCCAACGCTACCTCGTTGTGAATTTAGTGTCCAACGCTACCTCGTTGTGAATTTAGTGTCCAACGCTACCTCGTTGTGAATTTAGTGTCCAACGCTACCTCGTTGTGAATTTAGTGTCCAACGCTACCTCGTTGTGAATTTAGTGTCCAACGCTACCTCGTTGTGAATTTAGTGTCCAACGCTACCTCGTTGTGAATTTAGTGTCCAACGCTACCTCGTTGTGAATTTAGTGTCCAACGCTACCTCGTTGTGAATTTAGTGTCCAACGCTACCTCGTTGTGAATTTAGTGTCCAACGCTACCTCGTTGTGAATTTAGTGTCCAACGCTACCTCGTTGTGAATTTAGTGTCCAACGCTACCTCGTTGTGAATTTAGTGTCCAACGCTACCTCGTTGTGAATTTAGTGTCCAACGCTACCTCGTTGTGAATTTAGTGTCCAACGCTACCTCGTTGTGAATTTAGTGTCCAACGCTACCTCGTTGTGAATTTAGTGTCCAACGCTACCTCGTTGTGAATTTAGTGTCCAACGCTACCTCGTTGTGAATTTAGTGTCCAACGCTACCTCGTTGTGAATTTAGTGTCCAACGCTACCTCGTTGTGAATTTAGTGTCCAACGCTACCTCGTTGTGAATTTAGTGTCCAACGCTACCTCGTTGTGAATTTAGTGTCCAACGCTACCTCGTTGTGAATTTAGTGTCCAACGCTACCTCGTTGTGAATTTAGTGTCCAACGCTACCTCGTTGTGAATTTAGTGTCCAACGCTACCTCGTTGTGAATTTAGTGGCTCCTGCTACCTCAGAGCAACCATTAACCCCCTCCTTCTAGTATCCTTACAGAATCTACCTTACGAAGAGAGAGATACCAAGAACCAACGTTACTCGTAATCCAAGACCAAGAGCTGGACACATATAACCCAGGACAGGAAACCTTGATCCAAGCCCAAGAACTGGAAACCCATAACCCAGGACAGGAGACCACAATCCGAGTGTCCCAAGACCCAATCTTCATCCGATTGACCCGAAGACCAATTCAAGAATCTGGTCGTGAATTCCGGACTAGACCACATCCCAGCCGAAACCCAAGCGAAACTTCGCCCGAAGAGGCACGGAATCTACCCATATCAAGAGAGACATAGAAATAGAAACATGAATTAAAATTATAAAACATTGTATGAAATGTATAAACCTAAACTATTTATATTATCGGTAATAAACTAGCTTCAATAATCTAAAGTTTTGCTGCTTCTTTAGAAGACTCTGGATCCGCTGAGCATACCTCAGCCTTTGACAAAAAGCATCCTCACACATGAAACTTGGAGTTCCAGCAAGCGACTTCTGTAGAAGTTGGTTAGAGGAGGAGGATCTTCCTCAAAATAAAACTGCATCTAGGAGAACACTTCCTCAATGATTGAGGAGATCTGAAGAACACACCTTTTACCTCTATAACTTTAGTAAAAGCTCCAAATAATACATATAAACGCTGAAATTTCAATCAAAAGCAAGTTTTTTAAAAACCTAGTTTTTTAAAAACCTAGCTTGCAAGCCAGAAGACGTTTTCACAAAAGATTTGAAAAAGTCAAAGATACCGGCCTGAAGATATTCAAGAAAATCAGAAAAATATTTCTAAAACTCTTAAGGATAGATTGCGTATCAACATCAACATCAACAATCTTTCCTTAAGAGTCTATTACTTCCAAAATAAAAAATCAAGCTAGCCATTAGCGAGAGAGTCAGTTAAAAAAACGGCACTGTTTTGAGACTTTAAAAAAAAAAAATTTATCATTTTTTTTTTAATAAAGAATTCATCACAATATATTTAACCGAAATCGTCAATGTCATTTTTAAGAAATATCATTAATACTATAAAGTAATCATAGCAGGTACCAACCTCTCTGTAAACTGCCTCACAAACGGCAACTGTAAATTTTAAAGAAAATCCGTCAAGTCGTTTAGGCTGTAAATTCATACCAATACGGACAAATGGACATACAGACAAAGATAGAATTGCCAGACCCACATTTCATATTCTCTATCGTCTTAATGTTGTTTCATTATATCCTAAAAAACACTTACAAACTTACAAAACTTATGCCTAATAATATGACAACTTTTGTACATACTTATTATAGATTTCAGCTTTTGTCAAAGCTACATTTTCGATAGAAACTACCGTTTTCGAAAAAAGCCCAGAAAACCTCAAAATCTGTCTTTGGTCCCCGAACAACTTTGAAAGCTCAAGTAGGATCGATGCCGACTCTTGACACTTAGATTGTAAGCCTAGCTCTAAACAAAATTTTGACTCGGTGGTAGTTTTTGGTTACTTCAAATGTCGAAATTGACTTGACTAAGAACACAATTTATTACCTGCCCATACAAAATCCAAAAGCGCTCTGCATGTAAGAAACACACATTTTGTAATGCTTTTAATTTCAAAAGAACAATTTGAAGATTCATCCTAGAAAACCAATTCAACTCAAATAAAGATTGCTTTTCATTCCATATAACCAAGAATGTTATTGGAAAAGTTTTTGTGGAACCAATTTTCTCAACCGAAAACTCAGTTTACAAAACTTTCATCCCATACGAGTAAAGAGATTCCGCAACATAACCCCATAACAGTAATTCTCTTGTCTTTCATTTAATTTTTATGAATATGTTCGAAAAATTTCCAAGTAATTAACAAACCAACTGGTTGAAACTGCTGCAATAAAAATTTCACCTCCTTTCAAGTACATATAGTACAGTGTAGCTCTAGCTACCATCAAATGAAAAGGCATCACATGATTTTACGCCATGGTCGTTGGAGCATTCAACAAATTGCACGAGTTAAAGAGAAATCCTTTGAATATTCCTTTAGAACGGCATTTAGAGAAAGAGAAAATTTAAATAATTTCCCCATTTACTTTAACTTTACTTTAATTAAAAAACTTCATAATTGCACCATGGGGCGGGTAAGATGTCACACACAACCAACAGCCTAGACCATCAACCAACAACGCTATAAGAAAAACACATCCGCGTGTGTCTCTCATTCTTGAAATAGTTTCAACTTTTCCAACCATAAGAAGAATAAGGTGCAGTTCGTAGTTTTTACAAAAGGATTGCCAAGGCAAAAAATGTTTCCAATACCGGTCTGCAACAAGGAACATTTTTAATGACAGGCGAAATGCTTTCATGCAATCGGATTCTTTCGTGTGACATCCTTCAGAGCCAGTAAAAGGAGGCATGCCATGGGGACAACGTTGTCTTCAATGCAATTCTCGTTGACGTGGGGGAAAAATTAATTTTCCATAAGAAAACATTCCTAGCCAACGACAACGACGACATGACTACGACTCGACGACTACAACGACGACAACGACTGCGATGCAAATTAAGATTTATACAATTTCTGTTTTTTATTTTTATTTTAGCTTTTTTCAATTTAAGTTCAAAGTTTTTCTCCAATGCATAGAGTATAGTGACTTTGCACGCCTCAAAAGGACTACCATAAGAACGAGCAATACTACACATCACTTTGCATTTGCAACTTATGGAGTCCTGCCTGATTCGGTTTTGGTTTCAGTTAATACACAAAGAATAAGAAAGAGAGACCCGCTAAACTTTTAATGAGATCTTTTTATTTACAGTTCGGGCCGCACAAAACCAGGATTGCTTCAAAGTTTTGAAAAGAAAATTTTTCTTTCGAATAGCAAGGAGTTTACTTACAGAACTCGGTAGAGCATTGCATTTGTGAGACAGATCTGGGATGACAGAGGGCGCTGCTGCAAGGGCTCTCTGACTCTGTGTTTATTGGTGGCCTTTGGGAAAGTATAATAATTTCGTTGCAAAAGTTCTAAAGCTAAATTAATTGGTAGGAAATAATTAAGCTTTTACCAGAAAGTTTTTTACCCATTGGTTGTTGCACTGGCAAAAAAGCGGTTTCATGATGAACATGGTTAAGCAGTGGTCGGAGTGACTGAGTGTTTTTTATTTTTCTTTATTTTTCTTTAAGTTTTAGGAAAAGATATTTCTGTGGCCAAAGGCATAGGGTTTTCTTTTGTGCAATTAGTGGAGATGAAAGTTCTGATCTTGAAAGATTTAACAATCTGAATGTTTGGGGATACATTTCTCAACTTCCAAACATTGTACATATGAAATTTGATTACAGTGAGTTTTAAAAAAGAAGTAGTCATTTTACAAAAAAATTGATAAAAATGATAAGAATTAAAGTTTTTTCAAAGTGTACTTACCAGCATGAAAAACGCCAGAGCCAAGTTACGTTCCGCATAGAAACTAAAATGAGAACAAATTAGAATTTTTCTGTTTAGAAAAATTTGTTATTAAATTGAAAGATTTGAAATCAATATAGTGTAAAACATAACATATATAGCTTTCTTTATATTTTGTAGAGAGCATAGGCGGATCCACAGGGGGGGGGGGGGTTAGGTCCGGACCCCCCCCCCCCCCCCCCCAATCCGGAAATAAAAGATGTTATTTGTAACATTTATCGGCTTCTTATTTTCAAATTTCGTTAAAGGACGGAAAAATATAGCAAGACAAAAGAATAAGGGAGAAGTAATATTATTATTTTAAAAATTCAAGAACTTTATTGATTATAAAAATATAATCGACATTCTTGAACGACTTGCTATTGATAACCTGAAAAATATCGTCAGATTGATGTTTGCATACTTGACTCGATCCGATAAAAGGGACTTACTAGGCAAAAAATCGGTTGTTGGATCATGATTGGTTACACAAGTTCTTTTACTGAATATTCATGAAGCGCAATCAGAAATTGTAACATCGCTATTATTTCACAAATATAAATTCAGAGAAACGACTTTTTACATGGGTTTGAATGGTACATCAGCGCCTTTCAGAGCGTGCCGTGTAAGCTTTCACATTTGCCTAGAAGGTGCCTTTTCTCGGATCGCGTCACATATAAACTTTTTTACATGTAAATTTTTGATCGAAAGACACTAAGCAGTAAAGCATCAAGCGCATTTTGGATGTTCTGGCCGTGGATTCGTTGTCTCCACATCTTGACTTCTGACAGAAAATTTTCTTTCGAACAATCCGATATATCTTCGTAAAATGTGTAGAGGTCAGCGCATTTCTTTTCGTTAAATTCTTGTTTAAGAAACAGTTGCCCGAAACTTTGGAAAATGGATTTGTGTTCCGAGAACTGACTTTTGAGTTGAGAAATAAACGTATCAACAAACGGAATGTAGAAAGAAATTCTGTAGTAGTCTTCAATACTTTGTGCTTGAATGTTGCAACGATTTTTTTGTTGATTGCAACGACGCGGCGCGGCGGCGGCGCGGCGGCGGGCGTGGCAATTTTACTGTAATTTCGTATTCAGAACAAATTCTAGAAACATGCTCATAAATAACGTGGAAAGTAGAATCTGCGTTTTCGCGTTTGTACGTAAATTCATTCAAAGCGTCACCTAGTATATAATATAGTAGCCTCACCCAGATCTTGGTTTCTAAATTGCAATTCCCGACTCAAACGCAAAGCAATCAAATTAACTGATTCCATAATGTGACAGGCGTCAAAAAGATGCAATGCATTTTGCGAAATATCTCGATCTTGCCACGTTTTGATTTCTTCCAAAGATTCAATAACAGCCGGTTGCAATTCAACGTACGTTCCAACAGCTTCATTAGACTGAGCCCACCTGGTAGGACAAACAGATTTCAACTATTGTTTTTTTTCTCAGTTTTGTTTGTCATTTTTGAAATTTCTTGGTGTAAAACGTCTTGTCTTTTAGGCCAGTGAAAAAATGCTTCAATCGCTCCGATAGTTTCTAACGCATTTTTGATTGCTGACACTTCGCATGCTGCATTGATTGCCAAACTAAAGCTGTGTGCAGCGCAATGTACATAATACATAATACATAATATAAGGGTAAATACGATCTCAGATGAGCACCAATAAATTAGACACTCATTGCCGGAGCTCCGTCGAATCCTTGGCCATACATATATGAGCAATCGACGCCAACATCATGTAAATAATTTCTGATTGAATCTGCTAAACCTCGTATATATAAATAAAATTTTGAGTAATAGACTCCCCCCCCCCCCCCCCCTTGCCCAGATCCTGGATCCGCCACTGGTAGAGAGGGTTGTGAAGGTGGAGAGCTTGGTAGGCTTATTTTCAAAAATTTTAGATTGATAGTTTTCTCAAAAATTCGTAAAAATCTAAGAAGAATTAAAGTTTTGCATTTCAACGCTTGAATATCTCACTCTCTCTCATTCCTTTCATAATTTAAGCCAGGAAAGCTTTTGGCAGAACGCAGGATTTCTCTCTTCGCGACATCTGTAAATTAATGAAAACGCTGTTTTGCTTTGTCACTTCAGGTTTGAACTCTTTGATATTCAAGTAAAGGTAAAATTTTAGTAGATTTAGGTTCTGGGATTATATAGTTTTGTCAACAGCAGAACGAAAATCTGATTTGCTTCCTCTGAACACACTGAAAAGTTGCACCGGTTTTTTTTTTTTTTTTTATAATTAACGCGCACATCAAGGGTTTATGACTACACTTATAATGTTATAGAACACAGTTCGAGCATTTAGGAAAGTAGGAGAGGGTTTAATAGGAGGCACCGATGCACGTTGCTTTTGAATCTTTGTGAATCGTAATGCAGGGGAAACACAGAGCCATGTAAAGCATTACACATACGGGTGGTGCGACTAAAATAAGAATCATTTCACATTTCAAAATTCATTCATTCATTCACATTTTATATTGCAAAATTCTTGAACAGATTGGGGTCTTTTGGCAAGAAACCTGAAATCGAATGAGCGGCAGTTGTTGAAATCTAAATAAGAACAAGTAAAGAACAAGAACTACTCATCAACTACTAAACTATTTTTAATTTTATAGATTGCTGATCAAACCAAAAATTTAAACTTTCAACACCAGGGGGTCAATTCCCGATCTGTGAAGCTGTGAAGTGAAAAAAAAAATATCATTTCAGTTTTCATACAGTTTTTTCATTTTATCACTTCACGAAGCCACTCTAAGCGATTCCGGATCTAAAAAGTACGATACCAGCAGTGGCGGATCCAGGATTTGGGAAAGGAGGAGAGGGGTCTTCTAATCAAAATTTTATATGCATATATATACATATATCGAGCAAAATTTGGAGGTGTAGCAAAGAGGTGAAGAAGGTTCGAGACTTTACTTCTTCTAAATCAATTCGAGTTGATTTAACCTAATCATCAGCATATCTTACTCATACATAATATATCCGAGTGGTTACCGGCATACACAACATTCATCACAAATGCAACAAGTTCAATTTTTCAAATACCACGCCAAAAAGGATCCATTGGCAGCACTGTCAGAGATTTCTCAAACTTTATTTTGTGAAATAATAGCGATGTTACAATTTCTGACTGCGCTTCATGAATATTCAGTAAAAGAACTTGTGTAATCAATCATGATCCAACAACCGATTTTTTGCCTAGTGAGTCCCTTTTATCGGATCGAGTCACATATGCAAACATCAATCTGACTGATTGATTTTCGACGTTGAGGAGAAATACAATGGGACAGGAACCACTAAATGGTCTTGCTTCTTTAAATATCCATACCCATATTGAATTTACCGAGGACGAAATTCTGTAGTGGAATTTTTCAAAAATCCTCGAAAATTTACTAGTGTTTGAGGTATTACTTCTCCTTTACTTTTTTGTCTTGCTCATGTATATTTTTCCGTCCCGTAACGAAATTTGAAAATTAAGAGCCGATAAATGTTACAAATAACATCTTTTATTTTCCCGATTGAGGGGAGGGGGGGGGGTACCGGACCCTCCCCATTGGATTCGCCACTGGATACTAGTGAAAAACAATTGGATATTTCAGTAATTCGAACATCGAACTCCCACTTAACAGGCAGACATGCTAACTATTACCTACGCCACAGGCAGTACTCCTGCGCACTGCCAACTCACCCCAATTATCGACAAAAAGCAAACTTCAAACAACTAATTTGCAAGGAATGCAAACAAAAAAATGTCACAAATAAAAACAAATAACCGGCAGCACTAGCTACAACAAGACCCCACGGCAGGGAACCACCTCTAATAGCCGCCCCAAAAGCAACCAAACTTCATCATACCATCGACTCATCACCACCGTTGTGCTTTGCGTGCGTATATCTAGAAAAAAAAAAGGAAACCTACGAAGTACCGAATTCCGATGGGAATCACACACAGTGATGTACGACTCCCATGAGGCGTTCATCACGACCTACGTCATAGGAGTTTTGGAATTGGAACCTCCATACTGGCGGAACTCTTACAAGTAAAAGTATGCAAATTAATATTAATGTCTTCGCCAACTCAATTTCCGAAAAGGAACCACCCGATGAACGGAAAAAACACCCCAAAGTGGATCCTTATTTTTCCACTTATATACCACCAAAGAATATTGTGTATAGAGGAGTTTCCTTCATTTGAATAATTGTTATTCATTTTCGTTTTGATTTTTTACTTGGTCGATACCTTCACTAGATACACCAAAAGGGCACGTTATGGTTTTATTGAAAATTTAATTTAAACACAAGAACCTAAATGCATTTTGATATTACAGCTGTATTTTGTTTAGCTCTGGTTGTCGACACGCATTCATTTAAGAAACATCAGAATAAGCAACGTTTTTGTTGAATAAACCTGAGCATGAAAAAAAGCCGGAGCATGCGACCAAGTGGCGTATTTAAATTTTATCAAAGTCAAAGAAAAACTGAGGAGTATAAGAATCTTTTCAACTGATTTTTAATGTCTCGTCATTCGAATTTTATTTAAATACTTCAGACATAAGGACGAACTTGAGTTTGGTTAAGAGATCGTCTTTGAGAATTTTGTCACATTTTACCTGTATTTTTTTCTTGTTGTAAGAGGTTTCACCATTTTACTTGTACCCAATCCTTGTTGTCCTCTTGAGTTTGGTTAGACGCGACGAGGAAACGTTTGTTTGTTTCTGTTCTCTTTTTTTTTTTACTGTGCCGCAAATTGGTTTATTCAATTGAAGCGGTGGCAATTTGAAGTGGTAGGTGAAAAATCAAAAGAAAACATTCGGTGTGTTTTTTATTGGAGGAGAGAGTATGAGGTCTTCGTTTAAATAAGCTAGTTTTTTTTATCGATGTTTTAGACAGACGTTTAGACAAGCGAGAACAGAGCAAGCTTTTGAACTGAGTACTGAGTAGTTCAGACTGGGTATGGTATTATGGCGGCATATGAGCAACATTAAATGCTGAATGTTTCATAGTCTTATAGAAAAATTAACCAGTATGTCCGATGTAGGTTTAATGCTCAATGGGAGACTAAACCAATAACAACTGATCCTGATCCTGATCTTGATCTAAATTCACCTGTCGGAAAAATATATCCACCTTCTACACTCACTCCTTTTGTTATTGAAAATTCAATATTTAAAGAGGAATCTGTCAAATGAACAAAAACTTTCTCTTTTTCAAAAGTGGTTTTTGTAATAAGTCTCAAAAGTGCAATTGGTGCAATTCCAAGTTCTTTTCTGGTCAGACAGCAGCGAGTTTCGCTAGGTTTGCCCATCAGAAATCTCACCTCAAATCTTATTTATTCATGTGAATGAATGAATGGTTTAGGTGTTGTATTGCACTTCGACCATGTAGACCCATTGTGCCCCCTGATTCTTGAGTGATATTCCTTACATATATTACTTCATCCAGATTACTCTCTTTGATGAAACTAAGGATCAGGGTAACTTTTAGGGATTTAAGTTCCCTTAAGGTGGTATGAAACAAGGCACTTTTTCTTTGGTGTTGGAGAGCTTCGTAGTCTCCTAGGAAGTGATCCGGAGATTTTTCCTGTTCCTTCCTGCATCTACATTGGCTATCGCTCTCCATGCCTAGTACTTTTAGGTGTTTCCATACCCTGCTATGTGCAGTTAGGAACCCGGTTAACATTCTTACATTGTTTCTACTTAGGTTTATAGCGTCTTTGGATGGTTTTGTATTTAACTTACCAAGTATAGATGCTTCGGATTTCGGGAGTTCACCCCAGTGTTTATTCCGGTTGTCTTCTTCTGTCTTTTGATTTCTTCTTCCTCGATGTGGCTCTCCGTTTCTCCACAAACTGGTTTCGGTCCTGCTCATTTCGATACCTATACATGTCCTGGCACCCAAAAGATTGTTACTGCGCAATTTGTTCAATTTGTCAATATAAACGCTGACCGTTTTTGAACTGATTGTGCAGGATTTTATGGCTTTAATTCCAGCTTAACTGTCCGTTATTTCTTCAATGTGTTATTTTTTTATAATTTCTGGCAATGCTCAATTCCACACATTTGCGTATTAATATTATGCTCATTGGTGATGTTAATTCTAGAATTGGGGAAAATCAGATAGTGCCTAATGCAACTCACCTGATTGGTGTGGAACAGATTGGGAAACGTATTTCAAAAGACAAAATCGTAAATCGTAATGGTCGCCTCTTTCTAGAAATGTGTCAAAATTACAATCTTTACATCCTTAATGGATGCAGCAGAGGGGATGCGAATGGCGATTTCACGTTTATTGGAGGAGCGGGTAAATCAGTGATAGATATTTGTGCAATATCAGGAGAGTGGCATGCGTTAATAACCTTCTTTAAGGTAGGAACGCAAATCTTTTCGGATCATATGCCGCTGACAATAGATTTTGACTTCAATTTCAAATCAAATTTCTGTACGCTTACCTTACCCCCAAAATTGGTTTGGAGAAAAGTACAGAGTAATGATTACGCAATGAAATTAACAAGTCAGATAGAAAATTCATGTCCAACCGCTATCCAAGAAACCGCAACAGAAAAGATACTACTTCTGAGTAATTGCATTAAAAAAGTTGTTCCGTTTAACGCAGGATCAGTTAAAAATAATTATAGACAAAAATGGTATGATCAGAAATGTTTTGCCGCAAGAAAACAATCTTTTTCACTTTTAAGAGCCCTCAAAGTTTCCGCAAGTCCAAATAAAAACCTGTCTCAACAGTATTTCGATGCAAACAAAAAATATAAAGCGCTATGCAAAGTAAAACAGGAAAACTTTTATAGGTCTTTAGCTGAGGAACTAGCAAGCACCACCAACAGTAAAAGCTTTTGGGTAAAATTCAAAGAACTTAAAGGTGTAGATTATGTAAAAGGAATTCATGTATCCGCACCGGAGTTAGCTGAGTACTTCAAGCTTCTACTCAATCCCACAGGAATCAGTGAAAGTGTTCAATTTGCCGAACCATTTATAATCAATAGCGCTCTCGATTCTGAAATTCAAACTAGCGAACTCGAGCAGTGCCTATACAATGCCAAAAATAATAAAGCTCCTGGCCCTGATCGGATAGGGAATGAATTTTATAAACATGCACCGACCGTCTTTTTAGAAAAAATGTTAGATGCATTTAATTACATTTTTAGAACAGGTGAGATACCCCAGGAGTTCAAAGATGCTATTGTGTATCCAATATACAAAAAGGGTGATGTCAATACGCCGAGCAATTATCGAGGAATCTCCTTTATGAACTCCATCGCCAAAATATTCTGCGCTATTCTTCAGTTGAGAATAAATACATGGGTAGAAAAAAACTGTATAATTAGCGAATACCAAGCAGGTTTTCGCAAAGGATATTCTACTGTTGACAACATTTTTACGCTAACAACCATCGCACAATTCTTTCTTAGGCAAAATAGGAGACTGTATGTGTTTTTTATAGACTTTAGAGCAGCATTTGATTCGATAGACCGCAATGCTCTTTTTTATAAATTATCGCAAAAAGGAATGTCAACTAAAATGCTTAATGTCTTAAAAAACATGTATACTAACACACGGCAAAAAGTTTGGGATGGCAATAATGTGTCAAACTGGTTTGAAACTAAGTCTGGAGTAAAACAAGGATGTCTCCTTAGTGCAACCCTATTTGCAATATTTATAGATGATATAGCAGACCATCTACCCGCAGGAATAAGAATAGCAGGACAAACTATTAAGGTGCTGCTTTATGCAGACGATATTGTGCTAATGGCGGAATCTCCCCTAAGCTTACAGCTTATGATCAATAAAATAAATAACTACTGTAAGTTCTGGAACCTGAAAGTAAATCTAGAAAAATCAAAAATAATGATCATTCGCAATAGAGAAACCAAACTTACCAAAAACAAGAAATGGTTCTTTAATGGTGAAATAATCGAAACTGTTTCACAATATAAATACTTAGGAGTACTTCTAACACCAAATATGAAACTCAATTTCCACCTTGAAAATAAATTTTCAGCTGCCAAAAATCTTATAAATGCAGCCTGGACAAAAATAATAAACAAACACGAAATACCAATATCTGCAAAATACCTCAAAGAGGTCTTCAATGTGCTATAGTGCGCAAACGTGGGGATATAAAAAGTACGAGGAAGTAGAAAGGCTTCTTCGGTTTTTCCTGAAAAAGCTCTTCCGTCTTCCCACAACTACACCGAATTACGTACTAACTTTAGAAACAGGACTACCAAGCATTTTTAATTTCACGCTGAAATTACACTTTGACTACGTGCTAAAAGTACTAAAATACCCCGCACATAGACTTCCACTCATACTCACTAGATACAGTATGAATAATAGAGTAGCTGAAGAATGTGATACTAGCCTGGATATTCAATACGATAATCCAATCATTTTGAAACAACAACTTTATAAAGTTTTAGAAATATGCGACACTCTCCACAGAAACGAAAATAAAACTAGTGCAACATCATCCATGAACAAGCTTATATATCCTGAAATCAACTATGATCTCAATGAAAAAAACTATTTCAATGACAGTTATACCATAAGGGCGATATCTCAAATTTGTAGAGCAAGATGCGATATGTTGAATTTAAACGGTGCGCCCTTCAAAAAAACCACAACAAATACTATTTGTACTATATGCAATCTCCAAATGAAAGAAGACACTTTCCATCTCTTGGCAATATGTCCGATTTATAAGGATTTAAGATCAATGTTTTTCGGGAAACTTTCATTAACAATGGAACAAACTAAAGGCATCCTTAATGGAGAAAATTGGTCAGCACTACACAAATTTATAGACACTGCGTTAACGTATAGAAATAATATTCTTAATGAATTTGCATAGAAAAAAAAAAAAAAAAAAAAAAAAAATACAATTAAATTCTATAATTATAATTCCCAATATGTCATGGTTTTATCAATTAATCAGTTTTATTTTATTAAATTTCTATTTTAATCATAATTTATGAATCAAATGTTTAAATTTCGTCAATCAGGCAGACGGCAACGCCATTGCTTATTTAAATTATTAATGTTGTTTTATTGTTTTCAGTAAGACAGTTTGTTAATCTTAAATTTTAATGTCATAAGAAAATAAAAAAATGAATAAATAATTTATAAAATCTAAAAAAAAAAAAAAATCTAATCTAAAATCATTTGCGTATTGCGTAGACTACAGCTTGAAATATGCTTGAAATCCTCCCCATTGCTTCCGAAATTTTTGTTCTTGGCCCAATGAATCCTGCTTCCTTACCTTGTCGGTTTGTTTTTGAGCCATCTGTATACCATTTTATTTCATGGGTCTTAATTGTGTAGGTATTTTCCTCTCTCTGCCACGACTTATTACTTAGTTCAACATTGAAGAGCTAAACTAAATTGAATTCCTTGGTCATCCCGAGCTATGTCAATCAGTGGTAATTCTTTTGACATTTTATTCCTTTCGCCACTCCCTGTTCCTTGCATTTGTAATGCTTCTTATGACTAGGTGGAGGTGCAGGTGTTGGGAGCAGTTGAACAGCTTCGCATTGCTCCAGATATGCATATTATATCTTACACTCAAGTCCTTGTGCTTTTCCTACTGCCTTTATGGTGGTTATCTGGTCGGTACTCTACTATTCAACACTACCGCTTTAAAAGTGAGGATCGGACTGGCCATCATTAAGTACATCTACCGAATGATACTAGGGTGGTTTACCTGTAATTCTTTTTCATATCAAAAGGGTTTTCGTAGCTTTTCGGTTACAGCTATTACCTGTTTTTTCCACGAGAGTTTGGTATCTAAAACTTCGCCGCTACAGGATAATAACGAATATCTCGTTATTATCCTGTAGCGGCATATCCAATGCAACTTACGCCTTTCGTGGTTAGTTTCCCTAATATTGCATCTCGAATTAGGCTCCAAAGTAGGAGAGGTAGAACCCCTCATTGTGGCAACCTCGTGTTGTGACGAGTCTCTGAATCTTTTGGCTAGAGTGCCGATCTTGTTTTGAGCATTGCATTACCCAACTTTATTATGGTGCTCGGAGTATCTTTCCTCTGTAGTGTTTTGTGCACTTTCCTCGTGGAGGTATTATCAAAAGCACCCTCAATGCCTCAATGTCTATAAAAACCAGCCGACCGCTGGGTCTTTTTCGTCGATTACCTGTGGATAGTGGTTGAGAGATGGTATGGGACAGTTTCCGCAGATCTTCCTGCTCTGTGTGCATTGCATACTGTCTTGTGTTTAGTGGACTATTTACTACAATTTCTGATCTTAAGAAATCGTGAATGACTTTTTCCAAAGCTTTCAGTACAAAAGATGTTATTTTTATTAATCTGAAAGATTTAGGATGAGTTGTGTCTTTCTTACCGCCTATCAACTCGTTGTGTATTTTATTTGCCTCATAGAGGTGCAACTCACAATAAGATGACTATTCTTTGTGTTCATCTTCAAGATAATTGCGAACTGCAGTATTAATGGAATTTTTTTCGAACCAAGCATTCCCCATATCTCCCGCTTTATGAAACCCATCGGACGATAACATAAATGCGACAAAGCAAATCGTTGTTCGGTTAAATACTTCACCAACACACGACTTCTTTAAAGCACTTTATCCTTATTTTGGCAGGAACAAGCCAAAAAAAGCATTGCTCTGCTTTGATTGCCTCCCTGGTATTCATTTTGAAGAATTTTTCAACGAAAAACGAAAACAAACTGCCATTGGCCACGCTTGAGTTATGATTTTTCCAAATCGTCCTCTTTCGTATCTGTCAGAGAGTGGAGTCACCTCTTAACTCTTGCATTCCCTATTTCCATCAGTCGGGATCTTCTTTTGAAGATGTGTATACTTATATAAATGTTTATACACAGTCAGCAGCAGCTCCTGCTTCTAAGTCTTAGAACTCTAGTCCAAGTGGTGCTGTTGTCCAACAACTACTGTCGGTTAGTTCTAGATGTCAGGCTGACTGTTTGATTTCTTTTGGAGCCCGTTGTCTGTGTGCGCTTTGAATAAATTATTTACGACTTCTTGTCTTCTTCTTTTTTCTAAGACGAAAACATTGCTTGCGTTTATTATTTATGAGAATAGCCTTGCTTCTGACTATACCTACTTCTTCTGCTTTTTTCTTTCCTTGGATTTTTTATTTTTATTTTTTTTTATGATCATTTTGACAGACAAAATATTTGCTCCGATTCGTGCAACAGTAGCATTTTTGCAACAGGTTCAGAAAGCATCATCTCGTTCGAACCTCTGAAGCAAACAGAATGAACATTCATAAGAACTGAAATTCCAAAAATATATCCTTTTTGAATGATGAATAATTTTACTTTTCGGTTGATATCAGATGGCTGTTTTTTCTGAATTTTTAATGTGGAATGCATAACCGGGAATATGTGATGACATCCAACTATGCGTTCAGAGACAAGTCTGGAATGGGGTATACAAAAACACTTTATACAAAAGCAGAATCTGTTTTGCTGTTGCGGATGGATGGATGGATGGATGGTTGACTTACTGCTTGCTGAGTGGGTATGGTGAAGAGAATTAAATGAATTTTGAAAAAAATATACATCATTTTTGATATCGTTTTGGGATTCGGTTGAATTTTTATTTAAAGAATTTAGTTTGGCAAATTCATGCTTGTTCTTCTATTCCCAAAGTATATCGCTAAGGGAGGGTTATCAACGGGGTTCCACTGTAGACATCCCGAGTCATAAGACAACAGTGTGTGCCAAAAAGCACTGTACTTAGATAATTTTTTGTAGATAAGGAAATAAGGAGGAGATGGCTGTGAAGTTTTTAGGTTTTAGTTGTTATTATAGTTGATATTTAGTTTAGTTATTGAATATAAACTCAATCAAATATAAGAATACATTTTTTATTTAAAAGAATTAGAAAAATAATTTAAAAAAAATAAGTTAAATTAAATCTAACTTTTTGTTCAAGCCGGTTTTTGAAAACCTTGTTATTACTTTTTCAACATCGATCGGGATTTGTCTGTTGATGTGCATGAGTGCCAAACCGCAAAGGCGATTTTCACTCATTGTGGACCTGAAATAGGTTTTAAGGCGCCGCAATGAAGAAAAAGACCGAATTCGTAACCGGAAGCGTTGCAAGGATTAAAAGAAAACTGTGTATAATTCCAAACACATCTTTATTGCACTTATCCATCAATTTAAAAGCAGTAACGGGAAGATAGTTGTTCTGCTTCTTTTCCGTTAACCATTTTTCCCACCACAACACCAACTCATCTTTGAGCAAAAAACAGGCTGTGTCTGTATTTAACTCTAAGAGTTGGCTAAAGCGATCTATTAGCGACTTAACGGTGGTATCCAACTCATCAGCATTATATCGAATTGTATTTTCCGGAATGAAAATTGTAAAATTAAATACATCTAAGGTTTCCGGTCGAAGTCTTTCATGCAAATCGGTCAGGACAAAGTCAAGTAGAGGTGCATATGACGAGATTCTGTAGCATACCTCAACTGAATTAGTGTCAAAATTAGTTCGGTGAATTTGGCGTCCACCATGATGTGGAATACGAGGAATTCTCAACTCAACATTCAACTGATCGCATAAATTCCTTGCATGCTGCCAGATGTTGTGGAAACTGGTATCACCCTATGTTCTCCCGGCGACCTTGAAGAACGGAAATCGTGTTCTTCACCAGCATTGCGCTGCTATTCAGGTCAAGAGATTTAGATTGTAGTAACTTGCTCAAGGACTGTGTTAAAGACAACACATCACTCAAACATGAAACTGATACAATAAACTGTGAATTGCATAAAGTTGTTATAAGTAAGGAAGCCTTGCCAGCCGTGGTGCTTGGGTCACGCCACTGCGATATCGTTTCCAACGCTTCCACAATTTTGATGAGGTCCAAAGAAAATTGAAGTACACCTTCATGTCGTTCTACCCACCTTGTTTCGCAAAGTGATGTGAGGGCACACCCCAAGGCGTTCATAAGGGCAGTTTTTCGTTTTGGGTGCGATTTGAAGAAGAAGGTAACCCTTTTCATTATTGCAACAGCGTCTCGAATGGCAGGTACTTTTGAACTTTGAGAAATGGCTTTGCCAGTTAGATATAACTCCTTAGATTTAAAATTTCCATCCAATTTCTCTTCGGCAGCTAGTTTTTTTCTAGTTTCCCTCCAGCTTTCCTCATCAGATTTGTATTCTTCATCAGTTCTGAAATAAACTTGTTCCTCAAATGCATCCACGAAGAGACAAAATCCTCACGCATGCTACCATTGTGAACGTAGCGTAATATAAAAATCAGTTGGGAGAGGTGAGATGTAACAGTTGTTTCATCAAAAAGAATTGAATAATATTGTGAATCCCGAACGAATGACATTGACTTTTTTTTATGCCTTCTGTCTGAGTTCTTGGAGTGAATTATTATTTAAAGCAATTTAGGGACAAACCGAGTTTTTTGTAGCGAATACGTACAGTTTGCTATAGACTCAACATTTTTATTTACAGAGAGAGGGGGGGCAATTGCCCCTATTGCCCCCGCCCCCTGGATCCGCGCCTGCATTGGGGTAATTGGATCTGGTAGCCGCCGAGAAGATTTGTATCCAGTATATCCCGGTAGTCAATACCTGTCATTTTGCCGTTTATTTGACACAGCTGACCGCCACCATGGCTTGTGAAACACCCCTAAACCATTATAGAATCGCCGCCATGCTTTAAGGTCTTTTTGGTGTATTTTGGGTTCAGCTCAGCATTTCTGGGACGTCTAACATATGGTTTGCCATCATTTCCATAAATGTTGACCATCACCTCACACAACATTTTTTGATGCAAATGTAAGACAAAAAAAAATGTTTTAAATCTTCTAAAAATCCAATGACTTAATTGTATGGCCACAAGAGTGTATATATAAAATTTTGAGTAATAAACCCCCCCCTTGCCCAAATCCAAGATCCGCCACTGCTGGTATCGTATCGTCTTAAGCGAGGTCAATGGTTTTCCGAATGTAATTAGATTGTCTCATGAAAAGAACTATTTTACATAGCCGTTCGGAGTCTCCAAACATATTTAGATCCCCTCCAAACTTCACTTGGTTGAGATAATCCAAAAAAAAAATTGCATTACATTTACATTTACATCAAACCTACTCCGCACATAAATCTACGGAATAGGGGGATTTGTTGCAGCCGGGCAAAAAAGACCATTTGGCCATTTAGACTAACTACACAAATACTACATACAACAAATAACACATGACAACAGCACGCAGTAGTACCGGACGGTCCCCCACAGTGGCGTAGCTAAAAAATTTTTCGGGGGGGCGGGGGGTTACATGTAAATATTTTTACATAAGTAAAAGTCGTTGTTCAATTGTATTGATAAGGTTTTTTCCAATTTATTGATATACAATAATAAAGTGCAGAAAATAAGAACATATGAAAATACACGAAATTATAAATCAATTCTTCTCTGCTTTGCGCGAATCATTCGATAATTTCTTCCACCTTAATGTCAATGTGCCTGTTAATCCTCATAAGAGCAAGCCCATTCAGCCTATCTTCGCCTGTAGAATTCCTAATCCAATATTTTAGACGCCTCAACGTGGAAAAACTACGCTCGCTGCTAGCAATGGTCGCAGCCAATGTTGCACCTATTTTCAAAAACTTGAAAATGTTTGGAAAAAGTGCATCGTTACAAAGATTTCATGATTCTATAAATGTCTTTGGTTGAGTTTTTGCCCTAACCCAACGTTGTCTCCACAATAACACTTCATTTATTACGGTTGAAGTAGCTGCCTCAGTCGCTGTTGGCCATTGATTCATTATTACTTCCACGGTTTCATCAATATTCTCAACGTCTTTCCTTTTTTTTTTTCTCCTATAGACTCGGCTATTTTTTCAGCATCAGCGAATTTTCGTTGCACATTCTGATGATGATGAGTAAAAATTTGAAAACAAGGACACAATTGAGCTGAGAATTATGTTCCACAAAACTGTTTGCGCTCCGTCAAAGAGACATTGAGCGCTCAGTGAGATTTTTCTTTGTGGAACTGGCGTAATAGATCAATGTGATTGAAGCATTGTATTGACTTATGATACATGGACTGCTAGTTGCATTAATTCTCTATACAAAAGTTGGATAATAATGATTGCACTTATTTTTGGTTACACTAGCCAATATCTTACTCTTAACTAAAACACTAACGACATCTGCTGTGATTTAACTAGCGTGATTATTTAGCAGCGTCAAAAATAATTCACTAGTTTTCCGCTGAAATGATGCTCGCTAGTATTGCTTAGAATAAGTGGAACCATCTTGAAGTTGGGTCCTAGCAGTCCATGTTTAATAAGTCAATGATTTTAATAAATAGGAGCCCTACTAACGCATTTCAATTGTTTTCTATAGCTCAATGTAGGCAAAACACAAACATACATGTATTTAGATACTGATTTGTGAAAAGCTCGAACTTAAATTTTAAATATGAAAAACAAATTTGCATCAATAAAACAAAAATAAATAAATGAAGCGTTTAAATGATATTCGACTGAAATTTTTTTGGGGGGGGGGGGGGTTATCCCCCCCTACGCTACGCCACTGGTCCCCCATATTGTCACTAACAACGCTCATTCCGATTTAATTACGGTGTTCTAATGGGAACCGACTGTTTTTGGATGATGGAAAGAGTTAAAAATTCTAATTTCTTCACATTGAAAAGGAAGGCTTAAGTGATCTGAATAGGTATTTTTAATCTGGTGTTGAAAGTTTCAATTTTTGGTTTGGTCAGCAATCTAGAAAATTAAAAATTGTTTAGTAGTTGATGAGTAGCTCTTATTCTTGACTTGTTCTTATTTAGTTTTCAACAACTGCCGATCATTCGATTTCGGGTTTCTTGCCAAAAGACCCTTATCTGTTCAAGAATTTTGCAATATAAAATGTGAAATGAGTGTTATTTTTCAAACGGGTGCAACTTTTCAGTGTGTTCAGACCTCTCAGATTTTCGTTCTTACTTACTTACTTAGGTGGGCATTACAGTTCGGGGTGAACCTGGGCCTCAACCAACATCCTTCTATAACGACTTCGATTTCGGGCGAGCTCTCTCCAGTTTCGCACTCCAAGTCGGTTGAGGTCTTCATCCACTTGATTGCGTCACCTTAGACGAGGTCTTCCCCTTCCGCGATTTCCCTGCAATGTGCTTTCGAACACCCGACGAGCCGGAGCGTTTGGGTCCATCCGCTCTACATGACCCAACCATCGTAGCCTCGCGATGCGTACTCTTCTGGCTATGCCCATGTCGCGGTACAGCTCATACAGCTCGTTGTTGTATCTTCTTCTGCACACATTGTCTTCGCATACGGGACCAAAGATCATTCTGAGAATTTTTCTTTCGAAACGACCAAGGGTTTCCTTATCCGCTTTCGATAAGGTCCCTGCTTCCTCACCGTAAAGCAGGACTGGGATGATCAAGGTCTTATACAAGGTTACCTTGGTTTTTCTGGAGAGAGTTTTGTTTCTCAATTGCCTTCTTAACCCAAAGAAGCAACGGTTGGCAAGAGTTATTCTCCGTTTGATCTCCGCACTGATGTTGTTGTCCGTGTCTACAGCGGATCCTAGGTAGACGAAGTCCTGTACTACCTCGAAGTTATGACTGTCTATTGTGACGTTCTGTCTAATTCATCCATGTTCTGTTTCCTTGTTTGATGACAACATAAACTTCGTTTTGCCCACATTGACCATCAAACCCATTTTTGCCGCTTCTGTTTCAATACTCGCAAAAGCACCTATGACATCACGCTTTTTTCTTCCCATTACGTCAATATCGTCTGCGTAGGCGAGTAATTGTACAGACTTTTGAAAGATTGTTCCTCTGGTGTTGACGTTTGAGTTTCCTACAATCTTTTCAAATATGATGTTGAGGAAATCACATGACAGTTTGTCGCCTTGTCTAAAACAATTTTCGACATCAAAGGTCTCGGTGAGTCCTCTACCGACCTTGACGAAGCAGCGTGAATTCTCCAAAGTCGTCTTGCATAGTTCGAGTTTTGCAGGGATGCCGAAACTAGACATGGCTATGTACCTACAGCTCGTCTCTGTAAATACTGTCATACGCGGCCTTGAAATCGGTAAAGAGATGGTGAATATTGATATTATGTTCTCGGGTTTTTTCCAAGATCTGCCGTAATGTGAAAATTTGGTCTATTGTGGACTTCTCTGGTCTAAAACCACATTGATAAGGACCTATCAAGTTGTTGACGTGGGGTTTCAGACGTTCAAATATTACAGCAGACAAGATCTTATAAGCGACGTTAAGGAGGCTTATCCCTCTATAATTGGCGCAATTGTGAGGGTCTCCCTTCTTTTGGATCGGGCATACGATACTGAGGTTCCATTCATCGGGCATGTTTTCTTCCGACCATATCATGCAGATCAGCTCGTGCACGCTCCTTTCCTACTGGTCTCCAGCTGCCTTGAAAAGTTCAGCATCAAGGACATCTGCACCTGCAGTCTTATTTGATTTTGACCTTAAACCATACTCATTTGAAAACTCTCGATTGGTTATGACATTTAAGAAGATCGAAGAGAAATCTTGAGCTAAAAGTAATAAGGACGCATAGTGTTTAGTTTTACCTCCTTGTTGTAGTGTCCAGAACTATTATCCTTTCCATCTATTATCCAGTGCTGCCTCGCTTTCGAAGTGCTAACTCGCTTTTGAGTTCAGTGTTTAATGCAACCCTGCTGTTAAATTTAGTAAACAATGCTCCTCGCTGTTGAATTTAGTCTTTAGTACTTTCTCGCTGTTATATTTAGCGCCCTTCCTATTTCACTGTTAATCTACCTCGCTAATGAATTAAGTGCCTAATTCTACACCGCGGTTAAAGTTAGATTACAGTAATACTAATACATCGCTGTTGAATTTAGTCTTCAATGTTTATTAGCTGTTGAACTTAGTGCTACCTCGATTTCACATTAAGTGTCCAAAACTACCTCAGTGTCTACATTCAAGAGCTAGAGCCCATCTTTCAGTCCCAAGAAAAGCTGGTGTGTATGCAATCTTTTCTTCTGTGGCTGATATCAGCTTTTTTCGTTTAAATTAAAAAATTGAACTTCAAAAAACACTCACGGTACGAAATCGGTAGAAAAACCAATCGTTTTTCATTAGTCGAATGTTACTTTTTCAACCCCACTGTAGTCGAAAGTTTAATTTGATTGGTTTTTATTTTAAGATGCCTAGCAATGCAATCAAAATGTCGGTCCCAAAATTACGTTGATTCCTTTGTACATCACACATCCTCTACACTCCGATTCGATTCTCTATAACAAAGCAATCCGAATCATTCCACACCGCACACACTGTCTTCTATACCGATGCTTCTGCAATGACGCACCAGACCGCCTGTAGAGAAATTCACATTTCAGACCTATAGGGCACAAGGATGCTGCTTCAGCGGTATTCCGATCATAATTAATGACCGGACATCATTTTCTCGACGATTCACTTACCAATTTGGAGTATATTAATATATTTCCCATCCATAGCAAGGATATCGTGCCTTTTTTTCGCCGGCTCATTCTTGGCAAAGTAGTTCGTTCATGTTTGAATCCTTTTATATAGTTTGGTGATTTATTTTCTTTGCCAGCAATAAATTACAATTTTCTGCTGCCTTTGGCAATATAAAATCAAAACCATTTCATTTTTTTTTCCTTCGGTTTTGTAATCCATGTTGAGTTAATAAAAAGAATTTAAATTCACTCCACAAGAATAGGTATGTAATGAAGAGGGAGAGTGGAAGAGAGAGATGTGAATATATCGGTCGAAAATATAAGGACCGTAAAATGTGAGTGGTTTCCCTTGAAACCATTCACCTGTTCGAATAGGGCATTTAATTAAACAAATGATATGAAAAACAACAGCGTATAGAACCTTTTCAGCAGACTTTGAATGCGAAAGAACAACAACACCATCAACAACTGCAAAAAAAAATGAGAAAAATCTGACAGCTTTTTTATGTCAGCCGTAAATCACAAGTTTTATGAGTCGTCTCTGCTGGTGGGGCATTTGTTTTGCAATGTGTTGACACGCAGAGTGAATTCTCGGTACTCTTTCACTTGAGCACGCAGATATTAAGTCATAAAAACGGAGGTGGTGGCCCCCGAATGCTTGGCAAATGCGTACTTAAAACGAAACCCATTTAACCGCGATGGTTTCCGGATATATCAGCATAAGTCTTTGAATGTAAAACAACAAAAAAAGTTATTCGACTTTCTTTAAGATAGGTTCGTTGCAGGTTGTTAAGGTTGCCGGTTTTGTTTTTGAGTCGTTAAAAGTCTTAGCGCATCCAGACGTGTCGCAGATAAGAAATAAAAATGCACAATAGCTCTCTGCACAAACGCGTTTTTGAACGACAACGAAAATATTTTGTGATGCTAGGGTCTTGCACTAATTTTTCACAACTTTAAACTTGCTTCAACATTTTCTTGCGCATTATTGCATGAGGCTAGGCATTATTTTAGGATTGAAAATAAAAGCCATTTGGCCCAACACAGTGTTCTTTAAACAATTTTTTGCCTATAACTAGACACAGCTAGTTTTTGTACGCACCGTAGCAGAAAAATTGCGTACTAGATTTTAAAATTCAATTCCTAACTACTAAAGCTACGTGCAGACGGCATATAAAAAGCCGCACATATGTGCGGTTCTGACGTCACATAAAAAGTTGTAAATTCAACGCAAATGCTATACGTAAATCAGTGTACGCAAACTCGCATATAAGGGTGTTCAGACGATGTGCGGAATCTGTCCCAAAAGCCGCACATTAGTTTGCGTTGATTTGCTCGCACATCAAATGTACGCATATGAATACGCACATTTTTCGGTCGATGTGCGACGTGTTCACACGATATGCAGAAAAATACGCACATCAACCATTTGCGTGCATATGCAAGTTTGCGTTAATTTAATCGATTGTTTGACTTTTGTGTTTTGCTAATTTTTTGTCATTGTTTACTACAATAAATTGAAAATGTTAAAAAGAAAGTGGGCTGCTATTGCTGTTTTGGCATTAGAATCATGAAAAAGATGAGAAAAGTGAAGTTCGCGAAGAATCGGGTGTGGAACAGTTACGGATGTGTGGACGAAGGACTTGCTTCTGTATCGCCAGACGGAAGCTACCCTTGAAGAAATACGATCACGAGAGGATCAGAAACGAGACAAGGATCTGAAACAGACAGAGACATTCGAAAAGAGCTCACGCACTTCTTCACCGAAGAAGGCGATATTGAATGGCAATCACAATCACCTTTAAACATAAGAAAAAGTTGTTTGTTTATGATTTACAATCAATTTCAGTTTGTTTATTATTTTAGAATTAAAAAAAAAAAATGTTAAAAAATAAATACTTAAATTAACAAAAAACCAAATACTCCACAGTTCTACTATTATTTAAGTACATACAGTACAGAGACAAAAACACAGAAACAGTAAATTTTTGGTGATTGAAGCCATTAAATGGGATGAAATTAGATTTCAATCAGCTCCTCCTTCAATTCTTCGGTCGAACCACAACCTTTGCAATCAATTGAAAGTTCAATCAATCAGCTCGTTCTTTCCTCTTCATCATTATCAACGATGATCGGTTCTAAAACGTCTATATCGACTTCCTCTTCAGTACTCTTGAGAAAACGAACCAAATGAACCGATGACGAACGTGAATCATCCTTCAAGAAATCTAATAAATAGTGATTCAAGCGTTGTAAAGGCTTTCGTGACACATCTACGTTTGCGCTGCTGGCTGACTATAGGTTCTGACAAATGACAATGGTAAGTCATCTGTAACGGCGTTATTAAAGAGAGTAGCAAATTCCTATAAAATAAAAGAAAATTGTTTTTATAAAAACAAAAACCAGCATTTTAGAAAAACTTACAAGGTCCGTCGACGAAACAGATAAATAGGATCTTTTTATATCGTTCGCCTTCAAAAACAACATTTTATTAAAGAACTACCAATATGCACGGAGGATGATTCTGTGCTTCGACCCGACTTTTTGGTGCGAAGTTTTGCAAAATTTGGCTTGAACGTTACCCACAAACAGCCCCACTTGCACTTAGCTTCTTTAACAGCAACATCAGGCGTCCAGTTGTGCTGCACAATTCGAATCCCGGATTCTGATTTTGTTTTGCGGGGTGATTTATTTTGCTGGGGACCCTCGGAATCTATTTCGCGTTCTCTCATTTAATTTTTTTACTCTCTTCACTTGAACAATGATCACTACTACACTTCAAAATCACTATTGATTTGCGTAAAATATGCACATTTGCGTTGTCCTATTTTCGTGTCAACGCATATGATTACGACGACCGCACATGTACGCACATGCACGCAAAGTGTCACAAAAAATGTGCGAGGGTGTTCAGACGATTTGCGAAAATGCCGCACATTTATGTGCGGTTTTGCTGTCGCACATCGTCCGCAAACCATTTGCGTGCATGTGCGGACTGTCCCAAAAGGGTGTTCAGACTATATGCGTCAATATTCGCAAATTATGACGTAAAAATGACGTCAGAACCGCACATATGTGCGGCTTTTATATGCCGTCTGCACGTAGCTTAACTTTCAATTCATTCTGTAAGAGCCAAGTAAAAGATGGGTACTTTTATTTAGCTCATGCAGTGGCGGCGCTAGACCTTGCGTAGACGTCGCGTCGGCAAGATTATGTTCGCGAGGCCCTCTTCAAGAAAACGATTAATTTCATACCTTATACAAATTAAAGTGAAACTAGAGTATGTGTAAACGATTTTTATTGCTAATCAAATTACGAAAACTAATTTCTCAATTAAAACATTAAAAAGGACGAACTTTTCGACTTTTGGACTCACTTAACTTTTTCAAGATTTCGTGATAACTAATACTAGCCGCTATTTCAGCTTCAATTGATAAAACTGATAGCGCAGATAATCTTTCTTGAGTCATCGTGCTTTTCATAGTAGGGCAGCCCAAGAGGTGATTTTGCGCGTTACTTGAGCGCGTCAGAAAATCATATGGGGAGAAACCTTGCACCCTGCAATGTACTCCTACCATATATGAAACCTTAATGTACGTTCGTTCCTCAGAAAAACTCAAGCGCGTCAGATTAAGAGAAGGTAAGTTAATTACATCCAGAAAAGTGTAGGTATGTACATTTCAATAATCTGATTGAGCGTGGCCTAAGTAAGTAGGGGAGTTACAAAGATGTAAAAAAAATCGACATTGTGAAATACTCGAGCGCGATCAACTTTTTTTTTCATTTTGAAGGTAATCTGACATTTTTCTTGGGGCGATTTAAGAAAAATCGTCAATAAAAGGTATAATATAATGATGGTTAATATCTCGCTTAATATTGATATTAGCAATTTGGTTTAAAAGATTTTTTTTGTAGAAAACTAAATTTTCTACAAGTTTGTCATTCATAATTTTTCCATAGCTTTTGTTGTTTACGAAATAACTGCGAAAAACGTGAATTTTATGGAAAAATCTGGTTTAGTGGCCCGTACTACGTCGCCGGTGTCAGTACCGACTTTACCGCAAAGAGCACTTTTGTAGAACGTTTAATTTTGAGAAAAAATGATCTTTAGTTAAAGCGATCCCATGAAATTACGCTGAGCTATAGAAATTTAAAAATAAAAAATCAGAGTTTAAATGTATTTTCAATGGGAAATCTTCACACCTTTTGATCGAGCACTTAAATCTAATATGAAGGACTCAAACTTTCAGGGGCTTTTTTTTAGTATTTTTAACAAAATTTAAAATCAAAATTTGTATATACATATTTTTTTTTATTGCATCCAGTAATAAAAAATAGAAACAACAAACAATAAATTGTTGCTTTCAAATTGTCAGACTAAGAGTACGCCTCCATATAATTGTCAGATTATCATCCTGGAGGACATCAAGTTGATCACTCTGTATAAAAATCTGACGCGCTCGAGTATTTCAAGGTCACTTGTTTTTTTTACATTTTTAAAAATCAGCCAAACTTTATGGCCACGTTTAAATCGTCAGATTATTGAAATATAGAATTTTTTGAGTAAACTTTACATTCGCTTTAAAAATCTGACACGCTCGAACAGCTTTTTTTTTAACCTCTCTATACGCCCACCTGCCCCCAGTTAATCGTCAAATTAATATTTATCGGTTATCAGAAAGACAAAGACGCGCTCGAGTATTTCAATGTGACTGTTTTTTTTTACATTTTTAAAAGTTCATACACGGTCTTCGCCCCACTAAAAAGGAAAACTGCCATACACTTTTTTTCATTTTAGAACGTAAACTTCACAATCCAATAAGTCCCCATGACGCTTAAGTAACTGCAAATTTAGCATCCTGGGCTCCCCTACTATCAAGTATGTCTTAATCGATTGCAACTTCGAAAAGCTTCTTTCAGCGGAAGCCGTATTGACGGGTATTGTGAGGATGATTCTAATTGTTATGTAAACATTTCGATATAGGTACTTCCTCTAAATTATTTTCCAAAATGTATTGAATTAGTTGTTTCGCATCGTTTATAGAGTCTTGTAAAATATTTTTTAAAAGTTGGAGTTCTTCATAAAGCTCGAAAGGCTAAATGTCACTGTCCCCGCCATCCCGAAGTACTGTACCCAAATCAACACAATACTTGAGAAGGTCTTCATTTGGTTTAGATTTTAAATAATTGATATCATAAAGGAAACCAAAATTTTCGAAATACTTATTGAGCGATTCAAAACGACATTCGGTGTCGACTATAATTGCATTAATCATTGTTTTAAGGAAGTTCACTCTGTATTGCATTTCAAAAGATTGAATAGGTTCATCAACATGTTCATAACCGAAGATTCGTTTTTCCTGGCTATTGGTTTTTCTTTTAACTAAGACTCAATTTCGAAAGAACTTTTCTCTACAAATAATCGACAACACAGTCGTCAAATCCTGTATTACGAAATTCTTCAATCCAGCAGCAAAACGACCGTAAAGTATCAATAACGACTTTCAAGTTGACTTGAACCGATTGCCACAGTTTGCTTATATTGTTTACACGCAGTAAAACCTCGTACCATGCGTGTATCGCAACAATAAACTCAAAAGTGAACATTTCATTTAAGATTGCGTCAAAGTCGCTTAGAGTTTCAGCATCAGCACTTTTATTTTTTAGTTCATTCACGCATTCAATAACATCATTAAATTGTAAAAATATTGCTTTTACAGCAATTCTACTCTCCGATCGTGTTTCAGACAGAGGCTTTAATGTCAATTTTAATCGAGTTTTAACAATATCCCAACGCTTATTTGACTTTGAAAATAGCACATAGGTTTTATTGATGAATCCAAAACACGTTTTGGCTGTTGCAGAAGAATTAGCTGCATCAATCAAAAGCAAGTTCGAACTGTGGCAAACTCCAACTCACAAAAAAGGTCGCCGCTGCCGTCGACTTTCAATCGTCTTCTTTTTGCGAGGCCCCATTAGGCGCGAGGCCGTCGTCGGCGCGGTGGTCACCTGAGCTCATGCGCAAAACGCAGTGGATGCTTCTTATGTTTTTAATTCTAATTCATTGGTGTCTTAGTAAATGTAATCTAATTGACCAGTTGTTAGGGAGCGTTCAAGTATTACGTAACGCAATTTGGAGGGAGGGGGGGTCTCGTAAAACGTTACGATGCGTTACAGGGGCGGGAGGGGGTCTTTCTTACAAGACGTTACGTAACATTTTTTTTTTAAATTAGGGAATAAAAACTTTCAAATTGGCAACCCCAAAAGTTAAAATAATAATTTTATTTTAAGTTTATTATTGAAAAAAAGCTAAAAATAGGAGAATGAAGGACGGAAACAGATATGTTGTAAAGCATAACATTTAAAAAAAATAAAAATAAAACGCAGGTATTGCGGTTTAAAAATCTTTTGTATTATTTAATATTATATGATTACCGCAATGGCTATTAAAAGTATACTAAGGATAAAAACTATAACATAACTTATTACGACTTTAAGGTAAAAATGGTCACTTGAGTGTTACGTAACGTTTAGAGAGGGGGAGGGAGGGGGTACATGAAAACGTTACGGTGCGTTACAAGGGTGGGAGGGGGGTCAAAAATCTTCAAATATTGCGTTACGTAATACTTGAACGCTCCCTTATGAGTTGTTACTTTTACAGTCGTGAATAGTAATCTTCGATTGGATTAATTTTTAGCTCGTTTGGTGCAAGTATTCCCAAGAATAATTGGGTTTAAAGCATAGAAACCTTTCCTTAGTAACCAATTTCTCTGCGTTTTTGTTAGTTTTACGCGCAAGTCTTTTGAATAAGACAATTTATATGCACTTTCCATTGTTGAAACAACAGTTAGCGGTCCGAATTAGTCGTTAGAGGTGGACTCGTATAATGACTATCCGCAAGAGAGCCTAATTAGTCAACCACTCCAAAAAATGCGCTTACGCTAACGGAAGAGAAAGACGGGAGTTTCTAAGAGCTCTATACAAAGAAACAAATGAGCAATGCCCTAAACATGATAAAAATGGTTCTTTCTCGATTTTAACGCAAATCTAGGGAAGAAGCACAGCATTGGAAACGCAATCGATTAGCATCCTAAAAGCCAAAACCTTCGAAAGCGGACTCAGGCTATAATTAATTTTGTTAGGTTAAATCTATTTGTTACTGGCAAACGCTTCACGCATCTCCAAACTCATATACTTACATGGCGATCCCCAGACAATCAACCGTGTTTGTAAAATAAAAATACTTTGACTTGGAGAATGTAAAAAACAAGAGGTGCTATCGACCAGAACAACGAGATTTACAAGGAGAAAGGACGGGAAGAACAACGAGTTCTCAAAAACAAAAAGGAGAAGCCTGAAAAGCGCTTCTTTAGGGAAATCAGGAGATGCCATGACAGGAATCAGATTCGGAAATTTAACCAAAATGTAAAAAGATCATGCCTGGGTGACAAGCCACCTTTTTACCCACTGAGACGAGCTTCCCTGAAAAATTAGTTCCTCCGATGAAGAATGACCTTTTAGAACTCAGGCTGCTCTGTCAAGGTCGGATAAAAACTCACTTTTTTGTAGAGGGCAAAACGAAATATAATGCTCTCATCAAACAAGGACAGAGAACATCGACGAATTGAGTTTTGAGTAACACGTCACAATAGGACTTTGCCTACCTAGGATCCACTATAGACTCGAAAAAAAACATCAATTCGGAGATCAGACTAAGAACTACTCTATCTTGCCAATCGTTGCTACTTTGGGTTTAGAAGGCAGTTGAGGAATAAAACCCTCTCTAGAGAAACCAAGGTAACCCTTAAAATATCTTCATCAGCCCAGTCCTTCTGTACGGCGCAGAAGCATGGGCGTCATCTAAAGAAGATGAGAATACACTTGGGCGTTTTGAAAGAAAAATACTTCGCATGATTGTTGGCCCCGTATGCGAAGACAATGTGTGGAGAGGAAGATACGGTAACGAACTGCATAAGCTGCACTGCGACACAGGCATAGCTAGCAGAGGACGCATCGCTCAGTGCTGCCAGAAAAAATTTTTTCAAATCGGGAGATTTCCTCTTTGAAAATCGGTGTAAATCGTATGTATTATTAGCCGCGTTTTATTATTGATCTGATCCGGATCAGATCATGGGTTTATTAACGTTACAACAACAAAGCGAAATCCTGCTTTTTAGTTGGATCTATTTTTGTGATCTAAAAATTAGTTCTTCTATTTCACACTAGAGGAGGCTTTCCATTGAAACGTTGGTATCATTTCCAATATTTCCAATAACAATAGTATTGCCACATGAACATTTTTATCTGTGTGATATGAAATATATTTTAGATAGATACCGAGAAACTTCACATTTATTAATTTTTGTATAATACATGACATAATGAAAAAGTTTTACAAAACAAAACATATATTGGTGAAATTAATAAGAATTGGTGCAAAAAAATATATATTTGACAAAGTGGATGAATATCATTTTTCCCTAAAAAAAAAGAACAAAAAATTAACCATTGAAAAAAAAGTTCGTAGGGCAACTCTGCAACTCTTTTGAAATGTCAGTTGAGAGAGCGAGTCTCTCACAGCTTCCAACTGGAAATATGATGATCTAAAGCTGTTTTATTATCAAGATCTGATCGGGATTGGATCATTGTGATAATAAAACGCGGCTATTATTATTTTTAAATATCATTTCTTATTTAATTTTTTAAATTTTCAACTCATATTACACCTGTCAACAGCATTTTTGCGCATATTGGGTTTAACCCAATATATTTTGAATATACATATAAGAAAATCTGTATGAAATGTTGCGATTACAGAACGAAAATATTTGCTTTTTGAGAAGTAAAGGGGGCATGGGGGGGGGGGGCGGAGCGAGGTAGGGTTTCAGAGTAAAAAAAAAAGAAGATTTTTTTTGCGAATTTTTTTCTTAAATTTGGATTGAGTAATTTTTTTCGGACCTTTTGTACATTATTGAGCATACTTTCGACAATATAGGGTAATTTTTTCATGCAGAAATATTGAAGCATAAGCTGGTAACAGAGCTTCCTTCAGAACGTCTTGAGAAAAAAACAATTTGCGGTGTTTTTGGTTCAAAGAGAGGATACAAAGTGCTGGAACTTGGAAGTAAAGTAAATGTGTTTTATAGGGACGCTTTGTGTGATAATTATAGCTACTGGTTCTTCTATGTTCCTTCCAACAATGATGTTTAAGATCTCCCGCAAACTGCAGACTTTAATAAATTGGCCCATAGCTGGATTGGGTTGGTAACTGGCGCGTTCACCGCATCAACTTTGGAATGGTTGTGAGTGCTCGTGCCAATAATTTAGTTGGAATGGAAGGAAGTCGTGAATCCCATAAAATTTACACCGGTCAACAAAAAAAGAAGCTATGGTGAACACCGCAAATTGTTTTTTCTCAAGGCGTTCTGGGAGAAGCTCTGTTACCGGCTTATGCTTCAATATTTCTGCATGAAAAACTACCCGATACTGTCGAAAGTATGCTCAATAATGAATATGAATGTGATCAGGCTTACTTACACACTTTCTTCAAATACTTTTCCATTCTTTTTAAAAAATTTGATTTCGCCCAACGATTTCAAAACAAAAACACAAAAATTAAAGTTATTGAATGTTTTTCCAGAAAAAAGAAACTGCGAGGTGTGTATGGTGTATGTATCAGGACTAACTTTTTGTCCCCTGTAATGGCTGCTTTTTCTATTGTAAAAAAAAAGAGAACACCGTTCTTATGTTGGTATTTGGAAAATTTCAAATAAGGCACTGCCAGAATATGAAAGAAATATACCTAGGTCTCCGTTCCTTTTTTCATCAATTGAAAATCGGGAGAAAAGTCTGATTTCGTTTCAAAAATCGGTGCATCGTATTAAGCTTTAAAAATCGGGAGATTTACGATAAATCGGTGTTTCTGGCAGCCCTGGCATCGCTAAACATTTACAGCGAATGGGCATCAATTGGACGGGTTTCCGAAATAAATAAACGCACGGCCTAACGCATTTCAGGGCCTACAATTTTATGACGATTCCGAGCTGGCAAATTAGAAAGCATTTTTTATTGCAGTGAGTAATTACTTCGGGGAGGACCTGCCAATGCCAATAATTCTGATGTTTCCCAGATTCGAACCTCGAGCTTGACACGAAACTGGCAGACATGCATACCATACCATAACGCCACGGGAGCAACTGGAAAGTTCACACGAAATTGAAGTTGTTGTTTAAAAATGTTTTTACGAAACAAGTTCATCCCGCAATACAATTTTTAACCAAGTTTCGCAGTTTTGTTGTTTTTTGTGTATTTGCTGCACCATACCACCCAACGAATGCTCCCTCATCGGTATAAAGACTACAAAACTTAACAGGACCAAGCAATTGCAAGCAGTTTGCCGATAAAATGATAATAAAATTCAGTCCCTATTGTAAGGGTTTAGATATGAATGTGTCCTTAAAATGTACGAACAGTAATAGTAGCAAATAAAATAAAACAAGCAAAAGGACATCGACCAGCAATAGTATAAAGTTAAGAACACAGGATTATGCCCAAAATGAAAAGCCTTTCAATTCCCGCCTCGAATCAGAGGTCAACGTTATCATCACCGCTCAATGAATGTTGTTCGAGTTGCCACCCAAACAGGCATAATGTGCTCTTAAGCAAACAATCAATGCCCAGACAATGCTTACTGTAGTGAGCCTATATCCTATAGGTAGTCCTATAAGGACATAACATTTTATTGCCATTTGATACAGCGTCTGTTCAATTGTTTCAAAACAGCTCTCCAGGTTCGAGTGGTGATTAGATATGGGCAAAATAATCGCATATGGCTATGATGTCCTTTTTTGCTTTAGAATCATCTGCAATGGGAACATCTGTGTTTTATTTCTTTCGGCAAGATGGAGCAGACTAGTAATAACCACCCTCAAATAGGCTCGAAGGACCTATCCGACGACGTTGAGGTGGTTTTTTAATGGATTCGTGGTAATATCTTTGTCTGATGATTTCTGATGTATTGCGGCAATCCTGTATTTTATTGATATTTTGCCTTGAAGCAGCAAGGACATAAATCCAAGATGTGCCTAGAAATTGACTTTTAGGGGGAATCGTTCTTCTTCTTCTTTTTTTTTTTTTTTGTTCTTCTTTGACCAATTTTAGTTTTGAAAAAATCAGAGTCCTGTCCGTACAAACACAATCTGCACAGAAAAACGTTAAATTTTTATTGAAACAATAAATTCAGCAAAAAGAGAGGGGAGCGTTGTTAAACATTCAGGTGGCCAATTTCAACCCACTGACCGATCTATCTCTAAATCCTGAACATGGGCCCAGTGTTGCCGAAAGTACTCCCATAGGAGCATTGTACTACTTTCAACACCTCCGTACTCCCGTACTCCTCCTTTCACATTCGTACTCCCATTTTTTTCAAAGACCTAAAGTATCTTACACTTGCAGTAAAGTGTAATGTCAACCTTAATAAATTTAATTCACTGTGAATTTCGATCGTTTTTTTTTTTAAGAAAATCCAGATATGTTCACTTAAGGGTGTATGTGCCATTCGTTACATAGCCCAAAGAAGCAAATCGAATTTAAAGAGTTTCAAGAATACTTTAATGTTGAAAAACATAAAATTCTAAAAACTTCTTTTACTAGGTGGCTAGCTCTCAAACAGGTTGTGGCAAGAGCACTAGACTTCTTGCATTGCTACATACTTTCTACAAAACTATCTAATAAAATTTTATCAGATCGGTGTTTTTACGTGACAAGTTTCTCTGTAATCCAAATTTTTCGGAAAATTATTTAAAAATAATTGATTCTGTATACTTTGGGTTAGGTTCGGTTAGGTTAAAAATGGCTGTCAGGAATACAACTGACACACTTAGACCAATATTAGGTCCATTGTGATACCATAAAAATTGTGCGAGGGAGTACCTCACTTAACAAAACCATTTGGAGCTTTTAATAAAGCGAAGGAGATGCAGGGGATCTGTGTTCACCAGATCGCTTGGATCATCAAGAAAATATTTTCCTAGATGCCGTTTTCTTTTAAAAGAAGAATGCAGGACATGAGCAGAGGAGGTGTGGAATAGTCTCTTTCTCCTCCTCATCTAAGCAACTTCTGCAGAAGTCATTAGAGGGAACGTCGAGTCTTATGGCGTGTCTTCCTATCAGACAATGTCCGGTGATGACATTGATTACGGAGCTAACGTGTAATCTGATTGCGTTTTGGATCTAGTCCTGGCCATATACGTTTTGTTGCCACACACGTGGTGATATTGTTCCACCTATAATTTGTTCTATCCATTGCCTTTTGCCTTAGCATAAGCTTACATGTAGCGATTGGTATACCAATATTCAACCTGCTGGTTGAGATCGAAAGAACGGTTCCTTTTCTGGCGAGTTCATCGGCTTTGCAGTTACCCACGATATCTCTGTGCCCCAGCACCCAAATAAGGTGAATATTAAACTGTTCATCATCTCCCTAAGAGATAGACAACAGTTAAGGGCGTCGGGGCTAAGGCTGAACTTTTTATAAAAACAAAAAAAAATTAAAAAACTCAACTAACTTAAAGGTGTTTGCCGAGAGCATTATAAGGCCCTGTGTGTTCAAATTTCACAGCGAATCGATTTTGACGACGAAATTTTGAGATCTATACTAGGCGTTGACCCTTTAAATTTAGCAGAAAGTGCAACTTCAATAACTTCTTCTATTCCTGATTTAATTATTGAAAATGAAATTGAAAACCTTGACATGTGTGGCGAACACTTCTTAACCAAACAATGGTTTCTAATTCCTTAGAAATAGAAAAATTTAGGTCAGAAATTTTTTCCTTAAGAAATGTTCTTAATGAACCACTGTTGTTGAGTCCACACAGCAGCGCAGCGGCAGAACGAGTTTTTTCCCAACTGTTTATCATTAAAGATAGAAAACGGAACAGATTGGAACTCAATACATTAATGCAGTTATGAGCTGCAAGGGATTATTAAATGCAGTTGATTGCTGCAAATGGATTCCTTTAAAACAACTTTTGAAATCTTATAAAAAGTGTAATAATAGTTTCTTTTTGTAATTTTTGTTACACTTACACTTTTATATGAATCAAAATACCTTACTTGTGTCAAAGTCACTTGTATTTAATGTATTTTAACGTGTACAATAGTTTCCTAGTCTTGATTAAAGAAAAAAACTGTGAATTGAAAGAGATATATGTTTCACCATTTTTTATTAGAATTAATAATTTATTTATTTTTGTTGTTTTTTTTTTATTTCGCCTAATTGATTTTTTTTATTTAAATAAAGCTTAAAAAAAAAATTTATTTATGAAAATGTCTGTACTACTATTTTTTTCAAAATACTCCCCTCTTTTGGCTGCAGTACTACCTTCAAATATTTTTACCCGGCAACACTGCATGGGCCCCGTTCGTTGTAAAAAGTAAAATGTGTTGTTGTCTTTTCCTTCCCTTTTTTACTTTTTTCCAAGCAAATCGCTTTGTGTGCCAAAGCCAAAGCCAATTCACCCATTTGGCCATTTTCACTCTATGGTCACACACACGTTAACGAATGCGGACACAAAAAATTATACAAAACAAAACAAATTTTCCAATAAATTTCCCATGGACACTACATGGCGGCAGTAAAGTAACGCGTTCCGTCCGTTGGTTGTGCTGTTGTTGTGTGTGTATGTGTCACCGCACAAAGCCTCTCTCTGTTTGTGTTTTGTGCCACATTTGATGGAAATTACGACTTCGATACGACGCCGCCGACGAGAGCTCTTAATTTCTTTTAAGCCAAAGACTCAACAACAACCGTTAAGGTTTTATTTTTTGCGTATATGTGACTTGGTTTTTGTATTTGGTTCTTTTTTTTCGTTATTTTGTTGGTCGTTTCGAGTTGACTTTTGGAAAATGTTACGAGCTAAGGCCTTAAGCATAAGCAAAGCATATAGGTAGAGCAGAATCAAAGGATGTAAGAAAGTGTGTATAGGGAAACAATTTAAACTGGTTCATTGGAATAGATTGAATTTCGATATATTGGCTGTGTGGCAAATTAATAGATGGCCGCACGTTATTGCAAGGCCTTAATTTTATGGGTCCTTTTCATGGTTGAGTGGCGAGGTAATTGCTGTGTCTATGGAGATGGATTAAATAGTTTATTTGTAGTTTGTGTTTCTTAAAGATTTGAGCTTTGACTTTTTAAGGAATTTTTATAGGAAATTCGAACTTAATTAACGCTGCGGATGTGTGGAATTTCGAACAGGTTGTGGTTCATATGGAAAATGTGTAATGAAATTGTTTGGAATTGTTTTACGGAAACGATTATCGCCAGAAAAAGCAGAGAAACTGCAGTGGCCAGACTTGTTCAGGGGTTTTGAGCTTTTGACAGTTTTTTTCACGAGCTATGGCGAGATAGGGACAGTTTTACTACATTATCAAGGTGCTTGCCTGACCCTAAGAATGAACTTGATAAGTCTAGAAGAAATTTTGAGAAAACAAAAATTTGATTTTGTCATCTGCGCGAACAGATCCAATGGAAGACAGAAACCCGAAGTAAGAAAAGCTTAGGGGACGTACGTGCAGTTGTCTATTGTCTAATGAAGCTACGAGGTAATTCTCACATTTTTACTAGCAGCACGTCGATCTTGAAATCATTTGTGAAGATTCGATAGCAATCCCTTCCATATTTCGACTCACTAACAGGAGTGAGTCGCCTCGCCTCTTGAAAGGGCGTTTTTTGTGACGTGTGCTTTTCAATCCGGCAATTCATTCACTGGAGTTGGTCTTTTGGCAGTTTTTACTATGGTTTACTATTTTATAATTAAAGGACATATTCCGGAACAACGTTTGCAAATAGCGCTATTTTATTACCAAAATAATGGTTCGGTTCGCAAAACGTATTGCGTACTGCGTCCAATATTTGATCAATGTAATCGTCCAGCAAAGTCGGTAATGCGAGCAGCCATGCATCGGTTTCTCACCAGTTAGGTATCTCGCTTCGTTAGCCAGTGGCTGGTCAAAAAGATCGTGCGATTTAAAAACGCTGGACTATTTTTTTTTTGTGGCGTTGTTTGAAGTTGCTTGTTTAAGCACGAGACGATTAAAGCCTTGGAAGAGAAGTAATTGCTGATATACCTCTCCAAATGCAGCAAAAAATTTGGGCCCTTCGGCTGGAATTTATTCAAACCAGAAACAGCGGCCACTTGCCCGAAATCATTTTAAGAATTAATGATAACACCCTTATCTTGATAAAAAGGCAAAGTTCATGGAAAAAACTTGAAAAAATATCTTGTATTTTGTTTTTTTTTGCTATAAGAGGCTAATATCTCTTGCAATTTTTTTTTAATGGGGTCGATTACATCATGTGGGAGAGCACCAGTCTCAGATCTCAGAAATAAAAGAGGTATTACAGATTAAAGAAAACACTAACAGTTGAAAAGAATAATTTAGGAAAGAAATCACGTCCACGGGAGGAAGTTACTAATGAGAGTTGTTCTTGACCCTATTACGTAGTTATCACTTTACTACAGGATCAGCACCGAACTGACAGACTTAAGTTCAATTCGATTGAATATTTTGAGCAAATGATCGACACAGTGATCCAAAAGAGTCTGGTTGTGCGACTTGCGATTTGTGTAAAGATGTAAGAGTGTAAAGAAGAGGCAGCGCACAATAAATGGCTTTGATTTCTATTCACTGACTGTTTAATGTAGTTTTGAGACTCTTAACAAATTGGCAAGAGATCGGAAGTAGAAGAAGCTCTGCACCGAAAAAAAAACCTTGGTGATATCAACTAATATCCTTGGTTGATTTTGCGTCAATCAATGGGCATTGTTGTTTCAACAAAGCCTGCGTGATCACTTTATGATAAAATTATTTATCAAAAACTGATCACAAACATTGTTGATTTCATTGTTGGTCAACCAACTTACATTGTTGGCCAACCAATATTCATGGTTTGTGTACTAAATTTATTTACTATGTATTACATAAGGATTATGTTCTACGAAAATTATTAAAACTGATCACGAACGTGATCAATATGCCAAGCTTTTACAACGAAATCAACCCTGCATTTACCACGAACGTGATCAATTGACCAAGCTTTTACAACGAAACCAACCAAGCATTTACCACGAATGTGATCAATTGACCAAGCTTTTTTAACGAAACCAACCAAGCATTTACCACGAACGTGATTTATTGACCAAGTATTTACCACGAACGTGATCAATTGACCAAGCTTTTACAACGAAAGCAACCAAGCATTTACCACGAACGTGATTTTATGACCAAGCATTTACCACGAATGTGATCAATTAACCAAGCTTTTACAACGAAAGCAACCAAGCATTTACCACGAATGTGATTTATTGACCAAGCATTTACCACGAACGTGATCAATTGACCAAGCTTTTACAACGAAACCAACCAAGCACTTACCACGAACGTGATTTTATGACCAAGCATTTACCACGAATGTGATCAATTGACCAAGCTTTTACAACGAAACCAACCAAGCACTTACCACGAACGTGATTTATTGACCAAGCATTTACCACGAATGTGATCAATTGACCAAGCTTTTACAACGAAACCAACCAAGCACTTACCACGAACGTGATTTATTGACCAAGCATTTACCACGAATGTGATCAATTGACCAAGCTTTTACAACGAAACCAACCAAGCACTTACCACGAACGTGATTTATTGACCAAGCATTTACCACGAATGTGATCAATTGACCAAGCTTTTACAACGAAACCAACCAAGCACTTACCACGAACGTGATTTATTGACCAAGCATTTACCACGAATGTGATCAATTGACCAAGCTTTTACAACGAAACCAACCAAGCACTTACCACGAACGTGATTTATTGACCAAGCAATTACCACGAATGTGATCAATTGACCAAGCTTTTACAACGAAACCAACCAAGCACTTACCACGAACGTGATTTATTGACCAAGCATTTACCACGAATGTGATCAATTGACCAAGCTTTTACAACGAAACCAACCAAGCACTTACCACGAACGTGATTTATTGACCAAGCATTTACCACGAATGTGATCAATTGACCAAGCTTTTACAACGAAACCAACCAAGCACTTACCACGAACGTGATTTATTGACCAAGCATTTACCACGAATGTGATCAATTGACCAAGCTTTTACAACGAAACCAACCAAGCACTTACCACGAACGTGATTTATTGACCAAGCATTTACCACGAATGTGATCAATTGACCAAGCTTTTACAACGAAACCAACCAAGCACTTACCACGAACGTGATTTATTGACCAAGCATTTACCACGAATGTGATCAATTGACCAAGCTTTTACAACGAAACCAACCAAGCACTTACCACGAACGTGATTTATTGACCAAGCATTTACCACGAATGTGATCAATTGACCAAGCTTTTACAACGAAACCAGCCAAGCTTTTACCACGAACGTGATTTACTGAACAAGCTTTTACCACGAACGTAGTCATTTTACTACGAACGTGATAAATAGAGCGTGATCAATAAATCACGTTCGTGGAATACGCGATTTTGATCACGTTCGTAGTAAAATTACCTTCAATCCTGAAAATTCCAAAAAGATTAATAAAAAGATTATTTTATTTATTTTCAGTTTTTTATTTAAGTACCTAATTAAATATATATCAATAAATAATAAAAATTAATACTTTTTTCATAGCAACAATAATAAATTTTAAATGTACATTTTTTATGAATTTGTTATGTTACACTGTACTTTACATTACATTATTTCAATTGTTCTAATTTTATTTAATGTTAGCATCAATAATTATTTTCAACAAAAATAACATAAATATTGTTACTAGATTATTTTTAAAGACTAATCAAACTTATAATAATCAATATTTCCTTTTTTTGCAAATTAGATTATTTATTGAACATTTTCTTTCGTTATTTGACCTTAGGCTTATGGACAAAGAAAGATAGCTTCGAGTTATGCTTTTATAATAGTTCTGAATCAATCCCAAATATACCGGGGCTCAATCAAATAGAAATTTAAAAAAAAATTAAAAAAGGCGTGAGTGTAAAGTGTAATTTTTAGAGGATTTCGAAAAAAACTATTGGTTTTTGAATCGTAGACAGTGGATATACATAAGTGCAATGGAATAGAAAGAATTATTAATCACTTTTTGATATATTTAAATTATTTTAAAACTTCTTTCAAAAAAATTTTAAAAATATATAATTTTTACCATTGGGGTTTGAAAGTAAGGAAACAGGCGGACCATCAAATGTATTAATAATGTAAATAAAGTAATCATGAGTGCTTTTAAGGACTTCATAAGAATTAAAATGATCAATGTAATTGGAAACTATTATTTTCTCACAAATTACGTATGGAATAGTTTTCAACAAAACTAGACATTCAATTCTAAAAATATTTTCAGAAAAGCCAATGTAGTCATTAATCTTATAGCAAAGTTTTTGGTACGTTAGTGAATTATAACAAAGTGCGTCATCAAAATGAATTTTATAAGAAGAAATATTTCGTAGTTTAGAATAAAAAAAACTTTCTTTTATTAAAGTCCCGTCACTTTTTGAAATATTTGAAATTTCAGGAGAAATTTCTGAGATGCAAGTTATTCTTTTAGAAAACATCAATGAGCTTTTAATACCCAAGGACAATGGAAGATTTCTTCGAGAAGTTATGCTATTACAATAGTTTTTAAGCTCTTTATGTTTTGATTCAAATCTAAATGACCAAAAATGTTTAAGAGGACCGAGCATACGCATAACATAAGGATAGTGAATCATAAAATGAAATTTAGGTTTTAAATTTTCATTGAATAGTTTGATGTATGTCGAGTGATGCTTGGAAATTAAAGTTTGCAAATTATTGAGGTCAACTTCCTTAAAATCAGATTTTAAGACAATATCCAGGATTTTGTTGAGAAGAGTTAATAATTCCCAGTGATTATTTTTTTCTGGGACAAGATCACCAATAATAATTGGTAAAAATCGGGAAAACGTCCACATTTCTTTTGCTGACATGTTTAACTTTTGCCTTTGGATGTGTTCGGGTTTGATAATTGGGGCGATATTACCAATTTCTGATTTACTGTATTTGAAAAGTTGCGTTCTGTTATTCAAAACGTCTAGGGAAAAAAATTTGTCAACCAATATAAATTGATTGATAATCTTGCATAAATCGTAGTGGCACACACCCTCAAATAAATCATGCATAATATCTACTGTAACATTATGTACTACATGAAATGATGGAATATTATTGAAAACTGATTCTTCCCTGATTCCAGTATTTATCATTCTCTCAGTTGGTTTTGAAAACTTCGCTAAATCATTTTGGTATCCAATAATTGTCCTGTGATAGCTACTCTTATCGGAACAAGTTACATAGTTTTGAGTTTTTGAACAAGTGCAAATACGACAGTAATATTGTGAATTAAAGCTTTTGGAGTAACCAAGAACTGTATTTAAGCCTAGGTTATCTCCTGTTATTAATCCTAATACAAAGTAAAAATGATCTGTCTCTCCAGATTTCAATGTAATTGTAACTCCATTTTCTTCCAGAATTTTTATTTCTTCGACAAGGTGATAGAAAATCGAATTTTCCCCAAAGCACTTATATTTGGAATAAAACAACATTGCAACAAAAATGTTGTTTAATTCAGAATTAATGTGCTGCGGAAGACTTGGAAAATTATAGTATACGGCTCCAATGGAATGAGTTCCACCGTGAGAACCTAGAGGGTTATTTGATTCAAAATCATCGAAATACAAGTTAAAAGGGATTACTTTGGAACGTTTTTCTTCTGGGAATTTACCTATTCTTTCTTTCCAAATGTCAGTTGTTATCAAATGAGTAATGTTGTTAGTAGTAAGATATTTCATATTTTGTATAGTAGCCTTATAGATTTCAGGTAATTCAAAGAACTTCTTAAACTGAAATTTCAACGGTAGTATAATACCATCAGATTCAACACTATCTAAAGTAGGGGTCGTTCCACTCTTAACGCAAACTTCTTTATTTATAACATAGCTTGAAGGTTCATGATAAAAATTTTTATTTTTTGACGTTTGAATAAATTTGTAAAAAGTTTTGACTTTTTGAAAAGGGTTCTGTAGAAAAGTGAGAATCTGTTTAAATTTATCTTTCATATCAGAATTAATATGTTCAAAAAACTCTTGGTTTAATTTTTTGAATATTACTGAAAAAAATTCTTCTGTTAAATCTGCAACTATATCTTCAACAATTTTACGAGATAAATTAGAATTTCCGTACAAGTTACAAAGAAATCTTGTTGCAGAAGCTTCAATATTTTCAAAAATATTATTTTGTTCAGGTAGTGTTTTTTCATTTTCAAGGTTACTATTTTGAATATTTTCTTCAACAGAAAATATATTTTCTACAGGTGTAGAAGAAGGTGAACTGATATTTAAGCCCTTACAAGATCTTTCAAAATGTCTTTTAAAACTTTTCAAATTATAGATTTGACTACAGTTAAAGCATTGATAATCATTTGTTGCTTTAAAATAATGTTTTTGTTTATAATGGATAACAAGTGTTTTAACATCTACAAAAGATGTTAAGCATAGATGGCATTTATACATTATTGTTTTTTTAAGGATTCAATGAGAACTAGAACATCTGCTGAAGCTCTTTCAGAAGTGTCAATTTCATAAAAATATTTTTGGATGAAAATCCAAACAGGTTTACAAGGCATAGGATATTTTAAATTAAGAACAAAAAATATTTTGAAACAGCTTTCTAATGCAGCCAATATATCATTAAATTTATATTTAACTTCATTAAAATAAAATACATAGGAGTTGTCAAAATGGCAACGAATTATAAGTGGTTGCAAATTTTGACCAAGTGCTCTCACCTTCGTTGCAAATTGGTCAATCGTTGGATTGAAGTTGTTTGCATCATGTACCTCGATAATAAGGGCCTGCTGCGAATCCTTTATTGTTGGTTTTAAGAATTTTTTCTTCGCTTGTAAGGAAGTTGTTGGGTGTCGATCAATTTATTAATAACGATGATCCAATTTATTAATAACGTCAATAAAGTTTTATTGTGTTTTTAAGGATTCAATGAGAACTAGAACATCTGCTGAAGCTCTTTCAGAAGGATCAATTTCATAAAAATATTTTTGGATGAAAATCCAAACAGGTTTACAAGGCATAGGATATTTTAGATTAAGAAGGCAATATATCATTAAATTTATAATTAATTTCATTAAAGTAAATTACGAATCATCAAAATAATTGGGCTTGAAAGCAAGGAAATAGGCGGACGATCAAATTTATTGATAATGAAAATATAAAGTTTTATTGTTTTAAGGATTCAATGAGAACTAGAACATCTGCTGAAACTCTTTCAGAAGGATCAATTTCATAAAAATATTTTTGGATGAAAATCCAAACAGGTTTACAAGGCGTAGGATATTTTAGATTAAGAAGGCAATATATCATTAAATTTATAATTAATTTCATTAAAGTAAATTACGAATCATCAAAATAATTGGGCTTGAAAACAAGGAAATAGGCGGACGATCAAATTTATTGATAATGAAAATATAAAGTTTTATTGTTTTAAGGATTCAATGAGAACTAGAACATCTGCTGAAGCTCTTTCAGAAGTGTCAATTTCATAAAAATATTTTTGGATGAAAATCCAAACAGATTTACAAGGCATAGGATATTTTAAATTAAGAACAAAAAATATTTTGAAACAGCTTTCTAATGCAGGCAATATATCATTAAATTTATATTTAATTTCATTAAAATAAACTACATAGGAGTTGTCAAAATGGCAACGAATTATAAGTGGTTGCAAATTTTGACCAAGTGCTCTCACCTTCGTTGCAAATTGGTCAATCGTTGGATTGAAGTTGTTTGCATCATGTACCTCGATAATAAGGGCCTGCTGCGAATCCTTTATTGTTGGTTTTAAGAATTTTTTCTTCGCTTGTAAGGAAGTTGTTGGGTGTCGATCAATTTATTAATAACGATGATCCAATTTATTAATAACGTCAATAAAGTTTTATTGTGTTTTTAAGGATTCAATGAGAACTAGAACATCTGCTGAAGCTCTTTCAGAAGGATCAATTTCATAAAAATATTTTTGGATGAAAATCCAAACAGGTTTACAAGGCATAGGATATTTTAGATTAAGAAGGCAATATATCATTAAATTTATAATTAATTTCATTAAAGTAAATTACGAATCATCAAAATAATTGGGCTTGAAAGCAAGGAAATAGGCGGACGATCAAATTTATTGATAATGAAAATATAAAGTTTTATTGTTTTAAGGATTCAATGAGAACTAGAACATCTGCTGAAACTCTTTCAGAAGGATCAATTTCATAAAAATATTTTTGGATGAAAATCCAAACAGGTTTACAAGGCGTAGGATATTTTAGATTAAGAAGGCAATATATCATTAAATTTATAATTAATTTCATTAAAGTAAATTACGAATCATCAAAATAATTGGGCTTGAAAACAAGGAAATAGGCGGACGATCAAATTTATTGATAATGAAAATATAAAGTTTTATTGTTTTAAGGATTCAATGAGAACTAGAACATCTGCTGAAACTCTTTCAGAAGGATCAATTTCATAAAAATATTTTTGGATGAAAATCCAAACAGGTTTACAAGGCGTAGGATATTTTAGATTAAGAAGGCAATATATCATTAAATTTATAATTAATTTCATTAAAGTAAATTACGAATCATCAAAATAATTGGGCTTGAAAACAAGGAAATAGGCGGACGATCAAATTTATTGATAATGAAAATATAAAGTTTTATTGTTTTAAGGATTCAATGAGAACTAGAACATCTGCTGAAGCTCTTTCAGAAGTGTCAATTTCATAAAAATATTTTTGGATGAAAATCCAAACAGATTTACAAGGCATAGGATATTTTAAATTAAGAACAAAAAATATTTTGAAACAGCTTTCTAATGCAGGCAATATATCATTAAATTTATATTTAATTTCATTAAAATAAACTACATAGGAGTTGTCAAAATGGCAACGAATTATAAGTGGTTGCAAATTTTGACCAAGTGCTCTCACCTTCGTTGCAAATTGGTCAATCGTTGGATTGAAGTTGTTTGCATCATGTACCTCGATAATAAGGGCCTGCTGCGAATCCTTTATTGTTGGTTTTAAGAATTTTTTCTTCGCTTGTGAGGAAGTTGTTGGGTGTCGTAGTGGGAGAAGTATAGCGTGGAGCAGGGAAATGATGAGAATGTCTTCTGGATCTGAAAATAATTATTTATGTATAAAATTAAAAATTTAAATACTTTTATTTTATTTTATTAATTAAAAAATCTCTTTAAAATAATTATTAATTTAATATTTTACTTTATTTAACATATTTCATTTACAGATTACAGATATGTTTACCAACCTTTTGTAAAGTTTTTGTTATTTAGGTTGTAGAGTAGGTCTAGGCAGTTTTTATCCTTTATTTTCACATTGAAAATAGGAAGGATAGTGGTTTTGAATGTGTCCCATTTATCAATTAGGTAGTTTTCTTTTCCAGGATATATTATTTGGAAGTCAATATCGATCTTAAATTAGAAAAAAAATAGTAATAAAATATATTATTTTTCTTTTGTAAAACCAAAACAAAAAAAAACAAGAGCAACAATAAAGTGCGTTTTCATAATGTTTTGAAATACTCTCAAATTTAAAAATATAATTTTTCAATCAAGAGTGTTAAAAATTGTTATTCTTTTGATTGATTTTATTGCAATTTGATGACAACAACTATACTTTAAATAAAGTGTAGATTTGTTGGTCCAAAAAAGGATATTTTAGGTAGAGGATTCAAAAGGTTAATAAGGTTAATTCAGAAACTCATCACTGCACACATCAAACAGAATGGAGGCAAAAAAACTCTATCTGCTGCTATCAACTGCCTTGTATATCCAAACCGGAAAAAAGCAGTGATGAACTTTTATAAACCTACACGTAATTTATATAATTTACCAATGTCATTCCTGCTGAGTGCTTCAATAGAGGCCAATTTAATAAAACATCGGGGAAACTTTGTTTAGAAATATCGAGTTGTCTTGTCTTATGAGTTTTACGCCATTTAGATTTGATTTCTTCCCAAGGCTCTTTATAAATTTGAAGCCATTTCACATCCGCCAAAAAGTCATCTTTAGCAAAAAATCATAATTGAAAGAGAACTAAATTAAAATCAAACTATTGAAACTCAAACTAAAAGAAACATACTATTTAAAAACTCAATGTCTTCTTCGTCTGGAAAAGGATTTGCAAGCATTGAACCAGAAATAGATTGTGCTTCCTTTTCCTGTGTATCAAAACCAATTTTCCTATAACGACGCTTTATGTTATAGTATCGACAGTATAATCTTCCAGAAGGATTTCCTTTTGACCCGCTGTTGGGTTTTGTAAAGTATATGTTCTTTGTCCGAATTAAGGCAAAAATGTGTATGTATATGAATTTTGTTAGCGACCAAATTTTCAAACGTATATTTGTAGATTTATTTTTTAATAGCCAGGCTATTTTGGTTTTAAATTAAATGCAAATAAAAAAAATTTTGTTTCATCTGGTACTTATTCAATTGAAAATGCGTAGCCTAGTAAGCTACGTATTAACAATAAATAACTACCTGATTTCAACTACACTGTGATAATTTTTTGTTTGTCTTTTTAATCTATTAATCTCTTTTTTTAATGTTAATTTATTAAATTATGTATTTATATATATACCTACTGCTTACTGTTAATACAATTCCAAAACAAAAAATGCTATAAAATTATGTAAACTCAAACTAAAAAAAAATATCTATTAAGAAACCTCTGAAGAAGTCGCGAATAACGACGAAACGTTGGGAAAAGATGAACTAATTTTTTTTTATTTGCATTTAATTGAAAATTAACCAGAATAGCCTGCCAATGAAAACAAAAATCAACAAAAGATTCTTAAATTCACTTCATTAATATAAAGTAAATCAAAAATACATTGTTTTAGTTCTATTTATTACTATATTCCCATGTACTTCAACAATTACAGTATTTTCCACTTGATAAGGGCTACATTTGAACACAGCTTTCGTTTATATATATATATATTTTTTTTTAAGGTATATTCAGAATTATAAACTTACGGGGTCTTCGTCAAATCGATCATGTATTTGTGTGGAAATAAATTGAAAATCTCGGCGAGTTATTGATTCTTTTTTTGCTAAAAGCCAATTTGTCAAGCAATCTATTAAAATAGTTCGAGAGGAATCACCAATTTTCTTATACTTTTTGAACTCCTTGATGACGAAGTTTCCCGATGGGAACGAATTTAGTATTTTATCGATATCCTAAATGATGATTAAAAAAAAATTATTACATTATTATATTATTATTATTTATCGATATCCTAAATGAGGATTCAAAAAAAATTATTACACGTTTAAACTTAAAAGTGATCCAAGACCCAAGAGAGATGATTTCGCAAATTAGATGAGTTCTAATTTCAAATTAACTTAATTTCCTATACGATTTTACATTCGAAATGATATAATTTGCGAAATTATCTCAATTGGCTGTAGTGAAAAGAGGCTATAACTAAATTAATTTACGAAATTCCCAAAGCCAATACTGGGTGATGAAGGATTTGAAATTGAAGCAATGGATGAAGGAGCTGGTGACAATGAAATTGCTGAAGACTCGCTATGCAAATCGGAACAACTGTTTGCTGCTAGGCGTTTTCTTACTTCCTCTTCTACTAAAATCTTAATACTATTTAATATTTCTATCGATGGATCGAAATCGGTTTCAATGTTCTAAAAGAAATCAATTAAACGTCGAGTTAATTAAAGTTTCATTAAGTATATTACATTTTCTCTTCGCCACGTATGAAGTTTATGTTTAAATTCAACTCTTATTCCAAGTGATTTATCTGCAAAAACTTCTTTTAGGTCTTCATTGGATATATACTTTAAGATGTCAACGCTTAGCTTAAGATTTATAAAATGATCATATAAATCAACAAATCCCCAAGAAGAGAGCAAATTAAATAGTTCACAATCTAATATTTCTTCTACTACTTCTTTACTGGCGCCATCAATATCATTACTATCTTCATCTTCATCGAAATTAGATTTTGGGATTTCACCATTATTAAATTTATTATGAAGCGTAGTATAAGTGGGTTCAAGTTGATTTTTTTCAGTTTCATGATCTAGTTCCTCAGAGAATTCATCATCAGCAAATTGTGTAAAAATCTCCATTGCGTTTGTACCAATGCAACCAAATACACTAGAAGAGAACTTTAATATTATTTTCCGTCATGTTTTTTTATGCAAATGAAAATTTTTTGAACCTAAGACTGAATCACATTTACAGCGCTGCCACCCTACTACTATAGCAGTAGATCTACTGCGTTTTGGCCCAAACGAAAATATACTGCGCAGCAAAACCAATCTACTCCTCATTTTAGAATTTTGAAAAAAAAGTATATTTCGTCACTCAACGTGAAAACTTTGATAATTTAAATGGGTGCTGTGTTAAAGATTATGTGTTTGGCTTGTTTGGACCGGAAGTTAATCAGACGTCCTTACGGATTCCATTAAAAACTACAGTTCACCGTATGGACACTCAATTGTTGTGTGATTGGTTTCAAAAAGGATTCTTCAAAAGCATTGTTTATGTTCCAAAACTGGCTGAGAGTTTTAAGCAAGTTGTCACCAAGAACATCAATGATGTCCGATTGGCTTTCAAATCTAACCAGACACTTATGGCACTTTCCATTGGACGAAAAGAACCGTCCAGGAGCGTTCAGAAGCATTCTCAAACCGTTCCATTGGTGCAAAAAGATCGCTTCTCATGATTCTGAGGAGTGACAGCCGCTTCTCGATTTGAAATGAGAATCGACTCAAGAAGCACTAACACAACATGTTACTCAAATGTCAAAAAGAAAATTTTCTTCAAGGAATATTTTTTAAGAGCCATAGGTGTTTCACTCACACAAAGGCAATTACGTTAAACTGAACAGAAATTATTTTGGGTTTTCCATTGGTTTTTAAAATGAGTGCTTCCAAAAGTGAAACCAATGGAAAGTGCCATTAGACACCTTTTCACCAAACTAAAGATCAAAATGGACAAAGATAATCGCACTGACGTTACTTATAAAATAAACTGCAAACGTAAACCTGACGAACCATGTAACCTTTGTTACATCGGAACCACCAAACAATTCTTGCACCAAAGATTGTCCAAATCTGACATCAATATCAGTAACCCAGCTAAAACCGCATTGGCGGCCCATTCAATAGAGAAGGGTCATTCTCCGGATTTCGACTATTCGATTACTAACTCCATATTTTCGAAGCAAAAGATTATAATTCTATAGTCCTCAAATTATCAAAAATTATTAAAATGAAGGATTTAGAACTAGAACATCAGAATCACTAACTTTGTGAATCTCAGAATGCCTATATAAAAACAAGAACGACATGATCCAATGTCCATCTTTTGATGAAGATTTTTATATTTTTTGCAAAGGCATTATTTTTTGCATAGAAAATGTGATTTTTTTTTGCCAACAAATCAAAAAAATTGACATAGCGCTTGTTCTTTATTTTTAAACATACTGGTTTATTGATGGTACTTACTTGAAATATAATGCTTTCAATTTTAAAATCAAAACAATATGAATCGCAAGCAAGACACACAGAGTATATCATCTGTATACTGCTCGCTTGTTGCCTCATAAAACTTTTCTCTTTCTCTTTCTTTTAGTTACAGACTTAACTTCTTAGTTAGGAGTTGTTTTTGTAAATTTTTAAAAAATTTAATTGTTAAATTGTAAATTTTTCTTATTCTTGTTGTCCATAATATTGTACTATGTGTTTTATATTTCATGTGCAATAAAGTTCCCTTGAGGAAGGCAGCAAACCCTGCCGAAACGTCGGGAAAAGCTAATGTAACAGCCTTTTGTTCATTGCAACGATTAAAGTGACCAAAATAGCCGAAGGAAAACTTAATTCTTAGTAAATACACACGCAATTTTTTGTTGGCTTTTTGTATCTATTGGTATTGCATATTTTAAAATCTACTGCGCTTTATTTCAATCTACTGCGCTTTTTTGTCGAATATACTGCGCTAAATTGTTCGAAGGGTGGCAGGTGGCAGCACTGATCACAACTATAGACCACAATTTTTCGACGAAAACAAAAAATTATTTACTCCATATTTTCGAAGCAAAAGATTTGATATTAATAATAATATGAAGGACTTAGAACTAGAACATCTGAATGACTTACCCGCGAAATTTTTTTGTTTCTGTCCTTTACAGGTGAAAATTTATCTGCAAACAAAAAAATTGAATAGATAAGTAGATTGCAGTAATGAAAGTAACAAAGGGGCGACTTTCCTATACCGGATTCTATGTTTTTTTTTATTTTCTTTGTTTTAGCTGTTAAATAGTGAGGAAACACTACTGGGTATATATATTCAAAACTCAAAATGTCCTCAAAAAATAAAAATATTAATTTCAGACAAAAAAAAAACTGTTTATTTGTGCTTTATTAACGCGTATCTATCGATTGAGACCATTTTCATCTTCAAATTCAGAATTCGGTATGGGAAAGTCTCCATCTTTTGATGATGAATTTATATTTTTTGCAGAGGCATCACTTTTTGCATAGAAAATATAATTTTTCTTTTGCCAAGAAATCAAAAAAAGTTCATAAACTGAATCTCAGAATTCCTATATAATAACAAGAACGACATAATGCAATGTCCATCTTTTGATGAAAAATTTTATATTGTTTGCAAAAGCATCATTTTTTGCGAACAAAAATGTGATTTTTTTTTTGCCAAGAAATCAAAAAGATTGACATAGCACTTGTTCTTTTTTCTTAAACATACTAGTTAATTGATGGTACTTACTTGAAATATAATGTTATTAATTATTTAATGCAATTAAATTGCCTTTTTAAGGCCACAATTAAAAACTTTTTCTTGACACTGCACTGCACGGCACGAAACGAAGACGAACTATACTAAAGACTAATCTAACATGAAATGAAATCGCATACATTTACATGTTTGATTTGGCGCGTCGCGTCGGTTTCAACAACGAACGTGGGTTGGCCAACCAAGAAAAAACCACGTTCGTGATCACTGAATGCATTGACTGAGTTTAAGGCCGCGTTTAAACTTCATTAAATCAAAAATTTATTCTTTTTCGAAGAATAGGAAAAAAAAGGATATGATAAATATTATTTTGGATTTATAAATGTGTCGTTCATAATGATAGTATTGTAACTAAATTTAACTACATACACACATTATTATTGAAGTACAATATTTGATATTGTTTTGTACCTTTCTACTGGCAAAACGCGATAAGTTTCAATTACACAGCCACACAAAAAAAAAGTGTGACCTGGTGGTGCGACTAAGTTATAATATGTTTTTCGGATCGCTGAAACCGAATCCGAAGTCCATTTTGCCCAATCACGTCAGGTTTTCAGGATAACCCCAAAAAATGTCACAGCTACACAAAAAAAAGTTGTTTGTTCTGGGGATGCAACTATGTTAATAATATGTTTTTTCGGTCACTGAAAACGATTCCGAAGTCCGTTTCACTCGATCACGTCAGGTTTTCAAGATAACCTCAGAAAGTGTTCACAGTTACCTCGAAACGAGGAATTTTGACTTTTTTCTACGAAACTATGTAAAATTTAGCTAAGCTAATTTAAAAAATAAATCATATAAACATGTTTTTCCACATAACGTGGGAAAAGAATTAGTATAAGTTTTCTTCAGCACAAGAAATCTGTGAAATCTATTTATGGACAAGTTGTTACGGGGCCTTAAATTTTCTTGTTGCCGGCAAAAAATATGGCGAGGATGAGCTAATTTTCCATTGTATGTGTATGTGTATTTCATTTTCACATTGCAAACATTTCGTGTAGGTATACCGCGTTATAATTTAAATATGGCGTGTCGCGTCGGTTTCAACAACGAACGTGGGTTGGCCAACCAAGAAAAAACCACGTTCGTGATCACTGAATGCATTGACTGAGTTTAAGGCCGCGTTTAAACTTCATTAAATCAAAAATTTATTCTTTTTCGAAGAATAGGAAAAAAAAGGATATGATAAATATTATTTTGGATTTATAAATGTGTCGTTCATAATGATAGTATTGTAACTAAATTTAACTACATACACACATTATTATTGAAGTACAATATTTGATATTGTTTTGTACCTTTCTACTGGCAAAACGCGATAAGTTTCAATTACACAGCCACACAAAAAAAAAGTGTGACCTGGTGGTGCGACTAAGTTATAATATGTTTTTCGGATCGCTGAAACCGAATCCGAAGTCCATTTTGCCCAATCACGTCAGGTTTTCAGGATAACCCCAAAAAATGTCACAGCTACACAAAAAAAAGTTGTTTGTTCTGGGGATGCAACTATGTTAATAATATGTTTTTTCGGTCACTGAAAACGATTCCGAAGTCCGTTTCACTCGATCACGTCAGGTTTTCAAGATAACCTCAGAAAGTGTTCACAGTTACCTCGAAACGAGGAATTTTGACTTTTTTCTACGAAACTATGTAAAATTTAGCTAAGCTAATTTAAAAAATAAATCATATAAACATGTTTTTCCACATAACGTGGGAAAAGAATTAGTATAAGTTTTCTTCAGCACAAGAAATCTGTGAAATCTATTTATGGACAAGTTGTTACGGGGCCTTAAATTTTCTTGTTGCCGGCAAAAAATATGGCGAGGATGAGCTAATTTTCCATTGTATGTGTATGTGTATTTCATTTTCACATTGCAAACATTTCGTGTAGGTATACCGCGTTATAATTTAAATATGGCGTGTCGCGTCGGTTTCAACAACGAACGTGGGTTGGCCAACCAAGAAAAAACCACGTTCGTGATCACTGAATGCATTGACTGAGTTTAAGGCCGCGTTTAAACTTCATTAAATCAAAAATTTATTCTTTTTCGAAGAATAGGAAAAAAAAGGATATGATAAATATTATTTTGGATTTATAAATGTGTCGTTCATAATGATAGTATTGTAACTAAATTTAACTACATACACACATTATTATTGAAGTACAATATTTGATATTGTTTTGTACCTTTCTACTGGCAAAACGCGATAAGTTTCAATTACACAGCCACACAAAAAAAAAGTGTGACCTGGTGGTGCGACTAAGTTATAATATGTTTTTCGGATCGCTGAAACCGAATCCGAAGTCCATTTTGCCCAATCACGTCAGGTTTTCAGGATAACCCCAAAAAATGTCACAGCTACACAAAAAAAAGTTGTTTGTTCTGGGGATGCAACTATGTTAATAATATGTTTTTTCGGTCACTGAAAACGATTCCGAAGTCCGTTTCACTCGATCACGTCAGGTTTTCAAGATAACCTCAGAAAGTGTTCACAGTTACCTCGAAACGAGGAATTTTGACTTTTTTCTACGAAACTATGTAAAATTTAGCTAAGCTAATTTAAAAAATAAATCATATAAACATGTTTTTCCACATAACGTGGGAAAAGAATTAGTATAAGTTTTCTTCAGCACAAGAAATCTGTGAAATCTATTTATGGACAAGTTGTTACGGGGCCTTAAATTTTCTTGTTGCCGGCAAAAAATATGGCGAGGATGAGCTAATTTTCCATTGTATGTGTATGTGTATTTCATTTTCACATTGCAAACATTTCGTGTAGGTATACCGCGTTATAATTTAAATATGGCGTGTCGCGTCGGTTTCAACAACGAACGTGGGTTGGCCAACCAAGAAAAAACCACGTTCGTGATCACTGAATGCGTTGACTGAGTTTAAGGCCGCGTTTAAACTTCATTAAATCAAAAATTTATTCTTTTTCGAAGAATAGGAAAAAAAAGGATATGATAAATATTATTTTGGATTTATAAATGTGTCGTTCATAATGATAGTATTGTAACTAAATTTAACTACATACACACATTATTATTGAAGTACAATATTTGATATTGTTTTGTACCTTTCTACTGGCAAAACGCGATAAGTTTCAATTACACAGCCACACAAAAAAAAAGTGTGACCTGGTGGTGCGACTAAGTTATAATATGTTTTTCGGATCGCTGAAACCGAATCCGAAGTCCATTTTGCCCAATCACGTCAGGTTTTCAGGATAACCCCAAAAAATGTCACAGCTACACAAAAAAAAGTTGTTTGTTCTGGGGATGCATAACATAGCTTTTACAACGTTTATTGGTTGATTTCACCGTGAAAACTTGGTTGGTTGATCACGAACGTGATCAGTTTTTTTTTTTTTTTTATCTATTTAATATTTGTTTTGTGCTTAAGATGAACCATTCGTTTATAACAAAGCTTTTACAACGTTTATTGGTTGATTTCACCATGAAAACTTGGTTGGTTGATCACGAACGTGATCAGTTTTATTTTTTTTTTTATCTATTTAATATTTGTTTTGTGCTTAAGATGAACCATTCGTTTATAACATAGCTTTTACAACGTTTATTGGTTGATTTCACCGTGAAAACTTGGTTGGTTGATCACGAACGTGATCAGTTTTATTTTTTTTATCTATTTAATATTTGTTTTGTGCTTAAGATGAACCATTCGTTTATAACATAGCTTTTACAACGTTTATTGGTTGATTTCACCATGAAAACTTGGTTGGTTGATCACGAACGTGATCAGTTTTATTTTTTTTTTATCTATTTAATATTTGTTTTGTGCTTAAGATGAACCATTCGTTTATTACATAGCTTTTACAACGTTTATTGGTTGATTTCACCATGAAAACTTGGTTGGTTGATCACGAACGTGATCAGTTTTATTTTTTTTTTATCTATTTAATATTTGTTTTGTGCTTAAGATGAACCATTCGTTTATTACATAGCTTTTACAACGTTTATTGGTTGATTTCACCATGAAAACTTGGTTGGTTGATCACGAACGTGATCAGTTTTATTTTTTTTATCTATTTAATATTTGTTTTGTGCTTAAGATGAACCATTCGTTTATAACAAAGCTTTTACAACGTTTATTGGTTGATTTCACCATGAAAACTTGGTTGGTTGATCACGAACGTGATCAGTTTTATTTTTTTTTATCTAATTAATATTTGTTTTGTGCTTAAGATGAACCATTCGTTTATAACATAGCTTTTACAACGTTTATTGGTTGATTTCACCATGAAAACTTGGTTGGTTGATCACGAACGTGATCAGTTTTTTTTTTTTTTTTATCTATTTAATATTTGTTTTGTGCTTAAGATGAACCATTCGTTTATAACATAGCTTTTACAACGTTTATTGGTTGATTTCACCATGAAAACTTGGTTGGTTGATCACGAACGTGATCAGTTTTATTTTTTTTATCTATTTAATATTTGTTTTGTGCTTAAGATGAACCATTCGTTTATAACATAGCTTTTACAACGTTTATTGGTTGATTTCACCATGAAAACTTGGTTGGTTGATCACGAACGTGATCAGTTTTTTTTTTTTTTTTATCTATTTAATATTTGTTTTGTGCTTAAGATGAACCATTCGTTTATAACAAAGCTTTTACAACGTTTATTGGTTGATTTCACCATGAAAACTTGGTTGGTTGATCACGAACGTGATCAGTTTTATTTTTTTTTTTATCTATTTAATATTTGTTTTGTGCTTAAGATGAACCATTCGTTTATAACATAGCTTTTACAACGTTTATTGGTTGATTTCACCATGAAAACTTGGTTGGTTGATCACGAACGTGATCAGTTTTTTTATTTTTTTTTATCTATTTAATATTTGTTTTGTGCTTAAGATGAACCATTCGTTTATAACATAGCTTTTACAACGTTTATTGGTTGATTTCACCATGAAAACTTGGTTGGTTGATCACGAACGTGATCAGTTTTAATTTTTTTTTATCTTATTATATATTTGTTATGTACTTTAGATGAACCATTCGTATACAACAAAGCTTTTACAACGTTTATTAGTTGATTTCACCAAGAAACCTTGATTGTTGGATCACGAACGTGATCATTTTTTATTGATCACGTTTTACCACGTTTGTGATTGATCAACAATGCAATCAACAAAGCACCTTGGTGAAATCAACAAACGTTCGTGATCAGTTTTTTCAAGTTTTGGGTATTTTTTGCCAACAATCCTCCATTCGTTGAATCAACAATGACGCCTTTGTTGATATCACCACAAAGCTTGGTTGATATCACTATTTTTTGGGATTCGTTGGCCAACAATGAAAGATTGTTGATTCAACCAACGTTTTTTTTTTCGGTGTGGTAGAGTATTAATTCAATTACAGGTAGTATATTCGTAGTACTAGAGTCTGATATTGACTTTGGATGTAAGCGTATAGAAGTGGGATGACTGGTCATACCGCGGTGAGTTTGCTGGTAGTCTGTCGGGCTATGCCTTTTTCGATTTGGCACAGTAGCTTTCAACTAGATACCGAAGCTCCCAGAGTTGCATAAGCTCAGCCCATCAAAAGAAATCTAAAAAAAGCCTTTTCCGATTGCTTACTGTATCACTTCAAGTGTATGTTCGCTGGTGACTTAATTTTTGAGTAAAATTTTTCTTCTTCTTAGGCTAAAGGAATTAGCGGGGATCTAAGATTCAGCATTCCGTTGGACGACCAATTGCTAGTGATGAACCCAAAGATGAAAGTATCGAAACATGACCAGCGCACTCAAGCATCGAACTAAATGGCACCCCAACAAAACTATTTCTCCGGGTAAAGAACGTCGGAGCTGGGTTGAAACAAAATATAACCGCTGTATCCCAAAACCTGGTTAGGTTTCAAGATATTTTTTGTGCACACAAAGATAATTTGCAGCACAACAAAAAAAATCGTTCAGGGCAGGGCCAATACATATACATAAAAAAACTAGCAAAATAAAAGCTCTTACGAAACGCCAACTTAAAAAAATCACTTTTTTCGAAAATACTTGTGATTGCCAAACATCCAAGGCATTCTAAAGATTTATATGTATTCGGCAGTGCTCATTAAATATTCTGCATTTGTGCAAAATTTTTTGAAACTTCTTAAATATTTTTTCACGTTAAAAACTTCAAAAACAAACTCAATACAAACGGCAAACTATACATATATGCATAAATCAGATCAAATGTGAATTTTAACGTCGGAACACACCGTCTTTCGTAAGACTTCGATAGACACTCGATAGAAGCACTTTTACAATAGCGCAGCACCATCAAGATGGACACGATTTTCATCTTGACATCACACACATAACACAGATAGAAAAAGGCTAACGTCGAGAAAGTGACACTGTTTACTAACAACTATTCCGACAAGTTTAATTTAACCTGTTCAGCCAAGACAAACTGTGTTAACCTGTTTAACCAAGACAAACTGTGGAAAGATTTTAGTTTGACATTTCTACAACCTCTGTTGTCTCCTTTTTGAGAAAAATCACGTTTGTTATTATTTGTTTTAAGGAAAGAATTCGTCACAACAGCTATGACAAAATGAACTGAAATCAATTAGAATATCCAAAATGAATGTTATGAAAAAAAAAACCGCTCTCCTCTTAGTTTATTATTAATGATTTTGTTTATTTGCACGGAAAGTTGTTAGCGACAACTCGTGTTTTTTATCAAGTTGATAACTATTCGCGAAATTGAAAGATCAAAGTGTGTGAGAATCGATATTGATTGTTAACCATCAAAGAAAATTAAAAGCTGTTTGAATTTTTTTAGTCAAAATTTTTAAAATGGGTTAGGTGTGACACATAAATTTTTTTTTGTAACCACATTTACAATTATGTAGTTGGACAGACTTTGGCTTGAACGACCAATGTTGGATAATGTGAACCCTCAAACGACCGCTTGGCCAACTTGTTATATGGTTTTCAAATATTTTTGAAAATTTTGAAGATGGACGAAGCGGAGGAATATATGACATGAAGTTGGACGCCAAATTTGATAAGTCTGAACGCCAGACCTCAGGGTGGAACTGTCCTAATCAGAAGGAACCCCACTCTCACCTATCAAGACCTATGTAATACTTTGGAGTTTCTTATGAAACTAAATGAAATCTTAAAATACTAAATTTTATTTGCGTTTCTACTTAGCAGCAAAAAATTATGTTGGTAAATTTTGGTTTTATTTATAATGGGATTTTAGTTTTTATTATACGAAAACGAAAAACATTTTTTTTTTTAGAAAATAGGGAATATCGTTCCAAAAACTCTCTTCAAAGGTGGAAGTTCAAACACTTAAAAGAAGATGGCTTCAATATTCACTCAGTTTAAATCTTTGATCTTTCATTAATCAGAAGGTGTATAACCAGAGTCCTTCAATTAAAACTACTCATTGTGTTTAATCTAAATTTGCCAAACGATCACCATGACCTGTTTGTAGATCTTGAGGTACTTATCTGCACCTAAACATGCAGGTCTAACTAAGATTGATTTTATCAACTAGCACCAGCTCTAATCCAAAATGCCAAACAAACAAGTCTCGATTATGTAATTTGCATAGGTACTCTCTCACAGCCTTGAAGTGTCGTCACTTAGTCGGATTCGCTTTTTTTTCGTATACTCAGCGTTGCACGCCACAAGCTTCGCAAAGCTGACAAATATAAATCGCAATTGCACAACACTAATCCACTCCAGAAAGCCACTTCCACAAACAACTTCATGATCAATGGAAATCGAACCAAAAGATCTCTATACTTGATCTTTAGAGATAGAAACACTTAGCGGCAGTAAATTGAAACGCGATCGCGCATTTATGTCCAGTTGAAGCAATGCTAAGCGTGCGCGCAGCGCGGCGGTGCACATTCGTGACCGATAAATTTGCAAGTCTAAAAAGTGTGCGTTTTTTTATTTTCTTTATTATCTTCCACTGCGCAGGTATCAAACAAAACACACACCAGTTTTTACTCTCAAAAGATACGAGCTCAATGTTTTTCGTCTACTTCATAGATATGCCATCGTGTGTCACCCGCTAGCCGCAATCAATTGTAACATTTATCAGAAGGCATGTTGCAAGCAATTTATGAAAATGTTAAAATTTGTACATAATACTGAAAAATTCTTTCCTGGATTCTAGCTCTGAAAAGCTGGAGCACCCTCACAGCCACCTAGTAAACTAAGATTGGTCTGAGACATTCGGGATAACAGGGCCGGAACCAAATAACTCCACAAAATTAGTTAAGGATGGGCCTTTTCTAAAAAAATGCAAAGCTTCATTGAAATAAAATCGGTAAAGTTCGGACAATTCTGCGGCCTGTGAAGATTTGTTATCGAACTTTGAATAAAGATTCTGTGAGAGTCTGTCCACTCATAACGAATACCCATTTGAAGAAAACGTTTATCCAACTAACAATTCCTCTTGTTGATTGGGCCCCATATCTCAAGTCTCTGCAAAATCAAACACCCGCTCAGGCCGGACCTGTAAGAGTTGTAGCTTTTTCCAGACAACAGTAATAAAAGGTTTGACTGGCATATCACGAAACTGCCGCAGCCAAGCGCACATGAATTATTGCTGTGCTTAAACAATGTCTAAGCTGTATAGCAACGTTGCAACATTAGACATAAAACCTTACCAATGTCTCTCTCTCCCTAGATGACTTAAGTCATTTTGAAGGTTACTAAGCACATAATGTGCAGTTTTTGTATATTGCAAAGGAAAAACAACCGTACAGCCACTTAGGAGCAAGGCTTAGTAGATAAAGATTGAGTGGAGTGGGTGAACAGTTCGACGAGAAGAAAAACTGACAAACATATAAATTCGATTGGTAAAAGGGGGAAATGTTAATTTCCTTGCATCCAACGACTTGCTCATGCTCAGGACAATGTCTTGTTGTTTTCTCACTTCTTGCTTTGGCTACACAGACTCGGGTCTTTTACCTAGGTCCGGCTAATTCTAGCGGCAATTTACGACATGTTTGCCTTGAAATGAGGTGATTTTTCCGCCTTATAGCGCAAAGACTTCATTCTATTAATTCAGATTCAGTGGTTTTGTATCTTTCACGCGCATTTGGTTCGCTGTGAAGCTTGCCCAAGTGACCAAGCGCGTCTGTGGGAGGTTTCAATTAGCAAAAAACGGAGACGTAGGAAAGAGTATTTTGCGCGAGACTGTCTTATCGAAATTAAATGCAATGAGCTTGCTTTTGTTTGTTTTTGTTTTTTCGTTCTGAAAACTCATTTTCACAAGCTGAAATAAAATGTTACAGGGTTTAATGCTGCTCATGCATGCGACACGCCTTTAAAAAAAATGGACTGTACGGTGCACATGGGACTGTGCAACATGGGCACATGGTGTCGGAATGCATGTCGAATGCAATTAAATTGTACGATATTAGGAGTGTCTATGCTTTGCAGGGAACCAACGCTGGTAAGGTAATAAATAGTAAAAAATATTAAACAAAACTGATAAGAAAAACGCGGCTTGCGCATGCGGTGTTCGAAGTGAATGTTTATTAATGTGTTGGACAAAACGGTTTGGCAACTGCATTTTGATCGTTTTATCGCAATTCATAGTGACAAGAACTGGACATTTGAATCAGGGTTCTGTTGTAAAAGAAGTTTATTTTTGGTGTCAATTCAACTGAGACAAATAAATATTCGGACAAAAAGGAATGAAATATTCTATGTTCAAAACGCAACAAAATCAATTTTGTATAAATATTTGCAGAGAAGGGCGTTCTTCCAACGTATTCCGTCTGAGACTGCGCACTATGTTATACTTTGCCTTATTTTTTAAGGAAATAGCTAGGTTTAGGTTAATCGTCTTTTTCTAAGTTAGAAAATGAGCTCTCTGTTAATTTTTTTTTATAAAAGAGTAGTTTATCTTACTTTTATAGAAAAATTAAATCGGTTTTTGAATAAGCGTGGCATCTCTCACGCAATTACCTTAAAATAATAAAAAAAAACTGTTTGAACATTTAGGAAAACAGAAGAGAATGCCTCTTCTGATAAGAGACACCGATGAACTCCGCTTTTGAATCGTAATCGTAATGTAGTCAGGTACAGTATTTCAAATATAGTGTGACTGAAACGCGATTCTCTAAACTTGACTGTAAGTCCGAAATTAAGATCAAAGTAGAACTGATGAGCATTCACAGAAAGCCGGGAGTTGAAGCTAAACTGTTTTTTTTTTTGGGGGAATAATGCAACTGGCAATTTCACTAGAGCACTGTTAGTAAAAAGAAGCGATAAATGAGAGTAAGGAAACCATTGTTTCGACGACGTACAGGAGAATCAATTGATTCTACGATTAAAGATTTAACTATTTTAAAACTCTGTTTTACAAATTTTCAAGCAGGCGCAAAGATGTTGGAAAGCACCTGATCGGATATGAGAATTATACTCTAACTTTAAGGGAATGTAAGCTTTATATCGGGTTCTTCAATAAAAGAGCGCTACAAAAGCTTTTTTAAATAAAAAAAAAACGGTTTTCAGTATTCAGTATTCAGTATTCAGTATTTTATTTTGAATGGTGTACAAGTAAGACTTAGTCTTTTATAGTACCTAACATGATCCATTTATATATTAAATAATAAATTCAATAGTATGAGCTAAGTTATAGCTAGATAAAGAATATAATGGAAATATAAATTTTAAAATAAAAAGATTAAACAGAAAAGTAAGCCTGTGTTATCCTATATAATATTACAAATATTATTATTCCTTTTTTTATTCTATTAATTCTTCTCTCGAAGTACCATTATTTTCCTTCTCCTTTCCCCTCCTTTTCTAGTTAAAAGAGAGTGAAGGCAATTTGATTAAATATTATCTTTCAATTACTATTATTAAGCACTAGCTAAAGTGTTGTTTTACAGCCTTCTCAAAATTTGAACTTACATTAATTTTTTTAATTGTAGCTGGTAAGGAATTCCAAAGTTTTGTTGCATATACAAAAAAGAGGCGTGATGAATTCAAGTAGTTGAACGCGGGTATTATAAGATTATGAGTTCTCAAAGATTGTGCAAATTGAAGCTTTTCATAAATGTATATTGGTTTTCTCAGTTGAATGATTTTGTGCATAAACAAACATACAACATCTTGCATCCAGGAATTGTTGGAAAGAACATCCAAGTACAATTTTATGGTAGTGTGAAATGTGCTCATGTCTTCGAAGTCCATAAATATATCTTCATTGAAAGCTACAAGAAGCTTGTGATGGGAATGTGAGTCAAGTTTACAATAAACAACATTTGCAAAGTCTATTAAAGGAACTAAAAGAATCTTAACTAGTCTCAACTTGGTGTTAGTAGGAGTTATATCGGAATACAACCGAAGCTTATGCAAGCCACCATAAATTCTTCCAATGGTATAGTTCACCTGGTTTTCAGCTGAAAGAGAAGTAATAATATAAAAATACCAAGACTGGTAACACAGTTCACAAACTTGACATCTGAAAGGTAAACCTGTGGTAAAAGCAAGGTATTTGTGTGCTTTTTAGATATCGCAATTAGTTGAGATTTAGCAGGGTTGAGGGTTATGTGATTGGAAAGGGACCATTTCAAAATTGCTTGTAGATTTTCATTTATTCTGTGAATAAGGTCCTCTTGCAATCCAATTGGACGTGACAAATAAATTTGGACATCATCAGCATAAAGATGAATTGAAACATTCGAGCAAACTGTTGGCAAATCATTAATGAATAGGCAGAAGAGGATTGGTCCTAATATTGAGCCTTGTGGAACCCCCATTTTCACATTCATAGGATCTGAGATCATTTCATCAACCTTGACCCTCTGGCTTCGATCAGACAGATAGTCTCTTATGAGACTTACTGCTCTATCATGAAAACCGAAGTACAGTTTCAGTTTTGAAAAAAGTATTTGATGGTTGACCTTATCAAACTTCTTTGAAAAATCCAATAAACAAAGAACAGTCACATTGCCCAGGTCATATTCGTTTCGAACATCATCCAGAACTTTTATCATCGCAGTTTGACAACTGTGATGAGCACGAAACCCAGACTGAAATTTGGATAATAAGTTGAACCTCTCAAGGTGACTAGTTATCTGCGTAGCAAGAATCTTCTCAAAAACCTTACAAGGTAAGATACTGATGGGACGGAAATCAGAGCAAGAACTAGGATTCGCTTTCTTCGCAACAGGGATTACTTTAGCGGACTTCCAGCAATCAGGAAAGGACGAAGAAGTTATACAAAAGTTTAAAATATGAGTCAGTGCAGGTAATAAATGATTCAAAATCATTTTGATAAAAGAAATAGGCACCCCATCCTCTCCAGCTGAATCAGACTTAATCAGACGAATACTTTCGAACACCTCATACTCGGAAACCACTCCAAATACGAGTTAAGTTGCATAATGGTAAAAAGCATCGTTGCATGGTATAAACTCTTGTTGGGTTCTATCAGTTACTGCAGATGATAAGAAGGCCTTATTTAAGTCATTTGGATTAGGCAAACTATGGACAACCTGCTTTTTTCCTATTCCAATACTGCGAATGTTGTTCCAGAGCTTTCGAGATGATTGGTTCGTATCCAGCTTAGAAAAAAAGTACCTTTTTTTGGCTCTACGAGTAACAAATGTAGCTACATTCCGAGCACGACAAAAATTTTCCCTATTCGTATTGCAAGCATTACTTTTCCATTTTGCATACAATTTTCTTCGGTCTCTAATTGCCATATGTACTTCATGAGTAAACCAGGGACAGTTTTTACTACGCACCACAACAGATTTAATAGGAACATTTTTATCATATAGTTTTGGATATCAATAAAATTCTTTATTCTTGTGAAAGTAGGTACGTTTGATGCGTATGAAACTCAAATTCTTGCTTGCAGAAGTCCAGACGCTGAACCCAACTTTCGACGGTTTTCAAGCATAAATCGGCCAATACTGCTGCAATTTCACGTTCCATATTCGTACGAAGTTCATCAATCGTCCCTGGCTTGTTGGCATAGACCAAAGACTTGACGTAGCCCCACAGGAAATAATCTAACGGCGTCAAATCGCATGACCAAGGCGGCCAAGCGTTCACACGTTCTCCAAACTGTGGCTTGTGGCACCGCGCCGTCCTGTTGGAACCACATGTCCTCCTAGTCGATATCATCCAATTGGGGCCAAAAATATTTGGTTATCATTGAACCGTAGCGATCTCCATTCACAGTAACGTGCCGGTCTTGATCATCACGAAAGAAGTAGGGCCCAATGACTCCGCCGGCCCATTAACCACACCAAACCGTAATTTTTCGGGATGCAATGATGACTCATGGTATGGAGTATGTGTGGATTGCTCCCTGACCAACACCGCATATTTTGCTTATTGACGAAGCCATTCAGCCAGAAATGAGCCTCATCGCTGAAGATGATTTTCGATGAAAATCCGAATCATTTGCAAGCTGTTGCTCAGCCGAATTCAACATACGACGCTTCTGGTGGCTTCAGTTCTTGCATCAATTTAATCATGTAAACATGTAGGCCAAGATCTTTTCGCAAAATTCGGCACAACGACGTCACAGAGACGCCTAACGCTTGAGAACGACGTGTGAGAAACATATTTGGGCTTTCTGCAACTGAAGCCTCAGCGGCAGCAATATTCTCCACACTACGGGCACTTCTCTGTCTCACTGGCACGGGAACATTTTGTACAGTGCCTGTGGATTCATATTTTTCGACTAGACGCTCAGGACTCAGTTGTTGATCTGCTGGAAAATATGTGAGCTTGCACGCTCTCAACCCTTCGCAGCAACACACCAGCAAAGTAGCTGGTTTTCCTTATGCAATGCACACGAAAAAAATAATTCGCAGTGAGTCTGCCAGTGAAATACGTGGAAAACGGAACCCAAATAATTGGAACGATTTGTTCCATTTTGGCTGAAATTTCAATCAGCTGACACGAAAAATGAAATTGTAACAGGAAAATAGAAAAAAAAATTCTAACAGAAAATAGTACATATTATGTAGTTCAATTGAACATTTCTTTGAGAAAAAAAAAAAATTGTGGCTTGTTTGCCATCGATTGGAATAACATAACATTCGTTAATCAATTCTAACGAAAACATGGTCAATATTCCATTTAAAAATTTTTCTTGATTAATTTTTCTGATAGGGCCGTTCACACTAAACAATTAGTGTTGGACCGACTTTGGCTTGAACGACCAATGTTTGATAATGTGAACCCACAGACGACCGCTTGACCAGCTTGCTGGATAGCTTTCAAATATTTTTGAAAATTTTGAGGTTGGACGGAGCGGAGGAAAAATGACATAATGTTGGACGACAAATCTGATAGTCTGAACGCAAACTACATTCGACCATCCAACATCCATCAAACGAAGTCTGTCCAACTAATTGTATAGTCTGAACGGCCCTAATCGCTATAACTGACCCCAAACACAAGTTTTTAGCAGAATACAAGGTACTGAAAGCTTTTCGGTTTCTTGAATGCAGGTATTAGTATATTATTAATTGATAATGGCAATGGGGGAATTACTACCTCATGTAACAATGCTGTCAAGGTCAGAATTCCATGAGCTAATCATACGCGGCCGATCCACTTCCACATCTGAAGAGCCGGGATGTGAATTTGGAAGCGAATATGAGAAGCTGAGGGTTGAGCGGATTAGAAGTTTCAGACGAGACGTCGTTTTTGAAAATAAGAAAGAAGGTTGGAGACAAAACGAAGCCCACACCAGCATTTATAAGGTGAGTATATCAGACTTAAAACCATTTAATGCAACTTGTATTGAACGGTCTGAAAGGTTTGTACTCCAACGAACAAAGGACTCATCGATACCAATTTTTTTTCGATAAAAGAGCCCGATGCCAAATTCTATCAGAAGCTCTAGAAATATCAAGGGCAATAATTTCACTTTCTCCAAAAGAGTGTAAAGATTGGCTCCACTTTTCGGTGAGAAATGCCATCAAACCAACAATGGAACTTTAACTACGGAAGCCGTACTGTTGGTCACTAAGAAATCTTTTGTTTTTCAAGGTATTTCAATTTCATGAGTTGACGGTTTCCATGACCCTGAAAAGAAGGGCCGTTATTGCAATTGGACTGCAATTGAAAGTTGGGGATGATTCGCCTCTTTTAGGGACGGGCTGAACAAATATTAATTTAAATCTGCTCAGGAAAAGCAGATTTTTCTAAATGGTGTTACCATTGTAGAAAAACTCCTCTCCAAAATTACGTGATGAAGCTACACAAAGACGTCACCGCAGCAGGGTCATCGTCGCTTACTTTTTGGATGTCGAAAAACCATTCGACAGCGTATGGATTGATGCTCTCATCCATAAACTGCACCTACTAAATTTTTCAGCTCCGCTAATAAAAATAATTTTTTCTTTTCTCTCCCGCAGGAACTTTTCGTTCAAGTCGGAAGCTCAAAATCAGCCACCAAAAGCATTACAGCAGGAATTACTCAAGGATCGAAGCTAGGGCCATTCCTCTTCAACATAATGACGTCGGACCTACCTACCCCGAGGGACTGCGAAAACTTGCTTTTTGATGATGAAACATACTGCACATCTTTGTCGCCATCCATAGCTGCCCGGAGAGGGGAAACTCACATCCACAGACTATATGCCTATTATAGTAAGTGGGGTATATGGGTCAACTCAACCAAATCTGAACTCGTCTGCTTCAGAAGGCCTGGAGTTTATAGAGGCTGCCGTACTGCTGGAACATGCAGAGCAACATCACTATTGCTACCCGATGGAACCAGACTTACTGCCCAACTGAACGCGAAGTATTTAGGTATCAACTTTAACGAGGTGCTTAGATTCAACCCGCACTCACGCGCTGTTTTGATGAAGGCCAGCTTCATTTCCCAAGGACTATACCCTTTGATGAGAAAAAAAACAGGACTAAGTCAGTCAACCCGTGGCGTAATGGTTAGCATGTCCACCTGCTAACCAAGACCAGCAGAGGCAAAAATGTTTTTTCACGGGTATCGCCTTTCGCGAGGAATTGGCAAGTCCTCCGTTAGTAAATTCATTACCATGAAAAGCGCTTTCTCAATTAGCCGTTCGGAACCGGCAGAAAATTGTAGGTCCCCTCCATTCTCTTACAACAGGCACGCTCTGTTACGCCACCCTATTTATTTTTATTTTATTTAAGTCAGTCAACGAAACTTCTGATGCACAAGCAACTGCTGAGACCCGTCATCAACTGCGGCACCCCGGTCTGGTTTACCACCTCCAAGACAGGGATGAAGGACCTCCTACTTTTCGAAAGGAAAATTCTGAGACTCTGCACCAGCCTTACTTTCGACCACCACCGCCAAAGACACTACAGCAACCAGCTTGTGTACAAGAAAGCCAAAGTGATGCTCTTGGATCAATACGTGTTATTGACAGTAAGGAAAAGCTGCCAGCGATTTGGCTTTGTCGATATTGCTGACATACGAAGAGTCATTGGACCGATGATATGGTCAAGTACTTAATGTTCTCAAAAAAAAAAAGACCAAAAGATTTTGTTTCCTTTTGGAAACAACAGTATTTTTTGACTTTCTTTATGGTCATGCAAAAACTTGTCCTTTTGTATATGATCATTGCAGATATTTTTAGCCCGTTTGAACAAACTTCGGTTTTCTACAGTAGAGCTATCTTTAAATATTCGAGAGCTGTCTTTAAATTTTCGAAAACTCCTTTCTCTATCCCTAATCGCCTCTTTGCAGCTCGAATCAAACCAAGAATTCTCATTGGGGATGATGCTTTTTGTTCTGTGAGAAACAAAGGATATCATATCACCCGATTCGTCAACGCATTGGGACCGACCAGTAAGGTTAAAGATAAAATCGAGTTTTTATTATGTTTGAATTTTCAGATTAAATAAATTTAAACAAAAAAACAATGATTTAACAACCTACATACATGTAGAACATAATGGCGATTTGATTTTTTTGGACTAGAATACCTACCTTCTTATTAAATAATCTTCTAATACTTTGTTTGATAGCTTTGACTTTTAATTTCTTAATCATTTTAACAGCCATCAAATAAGATGACAAAAAGTTGTCTTTCCCAGACGACACATTTATACAACCCTCTTTAATTCCGGTTTTTTGAAGTATTAGAAACTGATTAATATTTCCCTACTCAAGTATCTGCTTGAAGCAAATATTTCTTTTCTGAGTATACGCTAAAATTAAATTAAGGAAGGGACTTAATTTCAGCAGATTAAGATTATGAAATTCCAAAACTCAAGCACTTCTGCATCCATTTTAAGGAATCAGAAATACTTCTTGTTTGTAGATCCCTATTCTCAATTAAAGTTTGTATAAGTTGTCATATTTCAGTCAAGTATGTCAAAGGCAGCTCACAGGTTTGATTCAGAGATATTTTGAGCTTCTTTGGTTTTCGTTTTGGCAAACGAATTCACATAAGTTGAATTTACACATAGTCAAGCAATGCTAATTAAAATAAACCAGAATAAAAAATTTCGACTACAATTCAAATACAAATAAGAACTACGCCAGTCTCCTGGATCATCAAGTATTCAAAGAACATCCTTTTACTCTCTCTATTGATTTGCAGCAATTTCCTTAAAGTTAGGTCTGCTGATTACAGTTTGACTGGTTTTTTTCTTTTGCTTTCAGAAAATTAAACTTAAAGAGAGGCTACAAATTAAAAATATTTCCATTAAATCAAACTAAGAGCGCTCTTAAGAAAGTCAGTGCAGTAATAAAAAAAGCAACGATCTCCCATTCAATACGTAATATATAAGGTTGCAGTCACTGCATGCAGCTTCTGCTAGCTGCAGTTATAAATTACACTAATGTAGCAAATTTCCAGCTTTTATTTATGACCACTGATTACCGACAATAAAGCCAAATATTAAATTCACTTTCGCATTAATCACCTCGTTAATGGAAAAGTTTCTATGTATATCTCGATTGTGGTGAAATAAACGCGTCGCTGCAGCCATGTAAAACCACCTTCAATCATTTGTATTGAATGCAATAAAGTTCGTAATGTCCGCAATTCATTACCGCCATACCATTCAGACAAATCAGTCTGCATCAAGCTTATACCGTAGGTACGACGGAACGTATACGTACCTAACTCTTTCTCTCTGACTCGATCATTTACCCACCATATAGGCACTATACAATTCATTTTGACTCGATTCGCGCCTAATCCACGGAGCAATTAAAAACCAATTCTCCATACCGAAACTGAGTCGAAGCAATAAAATTTGATTTTACGTTTGTTCCATGGGTTGATTTGTTTCCTTGGTATGCCAGTAGTTCGTGGTGATGCCACCATGGAACATCATTTCGTTTTGGGGGGACATTAACTTGACCGCTTGCGGCCGGGCCGTCATCAGAGCAGGTCTGGTGTCTGGTCGGCCAAACAGTCAAGCCAGGACACACGGACATCAGGTCTAACTGTGTAATTTGAAATTTCGGGGCGCTAATTTCTGTTTATGACCCTCAGAGTCGTAAATTAAATTAATTTTAATGTTTGGCGCAATTACTGTCTATGGGATTAATTGCAAAATGGTCAGCGGAGGCGATATCTGATGTGTGTTGTGTTGTGTTGTGTTGCATTTGCCGAGCCGAGCTGAACCAAGAGAAAGGTGTTGGGAGAATTGAATGGCATTTGCTAGATATTCAGTTGATGTTTTAGAGAACTTTAATGTTGCGTTAAATGAATGTTGCTATTCTCTTAGGAGAATACGGCCTACGTGCTTGGAAATTTATGCCAAGCGAATAGAGTTCAGGTAGTTTTCAAGGTGGAGGAGAAATATGCGACTCATGAGTGGAATATTTCAAATCAAACTTTTGCCGATTATTTTCTTTGTTTCTTACTAAGTATAGACGCAAAATATCACCGTGGCCAAGCAAAACAAATAAAAAGTACAGTTAAATGGCCTGCGTTCCATAAAAACCCACTTCTTCAGTGACATAACAATCATCGCGAAGAAGACCACGGACTACCGCCGCATGCACAGCACAAAGTGTCGTTGTTCACCGAGTGTTAAGATTTTTGGTGTTCATTGACTTGGCATCACACATCAGAAAAGCTCTTCTTCCAACGACTACAGCTACAACACACAACCATCTTAATTCCATATTTTACGCGAACCCAAAAACCGGCCGCATTTGACCGTCTTGAATTGGTTATAATCACGCCGCGCCGTATGCCGTTTCAATGACTGTGGTCAAATTAAGCCATTCGTGGCAAAGTTGGCAGTTAGCGGTGGCAGTTGATTGCTTTTCTGTGCTTAAATTCAACGATTTGTTGTAAAAATTTACGAGACTCGAGATGTCGTTGACATATATGAGAAGTTGGGTGATTATATTTGAGTGTGTATACTTGTGTTTTGATGGTGGTACTTTATACCCAACTGATGGCTGCGAATGTTGAATCGATTGTTCATGTTTCATTAAGTTTGATTGGGCTGGCTTCATTACAAGTGAGACGTTATCAAGGTGAAAGTCTTGGTTGCATGTCAAGCTAGTGCGGGATCTGCTTATAGGAGTCAACGAGCCACAGAAACCAGGCATAGCTGTAGGAATTAGAAACGCAAACTTGCACTTGACAATGGCCGCTAACGGTTATGAGCAAATTTACCATTCGCATTAACTCAATGCATTCCTTTTGAGGGTCATTTGGTAACAGAAAGAGTTTTATTAATTACTATGTAAAATGGATTCATTAAGTGTTACGAGTTTGTGAGTTTTGTTTTGACGTGGAGAATCCAACAAAATTAGGAGTTCTTGGGGGCCTGACTTATGTGACTGACTAGAATGTATAAACGGGGTCGAATGAGTTGCATTTTAAGCGTTTCACAAGCCACCAACAAAAACAAATCTAGACCCATCTTGTCTTAGCATTCGTAAAATGAAGCTGAATGCTGATCGTAATCACTCTTCCTTCATTATTGATGTGAAACGTAATACGTAATAATGGTGTTAACAACTTGTTAGTTGATGAGAAATTCTGGCCACTAAACTCCATAGTTCATCCTTTTCGGAATCGACGAACTACAGCCAAAAAAAGATCAAATGCTCGAGAAACTCAATGAGTTTTTTCTCAATATTTTATCAAAATATTGGAGGTTTGAAAACAAAGCTAAAATCAATTTTTTCTTCAAGTCCTGGACTTAATTATGATGCTATAGTTCTAACTGAAACATGGCTAGATAAATCTATTCTAGACAATGAAATACTCTGCAGTTGGTGATGTTTTAAGATTCTGAACAGTAATAAAACTTATTTTCAATAAATCAAACATGTAAAAATTAAAACAATTTGATAACAATAAAATAAACAAAGTATTTAAAAACAAAATATCAAATCTTAACTTTCAACACCCCCACTAGATTTTTATACTTTAATGTCAATGAGAGTACAACAGTTGTTATGTTTTGTAGCAGGGAGTCCTTTGGTTAGAACATCAGCAGGCATCTCTTCAGTTTACAAATATACTACTTCTAATTTATTTTCTTCTATAAGATCTCGAATGAAATGATGCCTTATATCGATGTGCTTTGAACGTGCGTGATAAACGTTGTTTTCAGATATGTTTATTGCACTCTTGTTACCGCATTGCAATATAAGTTCTTGATTCCAATGAATTAGTTCTTGCAATAAAGATTGAAGCCAAAGTGCTTCTTGAGATGTTGAGGCTAAAGCCATATACTCAGCCTCTGTGGCGGAGAGACCGACAGTAGGTTGTTTCTTTGAATTCCACGAAATAGGTCCTTAGTTGATTTTCTTTCATCTGAGTCACTAGCCCAGTCAGCATCCGAAAATCCTTCTAAACGTCCTTCAATGTTTCAAGTGTATTCTAGCTTGTAGTTTATTGTTCCTTTAATATAACGGAAAAGTCGTTTAACCGCTATCCAGTGAGATTTTGAAGGATTATTATTAAATCTTGATAAAGCCCCCACTGCAAAGGATAAATCTGGGCGACTTACTTGTGCTGCATATAAAATACTTCCAATAGCTTCTTGATATGGAACGGTTTTCATGTAGTCAATTTCGTCTTTACTTTGTTGATGTGTTTCTTTTATAAGCTTTTGGTTAATATCTAAGGGTGTGGATACCGGATTACAATCCTCCGTATTAAATCGCTTGAGAATATTCTTTAAGTATGTTCGTTGGTCTATCCATAACTTTCCCATTTCTCGATCGCGAGTTATTTGCATACCAATCACAAATTTAGCTTCTCCAAAATCTTTCATCTCGAATGATTTAGCCAAATTTTCTTTGATAATTCTTTTTTCATCTTTGTTGTATACGTTAATGTCGCCTACGTAAATGGCGACGAATTTTCAACACGCAATATAAGCTCCGATTCTGCGTTTAAAAGCTTCGTTGCATCCTTCTCCGTCTCACTACCATCAGAAACAGCCGTCCAAAGTCCTTTCATTTCGAAATAAGCTTCAACGGAAAATTTCCAGTCTTCGAAGTTTTCGCTTCCCCCAAGCTTTACAATACTTAATTTCGTTTCAGACATCTTTTCTCAATACAAATTTCCTTATTATTGTGTATTTAGTTCGTGATAAGGCCCATAACCTGATGTTTTCAGATTCTGAACAGTAATAAAATTTATTTTCAATAAATCAAACATATAAAAATTAGAACAATTTGATAACAATAAAATAAACAAAGTATTTAAAAACAAAGTATCAAATCTCAACTTTCAACAGTTGGTACCAAACCTTTCGGGTGGATCGCTCTCATCTTACAAGCAGTAAAAAATCTGGTGTTGGAGTCCAAAATGCCATTAAAAATTGCTACAACTCTAAAATTAGTTCTTTACCCTCTACGTGCGTGGAAATGGTGTGTGTAACAACTTTACTCATTGGTTTTCATCTATTTATTGTCTGCATCTACATTCCACAAAAAATGAGTACTGAACTTTACGACCAATGCACAGTATAAACATCAAATATATCATTTCTGTGATGGAACCCAATAACGATCCCTTAGTACTTATTGGTGACTTTAATCTATACATGACATTGAATGGGAGGTTCTTGAAGAAGATGACAAATTTTTATCATCAACATCGGTTACCTCTGAAGAAAGTACTTCTTTCGTCGACTCAACGAGTTCTTTAGCCTTAAATCAAATAAACCCGTTAAAAATGAAGTAGGCAACGATCTAGCTGCTAGTTCAAAAACTTTCAAATTTTGGTTGTCCCCCAAAACTTGTTCAGTGGATTTAAAGTTACTTATCATCTCGCAGTCAGTATATGTTAAGTTCAAATCTCAAGTTTCCTGCGCAATAGAAGTTAAATACGGGGATCCTCAAGGAAGCCACCTGGGTCCACTATTGTTTGTGATATTTATTGATGATCTATCAATGGTGCAATAACAACAGACTCACACTGATACGCTTGTCACATTGCTCGAATTGAATCTGTTCAAAAACAGTTTCTTATATTTGCTCTGCATCATCTTAACTTGGATAATCGTCTTCATCTTCTTCCATATCGTTCGAGACTTCTGCTGATTGGTCTTAATACCGCTGAGGACAGGAGGTCATAACTTGACGCTACCTTTATATTCAAACTTTTGAAGACTGTTATAAGTTCACCTCATCTGCTTTCGTTACTAAAAATAAATGTGCCACTTCGGCAAAGTCAAAATTTTAAGATTTAGCGAACTTATGAAACTACATTAAAATATTTGAATAATGAACCTTTTTCTCTTTTATGTAAAAAAATTAATACTACTTCTCTTTTGTGGACTTCAATCTTAGTTCTTATAAATTCAAAAAGGAATTATTATATAGGCATTACTTATACCTAATCTTTAAATAAATAAATAAAAAAAAAAACCGGACTGGGCAAAAGTCTTTAAGCTGCCGAAGGATATCATATTGTTTTGTTGATCATTTACAAAGGCTGTTTCAATTGAATTTAATAGAGCAGAATAATAAACACCTTTTTAAACATAGTTATTCGAGTTGAGCTAAATCCACTACCTCTCTTCAATTCAATCGACCCAATCACCTTCTAAAGGCCTTTACAAAACGAAGACCAGCCTACTTTGGAAACCATTTTTAAAAAACCAACACCTGAACGAGTAAAAAAACGCAATGTATGACCCTTCCTGGTCATATTAACACGGAACCACAATGATACGACATCCCTTCCTCATACACGAACAGCAATTATTCCTGGCATGGGTCTCAATTACACTCAGCACAACTGTCACTACTCTGCAGGTGGAGTCCGCTTCGCGATCCCTTTTCCAATTTTCGTTATATCATTCATTTGTCCCAACCCTAAGCAGAGTGCAATTTAAGGTCCCGCGCATTTATTCAGACGCAAACACTACAAAAAAAGGAAAAAAAAAGGAACGAATTGCCTGCCCAAGTTCAGCAACTAAACTTCTTGTACTGCGCCAATTCCAAATGATGGCGGAATTAAGATGATTTATACACAGCAAGGCTAGGCTTGAGGGCATTTTTGGATCTTTGACTTTATCACCACCACCGCCGCCGCCGCTGCACGCCGTCAAACGGAGCCCATTACACATCGGAATGAATTTCCACCACTGTTATAGCTGCACTGCGATGATGAATGCACTTAAATTCGCAAATATCAGCTTTGTGTTGAAGGAAACGGGGAGGGGGAGTGGCGAAAACAATACGTAAATGTGTTGAATAAATGTCAGCCGTTGGCACTTAATTCGAATGCGCGCCGAAGCAACACCGCTGCAATGGATATCTATCTACTCAAGACTTGTTGACTTTGATGGGCATTCGGAGTCCAACTAGCCCGTCGCGGTGCGGCGCTGCGTCTCTCTCGTCTCGTATGCGCGCACATATTATAAGCAAACCTCCACCATGACACGGGCAATTAGCATTGACGCTGAACTAAGACGCGCGCGTCCGTTTGTGTTGAAGGCCTTAATTGCTTGTTAGGCCTTTTGACATCTGAGAATGGTATGCGATTAGTGGAGTCTTAAGTGGAGAGATAGATAGGCAATTGGTCTTCTCCTTTTGCAGATATATTTTTAGAATACCCAATGCTCCATCATACTCGTACCTACACACGTAATAATATTATATCCTCTCAAACCCTTTTGCAATTGCAGAGCCCGAGTGCCTCCCTTTCAGTGTAAAGTTCTAGGAATAGAGAGTATAGAAGTGGCATTGCGTGCCATCGGGCCGTAAATCAGAAAACCATTTGGGGCTAAGCCAATTGAACCACTTTAAGTAATAAATTGAAAAGTTGCCGATTTGGCTTCGCTGTAGTGATGTTGGAAGGGTATAAACGGTGTCGGTGGCTCGATGCCTGCGTGGAGGAGTCACTATAATTTTCTGCTTCCTCTCGGGATTATTTTTACTATTTTATGTCCTAGACAAGTTGTTATTTTTGCCAGGGCATTTGTAAGGGAATCTATATACTCCGTAGTCGATTGGGATGGTTTTGAATGGCTTGAGTGGTCTCTGCAATGCATATCTTGTGTGATGGCATTTGTGACCGAAAATTTAAACACAAAGTAACATTTATCGAAGTGTTTGCGAGAAGTTCAACTTTGAACCGATTGCCTTATAGCAATTTTATGGCTGGCAGCTACACTTCTGGAAAAGACTTTGAAGATAAATTGTGAATGATTCACGAGGAAAAGGAAAGGTGTTTTTTGAAAAATATTACGTAATCACAGGCTGTTATATTAAGAAGCAAAAGAACGTATGTACATGTACACTTGTGTTTTAAAAAGTTAGACCACATCAGTTGAAATAAATTATGTCGTCTTCTGTGTAGAAAGAACTGAAGTCATTCATTTCTGGGCTTCGAGAGTAAGAATTTTTAAAGCAGATGCCCCCCATACAGCAATATCTTTTTGAAGGAAATATTATTTTAATAAAAAGTTTGAACTTTGCAATTTTGTGTAAAAAGCAGTTATTTTCTTTTACAATTTAAGTTTTTATTGAAAAGCTCATTTGTTTTACAATGGTTACCATTTACTTGTTTCATAAATACTTCGTTTGCCTTCGTTGACCATCAAACTCAACTTTGCCGCTTCTTTTTTAATGCTCGCAAATGTGACGCTTGCTTCTTCCTTTTATGTCAACATCGTCTGCATAAGCGAGTAACTGTACAGGATTTTAAATGATTATGCCTCCGTGTTGACGTTTGACTTTTGTACAATCTTTTCAAGAAGTATGATATCAAAAGAGTTCCATTACAGCTTATCACGTTAAATTTTTCTCGTTGATTTCTTTGCCGACCTTGACAAAATATCGTGGATTCTCCAAATTCATCCAGCAAAATCGTACTAGTTTTGCAGCGATGCCAAAACATGGCTCTGTACAGCTCACCTCGGTTAATAGTGCTATAAGCGGCCTTGAAACTTTTTTCTTCCTAAATCGGCCGTAATGTGACAATTTGGTCGATTATGATTTTTCCTGATCTAAAACCACATTTATAAGGAAGGACCAATCAAACTGTTGACGTGGGGCCTCCGATCGATGTTTACGTACATATTTCAGCAGATTTTTATAAAGGCCCGACCCATAGACTCCGTTGCTTCCGTTCGCTGCTGGATTCACCTGACAGTTCGATTAAATACACACGATCTTATGAGAGGTGACCCATAAGCATCCGATGCAACGGAAAAAGTAGCCCAACTTTTAACTTTTGCATCCGGCAGAACTGATGACATGCGCAGTCAAAACAATTTGAAGTTTTCTCTTCACACCGCAACGGATTCTATGGGTCACCCCGATCCGTTGTGTCCGGTAAAACTCACTGCTGTCAGTTGAATCCGCCAGCGAATGGACGCAACGGATTCTTTGGGTCGGGGCCTTTAAGCTTATTAATCTATTATAGGCTGTAAGTTTTAAAGGCCTACCTTTTTTTTGAGAGTGCCGACATACGAAATTCAGGTTCCATTCATTAGGCGTGTCATGTCATGCAGATCAGCGATCAGGTCATCTCCAACTGATCTCCAACTGCCTTCAGAAGCTTGGTATCACGACCTGCACTGCCTACAGTTTTATTACACTTATGTTTACATGACAGGCTTAATTTCTTCGAAGAAAGCATTTTGGACAATCGTTAAATTTTGATGTGGCTTTCTATCTGTCAGTGAAATTTATGTTTTCATGTAGCAGTCTGCAGAAGTGGCATATATCCTCAGTAGCGTGTGTGATTCTATTCATATCTATTCTATCACTATGCTCGGGGCTCTTTACCCTGACATGATATTTTTATCTTTTGGCAAAACTTCCGAATCTCATTCCTATCATGGCATCTTTCAATTTCTTCCAATGAGCGCTATCTTTCTGCTTTCTTTTCGTTTTGAGAATTTGGTTCTCTCTTCTTTTTTAAATGTAAGTCTCCTATCTCCTTGTATTGGTCAAAGGCAGCCTTTTTTTCTCTTCTGCATCGACTTTTTAGTGATTTTTGTTTGACTGCATTTGCCTGCCTGCATTTTTTATCATATTTTTTCAGGTTTCCATTTGGAGGCCAGATAAAACCTAGGACCTCACCGGAGGCGGTTGCATGCAAACTATGCTTGCGAATTGAGTTTGCTAAGGGGGCGAGTGCAATAAATTGCAGGTTGAAACAGGTTTGCATTGATTAGCGACAGTTCTTGCAGCTTACCGAAAAAATTTCGTATATATCGCGCTCGCAGCAGCTGGTTGGTCAAAAGAGAGTACGTGAATTGTCTCGCGAAGAAATAATGCGGTCAATTTAACGTTACGAGTGTAATCCGTATTCATGGATTGTTCAAGGATGTTAAGAATCTCACGGAATCGAGTGTCCTGCTTTTTAAAATAGGGCCCACTTTTAATAAAAAAAAACTTCCAAATGAACTGGGGTTATGCAAGTGAGATTGAAATATTGTTGGACGTCTCCTATGTTTAGTTCGTTTATTAAATTATAGAAGGCACCAGCTTCCCGTCTTCTTAAAATCCATAAAATTGAAATTGCAGCTCCTAAACATTGACGTATTCTAGCCACGACTTCACAATTTTAAATAAATAACCAAATTTCTTGCGACATTAATGACTCTCCAGTGAAGACACCTCTACATACAATAAATTGCGACAGTATGGTGCACGAGCTTCTTGCAAGACATTTATTGCAGAACAAATTGCAAGAATTCATACACCAGTGTAAACGCTACTGCAAAAAACTTCTGCAAGACTACCGCGAGTTTACATGCAAATGGAAACGCGGCTTAGGCCTACCTCTAACGACAAACCCGAAACCACATGAACGTTTTTCTGTTGTCTACAGCAGTCACAGTAGAAAATGACCGACTTAATCCCATCGCCATTAAGGAATCTTACGTTGAACGCACAAATCCGGAGGTTTTTCTCGTTCTATTTGTCAGTTTGGGTGGTCAACGGTGAAATGATTATTATTATCCGAGGTTGTTTCGGGACCAGACGTCTTTTGCGCTTTTGCGTATTTTAACCCAAACACAATCCCCAATATGGTGGCCAGAGCCTTTTGAGTTCCCTTTGCATATAAACGGACAGAAAATCCGGTATCAGTACCCTGCTACTGGGTTTTGAGAGCTGCAGTTGGCTCGCCAGGAGATCATTCGCGACCTTCTCTATTTCAATGCATTGTCTTAGTGTTCAAAATCATAGATAGACCCAATTTTGACATTTTTCTTTAGCTCTGCCAGACCACTGTGATTTGGACCTTTAGTTATTACACTCAGAGCATTATTGCGTTGCTCCACTCGTCCCCTTGCAATTACTCACACTTTCTAGTTTGGGAAATCACGTCCAGTACTATTTCATAGTCCTAATATATTGCACATACCCAAGCTTGAACCGTTCACTTAACATCCAATAGCTAAAAGAAATTATCAGGGAGAAAATCTTATCGAGAGGAAAACGATCTCAAAGCACTACTACGCAAAGGCTTCAACATATCATCACGATGAATAAATTAACCAAAATCAGTGCCTAAGCTTTGAAACTTTAACTAGTTTATAGTTTTTACTTCATATCAACCCTGTTTTTACTAAAAATTTAAGAGAACTATGTTTTGCTACGCTGCGCTGTGTTAATTTTAAGTCCAATAACAATATTAAGTCTTGCAATATTTACTAAATTAGAGGAAGTGTATACTTTAATCGCCTATTTGTGAGGACATCTACAGTACAGCCTGCTTTTTGTGGTGAGGTGGAAGGTGAAAATCTCATCCAACCTACAAATTTCTTCAGTGTTCTCAATGTTCTTCGACAAGACACAAAGTTCAACCGGCATTTGTAGGTTTCCCTTTACAATTTCACAAAGAAGTATTTCATATTCGCAACGACCAACCAGAGTTCCAAAAAGAGACGATTTCTTTTCATTTTCTTTTAACCCCTGAGATGAATGATGTCATTGCAGTTTCAGCTTTTTTACTAACATAATAGTCACCCAACTGACTTATAAGGCCGTTATCGTCCACTTTAAGGAGAGAGCTTGAAAAAAGCACAAACCCATGCAGAGAACACCTACCAGGCTACCACCGCGTCTGTGAAAGTTTTTCCAAGAGTTCTTTTTTATTTTCTATTCGGATCTTCAGTAGAAAGAAAATGATATCTCATCTCAAGTTATGGAAATTGAAGAATTTGACGATAAAAAAAATTGTAATGCCAAGTCAATCGGAGCGAATATCAAAACAAACTGCTCCCAATTAAAAAATCAACCATCTATCGAAAAATGATATGCCAAGAGCATAGAATTTGCTTCTCTGTCAATTAAAATAGCAAAAATCAATTTGACTAGCTGACTATGAAAAAGTAGAATATGTCTAACACTCTTGGCATTACCTTCTGCACCACCGAACGTTTTGTTGTGCGTCGCGTCGTCTGAGTTGATCTTCAAAGTCGCAATGGCAACATAATTAACATTTTGTTGATTTTTCCGCCATTTAAGCTCGTATCTAGTGTTGTTTTAAGCATGGGGAACGATCCAGCTACCAAGATACGCAATCTATCAAAGTTTTTGTTTCGTACAGTGCAGGGTGTTTCAGTTGTCAGGATTTCAAGTGCCTCTTATTAAAAAAAAAGCTAAGAAATTCACACATCTCACTATTCGCAGGCAGTAAAATAAATCATCCGTGGAATTCCTTAAAACCCGATTAGATATGCCCTTTTCGTGCTTGAATTTCTGTAGATAGACAGACATTGTCAGTGGTATAATAAGAGATATTCATATTTGGACACACCCTGTTCGGAATGATGGACCCAGTCAGTCATTGTGGATGCGGCGCTTCGCTTCAAATAGACAACACTCAATTCCACCCTCTTTTTGTATACTTGCGATTCCTTCGAGCGAATAATATGCAAATTATAAAACAATCTGTTACTTGCTTTTTTGATGAACGTTTGAGTTGGTATTTGTGTGCGCCAGGTAAGCGGGGGAGTTTGTGACGTTTTATGACTTATTAATAGCGTTACCCTCCTACCTGTTCGTATTTTACCCTCAAGGATATTCACACAAAAGCAAAAGGAGCATAATTCGCGACTTTGTTCGTCAAAGTTTTCTCCCCAAATTAGCCAATGACTGTTTGTTGTTTGTTTTTAGGGGGGTTGATTAATGGCCCAAGTGGCACAGTTAGTGGCAATTAAGTCATAGTGACTCCCTTGTTACTGATTGACTGTAACAAAATGATTGCAAATGAGTCCTGATGACTAATTTGTTACCAAAAAAGCGAGAAAATCGTCCAGTTTTGTTACTAAATTTTGGTTGCAAATAAGTAAAGCTTGGAACTTATTTGTTACCTCTTAAGTAACAATAGTGTAACATTGTTACTTAATTGTTCCTTTATTTGGCAGGTAACTGTTAGGTTTTTTTTTTCTCTATTGTTACTAAAGCTAGTAAAGAGAACAAATTGGAGCGCAGTAAGCACACGTACCATATTTTTACTAACATCTATGCAAATAATTTTTTGTTACTTAATTGAAACAAAAAGCTCATAGGTTTTATTATTTAATTGTAACAAAAGAATAACAAAAATTATAATGAGAACTTTTTCCAGTTTTCTCTTTACATATGTTAGAATTAATAAAGTAGCTAATACTGTCAATGGTTATTTTGTCTGGGATAATTATTATTATTATAGTTCGAATTTCGGTTAAATAACAGCATTATTTTCAAAACGCTCGCAATTGTTTCACGAAGTATGACTTTCTACCCCTTGTAAAATTCAAGCGCCTTTCAAATAACTTCAAATTATTATTTTTTCAAAATATCTAAAATGTTTGTTTCTTATTTTACTTTGAAATTAAGCAGTTTTTTTTATTTCTATCAACAGCTTAGTAACTTTGAGTCGAAATAAGTATTTCTTAAATAAGTCATTTGAAGAAATTTTGATAATATAAGGTTATTTATTCATTAAAAATTATAATTTCATAAGAAATATGGCCGGCGATGAATAACTTATATGTTACATAATAGTAACCGTTTTGTTACTTCCATTATGTTTAATACACTTGAAAATATCGTAGCGCCAACTACAATATTGATGATGTGATCAGAGCTGTCGCTTATTTTTAAGAGTAGTTTTAGTATTTTGGAAGTACATTAAATGTACATATGTATCAAATAAATGAAGATTTAAAGAATTGTAGCCAATTATCGGTTATTATTTTAAAATATTTTTTATATGTTTAAAAAAAAAAAAAAAAAAAAAAAACTTCATTGAACTTAATTGTTATTTTTTTTTATATATTTGCTCTTTATTTATACAATCTACTTATCGTTGTACATTCTAATAATTTTAAGTTACTAAGCATATAACCAAGGGACAATGTCCTACAATATGTAATTGTCGTATCATAAATAAATAAATAAATAAATAAATAAATAAAAAACTTGAAGATATATTTAGGTATGTCCAAATAACCAATATGCTGATTTATAAAAATTAAAATTAAAATTAAAAAAATGTATTTCGCTTAAACCTAAAAATGCGATTAAACGTAGAAGACAAACAAATTAAAAGCAGCATTTTTTTAAAAAATTTCGCTCCCAAAAAATGGGGTTTATAGGAGATTACTTTCTTATTACTTTCCCATACTTCCACAAAAGAAAAAACTACTTTTGATATTGTTAGAGATAGCGACTTCGTCATGTGGCACGTGCATTAGCCACACCGCTTTACATAGTGACCTCACGGTCGCTAATTAACAAGAAAAAGGGTCACTGTGAAAAAAACAATGTTAACTATGTTTCCTTTTTCTTTCTTTCCTTATAGTACCTTTAATCCTCCTAAAAGTGTTAGAAGCTATTTTGCTACTTTAATTTCTAACTGACACCTCTGGGTTTTGATATACATTGACATTAAATTCAAATTTAACTGACTGGCTACTGTATTGTTACCTTCTTTTTTAGAATCGAAGCAACAAAAAGGTATGTGGTTACTCTTTTGTTACAAAAATTGCTTCATTTGAATTGTTACTGGTTTGTTACTTGTTTGTTACTATAATGTTACTTGTCAGTTCTCTCTTTTCTAAAGAGAACTAAAATTGTGTTTGTTACTGTCTTGTTATCGCGTTGTTACTAGATTGTTACTAAATGAAGTAACAAAGAAGTGTTTGGTTACAACATTGCAACAACTTTTTCGCGAACTGTCATATTTGCGACACATTATTTTTGTATTCGTTCGGTGACCGTGGCTTTCAGTTGTGTTTTGAATAAATAAGTTTATAAAATGTCATTTCACGTAATTCAAATACACCAGAACGAAAGGCATCTGTTCTCAAAGCAGCATCAATTTCAGGGAACACCATTGTACACGCAGTATAGTTGTATTCTCCCTCTGTTATGCATTTAAGACAAGAGTTGTACCCATTATGACTGATGACACCTTAAATATTTTAGGTCGAAATATTAATTTATTATTCTATGCAATCAACGTCGTTATGTTATGTACCTTGCAACAATGCTCGAGCTGGAGTGTCACATATAAAACACCGAATCTTAAAAAGCATTGTTCTTCCATCACTTAATCTAAGTCCATCGTGTAAAATACTATTGAGCTCATCTACAAATTGATGGAGAAATTCATTCACATTCACTGGCTTACCTAAAGAAAACAAAAAGTGTTTTTCAGAGACAATTGGGAATAAAAAGTTTTTACTTACTTTTGCCACAGTAAATACCAACTACTAAAGGTTGTATATAAGTTCTTAACTCATGAATGGAAACTAATATTGGCCAAAAATTAACCAAGGAGCTATTGAAAAGTGGAAGACCATCAATGTTTACATTTAATGAAAAGCACTTGTTCACATTGTATGAAAATTTAATAAGCCCATCTTGAAGACATTTTTTCAATCCATAGTGCCAATACGTATTATTTGTGCCTTCGAAATTGCTAATTTTGGTGTAGCGAGGAGTTTGAATTAGAGCGCGGGCATCACTTGGCAGGCTTATTGCATTTGGATGATAGGTTTTTAATAACTCGAGAAGTGAATTCATAGAACTTCGAGTAATATGATGCGTCACAGACCAATTTGCTAAAGCTGATTGGAAAGATCCTATAGAATCAAGTCCGCTTATGTCGTGTTGTTCGTCATTGGTAAAGCTATTAAATATTTTGGCTGGAACATAGACATTTTCCTCTGCATTTCTAGAACGATTGATGGGTATTTCAAGACCGCCTGGCACATTTGCTGTTTTAAGTTGACCTCTTGCATTACTTTTGTAGTGTAAATGAATGGATTTCTTCTTTTTCCAGAAACTACCATTTCTTTTCACTTTTTTCAATAACTCTTCAAATTTTTTTTTAATTAAATTTAATCGGTGCCATGAAAAATATAATACTTGGAAAAGGTTTCAATTCGATATTGTAAGGTAGATGTCAAAATTGATAAATTGAAACCTGGGTGTTACTTAATAGTTACTCAAGTTCTATTTTGAAAAAGAAAGAATTTGAAACGTCAAAATGAAAGTAACAAAGTAGTTGCAATTCGGTTGTATGTTAAACACATGCTAGAACTAGTAACAGTGAAACTCGGGTGCTACTTCTATGTTACACTAACATTTTTTAGTCGCAGAACTTTGTTCTATATACCTTTATGTTACTCATATTTTTTCTTGTTTTCCCTAAAGGTTTTCAAAAACCTCCTAGTTACCTATATGATACTGAGTTGGTTTTTGAAAACAATAGTGTTACCTTTATGTTACCCATTTGGTTACACTTTTATAACAAAACTCAGATCTGTGCCACTCGGGGGCAAGCTGGAGTGATAATTGATGAAGCGGAGGTCCACCTTCCTGGAATGATGATTGGCGTGCGTGAGGGAAATTGCTCTGTTTATTCAGGCTCAGGATCATCTGAGTTTTTTTTTATTTTAATTTTTTTTTAAGTAGAAAGGGAAGTTGGAGTGCTTTGAAAAGTGACATAATGGCTATTTTACACACCTGTGCAATTTATATTCATACAACGAATGCATTGCAAACATCGGATGTGTAGGAGTCAACGTTTCCTAGCTCTTCGTCCGAAAAACGTGTCATTGATTTGATTTGTGATATGCAGGCTTAAATGACAGGTGGTATAAGTGTAGTCGGCAGTTAGTCGTCGCTACTAGGCTAGACAACTCCATTGTGTCGTGCGCATTATAACTCATTTTCGCGTCATCCGGTCATTTGGCCATTGCTATCGTTCACTATCTTTTATATGTGGCTGAAACGTTTTTCATTTGTTTCAGTTGATTGATAAAGGTTGTTGGTCATAGAACGTAAATGGTTTACGAAATTACAAACTCGGGAAAAGTTGAATCGAGACCAAGATTCGGCCGATAATAAAGGGTATGGTAGAAAAAGATCTTTTCGCAACGGCTAACTCGGTAAGCGCACAACTTGAAAAATATAACAAAATCAAAGTTCATCCAGAAACGGTAAGAAGAGTTATAGTTCAAAAACGGTTGAAGTCATGCACATGCACACCCAGGTAAAAACCATTAGTTAATAAAAAAAACAGACACAAACGACTTGCGTTCGCAAAGGAGTATTGCGACAAGTCGAAATATACCTAACATTTTTGGGTCTGACGGTTGTTTGAGGGTGTGGCGAAGACCGAACGATGCCCTCAATCCTAAGTGCACTGTCAACACTGTAAAGCACGGCGGGGAAGGTCTTCTGGTATGAGGCTGTATGAGGTCTTCAGGGGTCGGAAAGCTGGAAATAATAATCGAAGGGATAATGGATCAATTTGTTTATATTGACATCCTCAAACGAAATTTAAAAACAATTTCCGGAATTCCGGGTGTTGCAAACGATGACTATTTTCAGCAAAACAACGACCTCAAACATACCGCCACATAATACTCGTATGCGTCTGGCATACAACACTCCCCACTTGCTATACGAACCCCACCACAGAGTCCAGATAAAAAAGATAAAGCGTCTGCGTTTGATACTTTGTTTTGTGTGGTTTTGTGAATTGTTATGTCGGGTAAATTTCGGGTCGATTTTAGCAACATTCGGGGGCTAAGATCGAATTTATTAGCTGTGTATACGCTCACACTGCAAAATGCAGGCTAGCTGTTTTGGCACTGAGTGAAACACAGGTGGGTGTTGGTTCCGATCCCTCAGAATTCAACCTGCCTGGATATATCTTAGTGCCATTATTCTTTCCCTCCCATGGCCTCGCCAACATCTGGGCGCGCGCCGCAAAGTTGACACCAATCAGAGCCGGAATAGTAGTGCGGCAAACCACCGGACTAAAACAATGAAATTGTATTCTTCGTTAGGTGCTTTGAAATGACTCTGAACACAATCCAAACTTGACAGCATATGCAAAGCTTTAGCCTTAGTATAAGTCTTTTCAAAATAGTGACAGGTGGCTATATCCGAAAGTACCTTAACAAAATCAAAACTTCTAAAAACGAAGGTATTAGAACAAAGAACCATACCATCACTTCTTCTTTTTTTTACTATGTAGGTACCTTCTACCTACTTTGCAGAACAATGGAGCAATGATGAGATTAAGGTATGGCATAATTCAATGCTAACAACACTCCTATTATCATTCCTTTCTGCTGGAAAAACATATCTCCAAACAAACCTCTATTGCTCCACCCAACAACGGTCAAACCATATAGAGTAACCAAAAGATGACATTGTCAAAAAACAGCCCGAACAACGAAACCAAATGCCAAAGTCAATCCCTCTTCTGATGCAAATCTCTTACAAAGTCCACAAATGAAACACAAAAATTATTAACCACCCAAACAATATTATGAAGCTGGCGTTCTACATGTTGTCCACGTTACAGAGTCGCGGGCCGCCTAAAGATAATCTTCTTGTGAAATCCCTTTTTAAAAGTCCGCCTAGCACGGGAGGTAGGTTTGTAAGTATGTATGTCCTTTCAGAACAGACAAAAAAAAAAGGAAACGGAAAACGTTTAAATTAATTAGCGAAACATACGAGCAGCAACCAAATCCGAAATCCCCAACAACATGGCAGCCATAGATAGTCAACATAACCCTAGACCATGTGTCCAAGTCATCCGCAGCAACCTCTACTCTACACACACACAAAATCGACAATTGACAATACAATGGGGTGAATGTAATTAATCTTGACATAATCTGAGCAGATAATTTCCCATTTTTGGTGTTCGCCACAAGGACCGGTCCTGTCGTCGCTTCCTCCAGCTATTTTTGTCAGCAACATTGCCTGGCGGCTTCTTTTTTAATTGTGCTACCAGTGATGGGACATACAATGGCCGTACTCATGATCATGACATTGTTATGCCCACATGAGACCATAAACAACAAAGCACAAGCGACAAATATTTTCGCAAATAGTTGGTAGGTAGGTATACCTGGCCCAGTGTCAGTAGTTGTCTTCGGGCGTTAATTAGCCATGCAAGAGCGTTATTGACAAGCTTGGGTCTGTCTTGGGTCTTATGTGGTCCACCAATTAGATTTAAGTATTTCAATGGTCAGTTGAAGTAGGCAAAACATTGATTTGGTCCACCTCCACATCAGGGCCCAGGAGAGTCGCTTGGCCGTGATCGCCTGTCAAGATGATTATCGCAGCACATTTGTCTCGCGGTACATAGCCGACTTGTCATGTTGTTTTTAAATTTAGTGTTCGTAAAGGTCATGCGCGCTTTTTTTATCCTCTTCCACTTGGCAAATGTTTTTGCAGCGCTGCATCTGTATACCTACAATATCCATGGAATGGATCTTTGAGATTTGGTTTTGGACAGATGAGCGAGCGCGCGGTGCACCTTGCTTTGAAAGCGCGCATTCAACCGCATCGCCACACAGAACGCGATGTAGTTGTCAAATGAAATTAATTTTTTGGTTGTCGGTGATTAATTCCCACCACCATCGTCAGTGCTACTACAGCAGTCACTAAAGGCCATCTTCGTGCGGCAGAAGAGAGCACGAAGCTGGAGTTCTAGACTTTGATTGTGGATACACTCTCCAGAGATCTGTATACGTTTGGCGTGAATTAATCTGAAAGACGCGGATGCTTCTGTATAAAGCCAGAAGCGAGGGATTCCAATTTTTTGTTTTCGTTTTTAAGGAAGACCCACCGACCAACCGAGTATGCCTGCCGCGCTGCTGCCAGCCGGCCGGCAATGCAAAGAGTTATGCGCCATGTTAAAACCCAATGAACATGACTTTTTGAGTTGGGGAACAGATCACTGCTGACTGTAGCTGAAGTCGAGTTTGGTTGATCTTCCACTATGTGGAACCTAAGAATTATTGCAGATGGATATCAATGTACATTCTTCATTGGCATTGATCTTGGATGTGGAGCTTTAAGGAGGATCTCTAATGGTAATAGGCATTTCCATTCAATTTAGTTTGTTGTGAATGTGAGTTTTTGACTTTAAGCGCCACATAAGCAAAGTCAAGTTTGAAAACTTTTTGTTCAAGCATTCCAAGTAATTGAAGAATGAAGGTGGAACCTTTTGATTCTGAATCTTAACAAACTAAGTCTCCACTGGTCTTTTATAATAATATCTATCTATCTATCTATCTATCTATTCTATATATAAAATAGGATGTACATTTATGTATGTATTTAGGTATGTATGTATGTTCGGTGTAGACTCCTAAACCACCCAGCGGACTTTTAAGAAATGTTCATGGTAGACATAGTTTAGTCCAGAGATGGTTCCTGTCAAGGTTTGATCCCCATATTCCCACAAGAACGTGGTTGGGAACGAAAAATTAGAAACTACTTCACAGATTTCAAAAATTTTTTCAGCACTAGGGGTGCTACATATTGGTTGTCCTTAAATTTTCGAAAACTACTTTCTCTATCCCTATTCGCCTCTTTACAGCTTGAATCAAACCACGAATTCTCTTTGGGGATGATACTTTTAGTTCTGTGAGGAACAAAATTTCTCATGCTGTTAAGAATTACGTTAGATATCATATCAGGTGATGCGTCAACGTTTCCTTCGAGAAAGCACAATGACCAATTAAAATTTCGAAATATGTACATGGCGACTACTGCAGACAACAGCAACAACGTTTATTTGCGTGCGTATTTGTCGTTGAAGGTAGACTCAAAAAAAAAAGGTTATCAGCAATAATCAAATCAGTTAATCAAAGCGTTTAAAGACCATCAGCATTAGGGCAAAATTCACCAACAATAGCATAATATGCACCCACGCCCCCAAGAAAGACAAATACGAGAACTCCAAAGATTGTTTCTACAAGCTCCTCGAAGTAAGCTATGAGCATTGCCTTAGACATAACGTGAAAATCGTTTTTGGCGATTTTAATGAGAAACTATAGGGAAGGAGGACATCTTTGGAAATACTATCGGCAAGCATAGCAGCCTGCATGACAAAATCTCCGAAAATGGACTCAGAATAATGGATTTCTCTGTAAGGCTAGATCTTGTTGTAAATAATACACGCTTCCCACTTCTCAAAATTCGTGGAGGTATACATGGATATCCCCAGATCAATCTACCGTCAACCAAATTGATAAGATCATTTTGCTTTTATCGAAAGGCACTTTTCCAGTGTGATTGATGTCCGAACTTTCCGAAGGGCTCGGACAGTGGTACAGGGAAGTGACCTTGTTGTAGCCAAGGTACAAATTAGAATATCCTGTTCACGACTCGCACTAACCAATGCTGCGAAACGATATGACATCAGAAAGCTTCAATTGCAAGAGATACCCAATGCCTTTTCTAGTTTAGTTTTTAGTATCGCTAAAACTTTGCTTCGATCTTATGCTGATAGCTTTAAACATTAAATAAATACCAGTGACAGCGATGCCAATAAATTCTATCAGAACCGTTTCTTCAGATGTTGTGGGTTTCGGCCAAAACACGAAACCAATGGTTCGTTGAAAAATGCAGGCAGGCACATACAGCCAATCAAAAAGCACGACAAATGTTAGTGCAAATGAGAACCAGGGCTGCTTTCGATCAGCAAAAGGAGATTTATAAGAAGAAATGCTCCCTTCACAATTTACATCAATTTCTCAAAAAGGAAATTTAGAAATGCCATGACTGGAATGAGATTCGTGAGATTTACCAAAAAGTAAAAAAATTTTGACAGATTGGCAAACACCGAACTCAAGTCTGTATATACCAGTAAGAAAAGCTAGTAAAAGAGTCGAATTTGCTATTTTAGGGTCTGAAAAGACCATTTCTGTAGACTGCATAACGGCAATGAAGAAACTAACCCCGTGTCAGGCAAAATGCGCCATTCAACTTGAACGATGATCAAGAATGACGTCCTCCCGACATAGAGGAAGTTAATCAAATAATACAGCAGATGCAAATGGCCTTGATGCTGAACTTTTCAAGGCAACATGAAATCAGTTGGAAAGTAGCATTCACCAGCAGCAAAAAAATTTACTGGGCTTGTTTTGCTTGACGTCGAATCTGCTTTTGATATACCGTCTGGCATGATGCTTTAATTTATAAAATAAAAAATTTAAATTTCCCTGAGGCCCTAAAGGCATTAATTAAGCCCTAATGGCATTAATACGTAGTTTTAAAGTTTATATTAACTCTGCTGTATCCGGTGAACAACTTATAACTGCCGGAGTCCCGCAAGGATCGGTTCTTGCCCCAATCTTATACAGCATTTACTTAGCAGATTTTCCCGATCTTAACAACTGCTTCTCGTCAATTTTCGCAGACGATACCGCCATTCCGCCATATATAGCTATCGAGTTGATATTTGCACAAATCTTCAACAAGGACTGCAAACCCTAAGCTACTATTTCCATAGATGGAAAATTCAAATAAAACTAAAAAAAAAATAAAACTCAAACTATGTTTTTCACACGCAGAAGACATCCTAGATTATTACCTAGCAATCCACTCAATTTAAATGGCTGTAACATTCCCTGGGTAAAAAGTGTAAAATATCTTGGCATCACCCTAGATAAAACCCTCACATATGATACTCATATAAGTAATGTAAGAAACAAAATTGGCATTTTGATTATAAAAATAAAATAAAATAGAAGATAAAATTTTGTATCCGTTTATAAATCGTAGATCTATTATTTAGATAAATTAAACACCAGCAGCAATCAAGTTTTTTGATAAATGTAGCTATTCGGATAATCCTCTTATAGCTGAACTTTTGCGTAATTAGCTTCTAAGTATTTTAGTTAGTTGTAACTTAGTTACAAAAAAAACACGGTCAATGGGTTTTCAATTGAAGTAAAGATTTCCCAACTTCTGTTAAACTATAAAATAATATTAAAGTCGAATAAGCAATTGCTTCTGCACTTATAAGTAAGAATATCCTATTGTATATGTATGTAACTACTCTCTAACTTAAACTTAAATAAATGAAATGAGACCAGCAGATCCGCATGCCCGATCTTACAAAAGGGAGTCCCTCACAAATGCGCCAATTAAAGAGGAATAAGCCTCCTTTGCGTCGCGTTAAAGATCTTGTCTGCTGTAATATGAGAACGTCTGAAATCACACGTCCACAGCTTGATAGGTCCATATCAATGTGGTTTTAGACCAAAAAAGTCGGCAATCGACCAAATTTTTACATTATGTCAAGTCTTGGAAAAAACGAGAGAATATAGTATCGATTAACACCATCTTTTAATCGATTTCAAAGTCGCATATGACAGAAACAGAATATAAAGACACCAGCTGTACAGAGCCTTTCAGGATCCCTTCAAAACCCGCATCACTATGCAGGATGACTTTGGAGAATTCACTCTGCTCCGTCAAGGTCGGTATAAAGAAGTCACCGAGATCTTTAATGTCGAAAAATGCTTTTGGCAAGGCGACACACTGTCATGCGATTTCTTTAACATCATATTTGAAAGGATTGTACAAAACTCAAACGTCTAAACCAGAGCGACAGTATTTCAAAAGTCTCTACACTTTCTTCACGTCGCTAACGCAGACAACGTAACGGGGATTATCAAGCGTGATGTCAAAGATGCTCTGCGTGCATTGAAAAAGAAGCGGCAAGAAAGGGAGCGATGGTTAATAAGGACGAATTCAAGGTTAGGCTGTCATCAAACAAGGACAGGGAATTGAACAAAACGTCACGATAGACAGACATGACTTTGAGGTGGTACAAGCCTTCGTCTACCATAGACAGGGGACATAGCATCAGAACGGGAAATTACCCTTCTCAACCGTTGTTTTTTGTGCTTGAAAGGCTATTAAGAAGTAAAAGACTTTCTATAATGAAGCGAGGTATCTTGCTTATAAGACCTTGAAAATATCGGTCCTGGTATACGGCACATGGTAGCCTCAACCTACCTACAGCGAATGAGGAAAACCTTTTTTGTTTTGAAAGAAAAATTCTACGAACGATTTTCGGTCTCCTGTGAAGACAATATGTAGAGAAGAAATTCAACATCGAGCTGTATTAGCAATATGGCATAAGAAGTAAATGAGTACACTCATCGCGATACTATACGAAGTTTGGAAAATATAGAGCGGATGAGGATCGACGCTTTAGCTCAACATATTTTCAAAAGCATTTTAAAGCAAGCCAAGTCAAGTGGAAGTGGACCTGAACCGACTTCGAGTTAAAAACTAGAGAAATGAAGCCCGAAGTCGAAATTGTAGTCGAAGAATGTTGGTTGAAGGCCAAGTGCGTCCCTAAGCTTCAAGTCACTATGTTAAGCCTTGTATAGAATATTCTTGTTTGAATTTTGAACGTGAGTTACAGAAACCTTTACTCGACTATAACCTTAAATGGAAGACGTGATGATGTTTTGGTACTGGGAATCGGGATTACTCGATACAGTTGTAATTCTTTTTGTAGAACTCAAACGATCTACAAACTATGTCTTTTCTATTTTGATGATTGGTTTTATGATTTCGTTAAGATCATTTACCGTAATAGAAAACAAAAATTGCTGATCATTCGCAACTTTGAATTAAAAACAGAAAACTCAATCAAAATTGATTGGTCTTTAGAAATATCTTTTGCGAAGACATGCTCAAAATGCGAAAATTCAGCTTTTTTCGAATCAGTGCAAACTTAGCATCTTTATTTGTTTTGTATGTTGACTTTTTACGAATGGAAGAAATTAAAACGTTTCTTTTGAATCCCCCAAATGGATGCTTTATGAACCAAAAAAGCTATACCGGAAAAAACCCGACCACAGTTAAAATGCGAGAGATATCAGTTGGATGGTTTCCTTGGTGCATTATTCTAAAATTTTGTTTATTGTGAGGTAGTGCGGCAACTCAATTCGATAGAAAATCATCTCCGTACACATTTACAGTTGAATGATTCAGTACATCATGCCTCAGATTGAAGCTGATTACGTTTACGTATAGACTGCAACCAGACTCCCTGTAAAATTACAAACCCGCATTTTCACAAAACTCAGAGCTCCTTTCAATAAGCTTTTCCCCAAACTCAATTCGAAAATAGAGAAACCAGGTGCAGGCAGAGACTACAAAATATTTCGGAACATTAAATCTGACTCAAATTGATTAAGTAGCAATCAGTAATATTTACATGCCAGCGATATTAAATTAAATGCAGCATTGCACACTCCTCTCGGGTTGCAGAATATAAGTATGTTTATTTACAGTACAAACCTATATAAGCGGAAGAGGCTAATAAACTTCTCCAAAATAATTTCAATCAATCCCTTCAAATAGAATCACATTCACATACACTCACTAAGAGCCAATATAAGAAACCCTGCTACCGAAACAACAAAATTGATCTCCATCTCCTTTCATATACCATTCCCTGGGGCTATCTCTTCTCAGCCCCAAACACAACAACTACTAGCTCCCGCTGCCGCCAGAACACCTGGTCAGAGATTAAAATAAACCATTTAACCGTAAACACAATTCGCTTTGATCCAATTCCAATATGTAATCGCCTCAGGAATTCACAAGGAAGCTGTCTTGTAGCAGCATAATCATTCAAGTGGCATTAACCGCACATCTTCTAATATCCAGATCCAGAATAGGTGAGAGAGATGCTTTTCAATACCTACACAGTACAAACGTCTATCTACTCGTATACTATCCAACCGACCAGAAGTAGTGTAACCATACCAAAACTAATTTGCATGATGCTAGGATAGCTGGATTGATTTATTGGACGACTTGTATGAGCTAAAACCTCCTCTTTAGTCCCAGTGTTTTGGAGTTGAATAGCATTCGATTCGGGATAGGTGCTGGAATTGCATCAATGTATCATTTCGTTTAATTATTGCTTCCAATGATAATGAATTGATTGCCTCTCAAATTATATCCATTTAAAATACGGCAGCGATACCATTCCATAGGATCTCTTTCTTTTCATAGCCACGATATGCGGTTGCACCTTTCATAAACTTTTTTTTACTTAGCACAAGGCGTCGCCGTTCGTTCAGGCAGTTAAATCAGCCTCTGTATCTATAAGTCTATAAGTCTATAAGTCTAAGCTCTCTGGACTTGCAACAAGTGTGCAATTTAATCAAAGAAAATCATCATTTTGTTGAAGTTTGTTGCACGCAGCAAGCTGCAAGTTTTATGCTCTCTACATGAAGATGCATCGGGGCATATACAAATAGGTGGACACAATCTATGGCGAAAAATAGAAAATAAAACGAAAACGAAAGCTGAGATGGGTTTTTTGGTTCGAGAAAACGCCATTACCATTGATCATCGTGAGTGCCGCGCGTCCAGTTTAGTGGTTGCAGCGGTGGAGTGGCATGGAGGAGTTCAATCTCCTTGTTGGTCCGATGTTTTATTGGCCGTATTGTAAGTATTCATTTAAATGATGTTTTATGCCCAAGTGATGTTGTGATAGTATAGTAGCGGTGTTCGACTACGAATCTCTGGGAGGTATATCCATTCAGAAGTTGGAAAATTATTCATTGAGTTTGGGATTACATGACAGGTGGACTGCATAGTTGCAGCACTTTTCGCAAGAGTAATGGCAAGGAAGGTTTTTTTAAATTTATGTCTAATGGGTGATTTTAATAACTGAAGGTTGACTAGGCCGCTTTTTCGCAGTTTAATTTTAAACTGTTGTCTAGGAAAATTAAATGGAGCAGAACAATGATCCTGTTGCTCACCGAACATTATGATTATAAACTTCCTTTTAAACTTAATGTTTATAGTCCTTGATTTTATATTAATTCTTATTTAACAGTGTTCAATTTCACTAACTCGGTTTATGAAGCTAAATAAAATACCTGTAACCGATTGCACTTGAGGCCAAGTTTTTCAAGTGTCATGCGCATTACATTTCGTCCTATAATTTTAGCGTGGCTTAAGGGGCTCGGGTAGTTTCTCATTTTCAAAAAATCGATTTTTTCGATAGGTAGACATCTCAAAAATGATGTCCTAAAATATTGGAATGATGTCTTGGATATTTTTGAAATGGCAGAGTATAGAAGAGAAGCATCTCGGGCGCTCGAACTCCACCCATCCCAACGCGGCGGGGCGCCCGACAGCTGCCTCGTCCTTAATGTCCTACAGTTCCTTGTATTGCCTGCGGCTTAAGTTTTTGAATGATCAAGGACATCTAGATCCTTTGTATTTGAACTCCTGAACCTTCCTGTTAGTAGAATCGAAAACTGCTCTGAAAACTTTAAACGCATTCTTCTCAAAACTACATTTTTCAAATTTGCCGCAGCTGTAACTGGGGCAAAGCATTGCACTAATTTTTCTAATTCTTCAAACAAAATTGAAATTCCTAGTTGATGGCAGACCAAGAGACATGGAATGAACTGCTTCTGAAGAAAATAGAGTGACAAAATAGTCGGTTTCACTAGACAGGCAAAAGATATTACTCTCTTCGAAGTGGACCTGGGCACAACCAACATCTTTCACCATCTCTTCCTCTAGTTTTTAACTCTAAGTTGGTTAAAGTCTTCTTCCTACAATATGCGGTCGAAATCCTGCTCAGCCGAATGGTTGATGTCCATTTGCTCCAAATGTCCCCAAAATCGTAGTCTCGGGGTTAGTGTCCGACCGAAGGTCGATTTGTAGCCGAAGCCGAAGCCGAAGCTTCAATAACTTGAAGAATTTTCGTTCCAGATTGACTAAAAATGAAAAAAATTATGATTTTTTTCAAGAATAGGTTCGTTAGTTGAAGCCCTGAGGTCACTCTGTGGTCGCCACAAAGCGTTTTTTGAAAAACCTAAGTTTGCCCTGAATGTCAAACTGAGTGTTTTTTTAGCCTTGGGGTTGACCTGGGTTTGGTACAAAAAGATTCGCCCTTGGTTTCTTCTGGGGCGAGTTGAGGGCTGTTAAATGGCATGTATTTTTATTCAAATGACAAATATTTGTGGTGATTTTGTGGTTTAGAAACCTGGGCAACTCTGGGTAAAGCTCAAAACGAATCTAATGTGTGCATGCAGTAACCAAATTAACGGGAAAATTTAAATTAACGTTTCAAAAATAATAACAATTTGAACTAGTATTAATATTTTATTGAAATTAAGGAAAAGAACAGCAAATAACTCAACACTGTTCTACGTTCTACGAAAAACTGAATTTTTTTTTCAGCCCCTACCACAACGCACAACAGCCAAAAACTAAACCTTCGGCTTCGGCCAAAACTTCGGCATATTTTGGCCGAAGCCGAAGGTTTAGCCGATTGTAGATTTTTTAGCCGAATGTGGCCGAAGCCGAAGCCGAAACCGAAGCTTCGGTCGGACATTACTCAGGGTACTCTTCCAGCTTTGTTCAGATAGACTTTTGGAAGGCTATTCCCCAAACAGTTTGCCGCCTTGTCAAAACCCATCATGCATAGTCATAAGAGCCTTACGGAGATGTCGAAACTAGGCACGGCTCTCTACAGTTCGTCTCTGTTTTACACGGCTTTGAAATCGACAAAAAGATGCTGTTTGTCGATCGATATTATATTTCCAGGTTTTTCTAAGGCCTACCGTATTTAAAAATGTGGTATATTGTGAACTGTTCCGGATTAAACCACATTGGGTTTCAGACGTTCACGTTTTACAGCAGACAGGATCTTATACGTGACGTTAAAGAGACTCCTCAACGATTGGGGCAATTGTGAGGGTGACCCTTTATTATAGGATCGGGCATATGGTACCTACTGAGGATATATTCATCGGGTATGGTATCTTCCGACCATATCATGTAGCTCAGCTGGTGCATGTTCCTTCCCACCTTATTTCACGCTTCCTTGAAAAGTTCGGCGTCAAGACCAATAGGCACGTGCAGTCTCATCCCATTAAAGCTTTCGTATGGCAAGCTTCACTTCTTTTGGGTCAGGAGGACGACATTCTCGATCATCACCAAAGTTGAATGTGCGCATTCTGCCTGACAGCGGAATAAGTGTCTTCATCGTTAAGCAGTCTGCAAGTACTTTTTCCAGATCCTTAGGAGCGACTGTGACTATTTGACTTTTTTCTTTGCTGGTCTTTATGGGCTTTTTCGAAGCTTGGCAGTGTGGCATGAACTTTTTTACCTTTGGAACTTTCGAGTATCATTAAACTCATGGCATCTCTCAATCACCCCAAACGAGTGCTTCTCATGCTGCTTCTTTCTTTTTATTGAGAATTTGGTGTTCTCTTTTCTCCTTGTAAATCTATTTATATTTATCGAAAGCAGCCCTTGCTTTCTTTAGCATCAAAATTTCTCCTGCTTTTTATTTGGCTACATCTCGGTGCCGGCATTCTTCATCAAACCGAGGCCTTGGGTATCTTTTTGAGGGCCGAATTTGAAAACTTTTTGGCCTTGCTGGCCTATGGTCTGCAATGCTTAGTGCTGGTGGCATTGGATTGAAGGATAGTTGTTGTAGGGACACTCGATTGGATGGAAAAGGCTTTGATGATTTTCTCTTGCGATTGTAGCCTTTCGACGTCATATCGTTTCGCAGCGTTAGTTCGCGTGGATGGTGAACAGGATATACTCATTCGTACTTTGGCTACACCAACATAGCGAGCCATATAGCTGGCACCTCGAAAAGTTCAAAAGCACTGGAAGAGTGCCTTGGCTCGATCGTAACATATTCAATTGGGTTGAAGGTTGATTGACCTGATCAGAAGAAAGAAATAAAATTGTACGTTAACTGCGATACCAGACTTGTACACAGTCCGACACGCTTGTTCTTATAGCGTCGTCATACATACGTCAGATATTTTCACAATAGCCAAACGTATCACGTAATCACAATATCAAGCATCACGTGTCATGCATCAAGCCTTAGGAATTGCGCTTGAGTCATTACTTGGCACCACGGTGCGCCAAATGCCAAAATCACGACACACTTGTCTGGTGTATGGTTATAATTCTTTTGCCTAATGATGTAAGAAAAGAGTAAAAACACAACAGTAAGAGCCACTTGTTCCATTCGTATATTTCACCTTCAACTTTCTATTAAGAATTCACAGTTACCCCTTACGCAATGTGATTCTGCTCCTTTGAGTCGTTTTCTGCATCGCTCTCAGATTTTGATTCGTTGTGTTTTCAGTACCTACTACTGTAAGTTTTCTTGCAGTTTTAGATCGTCAAAGCCCTAGTAGTTGCCTCTGGATAGGTGTGTTCAATCACACTTTACGACTTGAACTGCCGACGAGCTGTAAGCGTTTTTCTCTTTTGTAAGTTTCAAAACAATTTTTTTAGGTGAAATATGTAAGTCCTTCATCCACTTTCCACTGACGCAACTTCTGTGCAATAACTTAGTGCGCTCTTCCCCTTTACCCGTTGAATGTATAGGTAGTATAACCCGAAGGACAAAACCATTGACACAGTTCAAAATCAAAATGTGTTCAACATCTTCTCACATATATGTATACACGTTTTGTCCTGAGGACAAATTGCTACCCAGTTATGCATGCAAAAACTTTCATTCTTGTTAAAAGGAAAAACAAAAAAAAAAGTTATAAAAACAATTGGCAGCTGCAAAGCAGTTTAGTCTCGATGCCGTACATCGATTCTGATCCTGGCTAAGAACTTTGAGTCGAATAATACTCGTACCTTGCCTACGCCGTTCTACATACGAACTGAAAACAAAAGACCCTCTTGAACTATAGTGCACTTTTTGTTGCTAACGTTTGGTTTCTGTTACACGTTTCTGTATATTTCTGTTTTATTTTTCTCTTCCTTTTTTTCTGTAATGCCAACTGTAGAACGTTGTGGCACGAAAAAAAAAATCGAACTTAAAACAAAGGGTGGCTCAGCTCTATGTTGGCTGATAGCTTTGGCACAGGCTGTAGTGATGAGTGATGAATGGCGAACAAGCAAACCTACAAGTGGTACACTGTACCGTTACGTTTTGCACTACAACCCTTATTGGAAGTCGATGAGTAGCTACAGCATTCAGGATGTAAAGCAGTTATTTGTACAAAGGATTAAACTCAGTCACATATGCATTTATAAGGTTGCACCTGGCTCCAAAATGTCCTTGAGATGTTGCTGCTAGTGTTTAATTGAAGAAATGCAAAGCTTTGTAAGTAAGTTTGTAAAGCTCAGAGTAGAACAAAAGCATTTCAATCAAATATGTGGGTACTTGCACTTGTATTTCTCAAACGTATAAGCAATTTGCTTTGATTTTCAAGGAGTCTTTGGCTCACTGCCTTTGTCTAGGCTCTAAGGTACACGATGTCAAATTAATCCATTCAAATGAGTAGCATTTCTACACATCAAAACAAAACTAAAAGAAAACTTTTTGGGCGGACGCTTATATTGAAACTTTTAGTCTTTCTGTGTGCTTTTTTTACTTGTTGATGAAAATAACCAACCATTTTAAAATATGTAAAGGCACACCTAACCTATCTCTTTCCAACCACGAAGCCATGCATCATCATCATCACCCTAAACACTATGCATCTCGTGACCAGCTAAACGACAAAGTAGTTTGATACACGTTAGCATTTATAAACCACTAAAACTTGCAGTCAGCCGGCACCAGCGCAATGGTGCACAGCTCCTGGTAGAGTGAGTATGCTTATAAAATATATTTAATTGCAAATGATATTTCGTGCCACACAGGGCCGTACCAAATACTTGTGATCAGTCAGACCTAAAAGTCTTGGCCTTCGTTGCTGTCAGGGGCATTAAATAATACCTGTCATTAATAAAAGAAAACGTTCTTTTCAGCTGGCTGCTCGTTGCCTAGAGCAATTTGTCGATAGTAAATTGACTTTATTAAAACTAGTCTATTCCATAGATCTGACGGAATAAGCAACCAAGAGCAATACCGCTCGGAGAGCTACCGTATCATCCCCGAGTCCCGAAGCCAGCACCGCCGCCGAACTACCAGAAGTATCATCACACAGGCCCAGAGGGGTACTTGTGATCTTTTGCCGGAGGGCATTTAACAATACTTGACCGCTAACCCGTGAGGGGAAGTTGGGATCTTACCGCACAGGGACAGCAAAGCGCCTGTGATCTTTTGCCGGAGGGCATATCATAATACTCAACCGCTAACTCGTGAGGGGAGGCTGGGATCTCCACAGGGCCCAAGGGTTCTTGTGATCATTGCCGGAGGGCATATAATAATACTTGACCGCTAACCCGTGAGGGGAAGTTGGGATCTTCACACAGAGCCGAAGGGCACTTGTGATCTTTGCCGGAGGGCATACAATAATACTCGCACGCTAACCTCGCTAAGGGGTAGTTGTGATCTTACCGCACAGGGTCAGCAAAGCGCCTGTGATCTTTGCCGGAGGGCATATAATAATACTCGCACGCTAACCTCGTTGAGGGGTAGTTGTGATCTTACCGCACAGGGACAGTAAAGCGCCTGTGATCGTTGCCGGAGGGCATATAACAATACTCAGACACTAATCCGCTCTCTCCTATAGGTACACCGCCGAATTAAGACCAGCCGCCATAGAGGAGCAACAACGACAGCAGCAGACGAGGGGGCCTGTTACCAAGGCCATATTATACCACACTGTCGAAGAAGGCGCATAAGAGCGACCTAAATATATATATATTGTTTGTAACCTTGCGTTTATAAATATTAAAAGACAAGTTTGAAATAATAAAGAGTTTCTGACCTTCTATGCGAAGTTTTAGTGGTTTCATTCGCCGACCCTGGACAGCCGTGAGTCATACCTCGGCTGGGAAATAAAAATCACATCACAATTTGGCTTCTTCTGAATTTTTTGATTCGACATTTGCTGTATACAGACGAGATAGATGTCCTATTCAAACTGGAAAAATCCGAGGAGGTGGTGTTATGTTAGCAGTGCGTTCGATCTTCAACAGCCAACTAATAAAATTGTCAGATGATTCAGGTTTGATTGAACAGATTTGCGTAAGAATCAATATGTCGTCTTCATGTTTTTACGTATTTGTATCCTACATACCCCCAGGTTCTGATGTAAGCATTTATAATTCCCACATTTTGAATATCGAATCTGTTGCTAAAAATATTGATAGTAGTGCTTATGTTATCGTACTAGGTGATTTTAACTTAGGTAATGTAAAATGGGCTTATGAAAGCAAATGTATTGTTCCTTATAATGTTAATGCTGAATGTGAGGTAACTGTTATTGATGCAATGTTAGCCATGAATTTAATGCAAGCCAATCTTGTTAAAAACTCTTTAGGTAGAATCCTTGATTTGGTTTTTGCTAACGAAGATTTAGATGTAACAGTAAGCGAACCTGAATGTGTCTTATCGCATAACACTATTAACCATAACGCCTTGTGCATTTTGATTGATTTTAACAGCACTATTTTTTGTAAGAACGATGTTCGTAGTTTATCTTCCTATAATTTTGCAAAAGCCGATTATGTACAAATTAATAACTTCCTGAATTCCATAAAATGGAATAATATTTTTAGTTTTTCTAATTTAAATCAAGATTACTCTTCTTTCATGGGAGTACTTGAAGATGTATTTTTAAGATTCGTGCCGGAAAAAAAGATTTATAATCATAAACACCCGATTTGGTTTCATAAGCGATTAAGAAATTTAAAAACAGCCATGATAAAAGCCTATCGTAGAAGTCTAAGCAATAGTTCTCTTCGTGCCGAATTTTGTCGCCTTAGAAAAGAATATGAGTTTTTAAAAAGATTTTCCTACCGTCAATATATATGGTCCCTCGAATCGAAAATCAAAAATAATTCTAAGGCATTCTGGAGCGTGATCAATTCTAAGAAAGAATCTTTGGGAATACCTGCTTCCATTAAATATTGTGGAGAAGTTAGTACTAACTTGCAAGTTATTTGTAACTTTTTTACGGCTTTTTTCCAATCAAATTATGTTGCTGAACAGCCGATATCGCACGTATTGGAAGAAAGTGAGCCTGTTCTTAATTTAGGCAATTTACAAGTAGATGAAACTGACATTCTCAATGAACTCTCTGCACTGGAAGATAGCTCTAAATGTGCACCGGATAATGTTCCACCAATATTCTTAAAAAACTGTAAAAATAGCTTGTTAGTGCCGTTAAAATATTTGTTTAATTTTTCATTGAGTGAAGGCGTTTTCCTGGATTGTTGGAAGTATTCTTTCGTGACACCTATTCACAAATCTGGCTCCCGCCAAGAAGTTGAGAATTATAGACCAATTGCAAAACTTCAAATCATTCCAAAAGTTTTTGAAGCAATTGTTAAAGATAAAATTTATGCAATTGTTCGAAATCATATTTCTCCTTCCCAGCACGGCTTTGTGTCAGGTAGGTCTACTTCAACAAACCTAGCTATCTACTCAAACTATTGTCTTGGAAGTTTAGAGAATAGGTACCAAGTAGATACCATTTTTACAGATTTTTCAAAAGCTTTTGATCGCGTTCAACATGGAGTACTAGTTCGAAAATTGAAAGATTTAGGTTTTCATTCTAGCTTGCTAAACTGGATTGAAAGTTATGTAACCAATCGAAAGCAATATGTTAAGATTGGCTCCAGTATATCAAAGGCTATCTCTAACTTTTCAGGCGTTCCTCAAGGAAGTCATTTGGGCCCGCTGCTTTTTGTTCTATTTGTAAACGACTTACCTCAATATCTGAAACATTCAGAATGTTTATTATATGCAGATGACCTTAAAATCTATAAAGCAATAAAATCTCTATCAAATTGTATTGAACTGCAGAGTGATATTGACAATGTAATAAGATGGTGTGAACACAATTCCTTGTATTTTAATGTTAATAAGTGCTCTGTTTTAACTTGTTCTCGTATTTTGAATTCTGTGTCATTTAACTACACTATGTCATCTGCAACTCTTAGTAGATTGTCTTCAAAAAAAGATCTAGGAATTATTTTTGATTCTGAATTTCGTTTTGGCTTACATTATGATCATTTAGTTGCTAAAGCTAATGCTATGCTGGGCTTTATATTTCGTAACTCTAAGGATTTCGTAGATCCGTATACAATTAAAACGTTATATATATCCTTAGTAAGGTCTAAATTAGAATATTGTTCAATAATTTGGAGTCCATATTATGGAAACGCAATAATGCGCATCGAGCGTATCCAGAAAAGGTTAACAAGATTCGCGCTACGAAAGATTTATTCTTATTCCACTATGCCATCATATGAAGCGCGATGTCTTTTAATCGATTTAAAGCCTCTTTATAAAAGAAGGCAATGTAATTTTGCTTTGTTTGCTCGCGACATATTATGCAGCCATATCGATTGTTCTTACTTGCTTTCTTTACTAAACATATATACTCCTGCGCGTTCCCTTCGGCCAAGAGAAAACATCTTCATGTACTTACCTAGGCATGTAACAAGATATGGTCAGAATGAGCCTTTAACTAATGCAATGTATTATTTTAATAAATTTATATGCCTTATTGATTTTAATTTAAGTAGAAATACATGCAAGAACTTGATACTCAACTCTGTGTTATGCGAATGATAATTTGTATTATATTTATAAATAAGTAATGTTATTCATTTTTATTATATTTTTTGTTACTTATTGTTATCTATTAGAGTTTAAGACTTGTTAGATAAATAAATAAATAAATAAATAAATAAATAAATATTGCCGAAGTTCAATTTTAGTGACAAAAACAAATAACAAACGACAATAGAGCCCAATGAATTGTCTTTCATTGACCTGTGTGCGATCAATGTATTTGGGAACAACGTGCCTCTTCTTATCGACAACAGCGCCAACCAGACTTTTCGATTTCGTTAAATGTCAATTTTGTTTGGTACGCGATCTATACGAGCACAAATTCAACAAAATAAAAGAAAAAAAATAATTCCAATTTCAAGTTATTTAATAGCAGATCGCGCGATTTATTCGGTAACGACTTTTCTGATTCCGCTAAAAATTCCTCAAACCCAGTTAGACATGGTATGAGATACATAAATATCTCGTTACTCTATAGGCAGGTCGGAGTAAGAGATTTATTGGTGATATGTCTGGCGGTTGAAGTATCTCCGTTGCCATTGCGCTTTAGAACACAATGCACAAATATCCAAAAGGTAATTACACATCGCGCTGTGACTTCAATTTCGTCGTGATTATTTAAACTAGGTTAAGACAGCTATTAGCAGTTGTGGTGGAAATAAGGCTCTGTGGAAATTGGCTTTTAAGAATGAAGGTGATCAAGTTGGGGGTTTCATGTAAGAAATTGAGCAATTTTCAAAACGAACAGTCAGTGACGAAAGGGGGGCTAGTTAGTAACACATCACTTACGGTATGTTGTCATATTTAATTTTAAAGGTTCTTGAATAAGTGAAGACGGGAATGCTTTTCTATCGTTTTCTGTTAATTTGAAGCAGCTTGTTGATGATTAGAACTAGTATCGGTTGTGCTAGTGATGCTGCTTGTGAGTTTTTTTTGAGACTGCAAAGTGGAAAAGACATACAGAAAGGATGAAAGCGAAATCAAATGTGGCCAGTCATTCTTTTTCGTCTTTGTCTTTAACGTTGCTATGAGAACTGCGATCTCGTAAGGTTGTCAGATCACAGCGCTTCTACTTATCTGTTTCACAAGCGTCAAGGGCAAGGGAACGGCCACGTACGGAGCGGCAAAGCAGCAAGGCGGCAAAATTAGAAGCGAAAGGGTCACTTATTCTTTGAATAATCAATGTTTTTTAGTTTTGAGTCTAAAACAGAACACCGAACGTGAAAATCTTTTTTGGTTTTTCAGGAATTATAAATAAAAAAATTAAATTTTCTTTGTTCAGAAAACCTTTTTTTACTCAGAGAATAACTTCTAATCAGCGGAAAACAAGCAAATTTGGATTTTCTGTAAAAAAGCACCTGCTATTAATTTTTTTTAAAGTTCAAATTAGACTTAAAGAAACATTGGATTTTTTTTTTAAATTTATAAAAGAACAAAATGACTTTAAATAGGATAATTTTTTTATAAAACTGTCCCTCCCGTCGAACGGAGAGAGATCGGCCCCCTCGCAAACGATTTTTTTCTTGTCTTGACCCACTCTTTGCGTCATTTTACAGCATTTTTCGAATCTTTAGCAAAACACTCGTCAAACAAAGATCTCCCTTGAACTCAGACCAACTCAACGCTCCAGATATGCCGATGCGACTGGTTCTCTATATCAAAGATTATACGATTGGATTTTGAATCTATATCTATATTGCCCACTTCTGCCAATGCGGCCAGGGCTGCCAATCTGCTTCATATGTAGTAGATCTACTTCATTTGTTATTTGGAATGCGTCTGCTACGTAGCAACTTATTCCTACTTTGTCTTTTACTCATCGATCAAAGTTTCATATGAGTCGATTTAATACATTTTTGCCGAAAATGTCATTTGCTTAGTCTTTCACTTTCACACTTTCAGGTCACTCTTGCCAAATTTCCCTCCGCAAGTCGTGCTCAATCTAAAGCTAAGCGGGGTGCTCCACCGTTGGGTCTTGTTAAGACTGGCGATGAGAAGAAACTTCTTTCTTGTATGAAAATGATTAAAACTCTTACCTATCAACATTTGTTTACAAATATTTAAAAATAAAATAAACATGTTTCTTATGAAAAACAGCTGTGTAAAAGAAATTAAGGGTTATTCTGTGTTACCAAACTAAAGAATGGCATATTAGCGAATTTGAAGAAGATGCATGAAGTTAAAGAAGTTAAGAAGTTAAGTTAAGATTCTGTTTCAAAAACGAGAAAAACGCGAAAGATTTGAAAAACTGAAGAAATATTTCATGAAAATGAAGAAAAGCAAATTATATGGGCTTTAATGACATCTGCTATTATCGTAATAGAAAATTATTTCCTTCTAAGCTCAAGTGTTCCCATGTCGAAAAGTAGGCATCTGACATTATATGGTGGCTTTTCAATATGCCAGTTCAGCTTCTAAAAGCGTATCTCGTAAAGCTTTTCTGAATTTTCTCTTTTCTATAAGAATGTGTATTATAATATGAATTCCATACCACGCAACAATATTCAAGAATATACCTAACAAGGCGGTTAGGCTAGTTTTCAGTGTAAAAGGATCTGAGAACTCTTTTGCATTCCATCTTATTAAACCTAACATCAGATAGGCTTTATTGACTATGTAATCAATATGAAGTGTGAAAGATAACTTGGGGTCTAAAATAACTCCTAAGTCTTTTTTACTACCCTACTACTTTGACTACCTTATCAAACGCCTTGAAAAAGTCAGTGAATAAAATATCAGTCTGACCACCCTTTACAAAATAATTTATAACTGAGTCACATGAAATTGTAAGATTTGTGGATGTCGATCTTCCTTGAACGAATCCATGCTGTGAGTCAGATATGACTTTGTTTAGTAAGAAAATTAATCTTATTAGGTATACACAATCTTTTCGAACAATTTTGGAATAACCGATATTTTACAAATCGGCTGATATTTGCATACTTTTTGCTTCGAGTCTGATTTGAAAATCGGAGCTATTAAAGTCTTTTTCCATTCGTCTAAAAACTGTCCAATCTTAAGAGAGGCATTGAAAATCTTATAACTTTTAAATTTAAAGTCTGTTCGACTTTTAAAATCTTACATGATCTGAGTTCAAACCGGTGTTATGCATCAAATTCAATATTTATAAAGTCAGAATATTCATAACTTCAGTATCATTGATGACCAATTGATTTTAATGTAATAGAACTTTTGGAGAAACACAGTCAGGACCTTCACTTTTGTTTTCATCTTGGCGTTCAGTGCTTCTAAAATTTCTTCCACGCTAAAATTAAACTATCAATATCAACCACTGAAGAAAAATCTGGAAGATCACTCGGCTTCATGGGGTTATATACAGAGTCAAAAAAATCAGCAAAGAAATTTCATATTGTGGGCCTGTCACTAGCAGTGGATCCAGTATATTCCATGCAGTTTGGCAAACCTGTGTTATTTCTTTTAGTATTAATAAAACTCTAACAAATTTTGCTATGATTTTTAACTAGTGATTCAGCAGTTGAAACATATTTACTGTACAAAAACTTATTTAACACATCCAAACTTTTACGATCCTTTGAATAATTGTGATGGCATATCACGCTATTCTTATGTATTTTACATAATATATACTTTATAAGCCTTGTTTTCTTCTATTCCTGAGGTTTGATAGTCTCTTGTTAAGCCATGGTGGATTAGCATTAAGTATTTTTGTTCTTATGTAAATAAATCTATCAGATGTATACTTTAAGTACAATTTGAAAGTATAGAACGATTGTACTAGGTCTCGGTTTTCCGTAAGAGCAGCCCAATTGATCAAATTAAGAAACTCATTCATTGCATCAAAGTTACCCGTTCTGTAATCATAAAATACAATGCTTTGATTGGATACAGGGATAAAAGTTATAAGTTTACAATTACATAATTGATCAGCAAACACGATGCTGTTTATTTTCTACAGCTGGAAATTCAAGTTTAGTTTCAAGTTTGAAGTAAACCTAGGTAAGTTTACTTCAAATTCTTTATTAACAAATACTAAATCCAATATTCGATTAAACGAATTTCTGACATAATTCATTTTAAATTTGTTTCGATGGGAAAAGCTTCCACGATAGCATTCGTCCACAAATCCATGTGTCATATAGCTAGAGGACATTCTCACACCGTTTCCAAAAAACTTCTCGACAATACAGTGGAATAGATCTTTCTGCTTCTTTCTGTCTACATGTCCATTTTTTTACATAATTATAGCACAAGTTCACAGCACTTGCAATGAACTTTAGAAGATTCGCATGATCTGCTTCTTTTGATTCCGCTACAGGAGAAACTGAAAAGATTTTAGAAGAAGAATTATTGTTTAGTAAGTTTTCGGTGCCATTGAGTGTCACAAAGTATCGAGGCTAGCTTTTTTTTAAGATAACGTTCTCAGCTCTTCCACTTTATCACTTTACGTTCGATCACATTGAAATCAAGAACCGAATGCCTTCGCCAATGCACCTTTGCTACTCAACAATGAAATGAAATCTCTGTGGATAAAATAGGGAGTAAAATTTTTTGGGCGCATTCAAAATACACGAATTACATCTTTCAAATCTAGTCAAAGAACAATGATCGTTGTCGAAGTTGTCGTATTGATATTTATATACCCCAACAAGCCAATAGCAGCTCTCATTACATCTCGCTGTAAGTTAATCAAAACTAGTACGAGTTGTTATTAGCTTACGAGGCGACCAACGCAACGGCGACATAAAAACAAGTCTTCAAGTTTTCCACACCGTTTTAATAAAATAAACAATACTTTTATCTATCTACCTTTTTCAAGACTGGCCTCGCCGTTTTCAATAGTGGTGCTACGAATCATCTCTCTGTATCCTAGAAAAGTTAATTTTGTAGCACAGACTGACATCATTTCTCAATTGCCTCAGGGGCATGCGTTCGTTCCCATCATGTGATTTATTCGCCTAGATCGCTGGAAAAGTGTTTGGTTCACAGCTGGACAAATCATTACACGTCATTTCGAGTTCTTGGCGAAGCTGCCTTAAGGGCACACACTAAACTCAGATGCCATTCTCTGTCTACGTTCGGTATACAGCCGAAGACTTATACACGACTTCCATGCTAGCAGCATGCCACTGTCAGTGGAGCGTATATTTACGCGTAGGCAGGAGTATATGGGGACCTTGTTTGCGAACGAAATTAACATCTTAATAATCCCAGATGCAGCTTCGAGCTGCGAGCACATTTTTCTACTGAACAACAAAACACAGCGAGAAAATCACGGTTGTCTGTGGTCAGTTTCTAAAGTTGAAGTTGAAGAGGTGGCATTCTGCGGCTGATGGTGGTAAGCGGGCAGTGTTAATTGCCACAATATATCCCAAAATTTATGTCGACCCACGAAGCTGTGTTCGCTTTTACATTAAACTATCTAAATGGCGTCGATGACGATGACGACAACAAAAGCGCGCAGTCAGTCTGGAGTCTGGTCGTGTGACTTGACGTTGTTGTCCCGATTGCATTGAGGTACACACTCATTAAGACTTAATTAAGATACAACGTCACTCACAGATTCTGTTGTTTCTTTTGGGGGCTTTGCTTCAAGTGGGTTTGTGTTGGCTGTTGGTACATGCTTCCTGTGGTGTTCAAATGTGAGCTTAACCGGAGATTACAAGTGGGGATACCTATATAGAAACAGACAAATCCAGGCCATCTTTACAGCTGTCAATTGTTTTATGGACCACTGGGGATTCTTATTGATGTCCGACAATATTGCTATGATGGTTTTGGTGGTCATAGTGGTGGCTTCACGCTGCGATGTGATAGACAATAAAACATGAAACAGCACTGTTTTGCCATGTAATTTGAGATCTTATTTACGAGGCCCTTACTGTCACATGCTGTTCTCTGGGAATTCTTATTTTTTATCATTTTCGCAAATAAATGAAAGAAAAGACAAGAAAGGTTCTTCTTGTGATGGAGAGGTGTAACTTCTGTTTTTATGTCTTGTAAACGACGAATTGACACACTGTCGTGTTGAGAATTCGTAAGGAATACACCTGAAATCGGACGAAATGTTTGTGAGCTGTCCGTAGTTTCTCACTTCAAGCTGAGCGTTCAAATTCATTTTCACTTCACATGGAGTCTCTTTCCCCACAAATTCCACTCTTGATTGCAATTGGAGTCTACATACAGCTATGGACAAAGAAATAGCACACTATTAAGAAAAATCATAAATTCAAAATTTCCGTAATGTGAAATGGTTGTGATGTTTCTTTTTCTTCGGGTATGTAGATTTGATAAACAAATGCAGTCTATCAAGCCTAAAAAGTACCGCAATTTTTGTATCGTCCTAAGTGCGAAGCGTATACAATCCTAAGTATACTTTAAAGACGGTGAAACATGGAGTAGGAAATTTAATGGTCTGGGTGCGTTTTCCTGGCATGGGGTGGGACCATTGGTGAGGATTGATGTCAAAATGGATAAATTCGCTTATCTTGCTATACTGAAGAATACAATGGAACCATATTCCTTTGAGTTCATGCCAATTAAGTGGATATTCATGCATGACAATGACCCCAAACACGCATCAAATATAGTAAAAGCTTGGCTCGTGGATGAACAAATCGATGTCCTAACCTGGCCAGCTCAAAGTCCCGATCTTAATCCCATAGAACACTTCTGTGGCAATAACCCATAACAGCATAAGTCGACTTATGCTCAAATTGAGTTAATGATGCAGTTTTTTTTCACATTTTCTTGGTGCTTCAGTCTGTGAAATTTTCATTTTGATATCTTTGTCCGTTACAAAGATAGAAAAACACAAGTTAGGAAATTCCAAACTATAGCAAAAGGAAAAACAAGACAAGTCACTACTTATGCCTTTAAAGCAATTTCGTAATTAGATAGTTCACAGGTATAAGTCAACTTATGCTTTTTTTACCTAAGTTTTTTCATTCATTCCTGTAAGAACATGTCTTTTTATGCTTTTCTTTTAATTATTCATGCAAGCACAAGTCTTACTTGTGCTTTTTTTCTATTTGAGTAAAGAACACAGTTGCTAGACCTAACTGCACTAATGTTGTTTTTCCATATTAAGAAATCATCACACATCTGCAGTTAAGTAACACAAGTCGGTTTTTGCTCAAAATTACAGTATAATAAAAGAATTTTAAAGAAAATTTAAACTTCAAAACAAGCAAACTTCTATTTTCTATCACTTAACAACATAAAAACTTTGCTTATGGTAATATTTTCGTCTATAAAAGCGCTTCAACTGATGACAAAAACTTCAAATGCTTCTCCTGAAAAGTAGCGAAATTTGACTTATGCTGTTATGGGTTATTGCCACAGACTTATGGAATGATGTTAAAGTCAAAATTGGGCAGACAAAATTTAAAAATTCAAACGATCTTTGGGCCGGAATCAAAGAAGCTTGGTACTCTATCCCGCAAAGTAGATGCCAGGCGTTAGTTGAAAGCTTACCAGGGAGGTGCCAAGCAACTTTAAAAAATCGTGGTCAACCAACTAAGAACTAACTTGGTTATACCAAAATTTATGAAAAAAAAAAATATTTTCACTAAAAATAATTTTTTTTAACGACTATAGGTAAGTGTGCTATTTTCTTGTCCACAAGAAATTTGATCATCACTGCAAAATATATTGTTAAAAATTGAATTGTAAAGAAATAATTCCCTATTACTAATTATTATTAATCCTTAGAAGTCACTTCATGTCATAAAATAGGAAATAAACTATTTGTTTCGTCACATTGACAAAAAATAAAATAAAAATTTTGAATTATTGAATTATTGAATTACATATTGTGAATTAACAAGTATCTTAAATGATTGGTATAATGTTCAAATTTCCCGCCCCTCCGGCCATCTTTATTCAAAGAACAAAACCATAAAAAGGAATAAGAATTAAAAATGAGAAAAATAAAATTATTCCGTATCCAAACCGCAACCGTATAACACGTCTTTTCTTTTATCTTGTCGCCACTACTATTTCTCTTTGTCGCTCAACTCCTTGCTATTTTTTCAGTTCAAAGTTAAAAAGGGTTAAAAATAATAACCAACTAATATAATTAGTAAAAATTCTTGCTAATTTTTCATGGCGTCCGAGCAGAGACAAAATTAAGTCTCAAATTTATTGAATAATTTAAAATAAATCGCGAGTTTTTGATACTTACGTACTATCTGTACGCATTAAGACAAAGAGCATTTGAGCAAAATCGCGCTTAATTAAAATAATTTAAATTCCCGCGGAATCAAATCGTGCGCGAGTGCTTTAAAAATTAATTGTGTGTGAGCAGCACCAAGTACAAGGAAAACCGGCGACAGAAGTCATCACCAAATCCTCATAGAAGCGCTAGAGCTCCACCATCATTTCAATGCATAAGAATTGCATATGTGCAGACTGCAAAAGGGAAGTTGCTTCCAAGAACGAAACAACAAAAAATCAGGTATTCACAAAAATTGAAAGTGCTTAAAAAAAAAAAAAAAATTTTTTTCAACCTTAAAATTTATTGATGAACCCAATCCCAATCAATTAATCCTGATTTGATTCAAGCACATACTTTAAATTTTTGTCTCTCTTTTTGCATTTAAATTATGGTGAAATAAACAAACAAAGACTGTGTTTTTTTTCTTATTTATTGTGTTATTTAAAATTTAAAATTTACAATTGCAAATAAATGAACTTAAACTAATAGTTCATAGTGATAAGACTATCCACTCGCTTTTGCCACAGCCGCGCCGTCGCTGCAACACTATTTAAACACACTTGCTTTGTCTAAAACTATCGAAAGGTTCTTTACTATGAACGATATTTAAGTCACTCAACTAATGTTTTCACGGATTTAATTTAATTTAATTTAATTCGAATTTATTGATAATAATTATTCAATTGATTTCGCGAAATTCAATTGTTTACATTTTTTTTTATGTCAAAGTGACTTTTGAGTTGACAGTTCGTTCAGTGGATAATCTTTCGTTAAGTTTTCACTTGTCAGTACGGGTAGTACTCAGAGAAGCAAAATTCAAAGCGCATGAGGAGTGTGTTCAGCGAATCAATTTAATTTTTCGGCGTTTCTTTAAAAAATAAATTGAATTAATTTGAACAAATCAAACTTTGTTCAATTGAAGATTTATAAAACAAATTTAAGGTTTTTTTTTGGTATTTTGCTTGAAAATAAACTAATTTTTCAAACTTATATATATTTTTTTTTTTTTAATAAAGTACAATTGAACAATTTGGACAAACTATTTCCAAGTTTAATTTTTTTGAATCAAATTATTAAATACATTTTATTGTTAAAATGACTGGCAAAAGAAGGCAAAATTCTCCATTAAAGGATTCAAACCTTGATGTATTAAAACATCAGCGGGTGGTAATTAAAAACAATATTATTCGTATTAAAACGGGATTAGAACAAAAAACTTTTTCACTTAATCCAATTCAATTAGAATGTCGTTTGGATTTACTAAATTCATACATTGATCAACTTATGAGTTGTCAATCAGAGATTGAATCAGCAGATCATGAAGATATGAATCGTGGAGAGTTAGAAGAAATTTGTATAGGTGCAAAGTCATTACTTATTTCACACGTGAACAAAAGGCGTCCATCAAATGCTATGGAACACTCGTTTAGTAATCCGCATCATTCTCGGCTTCCTAAAATGTCTCTTCCGAAGTTTAGCGGTAAATATTCGGAATATAAAAATTTTATGAGTTTGTTCGAAAGCTTAGTTGACAATGATCCGATGCTTCCGGATATCGAAAAATTTAATCACCTTATTTCGTGTTTATCAGGTGAAGCCTTAGGAACAGTGAAAGCTTTCCAAATAACCGAACAAAATTATCCTAAGGCGCTTGCGAGTTTAAAAAAAGTTTACGACAATAATTGCTTAATATTTTTCGATAATATTTCTACACTGTTTGAATTGAAAGAAATTTCCAAACCATCTGCGTCTTCATTGCGAAGCATGATTGATACAGTATCCGCGATATACGATTCTCTGCTTTCATTGGGTGACGAAAAGAATATTACGAATGCAATTATTATACATTTAGTTATGTCAAAGGTGGATACCATCACCAGGTCTAAGTGGGAAGAACAGTTAGATTACAATACTCTTCCTTTATGGACGAACTGCGAAGAAGCTCTCAATAAAAGATATCAGCATCTTTCTGCTGAAGAAGCTTCAAATGTAAAATTCAAATCCGCAGAAAAGCAATCAAAACCGAAGCTAGATTTAGGTCGCAATCGAAATCAAAAATCATCATTCGCTTGCGTAAGCTCGCAACAGAAGAAACCTAAATGTTTATATTGCAAGTCAGGTGAACACTTTATAACAACTTGTCAAACATTTGCTTCACTGCCTGTATTGCAAAGATTCGAATACGCTAAGGGTGTTCCAATATGCATTAATTGCCTTCGAAAAGGGCATACAGTTTCAAAATGTAGATTGAGTCGTTGTAGTGTTTGTAATCGCTCGCATCATACATTGTTGCATCAATATGAAACTACTTTCAATGGGCCGTCATCAACTCAGCCTAACACAAGCTTTCAATCAATGCATGCCTCGGTTTTGACTGATCAAGTAATTCTCGCCACTGCTGTGGTACAAATTAAAGGTATTACTGGCGAATACTTGCCAGCTCGAGCGTTACTCGATTCAGGATCACAAATTAACTTTATAACTGAAGAAATAGCTCAAAGGTTGAAACTTCGCAAAGAAGAAAAGTCTCTTAATTTACTTGGCATTGGAAAGGCGAGTACAACAGTCAGTAAAAAATTAACGGCAGAAGTAAAATCACGATTTAATGATTACTCGTTTACTGCAGATTATTGGGTAATGAACTCAATTACAAAATACCAACCCGATCAAGCTATTAATACCGCCAATTGGAGCATACCAGCCAATATCCAACTAGCTGATCCATATTTCAATAGGCCGCAAAAAATTGACATGTTATTAGGAGCAGAAACATTTTTCGAACTGTTATCTGTCGGCCAAATTAAACAAGGGCCCGATTATCCAACCATCCAAAAAACTGTGCTTGGTTGGATTATATCTGGGAAATATCTCAAGGGTAAAAATTCAGATACCAGACAATGCAATCTGGTATGTCAGTCTGAAGAATTATCTGACTTAGATACAGTGGTACAAAAATTCTGGTTAATGGAAGAAATTCCGGGGGATACTAAAAGGTTTCTTACACCAGAGCAAAAAATGTGTGAAGACCATTTTGAAGAAAATACAAAATTGTTGCCAAATGGTCGGTTTGAAGTAAAACTGCCATTCAAATCTTCTCCAATGTCGCTTGGATCGTCGTTTGAAGCTGCCAAACGTCGATTCCTTGCACTGGAACGTAAATTGTCGAAAGATGATGGATTGAGATCAATGTATATGGATTTCATGAATGAATATCTAAGTTTAGGACACATGTCTCCAACGAATAATGAAATTCCCTCAAGCCCACACTATTTCATTCCACATCAGTGTGTTTTGCGACCGCAAAGCACAAGCACTAAATTACGTGTAGTTTTTGATGCTTCATGCAAAACATCTACTCAAGTGTCGCTGAATGACATCTTGATGGTTGGGCCAACCATTCAAGAGGAGCTGTTTTCGACATTGCTCCGTTTTCGTACGCATAAATATGCTATCACGGCTGATATTACGAAAATGTACAGGCAAGTTATCATTGCTGCAGAGCACTCGATTTACCAGCTCATAGTGTGGAGGCAAAATCCCTCTCAACCATTACAATATTTTCGTCTCAATACTGTGACGTATGGCACTTCACCAGTGCCATATTTAGCAATTCGGTGTTTGAAGATGTTGGGCGATATCTTTAAAGATTCATACCCCACGGGGTCGAAAATCGTCCAAAGAGATTTTTATGTCGACGATCTGCTAACTGGTGCCGATGAAATGGAAACCTTAAAATCAATCCAACATGAAATACAACAAATATTGAAAAAAGGTGGGTTTCAGTTGGCAAAATGGTATTCAAACCATCCTGAATTGTACAATGCCGAAAATACGGAGAAATCAATAAAATACAATGACTCAGACTGTACAAAAACTTTGGGAATTTGTTGGCAGCCTAAAGAAGACACATTTTCATTTAGAAAACACCTTTCATGATCTACGAGCCACAAAACGAAAGTCTCAGCTCGTCTGTTCGATCCGCTTGGTTTGTTATGCCCCATTGTGACCAAAGCCAAAATCTTATTACAAGAGCTTTGGATTGCAAAACTTGATTGGGATGAGTCGATTCCATTGCGCCTTGATACCTGTTGGCAAAACTTTAAAGCCAACCTTTCTCAGCTCCCGGAAATAAAAATTCCAAGGTTTGTCGGAACTCAGTTCGGTGCAAGAATTCAAATTCATGGGTTTGCCGATGCATCGATGAGAGCTTACGGATGTTGCATTTATATCCGAAGTCAAACTACGGAAGGTATCAAGTCGACGCTATTAACCGCAAAGTCCAAAGTGGCCCCTTTGAAAACTAAATCGCTTCCGCGATTAGAACTTTGCGCAGCGCATACTCTTTCTAAATTATGGCTAAGAGTATCGGCAATGTTGAGTCTTGACGTTGAGCAAATAGTTTTTTGGACCGATTCCGAAATAACTTTACATTGGATAAAAACTCATCCAACTTCACTTGCAACCTTTGTTGCGAACAGAGTTTCTGAAATCCAAGAGTGGACGAACAATGTATCATGGAAACATGTTCCAACAAATCAAAATCCTGCAGACATTGTGTCAAGAGGATGTACTGTCGATGAACTAAATAGTTCAATATGGTTTAACGGTCCGTCATTCTTACAAGAAGACTCAAAGATGTGGCCTGTGAATTCGCATTTCGAGCTGTCTCCAGAAGATGAAGCTTTAGAAAAGCGGAAAACAAATAATGTAGCCTTCGTTGCAGTTGAAAACCCTCGAACGAAACTAATGGAGCTAATTGAAGAAGAGACGTCGTACATGGAACTAGTCACAACATTTGTACACGCGATGCGTTTCTTTGCACTTCTGAAAGACAAGACAAAGAAATTTGAAGAATCACCTACGGCAGTAGAGTTGCATCTAGCATTTCTTAAAATAGTAGAGATTGTTCAAAATAACGAATTCCATGATGAGATAATTAAGCTTAAAAGAAAAACAACACTACCAGACTTTATTCAAAAACTAAATCCGTTCTTGCATGATTTCAAGGACAATAATTGTTCATTTTCACTGATTCGAGTAGGTGGGCGTCTTCTGCATGCGCCAATTGATTACGGCGCTAAATTCCCATTATTACTAACGAAAAATTCACAGTTCATAAAGACATACTTAACGTATTTGCATAGGAAAAACTACCATGCCGGACCGCAAGCGATGGTAGCATTACTTAGGGAAAAAATTTGGTTGATAAATGCTAAAGAGGTATGTCGAAAGGTTGTACGAAAATGCATTAATTGCTTCAGATACAAACCAAAGTTGCTCAATCAAATTATGGGAAATTTGCCAGCAGATCGTTTGCGAGCACAAAGACCTTTCTTAATATGTGGTGTCGATTTTTGTGGTCCTGTATATACCACTTTAAAAATTCGTGGTCGACCACCGAACAAAACGTACATTGTTGTTTTTGTTTGTTTCACCTCTAAAGCAGTACATTTTGAGTTAGCAAATAATCTTACATCTGAATGTTTTATTCTCGCCCTCAAAAGGTTCATCGGTCGCCGCGGAATTCCCAAGACGATCCATTGCGACAACGGGACGAACTTCGTGGGAGCTCAGAGGATTCTGACGGAAGTAGCAGAACAATTCAATCGAGGAAGGGAAGCAATTCACCAGTACGCAGCAGAAGAAGGGTTCAGTTTCGCCTTCATACCACCAAGAGCTCCCCACTTCGGAGGCCTGTGGGAGGCGGCAGTCAAAGCGGCGAAAACACTGTTGCAACGTACAGTCGGCAACGCTCTTTTAACAACAGAAGAACTCCTCACCGTAGTTATAGAGGTCGAAGCAATTCTGAACTCAAGGCCACTCACTCCACTCAGCACAGATCCCAACGACGGCGAGGCACTAACACCTGCTCATCTTCTCACAGGCAGCGCCTTGCGATCTCTGCCCCCCGAGCAGGTGCCGGAACAGCAGATGTCTTGCTTGAGAAGATGGCAACTTCTATGCTTTCTCAAGCAGCAGTTTTGGCTGAAGTGGTCAAGGGAATATCTGCTTGGCCTTCAAGCTCGATGCAAATGGATCCACGAGAAGCCCAACCTCATTATAGGCAAGCTCGTTTTAATCCACGAAGACAACGCTCCTCCACAACAATGGACAATGGGAAGAGTAACCGCAGTCGTCGAAGGGCAGGACGGAAGGGTCAGGGTTGCCGACGTAAAAACAAAAAAGGGCACAATCAGCCGCCCAATCGTCAAGCTGGCGGTCCTTCCAATTGATGACTCTTGAAGCCTACAGGCTTTCAACGCGGCCGGTGTTTCGTCACATTGACAAAAAATAAAATAAAAATTTTGAATTATTGAATTATTGAATTACATATTGTGAATTAACAAGTATCTTAAATGATTGGTATAATGTTCAAATTTCCCGCCCCTCCGGCCATCTTTATTCAAAGAACAAAACCATAAAAAGGAATAAGAATTAAAAATGAGAAAAATAAAATTATTCCGTATCCAAACCGCAACCGTATAACACGTCTTTTCTTTTATCTTGTCGCCACTACTATTTCTCTTTGTCGCTCAACTCCTTGCTATTTTTTCAGTTCAAAGTTAAAAAGGGTTAAAAATAATAACCAACTAATATAATTAGTAAAAATTCTTGCTAATTTTTCACTATTTAAGTTCAAAAGGAAAAAATAAATGCAGTTTTCATAAGAAAATGAATGAGTGTGCTATTTCTTTGTCCATAGCTGTATATCAGATTGCGGCGTCAATTTATGATGACCAATAAATTGACGCCGCAATCTGACAGCTCATGTTCAATTCTTCTAAATGTTCGAGAATTTACACGAAAGTGAGTATATAATGTTCCTACCTCAAATGCTTTGATGACTTGAGTGTTTTGCCAAAATTGAGGGATAGCAGCCTGTGTCCTGGACTTTCTCCAAATTTTGCCAAATTTTGAATATACCGAATTGATAAGTCTATTTATCAAATTTTAGAGGTTCATTTTAGAGTTCACTATTATGGATGTGTCATGTGTGTATATGCACCTAACACGAGCTTAAATTTAGACTGGTAAAAGAGGGTCTCGTGGAACAAAACTGTTCGTTCGTTTAACACGACCTGTCAGAGTAATTTGATAAAAAGATCGAATGGTCTAACTGGTGTATCGGTTCGTTTTAAATGAAACCATTCAGTCATTTCTGTTGAAAAAGGTTTTTAATCGGTGGTCTGTTTAAACACAGTCGTTTGTTGAAATTGTCATAGTTGTGCCAGACCCCGAACGAATTTGAAGCTGTTATAAGTTTTGTCATTAAAATGCAAAGTCAAAATAATTTTATTTTCAATCACAAAACTTGCAGTTAGAAAAATAATAGCTTGAAATTCGAGCGCTCAAATAGCAATGACAAATTTAACAACAGCTTAGAATTCTCTTGAATTCTGGGAACATTATGAGATTTTCAACTCAAACACTGAAATAAGCACTTTTTTCATCTCTTTTTAATCAGAAATGACTTGAGTGATTTCGTTTTACATACATAAACCAATGCACGAGCCATGTGTTCTCTGCTCTTCAATTCCTCGATTTAGGTCGCGTCACGAAAGCTAACACAACCCAAACCGTACGTGCATATAGACACTTGCCTCGATTGAAGGCGTGTATTTAATTACACGTGTATTTTTAACACGAAGAGTTTAATTCACCTTTCGTTTGCCGATACATACGATAGTAAAAAGAGTGGCGATTTACTTAAAAACCGGTCGAAATATTACTTAACCTGAGGTAAAATATCAAAGGTAAGTACTACAAAAATTAGGACAAACCCTGAACTTCGGAGATTTTTGCAGTGAAGGGCGAATAGTTTGAAGATTTTTAAGTTTTTACCAATAAAGCCCGGTCAGCAGAGAAAAATGGTGAAAATCTGCATTACCTGTATTTCAACTATGAGCATTTATTATCTGGATAAATGTCTTTAACTCTGGATATCATATACAAGACCCCAAAAACAAACTCTTCAACTGTGTTATGTTGTTCTTTGAAAATTAAAGGAGAAGCCCGAAATTGCAAAGGCGAAAGCCAAAGTTGATTAAAACAAGACATCCTGTATTTGATCAAGAATATAAATTAACTTTTCTTTTCAAAATTGTCTCCGGGGCTATGAAAGCGTTCTCCGAAATGTATGAACTTATTTTGTTCAAAAGAAAAGGTCGAATAATGTTTCGATTAGCGAATGACGTTTCTTTGCGGATATAAATTATCTTTTGAATTGAAAAAGACGTTTAATACTTAATACACGTGTAATCCTTACAAACATCGGTTTTTCCAATTAGGACTGGACAACTTATTTTTTTAAAGCAAGTCATTGAAGACATTTCAAAAACTTAATTCTTCACTTGATGTTCAATCAAAACATCACTGAATGCATCAGTAGATACTTCATTGGTGCCCTGAAATAAAGCCATGCTACTTTAGATCATATTCGAACATTATGTTCTAATGACGCTTTTTAAAACATCATGATGCCATCATGGTCTAATGACGCATTCTTCCATTTTACCGATTAAAAAACACAAACATACCTCATATCAAAGAAGTGTTCCTTTATTCCAAACAAAAAAAAATTATTTTTAAGCAAAATTAGTCAATGGCAATCAAAAAAAACTTCGTTGATATAGCTTTTAACATTTGATTAACAATTTAAATAAACCTGAGGTCAACTGATTCCACGCTGGAGAAAATGATTCCATCATTTTAAAATCCCGAAAAGCCGTACATCCAAAGTGTCACATTTGTTTCAGATTGAAAGAGGGATCAAGAGATTGAAAGATTGAGAGATCGAGGAATCGAAAGATCGAAAGATTGAGGGATCAAAAGATTATGGAATCGGAAAATTGAAAAATCGAAAGACAGAGGGAAAGAAAAATTGAAAAATCGAGGGATCAGGTGATGAAAGAGATGAAAAATCTAATGATCGAAAGATTGAAAGATCGAGATCGAGGGTTCGAAAGATTGATTGATCAAAAGATTAAGAGATCGAGGGATTGAAAGATTTGGGGACCGAAAGAATAAAGGATCGAGATTGAAAGATCAAAAAACAGATGAGTGGAAAAATTGAAAGATAGACAGATTGGGTGATATCCTTCCATCACCCGATCTCTCTATCTTTAAATTTTTCCACTTATCTGTTTTTTGATCTTTCAATCTCGATCCTTTATTCTTTCGATCCCCAAATCTTTCAATCCCTCGATCTCTCAATCGAAATTCGAAGGATCGAAATATTGAATGATCGAGGCACCAATGTTTGTTGCTTTGCTCATGAAACACAACATAAAAATTAACATGACTGGGTCGCACGAACCTGCGATTTTTTTCTAAATACGATATCAAAGGCTTAAGGCTGAGTTTGAGGTTTTGGTATATTTTGTGGTACAGGGCTGCCAACTACACATTAATTATGAAATTGAATTAAATCACGCAAAATAGTGAAAAAATTAAATAAAATTTTCCAAAGGTTTCAAGCAAAAATCTGAAAAAGCTATTCTTTTGCAATTGGTAATACATAAATGCATAATTAAAATTTAATCAAAATCGTTTTACCAGTTTTCTCAAAAAACGGTTTTTTACTTTTCACTTTTTTTGGAAAACTGTTTTTTGAAAGTCAAGTAGGTAACTATACAAAATTTGAGATCTTGCTAGGAGTTGCTTTGACAAAAAATTTGAAAGAAATCAAAGTTCTATTATTGAAGTTGTTTCCAAAAATCCAAATTTTTTTTTAAAATGTATAAAAATTTCCAAAACTAAATATTGATATGCAGTCTTTCTTTAACAATTTACGACTTCTTAAATCCAAAATTTCGTCAAGATCGTGTCAGCCATTAACGAGAAAGTCGGTTTTGAAAAAAAAACGGTACTATGGGAGGCACCGTTTTTAGCATTTTCCAAATTTTTTTTTTGCATTATACGAAAAACAATTCAAAATTAATCCTTCACACCAAATTTTATCGAAATCGTTGAAGCCGTTTTCGAGAAAAATAAGTATTATCACATCGGTTACATGACAGGTACCATTATTTCAAGACCTAGAGACTCCATTCCAATAACCCCTCTGTAGGCTGCTCCACACAAACTGCAAATTTTGAATAAATTCGGTCCATTGGTTTAGGCTGTAGATCCATATACAGACAGACAGATAGACACACACACAGACAGACAGACAGACAGAACTGCAGGACCCATTTCGTATTCTATATCATGTCATGTTTAATTGTTATCTCGAAATTTTTTCTCTGCACGATTGCAAATCTTTCATTATAATACCTATAATCGCAAGTAAAAAAGGTATACACTGACGTTGATTCGAACTGACTGAAGTGTGATTCATTAAATGGAAACACTCATGAAAGTACGATCCACAATATCAAACCACTTACCAGTGGAAACCTCACTCATTTTTACTTTAAGTTTCATCGTTTCATTCCTAGTTCATTTAAAGTTTGTGTTGCCTTCTTCAAAATTATTTGAAAATACAAAACCTTCAAAAGACCGCGCTGGATTCATAGGGTAAATCATATTAGTTGCACGCCGCAAAAGCCACCACATCAATTGCAGAGACGCGGCGCTCCCAAGTCCCGACGCGTCCTTTTTTTCTTGGCGGAGCCCACCAACAATTTTTTGAATATCTTTCTCTTAGTTTCTTATCCGTGTGGTTTTTTGAAGGTATTTTTTGAAACTTTCAAACACGAAATACATTTGTAATTTTTCGTTACGCTTTTTTTTAAAGCACGTACAGAAACCTCGTTTCAAAGAACCCTTGTAATTATAAAAGGAATTATAACCATAGGATACTAGACGCCAAGTTTTACAATACCTACCATCTAGAATTCTCTTTTTCACTTACATGGAGTTAATTATTATAAGTTTAAGTTTATACTTACAATTCATAGTAATAAAAGTTACTAATTGCGGAGTCTATTAATTAATTTTGGAACCCTTCGGAGTTAGCTTGTGATTTAAGAACTCAAAAGTTCTTCTATTTTTGTATTATATGGCCGTAGTGTTGTATTACATTATTTTATTATTCATAAATTTAGTAAGTTTCTATAAAGCTTAGTTCACTCAATAAAATTCCAAAGAAAACATTCAAGTCAAGTTCAGATATTGTTAAAGGGCATTGATCAGTTGAAAGACCATTTAAGAAACAAGTACATATATTGAAAAGATAGGAGAAGAAATAGAGAACACCATTACGTTTCACAAAGATGCCACTTACAGCTTTTAAACACAAATTTCAAAACAAACGGAAGACTACATTAATTGGGTCAGAAAATAACAAGGCAAAACCATTGCCCGCAGATATTTTCTCAGTGCAAATAATTGCCAAAGCATTTCCTACCCAATCAACACCAAAACGAAAAGAACTAATGTTAACTACGATGACCCAATTTTAACATGACTTTCTATTCACAAAAGCCCTTACCTAACACATAATTATCAGTCAACTTGCATAAGTCATCACAGCTTCAACATAAACGAGAACACCGTCTGGCATCGGAAATCTACAAATAAGATGCACGCCCCAATAACAACGAATCGATTCATTATGTCAAAGTTCATTCGCCAGACGATTTTGTTTCAAATGAAAACTCAATTACCGTTACGCGAAAATTGTGACTATACCATAACAAGACTGAAAGCAAGTTAGCACGATACGCTCGTAGCCTACTAGGTACACCACTTCCTCTTTCAAACACTCACAAAACACCTCTCCCCTATATATAGCTAACGACTAGGAAACAAATTACTGTGCGCTTAAATCTCATTTACTCGAGTCATAAAATATGCTATCAACTTTTAACATTTGCAACATTAATCGCCACGAAGTGTTATTTAACGCTAATCACAAGTTAGCGTTGTTTCTTTGTTGGGAAAAATAAAAAAATAAAACAAACTCAGGTACGGGATACGTCGAATAATTGTTGAAATCGAAAAAAAGAGAAACTTTGCACGAATCGTGGGCGCCCAACGGCAGACCACCACATCGCTCCTATATCAGAACAAGACAACAGCAGCGAAAGCCTTCATATTAGACATTAACCTACTAATAGGACCTATTCATCCTAATCCTAACGTTAGGAATATTTTCAGTGAAGTCCACCACCTCCAACCACAACCACGAGACAGAACCGAAAGAGTTCTCTCCGGTAAACAATTTAATTGACCTCATTTGAAGATGGAAGTCGACTCTTTAGCCAGGCCAAAAGCAAAAGATAAACTTGAAGCTTCTGTGTGCTGTACTGAACTTCTGTTGTGCAGATATTTAGCTGTTGTCGGATGGGTGATGCAGAGATGTGCTTGTGCACACCACCACCAAATCCACTTAATTATTTAAGCAATACCCTGGTGAGTTTTGTCGTAGTTGGCAACTAAGCAACACGAATTGGAGTCCAAGCCATTCTGAGCAATTTATTGCATCCACTTTGGATGTAAGCTTGTTTGTTTTTTTTTTTTTTTTCCTTTTGCTACCCCAACTGAATCTTGCAACTGATGGGGAGTAGATTTCAATCGTACTCGTCGTAAGGATGTAAGGTGAGGGATGCACAAAGTTCCATTGCTAATTTCTGGACTGATTCAATTTGCTTTTAAGGTGAGTAATTCTAATCGAGTTGGGCATCCGGATGTCTATAGTGCAAGTGCATCCAGCAGTATACTGATGGACATGCCAAGGTGGGACACATGATAGTTGAACGCTGAAAATTCTCGACACTAATTCCATTATCGTAATGAATGTCTGTGCGGGGTAAATTTAGCTGCGATTTAACTGAATTGGAAGCTGTGGAATTGTATAGATTTGAATATTCCTATCCTCTAAGGGTAGGGAGTATAATGTCATTTGCTAGTAAAGTAGTTCATCAAAGTGATAAAATAGAATCCTCCGAACTGAAGACTGCGGTTGGCAATTGACAGTACTTACGATTGAAGTGAATAATTAGTTTTTGAATGAGCTAAAGACGTATTTAAATAAGATCCCCATGCATAGATTTGGGGCAATGATTACATATTTATCTTCAAAAAGCAAACGAGCAAAGTCCTGATCAGGACATTATGATATTCCTTCCTGTATAGAAGGAATCCGATGTGGTCGGAGCTATCTACTCTTAAACAGGTAAATATAGAGTAACAGAGTTACAAAGACCAAGCAGAGTTAAGAATTTAAATTCTAGGTCAGTCACATAACGTAAGGATTTAAATAACTATTTGGAACAGTATAATGTGGCGTTTTAGCTACCTCAGGATCAGGTGCTGCCAATATACAAAGCAAACGACACGTAATTAAAAGTTAGTACTTTAGTATGTTGTATCAAGGAAAATGTTACATGTTGTGCTGGAAATAAGCATCCTATAGTCTTACATTGCGTCCGAACTATGCCGAGCTGCAATCAGTTCCATATCATTCGGTTTGAATTCGGGTCTGCATTTGGCAAGTAGGAAGGACCTCCACATGTGCCGATTGGTGCCGTACGGCGAAGCATTTAATCACCTTTAAGTTGTAATTTTTATTTCGACGTGTACATCATACTACTCTACTTTAGTAACAACACAAAATATTATTTCGAAAGAGAGCGTCGATAATAGTTGTCCTCCAAGTAGAAATCAATTGTTTTTTTTTTATTTGAAGAAGAAGATTTAAGAGATGGAGTCTTAGGCTTAGTCTTAGTAAAAACAATTAAAATTTGAACTAACATTACTCAACATTTGAGCCACATAAAGTATGGTATGAGATTGCCGATAAAAGAGACGAGGATTTAATTTGTTGCTAGGATTGGTGTTGAGAAAGGCAGATTGGTTAAGGGCTATATGCAGTTAACATATTCGAGTTGATCAGTTTCATGTGATCTAGATGGGGAAGGAGAATTTAAGTAATTTAAGTAACAATCCAAGAAATACCTTTTAAAGGTAATTGTAGCAAGTGGAGCCATTTGAGCGAGATTAAAAGCCACAGGACTACCGATCGCGGTTGGAGCGAAATTTCTTGCGATACTGACACTCACAGGAAAATTTTGTTCAGTGATGAAGCTCATATCTGTTTGAATGGATGAGACAAAACTTTCACACTGGGGAGTGTAGATATTCTTCAAGCCATTGGTGAAGCTAAAATACATACAGTAAGACTGACAATTTGGCTTGCTCTATACGGTATACCTATTTGGTCTTATGTTCTGTTAGGCAACCAAAAACAAACACAGCGGCTAAAAGCAGAATGAGTTCTGACAAAGAACCACTATTAACCAACCCAAAGGTACAAAAGGGAGAGCTAAGTGACTTTCTTAATGAAGCAAAAAATCTATTTAATATATCATTTGTAGATCTTTTGACAAAAATCAGGCAATTCTGGCCTAAATATAAGTTGATGCAAAACCAGGAGGAAAAAATGATGGCTACAACAAAATTAAAAATAATATCGATAAATTATAATTCTATCATTTCTCATACAAAAAGACTTGCGCTTTTAAATACCTTAAAACATAAAAAACCTCAGATATGCCTACTCTCTGAAACTAGGCTAGCTACAAGACATAAACCCTCTTTCGAAGGATTTAATATTATTAGAAATGATACTGGTAGGGGAACAGCAATTTTACTGGACAAAACGTACAGGTTTTAATTAATTCCTTTCCAAAGTGACTTAATCTCAGTGTGTCTTGCCTTAATATCTTCTCCTACTTCCACGGGTTCACATTTCCGTTTGCTAGTTGGTAGTATTTACATTCCAAATGATGCAGGGCAGCGGTTGCATAGAGAACTTGACATACTTTATGCTCTTATTAATAGCTTTGATGCTACTATAATCGGTGGAGATTTTAACGCTCGTCATCCTAATTGGGGAGACAGAGTACATAATAGTAATGGAAACCGTTTGAACAATTGGTTCAACAGCGGCCCCTACTTAAATCTCGATATAATACCTTCAAACATCCCGACGTATCCACGATCATCTTCTTATTTGGATTTTTTCATAATTTCCTCTTCACTTAATCCCGGACGTGTTGCAAACAGTCCTTCTATGCCCACAACATGCAAGACATTCTCAGTACTCTCTGACCACTTCGGAGTTCTTTTGGAAGTAACTGTCGACGATTTTTCACCTTTTCTAATGCCTCCACCTACGTATCGGAGTTTTAAGAATACAAACTGGCAACATTTCCGGTATGACCTTCATAGCGCCCTTTCAACGTTCTCTATCCCAGACGAACGAAACATATCAGACTCGGAAATTAATAACCTTATATCGCAACTAAACGATATTATAATTACAAAAGTAGAGAGTCACTCAAAAATCTGTAATATTACAGACCACAAGTATCACTCTATTTCGGATCTGACCAAAAAGTTGATAGACTTACGAAAAATTTGGCTTGGGCAGCTTAAAAGACTCTACCATCGCTATCTAAATAGAGTTGACCCACAATATCGTGAGCTTCACGCCAAAATACAGTGCATCAGCAAAATTATAAGAGAAAATATTAATTTAGACCTAAATAATGCATTCAAATCTAGGTTGGAAAAAATTAAACCTTCTCCCCAGGCTTTTAGAGAGATAGACAAAATAACTGGACGTAAGTTTTTCGGAACAGATATCTCGAAAGATGTGCTTCTTTATAAGGACCAAGAGCTTCATGATGTTCAATCTAAATTAAATGCATTTAAAGATATTTATTCTACTGATTACTCTGAAAGAACGTCTATTGATGATCAGAACTTTGAAAATGAAGTTCTATCTACAGTCTAGTCACTCTTTCAAAGAAAACCATCAGCTCGAAAGACTGACTACCTTCTCCCCCTCAAATAATGCTAGGGATCCAGGAACTATTCCTTTCACGTCATCTGAAAGTGTAAATATGTTGAGAATCTCGCTCAATAATAAAAAATCTTCTGGAGTTGATAAAATATCAAATTATTTATTAAGAAAATGTCCGTATACATTGGATAGATTATTGTCAGCAATATTCAACCATTGCATAAACAATTGTTACTTTCCAGCGATTTGGAAGAAAGCTAAGATTTTGCCAATAGCAAAAAAGAAGGCTGCTAGAGAAATTATTAACTTCCGTCCTATATCGTTACTGTCCAATATTGGAAAGTTATTTGAGCGGGTATTGGCAAATCCTTTAAATAATTTTTGTGAAGATGCAGACATCATTCCAAACAACCAGTTCGGGTTTAAAAAAGGAAACTGCACAGAACATGTCCTACTCCTACTTATTTCAGAATAAAGTTATTCAAAATTTAAGAAACGGAATAAGCACGGTGACCTTAGACATCGACCTCGAAAAGGCTTTTGATTCGATTTGGCATAATGGCCTATTATTTAAAATGATAAGACTCGGCCTTCCGAACTGGCTCATCAAAACGATTGAGAGTTTTCTCTCAAACAGATTTTCCTCAATTTTCATTGGACCTGACAATACGAATTATTTTAATTTGAACTCGGGCGTTCCTCAAGGATCGATACTGGGCCCATTCTTGTTTAATATACAGGGTGTCCCGTAATTCGTTTTACATACTTTGGGATATGATTCTTGGTCATATTCTAAGAAAAAAATTGTTCTACAGTAAAGTCCGTTTCTCAAGTTTGACATCACTTTTTGACAATTTAAAAAAGGCTAACTTTGGTGTACCCTGACCTGTGTTAAATTCGATATCTCTGTCAATACTGATGAGAGAGACCTAATCTTAGACAAAATTTTTTTTAGAAATAACAACCTTTAAGACTGTATTTAAATTAGGCTTCCATAGGTTTAGGGTTGCCAGATTTTCAATTTTAAGTGGTGTTCAAATTTTCTTCCCAAAACAAAGTTTTGACTTTGAGGTAATTTTTTTGGAGAAAAGGCCTGAGAAACATAGAGTTTCTTTATTTTTTACAGATGAACAAAACAATAATAAAGAAAAAACTCAGCATTAAGTTAGCTCAAAAACCCATACATTTCATGATACTAAGAAAAATACGAAATGGGAAAAATTTAAAAAAAAATAAAAAAAAGTTCTTAATTTGAGGTTTGTTTGAATAAAACAATAATATGATCACTTTTAGTAGTTTTTTTATGTATTTAATACAAATACAATTATAACAAGTGCTCAAAGCCCCATCCTTCGTTTTGAATCCATGCCAGAGCCCGTTTTTGGATTTCATTGTGGGTGTTTGCTGTTGATAACTCTTGTCTTACTTGTAGTCTTGTAATCTTTGGAACTGTATTTAAATTTGACTCCTATAGGCTAAGGGTTGCCAGATTTTCAGTTAGTATAAAGTTCCTGGTATCTTTTGTTGTGCTTTTCTTCAATTTCCATTTAAAAACTCATATAACAAAAAAAATGTCTGCGTATTCTTCTCACGTAAATGAAAGCATTTCAAAAAACTCTCTGATCACACTGCAAGCGTGACTTAATTTGACAAACTAATGAACAAATTTGTTTTCTTATTCTTTTATACGACTTATTTACCTATTGAACATTCATACCCCAAATTTAAAGCAAACGTCCACAATGAAATCCAAAAACGGGCTCTGGCATGGATTCGGCGCAGGGACATAAGTCCCCGGGACATAAGTCCCAACTTTTATTTTTGGGACTTATGTCCCATCTAAGTGAGACATAAGTCCCAACTTCGATTTGGGAGTTATGTCCCACGCCATCGGGACATAAGTGCCAACTTTTTTCCGTTGAAGATGGGACATAAGTCCCAACTTTTCAGGAATAGAGCTTAGTAAATCGTTGTACATTTCTACTAGGCAACCAAACAATTTTTGCTTGCCATAAAGTTGTTGGTCCTTGACACCTTTCTCTCAAGTGATTTTAGGTAATGGAACAAATAACCTCTAGATAATCTCAGAATCGTTATATACTCTTTGAATACCGATTCGAAGGCTCTGTTCGAAATATTATATTCCATCCAGCGGGCAATGGAAAATGTTTACTTTAATTATAGCTGAGGTATTTGCACATATAGTTCCTCCGACTTTCTACTCATTAGAAAGTAGAGATTTGGTTTTCCGGAATTAGGAGATAATATTTTACTTGTAGAAGTTAGTAAAAATTTTTTAATTTAAAAAAGAAACTTAAAAAATTTGAATTTTTGAGTATTTGAGAAAATAAAATTAAAAAATCGCGCGATTTTTTAATTTTATTTTCTCAAATACTCAAAAATTCAAATTTTTTAAGTTTCTTTTTTAAATTAAAAAATTTTTACTAACTTCTACAAGTAAAATATTATCTCCTAATTCCGGAAAACCAAATCTCTACTTTCTAATGAGTAGTCGGAGGAACTATATGTGCAAATACCTCAGCTATAATTAAAGTAAACATTTTCCATTGCCCGCTGCCCTTACAACATATTTCAAACAGAGCCTTCGAAACGGAAATCAAATTTTTTTAAGTTTCTTTTTTAAACTAAAATTTTTTTACTAAATTCTAAAAGTAAAATAACATCTCCTAATTCCGGAAAACCATATCTCTACTTTCTAATGAGTAGTAAGTTTGCTTTTTGAAAAAAGAAGCTTCAATAATTTGAGAAAAACACAGACAATTTTTCAGAAGGGCTTCTGAAAAAAATGTCTTAGCTTGTAAAAATTATATTCGGAGGGACAAAAGTCCCAACTTATATTTTTGGGACTTATGTCCCATCTAAGTGAGACATAACTCCCAAATCGAAGTTGGGACTTATGTCTCACTTAGATGGGACATAAGTCCCAAAAATAAAATTTGGGACTTATGTCCCGGGGACTTATGTCCCTGCGCCATGGATTCAAAACGAAGGAGGGCGCTTTGAGCACTTGTTATAATTGTATTTGTATTTAATACATAAAAAAACTACTAAAAAAGATCATATTATTGTTTTATTCAAACAAACCTCAAAGCAAGAACTTTTTTTTATTTTTTTTTAAATTTTTCCCATTTCGTATTTTTCTTAGTATCATGAAATGTATGGGTTTTTGAGGTAACTTAATGCTGAGTTTTTTCTTTATTATTGTTTTGTTCATCTGTAAAAAATAAAGAAACTCTATGTTTATCAGGCCTTTTCTCCAAAAAAAATTACCTCAAAGTCAAAACTTTGTTTTGGGAAGAAAATTTGAACACCACTTAAAATTGAAAATCTGGCAACCCTAAACCTTTAGAAGCCTAATTTAAATACAGTATTAAAGGTTCTTATTTCTATAAAAAATTGAGTCTAAGATTAGGTTCCTATCATCAGTTTCGACAGAGATATCGAATTTATCAAAGGTCAGGGTACACCAAAGTTAGCCTTTTTTTAAATTGTCAAAAAGTGATGTTAAACTTGAGAAACGGACTTTACTGTAAACAATTTTTTTCTTAGAATATGACCAAGAATCATATCCCAAAGTATGTAAAACGAATTACGGGACACCCTGTATACTTACAAGACTTTCCGCTCTCGTACCCTACATCGAATGAATCAGGATCACTACACTATGCAGATGACACTCTGGTATTGGCAAGTGATATACGGCCACTGTTGGCGCTCAACAAAATAAAACAAGCACTCCCACTTGTGGAAAATTATTTTAAAAAGTGGAGACTTAAAATCAACACCCAAAAATGTGGGTTGACATGCTTTAGAAACGCAAGTGGTAAAGGGCACTATCTTGCGGTTAGGGAGAGCAAGTCTCTTTCCTTAAAAATAAACAATTTTTCTATCCCACTACGCTCGGAAACGAAGTATCTCGGAATAAACTTCCACAACAGGTTTGGATTCAACAAGCATGGACGGGCCGTTCTCAATAGAGCAAAAATGGTTACCAGAACTCTAAAACAATTAATTAATTCTAGAGTAATGTTAGGAAAAACAAAAGTTCTAATATACAAGACTCTTATTAGGCCCATTTTGACTTATGGTTTCTGCACATGGTTCACCATATCACCAACGGTAGCAAAAGAAATGGAAGTTTTCGAAGAAAAATTCTAAGATTTTGTTGTGGAATGTTTAGAAGGTCTGATAAAAGATGGTTCCCTAACAAAGCAATATATGACGCAACTAAGCTTACACCTCTAATGAAATATCAAAAAGAGCTTCTTTTGAAAAAGATGGAACGAATAAGTTCCCACCAGAACCCACTAATGAGGTCATTAATGGATTCTAATATCGAAGACGGAGTGGGTGACCACTATTATTTGTCACCATTTAATTCAATCAATGAGGGGTCAGTATCCCTTTTAAGACCAGATGCAAGCGACGCAATGTTAGCCCCGTTTTATGAAAAAGCATCGCCCGTAAATTATAGGGCATGATATTGATGATTAGTAATCATGCAATTTGATTGAGAACATAAGCCTTTGTTTCAATACAGACTGCTAAAGATCTCCTTTTTGTTATAAAGTATATTTATGAACAAGTAAGGATTTTTTAAGCAGCTATAACGAGTGTATGTTTGTAGACTATCTACATACTATAGATCCCGCTAAACACTGATTAAATGGGTTTCGTTTAGTTTTAATTTTTATGTATTAGTAGTAGTTTAGTTTTAAGATCTAGTCATTAAGTTAAGAATGCCAAAAAAGAGCAGAGCAGTGAATGTACACCGGGAGCAAGTGTTCACATATAGTTTAACTATTATAATATTATAAAATTGAGTCTTGATCAATATTCACTTGAATATTTAAGGAATTTAGATAAAGTTAGACACATCATTAAGTCAACCAAATGTTAAATTAAGCTTTTAAATAACAATGTAATGAACTTGTGAAATATGCCTCAATAAAGTTAACTTGTAACTTGTAAAACTTTGGTCTTATGATGGCGGCTAAAGGGTTACAGTTTATGGGGACATATAAAGAGTCACTACCTATTACCAATGATGTTCTACGTTGAATCGAATTGATATGGAAGCACAAACAGCGAGGGCCACCAATGGCTTGCTGAAGAAAACGTTTAAGAAAATAAAAATAAGAAGTGTGGCGTTCCAAAGCTTTCCCAACGTATTTCAAGGGAAAAAATTATCAAATGTTTCTTGAATTCAAATCGCGAACTCTCACGTATCAGGTAGAGGGTAGACAATGTAACCTATACGACACGGGCGCCACGTTTGGTGAGCTCAGAATTTATCGTTGAACTATGAGTTGGCCTCCAATATCGTCTGTAAAGTCGTTTAAAGAGATGTGGTCTCTGGCACAATTCGCACTGTAGCTTTGAGGAGCTCGCTAGCAGCATATCTTTTGACTCACGTCTAATGGATATGCCGTCTGACACGATGATCACAAGGCTCAAACTGCGTCAAAATTACTCACTCAACTTTCCTTCGGTTCAGGACTGGTTCGCTCCAGAATCTGAGCCTGGAAAGAACTGTTATCGTATCTTCACAGATGGCTCCAAAACCGACGAGGGTTTTGGGGCTGGTGCCTTTGTGGAGAGCGACGACATACGACTGCACACCTCTTTGGGATTATACGCATCCGTTTTCTAAGCGGAGGCTTATGCTATCCTAATATTCTTGAGCCACGTTACGAACAATGGATGGACGGGGAGAAGTATCTTTGTTTACAGCGACAGTCAAGCTGTGCTTAAAGCCCTTCTAAACCCTCTAACCACTACGAAAGTGATCCATAGGAATGAAAGAGCTCTCTGAATGCATGAATCTTGAGTCTCATTTGGGCTCCGGGCCATCACGGCATAACTGGAAATGAGATCGCCGATGAACTTGCTAGGAAAGGATCTCAGACAGATTTCTCAGGACCTGAACCGTCGCTAGGTCTGCCAGCGTCCTCAGTTAGGGCTTCAAACATCGATTGGATTTGTGAAGAGCAAAACCGTAGATGACATGCCTCCATTGGATGCAGACAGACCAAACGTATGTTCTCCAACGTTAGCAAGACGACTACAACATTTTTGATATCCCGTAGCAGAAAAGATTGTAAAAAGCTTATTGGCGTTGCCATATAGGGCACTTCTCTTTTGCCAAGCTTTTAATCGTGTTAGGCTTAAGTGATACCACACTCTGTGAATCTTGTGGAGAAGATGAGGACACCGCAGAGCACTTCCTCTGTGAATGTCCTGCTTTTTCACACTCCTGCTTTTTCACACATGAGGTTACAGATACTCGGCGCAGACATGGTGAGAGCTGGTAACTTAGGCTCCATATCATGGCAGCGTCTTTTGGCTTTTCTCCGAACATCTGGAAAGCTATAACAAATAGAAGGTTACTAACTGGTAGTACAATGGACCGGTATTTAGGTCTGAGTGCTCCAGCTGGTATTTTAAAAACCTCCAACAAAAAAAGGCGATAGTCCACACCGATAAGGCAGTGGCAAGCCGTGTGGCCATATTCCAGAAATTCTATTCTCCGAATGTAAGTGCTGTTAGCGGTGTAGAGACATCCCTTGAATTAGCTCAAGGGTATAGGTATAGGACTGCTTTTGAATCGAAGAAGGAAGCGAAGTTTTCTCGCCATATCATCCACCTAAGGACTGCAGTAGCCATCAAAAGTAGAGCTCATTGGTATTTAAAGTTTCTCACAAAAGTAAGTTTTTTTTAAATCTTCTTATCCAAAGAAAGAATCAAATAAGAAAGGCCCAAGTGAAGTAAAGGCGAGGTTACCAATTCTCCATTTTCTACAATCTTATTAATAACATTTTAAGTTAAGGCAAGTGTCAGTCAGGTACCTATAGTATTTTTGCAGTAAAACCATTACATGAAAGAAGTAACAAATAATTTCAAAATTATGAAGAAGTGGTATCCGTGGCGTTATGGTAAGCATGTGTTTCTGCGTTTTTCGTATTCCAACAGAATTAAAAAAAATGTTTTTTCACGGTTATCACCTTTCGCGAAGAATTGGCAAGTCCTCTAAGTAAAATCCACTGCTAGAAAAACGGTTGTATAGGTCTCCTCCATTCCCTCACAGGGCATGGTTGTGAGAAATGCGCTAGGCCCTTGGGCTCACCGCTGAGTTGAACCACTCTTTGTATGTTGTTATGTAGTGCTGACATACGGGCCAAAATGCTGCAAGAAAAATGATCGAAAATTGGTCCTCCCGGCTGGAATTTATTTGAAATCATTTTCAACTTTTAATGGCAAAACTCTTATCCTTACAATAAAGCTTCAGTCATAAAATTAAATTATATGCTTTTTTTAATCTTGAAACCCACACGCCTAAAAAAAAATATCCTCTGCATTAGATGATATACAGGCAAACAAAATTGGCCCTCAAACCATCAAACTGACAACTATTTGAAATCCTGACGAACTTCGTCGCGCTAAACTTATCTTTGGTTTGATTTTAACATCAAATCAATGTTTATCACACACTTCGTGAATCCAACACACAGTTAAATCAGTGGCAACATCACGACAATGCATATTGCACGCACTCATACTAACTATTGTCCTTCAACAACAGCCTGCTGTACTGGGATGTTATATTCTCCTCCACATACTGGAAAAGAATTGCCTTTCACAACCACATCTATTCCCATCAATAATGTATTTTGCATTAAAAGGACACAACACATCCTGCCCCATGAATGTGCCTGAACCACATTCGCAGAGAACCAAAAAGAAATAACAAAAAACACCACAACAAAATCCCATTAAATAAAATTGACATAGTTTACTACCCGACATGTAATGCATGCAAACAATAAATACCCTGCCCCTTATGTCCACCCACTTCCTTCCAAACGAATCAACGAATGGCAACGCATGCAAATGTACTGGTGCATATGTGCTGTGCAGTATTGTGCTTGCACAACTACTCTATGGGATCTAAATTATTCATAACCCATGTCTACGTCGTGTAATCGACCAAACCACTTGTGCCGTGCACCAGTGGCAGTAGCGGCGTCGGCGTCGGCGACGATAATAAAAAGCGCAAAAATGCGCGCTATTCCCTGCCACCATTCAACAGCAAACAAAGTGCATCCATGTGCCAAAGATAGTTTCCATTTCGATATTTCCCAATAGGATTGAGGTTCAAATACAGCAGAAACCGATCAAAAAGAGAGAAAAAACTGTAAAACACAGAGTTCCCGGCAAGACTCAGAAAATGCGCTTTCAGTTTTTAGAGCGTTCCTGGTGGATGCAAGAGTGACGATGAGAACGCGTCCTTGCACACAACGTGTATCTTCTGTCGGGAATCAGCAAATCACGTTTTCGCTGTTCTATGCAAATCCAGGAGCACTAGCTAGACACATTCATTCAAATTTATTTCAAGTCATCTTTGCCAGAGACGGCTATGAGCTGAGATACATAAAAGCGAAAAATGGCCAAAGAGACTAACATGAGTGAGTTAGTGGCTCGTCGCCGCTCATTTGTGAGCAATAATCGTCATTTAGCAAAGATTAGAACCCCAAGACATTGATTTACCTCGCTTACAAGCGAAAGTGACTTGGCCGGGGTGCTTAGAGGGGGCGAGAGGTGCTCCTCCATGGATTAGAGCCATAATTCGTGTTCGACTTGAACCAGTTGATGTATGTTGGCTGTTCAAGATTTATGAATCGATTTTTTCTTCTTTTTTTTTAAATACCTGGATGTGTGTAAAATGTGAAAAAAGACAAGGCTGACAGTTGCATTCATCGCAGCTGAGCCTGCAGACATTTGCTGGCAGTAACAACTTCGAATGTGTCATGTTGGGAAATTAACACAATTGGCATAAATCAAAAACCCGGAGGCCTAAAATCACATCGAGGAGGAGAAGGGTAACAGCATAGGCTGAGAATGGTATTTTCATTGCACTTAACTAATGGCGTATTTTATGTGATAGAGTCGCGGCGTACTTGAAAGGAAACCGGCGTGCGAGAAAATGGTGCGGCATTCAGACACGCCAATTGTAAAGTTACTCGGCAACTGCACTCTTGTAATCTTATTGAATTGATCGATTTTAGCAATCGCAAAATATGAACTAGCTAGATGTGATTTTATTGATTTGTTGTCCAAAGGAACGTATGAACGGTTTTGGTGCAGGAAAATTATATCGAAAACGCCAATGATCTGGAAAGCGGGTCAGTATGCGAGTTGGCGTAATGGAATCAAATGCTTGAGGTGGTTTTCCGTTTGGCTTGGATTGCGTATGTACTAAGGAATGTTTGTGATAAATGAATCAAATGCTAATGCGGACATTTAGCTCGCCCCCTACACCTCAACAACTGCGGGCAATGCTGCCATTTGCTCAGTCAAAGTGGAGCACAGTTGCAGGGTGAAGATGGAGTTTTTTAATGAATATTGCAGTGCGGAGGCATCAAAACATAGCTAGTTTTTAATGAATAGCAATGTCATATATCATAAATTTAGTTTATTGCGATTGTGCAACTAATTGGCGCCCAATGTGGGGTGAAGAAATTATGAGGATGAGGTTCGAAGGGAGAACAGAGGTATGCCAAAGTGAAAATAAGAAATACAAATAATCATTTTTACCGCTGGAAAACTTACCGTAACAAGTTGTGGCTTTCATTCACGCGCACGCTAGCCTTTACATGCCCGTGTAATATTCATAAGCATTGTAGGTACGTTCACTGATGGGCATAATGGAAAAAAGTTTTTTTTAAATTAAAACCTTAAACCAATTTCGAATCACCGTTTGGAAACATAGTCGAGTTCGATTTAGCTGTCTCTGTCACTGTTGACGACAAAAGGATTAGATAAAAGATTCGGGTGTATGATTTAGGTACATAACAACAAATCAAAACTTTCTTCCTCGAATACCTTAATTCTCCCTTCTACCCACTTTAGTTACCTGTTACAATTTACATACTATCAACCTTGTGTATGCTCGCATTTCCTGTGACGAAGCGTCACAATTTCTTTTCCCTTCCTCCTCCCAAAATGCTGCACCAAAACAGTGCAGTATTTATTAAAATCCCCCACACGTAATTAAATTACAAAGTAAATGCCTACTCCAAGGCCAAATATTGTTTACTTCTCCGTGCCTTATCATTTCTTGTGCATTTCCTTATTGGGAAATACATTGGCAATACCCATCCGATTTTTTTTTCATGCAAAATTGTCACTGACCGGTTACAGCTCACATTCGGTTTCAGTGACAAAGTTAATCAGTAGAGGTGAATTAATCACCAAAAATCAGAAAAAGATTTTATAGGTTTCTACGTCGTGTTGTGGCTTGTTCTCAGCCGGGCAGATAGAATTTACCTGATACTTTTTCTCGTTTCACCGCAAAGGAAATTTGATCGTTGTGGCTTGTTTCAGCCGGGCGTTTGAATCCTCCTTACCTTTTTGACATTTAGTCTCCGTGTAGGAAGTCTAGTCGTTGTGGCTTGTCCTCAGCCGGGCGTTTAGATTCTCCTTAACTTTAGACGTTGCGTTTCCGTGAAGGAAATTCATTCGTTGTGGCTTGTTTCCAGCCGGGCGCGGGCGTTTGAATTCTTCTTAGTAAGATAGACGTTGCATCGCCGTAAAGTCCGTGCAGGAGGTTTAATCGTTGTGGCTTGTTTCCAGCCGGGCGTTTGGACTTTCCTTGTTTGGTCTTCTTAGACGTTGCCTTTCCGCGAAGAAAATTCAATCGTTGTGGCTTGTTTCCAGCCGGAGGTTTGAATTCTCCTTAGTTAGTTTTCTTTGACACTGCGTCGCCGTAAAGTCCTTGTAGGAAGTTTAATCGTTGTGGCTTGTTTCCAGCCGGGCGTTTGGACTTTCCTTGCTTGGTCTATGCCGGTTTTGCGCCTCCGTAAAGAGGGAATTTAATCGTTGTGGCTTGTTTCAGCCGGGCGTTTAGATTTTCCTTGGTTAGGCATCGCGTCTCCGTAAAGGGAGCTTTCATCGTGGTGCGCAATCGAAGACCTTTTCCGCCGTCGCCGACAGAGTGTTCTGCCTCTAGTAAACGCAAGCACTTTCTACGAAGTCCGCCGCCGCCGATAAATTGCTCTGCCTTTCACGCAACTCAGACCTTTGCTACGAAATCCGCTGCTGCCGATGGAGCGCCCTGCCTAACGCAGAGCTAGATAGAAGTTCACCGCCGCCGACAGAGGAAGTAATTACCGTGGTATACCTACAACCGTATCCCTAGAGGAATCACCGCCTTGAAGATCGATACCAGCCATTCCGTGGATCAGCACCTGAAATAGACCTTACTCGAGAAATCGTAAAACTTGCTTTTTCGTAATACTGAATATAAAATTTGTTAATTTGTAAATCTATTCCTGGAGAGAGAATATTGTAATAAATTTAGAGTTAATTAAAATTAAACCTGCCTTTCCGCGTATTCATTTTGAGAAGATGGACCGCCGAAACCCAAGTCTTACGAAGCTTCCTTGGGTAGACCCTGGACACCCTGAGTCATACCCCAGCCTTTGAAAAAGAAGCATCACATTCTTCATTCGTAAATTGTTCCCTTCGTTCATTGAACATTGGGGTGTTCAACCTATTTTCTAATTAATTGAACATCATGAAAAGGCAACCTGATTATACAACTAAGCAATTAAACTCTGAGGTAAATAGCTCTAAAATCTTAATGTGTCAGTGCTGCAATAATTTGTATCAATACGCCCCCAAATAGCAGCACTGACCCATGTCAATTGCTTTCATTCATTCCTTCTTATAATCAACGAATTCGTTTTAAAAAGACATTTCAAGCTAAGTCATTGACACGAGATTAAGTGTCTCGCACACATGGAATAAAAAAACGATAGAAATTTCTATACACGTGCCTTTAAGCCAATCAATTCACAGATGGAGTAAAGAGCAATGAAATGGCCTGATAGTCTGGTGGGTGATGTGCGAGCAAAAGTGTCGAAGTCAATGGTTTTTTTTCTTTTTTATTCGGTAATTTAACGATCCAACGCGAAAATGTTTACGATCTGCTGAGATGTTCCATGAGTGTGACAAACTAAAGACCGGCGCGACAATGGGTGACAAATGCGCAATCGGCACAACGCACAGGGAATATCATAGGCAATCGGAATGCATAATCTTCAACTGATTTTATTATTATACATATACATACATGCGCTCTGTGTCTGGTTGACTGAGGTTGGCCTATGTGACGCTTTGTTTAGCTTAATGCTTTTCTTGATCAGAACAAAAGTCGCTGTCGGCTGCATTGGCGCTTCTTCCATTTTGGAGTTTTATGTCTCAATGACGTAGTTCGTAGAATTAATCGAGAGAGTTGATGAAATTCAATGGAAATTAACAAAGAATGAGGAGAGTGTAAATCTATGATTTTATTAGTCTGTGGTTTTTATGCCAATTGATGTCTAAAATGGAACAGGTGCCACTTAACTCGTTGATAAACGATTTTGTGTGTCAAAATGATTCAATTTAAAGATTTTTCGAGAAGGTGAAGAATTTTATGTTCAATTTTCTGGCCTAGAACGGAGTGACAAAATTCATAAAACAGTGGGCACCACATTGTTTGGCACCTCAATAGACACTTTAAACAAACATAGAACTATTCCTGAACGGCAAATATAAAAATTTTCCAAGTTGTTGGCCAGGTTTAAATTTTGACAATAAATTTAAAGGACAGAAGCAGCCATGGCCAGAGAGATGATCCAATGAAGAAAAACGACCAACCCTTGCAACTGCGGCATAGCTTTGAAGGTAACACGAATCTGGGTTCTCATTCTCTCTCCAAGACTTTTCTAATTAAAATATGCAAATGAATTCGGGGATTAGATGTGATTTGTTTCATAAGAGCCTTGTGTAAATGGCAAGTTATTAGAGAAGCTTTCACCGTTTTTAGTTGAGTTACAGGGTTAAATGTGTACATTCTGCAACTTGAGAGCAAATGAAATTAAAAAAATTCCTGATGTCCTTGATAAAGGAATTTTGTTTTCTTTTCGATTGAATGACCAAGACCGCAACGGGCAACTAGAAGGGTTGTTTTTCTAATTAAACTAATCTTTTTAAGTTATTTTGATAAAATTTGTGTTGTGTTTCTACAAGAGGACAGAGGACAGGTAAATTTACAATATTTGGGTTAAGTTTGTAGACATGTATAGTTATAAACGAGTTGTACACGTACACTGCATACTCAACAAATGAGGTTGCATGAAAAAGCTTTTTTGAAGATTCTTATCCGTAAATGCTAGGGTCATTTACAAGTGAAAGAAAGGAAAAATTGTGTGGAACCTGTTCAAGTAGAAAATGAAGCTGACAGAGACTGTAACATTTCATGTTAAGGAAGCAAGCTCAAACCAAAACCACTTTCTAATGTAGAATGCAGAGTGAAATGATCATATGCCTCAAATACATATACGAAGCCTGTCTATTGGCTGTCCTGGTCATGGAAAGATATCACTGAAAGACACTTACCGGTGCGGTGGTTTGCTGAAGAAGAAAAAGTAGGTAATACGTGGAGCGCTTGTTTTTTAACAGACTATGAGTGCAACCGGATAACCAGCGAAAGATCTAGATTTACACAGAACAGATTTAAAAGGCCTAAAAAAGCCATTTACTATAATATCAATTAAAAAGTTGATGAAGAAATGCAATAGCTACCAGGGTGAGCGTTACAGAAAGCTGAAATGGACATCCACTTTGATGAACTATAGGGCAAAAAAGACGTGTGGCAATACTTCTTTCGGAGTTGGTTTATTTGAACACTGTCATTTGATTAATGCTAAAGTGCCAAGTGTCATTTCATCGAGGAAGAATTGGAGCCACACGACCCCTGAGCACTGCGCATCTTCGGTAAATTGTCTCGAAACGAAGTCGCAATAAAACTTAATTCTTGGCCGTAACATTTAACAATGTGCGTCTTATTTTTTCTTGAAAAACACACATTGTAAAAACAACATAATACTATAATTAAGAGGAAGGTGACAAAAATAAAACTCGGGAGCTCTGCTGTTTCGTATTGGGAAGCATTTCTGCCTGTTGCGTTCCGGATTTGCGTCCCTTATTTCCGGGTATCGCCTTTGCAAAAAATCGGCAAATCCTCCGAAAGTAATTTCATTGCCACGAAAATCGTATTTTTGATTGGACGTTTAGAACCGGCGAAAAATTGTTGGTCCCCTCTGTTCCTCAAAAAGTACGGTTTAGAGAAATGCTTTCTACACTTTGTGCTTCTAAAGGGGGAACTCCAACAAGAGAGAGAGCTTTACTATTGAGCAGCTGTGTTATGAGTTTTCTCCGTACATGTTTCATAAGGAGAAAGAAGTACGAAAAGGATTCACTTTTGCTGAAATGGCTCAGTAAATAAATAAATAAAAACATGGTGGCGCAACAAAGCAGGAAGCCCTAGGGGGGAGTTGGCCTATTACTTTTTACTGATACATCGCATGTTCATTTCTATCGAAAAGCTAACTATCCTGCATAAAACATTTTTTTCGTTGATGCTTTTGGGATTCGAAACTCGAATCTTCCCCGTAACAGTCAGACCATCTAACAACTTCGTCACGGGCACCACCTATGGCTCAGTAAAGACTCTGTCAAACAGAAAGTGGTTTGGCAATGAGGGAAGAATTTGTAGTTACCAATCGCTTTCTTCGATGTTCAACAAAATAATTTTCCCGTGAGTAGGTACATGAGTCGCACTTCATCAAAAAGTATCCAAAAAGTAAGAGCAACTAGGTTAAACTAGGTCATAACCCACATAAATCGTAGTTTATTTTTACCGCTTATCAATTACTTGTCTGTCGTTTATAGCAACCCCGACTCAGCTTCTTTTAGAAAGTTAGAGCTTGCGTTTAACTCTGCAGTGCGGTTTATATATTGATTACGTAAGTTTGATCATATATCGAGATTCTCAGCTAATGTTACAGGGTATTCCCTAAGGCAGCATACCAATATTAGAAACTGCTTATTTCTTCAAAATATCATTCATAAACGTCTCCCACCTTATCTATTTGAGAAAATAACTTTTGCAAGCTCAACTCGAACGCGACATATACATCTTCCTTTTTTTAATTTCTTAAATAGTCAGCGTTTATTTTTCGTTCATGTTGTTAGATTGTGGAACTCGATACCATTGCCAATTCGAGTAATTATTTCAAGCACAAAGCTTAAGAAAATGCTGTTTACCTATGTCCGAAATAATGAAACTAATCACTTATTTAACTAAAAAATGTAAAAAAAAAATTATAATTGTAAAATTTCAATTGATAAATCTGAACTGTAGTAACTTAAATTAACTGCTTATATTATTGTAGTTTTAAGGTACAAGCAAAAAGAATTAATTCTTAATGTACCTGCCATGTATTTTTTCTTTTTTTAAATAAATAAATAAATAAATCACATCTCTTTACAGTCACAAGCCAGTTTTAATGTTTACTCTCCTTTGTGCAAGTTACGTTCTCTATTCTCTTTAAGAACTATTAACTTTGATTTGCCTGTCACATTCTTTCACGATTCGCTAATTAACAGTCCTCAATTTGTAGGGCACGAGCAACATAGAAAACGCGACGGAAAGAACTTTCTTACGCATCGTCGCGTCGGGTTTCTTGTGGGCAAGCAAACAGCTGAAAGCTGTTGTAATCCAAAATATAATAATTCTTAGAGAAAAGCATAGTGATTCCATAGTTTAATTATCAGGCTGCCACAACCGAAGAAAATGTTTGTGAATCTGGAAACGAATGAGAAGATTTAATAAACAACAAATATTCAATGAATATAAAAAAGAGAGCCGGAGCTAATGCGCAACCTTGGGGTACACCAGCATTTGTTTTGAAACTTTCAGACTAGAATCGGTTCAAAAGGAAGTTACTTATCCATCCGAAAGAGCTTGATATTTTCGTAAGTGAGTCTGATGCACGAAATGCCATTGAAAAATCAAGTGCTATAGTCTTACTTACTCCAAAACGATGTAAGAATTTGTTCCACTTTTCGGTGAGATATGCCATCAAATCACTAGTGGATCTTTTGCTACGAAAGCCGTAGTGTCGGTCATAAAGAAGCTTACGTTCTTCAAGTTGACGGTTTATAAACATTTCCAAGACTTTGTCAAGAAGGGCCGTTAGTGCAGTTCCACGGCAATTGGAAGGGGATCGGTCTTTTTTAGTGACCGGCTGCACAAATGCAGTTTCCATTAGTTCGGGCAGAGCCCAGAAGAATCGGAAAGATAGAAAGGCTTACGCAGTGGTTTTGCCAGCGTAGAAGAACACCTCTTCAGAATAACGGCGGGGATACCATCTGGACCAGCGGATTCATGTGTTTTGAGATCTTTGAAGACTCGCGCAACCGATCGGGTACGAAAGAATAACTGCTTCATCGCCGAATTTCCAGTTTCAAGCTCATTCATTCATGCTTTATGCTATTCGAAAGTGTCGAAGACTTTCTTTAACGCTTTAAGCTTAGACCTACCAACAAATGTAGGTATGATTGCTTTCAATTAACTAACTTTTTTTTAGTCAAATATTGAAAATGATTAAAAATACACGTGTACTTTCAAATTGCAAAACGTCTGTAGTTTAATGCTTTAGCAGCGAAGCTATTATTTTTGTATTAAAAAATTTTAATCAAAATAACATGCACAGTGAGAGCTGTCCAATGGATGTTAAAATCAACACCACAATTTGCACCATTTCAGTTAGTATAAGGTTATCTCTTCATCTGTTGGCCACAAATCACCTACCATGCCCGCATATACCTTCCCATCTAACAAAAAAAAATATCCAAAAAATATAAAATATGAAACGTGCCAGATTATCACGGGACCACAAAAATGTGTCCAACTGTCAGCAGAGCGTAGCTTTTATCTGTCAAAAAAATAAATATTAAAAAAAAAGATTTCATCTTTCCATTTATGAAAAATGAAAAGAAGAACAAAGCTAAAAAAAAATATATCCCGAGACTTTGAGGTTTTCTTTAATTTCGCTGGCTGTACTCTCCTATGCTTGAACGTCCCAGATCCAGATCCAGTCCATGGTAGACTTAATGTCATCATCATTATTACCTCGTGTCAAGCGATATGTCGTCGCAGAAGAAGTTTTGCTGAAGCTGTCAGTGTAGGAAGCCAGAGTGTGAAATATGTGTATGACCACCACGACCGAAAATACCATCTCTCATGTGAATAGGTGAGGGGGTTGGCAGAACCATCATCATTATTTTTTGAGACTCTGAGATGTGAGATATCTGGGTTGTTTCTCTGGAGATAATTAAATTCGTCAAGTGGAGTCAGCGTGCGGTGGCTTGGGATTTCGAGTGGACTTTGTTATTAACTCAAACCGCAGGATTGTGATGTTCTCTTCTTTTCATTTTTTTTTTTTATTTATTTTACCGTTTTTCTTTCATTTTGTTTTTTGATTTTCTGTGCGAGGAATCATTTGGAACCGAAAATCGTTTGTCCACCATAAATCACTTCTGGCCCGGATGCTGTCATCTTTTTGGGATTTTATTAATCTCTTCTTTTTCACTCTGCCTCTGCGCTATATAATGTACTTTATGTTCGTGGTGCATTGTGCTCCGCCCTTGCTTGTGCTTGGATGATGATGAGCCAGGTTGCGTATATAGCGTCGTATATGCGAAGGTTCATTTTGGCCATTGCCAGGAAGATAGTGAATGTTTTTCTTCCCTACAACCACCGGAACAATGGCACAAGCGTTTAATGCGGTCGTGGCTTATGTCATGTGGTTTTGATGGTGTCGTGGTTATAACGCGCGCCCTAGGTCTTTCGTTCGTTCCACAGGAGAATGTCATGCCGATGTGATTTGTTGTCGCCTAATATCGCATGAGAAATGCGAACACTTTTTTTGTGGGTCGATCAGCAACTACAAAGCCTCCAGGTTCAGATACATGCCATCGGATGAGTAGAGCGAGGTATGGGTTTCTGCTCGTATTTGCGGTTTCTCCAGGCCAAGTAAAAAAAATGTTCTTAATTTATTAACCCAACTGCGGTTTGAAATTCTGGAGAAATGACATTGTGGTTGATGTTTTTCATTAGGACCAGTATATGTCATTTTAGTGCTGAGGGAGTATCACCCCTATGAGACTGCTAATGGAGCATGAATTTTGATTAACAACGTTGAAAGCTGTCCGGATTTGCTGTGGTTAATGCACATTTGCAGTCTTTCCGAAGCACTTAAAACATATTTTCATGACTGTGAAAGCAAAGTGACACACTCTAGTAGAAGAGAAATTCGACATCTTTTATTAGGTTATGCTTGTCTTATTTATAAGTAACCGGTATTGCGATAGGTATTTTATTTTTACACAAGTATGATATGCAATAATTTGATTAAAACCCATTTCCGGCGGCTACCAGTTCCAGGTGTGCTAGGAACTTGAAATTTCACACTTTGTATATTTTTGGGTTTGTTAGAGAAAATCTAAAAAAAAAATTTGGAAAAGCTTTTAGTTTCCCGGAAAATTGACGTTGCGTTTTCGCAACACCCGCCAAATGTAGTAGCAAAATCATTAAAGAAAAAAATTTTTTGATACGGAGTTCAAATCTGTTTTATTGACAAAATATGCACTAAATATTTGTTTTTGTGTGGTATCCATCAAAGCATTTTGGATGAAGTGCTACGTTACTCTTTTTACAGAAAAAAATGGTTTGACTAGATCATTTCCGACAGCGAAGACGTTTTTCTGTTTTGATGTTTGTTTCATGTCATCGAAGCGAACCGCTTCATTAGGGTTTCCATCTCGTTGAATAGGCTGACTGCAGCTTGTCTCTGATCTCAACAAGGAATCGACAAAAAATGCTCTGATTGAGGTAGTCTTTTGAGGATGAATGTGGATATCTTGTCCGGTCCTGTTGACTCTTTTGGGCGGCTTCTGAGTAGAACTGTTGAAATTCTTCAGGAGTGGTGAGCTCAAGGTTGTCTGTTGGATCGCTGGACGGATTTTCATCGCTGAATTGGATGGTCTGTTGGGGGGCTTGTGCGAATTGAACTGAGGAGTTGACTTCTTAAAAAAATGCAGGGTCCAAGGGTGAATTTGGTTTGAAGTGTTCTTCAAAGAAGTCCGCAAATCCTTGGGCTTTATCCGCGTCGGTTGAAGCTTCGCCATGGGCTGTAGTTATGGTTTCAGGCATTGAATGGTTTTTCCCTATAATCCTATTGATTTTTTGGAAGGTGTCGGGTCCTGGCTTTATGGATTGGAGCCTGTTTTGGAGAAGAATGTCGTTGAGGTAGTTCACTGCGTTTTTGAACATGATGTTTACGCATCTGAGCTCGCTGGAGACTCGCTGGAGGTAGTTGCTGTTGATGATGTTTAGTTCGCGTTGTTGAATATACGTTGTAGCAGCTTCCTTAAGTGTTGCCTATGGTGGTAAAGCTTCTGTATGTAGTCGGGCAGGTGCTTGTCCCGGGAAGTGTTTGGCTGCCTTTGCTTCCCAAGCGAAAATTCAATTACGGTTTCCAGATTGTCAATTGCTGTATCAATTTCCTCATTCCGGAGGTTTGTGTTGGTTGGCGGTAGTGTGAAACATTCGTCGACGTCTCTTCGGAGTTTACCAGTGTCTAGCTTTTTGTAGTTGACGAAGCCCACCTCTGGTTGGTTCACAGAGATTATCTGGTGCCGCAGGTTGATTGAAAGAAGGACGGCCTCGTGATCTCAATCGCTGGTTACTGTCGTGCAGACGAAGTTTCGGAGCTCCGGAAGGATAAATATCAGATTGGATGTTGCGAGGAAGAAGTCGAGCGTCGATGGCGTCCTTGGGAAGGTGGGTTACGGCTGCGACACTACTACCAGAGAGTGATGTTCAATATTTTCGTCCAGCCAATTGACGATTGCATTCCCGTCACTGTTGTCTTGTGTATCCATCCATCTTCGGTGTCTAGCGCGTTAAAGTCTCCTCCAATAAGTCCATAGGTGCTTCTGCATAATATCCTGTTCAAGGTATGGAGATCGTCTCTGATGTCTGATGCTATTGCCGTGCATTTGTGGTAGATGCTGATGACTGTAAAAAATAAATCAATTACCAAATATTTATACTCGTTTGTGGTTTTACAATACACCACTCATTCACGAATTATTGGTTTCATTTTTTTTCCAGGAAAAATAAATAGCTATTCATTGAAAATATAAATTACCTGGGCTATTAGGTTTTTTATAACTATTGTGTACACTGTACAGTCCAATTATTTCTAAGAACTTCTAGCCCTTTACAGTGGTTTTTCCAAAATAGCTGTGGAATGAATTTTCGGGTCTTTTTTCCTAAGAATTTTTTTTATAAAGTGCACATTATTTCGAAGAAACCATATTTTATATGCAGTGAAAACCCAACGGAAATTTTTTTTCTTTTAGTAAATGCTATTACTTTTGGCGGGTGTTGCGAAAACGCAACGTAGGATTTCTACCTCACCTTACCAATCAGATAACCCGTATGATTTGCATCAAATGTCTATTGAAATATAATTTGAATCTTTCCCTAACAGTTTGTGAAAAAAGTTTAAAATAAAAAGATGTTGGTACACTTTTTTACTTCCTTAACAAAGGCTACCTCAAAATTTCCGAAATTACAGTTTTTGAAGGCGTTCAAAAGACTACAAAATTAAGTTTTTGAAAAAAATCCAAAAGCAGGTCGATTAGATATTTTATTAAACTTTCAAAATTATTTGTTAGTTCATTAAAATAAAGGATCCTTTAAGCTCTAGACGCTCTCAAACATGACGTTGCGTTTTCGCAACGCTAGCCGGAAATGGGTTAAAACCACAAATTGTCACATAAATTAAAGCTGAAAATCACATCAAAGTGTTTGTATTCTGTAATGTGCTCTTTACTCCTAGAGCTGAAGCCAAATCTCCAAAGTAAATACGCCAAATTAGGCTAAAAGAAGTTCTCTATTTTTTTAGAAAATTGCACAGAAATTAAAATTTCTTAATCCGTTTAGTAAGCGATACTCCAAAGTAGAATAAATGTGCATGATATTCACACAGTAGGTTCCTTAGTCTTAGAACCTAAACATTTCCTTGGAATTTTTCTATCAGGCTCAGTTTTCAAAAATCCCTAGACCTAGTTCCTGACAGCCCCTTTCAGGTTCTCATAGATAGGTTCTCGGCAGGGGAAGACCAAGTGGCAGCGTCTCGGGGGCTTACAACCCCGCCCCCTTCCCAAAATTTTTAAACCGGTATTTGTAGCTGAAGCTTTTACATAGTAAATGTAGAGTAAAGTGAATGTTTCCATATCTTTATATTTCTTGTCACTTTTATTTTTTGTTTGTTTAGAAAAACACACGTACATTTTGTTTGCATACTATAATGAGGGTCTCTTAGTTTTCGTGTGCGTGGAAACGGTGATGGCGACCTAAGAACAGCAGTGTGAAAAACCCCAGTGCAGGTTCGTAGTGCTAGATGACCGATCGACGAGGAGACAAAAGTCCAGCGCAGTAGTATCAACCAACAATAAAAATAGCAAGGCAATTGTTTGCATTTATCGCCCCCAACAACCAATATCTCCAGGTGGTTTCCGTGTTGGATCCAGCATTTCGAATATCGTAAGAAGACGGGCACTTCTACGTCGCTATACAAAAAGCACATGCAGCACCACATAAGTTTAAGCAGCCAAGAGACACATCCTACAACAAGGACCAACAACAGCTTCTTGGAGCAGAGCCACCATCGAACTCAACTCCGTCCCCTCTGCCCCTACATCCAATATCAGTTATTTGTTTAAGGAACAGGTTAATGTTAGCCATTGGATTAAAATGTATAAAACCCGCCAATTTAAAGAATTTTACTAACGGTTTAAAAATATGCGAACACACTAATACAGAGAAGATGCGCTTCCCAGTGTTGGCGATTTTTATTATGAAAGGTGATTTTTAGAGTTCAGTTTTATAGGTTGGCTGCACTGGTTGGCACTGGCGTCCAAACGTCATCTGTCATAGTGAAGTTTCGCAGTACGCTCTGCCTTTTCATAATGGAAAGATTACAAATTGTTGAAATTTACTATCCAAATTCACGCTCTGATTCACGTTTTTACGACCATATTCTGGTCGTCATAATCGACCTGGTGAATCAACAATCTATGCTGTAATCATAGATTTGATTTGAAAAATTTTGAATATAATGAATATGGATAGATCGACAGTATCCTTTATTCTACAGGCACTAGGCACCGGGCTCTGCTATACCAGCTTGTAATCTTTTTTGTTTTTATTGACTTCTGGAACAAAGCTAATAGCAAGGTGAAATCCATACTCCACTTTCGGGAAAATTTGTTGCATTGAAATTTCAAGTAGAGTTTATCTGCTTAAGGAATCCCTATAGCATAATGACATTGCCATGTGATGCCAACTCCTGTTGCTGACTGTTCTCAATAAAATAGTTATGTGTATCTAATACGCAAAGAGTGAAATAGCTCCAAACTTATCCAAAAGTTCAATTTTTACCAAAGTAATGAGTTCAGCCTTCGTAAGGTAAACAGTACCTTATCTCTACTACGTCCTACTATTTATTACTTCTGTTTGGACGCAATAAGCCCAACGAACATGAAAAGAGGGTAAGTATTCGAGCGAAAGATTCTTCGCTATTATACATTTTTGAATAGATGATTAAAAAATAGCAATGTTGTTTAAGCATTTGTCTTTGGAAACAGTTCCTCTTTAGAGACCTTAAAGAGGAACTGTGTAGTTATACTCTCAAAGGACTTATCAACTCCTTTCGAGAGATGATACTCGCGGAAACAAATTGGTTGTCTCTGGGACTAGGCAACAGGTCAACACTGAGCACAAAAATAAAAAGTTCATCTGGTCATTATTTTTTTCACTTGGGCACATTGTCTTTTTATTCCATTTGGTAATGTCTTCAACGAAATGAAATAAGAAAAACTCCTCAGTTATTAGGTCCTTAAAAATGAAATGTATATAAACCAGTTTTCTTATCGAACTATATGTAAATAAATAAATAAGGTGGCGCAACAGAGCGAGGAGCCCCAGGGCCCAGCGCATTTCTCCCAACCATACCTTGTGAGGGAATGGAGGGGGCCAAAAGTTTTCTGCTAAAATGACCGGCATTTGTGGTGGCTTTGGGATTAAATCTGCTTTAAGAACCGAAAACCAAAGCTTTTTGGCAATTAGACATGACACTGCACAGCTTCATTCTGTCCATACTGTCCTACGAATGTTTTTCCCAAGATCTCCCGTGGGCTGTAAGAATTTGTTGACTTGAAGTGTTTTCAGACGTTTAAATAGACAAAATATCGCATCTGACGTTAAGGAGGAGTATTTCTCTATAATTGGTGCAATTGTAAGATTCTTCATTCATTCAACATGCTTACTCCCTACTAAGTCATGGTGCATTCTCCTTTCAAGATTATCTCTAACTACCTTGAAAATTTTGGCGTGGAGACCGTCTGAAAATCCTGTTTTGTTTGATTTTACTTAACACACGAGTTTGCGACCCTTACTTCTTCTAATCTAGAGTATGGCATTCTTGATAATCATCTTCAAAAGAAAAAAGGAAAATTTGCGTTTTATTTTGATTTTGAATTTCTTTCTTTTAATTGTGGTCAATAAAGGATAATTATCAAATTTCTTCTTTAAGTAACCTCGACCACAATATCGGTTCAATACTTTCAACATTAAATTTAGAAAGTTTACTATCTTAGTTGAGTCTTCATAAGTAACTTTGACTGCGGTCCTACCACTATGTGTACTTGGTGGTCTTTTCGGAACTGAATCTTGTTTTTCCACCCTGGCACGATTTTTTTTTAACTTTTGGTACAAACTCTGAAGCACATACTGTCATGACTTCTCTGTATTTCCTTAAACAAGCGCTTCTCATGCTGCTTTTTCCGTTTGAGAACTTGGTGTTCTTCCCTTCTTTCTTCATCGGAATCAATTATAATTTTGGTCATTCTAAGCTATGTTTGGTCATTTTTATTTTCATTTTTGGACACATATTTCTATGGCAAACGGCAATAGTAATGACTGCAATGTAGCGATCAACTTCTTCAGCATCGTGATCTCAAAGGGATCACAATTCTCCCTCTGAACTGCTCCACACTAGAAATCCGCTCGTGGAACACACTGTGCAAATAATAATAAAATTGATTTGTCATAGTGGGTGTTCCATTCGGGCCATGTACCACAGTCGTCATAATCACCCTACCTGAAGGGCTATTCGCAATTTAGTGGATAAATTTCACTCCACTGGTTCAGTAAACGATTGAAACACAAGATCTGCTGAATACCAACCACACCTTGTTTTATTTAAATATAAAGACAGGAAACACTTCATGAAAGACCCTGTAAAAGTAAAAAAAAACATCAGATTTCACTATTTGATAATTTGTCTACAAAAAATGTTACTTTGTTCGCATGTACAAAAAGTACAAAGTTCCCTTTGAATTCGAGCAACATCTGCTGGTGACTTATGTCCCGCAATATGTATGATTGGGGAATCACCTTCAGTGCAATAATAAATTCGGAAAAAAAAAATCAAGACTTAAAGTTATTTTGCTTCTTACTCCTTTTTCGACGCCACGAGCACCGCGATCGATGTAATGGATTGAAATCCGGTTGTCGTGGCAAATCATCAGCAAATGGAAAGCCTAAATCAATTTATTAAAAAATCCGAAAGATAACTCCAATATCTTCATTGCAATAAAAATTCATTGTCATTAAACCCCAAACCAACTGAGAATGTCTTCCCTTTCTTATTCGAAACCTGTCCACAGTATACCTAGAATATAAATATTAATAAACATAACACTGATTTTTCTTGACAAAGTTAAGGACACATTACCCATTGAGCCCCTGGAGCTCAAAAACACCCATCAATGGAAAAACAACATCCAATACGTTGTACAGTTTATGTTCAAGCTGCCGTTCAAAGTATGCCCTCACCGACCACCCACTGAAGCTGGTTTCCATTAATTTCTTAATCAAAAACTATGTACACACAAACAATAACCATAAAAAACTTAACCACGTTAACGTTAATTACCAACTTGCCTTAAAGCCAAAAAATAAACTATTTCGAAGTTCATCTTCAGTTGGAAGATGAACACTTCACAGAATCCGGTTGAGGACGACAAAACGGCCCTGAAGGAATTCGAACACCATTACCCCGCACTCATAAAAATCACACACAAGAAAAACAGGCGTTGTGTCACCCTGTTTTGTAGTGTCAGAATGGCATACCGCATATTCACATTGACCATCATCGTCATCTTCACGTAAATACTGGCTCCGTCGAAGGACAATATGTGTATCGCTGCAATGGCCAGCGTATAACATTTATTGAAAGCGCAACAGGTTGGCCGCAGCTCATCGATAAACGTGAGTTGAGCATGGTCAACTAAACCAGTTTAAAAATTAGGACTTATAGTTGCGTTCGGTCTTAGTCGCGTGTATATTTATGCCGCGTAGGACTGCGCACACACGGTGAAGGACAATTACAAGAGTCTCACATTAGTGCTTGTTGTGTAGACGCAGCAACATTAATTAAATTGCATTAAAATATGGCGCGCACATATGCGAACCTGAGCATACCCCGAGAGTAGCCAGTGTGCAACTCTCTGTGGCCACATTAATACAAAGTGGTTGGCCGAACAACGACAGCGACGCACGGGCTGGGGGTGATTCGTGACTGCTGTGCGGCGCGGTGTTTTAAGCAGACGAATTTTGCGCGTCGGAAGCGTCAAGGTTGAGCGAGATTTAGTGATGAGATCAGTAATGCAAAACGGAAATCACCGATATGCTGATGGTGGTGGTGTTGAACGGTGTTGTTGGTGGTGGTAGAGTGATAATTAGCCATTCGTTTGCGTGTTGTAATTAAGTGTGAAGAGATTGTTAATTACGGATTAAGAGAAAGAGGGTGCGAGTTGACTTGTTTTTCGCGGAATGTCTGGCATTCCGTGTGATAGCTGAAGTTACTCGCTCGTTTACCTTTTTTTTTCAGTATAACGGCTTTCGCCATTTTGTATCCTTATGAGTGAAACCTTCATGACACACAATATAGGTATTTGATAACTCAGAATCAGAACGTTGATTTTGAGAAAGAATATTGTCAAAATTACTACCACATCAGCAACCTTTTCTAATGAAAGATATTCGGATCCTTGGAGCCCTTTCACTAGCACCATGTCAGCAACAAATTTCGTCGATGCCGAGGACTCGCAGCTGTGATCTTTTCGAGCAACAGTGAGCTTTTTCCACAGGCCTTAGAGGGGAAGGTTTCGTATGATTAAAACAATTTTTGATGCTTGCAGATGTTGAAGTGCCCTGTCACCATCAACCCTTGTAAGTCGCCTGCAGTCATTTTAGGTAACGTATAACGAGAGATATAAGAACATTTGATTCCGCAATGACACTGTTAGACTAACCCCTGGCTGGCTTTTTTCCTAAGAAACAGGTTTCTGTCCACCTTCGATCAATTCTGTTTTCAAATCCAACCAAGACTCAGTTGATCCAGTCGTCCAACCGCATTCAAAGATACCTTAACTTATAATTGTCAAATGAGTAAGGATTGTGAAGAGCCCTTCACCCTTAGCTTGGCAAGTGTTCTATACCAGTTTAGACTTAATATTGTTTTGCAGTAGTCAAAGCTATGGTCAGATGGAGGTTTAGTATTGTGGCATGGTATGAAAGACTGTGCACCTTAAAGTTCAAAGGATGCCATGAATTATGACCACTTTCATTGACCTCAAATAAAATAAGATCCCCTTATAAGGTTCGTTCAAGACAAATCTAAGTTCTAAGACTGCAATTAGTCAAAAGCTTTCATTTCCTATTGTTGCAATTGTGGTCAACGGTTGTGCTTGAACCACACACCATTAATCCTAACGGCTTCACCTCAATGCGACATTCCTTTGCTCCTATGGATTTACTTCCATAGATCATATCTCTCCTCCGCCATGCAAATCCAATAATCTTGGACAAATTTCAATTCGTCTTAGTTGGTGGCTTACATTCCAAATGTCTTGTAGATGTGTCCACTGATTCCAAGGTGGATAATTTCTGTTTTTTCCATTCCTTCCATAAACGATCGAAAACGATTAAGATGAATTGGCCAAGACACACCCTTATGGAAAAACAATGATTCAATAGACTCATGCACCCGCAAATTGAAGGTATACGTAGCAGGTAACACACACTTATCGTAAGTCAGTTGGTTGCATATTTTGCTGTGAACTGGCATAGCAGAAGTAGTACTCCATCATCGAAGGTCCAAAAAGTATGATTAATTGCAAATGCCATTTGGCGCGCGCGATGCGATACGACGACGACGGACGGCGACAAAAATGTGATAGCTGAGTGGGCGCCACTCGACTGTGGTGCAGTGCAGCAGCACTGTTTTTTTTTTTATGTTTGGTGCTGCCCAAAACCAACTGGAGTGTGTCAATTCAAGACGGTTATAGCCAGTGCTCTGCAACATTGAGGTGCAACAGAAACAGCAGCACCGAAGCTAGTGCAACACTAACAACCAGCTGCTGATAGGGATCTCAGTGTTGCATTGCTGTTGGTTTACATTGTAATTTATTAATGTGTTCTTGGAGTGGTTATACCAGCTAGTGGAGGCGTTTCAGTCCAGTCACTCGGACAATAGGATCTTGGTTAAAGAGACTCGAGAAAAATGAGAGATTACGATCGATTTATAATTAAAAGGACTGTTGTGAGTGGATATTGTCACATTAGGGCGTTTGTGAGTGACAGGGGACATTAATTAGATTTTGCCATTGTTAGAGCAGAGGTTGTTTTGATACGGCTCTGGGTAACGGTGTCCGGTGCATGTAGTTTCGAGTTAAAGATTTATCCCGGAAATGTTCAACGACAAGAAATTTGATTTGTGTTATATTTAAATCTACATTGGGTGGCCTTAAATACTGAGTGATGGATGAATGGCGCTGGTTACCGATTACTTCTTTCCAACATTCTTAGCGATATCAATCAATCTCGTTATAATTTCCCTATAGACACGCCAGGGGATTGAGAATCCGCTGGTCTTAGAACTCAGGAAGTTGACTAAATCTTAGTTATCATAAGGCGGGGGTGGTGCAGTGGTAGGTACAGTGTTCAGTAGATAGACCGGACGCGTGGGTTCGAATTTCGCTCTGGGCATCTTCTTTTCGTTTCATGTGGACGCCGCCCTTGAGGTTATATGAGAAATTACTAACACATTGCACCACAAAAAGGGAATGCTGCTACCCTGGGAAGTCAGGTCTGAGTGCTCCAGATTAGCATAAGCCTTCTCTTTTCATAAAAAAAAGTTAAATTATTGCTTTGGAAGAAAAAAATAAAAACAGGAATTGAACTATTGCCCAAATAGTTTAATGGTGAGTTGGTTAGTTTAACCGTCCGGTCGGTGACCAAAACACTACCATTTCATCAATGGCCAGGTACCCGGGTCTATCAGGGATTAAAGTTATTGATAGGTAGTGAGTGAATCCATTGGTGTCGGACATTCTAGAATTCGTCCTGTTCCGCCCTGAAATGAGTATACTATACAGGTCTGGTTAATGTACAGTACAGTTAAATGAAATCAAAACAGAGCCAGTCATTTGCGTTGTCGTTGTCGTTGTCGTTGTCGTTGTCGTTGTCGTTGTCGTTGTCGTTGTCGTTGTCGTTGTCGTTGTCGTTGTCGTTGTCGTTGTCGTTGTCGTTGTCGTTGTCGTTGTCGTTGTCGTTGTCGTTGTCGTTGTCGTTGTCGTTGTCGTTGTCGTTGTCGTTGTCGTTGTCGTTGTCGTTGTCGTTGTCGTTGTCGTTGTCGTTGTCGTTGTCGTTGTCGTTGTCGTTGTCGTTGTCGTTGTCGTTGTCGTTGTCGTTGTCGTTGTCGTTGTCGTTGTCGTTGTCGTTGTCGTTGTCGTTGTCGTTGTCGTTGTCGTTGTCGTTGTCGTTGTCGTTGTCGTTGTCGTTGTCGTTGTCGTTGTCGTTGTCGTTGTCGTTGTCGTTGTCGTTGTCGTTGTCGTTGTCGTTGTCGTTGTCGTTGTCGTTGTCGTTGTCGTTGTCGTTGTCGTTGTCGTTGTCGTTGTCGTTGTCGTTGTCGTTGTCGTTGTCGTTGTCGTTGTCGTTGTCGTTGTCGTTGTCGTTGTCGTTGTCGTTGTCGTTGTCGTTGTCGTTGTCGTTGTCGTTGTCGTTGTCGTTGTCGTTGTCGTTGTCGTTGTCGTTGTCGTTGTCGTTGTCGTTGTCGTTGTCGTTGTCGTTGTCGTTGTCGTTGTCGTTGTCGTTGTCGTTGTCGTTGTCGTTGTCATTGTCATTGTCATTGTCATTGTCATTGTCGTTGTCATTGTCGTTGTCGTTGTCGTTGTCGTTGTCGTTGTCATTGTCATTGTCATTGTCATTGTCATTGTCGTTGTCATTGTCGTTGTCGTTGTCGTTGTCGTTGTCGTTGTCGTTGTCGTTGTCGTTGTCGTTGTCGTTGTCGTTGTCGTTGTCGTTGTCGTTGTCGTTGTCGTTATCGTTGTCGTTGTCGTTGTCGTTGTCGTTGTCGTTGTCGTTGTCGTTGTCGTTGTCGTTGTCGTTGTCGTTGTCGCTGTCGTTGTCGTTGTCGTTGTCGTTGTCGTTGTCGTTGTCGTTGTCGTTGTCGTTGTCGTTGTCGTTGTCGTTGTCGTTGTCGTTGTCGTTGTCGTTGTCGTTGTCGTTGTCGTTGTCGTTGTCGTTGTCGTTGTCGTTGTCGTTGTCGTTGTCGTTGTCGTTGTCGTTGTCGTTGTCGTTGTCGTTGTCGTTGTCGTTGTCGTTGTCGTTGTCGTTGTCGTTGTCGTTGTCGTTGTCGTTGTCGTTGTCGTTGTCGTTGTCGTTGTCGTTGTCGTTGTCGTTGTCGTTGTCGTTGTCGTTGTCGTTGTCGTTGTCGTTGTCGTTGTCGTTGTCGTTGTCGTTGTCGTTGTCGTTGTCGTTGTCGTTGTCGTTGTCGTTGTCGTTGTCGTTGTCGTTGTCGTTGTCGTTGTCGTTGTCGTTGTCGTTGTCGTTGTCGTTGTCGTTGTCGTTGTCGTTGTCGTTGTCGTTGTCGTTGTCGTTGTCGTTGTCGTTGTCGCTGTCGTTGTCGTTGTCGTTGTCGTTGTACGAGATATATTTTCATTACTTTACAAACCAGATACCTCGATCAATATTGATCATTGGCCACGCATACATCCACTTAAGTCCATCCATCATAACAATTGAAATCGGGCACTTATCATCATTGATAGCACATAGCCTCGTTTTCTTAAAAGAAACTTAATACCCCAGTAAAGGTTAATTTCGCAGTAAATGATTCAGTATCCAATTTGCGGCATAACCGTTTCGATTTCCACCTCATTAATACACAAATAGGCCATGCTTTCGAGTTTTCTAAAAACAATCAAATCGACTTCAATCTCCTTTGCTTGGCTTCGCAAAAAATTTGTTTCCATCATTTTCTTGAACCAATTCTCTTCTAATCTAAATCCACTTGACTGTCAAATCAATTTCATAGCAAACCTAACAATTATTATAAACTGGTTCCAAAAATACAGACCGCCCCAATCACCATCTGCAGTACGACTACTACATCTCTAATGCCAAATTAAAATCCAGCATTCTCTAGCTGAAAATCTCCTCTGAATAACAACTTACTTCCGATTGCTATTTCCCCCACTTCAGTTTTCATTCAATCAACGTGAACCAACAACGCGGCAAAGTCTGCATAATCACCGCAACCGCCAGAGCCATCAATGGACAGAAAAAAGGAATTACTCGAAATCGAAATCGTTTTCCCAACCTCAATCTCTTCTCTATCCATTAATGCAGTGGAAAATTGGATAAAAAAAAAACAAGAAAACTTTGCCATACTCTCAGGACCTGGTTAAAAAAAAGTGAACCCGAGAATTAACATTGTTTCACGTAGCCTACTCTAATTGGACCGTAAGTTGTTCTGAATGCAAAAACATAGCAAAATATAAATCCGCAAAAATAATGGAATTCATAATTTTAACTAATGCTTTGGCATTAGTAATTTACTCCACAGCTGCACTGCAGCAGCATTATAGTGTAGGTACCTACCAGTGGCGTGGCGTCCATATAACACGATTCCTATCGTCTTACCTTTTAAAATGTGTCCCTTGTTCGTAGAAAAAACCAGCAACATAAGTCTACAACAAGTCTACAAAGCAGTCAACAGCCTATCTTTGCCCATACATACATGTTCTTCAAGAACTTTTAAATTTGCGAGATACACACACAATACACAAAGCATACACAAAACACAAAGCATTGAAAATCGCCGCGCAGAACCTATTCTGTGTTTGTCCCTGTCTTTCCTACGATATACTTCCACCCCGGTGCCTCCCTTTTCAATACACGTTCTCTTATTGAAAAAAGTAAGACGATAATTTTCGTCTTACTGCAATTTCTGCTTGGAAAAAATAATACAGTTTTCGCCTTAGAGTAATGTACGGCGAATTCGGTTTTGTTGTGCTGTTTTTTTTTTTGTTCTACTGATCATTGTTTTGAATTATTTGCAAAAAGTGAATTTCAACCTAAATGACTTAAAGTATAGAAAAATTGGCTTCGATTAATCCACGTTTGGAATTTAAGGTACCTTCTGTTTATTCCTTATTAATTTGTGTAGGAGCCATTCCATATGAAAACGGTCAATCCGAAATGTTGCTATACCTCCGATTTTGCTCAAACTTTGTATAGAAATGTTTCTTTGCTATCGAATCGAAATACGTAATAGTCAAAGGATTTTTTTTTGTAATTTTCCTCTCCCCTCCAGCCATACTCAAAGAACCGAACATAGCGATTTTATGGGCTTCAGACTTTGCACTCTTAAATTGTCTGTATTCAAGCGATTAGGACAATTAAGGTGTCATTTTAAAGCTGATAAAGCATTCTTTTCAAATCAATCAAAAAGTCTAAGATATTTGAGTTGCTTTAGAAACCTGATCCTTTCGAAATCAACACATTTTATATACATTTTTGCCATTTTTGAAGTAGTCCTGTGCCTAAAATATCAATAGTAAGTCCCTAAAAATTTCCCTAATTAAACCTTACAATAATTACAAAATAAAAAATCCAAAGTTGATCAAAAAACAAATTTTTTTATGTTTTTTACAAACATCCCTTTCAAACTTTGAGCTTTTGAAAAACGCCAATCTTTGGGAGCATTTTTGTGAATGTTGACTACCAGATATCAAAATGAAAGTAGGTAGAATTTAAAGGCCTATTCTTCAACTATAAGTATTGAAAATTTCATTTTGTTATTCGCATGCACACTGAAGTTACAGATGATTAAAAACAAGCTTTTTTCTAAGCTATGGAAAAAGCCAATCTTTGGGCACATTTTTGGGAATGTTGACTGCCAGACATCAATACGGGAGTGGGCAGGATTCAAAGGTCTATTCTTCAACTTTAAGTCTTAAAAAAGTCTTAAGTCTTCAAAATTTCATTTTGTTATTCGCATGTACACTGAAGCTACAGCTGATTAAAACAAGCTTACAAAAAAATTTTTTAAATTTTTTGGATAGAACGATATTAAAAAAAAGTCATTGAAACTAAGAATTGTGTTTTATTAAAAGAAAAACTTTTTTTTTAATCAGGGAAATTTTTAGGGACTTACTTTTGATATTTTAGGCACAGGACTACTTCAAAAATGGCAAAAATGTATATAAAATGTGTTGATTTCAAAAGGATCAGGTTTCTAAAGCAACTCAAATATCTTAAACCTTTTGATTGATTTGAAAAGAATGCTTTATCAGCTTTAAAATGACAACTTAATCGTCCTAATCGCTTGAATACAGACAATTTAAGAGTGCAAAGTCTGAAGCCCATAAAATCGCTATGTTCGGTTCTTTGAGTATGGCTGGAGGGGAGAGGAAAATTACAAAAAAAAAATCCTTTGACGATTTCATATTTCGATAGCAAAGGAACATTTCTACAAAGTTTGAGCAAAATCGGAGGTATAGCAACATTTCGGATTGACCGTTTTCATATGGAATGGCTCGTAGGTGATTCATTTTTCTCGACTTACCATTTGAAAATATCCACGCCACGCCACTGGTACCTACATAGATGTAGACGAACGCGACATCATTAGCTCTGCCTCAGTGCAGCCAATTGGCCATTGATTGATTTGCCAGTCCGCCATTCGCAAGTGGGTCAAACTAATCCAAAAAAGATTTACAAAAGTCCCTGCAACCAAAGACCATGCAAATTGGAGGCCTATTTATTGCACACACTCCATCTAACACATACAAACTACATCCCACCCATCTAGCGAGGGAAAAGCTAAATAATTGCCGGAGTGTATACTTCTCATAAGAGAGTGAAAATGAATTGACCAATACACCATTTAAAGCTCGACAGCGACAAAAACAGCAACAACAGCGGAAGCCTTTTGGCCAAAAACCAAGCTCATTACTTCCTACGCCTGAACAATATGTCACGGTGCTCTGCCCCCACCAAGCTTCGGTAACAAAAGGTAAATGAAACGTAATTGATTGGGGGTAATCCATTCCGACAAAATATTGAAATCAATCAATGTTGGGATTTTGCCTCTTGATATGAGAGGCTAACACAATAATGCCTTAGCCAAGAGACGGGCTAATTTAGAGGAAAGTTATACAGGAGCGTAGTACTCCGTAAAATGGCCCTAGAAGCAATGGAATGAGAAACAACATTGGCCTTTTACAAACAAACAGACGGCATTCACAGTTCACAAGCAAATTAGAGTTCGATATGCAACGATTAGAGCAAAGAATTACAGCGGTCTCACAGCGTAGTGAGCACTTAATGATTAAGATAAGGACTTACACTGCTCGTACTTATAGCGGCCGTTTAACTACAGGGTGGCTCACCTATAATTTTTGAATAACTATTGCGAATATACGCTTGGTGAACGGAAATTAAGTTGCCACGGATCGCTTCGCAGGTGCACAACGTACGTTCTGCGTAAGATAATGATTCGTGCAGTGTTGTTCGACGTTTATACCGTTCTGTGTTCTAATTTCACAACCCAAATCAGTGCTTCGGTGAAAGTGTGACTAGTTCTTGAGTCAGAAAGTTCAAGTTTACTGGTTCAACTCTCAATCAGAAACTTTCGGGGCACCAAAGGTCAACAATAACTTATCAATCAAATAAGGAAGTAAGTATTTCTATGAAAATCAGCGGAGCAATCTGTGACAGTAAATTCGGACCGATACACAGCCATGCTGCGAATTTTTTTTCTTTCCACAACTGCTAGAACTCTGAGGATATTCAGCCCTATCACAGATTCCATCGTAGAAAACTTCCACACGGTAAGTTACGAACTACCAATATTTGTGATCACAAAATCCGGATGGAGTCGAAGAAAGCATTCCAGTTGCCATACTAAATACCGCCATTATCAAAATTAGCTGTTTTACGCCAAATGTGCAAGATCATTCACATTTTTAAAAACAACGATTTTACATTCCACTTGGATTTAGTGATACCGAATCTACGAATTTCAAAATTCGTTCCACTCCGAATGGATTATGTGATAGTTACATCGGGAAGCTTAGACTTTGTTCGATTCGATATAATCTGTGATAGGGCTGATTACCGTGTGACATGATTTTGATAAGAAGGCGCGACATGTCATACACCTGATGCCTCATAGGAAAACTCTTATTTCGCCGAAGAGATATTGTATGCCCAGCCAGAAGCCCAGATTTGACACAATCAGACTTTTTTTTTGATACAAGAAGAGGACATTTAACCTCAATAGTCCAACCACAACTGGCCAGAAGAAGAAATGACAACTATTCTAAAAGAAATATGCCAGCAAATTTTCGATACTCTCAAGTTTATTAACACAGAAGCTCGTGGTTCGAATCCCAACAGAGACAAAAATGTTTTCTACTGATATCACCTTTCGCTAGGAATTGGCAAGTCCTCCGTTAGAGTTCATTGCCATATGAAAAGCGTTTTCTCGATTAGCCGTTCGGAACCGGCAGCAAATTGTAGGTTTCCTCAATTCCCTCACAAGGCATGGCTGTGAGACGCTAGGCCCTGGGACTATATTCGATCAGCTGCGCCACCCTATTTACTTATTTATTTAAAGTTTGAAGAAAGTTGCATAGAAAACGTACCTACAACCAACACAAATTACTATATAGCAAACCCAAAACAGCCGCAACTAAATTCTCTTAGCCCAAACTTAAATCTTTATTTAATCAACAAAAGCTTAAATTTAGGTTATGAAACGAAGTAGCTAAAGAAAGAAAGTTCAAGGTTTCTAAGACCATATATTGCCTGTAATACAAAAATAAAAGTCCTACTTTTAACTTCAATACAAGTGAATGATTAAAAAATTCATGTATTACAAAACTACAAGTTTACTAGCTCTTCAACAAGTTTAACGGACATAATCCTACAAGTGGCTCTTGATTAGTAGAATTGTGGCCTTGTGTTGGAGGACCCTGTTTTACCCAGAGTTTTGCCGATACGATCTTCAATTGTCCAACTGCGCTTGGTGTAGGGGCATGTAGGCTTGTCTACCTATTACTTCAGAGCTCGAGGCTCAAATCCCTGAAACTTTAAACTGTTTTTCCACTTATTTTCCGAACGGAAATTTAGTTGAACGATTATACAAAGTATTTTTGAAGTAGTTGCTGAAAAAAAGTGCTTTGTTTGTCCACAAAATCCTATGATGAAATCAATGGAAATATTTCAAGCTCTCTATGTCTTCCTCTGAAAAGATGTTAGAAATCGCTCGAAAAATTCTTATGACCTTCATCAGCCTTATTGCAACAAGAACACCTAAGCCATATTCTATCTACATTCAAACTTGCACCTCTTTGTGGTAAATCAAATGCGGGCCTGTAAACGACATACTCGTAGAGGGAATGCCATCCCATGATGAGCATCTGATGTGCGGTTTCGTAACTTCTGTTTAGTAACGGTAATCCACCTACAAATGTTGAGGTCGTTTTCGATGTTACATAGCCTCGGATGTATTTATGAAATATCAGTCCCATGACTGACGGATACTAATTTGAATTTGAGTGTTTGCAGATGCGCGTGTAAGTTCACACATCACATACCGTCATCATTGATGCTGAAGCACATGTCGTGAGTTATGAAAAATACCTGACGGGTACTTGTTTTTTTTTTTATTTTCATTTTCTTTGTATTTTCAAAGTAAGAGGTTTAGATGAACCTTACTTCGTTGAGACCGTAAGATGTCAGTTTAAAGTGAAGAAGTGATTGATGGCTATTTTCTATGTTCATTGGGCTGTCCATATTTTTCACCTCTTTGACTCCTCTGATTTGAGTTATGTAATGAAATTTTACCAATGAAAGTGTTAACATAATCCACGCCTCAGTGTCTAAGATTATCGCATTTGAATTTGAATAAAGCACGACTATGCCTTCTGAAAGTTATTATGCAAAACCTCTAAGACTAATTTGTTAACTGGTGTTACGATACTAAATAGATGGTGGAACTATCAATCTATTTCAACACGATTCATTAAATGAGAAGTTAAAAATAGGACTCGCTAATGAGATGTCAGTAGTCAATCACTTAGTAAGGTGCTTTCGACTATTGTAAAATAAGAAAAAAAAAAAAAAATTTAAATACGGGAACAGATACCTACTTTGGATTTATGGTGGATTATGATGACCCAAGAAGTGGTGTCTTTGGAGTTATGGTCAGCATCTCTGCCTGTTACGTTTGTTGCTGATTGGAATCCCAAGAACAAAACATGATTTTACAAGACATTGTCTTTTGGGAATAATTGGCAAGTCCTTAGAGACTATTTACACACTGCCATGAAAAACTTGTTTAGACGTTCAGAATTCCCATAAAATTGTAGGTCCTTGAAATAAGTTCGGCTTTAGTTTTGATGCCCTTCACTATTCATTCTCTTATGACCCAAGAAATCCAAAAGATTTTGTGACTCTTTTATTCTTCCAACTAACGAATTACAGGGTTTTCCCACGACCTTGACATCCGACTTGAAAATCGGAAAAACCCTTGTGAACTCAAAAATAAATAACGACCATTGACATGGAAATTCCATTTCCCACTGGAAAATCCATATTGATTTTTTTTCTACGAATATCCATTAAAAAATTATATCTAAAGGACACGTGGGAAATCCCATCGCCACAAATTCCACATTACAAAAATTACTTTATGCAAATTGGATTTGATAACGAACGATAATGGTTGCGCGAATGAATCGTTAAGTGTGTATTGTTGTGAAGCAAGCCAGGCCAACGCATAACAACACGTTTTACTATAATACCTATTGATTAACGGTGAGTTTTCGAACCAATTCTCAAGCTGCAATCAAGATTGGGCTAGAAGGGAAATGAAATAATCGAACTTGGAAGTTTCCGGTTATTTGCATGTTGTCCTTATGTTGTTGTTGTGGCCTTGGGTATGTAAATAAGGATTCTTGTTAAGTGTGTGGTATTATCTTGGTATTATGGAGTGCATAAACTTTGGCGTTAGGATCTAAAGATACTTAAAATTAAACATTACTTCTGGGACTACCGCGGCCCTTGGGGTTTATGTCGGTGGAGGTTGACTTTTCGGGATGTTACATTGCGATGGTGTATTTTGCTGATTTTTTTTTTTTATATACTTATACATATATATTTTTTGATAGATTAGGTGTTGCTTCATTCAAAGTGTTAAGAATAATCGCTCCTGAAGCAATCAGCAATTATTTTATGTTCAGGCAAAATATTTTTGCAGTATGATTATTCTTGCAAGCCGAAAGTTCCTGAGGAACTCACTTTCATCAGTTCAACTCCACGACTTGATCAATAATAGAAGAGCTTTTCTACTAGAAGATTATTAGGTACTATTAGACTATATATTATTAGATTAGACTAGACACAGCGTACTTAAGCTGTGTCAAACTAAAGTAAACTACATTATAAGAGCACATACAGCCTCTAAAAAATATTTAATGCCTGCAACTACTAACTACAAGAACAACAGGAATTGAACACCACGAGGCTTTCAAAACCAACGGCGCACACTTTCTTATTTACAATAATATTATCAGCATTATAAAGTAACATCGGATCAAAACCCAAATCAATGTAAATAATATATTGTTTAATAAAAATCGATTAAGCCGTTAAACAAATCGAGAAGTCGTGAATCAGCGCCTGTTGAATAAAATATGTAATAAATTAGTGTTCAGATTGCTTCATAGGAAAAGCACTGGTACCTTTTGTAACCAGAGATTCCCACCTCTGAGTCAAGTATTCTTAGAGTCAGTGGCGTAGATAGCTTTTGGCTAAGGGGGGGATAAACCTAGTTCGCTAATTTTTTAAAAGACTTAATAATTAAAAAAAAAAAACAAATATGTAATAAGACTTCATTGAATTTATTATGTATGCCATCAGAAATTGTGTATTTTTTAAAGATACTAATTATATTATGCACATTAATTTGAATGTGAACTAAAATAAATATTGATGTAATAGGTGAAATAATATTAATTTAAGAAATTCATCATAGAATAAAACCCTTTCAATTCGGCCTCTTTATTGTTATTAAAAAAGACATATTTTTAAGAATCTCACATCGTTGGTCACGCTTCTTTGTGTTGTTTTTACTCTATTTAAATAGGAGACATTTCTTTCGGGAGTTGACGTTGAAACGGGCAGTGTAGCTAATATCCTGTTAGAAGATATATATTATATATATATGTATGTTAGGAAAGTTTTCTTTGGTGCAGCTATCGAGCGCTTCCAATGAATTCTTAGAGGAAGTAGATATTATTCCATCGAATCAAATATCTCTTTCAAGTATTTTAGTATTTTTCATCAGTAAAAAATAAGGAAACTCTATGTTTATCAGTCATTTTCTGAAAAAAAATGACCTCAAAGTCAAAACTTTGTTTCAGGAAGAAAATTTGAGCTTCATTTAAAATTGAAAATCTGGCAACCCTAAACCTATGGAAGCTCAACTTAAATACAGTCTTAAAGATTGTTATTTCTTCAAAAAATTAAGTCTAATATTAGGTCTGTATCATCAGTATTGACAGAGATATCGAATTTAACACAGGTCAGGTTACACCAAAGTTAGCGTTTTTTTAAATTGGGATGTCAAAGTATAGAAATGGACTTTACTGTAAAACAATTTTTTTCTTGGAATATGACCAAGAATAATATCCCAAAGTATGTAAAACGAATTACGGGACACCCTGTATATTGTTTATTAAAAATCGCTTAAGCCGTTAAACAAATCGAGAAGTCGTAAATCAGCGCCTGTTGAATATGTAATAAATTACTGTTCAGATTGCTTCATAGGAAAAGCCCTGGTACCTTTTGTACCCAGAGATTCTCACCTTTGAGTCAAGTATTCTTAGAGTAGGTGAGTACAAGACACAAATGCTCCGACTTGCCTTTTAAGGACTTTTGGGTTTTTTGCTACCAGCATTTAACTAAGGTTGCCGCTTAATATCTCTTATATTGTAAGAGTCCTAAGACAAGTAAAAGGAACAACCTTAACGACCGACGAACGTTTCACGTGCTTTATTCGGAAAACTAAGAATCGGATGAGAACACTGCTCTAGAGAAAAAAGTTTCACAAGTTCAGGGTAAACCTGGGTTTCAACAATCGTATTTCGAGAACATCCAGATATACACTCAAGTTGGATGGGGTCGTCATTAACTAGATTGCGCTTCCGAGAAACGAGAACCCGTCCAAACGCTCTATCCGCTCTAAAGGTCATGATCGAAGTGCTATAGATAATTGGATTTTCGCAATTGGGTTTCATTTCATTCATTTCTTTTATTTGCAATGGAAAATAAAGGAGAAAACTCAAAAGATGGAAAGAAGCTTTTTCGCAAATCACATCCCTGCAAAGTTAATGTCAAAGAGAAAATCGAAAGTCAGGCCTTCTGGCTTATTAGATCATTAATCAACGGCATATTTACAGACATCCTGACAATAAAATGTTATGAGGAAATCAGGTTTATAGAAGCAAGTCATGTGTTTGTGGATACAAACAGTTTCAAAGGTAGAGTGAGGCATTATTTCAAATTAGCCTTCCATAAATAAGTCTATATAGGCCCTAGACCTCGGCAGTGTCTTCTCAACAGTTAAGGCGCTAACAACAGTTTGCTTGACAAAAAATAATGGTCAGCAAATTCATCGACATATTCTTAGGAAGTCAGGAGGCTATAAAAGCTATCTCATCCTAAGTCACAATATCCGAGTTAGTAGAAAACTATCACATATTAAAGACTGCTTAGCATTTCAAAATAACACAGTGACTATAATTTGGGTTCCAGGACGGCGCAGGGACATAACTCCACGGGACATAATCCCATTAAGTCCCTACTACATGACTGGTAATGCGAAATGGTGGATTGTTAACTAAAATAAATAAGGTGGCGCAAGATAGTGGGGATGATTGAGGCCCAGCTCATTTCTCTCAACCATACTTTTTGAGGATATGGAAAGGACCTACAGTTTTTCCGATTATAAAAGGGGCGAGAGAGCGCTTTAAGTGACATGAAATTACTATCTGCCAATTATTGGCGACCTTACTTATATTCAGCGCAACCAATACCTCTGTACTCAAGCCACTAGTGCAAGAAAAAATAATCGCAAAGAACAATGCAGAATCCAACGAAGCTTTCTTAAAATCGCCAAAGACAGGCGCTCATCAATAGAATTATGTCAGTTTCTAGGAATCTATAATAACAATACATATAAAAGAGAAAATTAAAATTTTACTCCAGTACGGGTGACAACTCATGGGTACCAACATGTTGAGAATGGGCATTAGCAAACCTGCTTATGCAGGCGATGTCACGTCGAAGAAGCAAAGGAAGGATAATTCCACTTTGTCTGTGAGTAGGCAAGCCTGTTCGAAGATGGGAAAGAGCTTCTGTAGAACCCTTCTTTTGTGAACAAGGGACAGCTTCAACCTTCCACTAAACAACATCCTCAAGTTCTCCCGCAGTTCCAAAGAGTTCAGTGAAGTAACTCATTATTCAGTCACTGCCACCCCTCTTATTGTCACTTTCTTTTGAGATCTGAGTGAGTTTTCGCCGTTCGCGCCTGCACACCCATCCAACCTAATCTTACCTAACCGAAACGATAGGTCCGTTCGTTGAACTTTCCCCAGGGTTGACCCAGGTTTTCTTGACAACCCTATGAGTCGTCAAAAAAACCTGGGTTTTCCAGTCCTCAAAAAACGCTAAGTCCCAAATCACCAAACATCCCTGTCATTAAAAAAAAAAACATACATGTCATTTGACAGCCCTCAACTCGCCACAACAAAAACCTATGGCGAGTTGAGGGAAATCCTAGGTTAACCCTTGGAATCAAAAAACAATCATTTTGGCATTCAGGGCGACTTTAGGTTACTCAAAAAATGCTTTGTGGCGACCCCATGGCGACCCTAGGGCTTCAACGAACAAACCTAATAAGTGGCCTGCAAACGACAATCAGATGTAGCTTCACATCAGAATTTGTTCACCTGTAGGAAAATCACTCGATCAAATCATCCCAAGCTATAACAATTATAAACTACACTCTATTTATTAGATACCAAAAAAATTTCTGTCGAATAACAATTAACTACAGTACAACAATAAAGAGGATCTACAAAAGCTTGCAGAGATGTTAGGTGGCTTTTGTTTGGTCAGTTTGGGTTAGGAGAATATCAAAACGAAAAAGGTTTAATAAAGAATTTCATCCGATAAGAGACTTATTCCCCATGGTCCCAAAAAAATAAAAACATCAACCATACTTCTTAACTTTCTTAATATTCTCCAACCGAATTCAAGATCACCCGAAATTGATACCGCCTATTATGCAAATGCACGACCGAAAGTGCCAAATAATCCCTTAACATAACAAAATAACAAAAAAAAAAAAAAAGAAGCTACGCAACAACATTTGGTTTTGCATAAATAATTTATGACCTCTGCAAGAACATCCCATTGGTACCATCCCAGTTTTCCAAGAACTTCAGGCAGCCAAATTGAAGAAGTATCTCTCTTTTTTGATCAAGTGAGAATATGAATATCAACAGCGTGACACTCACAACAACACGCAGCAGTGGCAAATTCCAGAAACCATAAACAAAACTAAAAAGTTCCACCATTGACGCCAGAGTGAATTATATTCTCTGATCTTCGAATCATTCTTCTTACACTACAAAGGGAATAGCTTGAATGTGGCAGTGTCTTTTGATTAATGAGGCCAACTTCACCAAATCGAACTCGCAACCCGAAGAAGCCCACCTGAATTGGGTAAAACAGCAGCTATAGCAGCGGAATGCAGGGAGACATCAGCAGTGATCATCCAAGACATTTGCTCGTTAATCGTTCTTAAATCGCGATTCGCAAGTCTGTGGTTGTGTGTCTGTCTTTCTGTCTGTCAAGTGGTTCATGTGCGAGCACGCTCGCGTTTGGGTGACAAAATTCTGTGTGGGCGTTCGCGTAATTTCACACGAAACACGATTACCACGAACTGAATTCGAGGATGGACCGTTTTTCTTGTTACATCAAATGGGGAAAGGTCTCCAAAATGTAGAAAGAACTTAGGTGGATTGTTTTATTTGTCTCATAGTCGTTTCTCATCAATAGACAGGTCCTATGTAATGGGATAAGTTTCGTCCGTTCGACGCCATCGTTGAAGATCGTCGAGGGCACAACAACACTTCCTCGATCACAAGAGATGAGAAATGATAGCATCTGCCTAGAGATGGGCGATGGAAAGGTGTGTTCGCGAAGATCATGCTTGTGTGTTTAGGTGGGTGGTACTGAAGATTGGTTGGTATTTTAATTGAAACGTTCATAGCGGTAATTGTGAACGTTGTTTGCTTGTTTTTCATTTTCTTTCTCTCAGAAGGACAAGGTGTTGATGATTTTAGCCAACGAAGAGAGGTTGGGTATAGGTCTAGGTACTGGTGATCAATTGACCCACATCCTTAGGAATGAGACAGCATTGAACTTGCAGCAACTTTGTGGCTACACGCAACACACATTTCATTTCTATGACAAGTTCGATGAGGTTAGCATGGAAGTGGATTTTTGCAACCAATTAACTGGTTGTGGGATGGTAAAAGTATGGGAAAAGGAGTGTTGATGAATTTTATGCCTCTACGAATGCGCTTGATGTGTTTTTGTTTAGAGGACACAAAGAAGTCTTAGAATTGCCCTCCGGACGAAAAGAAATCACCTTTTTCCCTAAAAAGGAGCTGAAGAGTCAACGGCTTTTGCTTTGTGCAGCTGCGCGAGAAAAGAAAAAAAAAGAGACAGAGAGACAAGAGATAGAGATAGAGAGGCAGTTGGTGAAGGGTGAGAGGGAGAAAGAGATAGATAGAGAGAGATAGAGAGAGAGAGAGTGAGAGAGAGAGTGAGAGAGAGAGAGACACACATACAGACAGACAGACAGAGAGAGAGAGAGATAGAGAGAGAGAGAAAGAGAGAGAGAGACAGACAGACAGAGAGAGAGAGAGAGAGAGAGAGAGAGAGAGAGAGAGAGGGAGAGAGAGAAATGACAAAACAAATGAAAGTTTTTAGTTCCACTCAGGATAAACCAGATTACTTTGAAGTAAACCAAAAAAAACATCCCCAGAAAACTAAAACTCATATCAAAACCTTAGGTGTATATTAACAAATATAAGTAGATTCTTCTTCTAAGAACTTACTTATACTTCCAATTTAAGGTTTCTATGGGTACATAAATCCAATATTGCTGTGAGCGACACAACAGTAAATATACCAGCTCCTACTTAAAGATAAATCGTTCAAAAACATAGTTTATAGAAAACGAGGGAAAGATGAAGCCACTCCATGCTCTCTGCCATTCATGATGATCTTAACACACCCACATAGACCCTGAAAGTATATGAATGGGAGTTTGAATTATTTGCTTGCTTCTGTGAACAAAATTGACTAACAATGTAATCCTTGACCATGCCTTTAGAGAAAGACCTACAAAATCGACCAGCCGCTCGTAGCTCTATCGTATTTGATCTCCTTGGAGACAGTCCGACAGTCTCTCGATTTGCTGCTTGTTTATGATTTTCAAAATCCATTCAGATTTGCACAAGCAAACTCAACTAGGTACCTTATGCATCCCCAATACATTCTCTAGTGTATAAGGGAAAGGTCAACCCCCAGCTCTTAACATAGTCAGATTAAATGCATAAGCAAACCGGTTTCCAGTATTTGCTTGCATCCCGTGTTGCTGTCTATAATCGCATCAGGTAAGGAATTATAACGATTTTTTTCATTTCAGTTTCATAGATAGGTATCCCCTGACAAAATTTGATTGGGAAGGTTCGGACAGACAGACGGTGGAAATTTGAAATCTTTTCATATTCAGAGAACCAAATGTGAAAATTGTGTGGGTTGGTGGAGATATTTACCGAATTGCTTTGTGATAAGGGAGTGGACAAACGAACTTGTATCCTAGCTGCACACAGTAACTCACAATCAAAACAGAAATTCCAATTTATCCTGTTTTTGTTGAATTAACTGTTATTTGCGCAACTCTGTTCAACTCCCTTTTCCTGGATGGGTTTCGGGTATACGGATTGTATTTGCTATAGCCAACATATAAACCATGCAGGATTAGGCGGTCGACCTTCTTCGCCGTCCATGCCCAATGCAAGGCTTACAGGGTGTTTTTTTTTAGGAAAATGAAAAAATATTATAGCCGTACTCAAAATTGAATATTAAATTTCATAAAGGTAGGGATGGTGAGCCTACACCTGAGGCCCAAAAAACGAAAGACTGTTGCTTATTACGAAATCAAAAGCAACTCGGCATCTCAAACAGAGTATTTATTTCAGACCACTACCAATACCAAACAGCACACCAAAGGCACCCTGTTTACGTGCTTGCGCAACTCCCACCATCGCTGAACTAGTTGAAGAGGCTTCTGTTTGACTATGGCTAAGCATGGAGATGGAGAGGGTGGCGATATTATATCGTGAATTTATATTTACATTGCATATGATGCACAAACAAACATGATACGCATTCGTGAATAATTGAAATGATCCATACGGCTTTTTGAATGGGGATGTCCCATTTAGAATATCAAAAGCTCAATCGAAAATAGTCAAATGAAATGAAATGAAGCAAAGCGCTTTACCAATCTGTTTAAGCATTAAATGGGCAAACTTAGAATCAGTATATGGATGTTAAGTACCTAGTCTTGCATAACCCGTGGGTACATTTACAAGGAGAGCCATCTAGTTGTTTCTTTCAAATTATAGGTTATTTTGACTCCGACAGCCGACCCCCGCTTGAAATTTTGGCTGGATGTCAGTGTTAAACCTCCGCAGAACAAAATAAGTCGTTCTCCGTTTGAATAACGCTGGGAAATATTAGGTTTGTTGCGTTGACCTCACCTCGGTGTGCTTAGCAACCCTATGAATTGTCAATAAAAAGCTAGGGTTTCAATTCGCAAAAAACGCTGAGCGTAAAAATCACCACACATCCCTGTCATTTGAATACAAAAAAAAACATGCCATTTGGAGGCACCGCTCATTACCTAATCTCGCCCTAGCCAAAAACCTAAAGGTTCTTTAACCGGGAGTTGGAAGTAAACCCATCAGGGTTCAAAAACACTCTGTTTGACATTCAGGACGAGTAGATGCTTTTCGAAAAACGCTTTGTGGCGACCAGAGGGCAACATCAGAGCTTCAATGAACAAACCTATTGAAAACGTAAAGTGTTTGTAGTCCAAAGAGTTGGTCTTTAGAAAAGTTTTGACTGAAATTTTGTACAAAAAAACTCGTAAGAATGACATGTTATTGGACAACAGTCAGGATCCTGGTCTAAGTACAGTGCGCACAGAAAAAATGTTGCAAACATCAACCTGCTATCGATTGAAACAGCTCAACATTTCACGACCTAGACTCAGGAAATTGCAGCACAAATGCCTTTTATTTTTCACTAACTGACTCAGCAATTGAAATCGTAAAGTACCTTTCAACGCACCAACCGTCTCGTTATCGCTTCGCATTTTGGAGTTTAAAGCATCCTGACAACGGTTTTGGGTGAAGATTTTTTCCTGATGAGGCGCATTTCCATTTTCGTGGCAACGTTCACAAACAAAATTGTCGAGGAGCAAATGCATTAAAGGGCTCTACACAGCGGCCATCAGACCAATACTCACATACAGAGTAGTGGTACGGTGGACCGCTCTTGATAAAAGGTCCTACTGAGATAATTTAAGCAAGGTCCAACGAGCAGCCTGTTTGTGTATAAGCGGAGCACTGAGATCAACACCCCCTTAGCTGCCATAAACATACTCCTAAGTCTCACACCACAAGATATCTTCAGTAAACAAATGGCCGCCAGTACAGTTAATCGTATTAGAGCTATCTCCCAATGGACCGTTAACAACATCGGTTACGCTACAATCCTAAAATTATTCAGATCAATCCCTTGCCAATCCGACCACACCATCCCCCAATTTGTTTTTGATAATAAGTTCCAAGTCTCAATCCCACCTAGAACTTCTTGGGAAGGCGAAGAATTCTTGAGAGGATTCTATTCATTTCAATATACAGATGGTTCAAAAACCGAAGAAGGGGTAGGCTGCGGGGTGTACTCAAAACGACTAAACGTAAGTCTCTCACTCCGACTTCCAAACCATTGTAGCGTGTTCCAAGCGCAAATTCTGGCGATCAAAGAGGTCCTATTATGGGTAAAAGAAAACGTGATATCATCTGCGAATATCCGGATTTTCTACATCAGTCAAGCAGCCCTCAAATCACTCGGCACTGTTTCTACGAACTCAGTAACGGGTCATTCCAAGGTGTAACACCCGAAACGTACACTTTTTGACTCATAAAATTCTTAATACTTATGCTTAAATCTACAGATCTTACAATTAAGATAAAATAACTAAAAATATCTTTTCAAATTACATTAAAATTTTTACTTTATGTGAACACATGTAACACCCGAAACGATGGAATGACCCTAACCGCCCTTAACTGTCGCCTATCTCTTAAGGAGATGGCTGAACAGTTCAATATTCACCTTATTTGGGTTCCTGGGCACAGAGATATCGTGGGTAACTGCAAAGCCGATGAACTCCCCAGAAAAGGAACCGTTCTACCGATTTCAACGAGCAGGTTGAATATTGGTATAACATAGCTACTGCTTCCTGTAAGCTTATGCTAAAGCAAGAGGCAATAGATTAAACAAATAATAGGTGGAACAATATCACTACGTGTGGGCTAAATTCGCCAACATTAGCCTAATATGAGCCCACGCCCGCACAGAAGAGAAATACATATACACAATTCCAAAGACTGTTTCTACGAGCCCCTCGAAGAAACGTATGAGCAGTGCCGTAGACACGACGAGAAAATCGTTCTTGGCGATTTTAACGCAAAACTAGGCAAGGAGGACATCTTTGGACATACAATCGGTAAGCATAGCCTCCACGACAAAACCTCCGAAAACGGACTGAGGCTGATCGATTTTGCTGCGGGGCTAAATCTTGTTTTAAGTAGTACACGCTTCCCGCATCTCAAAATTCATAAAGGAAAAGGTACATGGCGATCCCAAAATCAATTAACCGTCAACCAAATGGACCATGTTGCGATCGACGCAAGGCACTCTTGTGTTCCCAGTGTGTTAGATGTCCGAACTTTCCGATGGACCAACTTTGACTCGGACCACTACCTTGTTGTAGCCAAAGTACGAATGAGGATATCTTGTTCACGACCTACACGAACTAGCGCTGTGAAGAGATATGACGTCGGCGTACGGTCCCTCTACAACACAGCCATGGAGAGCTTCCCCATTAACTTTATCAACATCTCTATGACTACCAATGCCCTTACCAAAGCTGGAATGGGCACTTATATCTCAGCTCGAATCCCTTCCAATCTACACTGAAATATATGACGAATCAAAGCCAGTACTTCTGCTGTGGTTATGGAGTGTGCCAGAGAATGTTGCATTCACTTTCGAACAAGCGTCAACTATTTCATCACAACGAAATAAACTGTACTCTACGAAAGCTACAATCGCAAGAGATTGCCATTGCCTTTTCCAATTGAGTGTCCCTTCAATTATCCTTGAATCTCATGCCGTCAGCATTAAGCATTGAAGACCAGTGGCAGCAATGCCAAAGAGCCATCAGAGCCGCTGCTTCAGAGGTTCTGGGTTTCACTCGGCCACCAAAACGAAACCCTTGGTTCGATGAAGAATGCAGGCAGGCAAATGCAGCCAAACAAAAAGCACGACAAATGCTGATGCAAAAACGAACGAGGACTACTTACGATCAGTATAACGAGATTTACAAATAGAAAAGAAGAGAGGAACACCGAATTCTCAAAAAGAAAAAGAAGCAGCATGAGAAGCGCTCGTTTGAGGAAATTGAGAGGTGCCATGACAGGAACGAGATTCGGAAGTCTTACCAAAAGGTAAAAAGATCCTGACAGGGTGGCAAGCCCTGAACTCGAGCCTGTAAAGACCAGCAGGGAAACATAATTGTAGAGTCACAATCGCTACTGAGGATTTGGAAAGATCATTTCTGCAGACTGCTTAACGACGATGAGGACACAAATTCCGCTGTCAGGCAGATTGCCCCATTCAGTTTGGACGATGATCAAGAATGCCGTCCTTTTCAAGGCAGCTGGAGTCCAGTTGGAAAGGAGCATGCACCAGCTGATCAGCATGATATGCTCAGAAGAAAGCATGCCCCATGAATGGAACCTCAGTACCGTATGCCCGATCCTAAAGAAGGAAGACCCTCACAATTGCGCCAATTATAGAGGGATAAGCCTCCTTAACGTCGCGTCGCTTATAAGATCTTGTCTGCTGTAATATGTGAACGTCTGAAACCCCACGTTAACAACTTGATAGGTCCTTATCAATGTGGTCCAAATTTTCACATTACGGCAGATCGTGGAAAAAACCCGAGAATATAATATCGATATTTACCATCTCTTTATCGATTTCAAGGCCGCGTATGACAGTATTTTTAGAGACGAGCTGTACAATTGTACATAGCCATGTCTAGTTTCGGCATCCCTGCAAAACTCGTACGACTATGCAGGATGACTTTGGAGAATTCACGCTGCTCCGTCAAGGTCGGTAAAGAACTCACCGAGACCTTTGATGTCGAAAACGGCTTAAGGCAAGGCGACAAACTGTCATGCGATTTCTTCAACATCATACTTGAACAGATTGTGAGAAACTCAAACGACAACACCAGAGGAACAATCTTTCAAAAGTCTGTACAACTACTCGCCTATGCAGACGATATTGACGTAATGGGAAGAAATCAGCGTAATGTCATAGGTGCTTTTGCGAGTATTGAAACAGAAGCGGCAAAAATAAGTTTGATGGCTAATGAGGCCAAAAAGAAGTACCTATATGTTAAGACCTTAATCATCCCAGTCCTGCTTTACGGCGCGGAAGCATCGACCTTATCGAAAGCGGATGAGGAAGGTTAGGTTAGGTGGAAGTGGCTGTCAGTCAATGAGTACATTGCCTGACACACTTAGGCCGCAAGGGCCCATTGTGATACCACAGAGATCAGCAAGTTAATCACCTACTGATCTCAGAAACCCGATGTAAGATTAACGAGTTGATCACTTATTAATCTTCCATTACGGGACTAGCCGGTTAATCACCTGCTAGTCGAACCACGTGGAACTTTTAATGTATTTTGAAAGACTTTTAGGGTCTATGTAAGCTAGGTCGCTAGTATCATCGAAGAAGAATTCACCGAGATGAGTTTTCCTCCTATGAAGCAGTGCAGGGCATGAGCAAAGAAGGTGTTGAACGGTTTCTTCCTCCTCCTCGTCCATGCAGCTTCTGCAGAAATCATTGGAAAACACACCAAGTCTTTTGGCGTGTCTCCCTATTAGACAGTGTCCCGTAAGAACACCTATGGTAGAACCTAGATACAGACGGTTCAGGGCCAACAAACTCTTCGAGAGTTTTGAGTCAACACACGGCCAAACTTTTTTGGTTGCAAGGCAGTTGTTACTCTCAGTCCATCTAGTGTTTGTTATCCTTGAAGCGTCTTGTCTAAGTAGGAGTTTACATGTAGCGATAGGTACACCTATGTTGTTCCATTCTGAGCGTAGGGAAGTGGTCGTGCCCTTTTTGGCTAGTTCGTCTGCCATACAGTTGCCTGGTATGTCCCTGTGCCCTGGCACCCATGAAAGGTGAATGTTAAACTGATTTGACATCTCCCTCAGAGACATCTGACAATTTTGGACCGTGATGGATTTTGTAGAGACAGAGGCAAGAGATTTAAGGGCAGCTTGGCTGTCTGAGAAGATCCGAATATCCGTGGAGGATATGACGTTTTCTTTGAGCCAAGACAGCACCTCCTTAATCGCCAGAATTTCAGCTTGGAACACACTACAATGATCGGGTAGGCGGAAGAAAAGACTGAGATTCAGTTTTTCTGAGTAGATTCCACTTCCCACACCTTCGCTGGTTTTTGAACCATCGGTGTAGAAGTGTATTGCTTCATTTTCCAAAAGAGCGCCATTTTCCCAAGCTTGAAGGTATGGTTACTTGGAAATTATTGTCAAACACCAACTTGGGGGTGGTGTAGTCGCATCGATTCGGTAAGAATCTAAAGTTATCTAGAATGGTAGTGTGGCCGATTTGATTATTGGTCCACTGTGATGTAGCTCTGAGTCGAGTAGCTGAGCTAGCTGCGACTTGCTTGCTGAAGATATCTAGGGGTGTCAGATCTAGTAGTACATTGAGGGCGTCCGATGGAGTTGTCCTCAGTGCACCACTAATACACAGACTAGCCGTTCTTTGAACTTTGGCCAGCTTGTTGTAGTTGATCATCTTGTCTAGTGCTGTCGACCAGACTATCACCCCGTATGTGAGTATCGGTCTAATTAACGATGTAAACAGCCAATGGGTGATTTGGGGGGAGAAACCCCATTTCCCGCCAATGGCTTTTTTACAGGAGAAGAGTGCAACGTTGGCTTTATTTACTCTTTCCTCAATATTGGTTTTCCAGGTCAGTTTTTTGTCAAAAATGAGACCTAGATATTTAGCCTGATTTGACAGTGTGAGAGTTACCCCTTTAATAGTTGGGGGTCTGAAGTCCGGAATTTTGTATTTCCTCGTAAAGAGAACTAATTCCGTTTTGTGTGGATTGATGTTCAGACCACACTCTGCAGCCCAATTGTTAAGCTTGTTAAGTGCTGTTTGTAGCAGCTCAGCTAGGGTTTGTGGGTGCTTGCCTGAAACGGCAATTGCTACATCATCGGCATAGGCTATTGTTTTGAAACCTTCATCCTCTAGGTCGATTAACAATTTGTGAACGACCAGGTTCCACAGTAGGGAAGATAAAACTCCTCCCTGCGGGGTTCCTCTATTGGCCATTCTGCTTGTTTTGTAGTTCCCCATTTCGGAACTAATGATTCTGCTGCTGAGCATTGTTGTTATCATGTTTTTGATGTGTTCCTCTATGAGCAGCCTATCAAGAGCATTAGTGATTGCTGAATTGTTAACATTGTTAAATGCACCCTCTATGTCTAGGAATGCGACGAGAGAGTATTCTTTGTAGTGCAGGGATTTTTCAATGGTGCAAACCAGAGAGTGGAGTGCAGTTTCCACTGATTTACCTTTTGTATAGGCATGTTGCGCCGTTGAAATCAGACTAGGTTTAATTTCTTGTCTTAAGTGTATGTCAATCATTCTTTCCAGTGTTTTAAGGAGGAAGGATGATAGACTAATAGGACTTAAATCTTTTGGATTTACATGGGAGCTTTTGCCGGCTTTAGGTATAAAGACGACCCTAGCTTCTCTCCAGGCCTTGGGAATATATGCATAGCTGATACATCCTTTCATGATCATCTCTAAGTTATAGATGATGATGTCTGAAACCTGTTGCAGCTCCGCAGGAATGATTCCATCAGGCCCCGGTGATTTATAAGGGTCAAAGCTGTTTATTGCCCATAACAGTATATCTCTAGAGATAAGACCTTTTCCTGATTGGTTTGCGAGTCGGGGCAAGTGCTCCTCGTCTGTTATTGTCAACGAGCTACCAGGGAAATGAGTATCCAGTAGCAGGTTTAATGTTTCTTCATATGAGTTGGTCCAGTTGCCGTTTTCATCTTTTATAGAACTTGGCATGTTTGGACTCGTTGATAGGATTTTCCTAAGTCTAGATGCCTCTGAGGAGTCTTCAATTTTATTGCAGAATTCTCTCCAAGAGGATCTTTTGCTTATTCTTAACCTCTTTTTGTAAATCCTAAGGGATTCCTTATAGAGATCCCAGTCTATGGGATTTCTGGAAGATTTGGCTCAATTGAAAAGCTTCGCACAACTTTTCTTGAGCGGTTATAGCTCCTTGGTCCACCAGTGTGGTTTCTTCTTCCCTCTTACTATGGTAAGAGGACAGGAGTTACACAAGGCATGGTTAAGAGCACTAGTTAGATCGTCGACTTTGCTGTCAAGATCCTTGGGGTTTGAAGGGAAGCTATTGTCATTGTAGTTGTAACAATGTTTGAAGATTTCCCTGAATTTTACCCAATCAGTTTTCCTATAATTACGGAAGCCTATGGGTTTTGGTGTGTCATCTGTTAGACTAAATTGGATGTATCTATGATCAGAGAAGGAGTGATCCTTAGATACAGCCCAATTTTTAATCTTGTTATAGATTGATTGAGATACAAAGGTAACATCTAAAACCTCTTGTCTGTTTTTTGTGACAAAGGTTGGTTCGTTACCAATATTGCAGATAAGAAGGTTAGTACTTAGTATAAAATTAAAAAGAGACTCACCCTTTCATTTACGTCCGTACTCCCCCATACTACGTGATGTGCGTTGACGTCACTTCCTATTATAAGGTCCGCTTTGAGCTTTGTTGCGCTTTTTATTACGCGCTCGAGACTCTCTCCTGGTAGCGGCGGATGAGGAAACTCTTGGTCGTTTCGAAAGAAAAATTCTCCGAATGATCTTTGGTCCCGTATGCGAAGACAATGTATGGAGAAGAAGATACAACAACGAGCTGTATGAGCTGTACCGCGACATGGGCATAGCCAGAAGAATACACATCGCGAGGCTACGATGGTTGGGTCATGTAGAGCGGATGGACCCAAACGCTCCGGCTCGTCGGGTTTTCGAAAGCAGATTGCCGGGAAATCGCGGAAGGGGAAGACCTCGTCTTAGGTGGCGCAATCAAGTGGATGAAGACCTCAACCGACATGGTGTGCGAAACTGGAGAGAGCTCGCCCGAAATCGAAGTCGTTAAAGAAGGATGTTGGTAGAGGCCCAGGTTCACCCCGAACTGTAATGCCCACCTAAGAAGTAAGTAAGTGTGGCAACAAAACAGATATGGTCAAAACTAGATCCAAAACGCACAAGACATTTGTTATCCAAAACCAGATTGCACGTTAACTCCGTAATCAATGTCATTACCGGACATTGTCTGATAGGAAGTCACGCCATAAGACTCGGGCGTTTCCTCTTATGACTTCTGTAGAAGTTGCCTAGATGAGAAGGAGGAGGAGACAATCCCACACCTCCTCTGCTCACGCCCTGCACTCTCCTTTAAAAGAATACGGCATCTAGGAAAATATTTCCATAATGATCTTAGAGATCTGGCGAACACAGATACCCTGCATCTCTTTCGCTTTATCAATAGCTCCAAATGGTTTTGTTAAGTGAGGTACTCCCTCGCATAATATCACGATGGACTTAATACTGATGGTCCAAGTGTGTCATTTGTTTTCCTGACAGTTGTTAACCTATCCTAACCAAAATGCATTAACAGAGAATGAGAATTTGATGTGTACCTACTGTCGAATGGCGTCTTTATTGGACCATTCTTCTTTGAATGTGAGGCTAGGAACAAAGTTTTGGCCAACTTTTTCTTACCGAAGCTAAAGAAATGAATTGAGACTTATTCATGCAGTTGTTGCAAAATACCACACAGTCCGCAATCCACAATCGATCATAATATGCCTCTGAGCTGAGCTCTTTGTGAAGAGCTTCGAAGGTTCAATGCAATGCCAACAATCCGGAAACGATTCAACCAGTAAAGACCAATATAATCGAAGTAGCCAAAAATGATTAGCAAGCTATTGGAAAATGGGAGTGACAGAATGTGCTTCAGAGAAGCCAGTGGAAGTACGAAGAACGACGTTATGTTTCAATTGGAATGTTTTTCTGTTTTGAAAACATTTAACTCCCTCATTTTATTGCATTAAAAAAAAATATGTGGTTGGCCCACTCTGTGTCTCAGTGGAACTGCCTGCCTCGTGAAGAAAAAGTAAAAAATTTCAACTCCTCCCGATTCGTTTTGCAAATCATCGAATCACGGAATTACAATTCTTCGCCAAACTTTGACAACGATTGGTAATTCACCATTAAAATTGACCTTTTTCTATAGCAAATCGAATATTTCAACAACAATAGAGCCACAAATCAAAAAGCCGTCATTCCGCCACCAATGGCTAAGGCTAACCAAAAAAACAAGAATCGAACTAGGCCAGCAAAACAAACCCGTGATGGTGAGAGAATTACAGAAAAAAAAAGCCATGGCAATTATGTTGGTTACAACATTCCAATGCCCTGTGCTTGGCTGTCTGGCGCACAAAAGAAAACAAAACTCTCTAAACACATTGCCAAATCAGAAATTGGCATCTAGAGCGTTGGGCTCTGTGCGCGTTACTTTGTCGTGTCAAAACAGCTAAATAATCGTGTCTAAGTGGCCAATGGAAAAACTTTTTTTTCTTTCTTTTTTTATTGTTTTCGGCAAAGATTGCGCTCCGACACATCAAGGTCCTTCGTCGATGGCAAGTAAGTGGATATTGGTTGAGATTTTGGGTAACATTTTGACAGTTCTTGCGCAACTACAATGACAGCCGAAACCAATGCGCAAGATTCACCAGCAGAAAGCAGCAAAGAGACTTGTGCAATTTCTAGTCGAAGAAAACCCCCACAAACTTTAGACCGATAAAAACAGCAGGAGATCAAAACGCATAATGGCATCATCAACAGCCCGAGCATTGCCATTACCATTCCCATCTTGCAACCACAAAAGAAGCACCTAGCCTTGAACTTGCCCGCCGCTCTCACCCACTTGGGGCAGGCATAAATAGTGATTCACTGAACACAAGAGAGAGTGACTTCTATCTAGGGAACACATGTGGTGCGATCGGCCATGATCATAATAATCGTGATCGTATGCGTGATCCATTCTGCGCAACATTCCTGCTGGGAGCACTTGAGATTCCCTTTTTTGTCTGCGAATTAATGCATGAAATGGCATTCCATTGGTTGCTTTGCATTGTCTTTTCTACTGGTTAAGTTCAAGCAGCAAACACAGCACACAGTCTCCTTGAACATTGGGGATTCGGTTTTTGATGGTGTGCGGGTGGAATGCGCGTTGCTAGTGATCCGTGATTCCTTTTGAAGTTTGCTCATGCAAGGGCACTTTGTTGTCACTCTTTGCTGTTGAGCGCTAGGCATTCTTGCGTGAATATTTGTTGCTTTGTTTGGTTGTGCGACGAAAGACGGTACGATTCTCTCTGATGAGCGATTGCAATGAATATTGAAATTTATGACGCGAATTATTACTTCTTTTTTTCGTGCTATTGGCTTTTATAAATTATTCAATTTGTCGCCAGTCGCCAGTGGTGACTGCAGACGCCAATGTGGTGTGGTTTTAATTGGGTGCGAAAATTTAATTTATGGCAGAGGTTTGCACTAAAGCATAAGGCGATTCAGGGAAGTTCAAGGTTAAGTGATATTGGACTCGTGTAAAAGGAATTCTGGATTAAGAATCACAACTTGAGAGGGCGACTATTGCATTCGCATTCTTTTCTAGCCATGAAACGATATTGTTCATCGTAGCCATCTCTTTAAAAAGACAGCAGAAAAAACAGCTCTTTATCAAAACTTCTAGCGTGTCGCAGAGGCTGAAAGATTATGTACTTGAATCAGCTTAAGATTCACGAGAATTTTCAACTAAAACCATTGCAATAAACTCATTCTTGAATGATCATAGGAAACCTTTGGCATTAGAAACAACAGAGTGATTTCGTTTCAAACGAACCAACACGAATCACACGATTCGTTTTATTTCTACTCGAAATGGTTGTGTGAAACGAACGAACAAAAACTATACGACCCTTTTCAACTCCTCAAATGATTCGTGTAAGCTCGTGTAGAGTGCGTGTAGACACGTCCTTCACCAGGTTAATGACTGCGCCTTGAAAAGCTGACTAAGAAACTTACGCATGGTCGGATACCTTTTCGGTAGGATGTTAAGTCAAACTGACTAAAATCTTGTTGCTCGTTCACTAGAGCAGCATAATCAAATTAGAAACTATCAAAAAAGTCAACGATCCTACCCCACAGCAATAGATTTCATTTATTTCCACCAAATCAGTTTTTCATTTTTATCAAAGCGTATTCTTCTCAGGTCACTGTGGCCATATTAAATTACAAATACGATCAATTTAAAACTAAGTGTTCGAATGACCACAAGTTGGTCTAAAAAAAAAAAAAACACAATTAGTTTCGAATTTCTTAAGCGTCGGAAGGTGGCGTTAACCGCCATATTTACCTACACAAGTTCCACATGACTGGTTTTATTTGAAATGTGTGTAGTCCGCTTCGACTGATTGGGGGCTGAGGAAGTGCAACAAATTTTAGGTGGAGTATCCGATAACAGACAGCCGATGCGATTGAAATGAAAGAAGGATAAAAAACACACACACACTGCACCATGAATCAATCCGCAATTATGCTGTAAATCTATTGTCGATCGGATCAGGGTGTGTAATATACAATCTCGGTGCTAAAATCCACATCCACATCCAATCAAGCGATCAATAGATCGGAAATTCCAATTAAGCGGCAAACAAATGTGCAAATGCGTGTTGCTGCAAGTAGTTTGTCTACCTTTAAAGTTGATGACTAGGTTCTAGATTTTCTTGTGCTCTTTTTATTCCGGATCAGTGGTAATGCCTCTGGTCATTAACGTAATAACTACCACCATGCTGACCAGCAACAAAGATACACCGATCGCTAGAGTGATCTGTGTTGTGCGCGGGTAGCTGGCTATACAAACCATTGAAACTGCCCTCCCAACACAATGCATTGCAGTGTTGCCAAGTCTTTGATATGAAATGCCTGTCTGATTTTAGATTTTCTAACCTCATCTGCTTTTGCTTCTCATCCCAGCCTGAAGCTATCCTTAGCTAAATGTATAAGTCAGCAAGAGCGGGGAAATGTATTTCAGTCAAATGCCTCTAAAGTAATGCAAGTAGTTGTTGTGAGCAAAAGTTCATGTGGTCCACTTGGTATCTCTGTGCAGGATTTGTGCACATGAACGCAGTTCTGATCTTGTTGCTCTCTCTTTCACGCGCTACGATTTAATTGAAAGATATCGATCGAGGTTGCTGCATTTTACACATTAAGCCATTAATTAAGACATCCAAGCCGGCAGCCCAACAATTTAGCCAGTTTAGGCCATGGCCTAAACAACGAGAGCAGAACAACTAAGTGTAGGTACAGCGTGAGACGTAGTAGACGTTTGGTTGGAATGCAAGGCATAGTTCTCCTGATGGTTAGCTATACATTGCAGCATTATCGCAAAGAGTGCTAACATCGGACGGACATCAATGAGCGCTGTGAGATTCGTTATCGCTTGGAATTGCATTTTGTATTTTTTTTTCTTCGCATTCAGCAAAGTAGCACCAGAAGCACGAAGCAAACCGTATACAACAGGTTCTATGTGCAGTGCGCAACCTTGTTGTTTTAATGAGGGCTTTCGTCCTATACCAGAGGCAGCCAAACCACCACTTTCCTTCCCTACTACTTATCCCCTTGTTGCTTGCTCTCATCTCAGTGAATAAACTCTTATAGGATCAATGAGTATGAATGTGTTTCGATGGCGCTTCCTGTTAAAGGATACCCAAAGATATTCCACAGATTCGCCACCGATCTAATGATTGACACTTGATCGACACTCCTTGATCGATATCTTTGTTTCGTCCATTGGACTTTGAGCGGCACAAAAGAAGAACCGAGATCACCCATCATGAGGGACTGCAGCGTTGAGTTGTTTGAGGAATGAAAACTGAAAGTGAAAGGATTTATTTTTCCTCTTGCAACTTGCAATCTCTTTTGCATTTGCGATCGTGCAAACTTGCCCCGCGACGCTGTGCACCATGCATCAATACCGCGCTTATGGTCGATCGTGTGCCCGTTTGTGTGTTCAGCGAACGAGTCCCATTCAAAACAAGTATCTTGTTGTGTACAGTTTTTGGAGGAAAATTAATTGATCGAATGATCGAAGTGACGTGTTAAAATTTTCGGCAGGTGTCTGATCGTAATCGAGATCGTAACGATCGTTTCGATTTTTTCGGGCTGACAGTGCTACGGAAGTTTCTTAATTTAAAAGTTTTTTTTTCTGCTTTTTGTGTAAAGTGCGGATAAACTGAGAGAAGAGAGGGAGAAAGTTTTTTTTTTTTTTTGCTTTTGTTGACGGCATCATGTAGTTTTTGGTTGAAACAAAGTCGATGGTTGCACTGATAAAACGCTCTGAGGGATTGACTTTTGATCTTTTTTAATCGAGGGAATTTTAATTAGCCCTGGTAGAGGTGTTATATAAGAGAGTTGGATAATTTTCCCTCATGGCAGATCTCGTTGGCATTTCAATGGGGTGTTGTGCAATTTGTATTATTTACCTTTGAGGAGGATGAGGTTCTTCAGGCATTTGCATGGGATGCCGATTTCCCAAAGCTCAATTGAAAGATAAAAAGAAAATGCAGGAAGAGATAGAGAGATAAACCTTGCGGTATTCAGTTAAATGGTCTTCGTCTGATCGTCTCATCAGAAATAGTCGTTAAAAACTATTGTAAATGAACAACGACCAAACGACACATCGTGCTTTGAAAATGCATTGACTGAAACTTGGGGCGTTGAATAGAAACCAACAGTGAAATCAGTTTAAGTTTTGTTGAAAATTGGAAACATTTTGGCTACTAACTTTACAAAGGCAATGAATACAAAATTAAAACAATAATTTTGTTCAAAAGGCCATTCTACAAACATTTCTGGAATAACAAGAAAGAACGACATACATACCTAAGTCAGTTTTACCAAATCCAAAGGACAGCGTATTGAATGTTCGGTTTCAATAGCAAATCGAGAACAAAATTTAGAAAAAAATTGTCAAATAGGCTTTTGCTTTTCAAATCAAATTTCAAATATGAAACCATGGACAATGATGCTGAGAATGGCTGTTGCTCAGTGACACTGTCTTCTGCTAAAAGTTTTTTTTTATGGAGGAGGTGAAGGAAATTAATCGATGTAAAAATCAAGTTGTACATTTTGCAGGATAAATGAAAAGGCAAGCAAATTAATATCCAGAGCTATCCATGAAGCAGTAAGTAAGTTTATCTCGCAACTCAGCAATGCAGTTTACCACTGAACACAAAAACGTTCCATATATTGATTTGTTTTTGATTGATTTTTGTTTGAGCTTAAGCAGTGATAAGTGAAAAGGCAGCTTTCAAAGCATTGTCAAATTGCACTTGAAATAATAAACACGAAAGGCTCTCCTTGAAACGAAATACAGAAGCTACAAGAGAGAAGCTAAAAATAAGTGCTCCCAACGTCCCAACTCCATATGCTAAGATCACGGAGGTCATCGGGTGTTGGAAGACATTTCTGCTACGGCTGCTGATGGAAAACAAGATGTCCAAGAAAAACATCAAAACAACTTAAATAAGAGAACAACAATCTTCAAAATAGCTGCTCAGAGAAGGAAGCATACAGAAGACATTCGTTCGCCGAAGTTACTTAATGATGATTAAGCACAGCTTTTTGTGGATGACGACAAAATTCTGCCTAGCTGGCGACAGTATCGTGATGGCCTATCAACGAACGTTTCCCAAGATCACACATTCCATAAGCTGGACCTTACCTTACGGGAATATCCTACATCACAGACGAAGAAGTAAGTGAGGCATTTAAGAACTTTAAAAAAAAAAAGCAATAATGCTGCGTAAAATGACAGTTTAAATATATCGCTGTTCTTCAAGGAATTCGCATGCTGAGCTGGTCGACTTTGAGAAAGCATTCGATCGACAACCGAGAGATCTAATATGGGTGCTTCTGTCCTCAGATAATGAGAAACTCCATCAGGGGCCTAACGGGTAATCAAGGATACGTATGAAGGAGCAGTCACCTGTAGCTGGTGGCATTAAAGCATTCTAAGTCACAGTAGGGTCAAAGTAAGGAAGTGTCTTGAGTTCCCTGTTCTTTCTTACAATCCTTGGCTATCTCTACGAGATAAAGTACAGAGCACCAAATAACATCAATTTTTGAATGAAGTGGAAAGAAATCCACACCATAATCTGTGATAGAAAAATACCCCTCACCAAAAGAGAAGTTTCTATACCGCGTTTGTGCTCCAAACACTTACATATATGGTTCACAATGTTGGGAAATGTACAGAAAGTATGAAATAAAAATTGACAACAACTGTGATATACAGGGTGTCCCGTAATTCGTTTTACATACTTTGGGATATGATTCTTGGTCATATTCTAAGAAAAAAATTGTTTTACAGTAAAGTCCGTTTCTCAAGTTTGACATCACTTTTTGACAATTTAAAAAAAGTCTAACTTTGGTGTACCCTAACCTGTGTTAAATTCGATATCTCTGTTAATACAGATGATAGAGACCTTATCTTAGACTTAATTTTTTGTAGAAATAACAATCTTTAAGACTGTATTTAAGTTGAGCTTTCATAGGTTAAGGGTTGCCAGATTTTCAATTTTAAGTGGTGTCCAAATTTTCTTCCCCAAACAAAGTTTTGACTTTGAGGTCATTTTTTCGCTGAAAATACCTGATAAACATAGAGTTTCTTTATTTTTTACAGATGAACAAAACAATAATAAAAAAAAACTTAGATATAAGTGCACTCAAAAACCCATACATTTTATGATACTTGGAAAAAACTAAAACAGGTAAAAATTCTAATTTTGTCTTTTTTACGGTTTTTTATTGCAACAACGTGCAAAGGGAGCAGTTTTCCAAGAATTGATTCTTTTAAGACAATTTTTACGGTTTTTTATTGCAACAACTTGCAAAGGGGGCAGTTTTCCAAGAATTGATTGTTTTAAGACAATTTTTATGACTTTGCACTGATGAAATGGGTTGAAAGTGTGTTTGACCTGCTACCAAAACACTAATTGACTTACGTCTTCTCAGGGAAATTTTTGGGGCATGAATGTTCAATGGGTCGTATAAAAGGATAAGAAAACAAATTTGTTCATCAGTTTATCAAAACAAGTCACGATTGCAGTTTGACCAGAGAATTTTTTGAAATGCCTTCATTTACGAAAGAAGAATACGCAGACATTTTATTCGTATACGGGTTTTGCAATGGAAATTCAAGAAGAGCACAACGAAGATACCAGGAACTTTATCCCAACAGACGACTTCCTTCTCCATATGTTTTTGGAAATACCTTTCGGAGGCTTCGAGAAACTGGATCAGTATTAACTGAAAGACCTAACGCAGGAGCTGGAGTCATAAGAAGAGTTTCAGTTGATGAAAGAATACTGGCAGCTGTTGAAATCGATCCTTCCACTAGCATAAGACGCTTGGCTCTACAGTATAATGTTTCCAGACAAAGAATCTCCAGAATACTGCATGGCGAAAATATGCATCCATATCACCATACACCTGTACACGGACTACTTCCGAACGATTTTGTAATGAGAATCGAATTTTGTAACTGGTTGCTAGAGAGAAGCTTGGATGACAACCACTTTATAAACAGAATTCTTTGGACAGACGAATCCCAGTTCACAAGAGACGGTATCACGAATTTTCATAACCTCCATACATGGGCCTCAAGCAATACACATTCAAGACGGCAAAAATCGTTTCAGCGCAGATTTTGTGTCAATATGTGGGCATTTGTAATTGGTAATAGATTAATCGGACCTTTCAAATTACCAGCCCGACTTAATTCTACAAATTACCTGGTGTTTTTACAGAATGATCTACCAGGCCTATTGGAGGATGTTCCTCTGCATCAGCGAGTTTCATCATATTTCCAACAAGATGATGCTCCCGCCCACTATGGTCGTGAAGTTGAGGATTGGCTGGATGAAAAATACGGTGGTAGATGGATAGGCAGAAATGGACCAATTCACTGGCCTGCATGATCTCCCGATCTCACTGTACTGGATTTTTTTATATGGGGACGAATGAAAGAAATTGTTTACTCTTCTGAAATAACAACTTTAACCGAATTAGAACAACGTATTTCCGAAGGATCACTACAAGTAAGACAAGAGCTATCGAGAGCAAACATCCACAATGAAATCCAAAAACGGGCTCTGGCATGCGTTCAAAACGAAGGAGGGCACTTTGAGCACTTCTTATAATTGTATTTGTATAAAATACATAAGAAACTACTAAAAGTTCTTGTAAAACTGCTCCCTTTGCAAGTTGTTGCAATAAAAAACCGTAAAAAAAGACAAAATTAGAATTTTTACCTGTTTTAGTTTTTTCCAAGTATCATAAAATGTATGGGTTTTTGAGTGCACTTATATCTAAGTTTTTTTTTATTATTGTTTTGTTCATTTGTAAAAAATAAAGAAACTCTATGTTTATCAGGTATTTTCAGCGAAAAAATGACCTCAAAGTCAAAACTTTGTTTGGGGAAGAAAATTTGGACACCACTTAAAATTGAAAATCTGGCAACCCTTAACCTATGAAAGCTCAACTTAAATACAGTCTTAAAGATTGTTATTTCTACAAAAAATTAAGTCTAAGATAAGGTCTCTATCATCTGTATTAACAGAGATATCGAATTTAACACAGGTTAGGGTACACCAAAGTTAGACTTTTTTTAAATTGTCAAAAAGTGATGTCAAACTTGAGAAACGGACTTTACTGTAGAACAATTTTTTTCTTAGAATATGACCAAGAATCATATCCCAAAGTATATAAAACGAATTACGGGACACCCTGTATAGATGCATCGTATGACAGTATAATAATATATACTGTCATACGATGCGATACATATATACCTATAATGTATATAATATAATAAAGCTTGATCGTATTAAAAGTTGGAAAATCCTTGGAAGCTCTCACGTTGAAAATACCATCTTGGAAAATAAAGAGTCTGACTGGCTTTATTGGTTTTGTCATGTTCGAATTAGAAATCTAGAGAGCCCGTAAAAAAGGCAATGTGATGCGAAGTTCAGACACGATCGCGAATGAAAAAACAAGAAAGGCAGACAAACATAGTCCTGGTAGGTATAAACGAATTTAATCAAAGCTGTATTCAGTTCTCCTCAGACATTGAATAGTTCAAAATAGGAAGGCTTACCGACGCATTCTGAGGTCAACGAGCGGAATACTAGTTTGAAGCTGGCAAGTGGAAGAACTGTAATCTCTTCGCGATCATAGTAACGTCGAGATAGGAAGATGAAGTTCAGTAGGAACGTGAACACAATACCTTTATCTATCAAATGGGGATGTCAAGGAAGTAGTCCAAGCTTTTTATTGGTCCATCGGAAGGTTCAGGTCTTGTAACTGGAGATGTGTCTTCTATCGACTGGAACATGGTCAGTCTGATTGACGATTCATTGATTTGAAAACCTTGTGCTTTTAGAAGTTACAACTACATTGAGCACAGCATCCAAATTTTTAATCTTTAGTTGGCTATACTTACCAATACGGTCAACGTTTCAACAAATTCAAAAACAAACACTCCTGGTACAAGCAAATGCAAAAACAGCAGCATTTGGTTGGCCTCAGACATGGAACAATCCAAAACCGGGAGGCTTGCCGACGCTTTCTGAGGTCAACGCGGCGTACCCCACAGGCGGATCACTAGTGTGAAGCAGAAAAGTGGGAGAGTTGTGATCGCTTCAAGATCACTACTCGTAACGCCGGAAATGGAAAGAAGAAGACAGTGACACCAGAGAATGGGGCCCCGGGGCCTAGCGCATTATTTCTCACAACTATGCATTAGTTTACCTACAATTTCTGCCGATTTCAAACGGCTAATCGAAAAAGTTTTCAAACCAATGGATTGGAAACATTTTTTTGTTTTCTGTTGGTATTCAAATCACGAACCTCCCACGTAACAGGCAGACATAGTTACCATCACGCCACGGGCATCACCACCAAGTGTATTATACCAGACCAATCAGTTCAGTAGACCCGCCATCTCAGAAACTTCCAATGATGTTAACGGTCATTCGTTTCATTTATTTGAGGCCGTTGGGAATCGGCAAAAAAATGTAGGTCCAAGAGCTCGTGCAAATGTGTTTCCCAAAGCTCTCCAAGCTTAGTTGTATCACTCTATTTATTTCTTTGTTTCAAGACAGAAGAACCGAAGAGGCTTAATTTTAATTTTAAAAAAGTGTTCTGCACTTGACGCGTCGGAATCTGTGAAATTTTACTCAGCATTTGCCTCTCATCTCGTCTCCCATTCCACGAAAAGGGAGATTCACAATAAATTAGACGAATAGGTTGGAAGTAATTTAATATTGAAATTCCAAACGTTTATTTTTAGAAATAACCTTCAATGATAGCAATAGCAAAATATCTCTCAAAATTTGTACTCAATGACCTTATTTCAACTCAACTAATTCGAAAGTGTGTAGACCTTCGTTTTTCGATTTCAATTAAATCACTTCCGGTTGCTGCACCACTTGATTTACTTAGTTCAAAAAATAAAGGACATTGTTGCTAATTTTTCTTCTTCTTACGAGCAAGTCCATGGACTGAAACCAGCAACAACCTTCTCATTTTCAGCTTTCCTTCTAATGCTTGTGTGTGGAATTCCATGTCCACTTTTTATCCAGCAAGGGGTTCTCGGTTCCCAATGTGTTCTGGGACTTGTTGAGATTGTGAGAGGCATGCATGTGTTCACCATCATGAATTGTCGCCGTCTATTAAAGTCTTCCGTTGAAACAACAACACACACATGCTGGCGACGCTAACTGCTGGAATAGTTAGCCTGAGTTCACCTGGTTAGGTGTATACATCTACCTGGCCTTTGTCAAGGGATGTGGCTCACTATCTAACGTGCCCGCACCTCTATATTCACTGTATACAACGTTTCATAACTTTTTTTTTGTCTTGTGTTCAGCATTATCATCTCGTAGTCAGCATCTCTCTTGGAATCCGAATCTCTCTATATCGGGTGCATCTCGCGTAGCAAAGCACAGCACCCCAGCACCACCGAGCGTCAAGGCTCCTCCAACTCCCAGCTCCAGTTTTATTAGTTCGATAGCGATCTTGGATAGGTGTATGGCATAATATTTTCCCATTTTACCTTATTGCTGTCTCACTAATGTTTCTTTATGGAGGATTGTTTCAGAAGTGAATTTATTTTCTCTCTGCCATTCATGATGGCGGCGGCGAGGTATCCATACCGAGTGGTGGGTGAGTCCAGGGGAGTGGATGTTGAATTGGACTGAGTGTTGAGGATGGATGCCGGGGTTTTTAGTTTCAGGATTTTTTTCGTTTGTTTATTTTGTTTTTTTTCCCTTACCTGGCTATAAGCTGTATAGATGGAAGTAGAATTAATGTATTTGTGAGATACTTAGATACAAAGATAGATAGAAAAAGGCAGAGAGAGAGGAGCGATTTGTTTTTTTTTTTACAATTTTTTTCTTCTTTTTGCTTTCTGTATGTTGTATGTTCTCTTTTTAATGTCATTTAGTATCGGCACTTGATTGAATACACGCGGGTATTGGTGGTGGTGGCAGGTTAGGAAACGTTGTTCGAATGTCATTTGGCATGGGAGAATGGAAAAGTTATGGGATAACTGGGTGCGTTTTGAAGGGCAATTTCGTTAAGGAGGCAGGTAAGTGGCTATAAAATGTCAACGAATTGACCAATTGATACAAAATGTGGGAGGTAGAGAAATAGTCATTGAAATGAGAGTTTCGAATTTTGTTCAGCAAAATGTGCGGCACGTGCCAAACACAAAATTAAGAGACTGGAAAAAAGTACTAAAAGGCACTTCTTGTATTTATTTATTTTTATTGAACTTTGTTAAGGTTAAAGGGCGTCTTTGTGAAATTTATTACTGCGAGGCAAGATGCCTGGAGTAAGGTAAACAGCGAATGTTGAAATGTGCAATCTAAACGAGAGCATCAATGTTTGTCAACTTATATATTTATATAAATATATAAATATTTTGAAAAATATTTGAAAACCATCCAACAAGTTGGTCAAGTGGTCATCTGAGGGTTCAGGGTTCACACTATCAAGCATTGTCGTTCAAGCCAAAGTCTGTCCAACTAATTGTACAGTGTGAACTCGGCTAATAGAAAGAAGCAAAGTAAATCGACTTCTTGTTGTCAAGGTTAAATTTTTCAGCATACATTTCTGCAGATCGGGAAGGAATTAACTAGCTTTACTCAAATCTCAAACAGTGCAATTATCTTTAATAACGAAGTTTTTGTTTTAATGTGAAGTTATGGTTAAGTTTAACCAACTTTACTAGGCAACGATAGTTTGTATTCATCATAGCTGAAATAACAAAGAGCTAGTTAAACCAACCTTAATATCAAAGGAGCACTGAAAAACCTTAAAGCTTTCCTAAAGTAACGCAGTTTTGTAGTTGCGGTCGCGAATATTCTTCTGTCTTAAGTCTAAATATGTAAACATAGGGATATAATGGGGGTGGCTATACTTTCGGTATTGGAAGCATTTGGGGATCTGAAGTCTAAGAGAAGTTGCTTCCGAAATGTCAACAGCAAAAAGAAAGCTGACAGAAGCTGCAGGATTTCACAAAATACTCACATGTTTGGAAGTAGAATGCAGGACTAAAAGATTACTCAATGTTTAAACAAACATAGCACACTTTCCGAATGGCCTTAGAGAAACACTTTGTGGAAAGAGTGGTAACCGTGGCTTTATAGTCAGTATGCCTGCCTGTTAACCCAGAAGTTCTTGGTTCGAACCCAAATAGAGGCAATTAATTAATTAAATTTATTGCTAAGAATAGCGCCTTCCCGATCAGCCGTTCATAACCGGCAGAAAATTGTAGGTCCCCTCCATTTCCTCACAAGGCATGGTTGTGAGAAATGCGCTAGGCCCAGGGGCTCCTCGCTCTGTTGCGCCACCCTATTTATTTATTTTATTTTTTAATCATAGTAAATAGCAACTTTTGGCTTTGACTACAACAATCCTTATTTTCAATATATCGGTCGATATGGTGGCGATTTCGAGTCGTATGTTGCCTTTGAGTTGAGCTGTGGTTCTTGGCTCATCAGTGTATGCCTTGGATTACAAATAGTCCCACAAGAAAGCCTGGCAGTTTAAGATCGGTTAATCTCGGGGGTCGCAATAAATCGATGTCTGTCGAGCAATATGGCATTGTGCACCACAGCCGTATGCGTCGGAGAGTGGTTTGAGCGATGCCCAATTCCCAAAACACGATAAGACGATGTTCTCGGCTGTTCCCAAAAACTGTTATTAGCCCTGTTCACACTGTACAATTAGTTGGACAGACTTCGTTTGATGGAAGTTGGATGTTCTGATGTAGTTTGCGTTCACACTTATCAAGCTTGTCGTCCAACTTTATGTCACATACCTTTCCACTCCATCCATAATGGAGTAATCAATGACTTGCTCGCCTTAGGTATTATTTCATAACTCTTCGAAAAATTTGTCATTTCAAAGCTGCAGAAGAAAGTACACCAACTTACTCGAGTAGGAAGCAAACTGAAACAAAATACCCTGTCGAGATAAGAGAGTTGATATTGGAGAAAAAAAGAGCTCGAAGAAAATGGCAAAATACTAGATATCAACGAACTGAAAAAACAAATCTACGAGTTCAAAAATGATTCATTGAGTATATTCTTGAAAAATTTAACGACTGATGCTTCAACCGAATATTCGCTCTGGAAAGCAGCTAAGCGCCTGAAAAGACCGCAGTTACAAAACCCGCCAATAAAATCTCTAGACGGAAATTGGATCGGAAATCCGAAAAAAAAGCTAACCTGTTTGCAGAACATCTTGCGAATATTTTTAAGCCATTCCCTGCAAACACATCTGAAAACAGCTTACCTACAGTTTATTGATAAGGTAGATGATGTTGACATACCAATTGTCACACTCATAGAAATAAAAAGTATGTGTCGAAATCAACTATCGAACAAAAAATCACCTGGGTACGATCTAGTAACTGCTCAGGTTATGAAAGAAATGCCATCCAAAGCCTTCATAAAACTCCAATTCAAAATAAATGCATGCCTAAAGACCTATTATGTCCCACATCATTGGAAAATTGCTGAAGTAATTGTTATACCAAAGCAAGGTAAGCCACCAACATAAGTGACGTCTTACAGACCAATATCGCTTATACCAATAATGGCAAAAGTCTTTGAAAAATTGCTACTGAAAAGACTAAGCAAAGTCATAGAAGAAAGAAATCTAATCCCAAATCATCAGTTTGGACTTAGAAATAAACATTCCACGATAGACCAAGCTCATAGAATAACGGGTGCAGTTGAAAAAGCTTTAGAAGAAAAACAAGTATGTTCGGCTATATTTTTAGATGTTGCTCAAGCATTCGACAAGGTATGGCATGAGGGGCTAGAGTACAAACAGCAAAGGGACCTACCCAGGCAGTACTACGAAATACTAAAATCTTATATCTCAAACCGGTTCTTCAGAGTATCTACGGTATGATCAAGAATATTCAAAGCTAAGTAAAATACAAGCCGGTGTTCCACAAGGAAGCGTCCTAGGACCTACCCTGTATTTGCTATATACAAGGGATATTCCAGTGGATAACAACACCATTATGGCTACTTTTGCAGATGATACTGCAATTTTGGCATCCAGTAAGTGCGTCGTCAAGGCTGCTGAGAAATTGCAAAATGCCGTCGACCAAAAAATGGCGTATCAAGCTCAATGAAGCTAAATCTGCACATATAAACTTTACAAATAAAAAGTTAAGCTACGTACAAGTATTCATAAACAATCAAGCTGTACCTTACGCCAACACGGCCAAATACCTTGGGATGAATTTGGATGCAAAGCTAAAATGGAAAGAGCATATCAAAAAGAAAGGGAAGGGAACGTGAAGTATAGAAAAATGTACTAGTTACTCGGTAGAAATTCTGACTTCTCTGTCGAAAATAAAATAATGAATCCAATTACAGGGCTGTACAAAGAAAGCAAATACTGAAATCATCCAAAAGTTCCAAAACAAAGTCCTTCGTGGAATAGTAAATGCATCATGGTATATAAGAAATAGCGATTTACATCGTGACCTGCAAATAGAAATGGTTACAGAAGTTGATAGAAAACATGCTGTATCACACAATCAGCGACTGCATAGTCATATCAACTCTGAAATGGAGTCCGTATTAAATACGAGAGGCAATGTTCGGAGATTAAGAAGAACCAAGCCACACGAGCTAATGGTCTAAAAGTCATGGGAAGCATTAAAAGTTTAAGCTTCCCCCAAAGCGATTATACTATTGAGAAAGAAAAATCTGTTGTCGAGCGTTCATAGATTGGTTTTGATTACTAGGAGTTTTTAGTGAGGCAAGAATCCCACACTACTTGGTATCGAATACTGCCAAGAAGTGTCTTTTGAAGATTTCCTCCTGACAAAAAAAAAAAATTAAAAAAAAAGTTTCTGAAATTGTCTATTGACTCATTCAATGGCTCATTGAAAGACTAATGTTTGTTTTGATTGTTTCAAGAGCAATTTCCAACAACAGTAATAACAAGAACTATTCATTGAATGACTTTTTTCATGAATCATCGAGTGACTCATAGGATGACTTTTCAATGACTCATTGAATGATTTGTCAAATGAAATTTCGTAGTCGGATGACTAACAAAAAAAAACTGATTTATTAAAATGTCTATTCACTCATTTAATGATTGATAGAAAAATCTGATTTTTTTAATAAAAGCAAGTTTCTCATTTATCGACTAACGGAGCTATTCCTTCAATAACTTTCTGTATAAATGATCTAGTAACTCGTTTTATTGCTCATAAATGTTTTCTTATATAACCATGCTCTTCTACTTTATCCCTAACGTTTTCCAGCCTTGACTTATATGGAATACAGAGGTTTTTTAAAAGTCGTCATTGTTTGACATGAATGGGGACATCATTTTTAAAAAGAAGTTTAACTCAAACTTCGGAAAAGGTATGGTTGGTATCCTTGCCGTTCGAGTGGAATCTCTCTCTATTTGTAACAAGAAACGTAAGTTTAATCACTGACTCCACTATAAGCATACTAAACTCGGACAAAAGCAACCACACTGTTTGCGTTTGGGCTGTGGTCGGGAGATATTATACTCACCTCCGTTGAACCGTCTTAGAAGAAAACATTTATCTTATTCTTTGTTTAATGACAAGGTCCCAATAGACACACACAAGCACAAGAAAAAAATTAAATAATTTTGCCAATTGCCTTGAATTCTTCTAAATATATTTGTTTCAATTTCCAAACACAACTAAACAAACAAAGCCAATGAAACTTAATAGGGCAAGACTGCACTTAAAATATTTGTTTTTTAAGCAAAACCTTTCATACCACGTCACCTTTGTGGGATCAAATAAATAAATTATATACACGTAACATAACAGCCTACGGGTTGTTTAAATAAATTCAGTCAAACACAAACATCAACTCATTATATTTTCTAATTTTCATTAGTCAACAAGATTCAAAATTATTATTTATTAATTATCAATATTCAAAACCATTAAGCTTTCTAAATATTAACTAAAAACTTTTCAACAAAAACAAGAATATCATCGAAATTATAATCAACTCCACTGCAGAAGAATTTTCTTTCTAAAATTCCACTCAAAAACTAAAATCAATTAAAACGCGAAGCCACAATCAATCGTGCCTATTCCAAAATAGCTGGGCAACCGCATGGAATACCACTGTTGGCCCAGCACGCACCCGCCCTTTAAATTCAATACGAAGCCACAACTGTGTATATGCTCCTTTTTTTGGAGAGGTAAGTTCCAATTAACCTAGACCACCCCTAACATCAATCAAATCCGTACAAAATCATGAACTCAGTGTGTTGAACAATTCATACAACAATCAAATAATGTGTTTTGCAGATATTTATATTTTTATTGCGCGTTAATATCGAATATAACGACACTCTCCAACAGACTCTTTTTACCTCATGCTCATGCACGCGCAATCTAATGCTTCTGTTTGTGCCAAGTTGTGTTCCATTGAAGCCTTGTTTTACCACTAAATTGTACTTATTTGTTTAGTAATTTTGATTTGAATATTGTGTTTAACATACCTATATCATCAACAATACTCTCTGGATAAATTTTATTGGATGTATCGAAAGCTTATCGGGGAAATATGAGTTGATAGACTAAGAGTCCGCTACAAAACACTTGGTATAAGAGATTGGCACAGGAACAAATTGGTATAAAGGTCATTAAATATTATGTTTGAAAAGTCGAAATTTCGGTGACTGTCGTTAGAGCCTTGGTATACTCGAATTGCCCTGTGAGGGAATGGAAGGGACCAACAATTTTCAGCTGGTTCCGAACAGCTAATCAAAAAAGCGCTTTTCATGGCAATGAGTTTACTAACGGAGGGCTTGCCAATTCCTCGCGAAAGGCGATACCCGTGAAAAAACCTTTTTGGTTTCTGTTAGGATTGGAACAACGAACCCCACTGGTAAGAGGCGAACATGCTAATCATCACGCCACAAGTACCACACCCCTTCATAAGAAGAAAACCAGCAAGTCTACTGCGGCTTGATAGTGCCATTTTGGTCACAATGTGAGCTGAGCTAATTATAGGAATGCTGAGTTGCTAAAAAATTTCCCTATTATTCTGCGACAAAACGCACCCATTAAAACTCAAATGCGCCACGATATAACCGTTAGTCGGAGCTAGAGGATTTGATTTCACCTCTGAAAACCACTAAACCATGAAAACTCTGCCGTTCTGGAAGGTTCTACTAGTGAAAAGTTCTTTCCCGTCACATTCGGTTTAATTGTATTTCAAACGAAAGTATACTGTCTTTTATACAAAGGTTGTAAAAGTAACTTAATCGTGTTTGCAGTGTAGCTTCCAAAAGTCTCAAAGAGTGCCTGCATAAGAGTTCGATGTCTCATAACTACAATTCAAAAGCCTATTCAACATCTTTTAGTGCTACCATTCACAGATCAATTCGCAGTGGGCTCTCAGACTATCTGGAATATTGGGGAAACTGTTATATTAATGGGAAAATTATAGAAATTGTAGAGCCAATATTGACCAGAATATCGATGAGAAAATATTAATCAATTATATCTGTTTGTTGTGAAGGATTGGGCAGACTGAGTAAACCAAATAAACATATATTTTCAAAAGTGTGGATGTTTTTCTGAAGGCTGCTTCATTGTGTGCGACTGTAGATGCGTTTGTGTACTTTGGGGGTCACACGTTTTGGTAATTAATTAAAGTTATGGACTTTTGGTGTGAGTATTATTTTTGTATGATAAATACAGGCGAGTTATAGCTTTTCATTGAAACCTTTGTTGACTTTGACGAAGGATGTAATAAATGAGGACATAATGAGGACTTCCATTTATCAAAGGAGAAGTTGTGAGTTTTTTATTTTTTTGCTTTACTGTGAAACTGCAAAATTGAAACATGAAAATAATTAATTACTTTCATAATTCGTCTGCTGAAAATCCAAGAAGGATCTACCGATGGAAGCACAGTAGAGCAGAACTGATAATGAAAGTGTAATGTGTTGAATATTGGAGTTTGAAGCGTATGTGTCACGTTATTTGTTTAACATTATCGTTTACAAAATATTCACCAATAAAAGTTACATCAATGTTGATTTACACGTTATCAGGATGTTTGTTCCTTTGGAAATAAAGTTTCTACGTTAAGCTGCTCGAGTTAATAAAATTCATCGAGACTCCCGTTACATTGTTGATTTTCGCTCTTTAAGCATACTGAGTATGCATGGTTTTGGCCTATCGCGTTTTTCGCAACCACATCAGGCACAGAGAATGGAAAGGACCTACAATGTTTGCCAATTCCTAACTGCGGATCCAGAATGCGCTTTTCATGACATGAAATTACTATCTGAAAATTTGCCAAATCCTCGGGTGAGGCTGATATCGCCTAAGAAAAAAAATTTCTTGATGTTCCTGTCATTCGAACTTCCAACATCGTACGTAACAGGCAGACATGCCAACCATTACGAAACGGAACCACAATAGAGTAACTAAGGGAGCAATCACTGCGAATGGTTCCTTATTTGTTGACGCGGCCTGTGTAAAAACCTCTCGCTATCATCCCTAATGCCTAGTCAATTGCCATCGTTATGCTCAAGAAAGAGTGCATGCATAAATCTGTCAACCAAGAAGAGGTAAATGTTATTTGCTAGATAGCTTGATACTACTAGACTCTCAATAGCTTCACCAGGGAAGAGTTTCATTAAAGTCAAGGGGATGTTGATGTTGCTTTTAAGATCTAGCAACGAGCATCCATTTCCACCATCACGACAATAGCCGCGCTCAAAATGGCGGAGAAATTAATCCGAGTAATGAAAGTTGCTAATTGACATCATCATTGACACTTAATGCCGGTGGTTTTGAATGAGAAACGGAAAGATAAACGAAATGTCGTTTTTATCATTCACTTACATCATACATTTTGATGGTTTTGAAATGCTGCGATTTTCAACTCAAACGATTGCAATAAGTTCACTAAAGTGATTTCGTTTAAAACGAACCAACACGAGTCACACGATATTTTTGGCCCCCTCAAATAGCTCAATTGTGGTCGTGTACATATACTAAAACGACACACACCGCAATACACACAAAACAATAGCTAAAAATTATAAACCAAACACATAATTCGGTTGTAGTGTCTGTAATTTACACTTCCAAAAACCCCAGATCGGTAACTTTTTCTATTAATTAAAAATTCAAAATAGAAACATCTTTAAATGTAGTATGGGTCTTTAAGTTACATTTGAAAGCTACTTTGCCTTTAATTTAAGTCAAAACGGCTTTGGCTCCTACTTGTTTCTTTTTAGTTTTGATTCAGACCCGATTTATTTGATGCTTCTATGTTTTTTTGGCTCAGTGAACTGATGAACTTAGTAATTGGCTTGAGTAGAGTGTAGAGCAGCTGGTTTTCGACTAAATTAACTTTGGTTCAAGATTCTGTCAATATCGAGCCCAATATTATCCCAAAGCCTGCCTCTAAATTTTGGACTTATTTGCTCGATGACTTGGATAATAATGCCAAGTTGACATAATTCAGTCACGTATTACTCGATAACGTGTGCAGTATTTCGGCACCTGGCTTGCCTTTTGAGTGCTAACTGCAATGATTAGTAGTTGTTCGATTATTTTTCTATCAGCGTATTCTCAAGACTTGAGAAATTAGTAACTGCTTTTTTGATTTCTGGTAGATTCGAATGAGCATTCTACAAACGCTGAAGCAAATAAAAACACTCATTGTGCATATAAATGCACCGACGCGACGCGACATCTGCATTTGGTTGGCCTCAGAAATAAAACAATCCGAAGCCGGGAGTATGTTGATGAAGAAGATGAAGAAGAAGACTCTTCATCATTTAGGGTTCCTAGTTAATAGTGCCGGCCTTTAACACCTGTCAAACAGCAGTCAGTTAAACTGTCAGATTATATAATTAAGTAGTTGAAAGTTCGCTATTTAGGATAATGGATCTCTTAACAAGTTTGTTCAAATAATTTAAGTTCGCCTGGAATGTTCGTAAAAGAGGTTAAAAGTTACACCAAAAGAAGCGGATGTTGCGAATCTTCCCAAGGCAGTATTTTGAATGACAATGCTTTTCACACTTAATGAAAAAGTCTAAATTTAACCCTTAAAATAGGTTTGCTCGTTGAAGCCCTAGGGTCACCCTGGGGTCGCCACAAAGCGTTTTTTGAAAAACCTTAAGTCAATGTCAGATTGCGTTTTTTTAAGTCCTACGGTTGACCAAGGTTTTTCCTCAACTCGCCCTAGGCTTTCGCTGTGGCGATTTGGGGATGTCAAATGGCCTGTGTTTTTAATCAAATGACATGAGATGTGTGGTGATTTTGTGGCTAATCTTTTTTTGAGGACTGGAAAACCCTGTTTTTTTTTTGACGACTCATAGGGTTCTCAAGAAAACCTGGGTCAACCCTGGGTAAAGTTCAACGAACAAACCAATAGAAATGAAACTTTCATCAAAAATTTAGCACCGTTTGTATTTCATTCAGTTACATTAAAATTAACGACCTCTTATGAGTGAAAAGGTATAAGATCTTTGTAATTGAAGAGATGCAATCTAAAATTATTAAAATGGCTGCCTTAGTTAACTTGGTTCGTCTCCTTGAAAGTCAACAGTTTGAACGTACTGAGAATATGGTATGTTTAGTAAGAAGTATCTATACCTTAAACCATTTCTCTTTAGTTGTTGTCAAAACTTCTTTTCGAATTTCTTCCTACACATAGTTTGAAATTTCCCCAGGTAGCTCCTGAAAACTTTACATTTATGTACAATGTACATCCCAAAGGCAACAATGCCCTTTGCATCAATCAAGCAAGTATCAACGACATTTAAAGTGGCCAGCAGTTGTGTACCATATTGTAATCGAATCCAATGATGTTAGGTCTCCTCTAATGCTTAATTCATTAACGGCAATCATAATTGAATAATCGTACGTCAGACTGAAAGGTAATACGTGGCTCCTACTCACTTACCTAACCTTATATTGTATTGCAATTGTGTTTGTGTGATTAATCAGTAATTCCATAGCACACTTCACGCACATAAATCCATCATAAATAATTGTGTGGTTAGCAGAATAATTTAATATTTATGTGTCTGTGATTGTTGTTCAGTAATTGGACAGCCAACCAATAACGAGGAATCAAGGACCTATAGGGCCTCTGCCTATGGCTCTGGCTAAGAGAGGGAGACTCTTAATGTTGCTGCTGATGATGCATTTATACTAATCTGTCGTGAATCACACACTTATTTGACACTTCAATTTTAATTTCTGTTTAGCCAAACATGGAACATACCTACGATAACCTCGACTCGTCGTAGGTATAGTACGAGTATGATGCATCCGGGTGTAGACATGCCTACTGAAAGCCCCAAAAATAATTTCGAAATCAATTGCTGTCTTTCCTTCACCTGTCAATATGGGATGATCATGATGGTCTGAGGTGTACGATTTATTCATTTTTTTTTTTTACTTTTTTAGTAAGCTGACTGATGTTTTGAAAAGTTTTTGAGAGGCAAGAATGTGGGAAAGACGCCTGTCACAGCACATGTCATCAGTGTCAACTTTTCATTGTGTGGATTATTTTTAGGGTGCGCAGAGTAGAATTTCAAATGAGAGTACCTAGGTAGGTGGGTACACTGCGATTATTATGTTGTGCAGTTGAGCATTATTGTGTGACTTCAATCACTTCACTGATGATGGTTTAGAAACTTCTGTCAGTCAGAAGTTTTCCTAGAAACAAACATTGGCGGCAGCTTAGAGTGGACTTGGGTCATTTGTCTGGAGTTGGAGTACATAATTTCGCTTTTCCTGTTTACCTAAAGTTGATGTGTCTGTTGAAGGATTGAATTTATGGATTTATGAATAGGAGTTGAAGTCAAGTCGCATGCTAAGCAAGCATTGATGAATTAGGAAGTAACGAAGAGAACTAGCGACTTAATTCATCTTTATTGTCTTATTTGAAGATTGTCATGATGTCGAACTAAGGCTAAGATGCTACATAATGCATTAAAAGAAAAGCAATAGCCCCACATTAAAGGTATACAAAGAAAAAAAAATTCTCATTTTGGGACTACTGGGTTGCTTCTTCCAAGAAATGTGCTCCTTGAAGCACATCCCAAAGGAGTTTATTGTTTATTATTTACGTACATTAATTTCGAACAAGTAATGAGGTCCTTTTCTTGGCTAACACTTTTTGCTTATTAAGTAGGTACGACGAGACGACACAATTTTTGCTTGGAAGCTCAGCATGATACCTTCCATGCAGTAACATTGAAACCACTTATTTGGAATGACAAAAGCTTCCGAGAACTCTTCGAGTAGGTATAATGTCACATCTGTCAATTAAGCGAAAAAGAACCCACCGGCAATAAAAACCAGCATTTCTGCTCTCTGTGTTTAGTTTAATAAAATTACCAAAAAAAAAAAAAAAAACAACTCAAACAGACTCCTTGAAATATTTGCAACATCCCAGCAACAATTTCTCCATAATTTATGGTTTGTTGCACATTGTAGGTATTCCACACATAAGCTGATGACAAGTCATAGTATAAAAAAAAGAAAAACAATGAAATGATTTATGAATTTGACCAAAGTTGGACAAAGTTGTCATAAAGCTGGACAACTCGAGAGGATCTTTCTATTGGCGATTCGAATGGAATTATTGTTCTCGTGTCCACACATTAATTTTTTCCTTAATTATTTTTATTGATAACAGCTTCCGACATCTGCCTGGACTGTGCGGCTATGGCTATGGCCAGCGAAGACAAAGTGTGATGACGCGGACTGCAGAATCATTAAACCGTAATGAAAATTCATTGTGACCAGGCGCGGAAAAACCTCTTTTGTCCATTGAATTTATTAATTGACTCGCGAGGAGGGAGAAGACTAAAGACATATTGGGAAGCCACTTGAAAGACTTTTAAAAACATTTTGCGTGATGATGTTGATCGTTTATCTCGTCAGAAACCGTAAATAATAATGAAACGCGCGTAGAACTTAAGTACTCGAACGTGGACATCAGTTAGCCATATAGGAGAGCTCACAGAAAAAAACCAAAGCCTTATTCCTCTCCTCGATATAGCTACAGTCTTCGATTCCATCAAAACTTTCATGCAGACGTTCTTGTTGATGATGATGACAAAGAATTATAACTGGTTAGCAATGTACTGACAAAAACAAAACAACAAAAAAGAAATGAAAGAGTGAGAAGAGAGAAAAAAAGTGGAAAACTTCCTGAATTGATGGCTTGAAACCTGATGCAAGGGGATATTTGTTAAGGCCATGCGCAGCATCAGGTATAGATTCAACGATGAAAGATTCAGAATGATGCTGTTACATGTTCGGTTGGAGATCTCTAAGTACAATTGTTGACTTGTTTAGCTACTGTTGGCATGCTATTGATGCTTTGTGTCAGTGCCAATCGATGCGAAGATGTTTTGTTCTATCTGAGAGATAAAATGATGCAATTAATGACATGTCCGAGGGGAATAAATTTATCAAAATCCAATGAGCACTTGTCGTCGGTTAAAGGAAGCTGTAGTGCGATAAAACACTTAATGTGGGTTCAACCATAGTTACCAGCAGTTGCTTCTTTTGGCTTGTTCAAAAAATTTTAATGCAATTGTAAAATACTGCAAATGTGCGTTTTTGTCGAAGCTGAACCATCCCATAATATCTAAGCTCAGCAGTGTATTCTGAATAGAAAAACAAATCAGTTGAGCTAAATGTGTTTAGTTTTGATTTGCAATTTTGAGTGCACCGGTAAAATCCATTGCTGAGCTGAATAAAGGATTGATGAATTGCTGCAAATCATTAAATATGGCGGCTTAGCAGAGCGGAGAGACACGGGCCAATCGCGTTTCTTTCAGAGATACCTTGTGAGGGAATGGGAAGAACCCACAATTGTTTGCCAATTCCGAACGGCTAATCAAGGAGGACTAACCATTTTGCAACGGTCACCATGAAAGATATATAAGCAAAAGAAAGTTTGATAGCGGAATATTCTGTAAACCCATTTTGGCGAGGCCTTACTCGAATCTTCGCTGTCGCCATCATTCAAAAAGAAATTCCGACAAAGCAGCCAACCGAATACAAATACTAATCTGAACCCAGTCTACGAAAAAGCGTTCTTAAGGTTGAGCTCGGAAACATAGGTCACTGCTCGTTTGCAGAAAGCATGTCTATAGTTTCGCTTGGCAGACTATGATGTCTTAACATATTGGCAGTTTCCTCAACGCTCTCTCTTTTATTCTCTTTCTCTTTCCAGATCAACCAATAACAAATAAATTTTGCTTTTCTTCTCGACTTTTGGTTGGGGATCAGTTGGAGACTTTTTAGAGAGTTTGTGTCCGACTGTCAATCCCCGATAGTCGTTGACGATATCGTCAAAAGCTTTTTCATTTTCAGTGATTGAAGGACACCTACCTACATATTTCAATATTGCCTCACAAATTTTTGTAGCTATTTCCGGTTTTTGAACATCATCTAGTCATGGTACGCAGCTTTAAAACGATAAAGTTTTGGTAAGAGTTTCCGGATCCGGGCTGTGGAGATTTTACGGTCAAAATAGTCAAAAGTCCAACCCAATGAAGCAGACTGGATTGGAAATGAATGAAATATCTACTGGGCAAAGTAAAATAAGAATTAAGCGGAAGCAGGCCTTGATTTTCACTTACTAATGTGGCCATGTTTCGTTTGCGAACAGCGGCTGTTGAGTGTCAAGCAAGGTTTAGAGCATATTTAGGTATATTAATATTCATATAAGTTACGAGTTCTTTTATTAAAACTGGAACCAAAGCAATAGCGAGTCAGACAAACAGGAAAAATATCTGGATATCCAAAGATCACAAACCTATTGCCTATAAAATGAGGATAGTAAGATGAATGCTGGATAAGCTTCTGAAGGAGAAGTGCTGTCATTGCCGTATAACCTAGCATCAATCATACTATGTTAAAGATATTACCTCATCAGCTGCGAATAAGGAACAAATGCTTTTGGGCACTACTAAATGATGATGAGATCTCAAATAATATGAGTGGTCAGGTCAGATAAAGCAAGACAATCGACGAACGTGCTCGCACAAGAAGCGCGTTTGCCTTATCCCAAAGATGCCGACAGCGAACACATTTGGTGTGCATTGATTTCGTGTTGGTTCCTTATACTGGAAACATATCAACAAAAATGAGGGTTGTTCCCGAGCATGGCCCATCACGAAGAAAGTGAAAGTCAACAAACAGTAGAAAATCGAAGTCTTTCGATAGCAGCGAACGACTCGCCAAAAATATGGTCATGGTTGAGTTGAGTTGTATATGGCGTATTTATAGGTATGTCCTCGAGTGCTATGAAAAGTCACAAGCCATTTAAAATGAAAAAGAATGCAAAAAAGTACCTACGAAGAAAACACCAAAACGCAGGAAATTGCAAAACGCAATGCAAATAATGCAAAAAATGCAAGAAATGCAAAAAGTACAAAAGAATTTCAAAGAATTTTGATGTCAAATGAGTATTAATCGCATGAATTAGAGTCGAAGCATAGTCGAACAATGCATAGCAGCAGCTAATGGGTTGACTTTTGAGATTAAGCCACAGGGTTGTAAATAAATTACCTCTCTATATTTTTGCTGACGATAAATTCCTATGACAAGGAGACTCAATGTTTTATCCCATTTCTTGAGCTCAATCAACAATTCTAAAAGAATTAAGGAAACTCGAACGTATGCATTGAAAGCGCAGCTATAAGATCCGTACAACCACTAGCAGAATTTAGAAACCGTAAATTCCGAATTAATAAAAAAACTGAGCCTCAATTAACTTATGAGATGAGTAATTTCTAAGTGCATCAGACAGATCGACTTAAATAACCTTCATGCAACTCCGTTTGGTATCGTAAAATATAAATCGAAATGTAACTTCGGCTCATTCCGACTCACTTGCCTGGCAACACTACTCACAGCCCAAGGGGCCTATAAATTAATACACTCCCCATCGACTCTACACGTTCCAATCATTACGTACCAATCGTTCGAATTCTGTGACTGCACCATGTTGAAAGATCGCAAAACATCACTCGGTCACATTCTTCCAATGGAGCAATTGCATCTAGAAAAAGTGTTTTATCACTACGATGATGATCAAGGCGAATTATGTCAAACAAGGACAAGGTATCGTGTTCATTTTGAACGTCAGACCATGGGAGAAAAGAGCTCACCGTGTATAGTGACATGAGAATGCCTCGCTCTTTGTGCCTAACCCTGTCCCAGAGATAAAGTCCTGATGCCATACGAGCACTTAGTAAACATGCCCGGCCATCGCAAGATATGAATCGGTTGTGCACAGAAAGCCTTTTTCTTTTTTTCTGTGTCTAAAAGAAGACCCAATGTATGGTTCCTTAATGTAAGTCCAATCGAATCTCATTACCGAGCGATATTAATTTTTTTTCTTCTACTCGCCGTCCTCCTTTCCGATGGAGAGCGCTAATAAAAACATCCGCACTGAAATTGTCGCTGGAAGCATTACTAAAATGACAATAAATTATCAGATTGGCGGTGCATTTAGAGACAGAGAGAGAGCTTACAGAGAGTACTGTCACAGTTAATGTGATTTATTTCAATATTATTGACCAGAAATCGATCCATTGGATGCGGCCAAAGAGGCGGGAAGTGGTGATTCGCGTCTTCGATTGAGTGAGTGCACCCCACGGCGCACATTTACACTCCTTGATTCCTTGGCGAGGAATCAACTGTGTGTGCTCCTTTGTATTCCACTCATTGATGGCAATGGCTATAATACATTTCAAGTACCATTTTGTATAATAATAAATATATATTTAACGTTTCATAGCAGACAGTTGCTGTTCGGTGCATCCTTAATGTGACGACGCGACCAACGCCGACGCCACAAAGATACGTTCGTAACAATGCACATCTTGCCATGTACGATTGTACACGGGAGGTAAGTATAAAAAAGAGATATCCTGTAGTCAACCTACAACATCATAGTCGCGATACACATAAACTGTCAAGAAGCGTCCTGACAATAAAAATAAGAGGCTACTAGGTTACATTGCTAAACCAGCAATGCCAGATGTGGAGATTTTATTCAGAAACCTATTTGGTTTAGTTTTGGTGAACATTTTTATAAAAATTCCAAAAAAGAAGTCCAATTATTTCAAGAACAATGTCATGGGTCTAAGCTCAATAAGAACAAAAGAGAAAGTCTAAATGGTGGTTTCGAACTTAATGGGAAAGGAGAACATGTGCCAAATTCAAAAAAATTTTCTACAATCGAAGGATGCCTCACGAGAAAAACGGAAAACACTGCAATTAGTTTTTATTGATAATTCAGATTGAGAATTTTTGTTGTTGTTCTGAACCTACAATTTTTTTAATCATGTTTCGAAAAACTGCAATTTTTGGAGAGACAATCGGTAAGCAAAGACTTCATGAAACAAAATCAGCCTAAATCCATATTCAAACACACTTTTCAAATATCAGCAAGGTACAAGGGATTGCTCAGATCAAGTAACCGTCAGCCCAATTTACAATGCCATCGATGCAAGAAACTCATACAGTCGTTGACATTCGAAGGTCTAACCAAAAGGTAAAAAGAAGATGCCAGAGCGGCAAACTTCGAACTCAAGCCCGTAGAGAACACCATAGGAAAAGGAAAACTTATCTAGTGAAAAAATCGCAGTCACTTCTGAGGATCTTGAAAGATCACTTCTGCAGGCTTCTTAACGGCGATGAAGATACTAGGCAGAATGGCTCATTAAACTTTGACGATGATCAAGAATGCCGTCCTCTTGACTTAGAGGAAGGTCAGCTGGCTAGCCTTAATCAAATAGAACTTCAGGTGCATTTGTTCTTCACTTCGAGATTTTCAAGGCAGCGCAGCGTGAGATCAGTTGGAAAGAAGGATCTACATTATATGGTCGGAAGAAAGCATGCCCGGTGAATGGAACCTCCGTATCGTACATAATATGTCTGATTCTGAAAAAGTCACAATTGTGCCAATTATAGAGGAATAAGGCTCCTTAACGTCGCGTATAAAATCAGGTCTGCTGTAAAATGTGTTCGTCTGAAGCCCCTTGTCAGCAATTCTATAGGTCCTTATCAACGTGATTTCAGACCAAAAAATCAAATTGATCAAATTTTCGTCTTGACGTAGATCTTGGAAAAAAATCCGGCAATATAACGCACATTGAAAACAAGAGTGGAACATTTCAAAAAGGTTCACTTTCGAATTAGAGCGACATCTAGGTTCCAAAACATGCAACGCACCTTTCTAATACCTTTCCTAGCATCGGCAAGAGATCGGTAGTGTCACTTATGATTCTCACGTAAATCACTCAATCGGTAATAGATAAAATGACACCTTTTGCATAGTGTCTAGTTTAGTTTGGTTTAGTTTATTTATTTCAATCTACGAATACATATTCCACAGATTTCGAATAATAATAAAAATTGATTCACATAACTTAATATGGTAAAGTATAATATTACATTGTAGTATGATAAAAGCATTCATTTAGTGATAGGGGACTTGATATGCAAATAACTAATTAACAAAAGAAATCAACTTATTTTTAAATATGTTTCTTTCGTATTTGAATAATACGAATTAAACAACTTACAACTTGCAGATATGGGCTCACGTTGGCCATATAATAGTGTCGGTTAAATTTCAAGCTTAGAGTTGTTATAGATAAAAGTGAATTCATAAATGGCATAGTTTGTTTAGTGTCGATTTTCTCCTCAAAATAAAATTGATTCTATGTTCAGTGAAATTAATTAACAGGCACTTTTGGTTTAAAGTCACTCTTTCAATACTTTTACCATAATCAAAAAATAAATAAATCCATATCAGGCACTAAACCGAACTTTTCAAAAAACCCTTAATTTCTTAAACGGACATTTCTTTTTGGTCATCTTAAAACGTCAGTTTATGAAAGTATAGTGAAATTATATTTTGGCCAAGTAACATATCGCACATGTAATACAAAATGTCACAACTCGAAAAACCCATTTTTGGGGTTTTTGATTTGAAAAAATATTTAAACTTATTTCAAACCTATCTATCTAGTCGGCGCCGGCGTTGATTTATTTTGAATATATTTTTCCTCAGTAGATGAAATGTCATTTTAAATGTTTTAGAAGTCAACGAAGTTGCTTGGACAAAAATGACACATTTTTAGTTGTGAGTTGTGACTAGTTCGTTAAGGAAACAAGCGCTCTTTTAAAGTCGTAAAGTGTATTATTTTGAGTTAACCCTTAAACCCTACCCATCCCGGGAGAAACACTATTGCTACCCTGGGGTCTTAGGGACCCCAAAAAGTTTTTGCCCCAATTTAATAAAAAAAAACAATTTAATCAAAAATTTTATTTACTAAAATAAAAGATAGGAATGTTTAATTATGAAAAATGTTTTAAAAGTTTACATCAAGACAATTATGACACACTGAGCGGCTATGTTCGCCACAAAGTGGATTTCGGCAACTGGTGCATCGTATTTTGGCCTTGCGGTCTTTGTCTCGTGGACACACGGCACATCTGCTTTTTGTAGTGACTGAAGATGTTGACTCAGCCACACAGGTCACTTCTTTTTTAAAATATCTCCAATGAGGACCTGGAGATTGGATGGCAAAGTTGGTCAAGTAAACCTCTCCTCCATTTGGGGTTTAATGAGTTCCAAGGCTAAGTTTTTTTAAGAAATTTCGACTTATTTGAATTTTATCGGACGCTATTTTGAGGAGGACATACGAATTCACACCAACAATATTTAAGATCCCATAAAACATAGCCAATGGCCATCGTTTCGCTCGTCTTGAAACACTGTCAAACTGCTCAAAAACTTCAACTATCACTACCCTGGGGTCTATGGGACCGTGAAGCTCAAATATTTTCAACTGCACCACTCGAAAATTATTAAATGACAGATTTTTAGACGTCTGCTGCGATAATATGAGAATTCCATGGGTGGCACTGGTGTGAGTTGCTAAGTTTTTAAAAAATTCAAGAAAATGTATGTTTGCAATGGCGCTGGACCCCAGGGTAGGGTTTAAGGGTTAAGTTTTTTTTTTTATGGAAATTATTTGCATTATTTTGAGTTGTGGTCACTTTTCAAAAATCAAAAACAAGAATTTAGAGTTAGGACAGTTTTGATGATTTATTAAAAAAAAATAGTTTTTATTGTTCCATATGAAAGAAAATGGTTTTATTTTTTAAAAAAAGGTTTAGAGTTGCTGTCCTTCACAGTCTGTTTTTGTTTCTCATTTGGAAAACAACACCATTTTAATGCATTTTCAGGTTTTTTTGAGTTGTGACACTTATTGAAAATGGGCTTAAGAGCTTTTACCTCTTCAGCACAGATTTTTCCAAAATTATACTACGATTTATTTTATAAAAGTGTACTTGAGTAAATACGTTTATTCTCTCTAATATGAATTTCAAATTTATTTATTTGATTAATTAAATCAATTTTGTTGTCATTAATATATAATTTTCCAGATAATTCGTTTTTTTTTTTAAGGTTCTATTTTAAAAGGAAGAAAATTTTGAAACGAGGGGTGCTCTCATTATTGCACGGTTGCTCTGTTTACATGCGATCATTTGCAATCAGACTAACGTCGTTCAAAATATTTGCGCACACATTTTACAATGCATTTATGAACACTTTTTCGGATTTGCGTCATCTGTCAAAGAATAGAAAGAATTTTTCTGTATACACAGTTCCATAAAATACTTTTCTTTCTTTTTCCATCCAAAAAAACAGTTTTTTTTATTTAATTCAGTACTTTTTTTGTTTATTATGTATCTTATCTGGAGCCTGAAGAGTTTTCATCCATTTTTTTGCACTTTTACTTTGTTTTGTATTTTTTTCCGCGGTAATTAATAGCAAGGTACTTGCGACTTGTTTTCTTGAAATCTGGCATTTGACTTGAATAAAGGAAAGAAAATAGTTGTGTTTTGTACTCTTTGTCTCTTTCTCTGAAGATGAAAACCGAAAAGCAAACGAATTAAGGCATTTGCACATTTGAGCTGCAAATATTTGCGTTTGGCTCTAATGAAACTTATACATTTGTCATTTTTGCATTTATGAAAGTTATGCATTGGTCAGACTATCACAGCTATGCAATTATGAAAGCACTCGAGGTTTGAAACAAAAAAAAAAAGTTAAAAAAACTTAAGTCTCCAACGAGTTATGTACTTTAATATAAATTCATGATAAAAATAATTTATAAATCACTGCAGAGTATAAACATTTTTTTCAAAGCAAAAATGTCACAACTCAAAAAAAAACATGCAAAAGTGTACGAACTCAAAATACCTACATAAGTCATTGCCCTTTTTGAGAAAATATTAACAAAAATGTCACTACTCAAAAATTTGAATTTAAATGTCACGTAACCAAAAATAAATGCTTCTGTTATTTTGTAGGTTTGTTAATAAGCTGATTCCTATTGCTTACGTGCCTTATTTAGTTGTTATACGTTTTCTGCATTCCTAAAACAGTTTTTCGTCCTTACTGAAAAACTATGATTTTTGAGTTGTGACACTTTTGTATTTTATATGCGTATAATACAATTTTATTTTTTCAAAGAGCTATCGACCATTGAAGTAAGTAAGTCCAAAACTTTAAACTGCCGTAATCAAAAACTAGGTTTTTTGTTTAGTGCCATTTTTGTTTTAAATGTGCGATAATATTGATATGTGTTATCTTTTTAGCGATTCAAAGGACGCGTTCGCAAGTATTTACCGAGATGAGCTGTACAAAACCTTGTCGGAAACCCTCCAAAACTTGTATGGCTATGAAGGATGACTTTTGAAAGCTCAAGATGCTCCGTCATGGTCGGAAGAGAACTCACAAAGACTTTTGATGTTTAAAAAGCTTTCGGCAAGGCGATCAACTTTCATGCGCTTCCTATAACATCTTCTTCTTTCCATTTCCGGCGTTACGAGCAGTGATCTTGAAGCGATCACAACTCTCCCACTTTTCTGCTTCACACTAGTGATCCGCCTGTGGGGTACGCCGCGTTGACCTCAGAAAGCGTCGGCAAGCCTCCCGGTTTTGGATTGTTCCATGTCTGAGGCCAACCAAATGCTGCTGTTTTTGCATTTGCTTGTACCAGGAGTGTTTTGGCCTGCCTTTTCTTTTTCGTCGCGAATTTGTTGAAACGTTGTATGATATTGCCTTTTGGATGGGGTTCTGCGGATCTCTCCTTTGAACATGACAATACCAACTGAGCCGGTCGTGCTGAATTTTGTCCGAGATGGTACTTTTGACATGAAGGCTTCCACGGATCTTAGTACTTCTAATTCTATCAAGCTTTGTTACTCCTGCTGTCATCCGAAGCATCTTCATTTCGGCTGCCGTCAATTTGCTCTCATACTTTTTGTACATTGTCCAACATTGTGAACCGTATGTCAGAGCTGGACGGACAACTGCTGTGTAGAGTCTTCCCTTCAGCTTAGGGGGCATTTTTCGATCACAGAAGATAGCGGAGTTTTCTCGCCACTTCATCCACCCTACGCTTACTCGATGATTGATGTCGTCATCACAAGTTGCTTCACTATTGATCATAGATCCCAGATATTTAAACTTTTCACACTTGGGAAGCACATTTCCATTCAAATAAATGTCTGGAATAGGCTTGTCTGGATCAGAAAAAGGGCAGCACAGGTATTCAGTCTTTTTAGCGCTAATACGGTACCCATTTCCTTCCAGAACATCAATCCAAACGTCAAGTGCTCGTTGCAGGGATGTAGGATCCTCGCTTATGATGGCTCCATCGTCAGCAAGGAATAATTGTTTTACTTTATTGTCCGTTACTTTTCCTTCGAGCAAATAATCCAGAACAGCAATAAAGAGCAGTGGACTCAAGACACTTCCCTGATGTACACCTACTGTTATTTGGAATTCTTCGGTGACTCCAGCTGGGCATCTCACTTTTGTAACTGCTCCCTCGTACATGTTCATAATTATTCGCACATAGGCTTCAGGAACTCCTCGGTGTCTGAGGGCCACCCATATCAGATCTCGTGGTTGTCGATCGAATGCTTTTTCGAAGTCAACCAACACAATATGCAAATCCTCTAAGGCATCTCGGTGTTTTTCCATAATGATCCTTATACTTTGGATTGCGTCTGTAGTTGACTTACCCGCGACAAACCCGCATTGGTCATCAGACAGCCTTATTATTTTCCGCAGTCGGCTATCCAAGACCCGCTCAACGATCTTCATAGTGTGGGACATCAACTTGATCGAACGATAGTTGTCACAGCTTCTGGTATCTCCCTTTCCCTTGTACATTGGAAGAAGAAAACTTTCCCTCCATTGATTAGGCAAACTGTCACCTCTTATAAGTTTGGAGATGAGAATCGTGAGCCATCTCAACCCGATGTCTCCCATATTTTTCCAAAACTCATATGGTACCTCGTCTGGCCCAATCGCTTTGCCTTTTTTAGAGTTCTTAACTGCCTCCCTAACTTCTTCGACTGTGACGTCGGATACTTCCGTAAAGTTAGGTGCAGCTGTTGGAAAGTGGCGCCGAGGAAACTGTTCATTCAAAAGATCATCACAATACTGTCGCCACCTGTGAAGAATTTTGTCGTCATCCACAAGTAGCAGTCCTTGAGCATCATTTATGAACTTTGGCGAACGAATCTCCTGCGCATTTCTCCTTCTCTGAGCGGCTATTTTGAAAATGGTTGCTCCCTTATTCAAGTTGCTTTGTCTTAGCTCTTGGATTGCCTGATTTGCTTCAGCAGCTGGGGCAGAAATCTCTTCCAGCTCTCGATACAGGCCCTCCGTGCTTTTTGCTTGAAGTTGGGCGCACTTTTTCTTCGCTTCTTTTCTGCAGCTCTTATATTCCATTTTGAGACGCGCTTTTTCATTTGTATTTCTTGAGGGGCACTTCGACCAAGCTTGGAAAGCTGCTTTCTTCTTTCACTGCTTTAGCTTCATCATCCCACCACCAGGTTTCTTTAGCTTGTTGGTAGTGTCCTTTTGAAACTCCTAGCAGTGATTTGGCTCTCTCTAAGCAGGTTCGTTGTAGGCGATCCCACATATTTTGTGCCGTGATTGCATTTGAAACTGCGTCGATGGTATTACACAGCTGACTTTGCATATACGAAATGAATTGCTGTCCTTTGGTTTTCTCCAGATTGTACCACTTGATTCTCCTAGGAGCCTTTGTTTGTTTGACTTCCTTCACCGCTTTCGTAAAAAATTCTGTTAAAAGAAGACGGTGTTGTTGAGCGGCAGCTTCTCCTAGTATCACTTTGCAGTCTTTCACCCGAGATTTCATGTAATTGGTTACCAAATGGTAATCAATCTGGGTTTCATTTCCTCCACTGCTGTAAGTGATAAGGTGTCGGTCTTGTTTGATGAACATGGTATTTAGTACGATTAGACCGTATGACTTGCACATATTTAGAATATCTTCACCAGGAGTGTTCCTGGTGCCGAATCCCAAACCTCCATGGCAGTCTTCATAATCCTCGTTTGCCTTCCCGACATGTCCATTCAAATCTCCTCCAACAAACAAATACTCTTCTTTTGGGATGTTCTTAAGTAGGTTATGAAAATCAAGCCAGAATGCATCTTTTTCCTCCTGCTCACACCCTATTTGGGGAGCATATGCACTGATGATATTCCAGACCTTTCCTTCCATCACCAATTTAAGAGACATCAAACGGTCACTGGACTTCAAAATGGTCAACACGCTGTTATATAAAATTTGGTCAAGGATGATACCGACTCCGTTCCTACCTTGTTCTGTTCCATAGTAGAACATCTTGTAAGCCTTGGTTTTTACATCTAAGAAACGGGCTTTGTTTGCTGTGTTTCGCCATTTCGTTTCCTGAACACACAAGATGTCCACTCGCCTCCTTCTCATCATCTCTTCGAGTTCAAGACTTCTACCAGTCAGCGCTTCCTATAACATCATACATTAAAAACTCAAACTCAAAAGTCAACTTCAGATGCATAATCTGTCATAAGTCTGTACAATTGATCGCTTACGAATACGATATTGGGGAAACGGAAGAAGCAAGTGTGATAATAGTATTGAGACAAAGCGGCAAAAATGCTGCTCATCCCAGCCCCGCTACTCGTCGCGGAAGCATGAACCTCATCTAAACCGAATAAAAAAAACCTTGGTCGTTTCGAAGGAAAAATTCTCCAATGATTTTTGGTCTCGTATGTGAAAGCAATGTGTGGAGGGGAAGACTCAACAACAACAACAACAAACTACATGAGCTGTACCATGACTTGGGTTGGGATGGGAGTAGTACTTAGTACAGAGTATGGACATCAACAATGCGATTCGATGGTTTTTGGAAAAAACGTTGCAGGAAATTCGCAGAAGGGGTAGACCTCGACTCAGCTGGCTCAATCAATTGGAAAAGGATTTCAACTTGAGCAACAAAGCGAGCAAAATTAGAACGAAATTTAAACCTGAGCGTCATCGTTCTGCTGCTCAACTTTGAATTTAGTTTTAGTTTTGCAGCTCTGCCGCATTGCTGTTGAAGTGCGTGGCCTAGGAGTTTAAAACTGAAGAGAGACAGGCCGAAATCGAAATGTTGGCGAAAAGTGTTGGCTGAGGCCTAGGTTCACCACGAAATGTATAGTGCCCACTTAAGTAACTAAGTGGAATAAGTTTTGGGTCTACAAAAGCGCTGTATTTTGGAAGCTATGGACATGGACGTGTTTTTCTTTTGTTTTTTAACTTGTATCAAATGCAGAGTTCTTGCTAGTAGCCCAATATTTCAGTATTGGAAAGAAAAAACGTTCTAACGCAGCAATTAATCATTTCTACACAACGATATTTTTTATCGACAGTAGAACCATCCCTGGATTTCGCTATGACATTTTGCGTATGGACGTTCGGATAGGGAATTTCTACAATACTATATTATATGTAAGTACTTAGCGGGTTATGAAAAAAATACGGCTCATTTCTAGTTTTAGTTAAATTTAAAGAGAAGGCAATCTTTGGTTTAAAGAAACCAATGCGTTGAAAGTTTTTATAACATTAAAAATATTACTCACATTGTTGTAATTTGATTATTCAATTCTGTGATGGCCATTGGCGTTTAACTCACCGACATGATTTAACACGCATGAAACACTAAACTACAAACACTGCTAATTGATTCAATTATAAGAAGATGATTTAAACAAAGAAAACAATAGGAACTTTTCCTAATAACACAATTGATGCTTATTACTGATCACTCTTCAAAGACATTTTTTTTTTTTTAAGAAAACAGAAACGCATTCACTACACAAACACGGCCATTTTTATTCAAAGAAATGAGAGATTTTAACCACCGCATAGTTTCAGCAGAGCTTTTTAACTTTAAATCAAACGAGAAATAAAACAACAACTAATTTTGTACACGAATTCTTTTAATATGAATAAACTTCACACGCACGAGCAACAGAGAACAGACTAGAAATATCAACTACGACCTCCAAAACACAAAGAGCAATGACCGACTGAATCTGAATCGGAATTTCGGAATCAATTAAAAGGCATTCGGCACAGCGTTGCCGCCAAAAAAAAAATTTTCGTGCCACACTCTTTGAAAAAACGTGTCATTTGTGACATTTTCGTGCCATATGAAAAAAACTTAAGTTATTCTTTAAAAATAAATTTTAATTCAATAATTCAATTCAACAAATAAACAAAAAATCTATTCGTGTAGTTATTTTTCAGAAACAGGAGTTTTTGACAAGTGAGTTTTTTATGTAAACTACCTATTTCACATCACATGATGAGTATTATTATTATTTAAAAATAGTAATAAAGCTTTGTTATTATAAGTTAAATAAATAAATTAGCTGGAGGTTTGAAATTTTGACAATTATTAGGCTTAATAATTTCATTATATGACATTATAGCATTAATTGTCTTGTATGAAAGTCTGTTTTTGTTGTTTGTTTTAATATTATTTAGCCTTGAAAACACTCGCTCTGCTGATGCACTTCCGTGAGGTAAACTAAGGAGAATCAACATAAATTTTGAAATATTAATGAACATTCCTTCGTCAATATTGTTTTTTAATAATAACTTAAGCCAGAACGTTTTTGAATCTTTGAGAAAAATACTTTCGGTTTGTCCAATCTCAAAAATTTGTCTTATTTCGCCAAAAAGAACATCTTTCTCGCACTCTAATAGATGAGAAAATTCTGATACCAAAATATTGAAGTGTGGCAAAATACTTTGTATATTTGGATTATTTTTTAAAAAGGTTGGGTCACTTATCTTAAACGCACTTAAGACATTGTCCTTTAAATTAAGATTTCTTTCAAGTTCTTGTGAAAGTTTTTTATAGAATATTTGACAATCTTTCAAGACATTCAATTTTTCGTTAGTCTCTAAATTTTCAAGCTCTTCTGTGCACTCAAGTCCCAAAAAAATATCATCTATTGGCTTACAGTTAAGGTAAAATAATGAAAAAAAAAACGTGCCATATTGAAACTTTTCGTGCCACCGTGCCACGAGAAAATTTCCGTGTCAAAATGGCAAGATCGTGCCACATCGGCAACGCTGATTCGGCATTCGGCAAAACCAAACAGGTTGGGAGAAACTTAACGAAACTTACCGATACGATAGCTTTTACTCTGGGAAACTGAATCGAGTGCTGAATGCTGATCTTTTGACTGCTGTGCTGATTGCTGAATGATTAGGCATAATGAGGGGAAGGATTTCAAGAAAAAAGTAGAAAAAAACGTATATAAATTTCACTGTTTTAAACGAAAGCCTCTGATTTTCGTTCATGTCTCTTTTTTAGTTTCTTCCTTTGGAAAATAAAATTAATTTACTATTAATACAGAATGAGCCTGATAGAAGTTATCTCTCAAAAATGCAGTAAAATGAACAGAATCTTATTATTTTTAATAAGAACAAAGTAACAAACATCCACATTAATTATAAAACGAAAAGATGTTCAAGTGGCTGTCTGGGTTGACTTTGCCGTAGCGCATTCTGTCACACCAATTTTCTAAGACCATATTGATAGTCGATGGTTGATGATTCGGGCTTTAGCTTCGATGAAATTGGCCTCAACTGCTTTCAAGGTTTTTTAATTTTTGGCGTTTCCTTCACGGTTCCCCTCGAAAAAAGTCCAAAGCTCAGAGGCAGTCAATTGACATCGCTGAAACGGCATATAACAGAATTTTTAAATTTGGTGAGCAATGTATCGGGATTTCCTGTGTGGCATCATCGTGGAAAAGTCAGACTTCGTCCAAATGCATGTAAAAATTACGTTAGGAAACAAACATTTAAATATGGCTCTCTAACGCTTAGAATTGAGCGAGAATTGTCTCTAGACTCATTTTCGAAGGAAATGATCCAATGCAGCCATCACCACTCCACAATTTACAACAAAATTTCAATCTCTATGGTGACTTTTTGTCATAAAAATTTTCGTGTTTTCCGAGTCTCAGATGCAAACAATTTGTAAGTTATCGTAGTCGCCGTGATAAAAGAAAAAACGCCTCATCAGAAAAGATGTTTCTTTTTCCAAAATCGTTGTCCGATTCAAACTGATCTGAGACCAAAACTGTGTAGCGATAACAAAGCGGATATGGTGGTGCACCTTCAACTACTGGCTTGGTCCTTGTGCAAAATCGTCCTCAGTTTAGTAGGTACGTGAAATGTTGAGCTTCTTAGATCGATGGTAATATGAAGTTCGTTGATTGAGTCTCAAACTCTCGGCTACAAGAGCCCAATTCTCGTCTATATGCGCACTGTGTGATGACAGGGATCAAAAGTATTGTCCACTAGCTTGTTAGTCTCAGATACTTTTTGGGGTGCATTGTGTACAGCTAGCGCGGTGGATTCTTCATTTCGACCAAAACCTCTTTAAAAGTCATTGGGATTCACAGCAGTCAGTTTGGAAATTAGTTTTCAATATTTCTCAACGTTGTTATAACATAAAGCTGAGTCCACACTATGCCGACTGGCAATCGGATCCATTTTATCCGGTTCTAATTCGGCTTGGCTTTAGGTAAGGAGGAAGGTCCTATCGGGACGTCCACAGTAATTCGGTATTGCCGATCGGGATGTACCGATTGGTGCCGTTCGGCATAGTGTGGGCGGAGCTTAAAGCGACTCTTTACGATGAGTGGTGGTATGATACTGGCTTTTTAAACAATATTTTGAGCGGGAAACGGCTATCAGTGTCTTAATCACCAATGATTTAATTGACGATGACGCACCCTGAAATCACTTAAAGGTCGATGGGAATGAATCAATCAACCAACATTTTTACATGTGGCGCAACAAAGCGGAGGAACCCCGGGGCCTAGCGCATTTCTCGCAACCATGCCTTGTGAAGCAATGGGGGGACCCCTATTTTTTTGCCGATTACGAACGGCTAATCCTGAGAGTGCTTTTCAAAACAACTACATAATAAACTATCGGAGGCCTTTGTTATTCCTCACAAAGGCGATACCCACGGAAAAATTTTCAGTGTCGTATTTAAAAAAACAATGTTTAGAGCCCTCCTATACAGTTGTCCAGCTAGACTGTGTCTTGAAAGTTGGAGAAGCCCTAGCTAACTACGTTCCAACTACCAAGTATTGGAAGACGTACCTGAAAGACTCCAATTTTTATTATTATTATTATTCTTTATTGTCTACGATTTAAAATCTACAGACTTATAACAATGCAAGAAGTACAATATTATATGCAACGGCTTAAATATCTACTATTATTTTTGTGAGCCAAAAATGCTGTTAATAAATTTTCAATTTGTAAACAAACGATGGCGATCGTAATGCACCCGTTCTACGTTTTCCGTTGTACTCAATGCATTAAGTTTTCACTACCACCAAAATGAAGTACCTACGAGTTTATTATTATAGACAAGACCCGAAAGAGCAGTAATTTTAAAGGAGAAATTGCAACGAAATCTGTACTTGGCCTCGTCTTGCAAAACCTGTTCAAATGGTAACACTGCAGTTCGGTCATAATTTCCAGAAGAACCAGCACCAAATTGTTAGCGACACAAAACAAACTGCTCTTTAAGGAAACAACCACAAATGGTGGATAAGAATGTATTGCTAACAACAGCACTAGCGGGAGACATAAAGTAAATCCTTAAAATGGAGTCATTTTTTTTACCGTTATCAAAATGGAGTGATAGGCGTTGTGTGTATGTGTGTGAGTCGTATAGTGGTTCGGCCGCCCGGGCTGGCGTTCAAGTGAATCTTGGCAATAAACAAAACAGTCATAACTTTTTAACGGTCCGTTGAAAGTTGCATTATCATCCGCAGCTATGGCGTGGCTAGGCAACAGAAGTGCACTTGGCGTAGAGAAGAATATGAAATGCAACAAACAACAACGCACAATGTCCTGTGGAACCTTAAAACTATCGGAGTGGAAATGGGCATTACAGTCGCGGAGCGTATCCTTTTGGTTTTTTCTTGTTCTGCTCTTATGGAAGTGAAGATTGTCTCCTATTGCATCGGGTCGTTGGTTTTAACTGAGGTTGCTGTGGTGGTAATTTGAATTGCATTGGGGGCGAAAAATGCAAAGTTGGATGAATGTCCACGCAGGGAGAACATTTCAAAGGGTAAACCCTATTTTTGAAAACAACCAAGTCTTTATCTGCGTCTACGATGTGGTAAAAGGGAGATATTTCAATCTGTGTCCATCTATTCAAAGTCGTTACTCATCCTCCTCCTTTGAAAGTAAATATCCCTTCACTAAATCACACCGTTACTGCGCGGTGCTTAGTCTTTAATGTCCTATCCTTTACCTACATTTGTCAAATTCGGATCCCTTGGCTTCGATTAAGGACATTTCTTCATAAAAATTCTATAATTTTTCACTCGACTCAATTTGATATCTCAGCAATAGTGTTAAAGTGTCCTTTACAAAAAAGACTCGGAAAACTACGTCTGTTGAACAGTGTCCCATTTATCACTGAAAACCTCCATCAGGCACTGTATATGTGTTAGTTTGTCTGTGTGTGTACGATGTTACTATCCGATAAAGTACTTTGCTCTTCCACACTCCCTTTTTCCACCAAACTACTTTGAACATGAAATTTTTGTGACTTTCATTTTTATATTACATGAAAGATTCCTCTTAAATTACACATCCTTCCATCCTCCTGTGGCATATAAACTTAAAGGGTCGACTTCATAAAATATATGACGGTCTCTCATAAGCACTCAGAATAATTTTCATAAAATGAATTTCCTTATTTCCCGTTCCTTCATGGTGCCGATATTTTATTATATATTTTTGTCCACCTTCTTGAAGACAGAAAATAGCTTACAATTCATACACGAAATTCAAGACTACCACCATTCATATTTTCTGCATATGACTATAGGATGGTTTAGATATGGAGGTAGGGCAAACGTCAAGGTGTACCTTTTTTCGTCCAACACAATTTTTTTTGGGTTACATTGACAGATTAAAGAGCATGTCGGTTTTTTTAAAGTGACAGGTAATTTCGCCAGATGTCTGATATTCTTACTTTGAATGGAGAGGAGAATGTCTACGTGTTCACCAGAACTGATGGTCATCCGATTCCAGAATCATGTTGGCTGAACCTAAAAAACTGTTCAGCCCACGTCCTAAAAGCTCTACCAAATTATGACGTGACGGTGAAACGGAGTGACAAGGGGTTTAAGTTATTAGTTTTGGTTGGCAAGTTAATAAATTCGCCATGTGTACAACAATATGCTTTTAAGTTTCGCGATTATCTCATTTGAATGCTCATACCTAGTTAGGTACCATTTTTAAGGTAGCTTTCCATATATCTATATGATGGTTTCTTTTGTTTGATGCGAAATCTTAAAAACCTCTCGATACACAAATTAATATTGACGAGAGTTGTATTGACATCGAAGTTCACTCAATTGTCGGATTATAATTCTACTTTCTTGACAACTACAGTCTACAGTAGATAGTTTTTTGACTCAATTTTGGTCTTTATGAATTAAAAGCAAATCTCATTCCTACTAGTCAGTTATATGAGCTCATTAAAACGGAAAATAATTGAAAATTTTTATTTACTTAATTATTTATAATCATTTCGGATTGTTTAAGATAACTTTACTTTAAGTTTAAGTTTACCTTACTTAAAGTTTTAAGTTCACCTTACTTTACTTTAAGTTTACTTTAAGTTTAAGTTTACTTTTAGTTTACTTTACTTCAACTTTAAATTTACTTTACGTAAAAGTAAAGTAAACTTAAAGAAAAGTAAACTTAAAGTTAAAGTCAAGTTAACTTAAAGTAAAGTTAACTCAAAGTAACGTTAGCTTTAACTTAAAGTAAACATAAACTTAAAGTAAATTAGACATAAAGTAAAGTAAACTTAAGCTTAAAGTAAACTTAAAGTAAAGTAAACTTAAAATTAAAGTACCTAAACTTAAAGTTAAAGTAAACTTAAAGTTAAAGTAAACTTAAAGTTAAAGTAAACTTAAAGTTAAAGTAAACTTACAGTTAAAGTAAACTTAAAGTTAAAGTAAACTTAAAGTTAAAGTAAAGTAAACTTAAAGAAAAGTAAACTTAAAGTAAAGTAAACTTTAAGTAAAGTAAACTTAAAGTAAAGTAAACTTGAAGTAAAGTAGACTAAAAGTAAAGTAAAATTAAAATAAAGTAAATTTAAACTTAAAGTAAAGTAACTTGAAGTTAAAGGACCTAAAGTTAGGTACTTTACTTTAAGTTTACTTTACTTTAACTTTAAGTTTACCTTAAGGTTTTCTATTTAAAGATTTCCCAAACCGAAAAGATTTTGTGGCTGTGACGGCAACAGTTTAACATCCAAAATTTTATTTTTATGAAGAGTATGTAAGTAACTACACAAACATGACGAAATATTGTGACAGTAGCAAAAATGCAGCGTCGGCGGTGTAGCTTTATAGTATTTTTTCTATTCAAGTCAGAAGGTGCTAAAGTATTACAAAAACAAAAAACTTTCAGAATCTATGGTGGCGCCATCTTCATTTCAACACTACAATCTTTTTGTAAACAGCGAAACTATACTGTTTTCAAAACTATAAATTATTTATTCAAAGCAAAAACACCCTGTATAAGATATTTAAGCTGCGTTATTTTTTTCAATCACACAGAAAAATAACAACGTAAAATCAAGAAAAATAAACATATTTCAACATTTTTTAGCTATGGTTTTGCTTTCATACCGTTTCTCGTTGATTTAACATGTTTACGAGTTTGAAAGATTAAATTTGATGTAAGTATAACATGAATTAAGCTTAAAGTGAATGAATACCTTATTGATTCAACTCATAATTTGTTTTGAAATAAGTTTGTTCACATTTGAAAATTATTCTCATTTCATCTTGAATCAACTCGATTCCCTTAATGAAGCAAAGTGAACAATCCTGCTGAATCAAAGCGAGAAACTTTTTAAAATGTGGTTAATTTGTTGTTGAAATAACATTAACTTCGCTATGAATTAATACGATGATTCCTTTAAAAACAATCGCTTTCGTTAATGAATGAACACGAAAACGTCCTTAAAACAAAATGGTTCCCACTTTAAAATTATACTAAGCTTCACGTTGGATTAACACTTCCCTCAAGTAAAATAACATTACATTGCAGTTAAAATGCTGGTCGATAGGGTGGTTCGAAAAACAACAACAGTCACGAAAATATTACTTTACGAAAATCTTATAACTTTTTTTTGACCCAATAATGTAATGTATACTTACAACTTTTACCTAAAGTCTTTCAATGAAAACTATTACTATAATATATGGTAATGATTATATGACTGAATGAAAGTTCAAATTGGTTTAAGTTTTTAATTATTTTATTTAATTTTTGTTAGCATTTTATTTTTCACTGTCATAAAAATAATTATAAACATTTATTTCTTAAGTATAATTTTCCATTATTGTTTGGAGACAAGTTCATTGGTGGGCTCGTAAATTTTTTTAGTTCTTTTGACATAAAATTTTCTTCTAAAAAGCCCGTTTCATACGACTGAAAGTGATTATCAAAAATCTTGGGTTTTATTTTATAACATACAACAAATATATTAGTAGACATTATAGCAAAGTACAAAATCTTATATATTTCCATCGAATTTTTGTCAATACTAAGATAACAGTTTTGTCTATATACAGGGTGATTTGCATAAGTTATTACAAAAAGATAGGGTGTGTAGGTTGGACCTAGACAAGCAAAAAATCGTACAGGAGGGGGGGTCCATTTTCCCCCGTTTAGGCGGGAGGGGCAATTTAAGAAAAAAATCACTAAAAATGGAAAAAATATTATTTAAAAATAACGGTAACATCTACAGAGTCGTGCTATAGCATTTTAAAAAGCCAAAAACCTATACATTAAATATAAACTAAAAATAAGTTGTTCATATGAATAGTTTTTGAAATATTAATTTTCAAAGTCAAAATTTTGAAAAAAAACATAAATTTTTTTCTTCAAACTATTTTTTTTCAAAATTTTACGTTGTTAAGTAGTATTTTCTGGCTTATTTTCAATGCTCTTATTTATTTTTGATCAAACACAAGAAACCGGATGCCAAAATAACCTGTAGTTTTTGAGAAAACCAAAAATTACAAAAACGACTTTTTAAATTTTTTTTTCGTTATTGAATTCTTGTGAATTTACGAAATAAAGGATGAATTTTCTCTTTACTGTTGTTCACTTAAGAATCACTTAAGAATCCAATAACGAAAAAAAAAACTTAAAAAAAAAAAAATTTAAAAAGTCGTTTTTGTAATTTTTGGTTTGCTCAAAAACTACAGGTTATTTTGGCATCCGGTTTTTTGTGTTTGATCAAAAATAAATAAGAGCATTGAAAATAAGCCAGAAAAATACTACTTAATTACGTAAAATTTTAGTTTTTATTTAATGTATAGGTTTTTGGCTTTTCAAATTGCTATAGCACGACTCTGTAGCTATTACCGTTATTTTTAAATAATATTTTTTCCATTTTTAGTGATTTTTTTCTTAAATTGCCCCTCCCGCCTAAACGGGGGAAAATGGACCCCCCCTCCCCCCCATACGATTTTTTGCTTGTCTAGGTCCAACCTACACACTCTATCTTTTTGTCACACCTTATGCAAATCACCCTGTATACTTCCGCAAAACACAATTTTATTATAAAACACAATATTTCTTAGATCTACTTCTACGTTCATGTGATCAAATATATAATAATATATAATACTTGACTTCTGGAATGTTAAACTTTTCCAGAATTTCGTCGAGCTTGCTTCGGTTTGAATCGCAAACAGGTAGGTTTTGAATAATATTCCCCTGCTCGTCGATTGCGAAATATAGACTGTATCAGTTGTCCACAATGTGGGGGTGGTATTACTCTGGTCTTCATTAAATATATTTATATTGTTGTCATGCGGATTTAAGAAATCAATGTTTTCATTTAGTTCAGCCATACTTTGAAATTATATTTGTCACGTTTTTCTACCCGACTCCTTTTAATAGGAACAACACACAGCAACACGTTAAATTCTGGGACGGCAGACACACTCACAAAAAGAAAAGGGGAAAATAACGGAGTATTCCTGATCTTCACCAAATAAATGTATATTGTTATAATTTGGATTTTGCACATTAGAAATTAATGTTTTATATTTTATCAGTCAAAGCACTATGAAACTATATTTTTCACTGTTTACTACCCTCACATTAAGAAGAACACATTGCAACTCGATTGAAGACAAAATTTAGGGAAAATGCATGTGCTTGAAATCAAATAACGTTTAATGGGATTCAATATAATTTGAACATCGCTCACTAACACTTCAACACGAATTGAATGTTGATTTGACACGAATGTTGTAATCATGGAATAAGTTCTAGGAAGGCAGACACACTCACAAAAAAAGGGAAAATAACGCAGAACTTAAAAATGGTTTAACTGTTGAATTAACACGAAAAGATCTTATTTCAAAATCATTACACTTTGATTCAAGGTCATCTGATAGATAGATTCAAGACTAAATAATAATTTTCATATCAACAATAATATTTTAACTTGGATATCATGTTAAAATGTTATTTTTTATAGTAAGATTAAAATTAAACATTTAAAAACGTTATTTCAAACGAAAATTGGATTGAACCAAAAGCTAAAAATGTTGCTTTTAAATTAAAAAATGACAAATCAACATTTGAAGTGAAATGACAGAATGATCTTAACCCTTAAACCCTACCCATCCCGGGAGAAACACTATTGCTACCCTGGGATCTTAGGGACCCCAAAAAGTTTTTGCCCCAATTTAATAAAAAAAACAATTTAATCAAAAATTATATTTACTAAAATAAAAGATAGGAATGTTTAATCATGAAAAATGTTTCAAAAGTCTTTGTCTCGTGGACACACGGCACATCTATTTTTTGTAGTGACTGAAGATGTTGACTCAGCCACAGGTCGCTTCTTTTTTAAAATATCTCCAATGAGGACCTGGAGATTGGATGGTAAAGTTGGCCAAGTAAACCTCTACTCCATTTGGGGTTTAATGAGTTCCAAGGCTAAGTTTTTTAAGAAATTTCAACTTATTTGAATTTTATCGGACGCTATTTTGAGGAAGACATACGAATTCACACCAACAATATTTAAGATCCCATAAAACATAGCCAATGGCCATCATTTCGCTCGTCTTGAAACACTGTTAAACTGTTCAAAAACTTTAACTATCACATGTAAACTTATGCTAAAGCAAGAGGCAATGGATAGAACAAATCATAGGTGGTACAATATCACCACGTGCGTGGCAACAAAACGGATATGGCCTGGTCTAGATCCAAAACGCACAAGACATTTGTTATCAATTGCCAGATTGCAAGTTAGCTCCGTAATCAATGTCATCACCGGACATTGTCTGATAGGAAGACACGCCATAAGACTTGGCGTTCCCTCAAATGACTTCTGCAGAAGTTGCTTAGATGAGGAGGAGGAGGAGACAATCCCACACCTCCTCTGCTCATGTCCTGCACTCTCTTTTAAAAGAAAGCGGCATCTAGGAAAATATTTTCTTGATGATCCAAGCGATCTGGCACACACAGATCCCCTGCATATCCTTCGCTTTATTAAAAGCTCCAAATGGTTTTGTTAAGTGAGGTACTCCCTCTCATAATACTTATGGTATCACAATGGACCTAATATTGGTCTAAGTGTGTCAGTTTGCTTTCCTGACAGCCATTTAAACCTAACCTAACCTAACCTTAACTATCACTACCCTGGGGTCAGGGGCGTAGCTACCGCCGTATTTGCCGTATCAATTATACGGGGCCCCCGGGCCACGGGGCCCCCATAGTGCGTAAGGAAAAAGAATAAAAACTTTCTAATTTATTTTATTTTACAAATGACAAAATTCCATAAAGCAATTCCTTTTTTTCCCGCCTTGAGCGTGCGTTCAAAAGTTGGCAACACTCTACATCGTTATGGCGGGCTGCGGGACTTCCCCGTTTTACTTACTTCACAGAGATAAGAAATTAACTAGATGGCAAACCTTTACTTCTCTTGCCCCGCAACAACCATTTGTTTACATTGTTGTTTTTGTAATCCCATCCTCTGTCTGTGAATACGTGCGAGCTGAAAAAAATGGCGGAAATAATTTATGAAAGTGTGTGTGAGGTGAGTTTATTTTCATTTGACGTTAAAGTATTTTTTTTAATAGCGCAGTTCACACTGCTCAGCTAGTTGGACAGACTTGGTTTGATGCATAGAGTGGAATAGAACAAAAGGGAAACCACTTACTTCTCTTACCACACATATTTCATTTGCTTATATTATTGCTTTTGTAACACAAGATCTATCTGTGATACACATATTCAATCAGAATACTAATTAGTATTAGTGAAGTTATATATATCACTTTATATTCGGATATTAAATTGATGATTTGAAATCCAAAAATAAAGTGATGTTTGAAAAATAGGTCGGTGGATGGATTCAGTTGGGTAAGTTACGCTTAAGCCCAACGCAAACCAGCACGATAACGTCGTGCGATCCAATTTCTGTCAAAATGAAATACATGTAACCTTATGGAGGTTTGACTTAACGCAATCGCATCGCACGCACTAACCGCGCTGGTTTGCGCAAGGCTTTACGCTTTTCTATGTCTCTGTCTCCTCTTACCTAAGAACTTCGATGGGACAAGAACGGCTGTCAGACATCTCACTATTGTCCATAGAGGCAGAAACTTTAGAAAAACTAAAATCATCATCAGCCATAAATGATTTAATAAATCAGTTTGCCGAAAAAAAGGCAAGGAGAGTGAATATTTAAAATTCGATTTTTATTTGTAAAATGGGTAAATTATGTGATAAATAAATATTTCCTCTCACAATATTTTTTTTCTTTTGTGAAAAATCTTTGGCCCCGATTGCGGTTGTCGATTGACTAATCGATACTCGACTTTTGTCGATTTCGATCGACATCTTTCGTTCATAATTTTCTGGTCGACTGTTGCGTTAGGAAATTATTTTATGGGAAAATGTAAGTATTTTATTGAACAAATGCTCATATTTTGATAAAATACGAGTATATAATACGAGTATTATATCAAAATATGAATTTGTTCAATAAAATACTTACATTTTCCCACAAAATGATTTCCTAACGCAACAGTCGACCAGAAAATTATGAACGAAAGCTGTCGACCGTCAAATCGAAGAATGTCGATCGAAATCGACAAAAGTCTAGTATCGGTTAGTCAATCGACAACCGCAATCGGGGCCTTTACCTCCATATAAGGGCCTCCAAAAAAATTTTATACGGGGCCCCGACAAGGCACGCTACGCCACTGCCTGGGGTCTATGGGACCCTGAAGCTCAAATATTTTCAACTGCACCACTCGAAAATTAATAAATGACAGATTTTTTGACGTCTGCTGCGATAATATGAGAATTCCATGGGTGGCATTGGTGTCAGTTGCTTAGTTTTTAAAAAATTCAAGAAAATGTATGTTTGCAATGGCGCTGGACCCCAGGGTAGGGTTTAAGGGTTAAAACAACATTTTTTCATGTTAATCTTACATCAGTGTTTTTTTCTGTGTTATCCAGTATCGAGCAAAGTATTCGAGTTCAAAAAAATCGTAGAGAAAACGCTGGTATCGCCACCTATATTCACATCCCTTGTTCGTTTGACGTTTGCGTTGACTATTTCAAAATAATTTTAGCAAATACACCACTGTCAAAACACCACGCCGCATTCATTGGGTCACCCCACCCCTATCAGTTGCTCGCGGTAAAACCCACCGCTTCAGTTGCCGCTTCTACCGCACGCAACGCAATAACAACTCATTAAAATAAACCTTTTCTTGCCAAAAACTAAATTAAAAACGCTGATGATAGCAACTTCAATATTATTAAGTACCTTGGTGTAACTTTTTGAACACCCCTTCATCGCCATCCCCGCTTGATAATCGAAAAGAAATCGTCAATTTTCAACATAACTGCCTTGAACTTCTTTCTTGACGACTGTCAAGTTCGATTAAAATATTCTATCATAACCAACATACCTTTACATAGTTATCGGTATATGTAAAGTCTATAGAACATTCCAAACGTCTGTCTAGTCATAAATTCCTCATCCATTCACTAAATTGTTTCACTTTCAACGATGTAAATCAATGTCCCATAAAGATTCTCTGTAAGTTAAGTAAGTCAGTCAGTAGTTTGTCCTTAAATCAACAAAGCTTACAGTCAGCATTTATTTTTGTCCTTGTACCATTTCGTTTCATTTTCTTTTACTTTTTTTCCCCCTTTCTTCAGCTAGGTACCTACCTTATTACACAGGAGTTCATCATCCTAAAGCAATTGTTGTCAACTGGGCCAGTTGACATTTGTCCAAATGAACCCAAACAATTCACTTTTTACTGTGTTTGTCTTGTTGTTGGTTTTATTTTGTTTTGTCCTTATCGTCATCTATTAAGGAATAAATTTTCTTGCATTTACTTTTGGGGGTAAACGAACAAGACAAAAGACACTGACTCAGCAAAAACGGTTGGTAGGTAAGTAGGTATACAGCTCCTTGAAGAAGAAGGGAAATTTACATTTTTTGCATGGCTGGGTTTGCGGAAGTGGTTTCCAAGGAGAGAAGAATTGTTTGTTTTGTTTTATGGTAGGTACAGTAGTTGAACTATTTCTGTCCAACATTGAATGGCATTTGCAAGGAACAAGGAAGTTATGTATGTTTGTATACTAAACGGTGAGTTGGGGATTCCTTAGATTCTTCATTTTAGAGTCTCACATATTTTTCGTCGGCCTGAATATTATTTAGTTCTTAAAAAAGAGACTGTTTCTAATCAGTGAGTGGGTCATAGTTACCTACCAAAATTAGTCGTTAAAAAACTGTCCTCACCATTGCAGATATTGAGATATTTTAATATTCATCCGATAAAAAAGATATCATGAAAGTCGGTGATACCCACTTTGGGACATTCACTTGCGAATCCCTTTTTTTTCTTCATTATAAAATGTTGCACACCACTTTCAGGACAAATAAAACCCAACGACTTCCCATACATCACATCATTAAACTTCGCTGAGAGCCAATTCCGGGATACCCTGTCAGTCGATATACACAGTAGGTATACGAGTGGGTATACGAGTATTTTGCTCATTTTCTTGTCCTTCATTTATGTGCACTATAAGAAAATTCCATTACGACAATCACTAAAACGACAGGATAAGCAGAAAGTTTAAAGCATTTAGCCCGAAAGGATATACACTTCGATGAGTGCGGGGGTAAAATGGCGGTAAAGGACTGAAGTTGGCAACGTTGTTGCAAAACTATATGTAGATATACATATGTACACAAACACTTAAGCGCTAAGAAAATTCCACTTTCCGGACATTTTCCTGTTGCTTGACTTTTCCTCAGTTTTTCATTGTGGCAGTATAGGGTAACCGCATTTTTAAATTTCAAAAGGAACGGATATCCTTTCGATATTGCCTTCGAAAGCGCAGCATTTTGACTATACTATCGTCCATTTGTATGTATACATATACAACATAACCCGTATAGCGACTTTGGAAGCATGCTTTAGTTTCCACAAAGCTATGCAATTGCTATGCAATTTCTTTTTTTTTTATTATTTCATTTTGTTGCTTTCAAACATTGTTAAGGGACATGAAATGAAAATGAACGAATGACGATGACGACAAGGACAACGACGATATAACGAGTATAGAAGAATTTGATGCAATGAAGCCAAAGATGTTGAGTCTTAGAGAACCGTTAAGATAAAAGTTTTCTGAGCTAGTATAGTTGCTATACGTACCATTTTTTACACACTGTAACAAAATGCATTTTTACATTTACATTTATATGTATATTCCTTTGAGGTGTAATGGGGTTGAGCTTAGCTTTTTTTTTTGTAAGTTTAGGTCCTTACATCTCCACACACTTTGATGCTTTGAAGCAGTTTAGCATTTAATGTGATACAGTTGCGGTTTGGCGATCGATGGATAATTGGTTTTAGTGGTTTTCTTTGAGATTTCTTTCAACAGATAGGTACTTCATGTCTCTCAATATAGAAGGACAGCAGCATTTGTGGTAAGGATGTTGTCTTATTGAACTTCTAATAAACGTGTACTTTATAGGTTTAAAATGAGCGTTTACTTGGTTCTTTGAAAATTGGTACACTTCCTAAATTTAAAATAAATATGAGTGTTAAGCAAACCTGCGAAATATTTGGAGGCTAAAATTATTTATGCCAGGAGATTATTTTGAACTCATTTAGCTCTAAAAAATCGTTGAGTTTCTAGAGCAGTAGGTCTATCAAAAGAGTTGATTCATTTTAAAAGTAGGCATGGAAAATAATTGTAATCGGTTAAATCTCCCGCAGATCTGGATTCAGTGAGGTTAAGAAATAACGACTTTATTAACATTTTGAAGTTTTTGACCAAGAAAGAAATCACTTTGAAGACTACGAAGATTGAACGATGACGGATGTCTTGCTCAAAGATAGGCGACTAATACCACTCGATGGTCTAACGAGCTAGCTGGATGTCACTCTGAAATAAAAAAGGACGGACGCTTATAGTATTGCTCTGTCCTTTAGTTTTGATTGCCGACAACAGTAAAATTCTGGTGTTTCAAAACTCGTCTCAGCTCACTTGAAGAGAATCCTCAGAACCTTCAACTTGCTCTCACCATACAAAATGAACTTCTAAGGCTTAGGTGGCATTGATAGTTGCATGGAGAATTTTTGAAAATCAGGAGCGTTATTTCGAACCATCGAAGGGGTCAAGTTAGCTTCTTTTCTCCAGAGGCATGACTGAATTGAGTTTAGAAGAATATACACACAAGGGCTTGAAAAAGGCAGTAAAAGAAAACAAAGAAATCAATTTTTTGTTTTTTTTTTTATCCTTTGTTCTAGGATTAGAAAAGCTCTGTATTGTAAGTCAAACTAAGAATCAGAAAATCGGTTTGTTTGTTATTTTTGAAACTCTGTTTATATTTCTTTATGAAATAAAATCTAAACAGAATAACCAAAACATCGAATTTTACATTTTTGCCGCTATTTTGCATTTTGGGAGCAAAGAAATATAAATAATGGAGGCCTATTATCCAGAAGAGTAAACGAAGTGCCGAACCATTATTTTTTTTAATAAATTTGCACAATTTGCAAATGCTGTTCGGGAGTAAATTTATTAACAATAAATTCGTAAACCAAACTGATTATAAATCAAGTAACATCTGCCAAAACTCTACGCAGAAAAAAGTGTTGTCAAATTGAAAACACGCTTTGCATTCAAAACAGTCCTATTAATGGAAAACTACGAAAATGGTGGTGCAAGGAACTAGGGCTCCAATTAATGGCCAATGTATCTACTCAACAACGTTAAAGGCTTTAGATATAGGGTTTAAGGGCCCTGTTCAGCGTTTATTTATGAACGTAAGCCATGTCTGCGAGTGAATTGGTGTCAAAATTTACGGTAAGTTTGCCCGTACAATTCTGCTGGACATTGTTTTTTATCACACACATGATCTCAATATCCGTATACGGAACTCTGAGCCTACCAATGAGGTGTTGAACAGCGGTATAAAAGTCTCCGAAGAGCTCTTTCCAGCCCTGATGACATTTTGTAGGGTCGTCTCGAAAGCTCCAAACCCGTTTCAAGATTTCTGAAATGCTCAAGTAGCGCATTCTTCAGGGTTTTGTTGTTTCATAAATGCCCAAAATATTTCTGACCACGTCATCAGATGTTCAAAAATAGGCTGATAGTCCAAGCGTTTTTAACAAAGTTAAAAGAATTTAAAGATGTTAATTAAGTTAGCCTAGTCTTAAAGAAAAACAAAGCCCTGAGAATTTTAAAATTGATGAAAGTGGAATATCTGTGAAGATTGAAAAAAAAAAATTGGAATAGACTTATATTTCATTCCTTAACGTTCGATCCTTTTGACTTTATCGCCATAATGAGGTGGCATATGAGACAAAATTTGCACTCACCTAATCCCGGAAATGTATTTCCTTGGTTGAAATACCTGCCATTGTGAGCTTCCGAATTCGATGGAGAAAATAAAACAAATCATTGATAATATGCAGTCATACAGCTATTCAAAGGGCGAAAAAAAAACGCCTAATCAAAAAAAAAAAAAACCACCCCATTTCCATGTCAACAAGTTCAACAATATTTATACTACCGGCTCCCGGCTCTGTTACTGTGTTAGCAATTCATTCAAATCTAATCGCAACATAACCAACACACTTATTAACGTGTCCATAACCCAGAGTGTTTGTATATGGTCCTGATCAAAACGAACGAGTGTATACTCTGATGTTCACATCCTTGATATCTATTTAACATGTTCAGCGCTGGTATTACTTTCCATATATCCTCTAGGAATACATTTCCTATGCCATGGCACAGCATAGTTTGCCATCTATTCCGAGTGTCAGTCGAAATGGCAAATGAAATATTTAGTAAGCTTCCTCACAGCCAGTACGGCACGTTCTCGACACATTTTGAACAGCGAAAAGCGATTCTTCGACTCATCTCTATATACGCTATGCTGACTGGCGTGGTAGAAAATATGTAAAATTAGATTTTTATTGCGATTTCAAGAGCTGATGTAGAGTGCACACTGACCTACTATACAAGCTCTTCGTTCGCTCATTCTTCCTATCCAACCGACCGACCTCCCACTTTACAGCGAGACCATTGCTGTGTGTTTTTTTTTTAAATATATTTTCTTGTATTCCTTAGAATTGCATCCATGCACGGACAGGATGTGAAACTGGGTTACAATAAATGGTCGCTTCTTTCCGGCGTAATATGTCTCCGGGTTTCAAACGGAAATGCAAAGAGCATAATATGCAAGTTCGAATCTACAACAGAAAAAAGGAAATAATAACTGGACGTTAGGAAACCGAAGATGGGAGAGACAGAGAACGTAAAGGTCTTTGGAATGCTTGGGTGAACATAGTTTTGGTTGCGTAATTTACATCCTATGTTTTGCTATGCCCGCATATAGTGGAATAAAAGAAGTTGATGTCAAATGGCTTTTGTTGGTTAATTGTGGCTGTACGACTTTGTTCTTTTTTGCTTGTGGGACTTTAATGAATGGCCGACGGAAGGAAGGAAGGAAGACGGTTGAAGAGAGGATGAACTTTTTTTATTTGTTCCAAGACATTTAAGTTAATGGCCCTTTATTCAACTTCCTATATACTGACATTGACTTTGTAAAAGTTGGCATGCATTGGAATTCAATTCATGGATGGCGAGTAAGTCAATGCTTGCGAAATGATAATTTAGGAAAATTTAGAAATTGTTTTATCTGTTGCAAAAAAAATGGATTGATTCTCAATCCAAGCAAATGTCAAAGTATAACTTGTCGAAGAAACGTACACCGACTTTGCATAATGATACGAAGCTTGCGCCCGATGATGGACAGAGTCCGAAACGCGTCGCCTATTACATTTATAAAAATAATTTGTGAAATTTAGCAAAGTAGCTTTATTAATAAAAATCTAAAAAATTTTGTTTTGTTTTTTAAAAATTCAACTTATTTTATAGTTTTCATTTACATATATCACACAAATTGGAGACAAAAAATCCAAAAATGGTTATAATTACTCGACTTCTCATCAAATTGCAAGGTGTCCAATATTAAGGACCTTGGTGTATACTTTAGTTCCAATTTAGAATTTACATCTCATATCAATTATATTGTAAGTAAAGGAAATTCAATGCTAGGCTTTATTAAAAGATGGGCTAAGGACTAAGGAGTTTACGGACCCCTACGTCACTCTTTCGCTGTATAACTGTCATGTTCGACCCCATCTAGAATATGCTTCTCAAATATGGTCTCCTTATTATGCAGTCCACAATTTAAGGATAGAAAGTATACAGCGAAGATTTATTAGATTTGCTCTCAAGGGACTTCCTTGGATTGATCCTTATGACCTTCCACCGTATGAGCATCGTATTCAACTTTTGCAGATGCAACTGCTTTCGCATCGGCGAATAAATAATGATTTAGTCTTTATATTCACCAGCTTATAACAGGACAAATTGATGCTCCTGACTTGCTCTCATGCATAAGTTTTAACTACCAGGGAGGCTCATATCAACTGCGCAACTTGGAGTTACTTCACTGTCCTCATCATAGAACTAACTATGGCATGAATGAGCCTCTTACTCGTATGATAAAAGTTTTGGACCTAAACTCAAATTTAATAGATTTTCACATTAGTAAAACTACGTTAAAGTCCTTGATCCGAACCAGAGCTCCACTCTCTTGACTATGTTTGGCTTCAGGCTCTTTTGGGACTGGTTGTTCTTCAATGCCTATAAAAATGAAATTGTATTAAAATTGAATTATCGTTTTATTTTCGTCTAAAGGATCTATATTCTATACGCAGGTAAAAAATTATGACAGGTTATCTAGTTACCGAAACCATGACTGGTATGTATATGCACAGAAGAAAGACAGTCCGTTGTGATGAATGGCGCATCAATTGATCGTCCTTTAAATTCAAAAACCCCTTTTTGCGCCATATTTCATATTTCTGATAATATAACCAACAACGAAAGCCATAAAAAAACGTAGATATTCAAACGATTTCATCCCACAAAATCGATGAATTATTTTTACAATTCAGTCGATTCAATCATTCGAACCGATTCTTTATTTAAGCCCCAGAAGAAAATACAGCAATGAGTCATATACCGCATCTTCTACACCTCCCGACTCCTTCAAATTCGAAACGATATAAGTCCCTTTTTACCATTATCCTCCGACTCAACTGTCTCATCTTGAGTCAACCACCCATTTATGCCTGTTAAGTAGAGAATCCATAAATGTATAGTCGCCTGCTTTTTTGCCTGGTATCTACTGGAATGCAAAGATATTTGCATATAAATCAAAAGTGTTTATGGTCTGGATGTCCTTTTCACATATACAAGTACCTACCCACCCCCACTCTTTACCCGCAATAAGGAAGAAAGCAAAAAAAAAAAGCTGAAGAAACACAAATAAATATGATAAACAACACAATTGAAAGGATATTCGCTTGGTTTGAAATTGGCGAAGAAATTTTCAACTCCCCTTCACTGGATATTGAATGGAACCTACCCAGTCAGTGGGTAGTGATGGTTCCATTCATAGTGTAAAGTCCTTTCGAGTACTTTTGCCCCATTATTCGGTTGTTGTTTTTTTTTTTTTGCTCCTTGAGAACAAATAGATAAGCAAAAGAAAAAACAAGCCCGAGAATATCCTTTTAGCCTTGCGGCCATGCACACAATTGTTCCGTCGCAACGATTCTTATTTCGATTTTAAGGACCCTTAAACTGGAAATTTACGACAGTGTGGAAAGGGAATCCGTATAACCATAACCATATATAATAGTACCATGTCTTGAAGCAGGACAATTGAGGAAGGCTTGGTGAATCATAGTGATGTGCACGATGACGACGAAAGCAACGTCCGTCGTTGACATTGTGTTCTAGTTAGTGATGTGTGAATTGATTGGATTCCGTCTAAGACGATGACAATAGACTCTTGCTTGTGGTGTCCGTCGATATTACAAAAATAGTGGCACTTTCATCGCATTATGAATTCAGCACGAGGCGATTGCAAGGAAATAATAATTTCATGCAATTTTTAATCTTGTACGTGCTTTAATTCCCCGCAGTCTCGCAGTCGTTCATGCTCCACCTCCGATTGAGTTTCGCTGTCTCTCTGTATAAAGATACAGTAAATCTCATCACAAGGTGACTCTTTGGTCACAGAGTCGGAACTCGGAAGTGCCATGCAGTTGATTGGATTCAATTCCCATTTACACTCTATTGCAACACAGAGTCCTTTTGTGTGCGCACCCTGAAGTTAATTTGTTAATGGTCTTCGATCGTTGATTGGCCACGTTTCAGTGAGCGAGAGTCACTCTGCTAAGCTGGTGGTGGACCCACATAAGTCGGTTGGTAGGTAGGTATAGGTATCCTATATATACGTACGAACAGTGATGGTACCGCCCGAGAGACATGAATCCATAACGAAATCATTGGGAGTTCGTTGTGGCAAAGGATGCAGATTGATGCCATAATTCGCACGGACAATGTGTGGGAGCTTTCGACTATTTTTTTGTTTTTGTTCCTCGTTTTCGTGGATCGTACACGTGCAAACCTGGTGTCACGTGTGGGTGTGCTGTGTTTCTTTTGAGGATTTCGAGTTAACAACGAAGAGTTTAGTTGAAAAAACATAAATAAAGATAAACTAAGGACTTATACGATAATTGGAATATGGACTTCAGATTTCTATGATGCTTCCGGGAGTGAGTTATTAGAATTTAGAAGTATATGCTTTTTAGATGGTCACTTATGTGTTATCTTTATAAAAAAACCAGAAACAGAAGCAGTTTTGATTGCATAATAATAATATAAGAATAAAATAAAAAATAAAAATAAAATCTTACAAAGAAAATTATTAATTTTCAAACAAGTCACAATGGTTGTGACTTGGAACTTTTTAAATCGAAATCTAAAATATTAACCAATATGGCTGATCGCAAAGAAAAATCTCTAAAGTTCGTTTTATCACTTTTTCTCAAAACCTATCTGTCGTATAGCCAACAATGAAGTGACTTCCCCAACTCTCTTATCAAGCTGTCTCATGTTCGCCGATTTGCTCTGGCCGTTCATTCAGACGCAGTGGGTTCCATTACGGATATTTAGCACCAATCAGCGTTTTGCATGAGAGTTGAGAGCACTACCGTTTTATTTGGAATCAGTGCTGCCACCCCGCAGATGATGGAGCGCAGTATATAGCAGAAAAAAGCGCAGTAGATTCCAATATACCGCAGTAGATTTTACAATATACAAAAAAAAAAAAAAACTCATAAAATATCATTTTATTTACTATGGAAACAACTTCATCAACAAACAGAAAACTTATATTTGTTTTGATAGGGAAAAAAACTTAAACTAATTTAATAAAAAATCAAATTTAATTATACAGGGTGATTCGCATAAGGTGTGACAAAAAGATAGGGTGTGTAGGTTGGACCTAGACAAGCAAAAAATCGTATGGGAGGGGGGGGGGTCCATTTTCCCCCGTTTAGGCGGGAGGGGCCATTTAAGAAAAAAATCACTAAAAATGGAAAAAAAAATTATCTAAATATAACGGTAATACCTACAGAGTCGTGCTATAGTATTTTGAAAAGCTAAAAACCTATACATTAAATAAAATCTAAAAATAAGTTGTTCATTTGAATAGTTTTTGAAATATTAATTTTCAAATTCAAAATTTTGAAAAAAAAACATAATTTTTTTTCTTCAAACCTTTTTTTTCAAAATTTTACGTAATTAAGTAATATTTTTCTGGCTTATTTTCAATGCTCCTACTTATTTTTGATCAAACACAAGAAACCGGATGCCAAAATAACCTGTAGTTTTTGAGAAAACCAAAAATTACAAAAACGACTTTTCAAAAAAATTTTTTTTTTAAAGTTTTTTTTTCGTTATTGGATTCTTAAGTGAATTTAAGAAATGAAGGATGAATTTTCTCTTTACTTTTTTTCACTTAAGAATCACTTAAGAATCCAATAACGAAAAAAAAACTTAAAAAAAAAAATTTTTTTGAAAAGTCGTTTTTGTAATTTTTGGTTTTCTCAAAAACTACAGGTTATTTTGGCATCCGGTTTTTTGTGTTTGATCAAAAATAAGTAAGAGCATTGAAAATAAGCCAGAAAAATACTACTTAATTACGTAAAATTTTGAAAAAAAAATGGTTTGAAGAAAAAAAATTATGTTTTTTTTTTTCAAAATTTTGACTTTGAAAATTAATATTTCAAAAACTATTGAAATGAACAACTTATTTTTAAATTTTATTTAATGTATAGGTTTTTGGCTTTTCAAAATACTATAGCACGACTCTGTAGGTATTACCGTTATTTTTAAATAATATTTTTTCCATTTTTAGTGATTTTTTTCTTAAATGGTCCCTCCCGCCTAAACGGGGGAAAATGGACCCCCCCCTCCCATACGATTTTTTGCTTGTCTAGGACCAAACTACACACCCTATCTTTTTGTCACACCTTATGCGAATCACCCTGTATATAAAAAATAATATTAAATAATAAAAAAATATAATACGTACATTAATTACATTTTTAGTCGAAAATGAAATTATTTAAAGAAATAATAAAGGTGAATCGGAAGGAGACCAACAATCTTCTTTGGCTAAACAAATATTTTGAAGAGTTGGAATACTTCTTCTTCTTCTTCTTCATTTCCGGCGTTACGAGTAGTGATCTTGAAGCGATCACAACTCTCCCACTTTTCTGCTTCACACTAGTGATCCGCCTGTGGGGTACGCCGCGTTGACCTCAGAAAGCGTCGGCAAGCCTCCCGGTTTTGGATTGTTCCATGTCTGAGGCCAACCAAATGCTGCTGTTTTTGCATTTGCTTGTACCAGGAGTGTTTTGGCCTGCCTTTTCTTTTTCGTCGCGAATTTGAGTTGGAATACTTAGTGTTTCTTATATCAGTTTTTATGAAAAACAATAAAAGTTAACGAAAATATGCGCTCAAAACACACAAGCTCTCTTAATTTCAGCGACCTTTCGAGAAATGACAATTAGGGACAAGTTTTGAGTATTGTGTTTTTGTATATTTTTGTGTTAGTTAGATGTTTTTTAGCCGACAGCGGCCAGCACAAGTCCATGTTATTTAAAATAGTCAGTGGATGCATTCAGAGTGAACGTGTATTAGCATTTAAAAAATTTTTATGGACGCGTTTAGGGCAAACTTTGAACAACGATAAAAATTTTGAAAGAGGAGTAGATTCGTTTTGCTGCGCAGTAGATTTCCATTTAAGGCTAAGCGCAGTAGATCTACTGCTATAGGAGTAGGGTGGCAGCACTGTTTGGAATACCCTACTGTCTCTCAATATTCCCCTTAGCCACCAAATTTCCACGATCTTGGAAAATTATGGTCGGCTTAGAGCTGACGGAAGAGTTCAGTGCCCTTTTTTTTGCAGCGAAAGCGATAAATCGAAGACATGCACCATTCTGTGCAACTAAAAGGTAAGCTACATCGGTGGTCGGAAAAGTTATGTGCAGAACGAGTCTGCAAACAATTTAATTTTAACAATTTATTTTTGATCAAACACAAAAAACCGGATGCCAAAATAACCTGTAGTTTTTGAGAAAACCAAAAACTACAAAAATGACTTTTTAAATTTTTTTTTTTTTTAAAGTTTTTTTTTTCGTTAGTGGACTCTTAAGTGATTCTTAAGTGAAAAAAAGTAAAGAGAAAATTCATCCTTTATTTCGTAAATTCACTTTCACTTCAATTGGATTCTTCAATAACGAAAAAAATTTTAAAAAGTCATTTTTGTAATTTTTGGTTTTCTCAAAAACTACAGGTTATTTTTTCATCCGGTTTTTTGTGTTTGATTAAAAATAAATAAGAGCATTGAAAATAAGCCAGAAAAATACTACTTAATTACGTAAGACTTTGAAAAAAAAAAATGGTTTGAAGAAAAAAAATTATGTTTTTTTTTCAAAATTTTGACTTTGAAAATTTATATTTGAAAAACTATTCATATGAACAACTTATTTTTAGTTTTTATTTAATGTATAGGTTTTTGGCTTTTCAAAATGCTATAGCACGACTCTGTAGGTATTACCGTTATTTTTAAATAATATTTTTTCCATTTTTAGTGATTTTTTTCTTAAATGGCCCCTCCCGCCTAAACGGGGGAAAATGGACCCCCCCCCTCCCATACGATTTTTTGCTTGTCTAGGTCCAACCTACACACCCTATCTTTTTGTAATACCTTATGCGAATCACCCTGTGTATGTGTGATGGATGATTTGTGTTGGATGAATGGTTTGTTTGCCTCATTGTAAGTATGCGTGTATGTGTGATGACTATTTGTGTATGAATATTGGTTTGTGTATGTGATGATTGTAATGGTTTCTAATATTGTTTCTCCGTGTGGTTTGTGTATGTCATGTTTAATCTGATGTGTTTAGTGTAGGTTTGTGTGTGGGATAGTTGAGACAGACTCCTTCTGTCTTTACGCAATACTCATACACACTGTTGCGTGCGAGTCTCCAGCCAACCTGCTGGCTCGACACGATTGATGACATCCCAGGTGGAAAGATGGGGTAGGTATAAGGAATCAGGAAGTGAAGAGGAAGGGTAAAGAGTTTTACAGAACCGTCCGTTCTGTTCGCAAGTGGTTGGTTGCTTTTGCAGGGTTCTCTGTGAGTACGCCACTGGTTGATGGGACCATGGTTGCCCTCAACTCACCCAGAACCATGCAGCTGCGACCAAAAACAAAAGAATCAGGTTTTAAGACAAACTATAGTATGATGGTTTTTGTTGCGGTAAATTTTACCCCCCGAGCTGTGCTAATTTTTACTTCCACAAGATTTTTATCCCAAAATTTGAATTTGTTTTGTTTCTCTCGGGGCATTAAAACAGCTTTTAGAATCGCTTCGGAGTGATTAGTGGTCTCATTTCCATGATATAGTTTTTTTTTCGGTGGTTTTTAATCTAACAACGGTTTTTTTCGGAGACAGTTGTTTTGAATGCTGTCACTTGATTTTTGCTCAGTTTGGTGTCGCTTTTCACCGTGGAAAAACTGAAGCAGCACGATTAATGGGGACTGCGTTCGTTATTTAAATTCTTCCGCCGAAACTAGATCGATAGGTATTGACGTCGCTCAAGATAGTGCGATTTAACAACGCTGGACTGATTTTTCTGGGCTAATGTGAAGTCGCTTGCCTAAGCAGACAAGCGCGAGACGACTGACATCTTTGAAGAGAATATACGATTTTTAATTGCTGACATGCGGCCGCAAGTGTTGGAAAGTTGCTGATACTCAAAATCAGCTGGAATTTATTCGAGCCAGCAGCGGCGGCCACTCGCCCAAAATTATTTTTAAAAAAAGGTTTATTGTCAGACACTTACCTTTACAACACTATATTATATGCTTTGTATTTCTTCCTGAAAACCACACATCCAAAAAAAAACAATTTGTAACGGCATTACGGTCTACAATTTTTCTTTTAATTTGGCTTTTAATCGTGAAAAAATGATCCATCAAGCGAAGTTGGCATCGAAGGTTAAAGTTTCTCAAAAGATAACAAAAAAAGGCTGCCCTGTGACTTGACGAAAGGCAACCTTTCTTAGCATCTTCAAATAGAGGAGTCAGTTGATATAAAAATACTTCGTCTTGGGCTTTAAAGCTCTGGTGCTGCCTCTGGATGACAAATAGAGGTCCTCTGATTACCACGTCTCACTGGAAATGCAACCAAACTTTTTTAATTTACTTTACAAACTAAGCTCTTAAGCAGGGAAAACACGATGCAACTGTCGTTAGCGACTTAAAACGTATACATTCGATTTTGCTTTCAGTTGAAGTCATTAGATGTTGCAATATGGGTACAATGATTGTATTTCTTGCTAAACGCAATTTCTTCCACCATTACTTTTTTGTTAACAAAAGTTCCGAATTATTTCATCCGTTGTCGTTTTAGGATTAAGGACAGCAGGCGATGATACTTTTACCTATGTTTAATTTGAAAGATCTCCTTGTTAAAATTTACCCAATCCCTCAATACGCCTTGCAGCTTGATTCAAAATTCTATCCACAAAATGTAAAATTCTGGATGTGGTCTGGTACTCGTATATGTATGGTTTCTATTGTCAAAAGGGTATTGGCGGTCGATAAAATACTGGTGTATCCTTGTTAAATCCATTTTAAAGTTTTGTCACGTTTCTGGGATAATGCCAGTGATGAGTACATGTACGGGTATTTTCAGCTCATTGTCATCCTAGTGGAATGCAAACAGGAAGGATGCAAGCAGATGACTCTATACTCGCGCGTGGCACAATACGAAGAGGAAATATTCATGTTCATACAGATGTAGCGGTAAGGACCTCTTTTGCATGAGAATATACAGCAGGTATGTGGTTTCATCTGTCTAGACAGCAGTTACGAGCTTTGTGGTTTTTTTTTTTTGATTTTTGTTTTGTATTGGTTGGTGTTATAAATTTCAAATCGATGGCATAGAGTGTTTTAGGCACCCATAAATAACTAGAAAAGCTGAATCTACAGCTGTGACCTATTTTTTATAAAACAATTAATTTTTTTGTTTAACAAAATAGTGGTTAGTACAAACTTCTCCAGACTTTGAATCCGTTGTTCAACTGAAATTTGTCTCGAATCCAAAAAGATTAAACGATAGCGATGGTTCCAAAAACGAAAACTCTATCCGCTTATGACGATTCAGTCACAATTACGACACAGTATCGTGATTCGTGAATAAGTTAACTCTAGATATCGGGAAAAAAAATTCCATAAAAGTGATAGTTCCCCTTTAATAGTGAAGAAGTAACTACTGCGTCATAACAGAGCCCATGGAGCCCAGGACTGTGTCGTTCGAGTCTAGCGCATTTCCCTCAACCATATATTTCAAGAGCCTGGAAATACCTAGAAAATTTTCCCCAAATTTGTACGTGTCAAGAACGATGTTATGACAATTTTGCCGCGACTGCAAAAAAGTTGTAGAGATTTCGATATTTCGACAGCTTTTCAAAATTTGTCGCATACCGCTCCTTAAACCACGAGTAAGTTGTTGTAAGAGTGCTGTCGATAGCGATAGCTATGTTGCCAATTGCCATAGATGGTAGAACTAATCATTTCCATCTCAAACAAAGTAAAAGATTTCAGAGCAATCTATGAGATTTTAAATTTATTTGGTCCAAGCATGTCGAGTCGAAAACTGCAAAGGCACTGTAAGTCATCTGATGGCAATGGGTGCCTCCGGTTAGAAATGGGTTCTACCACTGAAAAGGGTCATTTGGATCTATACGGCTATGATAAGACCAATCATCTTCCATGCATCAGTTGATTGGCGGAATAAGTCCCCACGTTAGTAAATTATTGCCTCATGAGCCAATTTCAAACAACAATATGTATTAGCTGTACCTAGCACTTCAGGCGCGGCTCTAAACGCAATGCTTTATTTTCTTCCCTTTAATACGCTGTAGACCACTTTTCGTTTTCAAACGAAGTGGGGTATGGCCCAATTGATATTGGAGTTTAAAAAAGATCGTAAGTAATAGATTTTTTGACTGACATCTAAAGCATATACCTACAGTTCAACTCCCAAGAGCAAAATATCGTAAAAAATTATCTTTTTCGTCGAATTTACCTCAGATTACAAATTTTCCACTCAAGAATCTGAATCTGGAAAGGATTGTTATAAAACCTTCATGGATTTTTCCTAATCTTATGACAGACCTGGCGCTAGAGCCATCGCAAAAAGCGACGGACAAAACTACGATATCCTTAGCGCCAAGGTCTGAATACGCTATTTTGATAATCGATCCAAAATGAAAATGTAAAATAGTATTTGAAAATGAAAAAATGTTTTCTGTTTTAAATCATTAGAAAGTATAAAATTATGGTAAACAAAGTCGCTTCCCGCTGTCTTAATATTCTTATGTCTTTAAAACTACGCAACGGATTTTGATTCGGTTTTTTTTATCAATGGATAGAGCGATTCAAGAGAAAGGTGTAGGGTAATTGCGGGGGAGATGCCGCTGTTTTTCAAAAATCAGTGTAATTTGGTTAGTAAAGTGAAATAAGCTATATTTGTATAAAAAACTTAATAATGGACTTATTTCCTACCATAAAAAAAAAATTTGCTAGAAAAAAGTAACAATTTTTATCAAAAATAACACAAAAGAAAAATATATTACATGTGCCATCTCTCCCTGCATGTGTGGGAGAAATGCCACAAAGCAAATTTATTAAATTTAAAACATTAAACAACATGCTTTCTCCGTACAGTTTTCATGCAGCCATTTCTGACATGCAGAACACTGGATCCAATCTTCCATTTATGTTGTTTTGAAATAGTTTTCCATTTAAGGCGTCCGTGGACTAAACTTTTCTCTTGGCTATTTTTTTCTTTTTTTTTCGTTTCGGCGGCTTCAAGTTTTTATTTTATTCAATTAAAATATGAGAAGTTGACACCTCTGCCTATAAATAGCCTGCGATTAGAAAAAACAGCCCTATTCTGCTATTCATCGGGGGGAATTTTTCTTGAATTTTCACTAATCACTATTCTGCTATTCATTCGAAGTGAATCTGTGTACACAATCTGTATACACAGATTCACTTCGAATGAATAGCAGAATAGTGATTAGTGAAAATTCAAGAAAAATTCCCCCCGATGAATAGCAGAATAGGGCTGAAAGGCACTGGAATTTCGGCAGTCGTGAAATTGATTGCAGTAGTTTTGATGGCGTTAGTTTGTTAGAACATGTGCCCCTGTTCTGTAACTATCGCCTTGGCGATAAACGGTGGAAAATGGAACGAAATTCTATGAATTTAGTAGGATTTTGTTCCATTTTCCACCGTTTATCGCCTGCTTTTATCGAGGCGATAGTTACAGAACAGGGGCAATGATGAGGTATGCGTTTCGTTTTCGGAATGACTGCATGATGTACCTATGGCTAGTGGTTGAAGCTACTAGTTCCAGGATTGTTTCAGAACATGAAACGGAAGTTTCGGAAAAAAGATGTTGGTTCTTGAACTTCTGGCTGGTGCACAAACAGTTTCTCTGCTTTTCGAAAAGACATTCTTTTGTCAAAATTTTTTTGGGATTCTTTCAGCGCCTCTTCTGTCCAACTAGCCCTATTTTATGAGCTGATATATTTTAGGGGCATACTTAAGATTGATACTCTCTTTGAGAAAAATACAAAAGCCAATTCAAGATGCGGCATACAAACATCAAAACAAAAATTCAGCATCTCTCCCAAAATGAAGGAGAGATGCGGCACCATATTACAAGTGAATGAAAAATTAGAAACACAAAAATAGCACACACACAAGTACTCTAACACCTATTTATTATGCAAAATGCTTTCCCTGGACAAAACACTCAATATCGTCTTTTTAAATCGAATATTTGTAACGAACTAAAAACTATCCTTTGGAAAAAAAGGTGCGTTACACAAGAGAATTAAGAAAAAAATCCTTGCATGATGGATGTTTCCAATTTTTTGTCTTAAGTTTTTAGTTAAATACCTAAGGAACAAAATGCAAAATGAAATTTGTTGTGTGGACGACTAGATAAATATATGTGAGTTTGGTTGAATGCGGCATCTCTCCCGCAATTACCCTATAATGTGATGCAAGTTTGACTGATTTATTCGATTTAAAAAAAAACAAATCTTAAAAAATCACCTTTTATAAAACAAAAAATGATTCCGACTTCAAGTGTCGATAATATCTCGAAAACGAAGTGAGATAACGATAATGAGACCAGAGCTTGGTCTACCGGGGTCCTCAGTGAAGAAGTCAATCAATGATTGGGTCCGTCAAGAGCACAACCGTTGATGGCATGCCTCCGTGGGATGAATGAGAATTGAGCATTAGTGTTTCTTTCGGCGCATATCATAAAGACTGCAGAATCTTGTAGGGGTTGCACATGGAGCACTTCTCTAGTACTCCTAGCACTTAAACACTCCAGGCTGATGTGATAACACACTCTGTGAATCCATTGGAGAAAGGACGTCTCTATATGCACCCAAGATGTAGTTGGTGTAGTCAAATTATTTTAACTTTGCATTTCAATAACGAAACTAATAACATCTTCAAATCCGCACGAGCTCTGGTGACGGCAGGAGATAAGAGATTTTCAACTGAAACGACTGCAATTGCTTTTCTTTGAGAAATTTCTTAAACATGCGGTTCAACACTAACCTGCACTGAATTTTTTTTTCGCTCATATTACTCAAAGTGCGGTATAGAGCTACAAAAAAGTATTTGGTTCTTTCTGAGAAATGTTTTCAAAATACGTTTTTACAACAGCTACACCAACTACACTGTGGACGCACGTCCGTGGAGAAAATGATGAAACCGCTAGCCATTTCGTTTGTTTTGCGTTTTCTGAAACTACTTCGCACAGACATGGTGAGGATTAGTAAAATCGTACATCGCCTATGGATCATGTTTCTTCTTTCTTCTGACTATTCTATGATCGTTTGTAAAGCTACAATAAAGATGATTGCTCTTTCGTAATATGTACAACGAACCGGTATTTAGGTCTGTCGTCTGAATTCTTCAATTAGTATTTAAAAAATCTCCATCAGAAAGAAAAATTGAGCCGTACCTAAGCAGTTGACAAACTTTGAGAGTCATGCTGATAGCTTGAAGCTTCCAACAACAATAAAACCAAATAAAGCTTGTGGTATGATCAATCGATGCGAAGACTCTCAGCAATTTTATCTGTTGAAAATGTGGATGCTTCGCTTTCTTGGCAACGCAATGTTCTCCGGTTTTCGCCTCAAGAAAAATGAAGTTCAAACGTATTCACTTGGGTAACAAAAATGCTTTTCATGCTTTTATGCTTTTCACCAATATTGGTGTTTTTTTTTTTTAACTTGAAGTGGACTACGAAGTTCTTTGCTTCTAATGGCTTATCGAAATCATCCTATCTACATTTCTTCACAGAATTCCAACAGGAGCTCCTGAATTGGGGACAAAACGGAGGCTCACATCAACGATTTTAGTTTTTATCATTTCAGTGATTACCCCGCGCCAGCGCGGCGCTGCATGATAGCAGACGTTTGGCGGGTAATTTGGTTAATTTGTTTCCATGCCTGAACCTAAATCTTTCTTGAAACAAAATAGAAATAAGTGGTTTACCAAACCTATAAGTATATTTCTCTGTAAACTGATCGAGAACATGTTCACCTAAATTTATAAAAAAAAAAAAAAAATAGGTTGGCGCAACAGAGCGAGGAGCACCTGGGCCTAGCGCATTTCTCACAACCATCCATTGTGAGGGAATGGAGGGGACCTACAATTTTCTGCCGGTTCCGAACGGCTAATCGAGAAATCGCTTTTCATGGCAATGAATACTAACGGAGGACTTGCCAATTCCTCGCGAAAGGCGATACCCGTGGAAAATAAAATTTTGCCTCTGTTGGGATTCGAACTCGAACCTCTGGATTAACAGGCGGACATGCTATCCATCACACCACGGGTACTACTCTCCTAAATTTAACTAATCATAAATTACATTATTTAAACAGGGATCTCTTAAGACTTTAGCTTACTCAGCTTTATTAGTATCAAGCGTCTACAAACTGCAATGCTGCTACCCTGTACAAGCACTTCAAACTGACCAAGTCATTTGAGGAAATTTTTAGTATGAGCAACGGTCAAAGGGTTTCTCTTTTTTAATCAGCATATCAATCAGACTGACACAAGTTTATACACTCCAAATAAAAATCTTGTGGTACCCGTGGCGTGATGGTTAGCATGTCCACCTGCTAACACAGAGGTTCGAGGTTCGAATCCCAGCAGAGGCAAAAATGTTTTTCCACGTGTATCGCCTTTCGCGAGGAATTGGCATGTCCTCCGTTAGTAAATTCATTGCCATGAAAAGCGCTTTCTCAATTAGCCGTTCGGAACCGGCAGAAAATTGTAGGTCCCCTCCATTACCTCCATTCCCTCACAAGGCATGGTTGTGAGAAATGCGCTAGACCCAGGTTCGCTCTGTTGCGCCACCCTATTTATTTTTTATTTATTTATTTTAAATAAAAATCTTACGAAGCTAAAAGTATCGTGCTTCGAAATTTAAGTCTTCGACATTTACTTAAACTTAGCAAAATCTTTTTTGGCTTTTTCCAAAAAAAAAAAAAATTGTTTTTTATTATTTATTAGGTAATCTGGGATTGATCCTAGCAATATTGTATAAAAAGTTCAAATAGTTTGACCTTTGACATAGTTATTTAGATTATCAAATAGTGCAACCGGGCTCTTCATTGTTTTGGAAAAGAACTTTCTGCCTCTTTGTTTCTGGAAAAAAGTAAACATTAGTGTTTATCAACCACGTGAAAAGCCAAGTAAACCGTTCTCTCCAACATTGTAGCTGCCTTTGCGTAACGCCTTAAACACAAATAGTCCTACAGTTGCCATGAACGCCACCATCAGCAATCCGTAAAACCAACAATAGCCTATTAACTTTTTGATTTCCAACTTTTCGGATATTGTCACAAATGGGCTGCACTCAAAAAGATTACCGGGCTTGTGACTTAAGCCATCCAAACATTTACATTGCTGTGGAGCAACGCAAATGCTGTTTATGCAGCCTGGTTCACACAACGGGAAACATGCTGAGCCGTTATTCTGCCCGTATCCTTCGAAGCATTTACAAGTCCCGTTTTTTGAACATTCTCCGTGTTGGCATGTATCCTTACAGAAGTCAGCACAGTTGTTAGTTTCTTTAACGAAAACAAATCCTTCCCAACATTGGCAAGTTCCATCAACACATTCACCAGAGCTGCAGCTATTTTCACAGCTTTCTTGAGACTCGATTGCATTGTTAGTCGTAACTTCGTACATCAAACTTGAAATAGTCTCTTCGCTAATTGAATCGTGCTCAGTTGTTACAGTTTCATCCTCTTGGCACAAGCTCTTGATAACACATTCCATTTGGCATTCTTGGCAGTTGAACTTGCACGATGAGTCAGCTCTGGCAAAACCTCTGTTGCATTCGCAGACTCCATCTTCACAAAATTCATTCGCACAGTGCATAAAACAGAGCTCATTAGTTGTCATTTCCATGGATGTTGTGAGTTCTGTGGCGTTTGATATATTCGTTGTTGATAAAAGTTCATCAGGCGAGCTTGGGACGCTCGTTGTTGATTCACAATCGGTTGTAGTTAGATCTGAACTACTCGTAGTTGTCTCATAATTTTCATCATCAATTGGTTTGCATGACATTGCTGACTCATCATATTTGTAGCCTTCCCAACAGTGACATACGTGGTCGGCCGAGCAATAACCAAACAAGCAATTATGCTGACGACATTCAGGAACACATATACCGTCGCTGCGCTTTACGAATCGCGGATTACAAATGCACTGACCTGGTGCAAGACAAAAGCCATTCTTGCAATCATTTTTACACCACGGTTCACATACACCCGAAGAATTTCTTTCAAAACGAAATTTACATGAACATACATCTGGACCAGAGCAGTAGGAATTTTCATCACAAGCTGGCCTACAAATTGGCTCACACCTTATTAAAGACACAAAATTGAAGAAAACGATTGCGCTTAATGTAAAAAGCTTACCGGTCGTCCTTTAGCTCATATCCCAACTGACACTCGCAAGTATTTGGCCTAACACACATAGAAAGTCGTGGACAATCTTCAGAACACGCAGCTAAACACCGCCTTTTTAATTTGTCTAAGACATAACCTTCACAACAGGTTTGCTGTTGCTTCACCTTTGGAACAAACTCCGTCACACGGTAGGTTTCAATTTTATGCTGCACTCCATGCAGCCATGATTTATAGGTTTTAGTTCTTGAAAGAATTTTGCTCACTTGTAAGTTAAGGGTGATATTTTGAGTGCACCAATTTGCCTCACACAAAAATTGTGAGATTAGGGAGTAAAATATAATTGCGAAACACTTCATGTTGTCACAGTTGAATACAGAAGCTGACTATTGTGTTTTTATCCCAGTGTAAGTAGCAATGTTCTGTTGTTTTTTGAAACCCCACCATAGGGTAAAGCTTACGTTTGACTCAATCCAGGCACAGAACATCTTTTTATTCTCAGCCAAAGAAAAAATGAATTTGAGGGAGAGACTATCCCGTGTCACATTGAGTAATTTTTTTTTACCAAATGTTCTTATACAGGTCTTTGCAACGATACTCAAGAATTTTTTTTAGGTTCGACGCCGAAGCCTTAGTTTCAAAGTAGGGTAACACCATTGAATTGAGAGTAGCGCAATATGAGTATATCTACATATTTATCTCGTGTAAGTTTTTCGACTTTCTTCAACTATAAGTTGTGATAAAATTTGTACTGGAGATTAATTTGCATTTATTACAACGCCTTGGGCTTATCTCGAACAGCCCTGAAAATGTACATTTTAAAATGTGGTCAGCCTTTAAGTAATTTCAGATTAAACACGTCGCAAACAGTTTGCATATACATGAAAATTATGTGGTTCAATGCACAAAACGTGGGGAATTACAATTATTCATTTTAAAGTATGTAGTCTAAGAAACAAAAAAAAAAACATCTAAAGAAAGCGCCTATTGCGTTAAACATCGTCTACGACTGACGGCGAATAAAGAAAATAAATACTCGTAAGTAAATGACATCTCTTATAAGTTTGAAGTTTATTTGAAAGTGAAGGTCACGGGGTAAGAAGCTTTTGGTGGTAAAGTTAAGCCATAGTAGAATTTGGCTTTAGTGACAGTTTGTTGGTTCAGTCGCCAGTCGGTGCAAAACTTGCGAAACTATGTACTGATACATTTTCTGACTCTTTATTAAGGGGGGAGGGGGAGGGGAAGCTAAAGTTAATTCAACCGGAAAAGGCATATTTTTAAAAAAAATTTGGTTGTTGAAAAATTTACATAATACATTGTGTCCCGTACTTCGTGTATTATCCTTTAGGGTGTGATTCTTGGTCATATTCTAAGAAAAAAATTTTATACAGTAGGAAGCTCGATTCTCAACGAATTTGACATCACTTTTTGACAATTTAAAAAAAGGCTAACTTTGGTGTACCCTGACCTATGTTAAATTCGATATCTCTGTCAATACTAATGATAGAGACCTAATTTTAGACTTAATTTTTTGTAAAAATAACAATCCTTAAGACTGTATTTAAGTTTAGCTTCCACAGGTTTAGGGTTGCCAGATTTTCCAGTGGTGTTCAAATTTTCTTCCCGAAACAATGTTTTGACTTTGAGGTCATTTTACATAGAGTTTCTTTATTTTTTACAGATGAACAAAGCAATAATAAAAAAAACTCAATAATAAATGCACTCAAAAACCCACACATTTTATGATATTTGAAAAAATACAAAATGGGTAAAATTAAAAAAAAAAAAAAGATTTTTAAATTTGAGGTTTGTTTGAATAAAACAATAATATGGGCACTTTTAGTAGTTTTTTTATGTATTTTATACAAATACAATTATAACAAGTGCAAGTATAATAAGCTAACATTTTAACAACATTCTCCTAAATTTGAATTGCAAAATATTGAAAATTGAGCGAGTGAAAATAAAACTCCGGAGGCGTCTCGAAAAAAAGTTGGTTTGCGGTGTGCACCATAGCTCGCAACAGAATCATTTGAAACAAATAAATCAAAATGCATTCGTTTAAGGAGATGGTACCCGATTTTCGCGAAAAAGTTGTGTAATTTGAGTTAGAAAATTTGTAATTATTAAAAAACGAATAAGATCTCGTCAATTCCTGGTGAGTTATGTAAAAAGTACTGTGGAAAATTTTAAAGCGATTGGTGTACAGACTAATATACACCATGCCTCAAATATAAATAACAACACCGGAACAGACCCGCTTTGAAAAAAAAACTTTTTAATTACTTTATCAAATATTTCTTTAACAAATAATGTGACATTTGAACATTTTTTCACAATGTGTCTCTTTTTTCTTCTTTGTTGCTTCAGGTTCGACACTCTCAAATATCAGATACGTCACGGGCACCTTTCCGGATAATGTTGCTTTTTGTGTGGACGATACGATACGATACGAAACGATACGAAATACGTTACGAAATACGTTACTAAATACGTTACGAAATACGTTACGAAATACGTTAAGAAATACGTTACGAAATACGTTGCGAAATACGTTACGAAATACGTTACGAAATACGTTACCAAATACGTTACCAAATACGTTAAGAAATACGTTACGAAATACGTTGCGAAAAACGTTACGAAATACATTACGAATTACGTTACGAAATGCGTTACCAAATACGTTACGAAATACGTTACGAAATACGTTACGAAATACGTTACCAAATACGTTACCAAATACGTTACGAAATACGTTACGAAATACGTTACGGAATACGTTACGAAATACGCTACGAAATACGATACGAAATACGTTACGAAGCAAGTTACGATTATTTTAGTAGCAAAGTCTAGTAAGTAGTAGTATAGAGTCTCTCACTGTATCTGTAGCATACACGCAATTGTCTTCAAATCTCAAAGTGACGGAAGAAGATGTGATGGAGATCGTTGCAAGCATAATCGTGGCCTGCAAGATGTAAAAATACGGGGAAATGTGTCCTCAAATATACCTACAGCTATCAATAGGGTCTTTCTTCATTCATCAGGAATGTTGTTGAAGCGCTTGCCAAGAGGCACATCATAAAAGAATCTTTATGTGCATGTGTGCTTTATGTAAAACACCTCCACTAAAGATTTTACCCAAGGATGTGCATCGTCAAATTGGAAACAACGATGGTTGTAAGAATTTAACTTTAGCTGTGCCCGTATTGTAGTGGTTATTATGTCTGAATGTTACGCGGGAGGTTCGTGATTCGAATTCCAGCAGAAACCAGAAAAATGTTTTTCCAAATCTAGCGAGGAATTGGCAAGGTCTCCAATAGTAAATTCATTGCCATGAAAAGCGCTTTCTCGATTAGCCGTTTGGAGTAGGCATACAATTGTAGGCGCCCCCTCCATCCCTCACAAGGTATGGTTGTGAGAAATGCGCTAAGCACCAGGGATCTCCGATCTGTTGCGCCACACAGTTTATTAATTTACATTCCTGAAAATCAATAAAAATAACTGACGCGACTTGTTTATTTCAATACAAAATGGGACAAGACTATAGAAACACAAGACTCTACCAATTAGGATCCTTCCAATGAATTAAACACACACTTTCTTCTCCACCTTTTTTGCATTTCAGTCTAGTGAAATCTCACAGAAGAAAGTCCATGTCAATACTGAATAGATGTTTTCTATTCAGAGTCTTATGTCAAATTAAAAACAAAATCAGCAATTCGCACTTCGTCTGTCACTCAAACACCCAATTCGAACCAGCACACTGTCAGTTCTAGTCTTTCAATATGACAAACACGCCAACATTTTATATAGCTAACTTCACTTTCGAAGACCAACTCTACGAAAACAAATTCCATTCGTCAAACTCAAAGAAACAGACATTTTTTAACTTCATTCTCAAACTGTCGATTGTGATTGCACAATTCATTTTATCTGATTTTTGTATTTTGTATTTTTTTTTATTTCTGTGGAACTGAGACTGAGTGAACACACATATCACTTCGAGTATGTGCGATTGTGTCGATTGATATGAACAAATTATTCAATCCTCCAACTCGCCCCAAGGGATTGTGTGATTCGTAAATATTCGATTACAGCGTCGTTTCGGGCATAAATCCTTTTTGAAATGAAGGTACGTTTGTATTAAAATCCGTGTTGGGGTAGATGGTTCTGTGTAAACGTGTGTGTTTGGCATCGCCGCGCCCGCCGTTCCACGCCACGCCAGTTGAATTGCATAATTTGCTATCCAGATCGATTTCACAATCGTTTCACACCGGAAGTGCTCCACATTTTGATTGAGATTTTAATTAAATTTATCATACAAGAATAAAAGACGAAAAAAGAGCAAATATATTTTCCAATAAAACAAACCGGATCTAGGACTCCTATGGTTATGGTTATAGTGCGGCAAAGGTGATTTTGCTCCATATAGGCACAGGCATAGGTGGTGGTGTCTATGGCAGTTCAATGTGTGATTGAGTCACTTTCGCCAAAGCGTGTGCAGTCATTTTTAAAATCGAAACTATGGCAGCTTTTCAACTCAGTTGGGCGTCAACGCAATAAATTGCCTAGGCGTGCAGTAAGCTGTTGTTAGTTTGTAATTAAAAATACGATATGTGTGAATGTGAGGTGCCAGTGAGATACAAAGCATTTGGTTAATGGGTTAAATCGGACAGCTTCAATATGTTTCCGACACGCACTCTGATTTATGATAGATTTAAGTTTGGGAATGAATTGAACTCAGTTATTGTTAGCCAAATTTTTGGCACTCACTCTAGGAGAAGCTAAGCAACAGTTTCTTTGAAAAAGGACCTTGAAATGCTTTGGGGAAAGTTTTCTTTCTCCGTTTTTACCCGTCGCGTCGATAGCAGGCATAGGTGTACCAATAAACAAAATTGATAGGGTAGCGAAATAGAGTGGTTAGCCCTGAGCCAAGCGCTCTCAACCATGTCTTGTGAGTAATTGGAGGGGACCTAAAATTTTCTTCCGATTCCGAACTACAAGTATCTACTTTCCGAAGACTTGTGAGTCTCTGGCGAAAGGCAAATGCACGCAAAAGAAAATTTTTTTCGGTTGGAAGTTATTTAAATACCAGCTGGAGCACTCAGACCTTAATACCGGTCCATTGTACTACCAGATAGCAGCCTTCTATTTGCTATAGTTTTTAAGATGTCCGGAGAAAAGCCATAAGATGGTGCGATGATAAGGAGTCTAAGTTACCAGCCGTCACCATGTCTGCGCCGATTATCTTTGACGTCATGCAAGAAAAAGCAGGACATTCACAGAGGAAGTGCTCTTTGCTATCCTCATCTTCTCCACAAGATTCACAGAGTGTATCACACGTTTAAATGATTGGCAAAAGAGAAGTGCTCGCTGCCAATAAGCTTTCTACAGTCCTTTCTCTTATGGGATTGCAAAAATGTGGCAGTCTTCTTATTTACGTTGGGGAGCATACGTTTGGTCTGCCTGCATCCAATGGAGGCATGCTATCTACGGTTGTGCACAGATCCAATCGTTGATTAAAGCCCTCAGTGAGGACGCTGACAGATCAATCGAAGGTTCAGGTCCTGAGGAAGATCTCATTTCCAGTTATGCCGTGATTGCTTGGAGCCCAAACGAGACTGATAGAATTTTATCTTCCGACCGCATTCAGAGAACTCTTGCATTCCTTTATCACTTTTGAAGTCGTTAGAGGGTTGAGAAGGGCCTTAAGCACAGCTTGGCTGTCGCTGCAAACACAGATAGTTCTCCCCATCCAGCCATTGTTCGTAACATGGCTTAAAAAAATTTGAATAGCATACGCCTTAACTTGGAAAACGGATACGTATGATCCTAAAGAGGGTAGTAGTCGTATGTCGTCGTTCTCCACAAAGGCACCATCACCAGATCCCTCGTCGGTTTTGGAGCCATCTGTGAAAATTCGATAACAGTTCTTTCCAGGCTCAGATTCTGGAGTGGACCAGTCCTGAACCTAAGGCGAAGGAAAGATGACTGAGCATTTTCGACGCAATTTGAGCCTTGGGATCATCGTGTTAAGCGGCATAGCCATTAGAAGTGAGTCAAAAGATATACTACTTGTGAGTTCCTCAAAGCTCCAGGGCAAATTGTGCCAAAGACCACATCTCTTTAAACGAGATATGTTCTTGAGAGCACAAAGGAATTATCAAGGGATCCACTACCATAACGCTCATGTTGTGCTCATTTACTTCATACTGGGAACTATAAGCCACGGATTAAGTTCAAGTCACTGGGAATTGAGATCGAAGTGTGACCGAATCTGATCTGTCAAAACTCCCCCCAATAAACTTGACTGGTTTCAAAAACTCTTACATGTAAATCCATCTCAATTGTCAGACCTACACAGTTGGCATATGCAAAAATAATTCCTTTACGTTAAACACGCAAAAAATGAATCACTGTCCCGTTGCTCGGTTATACAGGAATGCATTTCATGTCTTACATTTCCATGGCTATTGATGAAACCGTACCACTATCTGGACATGTCCAAGTCCATTTCACATACCTCCTCCGATCTGATACCGATTATCTAATAAACTTAAATTTGATCCAACTGCATCATGTTCGTTTGTCAACTGCGGTTCAGTAAGAAATACGATTTCCTTTTGGATCACCTTGTCTGTGTCTCTGCTTCGGCAAATATACAACATACTAGCACAACTTCAATCCTGTCCAACCGAACCGACTATCACTGCCCTCTCCTTCGAACCTTACCTTCACTTGATACCATTTATCACTCGTTTACTTACAGCGTCTAATAGCGCAATAACGGCGAACAAAAATCGTGGCCAAAACAAGGCTAAATCATGCTGTGATCCAATAAAGGTGCAGCCTTTATACGTCTAAAGAACGCCTCGCTTCTACCACCGACCGGCCTCTCTCCTATCCACACTGATGGTGTGTTACATTTAAAGTAAATCGAATAAAAATCCAATAAATCCACATGGCAAGAGTTGCAGATTATTTATGTAATTAAAGCATCGATAGGCGGCCAAATGCTGATGTTGCCACACCGAAGACCGGTGAACAGCAGACTTTAGAGAGGAGCTGAGCAAAGAGCACCTATAGAGTACCACAAGCTTCAAGACAGAACTTCTTGGACGCGACCAAGTTGTTCCGATCGCGTTTCATAATGTTAATCATGATCGTTCAGGCTGTTTAACATTTATTACGTGTAGGGTAGCGTTTAGGCTGTGGCACTGCCACATGCAACACATCGTCATCGTTGCGCCGCGCCGCCGCCGTGTCGCAAGTGAATCGACACTCAACCGCAAAGCATAATTTTGCTAACTAATTTATGTTAAATTTTTTGTACTTGAGTTGTTGTTGAATGGTGTCGTTTTTGTTGTTGCTTAGTGTCAGTTCTTTTCAAACCACTGACTGACGCATCCCTTTTGTGCTCCAAATGAATTATTTATTAAAAAAAAATTAAAATTTTTAGGACCATTGCTATGTGAGTGTAATAAAAAGTGTGAAGGTTCGTTAAGTTTAATATGCGCGAATGTTTAAAATGATTGATTGTTGGTAGGCAAGCAGAAGTGGGTGAAGCTTGCAAACGCAATAAATGTGAGTGGTAAACAATAGCTTACATTCGTTAATGAGCGAATTTTATTTGAATTCGGATCTCAGGTTTTAATGAAATGGCTTTCTGACCTCAAAACAAATTCGAACTTATTCCAGCGATAAGTTTGTGGATAGTAAACACAAACACTTTTAGCACCAGTGTGGGATTAGGTGCTTTGTTTAAAGGGCCAAATTACTCTCATAAAGGAGCCAAAGAAATACAGCTAGAAAATCATGGGAACAGTTCTTACGTGGAAGGTACTTGTGGTGCCTCTGGCGTTATGGTAAGCAGACCGACGACATCCTGTTACCAGCGTTATGGAATTGGATCGACTCCATTCTTCAAACAAGAATAGTAAAAGCGGAAATGGGTGCAAGTAGGTACTAAGTAGAAGTCGAAACCTTTAGAGGTGCACCGCATGGAGGAATTTTATGCCCTTTAGTCTGGATCCTAGTAGTTAACCAGATCCTGATTAAACAAGAATTGAGCGGAATAAAAGCTGTAACCTATGCCGAAGACATTGTCATCATGACTTCGAGGAAACTCACAACAACACTTTTTAAGCTGCTCTAAATCAACTCATCAACTGGACTTAAAACTGTGGACTAGATTTTAATCCTACTTTTAATAGAACTTATTCTGCTTACGAGAAAGCGTAACATTCCAGATATAGCTACTTGCACTTGCCATGACCGACCGGTATACCAATACACTTATCTAATACGTCGAATTGAAATTGTCCTTGAAAAGCTCAACTGGAAGGAAAATTTTAAAGAAAGATAAAGAAAAGCTCAACCACCTTCTGGAAAAAATGGGGTTCTCACACATGCCATTATTAGAAATTGCGTCAAACCTTAAGACCATGATCAAAAACCGAAAGGTTTGCATGCTTTGGCTCAATCAGTACCATGAGAACGACAGCAAAGACAGTTCTGGAAACTTTATCCTGTCGCTTGCTTCCCTATAGACTTTTTCACTAACGAGGTGGCGGCCAAAATCGCACTGCGACTCAATCGGTTCAATAATTGGAAAACAGTCATATCAATCCTCAGGGTCATTATGAACCATACCGATATAGACATTCAAACATGTTTCACCCCGAACACTGATTTCAATCCAAACAGTCATTCCGACAAGAGAATGCTGCCAGGAAAACAGGGCTAAAATATCAAATCAAGTCTCTGTCTTCATAGACGGTTTCAAAACTAAGTAGGGACATGCATTTTCTCAGATTACCCTCATAGATAAGGATAGGTTAGGTGTGTCAGCTCGTCTAACAAACTTAGGCTTTTTGGGCTCATTGTGATACCACGATGGATCTAATGTATTCTCATCCTAATAGAACCATTTTGAGCGCAGGGCGTCGATGTGAGAAAGATTACTAGGGTCTTTAAATTTCTTTCTAGTAACACGAACCTAGGTGTATCCTATCCATACAGATTCTACAAAAGCCGTTTGAGGCAACTCCTTGCCTTGCGGCATGTATTCCAATAAGACAGTGTCCTGTAATGACACCTATATTCGCACTAATGTGTTTTTTGTTGAGAGAGATCAGCCGTTCAACTGCTTAAGATCTAGTTTTGATCAAACTTATTTCGCTGCGTTACACGTTAAACTGCTTGACCATCACGGATTTATTTTATTGTATTGCGTCCTGCTTGAGCAAGAGTTTGTACGTAGCAATTGGTATGCCGATACTCTCCGTTATCGGTGAGAAGGGCAGAAGTGTTTCGTTTCTGGGGAGTTCATCTGCTTTGCAGTTTCCTTAAAAATCTCTATACTCCGGCACCCAGCACAGGTGAATGTTAAATTGCTCTTACATCTACCTGAGTGATAATCGGCAGTTAAGGGCAAGAATAGAGTTGAAGGAATTTGAAGCCAGGGTTTTGATTTCCGCCCGAATATACATAATCCCTTTCAGATATCATGTGTTCTCTTAGCCAAGACAGAGCTTCGCTGAATAGATCAATAAGGCTCCCTCACTTTTACAGTGTTTTCCGAGCAAAAGTACTTACAGTCTGTGAAGCCGCAAGACATCTGGCTGCTCAAAATTTGATGAACAAAAATAGTATTGACTTCTTCATAGACAGCCATGCTGCCATTTAAGCTATCACATGCATTGTCACAAAATACAATTGAGTAGGAAGCTATCGCAGTAATCTAAGACTGCTCAGTTCATTGAACACCGTAACTTTAATTTGGGTTCCAGGGTATTCTAACATAACCGGAAATGGAATGGCGGACAAGCTGACCAAAATCGGGTCAACACTCGAGACCAGCGCAACGAACACCTCAGTTCTCAAGCCACTAGAGCAACACAAAAAAAGAATCCAAAGATATTTTCTAAAAACCGCCAATGACAAGTGGTCATCTTTAGAAACACGACGGGTTTCCAGGAACCATGGCCATATATCTCTACGAAAAAAACACTGCTCTAGTTTAGAAGGCCTAGACTCTCTCTGTTGATTGAAATTTTAACAGGTCCAACTCATTGCGATGAGAAAGGTCATCAGCATATCCGACTTATGTAGAAGGAAGAAGACAAAGAGGCAGAGGAAGGATCATTCCACTTCCTCAATGAGTGCCCTAGCTTGGTTCACACAAGGAAAAAAGCCCTCATAGAATATTTATTGGACAAACTGGGTGACATATATAACCTCCAAGTGAACAGCATCCTAAAATTCATCCACGGCTTCAAACGGTTCAGTGTGGGCTCCCAACACCAACAACCCAATCACCAACCAAATCCTCTAGTACCTCCCGCCCCTCATCTTGCTCGTCTTCTGTTATCCGGGGAGTATAATGGATCCTTGAGGCACCCCATCCAACCTATCTTAATTTCTTGTTAAGTGGGATTTTCATGTTGGAATCCCTTATCCCTTTCTTCTGTTGTAGGTTCCAGAAGAAGCAGTTGCTGTAGTTAGAGTCATGCTACTAATTTATCACCCTCGTATCGTCTCTCCTAAGCTAAAATCATATAACTTATTTGCAACACGAGCACGCAATATCTACTCTCAACAGTGCTAATCTTAAAGCACTACCGATATAAGTTTTTAATTTTAAAAATTTCATCTCTCATCAAACAGTCAAAATAATCTCTGATAGTTAAACAACCATATCCAGTAGAAGAACGCTGATATCAGACACACGTACGTTGGCAAAATCATTAAACTCTCATTTATTTGCCAATGTATAACGGGATAAGCTCTCATTATCCTTAAAAGCAACACCGGATATTGTATCTTAGCAATACATAAAGAGCTAGGTACCTACTTCAAAGGAACTCGAATCACGTCCGCTTATATAAACCTCTGATAAGCTTTTTATATTTTTGAGAGCACGGGTTCACTTCGAAGACTTTGTATGGAGGATTAAGCTATTCCCCAGACTCTTACACTCCTGACTTCCCGATTTTACTTCACTAGGCAAAGGATGTTGCACGCTTTTATCTCCTCTACCCTAGAGAGTGGTTTGTAGTTTGCATATTTAAACGCGATGTGCATCGAAACGACCAACACGACGACTTCCCGTTTTATATAACCCCATTGAGTTGGGAGTTCGTTAAGCGCTTATGTTACAGAAAAAGAAGGTATAGGTACTCCTTTAAAAAAGTCATAAAATGCACAGTGCTCATAAGATAAATACAAAAAAAAAGAACTTGCATTCCGGACAATATTTGATTGTCCCAGTGCAATGGAAATATGTCAACCTGAAGACCACCAGTGTGCCGGAGCTATCAGTTCCAGCAAATTGCAATCAAATGCAAGCCAAGGAGTTCTGTGTAGAACTTCTCATTTGACCGTTTGTATCCGAAACAACCACGCGCCGACTTTGTTGCGACAAAATTTAAGCAGACAGACAAAATTCGATGAAGACACGTCACGGACGACTCGTCTTGAATTTATCTAGATCTTCGGAAGAATCTTCTAAAAGCTGCAAGAGACCTGGCTTAAAGGGTACTACAAAATTGCGATCCGCACACCGAATGCGGGGGAGTCAAGAATGAGTGATGAGCTCCTCAGATTCTTCACCCGACACACAGACTATAACCAAATCCAAACCCACAGCAGCGACAGAAGACATTTGTTTCAGCGCGTTTGGCTGCTATGGCAGTCGGTATCTTGTAGTTTTGTCATTGTTGTGTATCTTTGTATCTTTTATGAGTGGCGGATGATGATGAATCCAACCTGTGTAGATGGAAATTATTATTACTCTTGTGCACCGGTTTCGGAAAGATCGACCGCCACCGCTTCTTCCCGCCATTGCTTCAGTTCGTGGTAAATTTATCGGACGCTTTTTGCATTGCTAATGCTTTTGCGCTGGTTGGGATGAGAATTGGACACACGAGACTAGTGGCGGAACAATCGTTTGAAGTTTATGTACTGTAGCCTGGTTTTCTCTAATCTTCAGCAAATGAGTAATAAGTGCGGTCGCTTTTCAGTTGAAAATAGTTTTGCAGGCGGATTAGGGCAAACAGACACACGATCAATTGTGTCCGGTGGCGGTTTTTTTTTCTCTGTTTTGTGATTTATAGAGATGCAGAGACGTTACTCTTTAACTAATGGGAAACACTTAAAAGTATTAAATGTTTGTCGTTTACATCAAATGAATATCAAGTCACTCATTGGATTGTTATCTGTCAGCTGGAGGGAGAAAATAAAGACGTCATGTTTGGAATATTAAATTTGAATCGTGGTCTTTTCCAAATGGACATTGCTTTTCTGTGAGATCTGTTGTAGTTTAAATGGACTACTATTACTCATTTGTAGAGCAATGTTGGTATATCGTATGGCCTTTAATATGAGTCATGCCTGGAAGTGTGGTATGGACAAAGCAGGCAATGCCCTGACTCACTTGTTCAATAAACACAAATGAATTGTTTTTTGAGAACGAGACTGGTATGTGAACTCTACACAATTCTGCTCCTTCAAGGAGAAGAAATGAAAATCTTCAAAGAAATTGAGGCCATTTTTTTATTTTTCAATTTTGTAGCAATCACCTCGCATTTCCCGATAAACACAGAAAATTTGATTAAAGATTAAATTATGGAAAATAGTTTCCATGAAAACCCAGTTCAGAGTTTCAATATTTAAGAGTATTGGGGGTGATAAGTATGAATGTTTCTTCACGCATGGATCTTGCAGAACCTTACATTTACTCCTAACCTAATACGCAGACCACAGAATAGAAACAGAGGGTCAATTGGGGCAAGGTAGTGCCATCTTACCTAAAAGCTAAATTAGACCGGGAACATGTTAGCCGGGTCAGAACCCACGTTGTCTTTTTTTTGTCGGTTAGGTTAGGTAGAATAGGCAGACGGTTGATCTTATTTCCGTCACACGAAGATCAATGTAGATCAGTATTCAGTATTCAGTATTCAGTATTTTATTTTGAATGGTGTACAAGTAAGACTTAGGCCCCGATTGCGGTTGTCGATTGACTAATCGATACTCGACTTTTGTCGATTTCGATCGACATCTTTCGTTCATAATTTTCTGGTCGACTGTTGCGTTAGGAAATTATTTTATGGGAAAATGTAAGTATTTTATTGAACAAATGCTCATATTTTGATAAAATACGAGTATATAATACGAGTATTATATCAAAATATGAATTTGTTCAATAAAATACTTACATTTTCCCACAAAATGATTTCCTAACGCAACAGTCGACCAGAAAATTATGAACGAAAGCTGTCGACCGTCAAATCGAAGAATGTCGATCGAAATCGACAAAAGTCGAGTATCGATTAGTCAATCGACAACCGCAATCGGGGCCTTAGTCTTTTATAGTACCTAACATGATCCATTTATATATTAAATAATAAATTCAATAGTATGAGCTAAGTTATAGCTAGATAAAGAATATAATGGAAATATAAATTTTAAAATAAAAAGATTAAACAGAAAAGTAAGCCTGTGTTATCCTATATAATATTACAAATATTATTATTCCTTTTTTTATTCTATTAATTCTTCTCTCGAAATACCATTATTTTCCTTCTCCTTTCCCCTCCTTTTCTAGTTAAAAGAGAGTGAAGGCAATTTGATTAAATATTATCTTTCAATTACTATTATTAAGCACTAGCTAAAGTGTTGTTTTACAGCCTTCTCAAAATTTGAACTTGCATTAATTTTTTTAATTGTGGCTGGTAAGGAATTCCAAAGTTTTGTTGCATATACAAAAAAGAGGCGTGATGAATTCAAGTAGTTGAACGCGGGTATTATAAGATTATGAGTTCTCAAAGATTGTGCAAATTGAAGCTTTTCATAAATGTATATTGGTTTTCTCAGTTGAATGATTTTGTGCATAAACATACAACATCTTGCATCCAGGAATTGTTGGAAAGAACATCCAAGTACAATTTTATGGTAGTGTGAAATGTGCTCATGTCTTCGAAGTCCATAAATATATCTTATCATGTCATTGAAAGCTACAAGAAGCTTGTGATGGGAATGTGAGTCAAGTTTACAATAAACAACATTTGCAAAGTCTATTAAAGGAACTAAAAGAATCTTAACTAGTCTCAACTTGGTGTTAGTAGGAGTTATATCGGAATACAACCGAAGCTTACGCAAGCCACCATAAATTCTTCCAATGGTATAGTTCACCTGGTTTTCAGCTGAAAGAGAAGTAATAATATAAAAATACCAAGACTGGTAACACAGTTCACAAAGTTAAGCTTGACATCTGAAAGGTAAACCTGTGGTAAAAGCAAGGTATTTGTGTGCTTTTTAGATATCGCAATTAGTTGAGATTTAGCAGGGTTGAGGGTTATGTGATTGGAAAGGGACCATTTCAAAATTGCTTGTAGATCTTCATTTATCCTGTGAATAAGGTCCTCTTGCAATCCAATTGGACGTGACAAATAAATTTGGACATCATCAGCATATAGATGAATTGAAACATTCGAGCAAACTTTTGGCAAATCATTAATGAATAGGCAGAAGAGGATTGGTCCTAATATTGAGCCTTGTGGAACCCCCATTCTCACATTCATTGGATCTGAGATCATTTCATCAACCTTGACCCTCTGGCTTCGATCAGACAGATAGTCTCTTATGAGACTTACTGCTCTATCATGAAAGCCGAAGTACAGTTTCAGTTTTGAAAAAAGTATTTGATGGTTGACCTTATCAAAGGCCTTTGAAAAATCCAATAAACAAAGAACAGTCACATTGCCCAGGTCATATTCGTTTCGAACATCATCCAGAACTTTTATCATCGCAGTTTGACAACTGTGATGAGCACGAAACCCAGACTGAAATTTGGATAATAAGTTGAACCTCTCAAGGTGACTAGTTATCTGCGTAGCAAGAATCTTCTCAAAAACCTTTGATAGACAAGGTAAGATACTGATCGGACGGAAATCAGAGCAAGAACTAGGATTCGCTTTCTTCGCAACAGGGATTACTTTAGCGGACTTCCAGCAATCAGGAAAGGACGAAGAAGCTATACAAAAGTTTAAAATATGAGTCAGTGCAGGTAAAAAATGATTCAAAATCATTTTGATAAAAGAAATAGGCACCCCATCCTCTCCAGCTGCATCAGACTTAATCAGACGAATACTTTCGAACACCTCATACTCGGAAACCACTCCAAACTCGAGTTCCGTTGCATAATGGTAAAAAGCATCGTTGCATGGTATAAACTCTTGTTGGGTTCTATCAGTTACTGCAGATGATAAGAAGGCCTTATTTAAGTCATTTGGATTAGGCAAACTATGGACAACCTGCTTTTTTCCTATTCCAATACTGCGAAGGTTGTTCCAGAGCTTTCGAGATGATTGGTTCGTATCCAGCTTAGAAAAAAAGTACCTTTTTTTGGCTCTACGAGTAACAAATGTAGCTACATTCCGAGCACGACAAAAATTTTCCCAATTCGTATTGCAAGCATTACTTTTCCATTTCGCATACAATTTTCTTCGGTCTCTAATTGCCACATGTACTTCATGAGTACGCACCACAACAGATTTAATAGGAACATGTTTATCATATAGTTCCAGAATAAGGGATTGAAAGTGGTGTACCTTGTCATTGGTATTTGAGAAGGCATGACATTCATTCCAGCGGTAGACATCAGCATCATTTAAGAGTTCGAAATGGTTTATCGACTTTAGATCTCTGAATTGAAATGTTGCTTGTGACGGTGTATGAGAAAACTCTAAGTTATATGTGCAAAAGAGCAGATCATGGTCAGATAAACCATCCATAGACAGTTGGTCTTGCAGAAGAACGTAGGACAAATCTGAGACAATCATTAAGTCAAGGAGACTTGGAGGAGTATTAGGGGCGAACCGGGTGGCATAAGAATTTGATAAAAACAGTCCCGCCGCGGCAATTTCATCTCTCAGTTGGTTAGCTCGAGAGTCATATTGCAGTAAGTCTGCATTAAAATCACCACAAATAATAATATGCTCATATGAGAGTGTGAACTCCTGCAGGACAGCGAATAAGGGCTCAGGCGAAAAACTTTTATTTGGATTGTAACCAACACACAAAAGACATTTAGTACCTACTTCCACCAACTACCTCAACAAAAAGAAATTCTATATGTGATACTTTTGAAATCAATTTAAAAAAGTGAACTTGTTTTCGTTATCTCTGATTTTGTAACAGTTCAGATCGTTGGGAGCTTCTATCGAAATTGCAGCAGTATCATAACAACCCTCTTATAAGGTAATGTGGTTTGCAATTTCTTTCTATTTTTCACTTGCGATAATTTTTACAGCGTGTTATAAAAAGTCAAAATATTGATCAAAAATGAATGACTTCTTTTGTGACGTAACATTCATGGGGGAGGGGGAGTCAAAAAAAGCCTTACATTAGTGTGACGTATTTTATGGTCGGCCCCTTGTAAGAAAAGGGCCCAAAAGTTCGTTGCCTTAGATTGTGGTGAGGCTAACGCCTTACTTTTTATCTTACTATAAGCTTAAAAGTACTTAAGCAATAATAATCTTGAATTAATCAAAACTAATTGACTGTTTAAAAGGAGCATTTTAAGACAGGGACCAGAAAGATTGAGGTCGAAATGAAAAGGAGCTGAATTAATCTTACTAAACTTGCGGTTTGTTGAGACCATTGGATGTACGATGAGCAGGAAGAAGCGGTGGGATGATCTTACGTTTCGTGAATTAGTGTTGAAGGAGATAGGGTCAAAAAGGGGAGAACAGACAGTATACCAGTAAGAAGCCAGTGAATGAAGATGATGTCAAAGATATTCCTTCGGATTTCTAGGGAGTGGAGATTATTGATTCAGAAACGTTCGCGGTAATGAGGTAGGGTGAGAAAGTTTCTAACGTCGTAGAGATCCCGATGGGCAAAGAACAGAAAACAACGTTGAACGCTTTCGATCCTTGAGATGTGAACCGCTTGATATCGAGCCTACACTTTCCATGCATACTCAAGGAGAGGACGAAAATAGGCGACCTAGAGTGATTTTGTAACAAAGGAGCCGCGGAGCTCTTTCGACCATGTCTTGATAAAACCAAGAGCAAAATTAGCTCTTATAACTTCGTCAATATGATAGCGAAAATTGAATTCACCGTTACAGAGAACACCTATATCTCGGATAAGCTGCACACGGTTAATGGGAAGGTTCTGAAAATGATAGGTTCTGTGAGGAAGTTTTTTTTGAGTAAAAGTTATTGGCTCCCATTAGACAATGTTTAATTCAAAGAAGTTCTTAGAACACCAAGTGAGGAATGAATCGAGGTCATTTTGAAGCTGAAGGAGATGACTTTGAAAATTTTTACGTCGTCCGCGTAGAGTTAGATAGAAGAATAATGAATGATCTTCGCTACATCATTAATGGCAGGGGATGAAAAAGAGGGGTCCAAGATGGCTACCTTGGGGTAAACCGGAGGTTGCCACAAAAAATAGAGAGGAAACGAACTCTATAATGTCGATTGTTTAGATATGAAGAGATCCATTTGAGTAGGATAAGACTGACTAAGAGGAAGAAAAGTATAAGGAGGATTAAAGTATGAGAAATTTTGTCGAAAACCTTTCTTAGATCTTTGGTAATGACGTCTATGTACTTCGTCTCCTTTTTCCATCGCCTACAGTGAGAGGGAAACGAACTCAGCGAAATTAGTAGTTTTAGACTTTCCCTAACAAGTCCATGCTATCACTGATTTGCACTGGAAAGAAAGAATTTTATATAGAATGTTTTCAAAAAGCTTAGGGATATGAGAGAGATTTGTAATGGATCTATAGTTCAGATAAACTGAGCGGGAGTCAAGATATGCATTCCAGAGCTTATGTATCTTGTTTCGCAGCTGCCGTAGTTTATCATCGTACCAAAAAGGAGATGTCGAGTAGAACTTATCACGCAAAAGGGGAACGTAAAGATTTAGGCAGCAATTTCTTGTAAAACAGTTTTAAAAAGTTTCTTCATTCATAGAAAGATTTGTAAGGTCGAAAGAAGTATTAGAGAAGTGTTAATTGATTTTCTTGAAGTTAGTCCTGCGAAAGTTAAAGGAATACTTTTTTTTTTAAGAAAAGGCTTGTCCCATCCCAATCTGGACCATTCAGACCTAATTGCCGGTCCATTGTACTATCAGGGTAGCAGGTAGCCTTCCCTTTTTTTGTGGTAGATTTAAATATGGTGGATATAATTTCGTATATTAACTTAAGGACGCCGCCGCCGCCGCCGTCCAGATGAAACTGTAAGGCTGAAAAAAAAGTAGTTGTGCAGAGCGGGATTCGAACCCACACGTCCGGCGTACCTACTGAATACTCATTTACATTAATTAATTAATTTTTATTAACTTTTTTTCTTATATCTACCTACTGAACACTCTACCACTGCACCACGGCCGCCTTTTAACGAATACATACTTACTTGCGCTAAGTAGAAAAAAGGATATGGTTATGAAAACAGAGAGAGTGGTAGACATTGTCTACTAGAAAAATTTGACCAAATTTTAATCCCAACTCCGATTGGAGAAAAATCTGTTCAAAATTTTTATTACCTAAATTGGGGCATTTAAGAAATTATTTTATAAAGAAGTCCGTCAGGCCACATGGAGTAAATGAAAAGGTGAATCAATTAATTATTTTATTTCCAATTTTATTAGTCAAAAACTAAAAAAAGCAATTTGTTTTTTTTTTTTTTTTTCAGATAAAATTTTGAAAAAATTAGGGGAGAGTGGGTAGGTATGGGACACTTTTCGGTAAGATGTCAACTGCTGGCAACTTATGAATCATATCTGCACATGACAGTTTTTTTTAATATATGATAACATTGTGGCAAGCTCTTCAAAACACAAAAGTAACCAAAAGAATACCAGAAAATATGAAAAATTTTATTCCATTCAACATCAGGCCTGCTTTCAGGAGGAATGGGACAGCTATGTGGTGGAATGGGACACTTGTATTCTACTAGCGAAATATTTCTCATCATAGCATCTAGAACAAAATTTCTGGGAAAAAATAAATGCAGGTGGAACCGTATTTCCAGAGGCACTGATGAGACCAGAGATGGCGACAATTTGACCACATTTTCCTGCACGATTTGTTTGACTTCCTACGATGAGATTGTTTCGTCACAATTCCAGATTCTGTCTGGAAAAAATGGATGTCTAACAGATTGCTCTAAAATTTACCAAAGTTCGTTTTATTGAAACTTGTGCATCGCGATAAGCGTGGGACAGTGTCCCCTTCCTCCTGTGCATAGAAGTGTCCCAATCAACCTGTAGAAAGATAAAGGATACCAACACTTCAAATACGGCACAGACTAAAAAAAATTAAAATTAATTTACTTCACAATATTTGATAATACCTAACTTTTTGTGGAATAATTACCAATTTTTCTTCTCGACTGCGTAATTTTAACTGCGCACAAGACCTGTTTTGTTGACCGGTAGATAGATATTAAAGAACAAATTTGTGATCAACAAAAACGAGAAAAAAGATACGACGTGGAAGAAAATGCCTGTGTCCCATTTCTCCTTTGTCCCATACATACCCACTCTCCCCTATCACTTTTTCTTTCAATAACGAGTTCTTTTATTAATTCCTACTTAAACACAGAAATCCAAAAGAGATCTTCTCTGCCAGTGTTTGAAAAACTTAAATAAACTTTAAGCTAATTAAATTTATGAGCATTGAATGTTTAAAGAAAAAGTGTCCCGTAATGAGGGAAAATTTTGAAAATATTTTCTTTTTCAAAATGTTGGCTTTGGGGTTTGATTACTCGACTAAATTAACTTAAACTTAAATGTTAGTTAAGGAACAAGGTACTTGTAGTAAGTGGCTTCGTCGATTGTTATTCGTTTTTTTTTTTTTTAATAAGTAAATTTTTATAAACGTAGGGAGATGTAGACCCACTTCTGGGACGATTTGTTTCTTGTTTTGGCCCAACCTATCCATCCTGAGCTTTTGTCGCATCGTATGCAAAACACCCTGTACAGTGTACATCGATAATGGAATCAAAATGTTGATATTTCATACCTACAGGCACCTCAACATAAACTCGGCGCCAACGCCAAACTACCTCTACCACCTCTCAATTCAAAAGAGTTGAAGTAGAAGCTGCTCCAATTATCTCATGATATTTTTACTGACTAAAAAATAAGAGTTTAAAGTTTCCGGTTTTATGATCCCCGAAATAAAGTTCTCCTCAAAATTTTTTTTTCATCCTCCTGCTGATATATTGATACCACTGCACCGCGCCACCGACTATAGTCGTTTTCATTTTCATAAAACTTCTCCTTTGGTTTCTTTTTTGTTTTGCTCTGTTTCGCATAAACTGACAATAATGTAACTCCCTTCTTTCACCCGTCTACCAATGTCCGACAACATTCTGTAAGCAACAATGATTTCATTTTCACGTAGTATTTTATTTTTTGAGTTATTTTATTTTACTTTATTTTGCTCTTAAACATTCACTACAACGCTTTTAAAAATTTGTGTAATTAAGTTTGGGATAAGCTTGTGGAACCAACGAACGGGACATGGTTGAATCGGAAGATTGTATCGAATACCGAAACGACAAGTTGCCAGCGTATAACATGAACGCCTCAAGCGCGCCAATCCCGCCCTCAGTTCATGTAAATCCGAATTAAGTTTTATTTAATTTTGATTTCATTATTTAATTTGATTCTCTTTTTTTCTTTTTTGGTTTTTTGTTGGTGTGTTTCGGGCGTGAGATCAGTTTCTCTCGTGTTAATGGCCAAGTGGAATTGCTCCCGTTTTGTGTTGTGTTCGTGCACTTGTCGCTACTCAAATAAAATAAAAGGGATTTTTTAGCACTTCAAATGGGGATACTTCGAATGAACGCAGAGGTGTGAAATAAAAACACATTTTTTGTTCGAACGCGAAGAGATGGATATAATAAATTGGTGAAGTTTAATGCTATTTCGGAAATTGAACAGCATTTTTTGCGCGTGAACATTGAAACTCAATATAAGAGATTGCGAAGGTGCTTTTGCTTTAATTTGGAAAACGACCGGCAGTGGCATAAGGATCGAAGGAAGTCTGGGAAATTCAATTTGCAAAGACCCATATGGTTGTCTGCTGTGTTTGTCTCGTTGTATTGGAGTTTCAATTCTGTAATCGAATTTGAATTTGATAACATGGACAATAATACCGTGGGCAAAGTGACTAGGGTATTTGATACTGACAGCAGAATATGTTACAGCTTTGGTTTAATGAATTGAAGTTTTGGTCAGAGTGGAATGGAAAACAGTTCAAAGTTCAAGGGAAGATGAACTATCATCGGCAGGTGTTCAAAAGTCTTCTTTGTATTAACATATTGAAACTTTGAAGAAAACAGAAAGTTGTAAACTTCTACTGAAGTTTTGTTAAAAATCACGAGCAGAACTGCTTAAACTTCATAAGCTAACGCTTTGTTAGAAATTCGGAGCAAAATGGCAAACCTTTTTAGCTCAGACTTGGATCAAATCTTCACGTTGGATTATTATTCATTGTAACTGTTTCACAATACAGCGCTAGGGCAAAGCGTGACTGTAAAGAGCTCTTCAATGGTTCTCTAATTGGATTTCATTTCAAAATAGTTTAGGTTTCAAATACACAAACATAATGGCGCTCTAATCGGGCAGTAGTACCTACAGTAAATGGCCTCTATATTAAGTGTGACAAGGGCCAAAGGCACCTGGCCTGCACTTCATTCTTTGACGTAAAAAAACTTCGCCATAGCATTCCAATGTCGTTAGCATGGCTTTTTTCATATAATTTTGTGATGACAACGTTATGGCTCCTTTTTTTCTACCTATAACTTCAACGTTGCAGTGTCAGTTTTACTTGCTTTTGTTGAATTTAACAAGTGGATCGATTTGATTGACTTTTTCGGAGAACACTTGTCAAGTGTTTTGTTTTGTAAATAAGAAAAAAAATTAAAAAAATCCGTAGGTGTTTTTATTTGTGACCACGTGACCGGGCAGAACTTCAGTCTTTTCCTCAACATGTCAATTCAACTCATATGCTAATCTCTTATTTGCGAAGGTCAAACGGGCTTCTTATGAATTAAAGAAACATGAAACTTATTAATTCCCAGTCCATCAAGAACAAATTAATCAGAAGTATCCTGCACATGCTTTTACGTATTCAAATGACGCAACTTCTCGAATTAGATAAGCCCATTCAACAACTGTCACATCAGCTATCCATCATGACAATCCCCTCACTTTTAGAATATATTGATCCATCAAACCAATCGAATTGATCAACGAAATTTAAAATTTACTACCCATCAAGAGCCAGTAAACAAAACAACACAACAACAAGAATTAACTTCTATACTTCAACAATCTCTCCGAAGCCGCGGCAAGAGTAACATTTTGCGAAAGGACAAATTATTTATTTGAATCGCTGATATCTTTCATTAAATTTGCATGCGGAATTTGTCGTCGTTGTTGTCAGCAGCATGCATACAATGAAAAGTCATTGCAAAATTTATAGTCTGCCCAAAAAAGGTCTTCCAATCGTCTTAAATACCAGCGAGTTCAGTAGAAGAGAAGACGAAGAAGATTAAAAAGAAACTATACAAAGCCTCAGTCTCAACAATAGGCTTCAGAAATCTTCTCTAAATCGTAGGCACGTCGAGGGATCAGGGAGTAAATTTGCATCCCAGTTTCTGTTTTGAAATAAAAAAAAAATATTCGCTTTCAGACTTTTCAAATCAAAATCATACCAAATAATGACGATGATGATTGGGGTTAAATAGAAGGTGGGAATTCCTCGCCGATGATGATGTTGATGGTGCCTCTGACTGTGAGTCTATTGCTTTTGTAGCGTCTCTCAAAGCCTATTGTGTTATTGTGTTATGGCATATCACGAGATGATGCGATTTTAAATAAGGCAATTAATGAACTAAGCGGCAAATGGATTTTTCTTGCAGTTTGCACAAGCACACTATGCTGCGCCCGCTGCAGTGCCACAGTGAGTTCGAAACGCGCTTTGAAAAATTGGCTGATCTTGTTGAACTCAAGCAACAGCTTAGATACAAGAGGAGCCTCTAATTGGTCAGATGGAACAAATAGATATAAAGATGGTGTATCATCGAAATGGCAAATGATTTATGGGAATAAATTTGTGTGATGAAATTTTTTCGATTTGTTTTACACAATTCGATATTTTGATAGCGAAATTATACGCCATCAACTTTCATTCTTAAGTCTTTAGACTTCCAGCTCCTAATTACGTAGCACAGCTCAGAGAATGTCTGTAGTACGATATCAAAATCTTAATTTTAATTAAATTAATTAAAAGTTTCTGTTTTTCTAAGTATCATTTTTAAGTTAACTGTTGTGCCAGTGCCGTTATGGTTAGCATGTTTGCCTGTTACGGTGGAGGTTCGTGGTTAGAATCCCAGCAGAAACCAAGGAATATGTTTCCACGGGTATCGCCTTTCGCGAAAGATTGGCAAGTCTTCCGAGAATAAATACATCGCCTGGAAAAACGCTTTGTCGATTGGCTGTTTGGAACCTGTAGAAAATTAAAGGTCCCTTCCATTCCCTCACAAGACACGGTTGTGAAACGCTCCTCGCTATGTTGCGAGTTGAGAAACCCTATGTATGCACCTATGCTGTTACCTTTTTACTTTATGAAGCTTTGGAATACATCAAGGATGTTTTAGTATTCGCTCATCAGAGTAAATAGGGTTGCCAACTGTACATCAGTTAAATAAAATTAGTTATTCGAAAGGCTTTTTGTGACTTATTTTTTGAAAAACAAGTGTCTTAGAATTTTTGACAAAAAAATTGAGAATTCAAGGGTTGCGTTTCTAAATTAATTCAGAAAAGTCAAATTTCTTTTAAAAAATTAATAAAATTTCAAAAATAAGGATTTCCTTGATTTGGATACGAACATTCTTTTTATATATATATGTAATTCAATAAATATAAATTCGTCATTAAATTGATGCAAGCCATTTGCGAGAAACAGCTAAAAAAGAAACTGTACTGTGGAAGTCAAATTTTTTAAGCTTTTGCCATTATTTTTCTTGTTATAACAAAGAAAATCAGTTTATCTCTTACATAATATTTAATCGACTTTGTTATAAGAGTCGTTTACACTGTACAATTAGTTGGACAGACTTTGGCTTGAACGACCAATGCTTGACAATGTGAACCCTCAGACGACCGCTTGTCCAACTTGTTGGATGATTTTCAAATATTTTTGAAAACTTTGAAGTTGGATGGAGCGGAGGAACATATGACATAAATTTGGACGACAAGCTTGATAGTCTGAACGCAAACTACATACATACGAAGTCTGTCCAACTAATTGTATAGTGTGTACTAGGCTATAGACGTTCGTCCGAAAAAATTTTTATTGCAATACTGGAACAAAACCGGGAACTTGAAAAATATTGGAACGATTGCTATAATTTTTTCACCGTTAGAGTGCTTCTTTGCCCCTGAGTAACAAAGACTATTTTCCGTACCCATTTTCCCACTGGAAGCTTAGAAATCTCAATCCTTAATTTACTCTATTTAATTAATTTAATGCCTGAGCTACTCCGGCCGGGTCAGCTAGTATGTATATAATATACATAGATTAATTTTTCCATTAAAAAGCTTAAATTTTCCAGAGGAATTCATATCTCTTCAGCTTTTACAACACATTATTTTTCAGAAACCCTGAATGCCTTCTGATTATTTGCTAATTTAGGTCATAATTTCTTGATCTCCATTCAGATTTAACACTCTTTCAATGAAACGAGATCGTTTGTTGTCAGTCGTCTGTCGTTTGTCGTTTGTCGTTTGTCGTTTGTCGTCTGTCGTCTGTCGTCTGTCGTCTGTCATCTGTCGTCTGTCGTCTGTCGTCTATCGTCTGTCGTCTGTCGTCTGTCATATGTCATAAATGTCGTCTGTCATATGTCATATGTCGTCTGTCGTCTGTCGTCTGTCGTCTGTCGTCTGTCGTCTGTCGTCTGTCGTCTGTCGTCTGTCGTCTGTCGTCTGTCGTCTGTCGTCTGTCGTCTGTCGTCTGTCGTCTGTCGTCTGTCGTCTGTCGTCTGTCGTCTGTCGTCTGTCGTCTGTCGTCTGTCGTCTGTCGTCTGTCGTCTGTCGTCTGTCGTCTGTCGTCTGTCGTCTGTCGTCTGTCGTCTGTCGTCTGTCGTCTGTCGTCTGTCGTCTGTCGTCTGTCGTCTGTCGTCTGTCGTCTGTCGTCTGTCGTCTGTCGTCTGTCGTCTGTCGTCTGTCGTCTGTCGTCTGTCGTCTGTCGTCTGTCGTCTGTCGTCTGTCGTCTGTCGTCTGTCGTCTGTCGTCTGTCGTCTGTCGTCTGTCGTCTGTCGTCTGTCGTCTGTCGTCTGTCGTCTGTCGTCTGTCGTCTGTCGTCTGTCGTCTGTCGTCTGTCGTCTGTCGTCTGTCGTCTGTCGTCTGTCGTCTGTCGTCTGTCGTCTGTCGTCTGTCGTCTGTCGTCTGTCGTCTGTCGTCTGTCGTCTGTCGTCTGTCGTCTGTCGTCTGTCGTCTGTCGTCTGTCGTCTGTCGTCTGTCGTCTGTCGTCTGTCGTCTGTCGTCTGTCGTCTGTCGTCTGTCGTCTGTCGTCTGTCGTCTGTCGTCTGTCGTCTGTCGTCTGTCGTCTGTCGTCTGTCGTCTGTCGTCTGTCGTCTGTCGTCTGTCGTCTGTCGTCTGTCGTCTGTCGTCTGTCGTCTGTCGTCTGTCGTCTGTCGTCTGTCGTCTGTCGTCTGTCGTCTGTCGTCTGTCGTCTGTCGTCTGTCGTCTGTCGTCTGTCGTCTGTCGTCTGTCGTCTGTCGTCTGTCGTCTGTCGTCTGTCGTCTGTACTCAGCCATATGGCTCTAGCTTCAGGTCAACAATGTGCTTATGCCATTGTGAACTCCCATTTTGTGTATTTTTTTTTTTATTATTTGATTAACAACATCAAGTGGTTTTAAAAATAGTGTCAGGGAAAAAATTTTTAAATATCCCTTTTCTGCTTTGTTTTTGTTTGTGTTTGTAATGGGATTCTATTTTTGGATGCACACACACAAAATACACACATTTTTTAAGTCGTTTTTTTTTGTAGAAAATACGTGCCATAGGGAACATTGTTCCAAATAAGTCGTACTTATCACTCGTGTTGTTTCGTTTAAAATGAAACCACTCAGTTACTTCTGCTGAAGATGTAGTTTCCTTTTGGGTAGGGAGGAGCAATATGGTGTTGGTTCTCGTGATGCTTCTTTTAAACGTAACGTTTTAGTAATTGCTCATGAAAAATATTTCCTAAATGATCGGTTTCGTGTTACGCAAGCTAAAACGACCACTGTTTCCAGATAGAAGCATCCTTTTTATAGCTCTTTATTGGCTGAAAAAAAACTGATTTTACTAAACACGTTCGCGGTGTTCAGTTTAAGTTAGGTTCTTTTCGAATCTAAAAAGACGAATCCTTCTTATGCTAATGCTACTTGAATAGCAGCCTTCAAAAGCTTTTGCAACATCTTTTCGTGGAAGGACTTACTCAATAATAAACAGTCATTATGTCTGCAAGGCCATACAGCAATTAAGTCTCATTGACAGTCGTTGGAATTAAACTTATTAAATTTCCGAATCATGCAACATTTCTGAGAGACAAAGCCCTTCAGTTCATCACCTAGGATACCTTCCTTCCACTAATTTAACCTGAACGTACGTAACACTTTGGTTATGGTATTCTGTACTCAAAGCCTATCGTTAATTCCAGGATATTCACCCAAAGGCCTGTTCAATCTTCCTTTGTTTTGCTGATGGTGATATTCCAGGCAAGTCCTCACGCAGCAAATCCCACGTTGGTTGTTCACATGTTTGTGACGTTAACCTCTGATGCAACTATCGATACAATATTCACGATATGTATCATCATCCATATACCACCTATCAACATACAACACCTAGACATACATTCTGCGTGTTTAACTTGAAAGCCCCTCGAAGCCACCGAAAAGCATTCTCAATTGCTTTCAAGCTTTGCAGGAAACTCGTGTTCCACCGCTCGTAGATTATTCATATATGTACTTACTAACGTGGAGTATTTCACGGATAGAATGTAGGTACGTACCTGCCATTGCATTTGCGAACATCAAAATCTGCCAGCTCGGTTGCTTTTTTTGAAAATGGATAAACGTGTTTGGCCCTTGTCAATGGAATAAATGCCAAACTCAACTGAAGGGCCCCGCACAAACTTCACTGTAGTATTAATTACCTGTTTAACGATGGAATACTTTTCTCGTTATAGGGGACACACTCGAATGTGATACCTTTAGCATGTCCTGAAATGGACTATTTAATCTTGGATGCTTAAGGACACACAATTCCGAAAGCAAAAGCTTGTGGATTATCAACAATTTGTTGCTCGTCTGCCATTACTCGTTACGAAATCTGATGAGCTATGCCAGTTTTGTTTGTTGAAAAAAGCATCGCACCCGCTACCGCCTAATCGTGGTCGGTGTAATTCATTCTAAAAGGAGGAGAGATGTTCAGTGTTACCAAGAGGAGTGCATTTTCGTCAATTTGATTTTTAAGTTGTATTTAGATATATCATGCCCATATAGACAAGACAACTCCTTGTTTCTATGGAAAAGATGAAGGAGCTGCCATTACGGTGACTGAAGAGCTCTATTGAGCCAGTCTGCATGATTTTTTGCTTCCAAAAATTAATCAGCTTAGCATTGCAACATTAATTCAAACAAGACAACGCAACTTACCATACAACGCGCTTTACCATCAACTTTTGATTTCGTGACAAAAGATTTTCCAAAAGAGGTCCTGTCGACCGGCGGCGGCGTTCTCGCTCATGCGACTTAGCTCCTCTCGATTACTTTTATCGGGCTATATTAAGTCATCCGCTTATGCTGACAAGCGAATCTTGAAGCACGAAATACCAAAGTTCAAGCAGCCATTGACGACATACTGCCAGATTTATTGGCGAAAATAGTGAAAAAAGGGACTGATCGAATGGACTATGTCAGGAGTTATAGTATTTAAAAATAAATTCCATGAAATTGTCTTCACCAGATTACGAGTATGATGCTGATTCATTCAATCCAACAATATTTCTGTCTCGTATTATTATTTAAGGATCTCAAGCTCTTAAAAAGCAGCTGGATGTTGAATTGATGATTGGTAAAGTCATTTAGATAGTCTTGGCCGACAATGCACAATGCAGCACTGACGCGAGTGTTTTACGCCAGACATTATTCTTATTGCAAAAAAAAAAAACAATTTTGTGACTTTTAACCAGAAAAAGTTTTCACCTGGCATTGCTGTAGGCAGAGGATTATATAACCTTGTTGTTAGTACAGGAAGATGGTCGCGGGCCTTATTTGCATTGTGATAATAAGCACTGAAGTCCTAGTATACTGCAAACGTAGACGTAATTAATATTTTCTGATGAATTGGCGTTGTGCTGTTGAAATGTTATCATAGGCAGAAGTTGTATTTTGCATTTTGTTTTTTATTTTCCGTTTACCAATAACGACTACGTCTCTGTAGGCAGGCTTAGCTGCGGAGTGAAATTAATTCTTCAGTCCCACTTTTGGCAATGCTCATGCTTGAATTTCTCTATAGTGTCTATACGCGTGGAGTAGGTAAGGAACACTATAGTTTGCTATGTCTAACAATTCGAGTAATTAAAATATGTTGAGGTGGTTGAACACGTTGGTTTTGTTCTTATTACCATGCTGATGGATAGACAGAATAAAGTGGCAGATGTATTTGCAACACGTCAGTAGGCCTTACTATGTTTCATTTTCTTCTTTTGCTTTGTATTGTTGGCCTCGCGTTGTTAGGAAATTAACTCAATTAACTTATTTCTTGCAGCTGTAGAAATATGGAAATCATTTCCAATTGGAACTTGAAGTAGCACTAAAAAAAGTTCAGAAAAAATTAAACCTAAACCTAAATATGTGCAACACCACAAGCGCAGTCCTAAATGCATGGAGCATAGCGACGCAGTTCAACGTTCGCGAAGAAACAACAAAGAAAGGTAAAGGCATGTCCCAGAAAAATCTTAGTTCGTACTAGATTATTGTGGAGCAGATACGAGGGAGTCTGATCCTTCCGAGATATATTGGGGAAGGGAAAAAGAAGAAGAAAACGAAGAAGATGAAGAAGGAAAAGAAGAAGAAAAAGAAGAAGAGGAAGAAGAAGAAGAAGAAGAAGAAGAAGAAGAAAAAGACGAAGAAAATGAAGAAGAAGAAAATGAAGAAGAGAAAGAGAAGACGAAGAAAAAGAAGAAGAAGAAGAAGAAGAAGATGGTCTTGCGATTCGTAATTTTCTAGTTAAGTTCTTGAAGCTGTAGAGATAACATCTACAGTTATTCGTTGGAATTAGCGGAGATCAAACTAACGGTGAATTCCTTTTGCCAACCGCTGCTTCTTTGAGTTATGAAGACAATTCAGAAACATAACCTCTCTAGGAAAACCAAACTAACCTTTTTTTTGTCTTTTCGATGTTTTTAAAATACCAGCTCGAGCACTCATGCCAAAATACCGATCCATTTTACTACCAGATAGCAACCTTTTTTTTCTTATATCAAGCTTTCCAGATGTTCGAAGAAAACCCAAAAGACACTGTCATGATAATGAGCCTAAGTTATCAGCTCTTAGCATGTCTGCGCCGAGAACCTATAACCTCATGCAAGAAAAGCAGGACGTTCACAGAGGAAGTGCTCCGCGGTGTCGTCATCTTTTATACAAGATTAACAGAGTGTGGTATATCACTTCACCCTAACACGATTAAGTTTTTGGCGAAAGAGAAGTGCTCCGCGGCAACGCCAATAAGCTTTCTACATTCTCTTCTGCTACGTGATAGCAAAAATGTTGTAGTCTTCCTATAAACGTTGGGAAGTATACGTTTGGTCTGTCTGCATCCACTGGAGGCATGCCATCTACGGTTGTGCTCTTGACTGATCCAATCGTTGATTGAAGCCCTCACTGATGACGCTGGCAGACCTAGCGACGCGACGGTTCAGGTCACGAAAAAGCTACCTGAGATCCTTGCCTAGCAAGTTCATTGGCGATTTCATTTCCATTTACGCCATGATGGCCTGGAACCCAAACGAGACTCAAAGAATTTAACCTTCTGACCACATTCAGAGAGCTCTTGCATTCCTGGATCACTTCCTAAGTATAGTAAGACGGTTGAGAAGGGCCGTTAGTACAACTTTGCTGTCGCTTCAAACACAAATACTTCTTCCCTATTGCCATTGTGTGTTGCGTATGACTGGGCCATGTAGAGCGGATGGACCTAAACGCTCCGGCCCAACTGGTTTTCGAAAGCACATTGCAGAGAAATCGCGGAAGAAAAAGGCCTCATGTGAGGTGGCGCATAGTCAAGTGGAAGAAGACCTCAACCGACTTAGAGTGCAAAACTGGAGAGAGCTCTCCCCTAAATTGTTGGCGAAAGATGTTTTTTTGAGGCTCAGTTTTACCACGAACTGTAATGCCCACTTAGGTGGAAGTAAGTATTCGTTGCAACTTCGTTTCCTAAAAATCGTTCTAATGTATGCACTAATGATTCCGCTCATGCTTCTTTCAGTTAAGTGGCTTACCATCCACCAATTACTGAAAAAGAATTGCTGCTTTCCTTTGGCATTCCTTCAAGAAATATTTTTTAACAAATATTTTTTGAATAACTCACAACAACCAACATCACAAATATAACCTTTGATAGCTGCGGTCTCGTTTATCGAGGCCTTGCGCATTTCAAGGACCTTAATTTTTTTTATATTGTATCTTTGGAAAATAAGATTTTTTAAAGTATAGGTAAATGTTCAACAAATTTCATAATCAAGCTCAAATTAGTATTTTGTTTTGGTCAGCCATTTTCCAAAAGCCAGCTAGTCATTTTCCACTCTTGAAGCATCACTGCATGCTCAGAGTTCAATGAACTCTACAAAAGACATTCGAAAAGTAATATACATGCCTATGCACATACTTATACATATACTATGCACTTCCATGAGGTATAACAATACCCTTAAGGCAAGCCCATCGCTTCAATTATTCCACCTTATGTCGCTTAACAGGTCCCAATAAGTCAAACGAATTTCGCCCTCAGTTACACAACCCTCCTGCTAAGAGTCAACAAAATGGCGAATGTGTATGTACTGAAAAGGTGTAACCCAATAATACCACCGATCAATTTCACTTGAGCTGGAAAGTAAGCCAAAGACAATGAAACCTAAACGCAGCGTACACTGATTCACAATTCCAATATTGTAATTCCATATCCCCATCGGATTAGAATCGATCAATTAACGATAGAATAACATTCTAGCCCCCTTTTTAGTTGCTTTCTGCAGTGTCAATAGGGACAGTCACATCACAGCTCTAAAAAGCTTCCTTTTATTCATTCGTGTGTGTGTATACGAGTTGAACGTTCGGATCTGGTCTGGTTGGTTATATCGCTTACAGCAAATTTGAAATTCCAATTAGATTAAAATCGATTGGATGGATTTTTCCATCTTATATAATTTTAATTTCAAATCGCGGCGCAACAGTGGGTGCGATGTCCTTGCAATACTAGGCGCAGACCACCACAGCCATCCCAGCCAATGCCATAAGATAATCCTATCGGATGTCTTGTGTATTGGGATTCTTTTTGTTGTTCTTGTTTTTTTTATCTCAACACTAAGCATTGCAAAACGCAAATATCCGGTCTCCCGACACACACCAGGGATGCATTTTTTATCGCCTGCTGCACAGCTCTGGATGGTTGTTTTTTGTATTTGTGCGAAGAACTTCGACGACAGCGAAGGCGAGGTTGGGATGGGGTTACACTTTGCAATGCCTCCGTTCTAAATTTATGTGCCATTGGGAATACCCAGGTTTGTTGTGTCGTGGTGGTGGTCTGGATGTCTGGTTTAACGGACAGGAAGTTATTAGATTCCTGGTATGTCGATTGCGCGGGGAGCAACTAGCACACGTCTCACTATTGTATTTGCATGAACGCGGGGAATTCACTATAGTGTCATCATTGTTTGCGATAATCAGAGCGGAATAGTGGAGTACAAGGTGCTCTTTTATATGGAGCCACGATCACCTACAGCCAACTTATTCGAAATTCTAATTTGACGCGTAGGTAACCATTTTCACTAGCACCAGTATCTGTATCTGTTAGATGGCTGCCGAGTAGAGTCTGTTCGTAGATTGGTGTGCCAATCATTCTTAGAATGTAATTGAGTCGATGAGAGGGACATTATGTGATATGTAGGTGGCTGATGATGGTTTGTGGCAATATTGTGTGGATTGCGAAGTTTGGTTTGAAGTTGTTGTTTTTTTTTTTTTTTCAATTCGTGTGGTACTTTGACATTTAGGTATTGTTATCAACTGCTTTTTATTTTATTTTACGGTCAAAAATATCTGACGCGTTTTGCTTTATTCTAATGACCAGCTTATTCGACTAAAGCAGCCCTTGGCTACTGTCACTGTTGTTTCTGTTTGCTGTTTGTTTCTCTTTGGGATTTGAGACTTAATCAATCAAATTTATTTCAATCGATAGCCCCTGAATTAAATCTAATTAAATAGAAAGAATACAAACAAAGAACTCTGTAAGGGCCTTACTTCATCAAAGATACAGGTACGGATGACGGACGGCTTGGTTCAAATAATACGAGCACCGACAGTCTACAAATTGATGTATGTATGTTGTATACTTTGTATTCACGCATGGAAACGCTAATCACTGAATGAGGAACCATGAAAACAAACCCGTCTTCGCGCCATAAAAATTAATTATAACCAACTAATCAAGAAGAACTCTCATGCTACGATACACCTGTTTGAAGTACCAATTACTTAAAATCGTGTATAAGTTCAGTGTATTGCTAGAGATGGTCTGAAACGTGTGTCGTTATATGTATAAAAACATAAGACAGAGTGTGATTTTATCCTGCCAATTCAGTAAGTTCATTGTGCAGTGCCTTTGGTATCTACAATGAAACACTCTGGATGCATCTGCTGAAACTGGAGCATCATCCCAGTGGGATATTTTATCAAGCCTCATGGTGTTGTATAGTACTTCGTCTAATTTATGGGTGTGCTAATTAGTTAAATGTTTTTGTTATTTTTTTTCTGCTTTTTTTCCCCGCATTGCTTTTGTTTTTATGCGGTTTGTATCGCTTTGGTGACGTTGATGTTGATGTTGGAACAACAAAAACTATGGAGGCATCCCGAGACAAACACCATGCCTATTGTCAGAGATAATTAGGAAATGTTGACTAATTGTGTGCTTTGCTTCTTTGGTGTAGAGGCTTTAAAAGTTCTGACTTCGAGTAGGGCGGCACGGTGCCAAAAGATTTTACGTCAAATGATTTGGTCTGTTGACAGCGGCCGTTGTTTTATCTTTTTATTCTTTTTTTTTGGATTGTCTTGTGGATAGAAAAAAATATTATTAATTTATTCTTTTAATGTTGAAGATTTGGAAATAAAACTGACAGCTAAGCTGGTTGGCAGTCCATTTGTAATGATGTTTGCTCTTATAGCTGCAAGTCTTTCGTAAGGGGGGAGGCTTACTAGCAAGAGCTGGTAGAACTCTTGCCTCTTATTAGAGAAGTGTCTAATAGACATGACATCGTGCTTACAAAAGGCCTACAAAGGTTCGGGAAGGACAAGGAATTCAAACTTTTTATTTTTCGAGTGAGTGAGTGGAATTTTTCTTTCCATTTTTCAAACTAAATTGCATTGTATCAGTCGGCTTTAAATTCAACGAAGCAAGTTTCGTTCGATTGCTGAATAGAGAATGTCAAATTATGGTCTTTGACTGCTTGTTAACGTGAACGGTAATGTCAAATTCTTACAATTCAGTGGCGTTTTACTCGATATCGTGTTCGCTGATTTGGCATCTGCTCTCTAGTGGTTGTGGTTGGCTTATGAACAGGACCGTATTTGATAGCCAATTTAAAAATTTCCAGAAGTCTTTGAACGTATGATTCATATGTACGATTATGAAATGTCCAATCAAAATTTTTGAAGAATTCTTCCCCACAGAGAGTACACCAAGGAAGCTGTTTAAGTCAACTGCCGCCTTTCATTTACTGTCTGAAGACTGGCTGGACTTTTTTGCTGACGATGGAGCGAGGATCCTACATTCCTTCATTAAATAAAGTATTATAGTAAATTGATGAAAACTGAGTTGAAAATGCTTCATAAACAGCAGAAGTAACAAAATTTGGTGGAGTTAGAAGTCTTAAGATCATAGCGTGACCAGCTGTGGTACCCGTGGCGGGATGGTTAGCATTAGCATGGTCTGCCTGTTAACCCAGAGGTTCATGGTTCGAATCCCAACAGAGGCAAACTATTTTTCCTCAGGTATCGCCTTTCGCGAGGAATTGGCAAGTCCTCCTTTAGTAAATTCATTACCATCAAAAGCACTTTAAGAAAATTATAGGTTCCGTAATTCCCTCACATGGCATGGTTGTGAAAAATGCGCTAGGCCCTGGGACTTCTCGCTTTGTTGTGCCACGCTATTTATTAACTTTATTTAGTTTGACCATCTTAATTTGTATTATAATTTTCGGAGCGACAAGCCGGAGAACTAGAGGTAGGCAGCATTATTCAAAGTCTGACACGGGCATCACAAAAACAATTAGCGGCTTAACAATTTCTGGAAGTGAGCCTACCAACAACTGCTTTAAAGTGCTGCCAGTGGCTGAGTAAACCAGCGCAGGGCTTGCAGTAAATTCTATCAAGAATCCCCTGGTCATCATGCTCTTTCTTCATTAAAATTTTTGACATTTTACTATCGAAAAAGTGCTCGTCACTACTGTTAGATGTTAGTGATGATTTGATATCTCCTAATTGTTTTCGGATTTTGCTGTCGCGGCAGCTTCGGATTTTGTTGTGAAAATTAAGTTATACATAAGAAACTTAAGTAACTGTCGATGCTGCCAACAGCACTGCTGCCGCTGTCGCAACTGCAGAAACACTTTGGTTTAGCAGAACCTTTAAGGTCTTGATCAGACTTCAGGCGAATGCACTAGCCATTTGCATACGTTCCACGTTATTTAATAATTCCCGTTTCGAACTTATTCATCGTTTCTGTAAATTTTATTATGGCACTCTGTTTTTTTTTCCACGCTTTTCAAAATGTCTTCCAGACTTCCTTAATAGTCATTAAACCACGTAAAATACCTTGATAGTGTCAAATTGTACTAACCACCTACCAAATCAAAATTCCAAATAGAAGTGTGAAAAAAATGTATAGCGGTTTTAAAAGTGGCCAACGCTGGGACAAGTTTTGTGCACTCTTTAAATTTCAACAAGTGGAACCAAAATTTAAAAAAGGACAAACTTCCTGTAGTTTTTACAGAAATACATTTGAGTTTCATTCATTCATACCCACATTAATCCGCTATTGATAACGCAAAAGGTTGCCTTCTACAAAGTTGGAGAAAATGGTCATGAGCCATCTAAGCACGATTTGTTCATCTTCTCGTCTGGCCCAGATCTTGCATCGTTTTTGGGTTTCCACTTGTCCCACTAACTTTTCTACCATTATTTGCAGATTTTTAGGCAAAATTAACCCCAACTTCCAGGAAGTATTTTAGAAATGTGAGAGTTTTAAAAATCTTCACAATACTGTCATCCCGAATGGGCCGAAATAAGTTGCTGTCATCATCTACGTCGTCATTTTGTTTTTCAACTCCTAGTACCACATAGGGTATGTGCTTATTGCTTGGAGTTTCTTTTTATAGCTTCCTTTCTACTTTTCATCGCTTTTACTAGAAGGATATTTTTGACCAAAAGCCCATTCACTGTTTCCGTGTCATCACTCTAACACCAAACTTCTCTTAGTTGTTCTTTTGATTGCGTTGCAAACTTTATTTTTTTTTAACTATATTAACTATCTTACAACAGATAACCCTGCATATAACATATCAAGCGCAAGCCATAACCTTTGCCGCTCTACCATTTGATTTTCCTATTGAATCTCGTCTATTTTGAGCAAATTTTTTTCGATACATACATTTTTTATCAATTTCGAATTGAAATTGAGACTTTGCGTAGTTTTACATTTTAGTGTAGCTTAGCGTTACTCTGCGAAACTTTACACGATTCAACGTGGATGTAAAGTTGGATTGCGATAAGACATATGCTACATTGTGATGTGACATAATGATGTACTGGTTTCCTTTGATTGAACTCATAAACATCAGGCGAAACCGAAGATAGAGCGGCATTGAGATTCAGGCACGAATAACTTTGCCAAACAGTGCGTTTTTGAAAAACTTTGAATACCTAACTCTAGGTAATTTTACTTAGCTTTACTTTACTTTGCGCAACTGTCCGTAACTTTGCGTAAGATTGAATAACTTTGTTTCAATTTACGTTTTTGAGTAGGATAGTTTCGGTGGATGATCGGAGATCTAAGTGAATGGTGTAGTTGGAAACATGGTGGAGTGAACTGCTTCTTTACACAGTTACTCACCGGACACAGATATTTAAGATTGGAAAAAAGAAGCTCTTCATTCCAATACGACGATACGTTCATAGTACATGGGAATCTCTCAGTCAGGAAGTAAACAGTAGTACTGGAGAGCAGTGGAAGCGAATTAACGCATATCAGACGCAGATCCTAAGAGAAAAAAAAAACAAGAAGAGGTAGATAAGGAACCAGAACCCGCAGCATAGACAAAATTTCCAAAAATTTGCAAGTCGTCCCGATGGGAGATATCAGCGAGAATCTTTTGGAATTTTAATTGGAATGCCAATTCTTTGGAGAGTCCGATATACGGGGAAGTATAGATACTTCATGCGCTAAACATTTTCCGAAAAAGGCTAAGATAGCTGTCGGGAAACTATGGATATCTTTGATCAATAATAGAGCTCTTTAAATGTATTCAAGGTATTTGAGAAAGGGCATATGCGTTAGCCGTGTTCACCCACTTACACATTTTTGAACACAAACACATCTACCACCAATTGTAGGCTTGCGTAAGGATAACGAATACGTCACGTCACATATGATTACCATCGCGTCGCACGATAACATCACATCACATGATTTATGAGTATATGCTCTTTACATCCAGTCACATGATTCTTTCTCGTCACAAGAATATATATAGGGTCGCGTAAAAATTTTACGGCAATTTGCTACACCACGTCATATGATTACATCATAACCTACTTCCGTTAAGTAGCACAATTGCATCACGTCTTGGGATTCATATTGTTGTGAAGCGCCATTTTGTAACAATTGCTATATAGATACTCTTGGCTTTCCTCCACTCCACTCATCTCTGCTTGTTGAATAACATAATCGAACATGATAACGTTACGTCATAGTAACAGTAACGTTGCTAGCTTTAGCGCCGATTCTTAATCCAAAGTCTTACTTTTTAATAAAACCAGATACTTCTGTATGTTGAACTAGGTCGGAGTAACATTTATACTCACATCAGATCAATACGTCACCGTTACGATACATGATATGATATTAACACTAATGCAAGTGGTCCTCAGGGGTTGGTATAGAAATTTCGCATTAGCGGAGTTCACACTGTAGAATTAATTGGACAGTCTTTGGCTTGAACGAACAATGTTGGATAATGTGAACCCTCAGACGACCGCTTGACCAACTTGTTAAATAGTTTTCAAATATTTTTGAAAATTTAGAAGTCGGATGGAGTGGAAGAGTATATGACATATGGTTGGACGACAAGTTTGATAAGTCTGAACGCAAAACACATCCGACCATCCAACATCTGTCAAACGAAGTCTCTCCAACTAATTGTATAGTGTGAACTCGGCTATTGTAAAATTTTTCAGTAAGATTCTAAACAATTTATCCCAGACATCGCAATTCGCATAGAATTGGCAAGTGTTTTGCGAGTAATTCAATAAAGAAAAGAATTTCCTCACTCGCTAATCTTCGCTGCAGAGCACTCTGAAGAAATTGAAGAATGAAGAAGCTTAGCGGAGTGGTTGAGAGTTTAAAATATGAAACCGAAAACCTTATCTTAGTTAAACTAGAGATAATTTTATTAATCTATGCTTCAAAAAAATAAATAGATGGTCTGACGAGTAACGCTACTCTCATCGCGATTAGTAGACTGCGTTATGTTTAATGCTCTTTTAAATACCAGAATGAAGGGAGTTTTCTGAAGATAACGATAAAAGTGTATATGCACGTAAATATGTTTTCAAAACGGTGCTACTCCATCAAACCAATCATTATTACATACTGCGACTTCTTCCCTGATTCCTAAATTAAATAATTTTCCACCCAACACTCCATTCAATTACAAACCACCATACTCACAAGCCATCAATCAGGCAGACATCCTAAGCTGTTCAACCTCAACTAACTTCAAAGTAATTGCCTTCCTCACCGAGAGCCTCTAGGTGTGTTTTGTGTTTTCGTTAAACACCCTTTGTCTATTAGAAAACTTAGTTTTGAGGTGATAGAGGAACCAAATTACAGGAAACATCCGCGTTTAGAGTCACACGAAAACCGCACTTTAAATAATAACAACAGCTAAAGAATAAAATGAGAGAGAACAAAACAGCAGGCCAGCAACATGCAAGCATGCTGCACGTAATAACCACATCAGCACGAGGCCTTAACCTAAAATTCAAAACAGAGGTCACAACACTTTTTGGCAGCTGCATACCTAAAGCGCTACATGGTTGAGATGAACAATTTGAATAAAATAAATGTTCACACCGCATCCTATTGATGTTAACCCAGTGTCACCTGGATGTTGTCATACGTCAAACATAAATCGCGACATCAACTGACAGGCTAATTAAGAATAAATATTTCTGCTGTCAGACTCCGAATCCATAAAGATCCACTCTGACAGAGATGTCAAAATAATCATATTCATTATGTATGCCATTCGCAAGAAGTATCATCCGACCCTAATACGTTGTCAGTCGTGTTGTCTTTTAAGTGAAAGTTTCATCTCTTTTGTCTTTGCCATCATATGGGACAGTCAGTATGACTTGTCTTTTGTAAAGGCAGGAGAAGTCATGTTACATTATGGAGAACAATGACTCTGCCCTAATTGTCGTCCGTCATTGCGCGTCAGAGGGACAGACAATAAGGGCCAATAACCCTTCTGTTTTTTCTGGTCTTTTTATTTTGTGGAGCACACACGCAGTTGTTGAAAAATGTTTAATTAAAATTAATGGCGACGTTATTGTCCATCGTATTTTATGATAAACGAGGCTGAGTCGAGTGATCAGGCATTATTTGTCCAATGCAACACAACTTCCAGTGGGCGTTGCGTCGGTCGAGAGTCGAGTGTCTACTCTGACTATACCCGACGCGTGTAATGACATCTTGTGTTGCATGTGCGCATTGTCCGATCCAAATCGATAAATATCAATTCGAACTGTCAGATTTGTTTTCGAGTTATAAGTTGTGTGTGACAGTTTGTTCTTGTCCTTGGGCATGGGCGCACACTTGGACTGTTTGGTCTTAAGATTATTTATGAGTCTCGAGATTATATTTATGAAGATGTGACAGTCTTGAGGCACTGAAGCATGAACGATGGTGGACACCCTTATACTCACATGAGTGATGCGGTTTTGATGATGGATACATGATATTTTTCATTATGCACAATTTTGTAAGTATAGAATCCGATTGGAATGAGATTGGCTTCGGAGGTGGGTCATTCAATTGGAAGACCAATACAGGATTTGTGTGAATTGGTCTCTGGTTGGGATTGGCGTGTGTCTTATTTGATTTCAATGCAATAACCAAGAACTAACTCCTAACTGGGTAAGTACATCTTATGAGAAATAGGTATCTAAAACATATAAGTCATGTTGGAACTTCATCACTTTCTAAAAAGGGGTTCAGCTATTCACATAGTTACCTGTACAACTAGGACCTTTAAAGACGAATGTAATCGTGTGTCATGTGTAAAAGAAATTTCGAAGTAGATAAAATGAATTGGAAAACAAATTGTATGCAAAGCTAGACAGCTTTGATCAATTACAAGTCAAAATTCAATGCTAAAGGCTCCTGTTGAAGATTTATACGTCAGGTCTTCAGACAATCACCGCATATTAGGAAACGATGCAAGGATCTCAGATATCTTTCTCAGGACCTGAACCAGCACCTCGTCTGTCGACGTCTTCAGTAAAGGCCTTCATTAACGATTGGATCTCTCAAGAACACAACCATTAGTTGGAAGTCTCCGTTGGATGAGGAAGGACAGATTAAAGGCAAGCTCCCAGCGTCTAAACAGAAAAATGCAACATTTCTCCTATCCATCAGTAGAAAACACTGCAGAAAACTTCTTGACATTGCCGCGACGGACCCGATGGGGTACTTCTCTTTTGTGAATTATTTGAACCTGTTATAGCTAAGTGTTACCACACTTTGTGAAATAGATGACGGCACCACGAAGCACTTCCTCTGTGATTGTCCTGCATTTTATCGATTTTGGTTACAGATACTTGGCAACCACAGACATTGTGAGAGCTGGTAACATAGGCTCCTTAGAAGAGCTATAAACCGTTTAACGCATTTTTGTTTCTTGCGTTTTAATGCTCGCAGAAGCACAACCGAACAGTGTGAACTCTACAAAATCATCCTGCATAGTCCAACGAGCTATATGTATACATGTATAGGAATGCTCTAACTAGACATGGCTCTGACATACCCTGTCTCTGCAAGTACTGTCTATCGTATCGATACTATATTCTTGTGTTAAAATTTGACCGATTATGAATTCTTCTGTCCTGAAACCACAGGCCCTATCGGTTTATTGACTTGGGGTTTCAGTCGTTTACGGATAAGATCTTTCTTACGCCGTTTAGGAAGCCTTTTCCTCCATAATAAGCGTTGTAAGGGTCTCCCTATATTTTAGAATCACACATATACGACTCTGAGGATCCCTTCGCCAGGCATGCGTTCTTCTGACCATATCATGCAAATCAGCTGGTGCAGGCTCCTTTCAAACTGATCTCCAGCTGTCTTCAAAAGCTTGGCTCAAAGACATCTACACCAGCAGTTTGCTTATGCCAAGCCTAACTTCTTCTAGAACGGGGTGACTTCATTCTTGATCTTCGTTCAAGTTGAACGGGGTATTCTGCCTGACAGCGGAATTTGCGTCCTCATCGCCGTAAACAAGTCCGCAGAAGTGGGGCTTCCAGTTCACGATTCTATTACTATGTTTCCCTGCTGGTCTTTGCAGGCTTGAACTCGAAGTTAGCCACCCTGGCATCTTCTTTTTACCTTTTGGTAAAACATAAGAGCCTCATTCCTTCAATGTTTCAATTTCCTCAAACGAGCGTTTCTCATGCTGCTTTTCTTTTTCTTTTTGAAAATTCAGTGTTCTTTCCTCCTTTTCTCCTTGTAAATCACATTATGCTGGTCGAAAGCAGTCCTTGTTCTATTTTGCATTATAATTTCTAGTGCTTTTTGTTTGGCTGCATTCTTTATCGAACAGCTGGCGGCATAAGATTCAACTTCCAATTGTAGCTTTCCGACTTCATATCGTCTCACAGGGTTGGTTCGCAGGAGTCGTGGACAGGATATCCTCATTCGTACCTTAGCTACAGCAAGGTAGTGTTCCGAGTCAAAGTTGGCTTCTTGTGTAGTTTTTAAATCTATCACACTGGAAGAGTGCTTTGCCTCGATCGCAACATGGTCAATTTGGTTGACGGTAGATTGATCTGGCGATCGCCGCATGTACCTTTATCAATTTTGAGATGCAGGCAGCGCGTACTACCAACAGAATTAAGCCCCTCAGCAAAATCGATTAGCCTTAGTCCGTTTTCGGACTGATTCTATTTCCAAAGATGTTATCCTTCCTTAGTTTTGTGTTAAAAACGCCACGAACGATTTCCCCGTCATGTTCAGGGCATTGCTAGTGTGATTCTTCGAGGGGCTCGTTGAAACCATCTTTCCAGTTCTTGACTTTCTCTGGTGTAAGAGTATGGGCAAATATTAGGCTAATGTTGTTGAATTTAGCCCTGATGCGGATTGTAATTTTACGCTCGTTTACTGAATTTTGGCTGATAACCTTATCCTTGAGACAAATCCGCATCCAAATAAGCGATGTTTCTGTTGTCTGTGGTAGTCGTCAGCATGATAGATGTCGCAGTTTTTTCATTTCTTTATGCTCGGCCCAGTCGCGGGGTTGTGTCTCTGTTCTTCGCAGTCCAGGGCGTCCGCTAATTCTGCAGCTGCGGGTAATACGATAAGGAATCTTACGTTCCACGTGCAGATCCAGAGGTCTTTGTCCTTTTTACTTGCGATTATAGGTACTATAAGGCAAGTCTTGCAATCGTGCAGAAAAAAAAATTTGAGATAACAACTAAATATAACATTACGATGGTAGAGAAAACGAAAAAAGTGGGTCCTACAATTCTGTCTGTCTGTCTGTGTGTGTGTCTGTCTGTCTGTCTGTCTGTCCGTATATGGATCTACAGCCTGAACCGCTTGACCGATTTTCTTCAAAATTTGCAGTCATGGTCTCTGGAATAGCCTACAGGGGCGATTTTGGAATTGGGTTTCTAGGTCTTGAAATAACGGTACCTGCCATACAACCGATATGACAATACCTATTTTTCTCGAAAACGGCTCTAACGATTTTGATAAAATTTTACGTGAGGTATTATTTTTTTAATAACTGTTCTAATGATGTAAAAAATTTTTTTGGAGAAAGCCTAAGGACGGTACCCCCATAGTACCGTTTTTTTCAAAACCGACTTTCTCGGTAATGGCTAACACGATTTTGATGAAATTTCATATTTAAGAAGTCCTAAGTTGTTTGAGAAAGATTGCATATCTACATTTGAAAAATTTAGTTTTTCCAATTTTCATAAATTTTTTAAAAAAAATTTGTTTTTCCGAATATTTTCAAAACGATATATTTGATTTATTTCAAATTTTTTGTCAATACATCTTTTAGCAAGATCTTAAAACTTGTGTAGGGGAGACTGGGTACGCTTGAAACACAGGACGGTTGACACAACATAAATATCTCAGAAACCCTTCACGCAATGTGTTTGAGTACTGAAAGAGAATTAAGCAGAAACCAGTTTAGTCACGATTTTCAGTCTTGCTTTGATCGTCGCGCTGATCGGTAGTGAACAGGAAGCTCTTGTTTTTTTTGACAAGCAAAAGTAAGTTTTTTTGATTTTTTACTTTTCTTTGTTGCGTGAGTACTATTCAAGTGTAAGTGTTGAGTGATATTTTGTTGTGCGCAGAAAAGAGTGTAGAATAGAATGAAATGACATGCAGGGACGTGTTAGTGTTGTTTATGTTGTTTTGTAATTTTTTTTTGTTAGAAAAGTGGTTGGGGACGGTTAACACATTTTTTTTGGGGACGGTTGAAACAATATGTTTACATTTTTTGTTTGTTTTGTAGATGCCCCGAGTACGTGTGAGGAAGACTGCAAGAGGAAATGTGGAATTAGCAACATATAAAGCGGCTCATGACGATGTGAAGGCAGGCAGTTCATTACGCAGTGCATCAGAGAAGCATGGAATAAACTACAGCTCTCTTTCAAGATATACATTCGAAAGCAAGATACGACGGTTTAGACCGTTTAGTTAATACACTAGTATATATATTTAATAATGAACTTTGAATAAAAATATATTCTCAAACTGTGGAATTTTTTGAAATAAAAAATTAATAAAATACGTTACAAGGCAATATTTTTACTATTTCAACGTGTTTCAATTGACCCCATTCATTGTTTCAACCGCCCCTGGCATGGGGACAGTTGAAACAAATTGACTTTTCTCATTAAAATTAATGTATATTGCTTAAATGTGAACTATGCACTCAAAAAACACTGTTCATTAATAGAAAGAATCATGATCTTGAATTGCACTTAATTCCTACATAGCTAATCTTATTGATGTCAATGCTATGGACAAAAGAAAAAAAATTGTGTCAACCGTACCCAGTCTCCCCTACTTGAATTTTAAAAACCTCATTTTTTAAAAAAATAAAAAATAAAATACAGTTTTTTAAAAAATGGCTCTAACGATTTTGATTAAATTTTAAGGGTTTATATGTATAAGCAATTGCAAAAAATGTCGTTTTTAGATTTTCGCTTGAGACTTTTGGAATATTTAATTTAATTTTTTTCAATACTTTTCGTGATTTAATTCAATTTTCACAATTAATGTGTAGTTGGCAACCCTGTAAAACCAAATATATTAAGAACGATACTAAAACCTTTTGCTCAGTCTTAAGATTTTGGTATTTTACTTAGCAAACGATCGCAAGTTCGTGCGACCCAGTCGTGCCCATTTTTTCGTTTGCTTAGGTCGTCAACGTTGAAATCATAATTGTTATCCGAGGCTGTTGGTTGTTTCGGGGCTGTGTATTTTTAACGAGATTTGGTAGTCAACCCCACGCACAACCCTCAACCTGGAGGTCCAGGTCGTTTTTGATGACCTTAAACATAAAGGATCGGACAATCCGGTATCAGTACCCAGCTGCAGGGGTGCGAGGGCTGCCGTTGGCTCACCAGGAGCTTATCCGCTATCATCCCAACTTCAATGCCCTGTCCTTGTTTTAAATAAATAAATTAATAAATAAATAAATAAATAAATAAATGAGTGAACCATAAAAGATCTTCAAATAAGTTTTTTTCTGCTGAAGTTCACCGTTGATTCTGTGCGCTGATTCAACATATCATCAACTGTGACATTCGCAATGAGCTCTGGTAGACTACTGAAGTTCAGGCAGTCAGTCATTACTCGCAGAGCATTATTGTGTTGATCCATAATTTCATCTTCGGCCCTTTGTCAACACTCGCTTTGACTAGTTTGACAGGTCATCTCCGGATGGTGGATTCCAGTCAAAATGGCTACCACGAGGAGGTATAGTGAGGACAATTGATGTGAACTATGAACTGCAACATCTCGGCGCCTCCAAGTTTGCACCAATCAGAGTCTTCCCGAATAGTACGCGCCCAACCACCAAATTCATAATATTGTTCAATTTTTCAGTTCGCTTTCAAATAAAAGCCTGATGCTCATTTATGGGTCAAGGGACAAAAAGAAATGTTAGCTCAATGAGTATTCATCCTTATCGTGTGATGATTCGTCAAAAGTGTTTCGTTTTTCCGTAGAGACCTTAAAACAGCTGTCTTCAAGTTTTTAGGCTACAGGGATAAGAATCAAGAGGCTACTTAAGACAGGAGTTATGTTAAAAGCCATACTTTAATGTTCAATCATAGTTGATCCACATTTTTACTGTCTGGAAATTTTGATTTGCACTTTCTCTTTTCCTAATTCCTATCTTTTCAAATGACTATCACTTCATTACCTCTAAACACTAATACCCATCAAAACAAATCACACCTTTTGACTGATTGCTCCCTAAATCGTTCACGCTTCATGTTTATACAAACGACTGCTCCCCCTAGTTTAGGCTTTAAATTTGTCAGCTCATTACGTTGAACACTCGCGTTCCTTTAACACATTTCTTAAAATCCATCAAAAGTGCCTGGCTGGTTCATTCTCATTTCAAAATTTGCACAACGCCATTCCTTGCTAATTAATTCCTTACATTAAATCCACCACACTTTACCTCATAACTAAACACAAGACATTATTTTAATGCTTCCTAAGCACTCTTGTTCCATCATCCTTAGAATGATAGCACAGCATTGAGCAAAGGAACAAAACTGCTATACTATACTAAAGCCCAACTCCCTGAAAGATCTCCCACTGCTATATAGAAAGGCACCCGACTCTAACGAAACTATGTTGTACTAGCTATATACATATACATAGACATGAAGACGAAAAAGAGGAATTTATCCAGTAAAAACAAGAACAACAATAGCTCATTGCGTCGAGAAGTTCATTAAGCAACAACATGCACCTACACTTGTTGCTCATAGTTGGTGGCTTCTAAATACTAAGCAAAGCAGTCTTATGATGTCCCGTCTCCAGTCCCATCCCCGGCCAGCTATAGAGAGAGAGAGCTCTGTATTTTCGATGAGATTACTCGCAGCATGTTTACATTTGTTGTCTTCTTGGGGAAGATAAATGACTTTGCCTGGTGGTTCCGCAGTGTATTTTTCTTCTATACGATGCGATGGTTGCCTGCTTTTTCAGGGCACATGGAGAACGGACATGGATGATGGTGCGGGGACGTTTGACGGGCTATGATTTACAATCGTCGCTGATGCTCTGGTTTTAGTAGTTAGTTTAATGTTTTCGTTTTAATTCTTTTTTTTTTTTTTGTTTTTATTTATTTTCAATTGGCCCCCATGCGGTGTTTATCGGGCAAATGATGCTCCATAGGTAAGTAAACCTTCTGTTGACTGTAGCTTCTTGACCATAGCCAGGCAAAGGCACCCCATGCAGACTGCCAAAAGACTGAGTGAAAGTTCATGTAATCGTTAAAGGTTTACAAGAGTGCCGCAGAAACGACCCCCCATTTGCGTTGGATTCATGAAAAATACGTTTTTACCCAACTGCGCGAGACAATTGAGTGGACAAGCTTGCTAATAGCTTGAGCAGTTGTAATCGGCGAAATTGATAGTTGTTATAGTATTGCAACACCAACGGCTCGGCGGCGGCGGAAAGGTAGCAGCTGAAGCAGTGCCTTTTGACTTTCAATTTATAAATCACTTTTCGTCTGTAAATGCGCAAGATAGTTATTTATTATCTATAATTAACACTGGACAGTATTGAATGGTGATTATTGGAAATATATTTCTGGATCAAAGTACTTGCTTCCTTTTTTTGTGGGTGGCACAACAAAGCGGGGATCTGCGGTTCCTTACGCATTTCGCTTAAACGTTATAGGTACGTTATACGTTACTCGCTACACGTAACATGCTTCACTTTCCCACGGTCATCGATTTCCACATCGAAACCGAACTTATAAGAAGTAAAAACGTGGTAAAATATTTGGGAACAAAGCTCGACACGAAACTGAGCTTTTGGGACCAGATACGAACGGCAGCCGAACGCGCATCAAAGGTTACAAGCCACCTATCTAGGCTGATGGCAAATGTAGGTGGACCATCCGCAAGCAAACGGAAACTTCTCCTGGCAACAACACATTCAATTCTGCTGTACGGAAGCGAGATTTGGGCTGAAGCACTTAAACATGAAAAGTACCGGAAACAACTAGCATCGGTACAGAGGCGCGGTGCCTTGCGAATAGCGAGTGCGTACCGCACAGTGTCTGAGCCAGCAATTCTTGTAGTTGCAGGTGTCGTACCAATTGATCTCCTCGCAACACAAAGACAATACATACATGAAAAGAAAGCAGAAATCGGCATGGAAGCGGCGTGCGTGGAAGCGAAAGCGATCACAAAGCAGAAGTGGCAAGCACGCTGGAAGTCCGAAAGCAGAGGACGCTGGACTGCTAGGCTGATCGGAGACATAAGCGAATGAAGTAACCGGAAACACGGTGAAGTGAACTACTACGTCACACAGTTCCTCACCGGACACGAGTATTTCAACGCTTTCCTGCACAAAATTGAAAAAAAAGAAGTCCTTCGTGCCAGTACGGAGATTCGCTGACAGACGACTCTTATCATACAGTGTTCGAGTGTAGTAGATGGGAATCTCCCCGTCAGGAAATAAATAGAGTTATCGGAGAGCTCAGCCCGAATAATATCATCCAGGAGATGCTGAGAGACGAGGAGAGTTGGAAGCGAATCAGCCTGTATCTGACGCAGATCCTGAAAACAAAGAAACAAAAAGAGGTAGCTGAGGAACAAGAACCTGCCACATAGACACGGATCCCCTCTCGAAGAAATGCGAAAGTGGTCCCGATGGGAAGATCAGCGAGAAACTTTTAGATTTTTAGTCGGTATGCCAAGTTTACACCTTGGAGAGTCCGACACACGGGGAAATATGGATACTTCTCGCAAAGCATTTCTCCAAAAGTAAAAAAAAAAAAAAAAAATACGTGATACGTTACTCGGTACACGTGACATGCTTCACTTTACACGTTTCACGTAATACGTTACACGTAACACGTAACACGTAACACGTAACACGTAACAAGTTACACATTACACACTACCTGTTACAAGCTACACGTTTCTTACAAAAACGGGACTTATATCATCAAAACCGGTCGATTTAGATTTAATGAATAGAATTTTTTCTAAGACATCAGCACCATCAATAGCCGAAAAACTAAAGCTAGGATAGATAAAGTTTTCACTGTTGCATTCATCGTTCATGTCGCTAAAGTTTTTGGTAATAGGAAAGGAAATGGAAACAAATGACCTATTCAACTCATTACAATCAATATTATCGTTGTTTGTATTAGTTTGTTTACCCAATCCTATTTCCCTTAAGTTTTTCCGGCATGAGTTGGATCAAGACGGGAAGCATAAAAACGACGCAACGCTTAGACTCACGTACTTGGCAAGTTACTCTGTTCCTCAGAACACGATAGGAATTGTACAGGACTTCTACCCGGAATCTTACTTATCTTTAGAAAGCGCTTTTGATGTCATGAAAGTTATTGAATTTTGCGTTAAACAAAAAATCTGCTTTGTTCAATGAGGCAAAGTTGTGTTATCTTGCCTGGTAACATTACGTTGCGTAGCTTTACGTTGCCTTTCACGATGACATGGCATTTTAAAATTTTCACTAGCGTGCTTGCTAAGTCTCTCCGCTTTCCAAAAGATATCTCATATCTTAGTTGGATGCGAATAGAGTTGAGTAAGCTTCAGTGTTAGCGTAACGTTACAATTTGATACGTTACGTCGCACGACAACTATTTCCTTTAAAGCTCGGAACCTTGCCTATTCAGTCAGTCTATTTCCATCATTATAATGATGCAGAATGAGGCTTGAGCGGCGCAACATAGGCTTACATGACCACGTTGCGTTACGTTGTTAATATTGTTCTAGAAGCTTTGAACAGTTTAAGCCACTCTCATCTGTGTAAGTTAAATTAGATTTAATTTCGTTTTACCGCTGTTGAAAGTTTAGGAGGACAAGAAAAACAGGTTTTTTCAATGGAGGGTGCCAAAAACAAAAAAAACACAATTACACGACAACACGTAGTCCTCTATTTTAAGTACAATTACTTCATCTCCAACTTCTGAACCAAAAAAATAAAATCAAATGCTCCCCAATTAAGTGAACATTCTCACTAATACACACTGCGAATAAGAACGAAATCAGCCAGGAAAGAAACACATTTTCATTTCACCCACAACAGAGTTGACCTAATCACCTGATGGTGAATGCTGCATTTTGTTGTGTTGTTCACTTTCTGGCTGATTGCATTTAAGTGCTGACTGCAGCAGTGTTTTCTCATCTCGGAACAAAAAATTTAGGTCATTCGCTCTACTAATTAAGTGGGCGGAACCACAGCGCCGACTAACTAACCAGCAGTGATAGCATTTTAAGTGCGTACCATGCGATTGTCACAATAAAGTCATCACCAATTTGAAGATATACGCATTTGGAGGCGGAATGTGCACGCTTTCTAGTTGATTCTGACAGTTTTCACTTCAAATTTTGAGATACAGGCCTCCGTTGATCCCACAAGCGACCCCTTTTGAAATTTTTCCATTTTAAAGTGGAAATGTTTTTCTTTTCAGGGAGGGCGAGAAGCGTATTTTTGAACTAATTCATTCGCTTATCGAGCTACAGGCATTATTGCCACTCAGCGCAATAATGTCATGGCGCCATTGTCACAAATCGACAGCAAGCCATCAAGCTCAATGGCAGACGAATGATGTATGGGCTACGAAGCTAATTGAATTGTGGCTAACATTGGCATGCTTTTTATTTTTTCAATGGGGAATTCAAACCATCAAAAACGAGCTCATCTATGTTTTTAATCATTAACAAGAGTGTCCTGTCAAGACTGCTTATTTAAAAATAAAAGACATGTCTTGATGGTGATGTGAATGGGAAACTGCTGTTGACGTAAGATTTCGAAAGTATTTTGGGTAAGCCTGTTTTGTCTTCTTTTTTTTTTTAATGTGAAATTCAATGTTGAGTGTTGAATTTTGTAGAATTTTTTTTTAGCACCCACAGAAATTTTTGACATGAAAGTTGGTGTGGCGGCAATTGACTAAAAGTCAAGAGCACGACTGGGTTGGACGCATCTTCTTTGTGTAGGTGCGAAATTTTTTACCAATAATATTTCATAATGATTAGCCTCCTTAGCCTTCACTTCAACCAAAAATTCCGGAAGGTCTGCAGTTTTGCTTTCCCTTTCAATCTATTTTAGTGCTCGTATAATAATGTTAAGCATGTCTGCCTGTTACGTAGGAGGCTAAAAGTTCAAGTTCCCACAAGAAAAATGTTGTTTTCCACTGGTATCGCCTTTCCCAAGAAATTGGCAAGTCCTTTGATAGTAATTTCATTGTAATGAAAAGCGCTTCCTCGATTAGCCGTTCGGTATCGGCAAAAAATTGTAGGCCCTCTCTATTTCTACAAAAGTGCTACTGACAAAAATGCCCTAAGCCCCGTGGTTTCTCGTTCCGTTGCCCAACTTTATTTTCTTTTGCTCATTTACTCTGTATCGTAACGTTACATTAAACTGGCAACTGAATCCGAATATTTATTCGGATATTGTACGAAATCCTAATTTTGTCAATTTGGAAAGAGTTCTCCTTTAAACTGCTCCACTTTTTTTGGCATTTCGACTATTGTTCTCACATAGAAGTTTCTCTAAAGCCAAATTCACTGCTCAAGAGTGAGAAAATGTGATCTCGAACCCAATGGAAAAGATCAGATCCGAGGCCAATTGACTTCATTACCTTCCGGGAGCAATACTTCTTTGAAAGAATATCTCCATCTTCGCTGGAGGTTCAATTGACAAAGGAACATATAAAATATTCTTAGTCCATAACATAATTCAAGTGTCTGCTGATGATGGAATGGTCTACCATTCAAGACATGTGACCATTCATCTCATTGTAAGATATGACCGTGCATTTGAAGAACATGAACTCATCTTGTTCCACCGCCTTCTCTCGTTTTCAAAATTCATCGAAACTAATATCTAGACCGGTAACATGTTAATGGCTCAAAGGAAATTCAATTTCGAACTTTTCCAGCATTCCATCACACATCCAACAAGCTATATCCGTTACAATCTTCCGTTCTCGGTAAACATTTCTTCAAGACTTCGAAGGAAAACGACCTAACAACCCCAAAGATGAAGTCATAAATTAAAGTGAACCTGCAACAGAATCCTCACGTATTAACAATAAAAGGTGTGCGTCAGAAGTGAGAGAGAGAGAGAAGTTAATAAATAAAATCAAGCGCAGAGTCATTTCTCTCACCTTGTTGATGTTGGAGACGATTATTTCTTCGTATTACGTTGACATTATTTTGTCCCAGTTCGAGTGACAGTAGATACAGTTTATTCTTTTTTCGTTTTAGATGGAACGTGATTTGTGCCGCATTGCGTCATGTGTGTGTTTGTTAGCCTGTTATCTATACTTACAGGTGGACTACTTTCTATTGTTGCGCGTCTTAACAGGACTCCCCCTTATTATCTAAGAGCTGATAAGAAAGTGAAATGCTTGCAAGAATCATCATCATAATGCTCGGCACGTTTGTTTTTATTCTCAATCTAGGAAGCAGTCGACGCGTCGCGGCGGGCGGTGAACAAGGACATTGCGTTTCTACACTTTCATATACCATATCTTACCTGGGTGAATTATTGTCCTGTCATTGTTACAGTTTCTTTTAGGCTATGTGTGTGGTGAGGTGTGGTGGCTTTGTCTAATTATTGTGGAATCCATTTCCATGTTTGAAGCGCCTATATCAATTAATCTTGGAGAGCTGATGGTTGCTCTGGCGTTCTGGGTCGTAGAATAGCAAAGCTACTCCCTCCTATTGAGATTGACATCGGGACATTGTTGTGGTTCATCCTGGTTAGACAGTGTCGTGCTACTACAATAAATTGACTCATTGTCTGGATGCTGCTGGAATGATGATGACGATGACGGCGAGGAACAATGATAAAGATGATGAGGGAGAGATTCTTGCCTTTGATGGGAATGGTGGCATAGCGTAAGCAATTCCGGGTAACGAACTCACTTACTGAATCGCGTTTAGTGACCTTATTTCTCGGGAATACTAGGGAAATAATTGATTTTCTTTTATTTTCCATGGATGTGACCAGTTTCGTTTAGCTATTGTCTTTGTTCTTGGAGAGAGGCTTCTTAATTCTTATTTTTTTTTCTTCTTCTGTCGAATCGGATGTGCGATGAGGGATGAATGTTGATTAGATGGAGTCTAGATGGAGGATGACACTATGATGGGTAGGTACATAGGGAATAATATATAATCGAGGTGCCGTTTCGCGTGGTGATGTTCGGTTGAATTGCTACAAATCATTATTTAGTAGATCACGGAGTGTGAATGGTCGTGAATGTGTTATCTTGTCGAGAAATCACTAATCAAGTCGCTGTGGATTGGAACAAATGTGCTTACCCATTCTGTTGAATTGGAGCATAAATTGACAAGATGAGATTACTTCGCGAGAAATGACTTAGCAAGCAGAATTGGATCTGTGTAATAAAACTAAGTACATAGAACGTGACCATGCCCTCTTGGACTTCTCGGAACGTTTTAAAAGTTTGATAAGGTCTACACACATGTCTTAAATACACACGCTGCAGTTTCTCGATTACTCAAAAAAGAAGTAGGTATCCGTATAAGCCTTTGGCCTAAATGTTATCTTTCCGAATATATCAGGAAAGAAATCAGAGTGAATCTTGGTATGGGAATCTAGTTGATGGTATGATCTTTAGTGCCTATTTCAATAATTATAGTAGATACAGAAGAATTTTCTCCATTAAAAATCATCAACAAGCTTTTTGAACTTTTTTCCCGACGAACCGAATCCAAACGAATCAAAACGAATACACAACTTGGATGATAGCTAACTAATATATTAATTAATCGCAGCGATTGATTAATTAATTATTTACAACGCAAGAATATAAAACATGCGCACCGATGAGCCGCGGCGATGTTGACCGAATTCTAATTTTATGATGAACTGTCAAATGACAGCTGGGTAGATTTCGATGGGAAAAGAATGCAACATGTAGCAAGATAATATGCTGCCAATGCTGGAATTGATATAAAAAAATGGAATGAATGATAAAGAGTTTTCCAATAGGTATGATATGATTTTGCAGTGGCGTTTCGGCAATTTGCAGTATGTCATAATCTCTCATTTATTTTTTATTGCATTCAGAAGTGTTTACATTTCACCATTGGACCACCGTAAACGTCGTGAACTTTCTGATTTTGCCTTGAAACAATTTGAAATAGATAACGATTTTTTTAAGAAAATCATCCTTTCCGAAGAGGCTTGCTTTTATTTGACTAGTGCGCTAAATAAACAAAACTGGCGATGAAATTCCACAAAATATTCAGGAAAAACCATTACATTCACCTAAATTGACAGTTTGGTGTGGTTTTTGGGCTGGTGGAATCATCGGTCCGTTCTTCTCACAAAATGTAGCTGGTAACACCATTACTGTCAATGGAGAGCAGTATAGATCGATGATAACTTTTTAAGAGCGAAATTGGAAGAAATTGATTTTGACTACATTTGGTTTCAACAAGACGGGGCTACGTGTCACACAGCAAATGCAACAATTGAATTACTGAGAGAAAAGTTTAGGGATTCGATTATTTCAAGAAATTATAACATTGAATGGCCTCCAAGAAGTCGTGATTTAACACCATTAGACTATTTCTTGTAGGGTTATTTGAAGTCATTGGTCTTTCAAAATAAACCAGATTCTCTTCAAGCCTTACAGGTCAATATTGAACGTGCCAGAAGTACTAAGATCCGTGGAAGCCTTCATGTCAAAAGTACCATCTTGGACAAAATTCAGCACAACCGGCTCAGTTGGTATTGTCATGTTCAAAGGAGAGATCCGCAGAACCCCGTCCAAAAGGCAATATCGTACAACGTTTCAACAAATTCGCGACGAAAAAGAAAAGGCAGGCCAAAACACTCCTGGTACAAGCAAATGCAAAAACAGCAGCATTTGGTTGGCCTCAGACATGGAACAATCCAAAACCGGGAGGCTTGCCGACGCTTTCTGAGGTCAACGCGGCGTACCCCACAGGCGGATCACTAGTGTGAAGCAGAAAAGTGGGAGAGTTGTGATCGCTTCAAGATCACTACTCGTAACGCCAGAAATGGAAAGAAGAAGAAGATTGAACGTGCCATTCATGATATACGACTTGATTTAGTGGAAAAAGTGCTCGAAAATTGAGTTTATCGAATTTGTTGCTGCGGAAGAAAACGTGGTGGTCATTTGAATGACGTTTTATTTAAAACTTAATTGTATTGATTCTGATTGAACTGCACGTTAAATAAAAAATATTTGAATTTCCTTAACAACAAGTGTGTTTTTTTTTTTCAAAAAAGAAATCATATCACTCTTATTGGAAAACCCTTTATAAAGAATGTTCTATCAAAACACAAGTAGGGTGTTTCACAAAATTAAGGGCGCCAGGAAATTTTTGCTTGGAATTTTCAAACCAACTTTGATACTGAAAATGGTCTTCAATTGAAATAAAAACAACGCGATTGATTTCCAAAAGGAATAAAATATGTTTTATTCAGGAAACCTTTATGAATATAGGTAGAAAACCTGAATTTTTTTCATAAGCAATTAGGGTGTACAATAGATGGAGAATGTGGTAGAGGGCCAGTTAACAATAATTTAAGATCGAAGATGGGGTTTACTCAGGTTAAAATGCAAAAATAACAAACACTCGCAAACAAACGACTCTTTTGGAATTTTCCCGAACAGACAAAAGGTCAAATCTGCAATCTCAGGATGAATTACGATTGACGAAGGGTAAACCATACACGCAATATGACTCAATAGTCAAAACAAAACAACGCACAACTAACACTTTTTCCACTTTTATAGAAAAATACTTAACTTTCTCCTGACGAATCCTGCCTATGAGTTTTCTTGTCCGTCCTGGCACTAACTCTCCTGAACTCCTGAATGACTGGAGCTTTCCTGCACAAAATAACTAATTGCTATGACTTTGGCCTTTCTGCCAGCACAACTCAATTTCAATTTGCACTACTTGCAATTAATGAAATCACTCGATTTGAAAACTTTCCGACACTTTTTCAATTTTCTTAAAACTTTTTGGCACTATGTCCTTTTCAGAGGTCAACCAAGAAGTGCCATCTTCTTGGCGGTCTCTTCGTTCTCTGGCGCATTCAGCAAATTCCACTCACTTCGACCAATCAGAGTTGTGGAGGTTCGTCACGGGGTATCTGCAGTACTCTCAGCAAATTCACTGGAGTCTGCGCCGTAGGCGAAACACATCCATCGCTCTTTTCTAAACAACTTTGTTGCTGAATCTCTCGGTCGTTAGATTCGCAGCAACTTGCCAGAATGAACGAATCCAGACCTGTTCCATTTCATTCCATTCCAGAATAGAAAATTGAAAAACTATTACTTTAAACAAAATCCCTCGGCCCAACCGACCCAAGTTACACTGTGCAAGAAAACTATTTAAGTTAGGATTCAGTTAAAGGGGATTCGTCATTTTTCGCGAAAACCACTAAACTTCTTCGGTTAACCTTCGCGCAGATTTGGGGGAATGGGGATTATTCTACAAAGAGTCATTTCCTTGCTAAGGTAAAACAGTTTAGGTTGGGCATCACTCGGCCTTTACGGTGGGCGTTCAGCCATTACGTTGGGCTCTTGGCCGTTTTTATTGAAAAAGCTTCAAATGCCGAATTCTGATGATGGTGAACGTTATAGTAAACGTTGACTGATATCTAATCATTGTGTTGGAGATGGGTAGCCATATCTCTACCTTTTGTATAAATAGTAGGTTGTTAGTAACCTGCTGCTGCTGCTGTTTGAGTCTCCAGCCGTTATCTGGCTCAATGAAGGGGTACCTATTTGGGTTGCTTTTCCATAATGCTTTGAAGTACACCACTAGCTGATGGGCGAAGCAGAAAAGTGGGAGAGTTGTGATCGCTTCAAGATCACTACTCGTAACGCCGGAAATGAAAAGAAGAAGACTAGCTGATGGACTAGGGTTGCTTTGTACTCTGCCAGCACTTGAAGCCACAACGAAAGGAGTAACCCCCTCCGAAAGGAGTAACCCCCTCCATGGGAAAAGGAAGAAAACTAAAGGTCTAACTTGTTGTGGTAAAATATACCGCAACAAGCTGAGGACGTTGGAACCGCTGTCAGGGATTCGCTTTAGACTTAAGAGGGCCAAATTAAGGCGGGAACCTTCCCAGACAGATATCAGCATTTCCTACTCTACCAAAGAATAAGGAAAACACTGCAAATTATATGTCGACACAATCTCTAAAATACACAATCTCGAAATTTTAAGTAAAACAAGTAAAACAGACAATTGTCCGTTCCTTAAACTTTTTCACGTTGAAATTCCCTGTGGCTGAAATACATCTTTACCTACACCCTTTTCCGGACCGTAGATACGGATTACAGGCTATTAAAATTTACCTCTGAAGCATTTATGCTTGGCTTTACATCGCACCACATCTAAGCTGGAGAAGTATTAGTTCTTGATTGTTGCAGAACAAATTAACAATAAACAAACAGTTTGAACTAGATTTTTCATGCCAACAATCCCACTGGTCCTCTTACTTATAGTCTACTTAATTTAAAGCCCAAGTACAAGTACCCACCTTAGTGCTCTACTAAAACAAAGAATCTTAATTCGTTGTCTATAGAAAGGAGAACTTTCACTCTGTTCTCAATCGCAGCATTATGATGACAATTTTTCCTTTTTGTCCCAAAGGAAGTTAATGGTTTGTTCGTTTTCAATATACTCGTACATAGGTAGCCTCCGGTAGCTTATAAATGCCAAATAAATTGGTTGAAATGACCTTTCTATTGTAAAACGGGTGTATATAGTTATAGTGTACCCCTCTCGTGCACAGTCATTATACGTTTTCTATCCTAATCAGGTTAATTGATTAGAGTGGGCTCAACTATCAACCTAATTGGCTTCCAGCTATTTAGGCTTAACCATACATTTATACAAACAAAATATTCTAACGAATTTATTTCTATTGGTTTGTTGTATTATAGGGGGACACAAAACGCAATAAAAACAAGTTAATTAGCCCTGAAGTGTAAGAAAGCTACTGTTGTGAATACACATCGTATATATATATGTAGCCAAGTTAGAAGTCATAATGCGGAAAGCATTGAAAGTGGGTCAGAATGCGTGTTAAATTGTGGGTGGTAGCATAACGATGTGGCGTTTATGGTTCAGAGAATTTAATTTAAGGGATTAGTAGATGAGCTTTTAAGTTGTTGACTTTTTGCTATGCATAAAGCGAAAGCACTTTAATTGGGTTGAAAGTGCAAAATAAGAAAACAAAGAAATAATACGATTTAGTAAGTGGTATCAAGTTTAACGAATAATAGAAACGTGCTATGGAGTACTTTAGAGTGAGCTGACTTCAAATTTTAGAAAAAGCTGGAGAAAAAGCTGGAGCTAGACCAAACTCATTTGAATTTTGCTTAATGGGCTTGCCATAGAACAATTGCTGATTTCAGTGAGAAACAATTAAGCCTCTTTTAAAAGTGGTCTATGGAGCAGTTTAATATCGTTTAAAAAGCCACAGCTTTAATTTTTCTTATTAAAAAGATTTTTTGAGAAATCTTGAAAAGATGTTTATGGAGGATAATTGTATTAGAAGAATACATTGAGTCAGAGATATCGGACGAACAACGAACATAAGTGGAATTCTTTGTCTACATTGGAGATTTGTCATGAAACATACTTTATTCAGATTGATGATTTCTCTACAATATAATAGAGGCACAGCGTGCCTTGGTGTATTCAAATTAGTTGGTGCCCAAATGAAGGGTAGAAACAGCTTCTTTCAGCAGTTGCTGTTGTAACCGGAGGAGTCAGAAAGAGAAAGCATGCTATTATTTCCTTCGGAAAACTACATCCAACGCTACTGAATTTTATAAAAAAAATAATTCCAATGCAACATTCAGATTAGAAGAAGTTTTCAATTAATCCCTACCATCGGTAGGGAAAAACTCCCAAATATTATTGAAAACGAGTTTAACTAAGGCGCAGATCTAGAGGTTATGAATGCCTTTATAGTGTTAAAGACCACAGTGCGAGGAAATAGGAGAGGATTTAATACTAGTCACTGATGCAAATTACTTTCGAAAAAAAAGAGTGTTAAAGTATTCCACATACGGGTAGTGCTACTAATATATTAATCACTATACTTGACTGTACGTCCGAAGATGGGCTCAAGGTAAAATTGATGAGACTTCCAGCGGCAAAGCGGGTCTTTCTGCTAAATTACTTCAGAACATGAATGCAACTGGCTGTTTCACTATAGAGCACTGTTTGTGGAAAAAGCGATAAAAGAGACTGAGGCGGGTAATGCTTCGAAGATGTTCAAAAGATTCAATTGAACTTCTATTAATTTTAAACAACAAAAAAAAAAAAAACTTGTTACTGTCGTGTTTTTTTGACCTGGAGTTGACAATTGAATTAAAAATATACATAAATTCTAAAAAGAAATTTCTTAATAGAAATGTACCTGGGCGAAACGCAAATAGGAGTTGAAGTTGATCTACACGATCTTTCAACATTTCTATTAAGAAATTTCTTTCTTTTTAAAATTAATATTTTTAATTAAACTGAACTATCACCTGTCAATTTAAACGCTCTGTTTGTACCCTATCAAGTAGACTCAAATATGTTTGACACCATAGTAGACTTTATAAATAGTATTGAGATCAGAAAGGGTTGAGAATTTCCTGCACCATTTTTAGAAAGCTAAGCATTTGGCAGCGTTTTTGTGACTTCAAATATGTGGCCATTCCAAAGAAAATCATCGTTTACACACATCCCAAGTACTGACAGTTTTAAGTTTCTTGGATGGAGCATGCAGATACCGTTCTTGGATAATGGCCATTGGAGAATGTTAAGCTTTAACGACAGATATTGAGTTTTCGAATCATTGAATCCTACTCGGTTCTTATTTCCCCATGCAACAATGCTGTCAAGTTCAGAATTCAATTAGCTAATCATACGCAACCGCTCCAGTTCCACATCCGAAGAGCAGGGTCTTGAATTTGGAAACAAATATGAAAAGGTAAGGGTCAAGTCGTCATCAAAACAGTTAAGAAGAAATAAAGTTTCAGAAAAGAGATGAAAATAAAGAAGAGAATCGGAGATAAAACGGAACCCTGGGGCACACCAGTAAAATGTAAAATGGGTATCAGACTTGAATCTATACAATACAAATTTTATTGAGCGGCAGGAAATGTATTTTCTACTCCAACGAAGAAGAGATTAATCGATACCAAAAGCATGCATTTTCGATAAGAGAGCTTGATACCAAACTCTATCAAAAAATACCTTAGAAGTTTCTTACTTTCTTCAAAGAGGTGTAAAGATCGGTTCCATCTTTCGGTAGGATATGGCACACTGTTGTTCTTTAAAGAGCTTCCGTTCTGCAACGTTTCCATGACCTTGGAAAGGAGGCACGTTTGTACAATTGGAAGGTAGTTGGAAGGTGAGGAATATTCGCCTTTTCTAGGAACGGGCTGCACAGATGTAGTTTTCTATCTGCTCGGAAAGAGACGAGAAAAATAGGGCAGATAAAAAAGCTTAAGCATTGGTATTGCAAACGTAGAAGAATACCTCATCAAAAGTGATGAAGCAGCATCATTCCTCGATATCAAAAATTAAACTTTTAACTTCTTTTTTCTTTAATATGTGAACTCCAAGCTCTTTTTGGTGTGAAGCGGGATGAATATGGTAGCATTGAGCTGGTTTTTGAGGTTGATAACCCTCACTGAAAACTTGAGTGAATTTTGGGATTCTGTTCAGTAGTAGGTTATAGATGTCACCCAGTTCGTCATAGGAGTTATCTCCGACAATTTGTTTTTAAGTGCTGGCCAAGCTCGAGCACTCATAAAGAAGTGGAACGACCCTTCCTCTGCCTCTTCATCTTTCCATCCTCTACATAAGCCGAATGTTCTATTGCTTATTCTCATCATCTTGATGCTCATTGAGTTAATGGAGACAGCCGAGACCTGCTTAGGTGGAGTAAAAGTTCTGTTTTTTTTTTTTTTTTTTTTTTTTTTTTTTTTTTTTTTTTTTTTTTTTTTTTTTTTTTTTTTTTTAATATCTGGCCATTTGTAAAAGCCCGCAAGTTTCTAAAGCAAATCACTTGCTGTTTTTAAAAAGTCTCGTTCTACTCTATTCTTTCTTTCTCTAGTGGCTTGTGTACAGCAAAGGTGTTGGTTTCGTTGGATGCGAGTGATGACTCGATTTCGTCCAGCTTATCCGCCATTTCGTTATCAATTGGTGTCTCAGATCAAAGTTAAGGTGTTCATTGAGCTAAGCAGTCTTCAATAACTGCGACAGTTTTTTTCTAACTTGGATCTTGTGAATATGATAACTTTAATGGCCACCATGTTTGTCTATGAAGATGTCAATAGTTTTGTTGATCAGTTTTTGCATTGCTAGATGCTTTGTAGACTGCAAGAACTCCTGCTTAAGAGACACTGCAAATGTCTGGAAGCTTTATTTGTCTATCTATTTCAGGATAATCTGAAAAGATGCCTGGGTCTTCATTTATTTCGGAACGGTTTGTGAAAGCGAAGACATGATTTGCTTCTATGAGTCTTTTTTCCTAACAGTAACCCCTAGTTGGTTTGTTTGTAAAGACCTCTGGGTTGAAATCAGTATTCGAATGGGTGAAGTCTCTTTGAATGCCTCCCTATATCAGTGTAACTCTTTATAGTTCTGTTGCTTGATATTCCTGTTTTCCAATTGTTGCATTGCTTGAGTCGCAGTGCGCTTTCACCTTCCATCACTTTAGTTTAAGGTCTAGATGAGCTATCAACAAACAAGTTTCCGTCAGAGCTGCTGTTGATGTCATTCTCTTTGCAATGATCAAGCCAATGCGTGCAATCCTTTCGATATTGGTCATAGTTTTGAGGTTGGAAGTTTTTTTTTAATGATTTCCCCTGATGTAGCACGGAGGTCATGCAAGTTCGGGGGCATCGTTTTATCATGGCAAGTAATTACGCCCCAGTAAAGGAAGTGAAAACCCTTTTCATTCTGCATACACTGTTCTCTGGCCAGGTGCTTCTTTTCCAGCTTGAACAGCTGAAGTTCTGTCGATAAGAAATCGATCATCCTTTTCTACAACTTTTTTTTTTGTCTGAAAACACCAGCTTTGAATCAATGAGACATCTTGCATCATTTTTCTGGCACTTCTTTCATAATTTCACTGTTACAGGAGCTATCTTCGGCTCAATCATTTCAAAATTCCTCTTAAAGTGCATTAGGACTTTAACATCTGACAAGTCATGTCAAATTGACCTTCATCATCATTCCCCATGCCATACATACACATATTTTATCAAAAAAATCCATCTAAATATCCAAAATGCATAACCGAAAAGAATCAAACATCAAAAAAGAGCATTCGTCCTTCGCAGAGAATTAAAAAGGCACATAATCCGCTCACTACTTTAATCCTTCGACCGAAAAATATGTGTGTTTTGATGGGGCAAGTTGTTGCTAATCGCATCAGTGTACCATCAACAATGAAGCAAAAAATGTGTTTTTTCCAAGCCCAATGAGAGACTGTGACAACATCAAATGACTCTCGCCACATTGTGGCATTAGATGCCAATGTTATTTTAATCTGCAGACACACGATTAGAATTTTTAATTATGACACGAAAAAGGTGGCTAAATCTTAGACACCATTTATTTTTCTTTTCATTGTTGCCTTTCTTCAGCTAAACCGATCAGACGCCTCAGGTACCAAAGAAAGGATACACAGCACAATTTGGCAAAAATTCTTCTAATCCCCGTGACATAATGCGATCGTCTGGCCAGGACCTTTCTCAGACAATGAAAAGGCGATTATCGATTGAAAGTGTAAATCGATTTTTAATATTTTATTTTCCTATTTTGACAAGTGTCAGGAGGCAAACGAATAATCTTGCGTAGGTTTAGAAAGGATCTTCCAAAAGAACTTAATTTTCAGGAAAATTACAATAGATTACTTATAATTAGACGGTTGTGTCTTGTCTCAGGTCAATTGCATTGGTACATGGTCTCCGAAGAAGAAATTCACAATTTTCCCTTACCTTTTTCTGATCCCCGTAAAAAAAACTGAACGGTGTAACGTGCATTTAATGAGAGCAATTTGTGGTTGGCGGCCGTCGCGTCGCGTCGTGGCGGCAGAGTCCAAAAGAGCATCTCGCGGCGTGAGTTGTTTCTCTTTTGTTGTTCTTGTACCTACATTTTGTTGGAAAGTATTGAAAAGAAGAATATGAATGTTTTAATTTTCCTGGCTGATTGTTTAGTCAATCGCTTAATTTGTTGTTTTTCGGTTTTTCTTTGACTAAATTAGACCATCAGAGAAGGGGCCCGCCACGAAGGAAAGTATCTAAAAAATAAATAAAAAATGGGCACGACTGGGTCGCACGAACTTGCGATCGTTTGCTAAGTAAAATACCAAAATCTTAAGACTGAGCAAAAGGTTTTAGTATTCGTTCTTAATATATTTGGTTTAACAGGGTTGCCAACTACACATTAATTGAGAAAATTGAATTAAATCACGAAAAGTATTGAAAAAAATTAAATTAAATATTCCAAAAGTTTCAAGCGAAAATCTAAAAACGCCATTTTTTTGCAATTGCTTATACATATAAACCCTTAAAATTTAATCAAAATCGTTAGAGCCATTTTTTAAAAAACCGGTTTTTTATTTTTAATTTTTTTAAAAAAGGAGGTTTTCAAAATTCAAGTACACAAGTTTTAAGATCTTGCTAAAAGATGTATTGACAAAAAATTTGAAATAAATCAAATATATCGTTTTGAAAATATTCGGAAAAACAAATTTTTTTTAAAAAAATTAATGAAAACTCGAAAAAACTAAATTTTTCAAATGTAGATAAGCAATCTTTCTCAAACAACTTAGGACTTCTTAAATATGAAATTTCGTCAAAATCGTGTTAGCCATTACCGAGAAAGTCGGTTTTGAAAAAAACGGTACTATGGGGGGTACCGTCTTTAGGCTTTCTCCAAAAAAAATTTTTACATCATTAGAACAGTTATTAAAAAATAATACTTCACGTAAAATTTTATCAAAATCGTTAGAGCCGTTTTCGAGAAAAATAGGTATTGTCATATCGGTTGTATGGCAGGTACCGTTATTTCAAGACCTAGAAACCCAATTCCAAAAACCCCTCTGTAGGCTATTCCAGAGACCATAACTGCAAATTTTGAAGAAAATCGGTCAAGCGGTTCAGGCTGTAGATCCATATACGGACAGACAGACAGACAGACAGACAGACAGACAGACAGACAGACAGACAGACACACAGACAGACAGACAGAATTGCAGGACCCACTTTTTTCGTATTCTCTATCATCGTAATGTCATGTTTGATTGTTATCTCAAAATTTTTTTTCTGCACGATTGCAAGACTTGCCTTATAGTACCTATAATCGCAAGTAAAAAGGAAACAAAACACAAAAACATGGTGCATAGTTAAATGACAGCTAAATGAATGAACATTTATCGAGTAATTGCGGTTTTGTATTTCGATTCGAATTGATTGGAAATAGAAATTGATGGGATTAGCGCCCAATAATGGGAACTGTTTGATTAGTTACAACCACAAGCTAGGTACCTAGTCGTTTTCATTTGTGTGTGTTTCTTATATCATTCTGAGCTTGAACAGTTTATAAATGCTTAATCTTCGTGAACCATTTTATGAACAATGATTTGAATTTCCGGATGAATCGCGAGACATTTTATTCAAATTATAGCATCTTTCAAGCAATTGTAATGTATTGGATCTTCTGGATAACAATAAATCGATTCCAAGTGACTACGTTCAAAAGTTTATCAAAGGGAGCAATAAGAAAAACTAGCAACACTTGTACGGATGAAGTTTTGGAAACAACTCACTGGACTCATACTTTGTCACGTATTATTTTCAATGATTAATATTTTATTTTCAACCATAGTGATTAATTTTGTAGCATGGCACTGTAAAGCTGAAGCATTTGCCAACTTTAAGGAAAACTGCGTACTGAAACCAGTACAAACTGCTTGCCACTCTAAACTTCTTGCAGCAGACTTACACTCAAACCATAAAACTAAATGACATCTATAGTCATTTACTGGTAGACGTCCACAGAGGCCATACTAATTTGGCTTAAGAATTTTTTTTTTCAAAAATGTTAAAATGCAATGAAATAAAGGAGTCATTACAACTAACTAACTAACTAACTAGTCCTTTTCCTATTTCAAACTCGGTGAAAAATATGCTGGTAAAGTAGCTGACCTATTCAGAAAGCCTAAACCTAGCCAGTTCATTTAGACTTCCAAATTCCTGTGAAATTAAACAGATCATTGGTAATAAAATAATGCGAAAATCCAATGAAAGATGGGAATGCCTAGATTCCTGTGTTGCTTCCAGGAAACTATGGCCGAAATACGATAAGAACGGATCTGAAAAGCTACTATCATTGAGTAGACCTTCATTACGAATGCTTATCAGTATCAGTATCATAACTGGACACAACCTACTAGGTTACCACAAAAAGAAAATGGGTCTTTGCACCGATGGCCTGTGCAGAGGATGCTATGACGAAGATGAACATGAGGATACCAATCACATCCTTTGTTGATGCCCAGCAATCTGCCACATTCGGAAAAAATTTCTAAGCAATTACTTTTTCAATGAACTAGAAGAATTATCAGACACTTCAAGAAGCAGCCTGTTAAACTTCATTAAAGCCACAAAATGGTTAAAAACTGTCCAAACATAAACTCATAGCTTTCTAGGACGTTACAATACTCCAGGGTATCACAATGGATCTCATTGATCTAACTGTGACGGTAATAAGATCAACCGTCAGCCCATTCTACCTACCCTAAGGTAGCAGACCTAAAAATTGGATTTGGACGCAACGTGATCAAAAAATATAGAATGGGGAAGTATTCAGTAAGTTGCTATATTCACTGCGATCCCGTTCAACAACTGTATCATCAACTGCATAGCCAACTGCATCACAAACTGATGTTGTTCCATGCTGACAAAAACACTGCGAAAGCTGTTCTATCTATTTAATTATTCTGATGGGTACCTACTTCCTTAACACATGGGAAACTGCATTTATACATCCTGTCCCTATGAAAAGTAAACCGTCTTTTTCTTCAAATTACAGTCCAATTGCTTTTACTTCACTTCTTCCATGTCCTGGAAAAGTTGATAAATCGTCAACTAATGAAACATCTCGAAGAACGAAAACTTTTCAATGAACAAATTCTAATAGCTTATCTCTAAAGTTGAACGGATATCTTCTTTTCCTTCCTTTTTCTAGCACTAGCCGAGTTCACACTGTACAAATAGTTGGACAGACTTTGGCTTGAACGACCAATGCTTGATAGTGTGAACCCTCAGACGACGCTTGATTAACTTGTTGGATGGTTTTCAAATATTTTTGAAAACTTTGAAGTTGGACGGAGTGGAAGAGTATGTGGCGTAAAGTTGGACGACAAGCTTGATAAGTGTGAACGCAAACTACATCCGAACATTCAACTTCCATCCAAACGAAGTCTGTCCAACTAATTGTAGATTGTACAGTGTGAACTCGGCTATTATGAGCATCGTGATGTGGAAGGATCACAGCTAGCCCACTGTATCACACAAGTTATTCAATTGTGTGCTACGCGAGGAGCGTTTACGTCAGAAAGCCTTACGGTTTTGGATTTTTCCATGTCTGAGGTCAACAAAATGCAGATTTAGTTGCATTTGTCTGCTCCGACCGGGAGGGCTTTTCACTGTCTTTTTTTTTCTTCTTCGCGATTGTGTCTGCAGTTCTGCACGTTGTAAGATATTGCATTTCGGATGGGACTCTCTGGATCTCTCCCTTGACAATACCTATATGTGTATTTTTTCAATATGGTACCTATTTTTGACGGGAAAGCTTCCACTGATGTTGGTACCATCAAAACGATCTTTATTACTCTTGCTTTCGTGTGAAGCACCTTCATTTTAGTTTCCAGAACTTAGATATAATAATTTTGTATACTGTCCAATCTTATGTACTGAAAGCACAACTGCGGTAGACAGTCTTCTCTTCAGCTAATAGAGTACATTTTTGTTTATCACAGAAGATTGCGGAGTTTACTCGTCATTTCACTCACGCTGCGTTTGCTCGATGCTTCATTATAGATCATTGATCGCAGATATATAGATATATATAGGAAGTTAGATCCTCACTTATCCATCGTCACTTAGGAATATTTAATGTATTTTGTGTTCTGTACCTCCCAGAAGGCAGTCGAGGACTGTGATTAAGAGCAGAGGCCTCAAGACAATCCCATGGTGAGCACCTTCCATTAGCCAATGTTTGCACTTTTTTGGAGCAAGTAAGATTAATAGTCTTCACATTTTTTTCGAAATGTATACCTTTGGTGTCGATGAGTCTCTTTTTCGATGGACTAGAAACTACCTCCTGATTATTCAATATATTTCGTTTAGTGTGCTCTTAAGTCTGATGTTCATTTATTATAAATGCTGGTGTGCCCTAGGGCTCCGTTTAGTCTCCCACTTTCTTCATTGTTTTCAAAAGCCGATCTCATGTTTCGGAATTTTTATCCTTTTGATTGTTTTGCTGGTGACTACTATCTGTTTCTGGCATTCTTTTCCAGCATCATATCCCTACTCATTTAAACTGGAACGGGAACGGCAGCGTATGATGAACTTATTGAATTTCGACCAGGACAGCATTATTACTTATTTTTATATTTATAGAACAAGGATTAAAAAACCGAATGTTGTCTATACCGTAAGGCACAGTGTGCCCGCAATTACCATTGTCCTTGAATGGTGACTGTCTCAATGAAACCGAAAATGTCACTGCTTGGTCTGTGTGTAAACGATAACCATTTGTTGAATAATCGCATATTTGAAGTCACCGAAAATGCTGCAGAATGATTAGGTTCCATAAAAATACACACGAAATTTTATTACACCTCTGCTCTGGCCGCAATAATTATAGAGCCTACTTTCAGTGGAAGCAAGAATTTAACTCTCATTAAGTCAGCTGCTTCTCAAGCATCCTTGCGCCTACTTGATAGAGTTCTATACGAACGTTATGAGCGAAAGTTCTTAAAAATCAATTGAATGCCTTGGACAAAATCTTAATACTAGCAGTCCTACTCTCTTTTATCGCTTTTCTCAAAAAAAAAAAAAACAATGCTCCAGTGAGATAGCCAGTTGCATTCATAAATGCAAAAATTAAACCCCCACATCCCCCTCGCTGGGGTGGGAATGCTCATCTGTTTTATCTTAAGCCCAACTTAGGACGTGTAGTTAAGTATGGAGATGAATATTCATATTCCATTCGCTCGACACGTCACCTGACTCTGTTCCTCCTACATGATTTAAGAATCAAAGTGCAATGTTAGATTTGGTGTGCGATTTGATTTAAAAGAAAAATAAGTATTAGCCGACATATCTTAAATCTTGAAGGCCTGATAGATAAAGATCCGAGGCACTATCTGTGCTTCTATAATACCTACATTTATGTTTTCCGCCAGCTGCAATCAGAATGGAGTCAACCAGTGGTGTAATATTTCGTTTAGCGTTTGGTGATGGTTCCAACTGCACATAGCGTAACTCATATAATTAAGAACCAATTCCATTCGTAATTTAAATATTCAAACGAAACCCAGAGCTCACTCCTTCAAACGTAACTCAAGCTGCGTAAGCCAATGGAAATGATCATAAAAACAAGTCCAAACACCATTAATGTATTCCTGAATTATGTACAGGTATGTCGGAAAATTATATGGCTTTTCCAATCAATATAAAAAATCTTCGCAAAATTGATCAACCAACACCTTGTTAACAGTTTCCATTTCTCATCTCTACCTCCTGCTGTTTCATCATTGTGGCCAGTAAAGAAATCTAAAATAATTTAAAATTCGATTTCCATTAAGTTTTGCAGATGCTCAAGCATAGACACAGGCAGCACACTACTGCTTGACCGCAAGCATGAGTCCGATGAGTCCATCTAATTGCAAACACCAACTACTCATCATCTAGCCCTTCAGTTAAATTCCCTGAGGATGCTAATTATCCACTCAAAAGTGGAATACCTATTGCCCATCATGATTAACTACGAGCAGGTGTGATCAACAGTGACAAAACTGCTTTCGAAAGCAATTTGTGTGTGCGCACAACCCAAGTCCGGCTCGAAGGCTAACTCACCCAATCTATATAATTACACACATCCCTTCGGTCTGATTTTCTGTGTGATAAATGATAGCGATCCCTTGGAGTCTTCCATCGAACGAGAGATACGTAGTTGAATGCAAACATACCGATTCCCGACTTAATCCAGTTCGGTGTTGCTTCAAATGATGATGATCCTGTGTGTGCCGCACATTTAATTAGGTCCAGGAAGGTACAACAAGGGCATTCGAAGGCGCCACAAATAATAACAGTTCTCATGCCTATTGACTTGGACATTTCCTATTCCGAACAGAGCTAAAGCGATTTGGTGCAACACCCACTTTCTAGAGGTCACTTTGTAATAATTGATTGATGACAACTGATATCGGGGAATTCTTTTTGTTTCATTTCCGTTTACTGAAAGGACTTATTGAATACATAAAATGGAAGAGAACAAATTACAGGGCATAGTTTTAAGCCAGGGCAATGATATTTGGCCTCATTAATTCAGTGTTGAGATACAAATACAAATTAAATATTTTTAATGCGGAAATATCATTGATGTCGTGCTGGTAGTGAAAGTATTTCGCAGCTGGAACACCGATGCGAAGAGATTCATCGAAAATTTAATGTTGAAAGGTGTTTTCACACCTTTCCAGAGGCGTTTTGTTCGTGTAGACTGCAGACAGTTTGGGGATGGGCCAACTGCCAAAAGAGGAAAATTATGCATCCTGCAAGTGTGTAGCAAGACATTTACTGAAAGTTGATCTTTTTCGTGTCTTTCCGAAAGAACTGGAAATTGAAACAAAACATTTCAAATGGACTTGTTTTTAAAGTGGTATTTGGAGCTTTTCATTTTGTTTCCATTGCTTTTTAAAGAAATATCAATGAAGTGGACTACGTTCTTGTTGAAATCTTTGTGTTAACTTCGCTGATATTTAAGTGAATATAGAGGTCGACACCCTTCAATCGTTAAATGCATAATTTCTATACGAACCTATGTTGGCCGTTGCTTCAAAAATCTGAGTCACCCTTTGACGCTGAATCAATTTTAATTGAAAACACAAATTAATCATAATTCTTGGTTTTGTATTAACTTTATTTCTTCTAATTTTAATAAAAAGCGTTCGAAATTTTACTCTGTAACTGTGCTTTCTTATGAGGAAATGGGGCGCAAAAAGGAAGAAGAACGGAAAATTGTTTATTCATTTTCAAAGGTATTCTCCTGTGGTCCTGCTTTCAACCAATTTTTTCTTGTTGTCGTCATTGATTCCAACAATTTATGCTATTTTTAGACACTGGTCTAAGGTCTAACCAGTTACATCTTACAATTCAAAGAAACTGCTTCCCATTTTGTTTTAAAAAGATATCTGATCACCTCTTTCGATGTGTGATTTTGCTCCTTAAGTCTTCTCGAAAGCTGCGGTACTTAACTTCGGAGAATAGGAATATAATCTTCATACATATAATCCTCAAGTGCCTTATGCTTTTGGCTAAGGCTGTGCTTCGACTTCACGCTAGCTTTCTTCGTATTTCACTGAGCTGAAGTCTTTCCATTCCGCTACTTCCTTTCAGTGTGCTTTCGAAAATCTGTCGAGCTTGTCCGTTGTTGTCCATCCGCTCTTTCAGTAATTCAGTCCCATTCAGAGAAGTCTCGTGATACAAAATCTTCTAACTCATGTCGCACATCATCATCAAGGTTAGGACCGAAGATCACTGGGAGTATTTTTCTTTCCTGTTTCCTCGTTTTTATAGTAGAATTGATTTTGCTTGACCAAGTTTGAATTTTTTTTTCTGTTGTTGAGAATTCCGATTCCTCTTTTTATAGTCACAGTTGTGCTTAGATGGCTAGAAATTTATTCCACGTATTTTTCGCATTAGTTTTGGGTTTCTATAGCAATGACGCAGATTAGTCTCGGCTTATTATCGAGATGAAGTTTAGTGTATAAGCTCCTTGAGAGAAACTCTAAATAAAGTCCACTGCCCTGCCACTGCTCTCTTTGACAAAAAGTGCATTTGTGCATTCAAGAATCAAGATCAGCTTTCTGCACTCCGCTCAGAGCAGAGCGAAAGCTCATATCGTTAAGTTTCGTTAGGCCTCTCTCATCCTGTTTGGTTTTGCTGAAAGTGCTTTCATGACATGAACTCGATTGTCGATTGACATATGACATTCTATCAACGCAAGGTCGTCGCGTCGGTTTCACTTATCGTTTCGGTCATTGCTCTTCGTTGTCTCGATGTTAAAGCTCACAGGCTATTGGTAGAAAAATATGAGTGATTGTTAAATTAACTATTAAATTAAAAATTGTATTCCAAAAATAGATCCAGTTTTCAATCGATTTGATTTGTTAAAGTTTTGCAGTGTTATTGTTGCAGTGAAATTGTTTCAATTATTTGCCTTGATTGAGTGAAAATATTCAGTAGTTTATTTTTCTAAAGTGAGAGTGTGTTTATTAGAAAATCAATTTTTCCTTCTCTAGATTGTTTTTTTTTTTTCAATGTTCGTATTCTGCGTCAGTTAGCAACTCGCCCAAGAATTTTAGTTCGTGTCGAATCCTGTTTCTTTGTGAAAAAGACAAAAGTGCATTATGTACCTACATTCGTATTAAGGTTTTTGGCGAATAGCGACCGACAACCCAACACTACCTGAGGTGAGTGACTTTTGTTTTGACTTTTTAAAAACACAAATTTATTACGAAGCCAAATATAAGACTCCGTCCAATTTTATATTTTTTGAAGGTGTAAATTAAGCCATTAGGGGGGGGCTTCAGACGTTCACATATTCCAGCAGACGAGATGTTATATGCGGCATTAAGGGAGCTTTTTGCTCTCTTATTGGTGCAAATGTGAGAGCTCTTTTTTAAAGATCGGAGGTACCGCTCATCGGCCACGCTTTCTTCCGACTATGTGATGCAGATCAGCTGGTGCTTGATCCTTTCCATCTGATCTCCTGCTGTCTTGAAAGGCTCTACGTCAAGTCTATCTGTGCTAGCAGTCTTATATGACTTTCATACCTATAGCATGTTTAACTTCTTATATGAAGAGGGAATGGTGTTCCTCGCCCTCAAGTCTGTTGATGTGGGTTTTCCAGATCCTCGGCAGCGATAGCAATTTTACAACTATGTTTCTCTAATGGGGCCTGTAACACAGAACTACAAGTGGATTATGACAAGTGTTGAAAATGTCTGTAACTCAAAGCTATGCAAGTTTGGCTGATCTTCTACAAGCGTAGCATATATAAGTATGTATAATCCTTCAAGAGGCTCTTGGACTTGTAGACTTGTAACTTTGTGTTACAAGCTCTTGGTCTTCACAGGCTTGATTTAAGGTTTGCCACCTTGTCATGATCATTTTACTTATTGGTAAAACTTGCTAAGCAGCGCCAGGCCCATGTCGTGCTGCTTACTGCGTATACTTGCTTCTTGCAGCTCGAGTTTTGATTACCAGCAACATCCAATTGTTTTCTAAGACTATCCCTTTTCAAGAGGAAGTGAGAAGTCCTCTGGAAGTAATGAACTTGTCATGATATGCACTTTTTCACATAGCCGTTCTGAATCGGCAAAAACTTGTAGGCTACTCCATTCCTTACCACAGGGTGTGGTTAAGAAAAATGTGGCTAACTTGGGGCTCTCAAAGATATTTTAATTATATTACAATATTTCGAATGACATTTTCTCTCCATCCCCTAAAACGAGATTTTTTAATCCTGCATCTTTATCGGTGTACTTCTCTTCTTTTTCCACTGTAAATATCCTTGTTAAGCTCACCAGCAATACCAGTTTCCCCTGGAATCAACATTTATATGCTTTTTATTTGGCTATGTTTTCCTGCCTGAATTCTTCTTCGACCCATGGATATGGATTTCCTTTTAGAGGCCTAGTGAAACCCAAAAACACATAGGCTTGTTGGCATAGTCTCCAATACTTGATCCTGGTGGCATAGAATACACGGATCGTTGTAACACTCTCGATTGGCAAAGGTACTGGCTATCTTTTACGGTTTCAGATTTCCGACGCGCGCTGCTGTGTACTTTAACATACTCCTTCGCTTGCGTGGGCTGTGAATGTGATATTCTCGTTTCTCGTTCTTATACGTTGGCTTGGTTACTGCCTTGTCAGTTGTCAATAATTGTTATCCCAGTCAATGTTGCAAGTCCCTACTTCCAGATTTTGAGTACAATACCCTTTCATAAATTAAAGCATTTCGTTCTATTTTAAAAATTAACATTTAATTGAAAACATTTTTTTTTTGGGGACAAAGCGAGAAAAATTTTAAAAAGTCTGTCGATTCTTTCTTGAGTTATTCTCCTCATATTCGTTTCTTGAACTCTATCACAAGTTTATTATATTCGAATTTAATCAATTGAAAGATAAGTCATTCACCAGTCTCAACAAGTTATTTATTAAGGACTGTGCCATGTCTCTCAAGACTTATTGCTTTCAACTTCTCACCTCAAATGAAGTGTGATTTGTGTATTCTGTCCCTTAATAAAATATAATGAACTCAAATTGTAAAATATTGCAATTTAATTGTATAAGTTCAAATTTTCTTGGGTATTTGTGCCTTTTTAAATCAAAAACTTTAATCAAGTCGCTTTAAATAACCGCTTTGCAAAATTTGGACCTGCAAAGAGAATTGAATTCAGCATGGCTCTTAACTCCCAGCTCTTGTGTATTTATTTTTTGGATTTCTCTGAACAGCTACGGCAAGTATGAAAACCACACAGGGTACTTTTATATGGTTTCTTGAATCCGTTGGTTTTTGAATTATAAAACATTGCCGCCATCTAATTAGCGAAATGGTGCTAATTGAAGCAGACAGCATTCGGCTGCAAATTGACCGCTGCGTACATAACGTCGTCGTTTCGTCGGTCAATCGTGCTGTGAATATAAAAAGTGACCCGAGAGCAGCCTTTATCTTTCATAGGCGTATACCTACCTTATGTTTATGAAAGTCTGTTCCAAAGATGACTGTCTCCATAAGGAGGCTACTATTTGTGTGTTGATGTTGTTCAAATGTACAATGTACACACTCTTGATTGCGCCCTTAGGATTGAAAATGCGGTGCGATGGAACTTTATTGCACTTCAGTTTTTATGATACGAGTCAACAGTTTTGGCATTACTGCAATAAATGAATAATTGAGTATTGAGCTTCCAAGAAGTGAAAGGTTTGTGGCACAGAATTAAAAGAAACCACAAAAGATTTTGAAATAAAAACAAGGTGACATGTTGACGGAAGCCGTCGTGTCAAAAATAAAAATATTGGAAAAGTATATTGCAAGTATATATTGCCATGTTCGTTCAAAGGAGAGTCCATACAACTCCGTCAAAAAGACAACATCATGCAACGTTCGGACAAAATTGCAAAGCAATATAAAAGAAAGACAAACTCCTGGTGCTGACAAAACACACCGAAATCTGAATTTGGTTGGCTTCAGACATGGAACAATTCAAAACCATAAAGCTTTCTGAGGTCAACGTGGTGCACCCTACGAGCGGATCACTAGTGTGAAGCTGTTAAGTGATGGGAGATTTGTAATCCTATCGAGATCACAGTAAAGAGGAGAAGAAGAGTTGTTTCAATAACTGGAAAATGGATGTTTTCGGAGTGCCAATCTTGATGTACCTTTCGGCTTATTAGGGCACGGAGCTTATCCTGTGAAAGTATAACTACTGAGACCATTTTTGCACAAAAGCGTTTCCTCCAAGGAATGTTTTTTCCATGCATAAACCAGAGAAGCTATAAAACGTTTTTAAAGGGTGAAATTTTTTTCAAAAGAAAGTATACTCGATAGAATGTTTTAAGGTTTTGAATAAATAGTAAGGTTTATTTTTAGGTATGTTTTTTGTTTTTGCAAAAATATTGAACATAACGAAGTTATGTGCCGTCCTCGGAGGTGCCAAAAGAAAATCCTCAACAACTGACATGAAAAAAGTTATTAAAATTGAAGGTATTTCTATTTCTAATTGCATATATCTAACATTACGACTTTTAAAAAGTATTAGAAATTAACAAAATGACGTGAAAAAAATTTTCTTTTTTTTAATGACATTGACAATTTCCAACCAATCGAATAAACCGAATTTTCAGTTCCAATTTGAAGTCGATCGGTCAATTTATCATTGAGTTATGATGTCAGCAATTTCGAAAAATGTCGTCTCGAAAAACTGCTTTAAGACTTACCATCGCGGCTTATACCTGCGAGCGGTCGCTCTTCAGAACGCTGTCATTTACAAATCGAGTTGCAAGTTGGCGTGTACAAACGAAAGAGATAGCAACAAGTACTTGAGATAGCAAAGTTTATCACTTAAAATGTTTGTTTGACATGGAAGATTAAAGGCCTTTTATCATTAAACAATCATAGACAAATGCCAGCTACCGAATCCGTTGCTTTCTTGCGCTAACATGTACACCTTACAGCAACACATTTGTAATAAGTCCGAGGGATTTTTTTGTTAAAGTAAGTATTTCAGCTTGTGACATGGCATTTTGAGGTTGAGTCCCAGAAACTTTCAATTGTTTTGCCATGATTATCACCTTCGCACAGGGATTGTCTTTTGAAAAACCACAGAACCATGAAGAGCGTTTGATTACTAAACCAATAAAAATCAGCTAAAATTTGTAGATGCAACATGTCTTACAGGGTATGGTTGAGAGAAATGCACCAATCGTAGAGCCTTTCGGATTTGCTATGTTACCCTATTTTTTTCTTTTTAATTTGACGGTTAATGTGTTATTTGGTGGCAATTTAACCTGGTACTTAACTACCGAATACACCCCCATCACATCACAAGGAACGAATGCACTATGACTGCATTCCATGACATAGAGGGGTCTTGAATATCGTCAGTAACCTGGGAATTACAACAACAACGATGAATCTTTAAGTGGAGAGCTCATTGGTTGAGCTGTCAATTCTTATGTAGGAGAATCAACTAAGACGCTTTTTCTATGAAGAAATCTGCTCTGGAACACCTCAAAGTGGAGTCGTTAGCGAACTTCTAGTTCGCTTGGAAATTGAGATATTTGAGTGATTACATACGTCGATGACGTTGCCATTACGATATCTGGAAAATATGCTCATGTCCGAAGCTGATACAAACCGCTTTCAACAAACTATCAAAATAGGGAGGTTCGTGGTTCGATTCCTAACAGAAAACAAAAAAAAAAATTTGAACGGGTATCACCTATCTCGAGGAATTAGCAAGTTAAGTGTTTTTCGACTAGCCGTTCGGAATCGGCAGAAATTTGTGGGTCCTCTCCATTCCTTCACAAGGCATGGTTGTGAGAAATGCATTAGGCCCCGTGGTTTTCAGCTCTCTTGTGGCACCCTTTTTGTAAAAATCTTAAGATGGGGGCTATCTCCACATGCCACCCATTGGCTATACACTTGTTACGGAGTAGTAGAAAGCGGTACACTTTAAAATATCTTCAGTGAACAGATGACTATTGTCTTAGGTTCATCTTCGAAAGGGCCAATAACACTTTTAATCCCTCAGCAATACTGAATTTGTTCGAATCAATCTCAAGTCACTCCGACTACACTATCCCTCAACTGGCCTTTAAAAATGATTTCCAATTTCATATCCGCCGAGATCCTTTTGATATGACGAGGAATTTTCAGGAGATGATTCAATTAATTTCTATACAGATGGTTCAAAGCACAAAGATTAGGTTCGTTACGAGATGTACTCAGACAAACCAAACGTAAGTCTCTCATTACGTCTTCCAAACCAGTGATAAGAAAGTTATAACTTTAAAAAAACTGATATCCTCAGCGAATATCCAAATCCTCTCAGGCAGCAAATCAGCCCTCAAATCAATCAGTGCTATTTTCAAGAACTCAGTAACCGCAACAATTGTCTACTATCCCTAGACATGGCTGAAAAATTCACTTTTTTAGATGTTGGGGCATCATAGATTTATCCTATATAGGAAACTTTCAAGGCCGATAAACTTGCAAGAAATGGAGACGAGAAACTAATCCCAACTGAACGCTGGTATACAAAGCGCTACTTGCAAACTCATGCTATATCACGGATAAGACAAACAGCTGGTAGAAAAATACTACCACTCATCTGGCGAAAAAACAGATCTGCCAAAAAGTGGGTCGAAGACGCTCAATACAATTGCTCTACATAAATGCAGTTGGCACATTGGTTTTGGAATCGATGTCATTATCTGGACATTACCCCATAGGCAGACACGCCACAAGATTCGGTGTTCTATCAAAGGACTTTTGCAAAAGCTGTTTAGACGAAGGGAAGAAGGAATCATTTCTCACATCTCTTCTACTTCTATTCATGTCTTGCCCTCTCTCTTAAACGAAAACTTCATCTAGGAGATTTCTTTCTCGATGATACAAGCGATTTGATGATTACAGATAGGTAGGTACTCTTGATCTCGAGGTACTACCTCATATATATTTTGTATGTTATTATAACGGATCTAATATCGGTCTAAGTGTGTCAGTTGGTTTCCCGACAGCCATTCAAACCTAACCTTACCTCACCTTGGTGGTTTTATAATATGGTATTATTGAAATCCTCGCTGAAAATGTAACCCTTTTCCGACGAAAATCAAGCTTATTTACTGTTGCTTCTTGTGATATTGCTGGCTTGTTATTTCCTTTATTCGAGTTGTTGACAATTTTGTTTTGAGAAATTCTTTAGCATATGTCTTATGCAAAATTGCTTGAATGTTCCATTGCATTGCCATGAAACTAGGATGCTTTCCTTTAATCTTTGCTTTAAGGATATTGTGAGTATGCATAGTTAGTTTAGTTTGTTCTCAACTTCAGATATCAACGCATAAAGTTTCGCAGAAAGTTTACAAAAATCGGAAACCGAAGTTCAGCTTTTCAGTGCACAGTTGACTTCAGACCAATCGTTTTATAATGTGAGAAACTTAATTACGTTGAATCCTCTCACTTTGCTGTCTTCAATCAAAAGAAGTATTGAATATAGTCTTAAAATCACACAAAAGATTCTCTGTGCTTATCTCACCTATACTCAACATTTATTCAAATGCTTACGTCAGCAATCATAATCCTGATGAAAATTTAATAATTTAAAAATATAACCCAACCTCGCATTAATTTATGACTTTTCTGTCATCTACCACTTTTTTATCGGCAACATCTCTATAAATAATTATTTCTTTTTTAAAAAAAAAAAGACATGAACCGTCTGTGTCTAATAGACCACCCTGTGTTTGGTGTTTCATATTTCAAACAAATTTTTCTCACGTCATAACAGTGGCAAACCGGTATATAGTTGTTTTTTATAGAAGTCATATTTTAGTGTAACATTTTTCATATTTTCGACCCTTCATTCATGGGTCGACAACAAAAAAGCACAGTACCGCGCCACGGGCAGTCTTCCCCTCATAAAACACTCATTTTTTTACATTATGGCCGTGAAAACACTTCACTGATGAAACAACAAACATTGGTCAGATGAAGCAAAAAGTGTGTTAAACTGCTAACATCCCACCAACCAACAACCGAGACACCATGGACGACCTTAGGGTAGGCTCGCATCGGAGTAATATGCTTTAATTTCGTGGACACTTTTAATCGAGTTTCTGTCTCACGAGCTGAGTCTATTTTTTTTTAGTTAAAAGCGTCTTTTTTCTTTGTGTGCTTAGTTAAACAGTTTTCAAAGACTCAGTGACTGGAAACGAACTCGTTAATGTCTGTTGCTTGGCCCACACAATTAAATATGGCTCATACGGACGGATTTTAATTGTTCACAAATTTTATGGGCAAAAGTTGCGCTTTGGTGATAAAAGATGTTGTCCGCAACACAGTGACCGCTTGGAATAATTTATGAGGAGAAATTAATTTGAATTTTGTATGAGTGATGGTCTGTTGAAGGTCGCTAAAGGTATGTTTGGGTTTTTCTAAGGAATTACCTATGTTTTAAGAAATAAGCGTTGGGAGGCGACGGCTTCCGCTGCTGGGTTTGGTTTTATATTATTCATAATGATTGTTGAGATGAGCACATTTAATGAATGGGGTTGACTCATTTGATAAAACACATATATGCAATTGTTGGAAAAGAATTTAGTAGCATAGCTTGAAGCTTTCTAAAATCGATGGCAAATTTAAGCACTATTCGTACTCCAAAAAAATTGCTTACTATTTTTAGCCCTCAAATCCATCGGAGTCATTTTAAAGAGCAATTTGTCAATTACAAAGTATGAATTGATCGTTGGTTTTCTGGACTAGAATTGGCTTATCTAGTTTTTCATATTCTTAACAAAGTTTGTATTAGATAGGTAGGTATACCTAGTACCTACTTCACTTTTCATAAGCTATTTTGATTTTGATTGTTTTCCCTGAATGAATCATTATCATTGCACCTTCTAGATTCAAGATAAAGCTATGTTCTTGAGCGCTTCTTAAATTATTTTGCACCACGCTTTAAACTCCAATCTTTCTCATGTCTCCGCTTTACCCAATTGCCAATATCTGAAAGCATTTCAAATGACAATCAATAGGGATGTCAGGAAGATGGTAGAATCTTTCGTGATTTATCACGATGTTTGTGGATTGAAACTATAAGTCGTTTAAGCAAAAAGTAGAAAATCAACTTTCCTGCGTTTTCATTTAGCTTTCTTACGAACTGAGTCCGAACATCTATATTTTCATGCTTCTATGTTACTACACCAAACTTTTATTCTAGGACATCCGATTATACACGTCAACTATCGAGTTGATTGATTCGGCTACCCCAAAGAAACAAAATTTTTAGAATGAATTGGTGTTCCGCAAGGAGACATTTGTTTTGTTTTTGAGACCAGTTTTGTTAATTCGTTCATTCATCAACTCACAACAACTAAAAATATCAAATCATTGGGTGTGGCCGTGTGACTAAGCTGCCCCAACTTTTTGGTGAAACTTGCGATGGAAATTAACTGAACAAACTATTTGTAAATTAATCTATTACCAAAGGAATTGACAAAATTATGATGTTTTCAACTGTGTCAATGAAACTGAATTTGCACATATTTTTCAGTTTCCAAAGAGTTAATAAATTTGAGTTTAGTCCGGTAGTAAGGAAGATTAAATTCGATGGTATCAGCTTAGACAAAATTCATCCTTAGTTTATCAAACTGCTTTTCTCTTTTCTCTTACCCTCTATTTCCCATATTAGCAATTTTACCTTTATTACCTCCTATTTCCCTAAGCTTTGGAAAATTGAAAAAATTATTTAAGCTCCTAAAAACTCGTACTATAAACTCAAAAAATATCGCCCTGTATCTAGTCCACTTTTTAATACTAAAGCATTGGGAAAGATTGTTAGTCAGCAGATTTCGTCTTTCCTCAATCCTTGTCGATTACTATCACCCTACTTGTACCTAATACCGCTCTTTTAAAAATCGTCAATAAAATACACTAAAGCATCAATGATAACCATGCACAACAATGGTTCTCGTTGATTTTTTCAAAGCATTTGACTCGGTTGCACATTCACTGTTATTAAAAAAGTTATAATAACATTTTTATTTTGATAACTCTGCGGTGTCTCTTATTCGGGAACATGAATGGACTTTTATTGCCAATACTAAGCTCCCTGATTTCCTCCCAACGCAATGGGAGAATGGCTACGTACTTAACTACGTTGGATAGGTTAAATGTCAGGGAGTATCATAACTCCAGCGCTCTGGCAACTGGCAGAAACCATTGCAACTTTTGAGCGTACTACACACCACTGCCCTTGAATACTAAGCTCTTTATAGCTTAAACTCTTGTTCCTGATGTCCTAATTTCTGTAGTTTTATTTTTTGCTGCCCTGACAGAAAGAAAGAAGTAAACGTTAGCTAGAAGTTGCTTTCAACAATATTGCTGGATTTGTTTATAGACCAAATCTGTTTGACCATGTTTCCAAGTTTGAGAATCGAACCTTTGATATGTCACTGAAAAAATTCCTTGGATTCCAATCTTTGATCTTCATTTTTAAGCTAATCTGAGTTCCTGTTTGATAAACTCAGACTTCCCGTATCACAAAGAAGTTAAATTTTGATTGCGCGTGCGTAGTTCCAACTCTTACGACAGTAAACGTCAATATACTTTTGTGTACACAGTGGGTCTCTGGAATTCCCTACCTGCTTACCTAGAAAGAATGAAAAACTGCAGGTCCATTGAAAGTTCCTTAAAAATCTACTATAGAAAATTGAATCATTTAACATAATAATTTTGAGATTCTTTTTCTAATTTTAGTATAACATTTCAAGCACTCATTAGTTTCTTTTTTTCTATTAAAACAATTTTTAAATCTCAAAATTTTAAATTTTTTCAATAAGTTATCTTTTTATGTAAGTTCAGTAGTGTCCGACCGAAGCTTCGGCTTCGGCTTCGGCCACATTCGGCTAAAAAATCTACAATCGGCTAAACCTTCGGCTTCGGCCAAAATATGCCGAAGTTTTGGCCGAAGCCGAAGGTTAAGTTTTTGGCTGTTGTTCGTTGTGGTAGGGGCTGAAAAAAATTCAGTTTTTCGTAGAACGTAGAACAGTGTTGAGTTTTTTGTTGTTCTTTTCCTTAATTTCAATAAAATATTAATACTAGTTCAAATTGTTATTATTTTTGAAACGTTAATTTAATTTATCCATTATCCCGTTAATTTGGTTACTGCATGCACACATTAGATTCGTTTTGAGCTTTACCAGAGTTGACCCAGGTTTCCTTGAGAACTCTATGAGTCCTCAAAAAACACTAAACCACAAAATCACCACAAATCCCTGTCATTTGAATAAAAATACATTCCATTTAACAGCCCTCAACTCGCCCCAGAAGAAACCAAGGGCGAATCTTTTTGTACCAAACCCAGGTCAACCCCAAGGCTCAAAAAACATTCAGTTTGACATTCAGGGCAAACTTAGGTTTTTCAAAAAACGCTTTGTGGCGACCACAGAGTGACATCAGGGCTTCAACTAACGAACCTATTCTAGAAAAAATCATAATTTTTTTCATTTTTAGTCAATCTGGAACGAAAATTCTTCAAGTTATTGAAGCTTCGGCTTCGGCTTCGGCTTAGGCCGAAGGTTAATGTCAAGCCGAATAATCGGCTTCGGCTTCGGCTTCGGCTTCGGCTTCGGCTACAAATCGACCTTCGGTCGGACACTAAAGTTCAGTACTACCAACAATGTGCCAAGTAGAGCAAAAAAGACGGAATGTCTTAAGGTGTTATGCCACCCTAGACGCTTAAGAAATAGGCTTTTTGAGGATCTTTTTTTCAGAAATATTACAAAATAAATTGAGAAAACAGAAACGTGATTTTATTATATACATCAATGACTGCTTACAATAACTTTTTTGAAGCGATTTATTACAAAATGGCGGCTATGCAGCGTTTTTGCGACGAAGTCTTCTTTTTTGGGGTCCACGGCCGGACCAACAGCTCCTGTAATTTTTAAAATAATAATGAGCAAATGAATTTTTTCGATTATGTATACTAACTGCAAATTCGCCTCAAAAATGGTCAGAAAGTTGTTAATAACAAATGAACTACGCAATATAAAAAAAATCTTACGTTCTTCCATAGACAATCAGCAGACAAGATCGCAAAATCACCAGACGCACACGGATCGATTATTCTTTTAAATAAATTTGGCTGTCTCCAGAAATAAGTGATTTTAGACATAAAGAGCCGACAAGGAAGAAGTTTAATATCGCACTACTTTATCAGTAATTTTACCATTTTTCTTAACTCACACTTAGCCACTCAAGCAGAACACTACCCACCAACTATAACCGCTCCTGATTATCTCCTAAGGCCGGCAATCAAACCGGTAAAGTACAAAGAACCTCTTGAGGCCGATTTGGTATGATATTTAAAAGACAATAATCCAACACAAGCCTTCAAAACCACTGCACCTGGAATATTGTGCGAATTTCATTGCTTCGTTGAATCCTTTTTGATGGATTTTCTTATCCTTCCAATCAAATCCTACCAAAAGAATAAGATTCCGCAAAACTCTGACATCGGCACCTTATCGACGGATTAATCTCGTAAAAATATGTTCTACAGTTCTAGAAGTATACATCTCACTCACCAGGTGATGACATTGCGTTTGCCATTCAACAATAGTGCACTTCTTGCTTGTGCCCTATAAGCATAGAAAAAAAAATTCAGTTTTTCGTAGAACGTAGAACAGTGTTGAGTTTTTTGTTGTTCTTTTCCTTAATTTCAATAAAATATTAATACTAGTTCAAATTGTTATTATTTTTGAAACGTTAATTTAATTTATCCATTATCCCGTTAATTTGGTTACTGCATGCACACATTAGATTCGTTTTGAGCTTTACCAGAGTTGACCCAGGTTTCCTTGAGAACTCTATGAGTCCTCAAAAAACACTAAACCACAAAATCACCACAAATCCCTGTCATTTGAATAAAAATACATTCCATTTAACAGCCCTCAACTCGCCCCAGAAGAAACCAAGGGCGAATCTTTTTGTACCAAACCCAGGTCAACCCCAAGGCTCAAAAAACATTCAGTTTGACATTCAGGGCAAACTTAGGTTTTTCAAAAAACGCTTTGTGGCGACCACAGAGTGACATCAGGGCTTCAACTAACGAACCTATTCTAGAAAAAATCATAATTTTTTTCATTTTTAGTCAATCTGGAACGAAAATTCTTCAAGTTATTGAAGCTTCGGCTTCGGCTTCGGCTTAGGCCGAAGGTTAATGTCAAGCCGAATAATCGGCTTCGGCTTCGGCTTCGGCTTCGGCTTCGGCTACAAATCGACCTTCGGTCGGACACTAAAGTTCAGTACTACCAACAATGTGCCAAGTAGAGCAAAAAAGACGGAATGTCTTAAGGTGTTATGCCACCCTAGACGCTTAAGAAATAGGCTTTTTGAGGATCTTTTTTTCAGAAATATTACAAAATAAATTGAGAAAACAGAAACGTGATTTTATTATATACATCAATGACTGCTTACAATAACTTTTTTGAAGCGATTTATTACAAAATGGCGGCTATGCAGCGTTTTTGCGACGAAGTCTTCTTTTTTGGGGTCCACGGCCGGACCAACAGCTCCTGTAATTTTTAAAATAATAATGAGCAAATGAATTTTTTCGATTATGTATACTAACTGCAAATTCGCCTCAAAAATGGTCAGAAAGTTGTTAATAACAAATGAACTACGCAATATAAAAAAAATCTTACGTTCTTCCATAGACAATCAGCAGACAAGATCGCAAAATCACCAGACGCACACGGATCGATTATTCTTTTAAATAAATTTGGCTGTCTCCAGAAATAAGTGATTTTAGACATAAAGAGCCGACAAGGAAGAAGTTTAATATCGCACTACTTTATCAGTAATTTTACCATTTTTCTTAACTCACACTTAGCCACTCAAGCAGAACACTACCCACCAACTATAACCGCTCCTGATTATCTCCTAAGGCCGGCAATCAAACCGGTAAAGTACAAAGAACCTCTTGAGGCCGATTTGGTATGATATTTAAAAGACAATAATCCAACACAAGCCTTCAAAACCACTGCACCTGGAATATTGTGCGAATTTCATTGCTTCGTTGAATCCTTTTTGATGGATTTTCTTATCCTTCCAATCAAATCCTACCAAAAGAATAAGATTCCGCAAAACTCTGACATCGGCACCTTATCGACGGATTAATCTCGTAAAAATATGTTCTACAGTTCTAGAAGTATACATCTCACTCACCAGGTGATGACATTGCGTTTGCCATTCAACAATAGTGCACTTCTTGCTTGTGCCCTATAATCATAGAAACAGTAAAGCCCCTTTCCTGTGTCACATTGTGTTAGCCGCAATCAGATAAGTGATCATATTCAAAGAAGGATCGTCCCCTTGCAATTGATAAACGATCGTTAGTCATTGATATCCTTGTTGTAGTTTATTTTTGTTTCGTCATCAGTGCGATATTGTCCTTGTTCAGAATTTAGAGAAAAGAAATAAGACCAAAAACCTCTGGGAAACAAAATAATTGTAGATCCTTTTGAGTTCTCTCATGTCTTTTTGGTCTGCATCTATAGTTGTCGGGTATTTTGTTGATTCTTATCAGTAAATTCTGGGTTTCCACACACTGGAAATTTATTACCTGTGTGTGCCTGGTCATGTAGTATGGATTTTTTTTTTTTCTAGATATCGATCATTTGTGTCGTTGTGTTATGTAAGATCTGTAGAAGAGGATAACTATCATATTATAGTAACTGGGGGAGTGTACACAAACGAAACTAACGATCTTTATTTAGGGTCAGACAAATGATAGAACAGTGGGCTTGACACTTTAATGTTGTGTTTGTTGAAAAAATTTGTTTTGAGATTTTTGTTAGAAACATCTCATCGTTCTCAATTATTACTTCGAATATAACCACTTTTAAAATTGAGTCTCCAAAAATGCGAAATGCGAATGAACTTATACTTGTCTTAAGGCTACAGCCACGCAGTGAGCGACGAGTGACTGAGCGACGCAAAAAAAAATTAAACACATGAAATCGTACGGAGGTTGCCACATAAACCCTGAGCGAGGGGATTCTTGGCATTTTTCTTGAATGTCACTTTTGTCCATATAAAAACTACGGGAAACGAAGGACGAGTCCGGGATCCTTAAAACTACGGACCTGTACAACGCCGGGCCGCTCTGCTAGTTATATCTTTATATATAAAATAGGATGTATGTATAGGTATGTATGTCCGATATAGACTCCTATCCTAAGCCACCCATCGGATTTTTATGAAATTTTCAGGGTATACATAGTTTAGTCCACAGATGGTTCTAGAAACTACAGGACAGATTTCAAAAATTCTTTCAGCTTTGGGATGCCATATAATCCCTCAGTAACTAAGCTTAGATTTCATCCCTATAATCAGTAATAGATACAGGAACGAGAACGGGAACCTTACAGTTGCTTGACCTTAAAACTACTGACCCGAGCAACGCCGCCAACGTAAGTAAAATTAATAAAATTATTTTCCACTTTGTTTTTGTATAAATTATATCTTAGTAGCTCTATGCTCCTATGCCACCCATAACTCAGAATTGTCACTGAGCGACTCATCGTCGTCGCTCAGTTGCACAGTCGCTCGTCGGTCATTACGTGGCCGTAGCCTAAGAACTTATAGAAGTCACAAAGCACTCCTAATTTTTGCATTGGAAAGCGTTTTCTAGCATTAGTAACTCGTTTAGTTGTCCTGATAGTCCAGTTATTTTTGCTGAACAGCGAGTTTAACATTAATACTTACGATTGTAACAATTAACATTAAATTTACATATAATATTGGAAAGGAAATCTATCCATCTGCCCAACATCGAATCGAATGAGGTGTCTTCGTAAACAAACCTGGAGAATTGGGTTTATGTGATCCACTCATTAATCCTCCAGCGATGATTCAGCCTACATATGCATGCACTAGCATCTTTCTTTGCGAAAGTAACTACGTTCTTTGTATACCAACACAGCTTATACGTTTTCTTGTCCATGAATGTACCATTGACATCCTCAGAAGCTTACCAACAATCAATTGACATCGGCTGCATTGAAATTATTTCCCGAATTCAAAAGAACGAATCCACCCCTCGTTACATTTTACGGTCTAATCGTTAATTAGTTGTGACAGTGTCGAGACAATAGTCACAACACCTTATTCAGTCCAAACCAAACTTCTGAACATCTTCCTTATCAAAGGGATAAATCAAACACTGAACAGATGGATGCCCATTTCATAATACAAAGAAAAGGTCGTTATACATTTATGAGAGATAAAAATTGTCCACTAGAGATACCAAAATCTTGAGGAAAATTATTAATCGAATATCAAACCAAAGAGGACATCCACTTGGCTTTCATCTAATGAACCAAAGTATGGCTTCCATTCCCCACCCTAAAAAGAAAAATCAGAAGCATTAGATTCGTTTTTAACGCAAAAGGATGGCTACCATTGGGTTTGACAATCCTGCTGAGTAAATTGGATAGCATTGAGTAAGGTAATAAATAATTTTCCATGTTCTGACTTTAACGACTGTCTTTGAGGAATAAAAAAAAAAACAAAAAAGTATTCCAGCCGACCACCACACCTGACCGTTTAAATAAAATTGTAACCCAATGACATATCCCCTCATAAATAATAGACACAAAAAATAACGACTATGTAGTAGTTGGTCCATTTTCAACCATGGAGAAGGGCCAAACAATAAAATGGTTCCTGTTCATTATTCGTTTGTGTGAGGGTTTTTTTCTGTGTATGGTCTCGTTAGGACCTAGCTATCTGCAACTATTTTTTGGCGATGTGATGTCTCTTTTACTATTTGACCTTTGACTCTAAATTGGGTGTTTGTGTTTCGATACAAAATTAGAGATACAAGGATTGAAGGACCTTGCAGTTTCTTCAGAAAATTTATGTTCAGTAGATTGAACCTAGGAGTTGAGCTTAAGAAAAGTGGCCGACGACCAAAAGACAACAACATATCGTTCTATTTTTGTTGGAAGAGAGATTACCTTGCGATTAAGGTGACCAGATGTCCTCTTTAAAGCGAACAGATCATATTTTTGGCTGTGCATTTTCTGTCTAGTATCTTTTTTTTTTTCAAAACTATTAAAACTTGGGAGTCAATCTATGATAGAAAGTCAGATTATGTATTAATTGATATTCCCTCTTCCAGCGTAAACAGCGCCACCTGGTTTTGCGCATTGAAGAATTTGGGAAATACTTTTTTGTTCTCGTAAAACAAACGTCAGGTTTGGTGCCTGGGGCTTGATATAAAGCATGTCTTCTAGTTGCGTGGGAGGTTCAACAGCAAACAAAAAATGTTTTTCCACTAGTATCACTTTTTGCAAGGAATGGGCAGGTCTCCGCATAGTAATTTCATTGCCATGAATAGCTATTTCATGATAAGCAGTCCGGAATAGGCAAAAGATTGTGGGTCCACTCCGTTCCTCACAAGGTATTGTTGTGAAGATCACGCTAACCGGGAATTAGCGTGATTGTCTCCAAAATAATAATAAAATAAGTATGGTGGCGTAGCAGCGCGGGGATCCCCAACTCCTAGCGCATTTCTCACAACCATCGCCTTTGGGAGGGAATGGAGGAGACCTACAATTTTCTGCGATTCTGAACGGCTAATCGAGAAAGTGCTTTTCATAGCAATTAATTTACTATCGGAGGACTTGCCAATTCCTTGCGAAGGGCGATACCCGTGAAAATCATTTTTACCTCTGTTGGGACTCGAGCCACTAACCTCCCGGTTAACATGCAGACATGCTAACTATAACGCTATAGGGCTGTCACTCTTGAAACAACTTTCTTGTTCCCTTGCTTAAGTTGAAATTCCTGTTGATGTTCTCTTTCATAAAAAAAAGTCTGGTCACCCTAATTGGGGCTTAAGTTGAATTCCCATTATGTCGAAATTTGTTTGTTTTCGATATGATGACCCCATTTAGCTGAGACACGTGCTAAAGCACAGTATGGGATGACATAATATAGTTTTGCAAAGTTTAATAAATTTTTTATCAAGAAAAGCCAGCAAAGAGGCGAAAGCGAATGCGGTTGTTCTGAGACGGAGGAAGTGGAATATGGGATCTGGATACCATTCAAAATTAACTGAGTAGTTGACCTTTTGTCTTATCTTAACCAAATCTGAAAATCTGAAATCTTCTTTTTTCAATAAACATCGGCCAGACCACGGGCAACCCTTCTCTAGGTGCAAGAATGCAATCCCATTCCCATAGAAATATAAAGTTTACATTGTGTTTGCACTGTAAACTTTATATATGTGTCGACAAACATCGACCAAACATTGCGTCTTAGAAAGGTACAAACAGCATCTAACTGATGAGCCCACTGTTTGTACCTGGGCGAAACGCATAAGGAGTGAAGGTCACTTGAACTTTTCATTTTGATTTTTAAAAATCAACACTCCAAGAAAACAATAAATTCTTTTATTAATTTCTTTTTTCAACAAATCTGAAGACGCACTGAGTACGGCGTTTCTGTCAGATTGTCGAAGGACACAATTGTTTTTCACATTCGCAGCTTCTGCATATACCAAACATTCCAGAAAACAAAGTTCATTCAAAAAATTAACCATTTTAAGCTAAACAGAGTCGTCCATCGACGATAGTTCTTCCATTGGTCTCCATAACTATTCCGTTTGACTTTTCATTGTAGTAAGGTCATGCACCATTCTCACTTTTTCGTCTAATTACTTTTCATCCCGATAGTTCTTGATGTCCACACAGAGGTTTTTCCCACATTAATGGCATCATAGTGACTTGCGGAGCAGTGTGGTTTAGGTTTGTCACGATTTCGGTTAACAGAAGCTCTCCCTTTCCACTTATACAGAGCAATATGGAACGAAGAAATAAGTAAAAACACTCTTAAGAGTTCTGTCGCATTATAATCCCCTGGGATGTTCTTTAAGGTGCTGGTGCAATGTGCTCCCCCATCGCACACTACATAGTACCTCACTCTATTGTTACATATAAAGGCCAGACCCAGGATCTATTGAATGGCAAGAATATAGAGGAAGACGACAGTGCTCTTCTAAAATCACAGGTAGACCACATTCAAGGAATCTGTTACCCAGACCAAAACCAAGATCATTATCACAGTCAAGTTGGGACAGTTTTTTTTTTTTCTTTATTTTTTGTTATCCACATCTTCACCACCATCGGATTTATCCTCCTTAGGGATTCTCTTCTTTTAATTTATCGTTTGGGCACGGTCGAGGTTGTTTGGATTTTTTTTTTTTTATTATTTCTGTGGAGACTGTAATATGTGTGTGGTGGTTAGGTTATCAATTCGTTTTGAATGTTTTGATCTCCATTGTCTTCAGCATCTTTTTATCGGATGTAAGTTTCTTTTTCTTCTTTTGGTGAATAGAACGAGGAGGAGTGAGTGAAAGAAGGTTTTCTATTCATAGAGATAAGATTTTTTTAGTTAATTCCTTGGAAGTGAATGACAGACCAGAAGCCAATATCGCCCACAATGATCTTCATTTGCACATATCCCATCAGATGAACCAAACAAAGTCATACCCTTTTTCTAATGTACTCGTACATGCCACAGCAGACAGCAGGATGGAACGTTGGTTTTGTTTTTGGTAGTACATATGTAGGTATGTGATTCAATTCACTTTGAATAGAAATCACGATCGAAGGATTGATTATTTTATCTAGTCAAAGGAGTTTAGTTGCTCTCAGAAATGGTTAAATTGATATCGCGGATTCAATCAACTTGTCGTATCTAAATACTGTGAAGTTTTAGTTTTCTTTGTTGTGATGGGATTTGTTTTTAGTTTTTTTTTGCATTTTTTATAAGGTTCATAGTACGTACAGAATGCTTTTTAGATACTCATGGCTTTTTATCTGTTACTTTGGAACTACAGTAGTGTAGTTATGAAAGCTTGTATAAATGGTTAAGGCGATTGGCAAACTAGCATACTAGACGACCCATGCCAAACGTAGTAAGAAAACCACCCAAATTAACAAATGGTTTAACCCTCATTTACGAACCGGCAAAAGTCGTGTCCACCCGAACTGGGGTCCAAATGGACCCCACGATTTTTTCTTCGAAATTTTTTTGATTTCTGACTTATATTGTTCAGTTGTAGTTCTTCTGGCTATTGTATGAATTGTTTCTAAGTATTTCATATAGCAGTAATAAAGAAATTTAACCAGAGATGTCCTTATGCAGGTATGTAGGAGGTCATCATTAAAATTTTTCAATTTCAAAAACGATGGAAATTGCCTAGCTTCGCAAATCTGGGATTCCCGCTTATCCCTTTCGATATGTCTGTTTTACGTAATTACTGATTGTAATATTCATGTCATTTAAAAAAAAAAGTCTATATTTCAGTTTGTTCAGGTCATCTAACAATTTTATGACCTAAAAAGGATTGAATTTCCCCAATACATGCCAAGCAAGCCTGCCAAATATGGCTTGAAGTTTAGGTGGCTGAATGAAAGCTCAACGGGCTATCCACTGAAGTCTTCTATCTACACTGGTAGCTCTAACCAAAGTACAGGACTTGGTCGTGGATATGATGATTGTGCTGATGTCGTTGATGCTATCATATTTCAATTCTGAACGCAACCCCACTATTGATAATTTCTTTACGTCGCGTAGGTGGATTTGGCATTGAAGTTGCTGGATGATAAGATCACTATTCTTGGCACAATTCGGAAAAACAAAAGAGAGTTGCCTCAACCTTTTGCAGCGAAGGAGGTTCTTGATGACCAGAATGAGCATGTAAAGGTCAATAACAAAAAGCAGTATCGTCCAGTCCACTCATTCATCTTTGGATTTTCTGGAAAAATTGCGTTGGGGAGTTATGTTCCGAGGCCAAACAAAAAAGTGGTATTGCTATCAACACAACATAACTGCGAGAAAGACACTTCCGGTCATCAAAGCAAACCTGCCATGATACTGGATTATAACCTCACCAAAGGTGGAGTCGATGTATTCGACCAAATGGTCTCAATATATTCATGTACACGTCAAACAAATCGCTGGCCGATGGTTGTATTCTACAATTTACTGGACGTAGCAGTCCTAGCAACTGTCATCATTTTCCGGGACTTCAATCCGCCTAGAAGAAACAAATATTTGTTCAGAAGTGATAAACTCATCGAACTAGCGGAGGAACTGGTTGAGTCAGAATTGAATAACCGTTCACAACCTGCAACATAATCTGGCATTGGAAAATCTGCATTGGATGCTCTCTGTATTTTGGAGAGAGTTCAGGAAAAATTACCAACAGTCTCCGAAAGGCTCTCTTGTAAAAGAAGCAGATGTCACCTTTGCCCAAGAGCAGACGACAAGAAAACCAGAACCACCTGCGATGGATGTGGCAGATGTTGTTGCCCTTGCCACACTAGAACCTTATGTGTTAAATGTCTGCCGGAACTGCCAACAAATTCAAACTAAATCGTTCTAAACATAAACTATACTGCTTTTGAAATAAAATAATTAATTATTGGAAAAAATATTATTTTTCATAGAATTTCAGTACCTAGTGGGGTCCAAATGGACCCCAGTTCGGGTGGACGGGTTCTTTTCACAAAAAAATCGCAGAAAAATCTGTAAACATCTGATAATCGTTTTAACTTAAGAAATTAATAAAAAATTGATTTTTGTTCACTGAGTAAAAATCCCATTTAAAAAAAATTAAAAACAAAAAAGTTTTGAGTGTTCAAACATGCTCTGGGGTCCAAATGGACCCCAGTTTGTAAAGGATGGTTAAATATGGAAAGAGGAAATAGAAAAACCCAGCGTGTTCGCTTACTGACGAAGCATTCCAGGACACTACTCCAACAACAATAAGTGGTCTCAATAATAGATATTGACTAGTCTCCTCGAAGCCGGTCACACTATTTGGGTAAAATAATGTCCCTATGTATAAAACACTGAAAAGTTTTGAGATCTTGGCAAGTTTTCTGGTGAGAGAAGTTCTTAAAGCTAATTTTTTTCTCCTGCAAACCAAAGTTCTGGTGAAACTGCTACTTTCTCGGATAAAAATCCTTCTGCAGCAACAACAACATTATATTTTAGGGTCAAAAATTCTACCACACGCATCTTCTTATTGAATTTCAGCATGACATCGCTACTTCCTTATAAACTGCTATCAAGTCACAGTTTTTGAGTTCAAGGGCTAGCCAGTGCATAAACTTTTTCAGCTAAATATTTCACAAGCACTAAACAAAATTATATACATACAATTTTCTTCATTCCAGGAGCCTATTTCACAGATCATAGGTATACATCACATACAATGACTGATTTTAAAATTTATTTTACGAAATACATTTTCACAGATATGTTTTATGACTGCTGTCAATGATTGATTAATTCTACTGGAATATTTCCAGTATAAATTATATGTCTACAATGTATGATAAGTTTTCATACATTTGATACAGTAATAAATAGTGATGTATCAATCGGTTTTTTCATAAAGTCAGCAAAACACTTGTTATTTGGAAAGCATAACAGGGCGTCTAAATTGAAAAGCGAGATTTTACGGAGTCAGAGTGGGGTAAGAAGATAATTTATTGATCAAGATAGAAAGAAAATTGGTAATTTAGTTTTCATTTACTTATGCTTGAATGACATCTTCGAGGTCAGATTCCACCATTGCAATGACAAGACTTTTGAAAGCGTTTGAAAAACACAATAGTTGTTTACATTGTATTATCTTTAATCAATTTTTGTGCCTTTCGTCCGCTTAGTATCGGTTTAAACCATTTTTTCCATTCAGTAGTGTAAAGAGGCATTTTTGCACCCAAGAATTTGACGCCACTATTCTACTAAACCTTTTTTACGTCACTTTTCCGCATTTTAAATAGACGTGTACTTTTGCATTCAGCTACTCGATTCCTCTCGTGCAATTTCGACCAGCACTGATGATCTCGTCAAACTCCGAGCCCATTTAAGCCAAGTGCTCAACTTTGTTTTGGTTTTTGTTTGGTTCTTTTACATTTACATTTACATTTACATGAAACCTACTCCACACATAAATCTGCGGAGTAGCGGGCCAGCCACAAGACTAACTACACAAATACTACATAGAACAAATAACACATGACAACAGCACGCAGTAGTACAAGACGGTCCCCATCTTGTCACTAACAGCGCTCATTCCGATTTAATTACGGTGTTCTAATGGGAACCGACTCTTTTCGGTTGACAAGGCCGTTGTCCACTGTTTGGTACTTTTTTGAGCAACTGACAAATAAACTGACTCTATATTATAATTTCATGCATATATTTAAGCGGCATTTCGACCATTTATAAAGAGAGTTGAAAATTTCGGGAGGGTTTGTAACCCCTATACCTCCCCCCCCCCCCCCTCCCTGGATCCGTTTCTACAACAGTCAATTCCAGACCTATTTCTTATCATAGGGAAAGTAACTTATACGAAATATAAAAACTATACGCATGGATAAAAACAAATAAATTTATTCTTTTCGTTTGATTTTATAAAATTTTACTTTTCGCAAAATAGAGTTTTGTTTTATTCAATAATTTTTGCTGCAAAATCATACAGCAAAAATGAAAATCATACAATCTTTCCAATGAAATGTGTGAAACAGAAAATTGTATGTGATGTATGCTTTCAAAATTGTTGAATGTTGTATGAAATGTAGTGTTGTATTTTGTATGATCTGTGAAACAGGCCCAAGGTCATTCTTCGTTCAAATAGGAAGTTCCCAGACATCAACAAGGACAATCAACTTTGTAGTTGCATAAGGATCTTAGCTAGGCCTGCGTTCTTGTTCAACATCTACACGTCAGACTAACCACAGCCAGAAGACGCACAGACTCTCTTGTCTGCCGTCTTAAACTCAACTCAGCAAAATCCGAGCTAATTTGCTTTAGACGCTTTAAACGACCATCTCATAGATCCGGTAATGCAAGATGACGCTCAGCCAAAATCACCTTCCTCGACGGAACGCAATCAACAGTCAGGAACAATGTGAAGTGCCTGGGAATACAGTTCAACGAGCTACACAGGTTCAAGTCGCATATGCAGCTGCTGTGCTAAGGAACGCCAATTTTGCTTTTCACTGCATCCACCCACTAATGCGAAAGAACAACGGCGAACCAGGAAGACGAAACTACTCCTCTACAAGCAGCATACAGCTTCCCTGCTTGGCACTCGACAACAAAAGCTCATAGGAACAAACTGGCAGTTCTCGAGCGGAAGATCATGTGGATCTGCACAGGACTACACTGCGACAGCGTACGAAAAGACAGGCGCGTCAGCAAAAAGAGACTCTGCAAAGAAGCAAAAATAATAAAGCACGACCTCATCCAATCCAGCCGTAAGTAAAATAAAATAAGAATAAATAAATAGGGTGGCGCAACAGAGCGATTAGCCCCTGGGCCTAGCGCATTTCTCACAACCATCCATTGTGAGGGAATGGAGGGGACCTACAATTTTCTGCCGGTTCCGAACGGATAATCGAGAAAGCGCTTTTCATGGCAATGAATACTAACGGAGGATTTGCCAATTCCTCGCGAAAGGTGATAAACGTAGAAAAAACATTTTTGCCTCTGGTGTGATTCGAACTCGAACCTCTGGATTAACAGGCGGACATGCTATCCATCACACCACGGGTACCACAAATCCAGCCGTAAGTGTCTGCATTAAATGACCGACCACCCTAATAAGGAACATCTTAATTTTTTAGCTATGGAGCTTCTGGATGAGGATCTTATTACAAAAAATTACTAAGAGAACATCAACTTCTATGCTGACCCGGATTCAGCTGACCAACCGTGGCTAAGAGCCACTGCACTTTTGGCTCCTTTGAACAAGTACTTGATTGTTCATTTGCCAGTGATTGAGCTTTGGATTGTCATCGATTGAGCCATTGATGTCTGAACTTGACTGTTGATTTGCCAGCTTTTTACTGTGTGTATGTAGGAACTCCCAATCGGAACCATTAGAATAGGATTTAAAATCAAAGGATCGATACCGAAGCCTTATAAGGCGCCCTATTTTTTTTTTTTTTTTTTGTTTTTGCCAACTAAAGGAACCCCATTATCTATCGACAGTGATTTAATCAGCAAACTCTATATATTTTTATTTTGAATTTTTGTGTCTTACGGACTCCGGGTGAGCGTGTACATTAGGGCGGATCGAAAAACCACTTTTTTCGCGGATCGCTTCGTAATAGCAAAAAACCGTCTTTATTTAGTATAAAACTAAGGAATCCGAAGCCTGGGGCTGGACAAACGATGCCTTCAGATAGCGAAAGATACACACACGTATCCGACCGACTTCGTTTTTACATTTCTCGGCTCAGGAGCGACCGACTCATTTGAAATCTTACTTTCTTTTTTATGAAGCATTGCTAATACCTATCTCCAACCATAAAGAAATGCCATTAAAAAAGCTGACAAAAACTGAAAAACTGCCTTTTTTTTGGAATTTTATTATTTTGGATAAAAATTCTTTTTTTATAAATTTTCAAAAGAATCATTTCGATGCGAAAATTTGTTCTCCATAAATAACGTCCTTGCAATTGCATCAAAATTTTGCTTCTTTTTCCAGATATATTGAAAAAACGAACGAAGATGGTTTAAAACCCATATCTCCGATTTGCACCCTCTAATTTAATAACACTTTTGGAATTTTCTTCAAAATTAGCTCATTAATCGATTCATGCAATAAAAGTCCATTAAATTTCGAGTTTCTTTATATGCCCTTTTTTACGACGTAATCAATAGACTAGAAAAGATATAAGAGAATTCGCACGTTTTGCACTATAGTTTGATTAATATTAATCAAAATCTTATACTAAGCTATATGAGTGTAAAGCTCTTGAAAAGGCAAAAAATTTTTTTTTTTACTGCGTTTCAATAACTGCAAAATTGTGCCGCGTAGAGTCATTCAAAGCTGAGGAAAATACAAAAAATGCCAAAAATTACGTTACTTCATCAACTTCTTTTGCGTTTATCTTAGCTTCTAAATCACCTAGAAAGCTAAAATTAAATAGAGAATCTCCTTTTATTATGTACAATAAGCCCCGAAAGTTTCAAATGAATATGTCGCTCCTGAGCCAAGAAATGTAAAAACGAAGTCGGTCGGATACGTGCGTGCATCTTTTGCATGAAAAAAAAACTTTGAGCTCGATGCGTTAACTGAAGTCATCGTTTGTCCACCCCAGACTTCGGATTTCTTAATTTTATACTTAATAAAGACTGTTTTTTGCTATTACGAAGCGATCCGCGAAAAAAAAGGTTTTTCGATCCGCCTTAGTGTACATAGGAAAGTACGCGAAGTGAATATTTTTTGGCTTTTCTGAGGGCTTGCAACTGTTTCTAGATACTTATATACTCTGTTGGATATCCTTTTGCTTTTATTACAGTGGCACATCGGCGAGACATTGACTTGGACTAGTTTTTCCAAATGGATGCCGATATGATGCTATAAGTGTAACCAAAAATTGTATCTCAAAGGCCTCAATTACATAATTTAGAAGCTGAGATATGCTTTTGCAGTGCCTTTCGTTTCTAGAAATGTCATTCTTCCTTTTGCATCTCCAGATAAGTATCCTCTTACGTCTTCAGTTATTTTGTGGCATTCAGTGCTCAGTATTTCCTTTGGTTCTCTTCGCGTATATTGCACCTCCCTTCTATGGCATGCAGCTTTAACTATAATTCGTCAAAAATGATAACATTCTTCCAAATGTCTTGAGTTCAACGTCCAATTAAGATCCTCTTGAAACCAGAGTAACCGTTTAGCCTTTTTTTTTTTTGGCAAATTCGGGCCATTGGCTTCAGTACTCTAGGTCTAACCTCCAGGAGACTTTTCTCACTGAACTTGACGACATAACATTTCCTAGCTCTAACCAGAATCCACTAACACTGACGTTTTAAACATTTCTTCAAAATCAAACATAACAATACAAATTTAGTTGGACAAGTATTTTTAACATGGAGGCTTTCATCACTTAAAGCAGTCAAGAAAAATTGATGTTCATCGTGATCCGGGAGGGATCACACAAGGGATACACCGCTTTGACTTTAGAATCCATTTGCAAAACTTCCCTCTCGTTTGGATTCTTCCATGTCTGAACCCGATCAAATGTCGATTTCGTTGGGTGTCTGCGCACTAGGAATGCTTTGGACGCCCTTCCTCTTTTTCTTTCACGATCGTGTTTATACGTGGTATGGTATTGCTTTTTTGATGTTGAGTTCGCTAGAATTTTCTTTTGAACGTTACTTAGACTTGTCATCAACTTACCTTAACTACAACTTTTGCGGAAGACAGAATCTGGCAGACTGAATTTGCACACCGGAATTACTGCTTGATTTATTACCACTCTATGAATATGCCCGAGGGGTAATGATTAGCATGCTTGCCTGTTAGCTGTTACGTGGGAGGTTCTAGGTTCGAATCAGAACAGAAAACAAAAACATGTTTTCTTCCCATGGTTGTCTTTAGATAGGATAGTAATTTCATTGCCATGAAAGCTGCTTTCTGGTTCAGTCGTTTGGAATCGTCAAGAAATTGAAGGTCCCTTCCATTCCTCACAAGATTTGCTTGGCCCACTTTGTTGCGACATCCTATGTACATATGTGTGTATTTGTGTATGAATAAAACAAACTTCAATAAACTAAAGTCTTACTGCTTCATTAGATCACCTTGGAATCTGACAAGCTCAACTTAGCCTTTGATTAAAAGCCCACCAACAATTTTAATTAAAAGTCTTAATTTTTATTTACTACCATTTTTTAATCAGTTTTCTATGGTGTAGGCTGGCTGTACTACCGAGATACTATTCATACTACGAGGGGCTTTTGCTTAACTGAGAATTTTTTTTCCCCCAAAAATACTAAAAGATTACTTTTATTGTGTCACTGTTCTATGCAACCGTAACCTACAACGACTTTGAAGACGTCTTTAAACAACAGTTTCTCTGTATCTAACTCATTATTCATTTCTTGGATTCTTAAGTTGCTGTGTCTATTAAAAAAAAAATGGTCTTAACTTTTGGAGAACAAATAACCAAAAAGCTTTTCAAATCTACTTTCCCCGCCTTTGGTGCTAATGTCGAAGTCATATCACGATCGTGTACATTGCTAATTGATTTGTGGTTCACGAACTTAACTGAAAGATATCACTAAAGTATCGGTGTCTATTAAAAACCATTTGACAACGTAGCTTTCAGCATTAAAAAGAAAGAAGAAAGAATTTACAATCAAAACACCCGCTCTATTAAAACGCACAAAGCCTCTTCCCATTCAAAACGAGTATCACTTCAAAGTGATCTTTTCCAAGAAATTCCCAATTTCACTCGCGCCATTAAAGCCATCATTCAATCGCTTAACTCTCAAAAGCTCTTTACGACCTCATATCCTATCAAAATCGAACGATCCCACCTGGCACTTGTTGGCGATCGCCTTGCCGCTTGCCGGTCGTCATCGTTATCGCCTGCGATGATGATTGTTGAAACAACGTGTCCCAGAAGCAGTTTTCATGATTCTGGCGTGTCATTGATAAGTGATGGTAGATATATCCACTACCCAACTCTCTCCAAACAGATACCCGTCTGTCCAATCATCAATAAGAAAACACTCTTAGCTTGTGTCACATTAATGTCACTCTCCGGCAGACAGTCAAACGTCAAGCGTCACGATTGCATTGAATTGAATCTTGAATGTTCGCCCACCTCGACCCGCAACCCTTTTGATATTAAAATTCTTCGTCTCTTTTGATGCCTACCTATCCAAAAGATATAAAACTTCAGATTGAGCAGCACATTCGGTGTGTGTGTGTTTTTTTTTTTTTTGTTTTTGCTTTTAATCCAATTTGGGTGCGTATCTTTGGGTGGCTGGAGATGGAGAGACCACCTACTTGGGTGAATGTGTGTGTCTTACTGATTTCTATCGCAGACTTTTAAATTAATCCAAATTAGGTTATCGTCTGAGATCGCCGACCGTGGTGGCTTGATTTTGATTCCCAGTGGGCGGGCTGCCGCCCGTCCTGGTAGGCCAGCCAGACAATTTTGTTGTGAACAAATATTTGACAAAGGTGTACAAGAGAACTTGTAAAATATTTTTTGCCAGAGTCCATGACAAACAGCCACTCAGACCGAGACACAGACCAATTCAAAATGTAAAGTCAACTTAATTAATTTGTCGCATTTTTTTATAAGTACAGGTGCACTGGACGTCACCGTTGTTAAAACAAATACCGCTTAGGTCTGTCAAAGCGGTCGGGGTCTGGCTTGGCTGGTGTCGGTTTGCTACTTTTTTGTTATTATTTATTTATGAGAACGAGATTAATTGATTGAATCCATTAAAAATTTGTAGCGAAATCGACGTAGCGTCTGAATGTAAAGTCGTTCAGTCTTCTCTGGGGTCCGCGCCCCACCGCTTCGCTTGTTCGAGCCGCCAACGTCCTACCCTCTGGGTTACGTTCTAGTGTTACCTAGGAATGCCCGTGTCTGTGTCCGTCTGTGTACATTATTCCGGAGTTATTTGAATAATTAATGGAAATTTTTCCGAATGCAATTTGTAGCAGTAGCACTGGACGGGCGATAGAGGGAGTTACTTTAGTTTATTTTTTATTTTGCACCCGAGTGGACCCAGTTCTCTGACATTCCTTGGCATGTATGTGCGCGGTGCGCGTATGATGAAAAATGAAGCTGTCCGAGTTTTTTTTTAGCTTTTTCCAAGGCGTACATTGAATCGATTTATTATTTGCCTATCGGGCGTCATGTACATACGGCGGGCATTGAATAAGGAGGTCTGGTGGGCGCCTGGCTTTTATTGACTTGGGATGCAGGTGGTGCTGGCTGTATTTTGATATCAAATAGAGTGATGAATGGAAGTTTGCGTAACTGGTCTGGTAGTATACGGTGTGGTGTAGCATCCTCCTCGTATATGCAATCTGCTTAAGTGCATGGACAACATAATTATCATGCACTTCTATGGACGGAGCTGGATTCTGTGTCAATCGCAAAGTGATAACAGTGACAAGATGTATTCGAGTTGTGTGGTTACACATAAAAGTGATGATAAATGGCTAAACTATGGAAGTTTGTTAGACGTTCCTATAGACAGAATTGTACTGGAATTGAGTTTGCTTGTCGAAGTACTTAATGGTGAAAGTCACAAATAGAAGCTTGACTTGCAAATGATCTGAGTGACAGTGGTTTCCTTTTTACCCTACTATCAGATAAAGATATTTGTCTACTTTGTCAAGTTGCTTCATTCATCCGTCTCATCAGCCATTTGACTGAAAAAATGAGGGTCCGGGAAAAGCTGGAAGTCAGTTGTAGCGTAGGCCTTTTATATTGCCAAAATTCAAAAACCCCTTGGTCGTACATGTTTGTAACTCAAAGCTTAAAACGTAGATAGGCTCATAAGCCTTAGAGTTCTTGAAAGAAAATCCTATTTGGTGGTCATTGCAGCGAACTTTTTAAACATTTTCGTTTTTATTACGCTCAGTTGTAAGGCAAACTAAGCAAATGGACTTCTCAAAAAACATCTTTTATCGAGGTACACTTTACACTCTACAGTCTACTTCACAGAAGTTCCTTCCGGTCGAGTCTTTTCTTGCGCGCCCGTCGCGTCGTTTGGATCCGGTCTAATTGTTCGTCTAAAATATCGCGGAGGTGATACTCAGACCATCGGTTCATCATGCTAAATCCAAACAAATGTCCTCTTCTCATCGCAAGATTGTACCCAAAAGTAAACGTTCTGACCTGTAGAATCACATCACAGTTCGAGTATTGAGAGGAAAGTTGTGGCTTACCTAAAAGGTTGTGATCTGTGAGTCAAAGCTGAAGAAGTCTCTTCCAAAAGACAGACACATTAATACAATACTGCTCTCTTTAAGAAATCAGAATGGCTATCTTCTGAGTTTCAGTCACACCTTAAATGTCCTTCAATTTATTTTTCGACATTCAATTTACCTCGTATGCGATATGTGAGTTATAATATCACCAGAAGGTAATCATTTCGCAAAATCTACAAAGCATCAAATCGTTCAGATAATCGATTACCGTTCTATAAACTTCCGTAGGAGGAGCAATGTTTGAAAAATTCTTTGTAGCATCAAGCTTATACTTTTTATAGCCTGCGCTTGGGGATTCATCTTAAGATTTAGCTATAAATTCAGTTACATAATCCCCAACCGATGAAGAAGGTTCGTTTTGTCATTCAGCCAAAGATGGCAACACATCAGTCTCAGATTTTGAAAACTTTATTTCTCTCTGAATTCCATGGAAATAGCTTTTAATCTGCAGTGAACAATAAGACGTAGTTAGTTTACTTTTCCATCACCAGTGAGAGCGTGAGAATAAAGAACTGGTTATTTTTAATGCATTTATCCTTGCTCATTTCTGGTGCCTTATAGCAGCGTTACCGGTTGATATTTTGGAAAAGTTTCAAAAAAAGTGGCACTCGAGAAAAAAGGTGGCACTTGAAATTAAAAACGAAACCACACCATATAAATATGTATGAAAATTGACTTAAGATGTTAGGCCACCTTAGAGTTTTCGAAAAATCAATTTTTTTTAGTTCCAAAAGGTTCCCTAGGACCTCAAAAATGATGTCCCAGAAGCTTATGACCGGGAAAAAGCCTTTAGGTACACGGTTTTCGAGTTTAAGTACAAGGCCGTCTAGTCAACAGCGAACTCCTTTTGTGATCGCGAGGGGGGAAGGTACGTTAGGGGAGTAGAGCATGTATACGGCAGTTGGTATTAAAAATATTTATTTCCTCACTAGTCTAGACGAGTAAGACTTGTCGAACGTCTCTTTGAGGCATCGCAGATTAAAGGTATTGTAAAATTATTTATGATTTTCTACTACTCAAAACTTTAAGCGCTTAAATTTATATCAATACTGTATTTTTCAAGTTGGCCGGACTCTTAACTTAAGTAATTTTCAACCGATTAACTTGAAATTTTGAAAATGTCTTGAAATATACATTGTCTATGGAAGAACGTAAGATTTTTTTTATGTTGCGTAGGTCATTAGTTATTAACAATTATCTGACAATTTTTTAGTTTTCAACTTTTCACTTTAGAAGGGCTCCAATCAAAAATCAATATATCGCAAAAATCCTACGTACTTTAATAGCAGTTAGTATATATAATCAAAAAAAAAACATTTGCTCATTATTATTTAAAATAATTACAGGAGCTGTTGGTCCGGCCATGGACCCCCCAAAAAAAAGGCGTCGCGTCGTCGCAAAAACGCTGCATAGCCGCCATTTTGTAATAAATCGCTTCAAAAAAGTTATTGTAAGCAGTCATTGATGTAGATAATAAAATCACGTTTCTGTTATCTCGATTCATTTTGTGGTATTGAAAAAAAAAATCCCCAAAAAGCCTATTTTTTCCAGCCTCTAAAGTGGCCTAACCCCTTAATGGAAATAATTTCATACATCTGAACGAACTCGTAGGAGTTGAAGAAAGCACATAATCTTAACAATCATAAGCGCAAGTTTCAGTTTTTTTGTCTGTTGGTGAGTTTCTTTTTCATCAAAGTTAGCTTGGGAAAGCCCTCTCAGCGCAGGCAAGGTTAATATTTTTGCAACAAATTCATATAAGTCAGAAAATAGGTATTCATTCAAACTATTTTTAATGTTAGCCACTTAAAACCAAAATAATTCGATATTGTCAATTTCAAAAAATTGGTTTAAGACCTGCTTGGACGGATTTTATTTCTAAAAACTTCTACTGTTCGATTACCTTTTCGGGACTTTTGGTAAAATAACTAAAAACAGAAACTCGTTTAAAATAAGTGAGCTCTTGTTTCGGCTTGATTATTGATGTCAAATCGATTAAATATTTCATCACAAAGTATTTGATAACTAGAAACTAAACTAAGAATATTTTTTTTAACTTAATATTTTTTTTGTGGGGACTGCAAAAAAAGTGGCACAGACTGAAAGGTGGTGGCTCGGTGGCACAGCCAGACAAAAAGTGGCGTTTTGATACTAAAGTGGCACAGCGGTAACGCTGCCTTGTAGTATAGCGTTCTTTAAAAATATTCCGCTGCAGCTGCTAAAAAATCAGCACACCTACAATTAAAATTGCATCCATGCTGAGCGGCGAAAAAGTCTATTAGACTAGATCAATAATAAGTAGGTTACAATCATGGCTGTTGGAGGTTGTAAAAAAAAAAATCCATGAAAGTATATAATATAAATATGGCGATCCCCAGATCAATAATTCGTCAACCAAACCAACCATATGTATTACGATCGACGCAAGAAACTCTTCCAGCGTTATTGAGGTCCAAACTTCCTGAAGAGCCAACTTTGGCTCGAAATACTACTTTTTTGTAGGCAAAGTATGAATGAAAATATCATGAAAAATAGGAATCTTTAAAGAAATAATATTTCTTAAAAGACGTGTTTGATCGTGAAGATCACCACAACTCCTAAGTTCGCGTTTCGCCCGAAACGAAAATTTTTTTTTGTTATTGTTCAAATTAAGAAAATATCATATTTACGTCCCAAGCGATCTAACGATGTGACGTCGGAAAGTTTCAATTACAAGAGACAGCCAGTAGATATTGAACACCGGTGGAAGCAATGCCAACGAGCCTTTACTACTGCAGGTTCTGAGAAGAAAATTCAATTCAGAACGAACCGTATGGGACGTTACGTGACATGCGCATAGTTAGAAGAGTTCGCATCACGATACTACGATGGAGGAAACATTCTGAGCAGATGAATACCAAAACTTCGACTCTACTAATTTTTTGAGAGCTCGCTAAGACTTTGCCTGAGGTTGTACAATCAAGTGCAGGGGAACCTTAACCGAATAAAAGTGCGAAACTAGAGAGAGTTTGCCCGAAATGGGAATAGTTGACAAAAGACATTAGTTAAGGCCCAGGTTCACCCAAAACTATAGCCCATCTAAATGCAATAAAACCCTAATATCTACAATCATAATTAGACGCAACCTTGCATATTATTAAAAAAAGTTGTAATTTTGCATACATTCGTCTAAAAACAATGAACTACATTCAATGATTATCTGGATTAAAATTCGCAAAGGTCTTTTTAGTGTTCTGCATGTGCGTCTTAGTAGTTTTATTGGCTGCAGATCACTCTTCATAGTCAAATGTCCTTGCACATTGCACTAAATGGTAAAGTTACCATGATTTTTACAGTCTTTAAAAATTAAAGAATAAAGAAATTTTCGTGAGCAACATAAAACCCTTATGGCCAAATGAAACCCTGAATACTTGGTCCCAATTCCAATGAATGATTTATTAGAAATCCTTGCTAATTAATCCTTAACTAGCAAATGTAGTAGGCAAAACTACCATTAATTGCAAATATTCATTTACTTCGACAGGCAAATATCCTTGATATCCCATAATTAGATGCTATTAAAAGATATTATTAAAGTTCTGTAATTTTGAATACTTCTTCTTCCTTCTTCCGGCGTTACGAGCATCGCGATCTCGAGGAATTCTGAATTTGGATACAACTTTTAAAAAAGCAATAAACCATAACTCTCGTCTGAGTTTCTATTGGAAATGATGATGAGTTTGTAAATGGTGTTTATAAGAATTCACATTCTCTGAGCCCCTTAAAGGTCCTCCAATCTATTGCACTTAACATGACTTCTTAACGTGACTTCTGGCCGTCACTAATCAAAGGCATTCTTTAATCTTTCACAGAATCTCGTAAAATATATTGTTTATAAAAGCCATCGAACTTTTAATCGGCTCAGGATCACAGCTAGTCGACTTTCAACTATCATTTAAAAAACATTGATATTAACATATCACCTGTCGTTTTTATCTTATGCCAGAAACAGCAAAAACGGCCAAAAATAGTAGGTATGTCCTCTTAATTCGTCAATGCGCTAAGAATTGGTGCATGCCTTGGTTTTCATCCATTTATTTTTATTTAATGAGAAAATTATGATACTCATTCTATTTCATAGTTTTCACTAACAATATTTTGTGTAAAGGAGCAGAAATGTTTGACACATCAATGATGTTCGGATTTGTCCGACTTTCAGTAGCGAAAATCAATGACGATATTGTAATTTAAATGCTTTTCTGTGTAGTCTGCTTGTCTTGGTAAGGTTGTGTCGAAAAAAATTAAGCTGAGAAGGACATCTCAGACTAGTCAGGGAACTTACAAATTTAATTTTTAAAACTAGGATTAGATAGACCAGATTCTTCATTCAAAATGAGCCGTCCAAGACCGAATTCTTAATACTGAATTGATTTATTGAACCACTTTCTATTGTGCCTCAGCATGCCGCACGATGGATCACTAGCATGAAGCAGATTATGAAGTGGGAAACCTGTGATTTATTTGAGATCACGATGTTCGTATTATCAAAAAGCAAAGAATAAGAAGAACCACTAACTATGGTGTTTGGCAATAATAGTCTTAAAAAAGGCAAAAAAAAAGCATTTTTGGAATTCTTCTTGTTCAATTACTTCACACTTCCCTTTCAGTTAACTTTTTGAACAAAGTTTTGAAGAGATTCAAAAGATTTCTGAATTAAGTTACGAAAAAGTATTTAGTTGAAAATCAACCATCTCAAGAGGTTGGTAAGATTCAATTTGCAAACGTTGTTTCTACTGCCGTCTCGAGAAAATAGTGCTTGCGCTTCTCTCTTCTTCATTAACTACTTCTGTTTTTGTGACACTCCGTCACTTGAACAGAAACCAGTCATCCCTTTTTGTTTTTATTTTTGCACAATAAACTGAAACTCGAATGAAAAATTATAACATAAGGACGTCCTTCATGTGCTTCTAGCAATTATTCAACCCACAGATTGTACATCAGTGAAATAAATGCTTAGTTCTGTTTCTCGCATACCTTCCTCCTAGTCCGACTTAATTCCCATTTCTGCTTAAAATCACGTCTGTAGGAGAGAAAAAAAACCTTCCATTTCTGTAATTTGCATTTATGACTGATTACTTTTTTGTAACAATTTACACTCGCACAGAAAATTCCAACGAACGTCTTGCAATAATCATCATTTTTCTACTCCACACTCCAAGCAGAAAGCGCACCAGCAACAGATAATGGGACTAAAGTCTAGGGTTTAGGTGATGAAATTAATTTTTTATGGGCAAAGCATTTTGTGCAATTTTAATAAACATTTAGCACACACGGACAAGGGACACGTGTGTTTTGTGGTTTTGTTGAAGATGGATTGATCCATTAGCCGACGCAGAGGTGTTGACCACATTTGTTGAAATCGTTATGTTCAAGGTTTTCTTGAAACAAAAATAGTCTCGAGGAGCAAGGTGGAGGTGAACAACGAGTTCGAATTAAATTATTTTTGGATTTTAATTTGAAATGAAGGCTATTCGCGTGTTGTTTTATATTTGACTCTGAAATGAAATATGAATTCGCCGAGCCTTACCCAAGACAATTATTTAATATAGCCCGCCCTTGTTGCCAACTCATAAGCTAATTTATCTAGAAAATTGCAAAAATTGATGAATGCCTTCATATGACTGGGAAGCCTTTTCGCCGTTAAGGTCATTAATAATCTAGTCTATAAAACCTACAATCCTTCCCTTAATGGAGCCTACCAATAACAACATCAGCTCTAGGCAGAGCACCACATCGTCTCATTGGCCATGGAAGTGCGAACGAAACAATTAATCTTGACACAATTTTTGTTCTTTTTGTATAGTGGTATGGGATGTGTGTATTTTAATCGATTGAACTGCTACTATCATCGAAAGGACGTTGACACTCAGTAGCTCAACATACACTCACACACTCAGAGTGTCATTAATTTTATCCCGAGGATGGCGATAGGAGCTACCTGTGGCTATCGCCACACCATATCTATACGAAAAGTTTTAACTGTTTCTTGTAGAATGGCTAAAAGACGACGGGAAAGGACGGGACTCCTCCTTCACTCGGAGTATAAATCAAAATCATTCACGCTCTGGAATTTCAATATCCTCAGTAATAATAGTTTAATTACTCTCTAGGACCACGCGTTATAAACTGCAATTCGTCCGTTCGCTCGTCCACCCGTCCAATAAATCATTAATCTTGCCCGTTGTTGTCGCACACTGCACCTAAAGGGAGATGATGCAATTGGAAGATAGCCGGCTTACCCCCAAGTGATAGCAGAAAATTGTGTCTCAGGAATGAGTTATCATTGCAAGATGAATAGAGCAAATGCAGACCGCCCCCATTTAGGCAGGAAGCATTTCGATTCTGATGGTGCCATATAAATCGAGAAATCCAAACCAATCACCAGACCTAACCTTGTCCTGTCACCTGATCATTTTTCTCCCAAACAATCGCTTGAAGTAGAAATGCCGGTTGGAGAGATTTGTGCTTGAAGTTCAGTGCTCCTCGCTCGGTGGTACCTTAGCCAGAATCTCAAATTGACTTCGTTGGAATATATAAATAACCAACGATGGTAAGTCATTTCGAATTGGACACGGCATAGGTGAGGTGTGCTGGTGCTAGTTTTACTGGCCATCCTCATATATGGTCACATGATCAGAATGAATGCTGGTTGCTACAATTCGCATCTAGATACATATATTTATAGTAGCATATGTGCATGCATAGGGGATTTCTTGGAGTGCGACAGTTTGTCGCAACAAGATGCGAAGAGAATTAGATGGCGGTGGAGTGTGTTTTTGTCGAGATAGCGTGTGATAGTACCATGAGTGGAAAACCAACACCATTCGATTAAAAGAACAAGCATCGGACTGGCATGCATGCATATTATACTCGTACCTAAAAGCCTCCTTCTTACCTCACTTTATTTTATTCAAAGTCGAAACAGTGTACATGTGCACAATTTATTAACCGACTCTAATGACCATTAATAAAGGCGATACGATCATTTGAGGAGCTGATTTTTTGAAAGGTTGGAAAGATTCATGGCGTGCTGCACACGCATCTTCTTTTAAACAACCTAAAACGAATTGAAGTGCAATTAGAAATGAGACTGGTGTATAAGAGATGGTGATGCTAGCACCGAATGGAGAGAGTCGATTTGTGAAGACGAATAGTTGAATTTATTGAAGGTTCGGAATGTAATTAGTGGTTGGAGTGAAAGAATCCACACGAAGGCAGAGTAGCGATCAGGAAGAGACGTTGTAATGCGCAGCAGTGCAGTTGTCAAGATAACACGTTCGAGGTTCAGCTCTTTTGTTTTCTAAAGTTTTATTTTGTCGATGATTAACTAGTTTCATTAACATCTGAAAGAAATAACACATGAAATTAATGTTTTTAATTTTCAATTCACACACTTTAAACAAATTTTTCTTTTTTGTTAACTGCCATAGCGAACTACCTTGAGAAACTAGGCTTTTGGTTCGATGATTTTTTCTGTGAGAGACTGAGAGATTCCCATTCAAATCAAAACTTGAGGGCCCCATGCTTTTAGTTATCAAGCTTTCAAAAGGTACTCTTTGAGAGATTGTTCATTGAAGAGAAATAACGTAAGCAGAAAAATGCATCTTTGCAGAGAGTTTTATTTCAAAACGTGTCCTCCAAAATAACTTTGGCGTTATGGAAACGAAAACATGGAGATAACAGTTTATTGTGAAAATAGATTCACAAATAAGGAAAAACAACTTATCTCACTTTCAAATCTCCTCCTCCGAACCTCTCATCAGCTGAGAGTGTAGCATGTTCGACAAAGAAAGAAAGGTTTTTGCTAGAATTTTGATGCGAAAAGTCATCAGTGAAAGTTTCCAGTGCAAATTTTTCAATCAAATGTGGTTAAATTGCTTAGACGCACTTGCTGGCTGTATCGCTTAAAATTACGACATCAACCAGCTTCGAATATTTTTTGCCAAATTTTCATGGAAGGCGTAGGAAGAGTTATGTATTTCCACGGGGACCAATATTTGAGATATTCACCATTCCATCCACCATCGACCTCATTTATCTAACTTACGCAAAGATTGCGAAGAGCGGAAATCTATTTAAACAACTGTTTCAAAATGGTTATTGACACAGAACAGCACTTTAACCTTAATCTGAAAGAAGTCCTGCTGAAATTCCAAAAACAGAACTCATGAAACAATTTCAATTTTACTCTGAAATGCACCGAAGTACAAAATGGTCAAAAATAAGGCTATAACTGAACTGCATAAAAAACACCATAGGTACATACTCCCACAGGTTTATGGAAACCATCAAAACCAGTTAAGAGACAGATAAAGTAATACTTCTCTCGATTAACCGTTCGGAATCTGCAAAAATTGTAGATCTTCTCTATTCCCAACAGGGTGTGCTTGTAAGAAATGCGCCCTCCCCGCTCTATTACCCCACCCTATTTATATAATTATTGGTGTTTTAGTTGGGATACTTACATAACCAGTAAATGATCACAAAAATAGATCTACTAATGCAAATGTACGCCTGGCAAATTTTCTGCTAAGAAAACTCATGTCAAAGGTCTAAGGACCGTAACAAGTAACATCTCCAGGGCCCAGTAACCTTAACCTAACTGCTAGCTTCAGGAAATCAATAAGTAGATAAAAAAAAGGTTATGTAAAATTTACAGGTCGTGCCGGTATCATTCCAACAATGGTCCGATGCCTGTCCTACTCTAGAAAGATTGTTTGAAAAGCAGTTCAAAATATATCTGAAATATGAAATGATCTTTATGACCCAACAAACATACATAAAGGGCTAATCTGTTGAGACTGCAATTCATGAAGTAATCAGAGCAATCAAACAATCAATACAAATCTAAGAATTTACTTTGACAGCGTTCCATGATATAGTGTGACCTTCAATAATATTGACTAGTGACTACAGTGCTATTCGGAAGGTACTATAATTCATTTTTATTAAACCAACGGTGTCTAACGATCTGCGATCAGTATAACGAGATTTATAAGGGGAAAAGAAGGGAGGAACACCGAAATCTTAAAAAGAAAAAGAAGCAGCATGAGAAGCGCCCGTTCCAGGAAATTGAGAGGTGCCATGAAAGGAACGAGATTCGGAAAAGGTTAAAAGATCCTGCCCAGGTGGCAGGTCCTTATCAATGTGGTTTTAGACCAGAGAAGTCAACAATAGACCAAATTTTCACATTACGGCAGATCTTGGAAATAACCCGAGAGTATAATATCGATATACTCTATCTTTTTATCGATTTCAAGGCCGCGTATAACAGCATTTACAGAGACAAGCTGTACAGAGCCATGTCTAGTTTCGGCATCCCTGCAATAGTCGAACGACAATGCAGGATGACTTTGGAGAAACCAAGCAGCTCCGTCAAGGTCGGTAGAGAACTCACCGAGACCTTTGATGTCGAAAAAGGCTTTAGGCAAGGCGACAAACTGTCATGCGATTTCCTCAACAACATACTTGAAAAGATTGTAAGAAACTCAAACGTCAACAGCATAGGAACAATCTTTCACAAGTCTGTACAATTACTCGCCAACGCAGACGATATTGACGTAATGGGAAGAAAAAAGCTTGATGTCATAGTTGCTTTTGCGAGTATTGAAACAGAAGCGGTAAAAATGGGTGTGACGGTTAATAAGGGCAAAACGAAGTATATGTTGTCATCAAACAAGGACACAGAACATCGACGAATTGGACAAAAAGTCACAATAGACAGACATAACTTTGAGGTAGTACAGGACTTCGTCTACCTAAGATCCGCTGTAGACACGGAAAACAACATCAGTGCGGAGATCAAACGGAGAATAACTCTTGCCACTCGTTGCTTCTTTGGGTTAAGAAAGCAATTGAGAAGCAAAACCATCTCCAGAAAAACCAAGGTAGCCCTGTATAAGACCTTGATCACCCCAGTCCTGCTTTACGGCGCGGAAACATGGACCTTATCGAAAACGAAAAGCACATTGCAGGGAAATGGGGGGAAGACCTCGTCTTAGGTGGTGCAATCAAGTGGAAGAAGACCTCAACCGACTTAGAGTGCAAAACTGGAGAGAGCTCGCCCGAAATCGAAGTCGTTACAGAAGGATGTTGGTTGAGGACCAGGTTCACCCCGAACTGTAATGCCCACAAATGTAAAGTAAGTAAGTAACGCGGTGTCAAACTTGATCGATTACATGCTTAATAATAGTAAAAACACGAATGAGTTCAAACACCCTTAAAGTCAATGGTCTTATTTCCAGTACTCTGGCTCCTGGTCGTTAACCAAATCCTCAAATAAAATAAATTGGACCTAAGCGGAATGAGAATCGTGCAGATGATATAACTACGATAACTTCGATGAAATTTACCACAAAAATCAGAGCTGCTCCAGTCAGCTTTCAACAAGCTCTATACAGCTGGGTCGTATACTGTTGACTTACACCAACTATACATGGCATGTGAATTCTCATATCTGGTACTGCAAAATGTAAATCCAGAAGATTTGAAAGAAAAAGAGAGAAAATTTTAAATAGTCTTCTAAGCCTGCTTTAGAATCATTAGCAAAATGTCGGGACCATAATCACTCTCGATTTTCACTTACTTTTGTTTGGTATGTCTTTCATCAAAATCCCAAGACCATGATCAAATCCAAAAAGTTGTATGAATTGATCAACCAGTGCCATTAGAACGACATCAATCGCAGTTCTGGAATCTTTCCTGTCACTAGCTCCCTTAGATATTTTCACCTAAGAGATGACTGACGAAAGCACACTGAGGCTCAATCAATGTAATAATTGGAAAGCAGGTCTATCATTCTACAGAACTTCAAGGAGTCAAAATAATATACATGTTCAAACATTGACGTTGGCTCCAAACAAACATCCCGATAAGGGAATGTTGGAAGAAAAACAAGGCTTTGAGGGCAAATAATGTTTCCGATTTCATAAACGGTTCCAAAGCGGACCTAGGGGAAGGTTGAGATATTTTCTCTGATTATTCTCCCGTTGATAGATCAATTAACTTCCATTTATACCTTCCTACAGCAGATGAACTTGAAGTGTATGAAACCGCAAAAAATTAAAGTTCGAAGAAAACATAGACATCTTCATAGACAATGAGGCGACTGCAAAGCCAAGTCACAAATCCATACTGGTAGAAATCTGTAGCAGGTACTTTAGAAGGCTCAGCACAATATATATATAATCATAACGTGGCTAAGCTGACCGAAAGCGGGTGTCGCTCACAATCTAATGAAACTTTCTTAAAATCGCCAATGAAGGTTTAGCTCTATAGAAACCTGCATGGTAGTATCTTGAAACCAATGGCCAAACATTTCCCAGTTCGGGCATTAGCACATCCGACTTGTGGAAAGGATGTGAAAGTGAAGGGTCAGGAAAAGGATAATTTTTCTGTGAATGCCCAAGCTCAGCCCACATCTTCCTTCAAGCTTTAGCTTTGAGTTTGTATACCTAAATAGAGGACCCATGCTAGCTTGCGTTAAGACGTCGGTAGATGTCACCAAGTAAATAAAATCGACATTTGAAATTTTTGGTGGAATAAGCTCTCCACAGAAATTTGACTTAAAAAAAGGCTACGGGAAAGGGAGGCAGAGAAAACGTCATGGGTATGGAGAAATGCACGAAATGTACTTCGAAAACTGTCAAGTTGGACTAGAGTTATGGTGTGAAGCTTATCGCTTCTGATTGAAAACTTCACTAAGTGACTATTTCCAAAGATATGCCTGGCATTTTCATCCAACTCATTGTTCACCGTGTCGTGTCATTACTGGCACATCATTCATGTCTGACAACACTTTCTGTCAAATCTTCCTTCTCCCATAAAACTGCCTGGGAAAGAATCTCTTTATGGGAAAAATTGAAATAAAAGAAAGACTTCCATTTTGTTTGTATTCCGATTAAACTGTATCACCCAACACTCCAAACGCTTAATCACTGACAATAGCTCAAATGCCCTCTAACAAGATCACCCTGCCACTTAAACGCTGTGGCATTCCCCAACACTAAACGCTTTGATTCTGCACTGAACAAAAGAACAAACTGTAAAAAAAAAAAAAACCTTTCGCCATAGCACACTGGAAATAAAATCGTTACTACGTCAAAGCACAGCTAAAAGGAAGAAAAAAATCTAATTTCACGTGGAAAACTGCACACAACAAGCAATTTTCCACTTCAGATCAAATTACACAAAATGAAACCAATATCTCTTTAGTCTAATTTACCTCAACTTGGCTCTGTGGCTCTATTTTGTACATTTTTATTTTATTTTTTTGTTCAAATTCCTTTTGGAATCTGTGGGGCTCTATAAGAAGCGTGTAATACTGACACGATCTATTCCCCCGCTGTTGGTATCCTCCCACCAATTATCATCAGGAGCAACAAAGGAGATACTCTACAGCGCTGGATCCGTCTCGAGAACATGAAACAAAACCGATCATCAAATCAACCCTTTTTCAAGTCCGTCATCACAGTTGCAGTGCTACACCGCCGCGCCGGCCGGCCAGGCCGTTTGCCGTTCGTAGCTTATGTTTTTTTTTCTGTTTTGGTTGATACAGATGGCTTGAGAGAAGGCCACTTTGGGATACAGATTCATTCATTCACACTTCCATCCTCCAAAACAATCGCCTTCAACTCCTTGGCTCACGCTGTTGCGGCTGCTGCTCCCAGATCCATCTAATCGCGTTTTTATTGCTCCTTAATAACACCCCGGTTGGTCTGAGTGTGTCGGTCGGGTCGGTTGTACAGTCAGTTGATCGGTCGTTTGGTTGCTTCTCAACTTGGGATGTAATGTTATGTTCAAGCAAAAGTGGAAATTCATGATTCGGTGATGTTGCACGAATACCATTGTTAGCCTCATTAAAAACTCATAAATAAATTGAATGATCGAGTTTTGGAGGAGTACCTATACATTGCCGTTGTTGCGAGTTGTTCTATGGGCGATGCCTAACCATAGGTTCATCTCTTCTTCGAGCTAAACAATTGACAATTTCTTGTGTTTGCTTCATTCTTTTATACAACGAGTTAGGGCTTCATATGAATATAAGTCCCTTTCCTTTTGAGATTGTAAATATTATGACGGTCCATTGGGATTATTAAAATTTTTAAATCACCTTTCGGTGGATTCAATTCCCTTGCCAGTAAATAATCGTACATCCCGATGGTGACAATAGCGTTGGAATTTTTCGAATACCCTATCGATGTTTGCCCTCTTAACAAAATGATGTAGACGACTGTAACTCAAAGGATTATCATAGTTTTACTTTCAAAATAGCTTTGTAAACCAATAAGGCTTTTGAAATATGAAAAATGTTGAGTAGAATGTCCGATTGAAATTATAAAAAATTGGTTTGTGTTATTGGACTCGTTTCTATCACTATGATATGATCGCATATAAATGGTTTGAGATAATTCAGAATAGGATCTGATTGGAATGGAAGAATGGGAAATGATATTGACGTTACATCTGGGAGAACGAAATTGAAAAGCTAAGACAAATTTATTGGTTCTTCCAATGTGGATAATCGAAAGAATGCTTCAGATATCATAGACGATTTGTATGATTTGTTTGGGAAAGTTGGAAAGGAGAATCTGATCCGGTGGGAAAAGTTTCGGCTTTTCGGAAATGGATTCATATAGCTTATTGAAAAAAAAAATTTATAAATAATAAAGCAGGATTTAAATAAACGAGAAGTGAGTGAACTCGTTAAGCAGCAGTGAATTAACCGAAGCTTTTAATCTTTCAACTGATCGTGGTTTCATTTATATATACCTAATTCACGCGCACTTCAAGGAGTTGTGGCTACCTTTATTATGTTGAAAAACACAATGCGGGTGTAAGTAAATATGGAATAAATAAGAAAAGAGATGTCGATGCACATTATACTTGAATTTCTGAGCATTGTAATGCGTGGGAAAATTTGAAGTCGTGAAAGCATTCCATCCGGGTTGAGCGGCTAAAATATGAATCTCTGTATTTAACTGTACGACCGTAGTTGGGATGAAGGGAGAACTGATGCGCATTCACCGCGAAGCGGGTATTGCGGCAAAATTGTTTAAGGGGAGGAATGCAACTGGCTATTTTACTAGAGCACTGTCTGTTAAAATAGCGATAAAAAAGAGAGAGAAACGTTACGACAATGTAAAAATGGACCAATATTGAACTGTCACTTATCAATTTTAATACTCTAATTTAAACTCTGTCAAGTAGGCGCAAAGATATTACATGAGCACCTGACTAAATATGTCAGCTATACTCTAGGCTTGCCAAATTCAAGGGGTGAAAAATTTCCTGCATCGTTTTAAGAAACCTAAGCATTTTGCAGCATTATTGGCGACTTCAAATATGTAATCATTCCATCGAAGATCGTGATTTACACACATACCGAGTAATGACAGCTTTTCGTTTTCTAGGATGCAGGGACCATTCCTAAAAAATTGTAGTTGAGATTAAATGACAATAGACCGAATTGGGTTTTAGATGCATTGAATTCTATTCGGTTTTTATTACCCCATGTAACAAAATGAAGGTCTGAATTCAATGAGTTTGTCAAACGCAACCGTTCCAGTTCCTTATCCAAAGAGCAGGAACTAGAAGTTGGAAACGAATATGAGAAGCTGAGAGTAAAGTCGTCAGCAAAACAGTTAAGTGGATTTTAAGTTTCAGACAAAAGATCAAAAGATCATTATCATTTAGATAATGAAGAGTTTCTGTGACAAAACAGGACACTGGGGCACACCAGCATTTATAAAGTGGGTATCAGACTTGATATTATCAATACAACTTGTTTAGAAAGGTAGTTTCTAATCGAACAAAGGAGAGACTCATCGATATCAAAATCACGAATTTTCGATAAGAGAGCTTGATGCCAAACTTTATTTAATTTCTTAGAAATATCAGGTGCAATAGTATTAGTTTCTCCAAAACAGTGTAAAGATTGGTTCCACTTTTCGGTAAAGCTAAGTGTACACGATTGCCTGATCTGCAAATATTGCCAGATATGTCAGTGAAAAATTTGTCTCGAATGGCTGACAATCGTGTACACACCAAATTAATTTACAGAAAAATTTGTTCATCAATCATTTTGATTCTGTTGCGCCAGCTTATGTATATACATATGTATGTTTGCATACTACCTTCCAATATGTGCCAGTTTTGAATTCGTAATTCGTTACTTGATTTGCCTTCCACTACCTAATATAATATTCGAATTTTTGACTTGCGGGTACTTGGCTTAAATTTATTCCGACCTTTATTAAATCGGAGCTCTTCTGCCGTTGACATACTCTCATACTTTTGATATTTACATTGCCCAAAATTGTGAAGCGTATGCAAAATCTAAACGCCCAACAGCGGTGCTTTCAGCTTTAGGGCATTTTTATATCATAGAACATGGCGGATGATCTCGTCATCACAGTTGCTTCGTTATTGATTATCACACAGCTTATCATTTGTACCCCTCAATGCCTTTGTTAGGTTAATATAAAACCTTAGAACCCTGGCCACACATAACTATTTTCTACTACGGGTTGTGAACCTCCTGGTGTTGATGCTTTGATGTGATCTGTTATTTTAATTCTTTCTCAACTTTCCCAAAAGATGATGTTGCTGATTTTCATTAATGACAATGTTTGTACATAAAAAAAAAAAAAAAAAATCAAAAAATCAAATTGTCAGAGGAGGGAGGTGATGGATATATTGTCGGTACTACATTTGTAACCTAGAGAACGAGTCTTGAAGTATATTCAAATAAATAAATTGAAGAGGCATGTAGGAATAAAGCAACGGGCAAAACAAGTACTCGGTATTTTTCGGATTAAGAAACTTTTTCCTATACTTAGTGCTTCTTGCAGGGATGTAGGATCCTCTCCTATGATGGCTTCATTAAATTGATGTTCTTTCATCTTACATCAGATATAGTCAAAGACTGTAACAATGACTCAAGAAGCTTATTTGGTGTTCACCTCCAGTGAAATCAGAAAGAAATTCTTTTTGTTATTGTAACTTTCTATTTCCTATACTTCACCTCCAGTGATTTGGAATGGTTCAGTAACTCCAGCTTGATATCATTATATTTTCTTCAATGCTTCTTCGTTCAGCAAAAAAATCCCCCGGCGTAAAAAGAATCGATTTACATAATCGATTCTTTTTACGCCGGGGGTTTGGGCTCGAATCCCAAAAGAAAAGAATGTGTCACCTCTCGAGAGGAATCGGCAAACCGATAGTAAATTCACTGTCATGAAAAGAGCTTTTCGATTAGCCGTCCAGAATCGGCAGAAAATTGTAGGTCCATTTGGTTTTCCTAATCACGGTTCAGCTAAACAAAAAGACACTTCCGTTTCATTATGCACTCATCGTGTTTCATTTGAAGATTTCCAAGATAGCTCTTCGCTTTCTGAACAGTTGATTAAAGGTCTACATGAAGCCAGCGTTCAGCAGGTCTGCTCTCCATGTTATTTTTAAAAAGAACTTTAATATCGCTCCAATTGGTAGGCAACGCACCCTTTTACTTATTAAGTCAAAATCTTAGAAAAACCAGTCCAACAAAGTTGCTAAGGGCATATAATTTCCAATTATTTCATCCCATCTCCCTACACCTTCATACATACATTTTGCAAAGGGAACTTGTCACAACAACCATTACTCATCCATTGCTTCGACTACATCATCCATTTCATTGGCAAACGCAAGGAAGCTCAAACAGAAGTCAGATGAGCTGCCACCTTTTGAAATTCCCAGCATCATTATCAGCTACAGAAATGACAACCTCTTCCATCATTTGGCGTAAATTAATGGAAATTATATTCCAAGAAAAAGTACAGAAGGGGGTCGGCGCATGTGCTCTGGTAGGTACAACATATCTGCTTTTGAAGGAATGCGCAATTCAATTTCATGGTATCCACATGTGGCCACAAATAAACAACACTGTTGCAACACAATCCTTATTCTATGATATGGAAAAGAGGTTCAACAATTCCAGAGCCATTTTTACCCACCCCAGGTTTAGTCTTTTGCGCCTCTCATGAGCTAATTATTTGTCAATTCGTAATTGTCATTAGCGTACAAGATGGCAGACACGCGGCAGTGGCAATGGCAGCAAAGAGCAAACGTCTTGCCATCCAAACCAACAACCTATAGTCAACCAACCGGACGCAATTACTCGACTTGCCCGCAGTTTTCCACCTTCAAGATGATTAATTGTATAGCGATTGGTTTGGTTTTGCCATCAAATGGACATATCTTTGGATGCCCCATGCCACAAACTGGCAGCAATTGGAATTAGTTTTCGTGCAAAACTTTGCTTATTGCCATGCGAACACGAAAGACTATAAAAGATGCAGCTATACAAAGCTAGAAAGTGTATGGCATTGCACATCCAATGCCTGATGGGCTCTATAAGTCGATTAGGATTTGTAGCGATGATGGTTACTGCTGCGGCTGGGGATTATTTATTTATCATGTGCTAACGGGTATTTTGTGTTGAAGGATTAAGTGCCATTGGCATGGTCTTGCTAAAAGGTGTCGATTTCACATTGAATTTGTTAAGAAGAGTTGTGAGATCGGAACTACCAGAAATTTATCATTTGCATTAAGGCAATGAGCGTGATCACAAATGCAAATTAAATGGCTTAAGTATTTTCCTTTGGAGTTCTTAAGCTAGTTATTGGATTTGACTCGAAACGTGTGAACAGAACACGTCATGGAGACCTTACATTTTTTACTGTACCGATTTTAACAATCTGTGAATTATAAGATTTTATAAAAGCAAAATATTAAGACCCTTCAGGAATCCCAATTAACACCGGTAATGGTTCCAAAAAGCGAATATATATAAAAATATTTGCAAACTGGACTGGATTCTAAGTGGGATTTCATTCTTTGTATAACGGAAGCTTGATTTTTCACTTGAATCACGTTTACTCCTAGTGGGCTATGGGAATCTCGTATCAACTTGCATTTCAGCAGATAGATTTTCTGTTTCTTAAGCATATTAGCTATACAATCAACCCGGATGCGCGTCGTGGTGAAAATTATCCGTGGAAGTCCTATGCAGGCAAACTAAAACGAGTCGCCAACGATGCCGAGACTTGGAATTACTGACTATAGCTCGTCCTATGCTCATCTTAGTCAGATTTGAAATCGTTAAGGAATGTGTTTCGATCTTGATCTAATGGGTCTTTAAAAAAACAGTCAGCAGAGTTAAGATTTTGTCGATTGATTCCTAACACACAGCATTGATGAGAGTCAAAGAACTTGCTGGCGAAGGGAAGCGGTTAAGTAGCTCATTTCTTCTTAAGGGAGCGCACGTTCCATTCATATGACATTCTCTCGTCTGTACTGGTTTATGTTCGGTAACAATAGTCTCCAGGTCCGTCAAATTGCTAACCCCCTTAGCAGCTTCGTGTGACTTAGGTCTTGATATCGCAGAGTTGACCTGCGCTGCTAAGCAGGCTCCCAATTGTTTTTTTTTTTTTTTTTTATAATTAACGCGCACTTCAAGGGGTTATGAATACCCTTATAATGTTGTAAAACACAATGCGAGTATTTAGGAAAATAGGAGGGGTCTTAAAAAGAGACTCCAATGCACGTTGCTTTTAAACCTTTGTGAATCGTAATTCAGGGGAAAACAACAGGGGGGGAATGCAACTGGCTATTTCACTAGAGCACTGTTTGTAGAAAAAGCGATAAAAGAGACTGAGACAGGCAACGTTTCGACGATGTTCCAGAGAATCAATCGATTCTGCTTTGAACTATCACCTATCAATCTTAGCGCTCTATTTTGTACCCTATCAAGTAGGCGCAAAGATGTTTGAGGAGCACCTGACCAGATATGGGAGTTATACTCCAGTTAAGGGCGGATGAAGACCTTATAAATTGTAGCCAGATCAGAAGGGGTGAAGAACTTCCTGCATCGTCTCAAGAAGCCTAAGCAGTTAGCAGCGTTTTTGGCGACTTCAAATATGTGGTCATTCCAACGAAGATCATCGTTTACACACACACCGAGTACTGACAGCTTTTCGGTTTCTTGGATGCAGGTACCATTCATGGATAATGGCAATTGGGGAATGTTAAGCTTCAACGACAAGAGATAGCATTGAATTCTACTTGGGTCAGAATTCAACGAGTTGAGCTGAATTTGGAAATGAATATGAAAAGCTGAGGGTCGAGTTGTCAGCAAAACAGTTAAGCGGATTAGAAGTTTCAGACAAGAGATCATTTATGAAAATTAGGAAGAGAGTCGGAGACAAAACGGATCCCTGGGGCACACCAGCATTTATGAAATGGGTATCAGACTTGAAGCCATCCAATACAACTTGTATTGAACGGTCGGAAAGGTAGTTTCTAATCCAACGAAGAAAAGACTCGTCGATACCAAAAGCACGCATTTTCGATAAAAGAGCCTGATGCCAAACTCTATCAAATGCTTTAGAAATGTCAAGCTCAATAATCTTACTTTCTCCAAAACAATGTAAAGATTGGTTCCACTTTTCGGCGAGATAAGCCATCAAATCATCAGTGGAACGTTTGCCACGAAAGCCGTACTGACGGTCATTAAGAAGCTTTCGTTCTTCAAGATATTTCATAAGTTGACGGTTTATCAACGTTTCCATGACCTTGGAAAGAAGGGACGTAAGTGCAATTGGACGGTAATTGGAAGGGGAGGAAGATTCGCCTTTTTTAGGTACCGACTGGACTAAAGCAGTTTTCCATCTGCTCGGGAAAACCCCAGCAGAATAGGAAAGATGGAAAAGTTTACTCAGTGCACTCAGAGAAAAAAATAGTCAATAATGACTATTTTTTAACTATTTTCGTAATAAAAATCGGGAACACTATTTTTTATAGTTAAAAATGGTTAAATACGACTACTGTCATAGTTAATTTCAAAATTAACTATGAAATAGTACATTTTACTACAAATTATAGTAATCGTTGACTATTTTATAATTACTTGATGTTTTCTTTTCAATGCAACTATTCAGTAGTTAATGTTACTAATAACATAGTTATTTTTTAACTCTTTTATAGTCACTTGATGTTTTCCTTTTAAATCAACTATACAATAGTCAATGTTACTAGAACCAAAGTTATTGTTGACTATTTCAAAAGTCAATGAATATTTTTCCCAGAATTTACTGAAAATAGTCAATATGATTAATGAAAATAGTTAAAAGTGCGACTATTGAGATTGTCACTTATTTTCTTTTCGAAATCATCTTCTGACAGCCACTTTTAAGTACTTGATTAGTAACCTGTATAGGTCATATATATTTCCTAAAATATACTTACTCATGGAAGCTTTGTAGTTTGGAATTCTAGGGTTAACCTACTCCAGAACAACATAACCTCAACTTTTCTGAAAATTTCTTCAACAACAAAAAATTTGTTGCTTTTTTTCACTTTATTTGCCACTTTCTTTTTACATATATGTTTATAAAATTTATATTCTTTCTTCTCCTAGTTTTTAAGTGTTTCTAGAACTCCAAAATAACGAAGATTTCTTTTAGCTCACCAAGAGTTTCTCCAACAGCATTCAAGTATGGTTGACAACTAAGTCCCATTTCCAAGTACATTTTTGACCGTCGTTCAATAGTAGGAGCGTCAGATGCAAAAGGAAGCTTACTTGCGATGAAATACAACTTAGTCGCCATGGTTTTCTTGTCCTTTGGGTCTTATTAAATTAACAGGATGTATGATGTAGTGAAGGTGCAGAATTATAGTAACATCTCGTGAATCTAAAGTATGAAAATTATGCCTGAGTTAATAAAAAAAAGGTTCAATTTTACCTGGTAATATTTTTTTCATTAATATCGTCATATATTTTTGTTCGTCTTTAATGTTTGACAGCAACCGGGAAAATTTCAGGATGAACTCCGACCATCTGTCAAACAAGCCCATTGATTTTTCTTCACCGAAACTTTGAGTGAAATCCATATTTATCTAGTAGAAAGTAGATTTAAAACATTTTCGATTGTTTGTAGGCTAGCCACTTTAAAGTTACATGTATATTTCAGAAATCTCGCGAGGCTAAGGAACTTAATTTTCTTGTAATCATAAAATATTAAAAACTTACCAACAAAGTTTTGTTACAGGATATCCTGATTCCAATCTTGTAAAACAGAATACAGCTGTCTATCGATATTTGTCACTGAAGAAGCTGTTGACTGCAGATCAGTTAATTGTTCTTCGTCTGCAACGAAGTCTAGAAACGGAAGTGAAACTGCTTCTTCACGTTCTTTAAGTCAAAATGTTCACTAATATAGTTTCTATTTTCATTTTCCATTCTACTTTTTCTTAACTGTATCTATCACTTTCTTTTCACTGCTTACACAAAATCACAAACAAATAGTTTACCTCTGAAGTCTGAAATTACACTTATTATTGAGTCCCGAGATTAACACTGCAAAAGCTCACAATAGAATGAATTCCAACCAACAACGAGATCGACACGCACGTAAATGTATACTACTACATAGTAATCTCCAACTAGATTTCATATGTTGTTTACATCAAAGTAATATAGTAAGAAATGACTACAGAATAGTTACAAGTGACTATTTAGTCTCCAAATGTTGAAATCCAACGCGCGCAAATCTACCACTACATAGATTTGATTTTATTTGTTGTCTGCATGTGAAGTACAAACTTACACAGATTTTGACTACAGCATAGTTAGAATCAACTAAAGAATAGCTGCAATCGACTATTCCGTTCCAAATATTTATATTCCACCAATATACAGAGACGCACGCAGATCTACTTCTACATAGTAATTTCCCAACTACAGCATAGTAAAAAATAACTAACTAATAGTTACAAGCAACTATTTAGATCCAAATTTTGAAAACCAACCAAGAGATCGAGACGCGCAAATCTACTACTACATAATAATTTCCAACTATGTATGTAGATTTTATTTGTTGTTGACTACAGCTCAGTAAGAAATAATTACTGAATAGTTAGAATCGACCATTAATAGTCATTTCGCAGAAACTGTTAAGTAACTATAGTTTACATTGTGGAAAAATCAAAATAGTCACTATTAACCATTTTGTATAATTACTAAGTAAATTTATTGCTTTCTTACTATTTTATTACTATTTCTAACTATGTTTTAACTATTTCCGACTTATTTTCGTTTACGAATAGTTATTTAATAAATTTAATAGTATGACTATGACAATAGTTACAAAAGTAACTATTTTTTTCTCTGAGTGTGGTTTTGCCAGCGTAGAAGAACACCTCTTCAGAATAACGGCGGGGATACCATATGGACCAGCGGATTTATGTATATTGAGATCTTTAAGCACTCTCGCAACTGAGCGATTTCGAAACAAAATCTGCTTCATCACAGAATCTACAGATTCAAGCTCAAGTGGAGCCAATATGCTATCAGGGAATTAGCTTAAGATCTTTCCCTCAGGTTTGGAGTTGTACGCCAAAAAAATATGTGTGTGTGCAAGTCACACACGGTAGAAGTGAAACACCTCACACATTCGGCAGTCAGTATTGGCGACAGCAGCTGCCACCTGCCAGCGACTCAAAAGTGAGTCACTCTCTAGCTTTACTCTCCACGCTCAGCAATTGGTGGTATATATGTGATGTATGACACTGCTGCCGGCGACACGAATCTGAATAATGCGCTGGCCTTTTTGGCTCACTTCGTGCCAGAAGAAGTTTCACTTCAATAAGGACAATGGACTTCGGATCGGCAAAAGGAGCACACATTATGTGTAGCCCAACAATTAGCGGAAATCCTGAACTGTTATAAAACAGGGAACGCGATGGGATGATCTGGGTCTGTCCGGAATTGAAAGCATGTGATATTTACTATGACGATAGCTACCGGAAGGAACAGCAACATTCACTCGATGCTGATTTGTAGTTGGAACTCGGCTCATGAAAAAAGTCTTGTATTTAAGCTCGGTGAACGGGCTCCTCACGACAATCCATATCTAAGCTAAACTTGCCAACGTCAGTCTGATCTGCATTCACGTTACCACTAACGACATGGATAAGAACACAAAAGACAGATTGTACGAGCTCCTTGACAAAACTTATAAGCAATGCCCTAGCGATGACATTATGATTGTCCTTACAGATTTCATTGCAAGACTGAGCTGTGAAAATGTCTTTGGTTAAATTATCGCACTACACCACCTCCGGTAACGGATTCAGGCTGAGCGATTTCATTGTGGAGCTAGACATGTCTCTCTGAAAAATAAGTTGAGTTTTTTTGCCATCTCTTGATTTAGGTTCCTTAATTCCAAATTTCGATCCAAAAGTCTGTGTATCATTCAGAGACGGATTTACATTATTACAAAATGTGAATCGGTATTGGGACGTCCACAAAATTGAGGCCCCCAACAACAGAGATGACATTTATTCAAACAAAGTGCTAAGCTCCTCTACATTTCGCATAATGGAGTATTGGTTAGCATGTCGGCCTGTATCGTGAAAATTTAAGATTAGAATTGCAGAAACATTCATTTGTTTTCCACGAGCATTACCTTTCGCGTGGTCTTGCAAGTCCTCAGAGAGTAACTACACTGTCATGAATAGAGCATTCTCTCTTAGTCGTTCGGAATCGGCAAACATTTGTAGGCCCCATTCATTTCTCTCAAAAATAGTCAAGTGAAGCCCCTAGACCACGGCGACGGTACTAAGCTGTATTGTGTCACTTATTCACTCTTTATTTTATTACGATGAATCAGGGAAAGGAAATGAACCTCTGTTATTATTCCGTACAAAGTCTTAAGTGCCCGCCACCAGTTCACCCCACTTCGATAATTTAAACTGAATAAAAATCTTCACTGTTTAAATGACTTCCAAATTGATTCCAATTTATGTGGTTTTTAAAAATTACAAAAAACCAAAAACCATCAAATTCTCAATCCGCTTAAGACATTTTAAATAAATTTAAGAATAATTTATCCGCGTCCACAATCCACATCCGAGGTTGTTAGCTGAATATAGTTTAAGAAAAAACCACCGAACTGTTGTGGTAGCGATTCGTAGCGTAGCGACCGACAAGACGCTTCTGTGTCGCCCCAAAACAAAGCCCTCTATACAATAATAACTCACGATCAATTTAAACGGCTTTTTGTCAACCCACCGGCTAAACAAAACGTTCGGAATCATTATGGACTAGTATAGAACTGAACCAACATCTGTTAGCCATTGGCAGTGTCCACTTTTGTAAGCTATATATGCGATGTAGCTACCTCAAAAGAAAAAATTCATTCCTTTTGTGTGTTTGGTGTATTTAGTGGATTCTTTCATTCAAAAAGATGCATCATTCTCGCCTGCCATAACTAAGAAGTCTTTAATCCGCAGTTCCAAAAATAAAATGCATCTTCTTCTCGGTTATTATTCAAATTACTTTTTTGTCTTTTCGTTTCGATGGAATGAAAGACACAACCGAGACGATATGACGATAAACAACAAAACAAGTAATCTCCTCGCATAAATAACAAACTTTAAGTGTCAAAGGGGAAGAAATCAATTTGTTTCTTAGCATTCGTTGTTTTCTTCTTATTTTTGGGAGTGTTTTTCCGTTTGTAAGGAACGGCCCGGGACGGCCGGCCAAAGCAGGAGCTAAGGCTATCAAAAAGCGCACTCAAAAAATCTGTCACATGTGTTTTGTAAGACGGCTTATTAGTATTCGCTGTTACCATCACTGTTAAGCAGACAAGGACTGCTCTGTGATTTATGCGAAATGTGAAAATGTGCGAACTCAGAGTCATCACGTTTTCAACGGATCACTAAGAATGACGTGTGGATGAACTGCAGCATTTTCTGCCTCTGCAGACAGATGAAACATACTGCCAAACGTATTGAGCAACAGAAGTGCGAAATTTGTTCTTTTTTGCGTTTTGCTACACTTTCAAAATTTTTATTGTTTCGGCAAGAAACACAGCGATGAATGCAAATTTTTGGTTTGTTTCTTGATGTGGTGTAGTCAAGGATTTATCGAGGGCAATATTTTGATGGCTTAAAGTTGAATGTCTTAAGAAATAATTTTTCAATTTTGTTTATGACGCTGGGCAGGTATTGAGAAATGTCATTGCGAACCGTTCATTCACATCTTTACTTCTTTTTTGGAGTCACCATCGGCAGCGAGTTTTTTTTCGATTGACTTGTAAGTTGAGTTTTTTGGATTCCTGTTGAGATTGCCGTAAAAATTTTAAAGCGGATGTTATTCAACGTCCTAATATTCCACGAACAAGGAGACATGGAATTTTAGGGTGTTGTTCTTCTTTTTAGAGTTTTAAATGGCTACCGAAAAGATCTGACCAAAACTGGGTCTGAAGCGTACCAGACATTTGAAACCCTCAGTGAACTGCATAAAAGATGTTAAGACCAGAATCTGTCTCATATGCAAATATGCAAAGCTCAAGGTCCCATCAAGTAACTTCTGCAGGAGCCGCATGGATGATGAGAAGAAGATGAAATATGTCCGCATCCTCTTTACATATGCCCTGACATCTTTAAAGACGTACGGTACAATTGGAAGATCTTTTTTCAACGATTCTAGTCATCTTGGGAATATAGAGACCAATATTAATCATGTAAATGGGGTGGTAATTCCTTACATTCTTATGTATAATAATCACAAGGATATTTTATTGGTGGAAGTGCGTCTATCGTTGTTCCACCTTAGCATAACCTAATCCAAGTGCCCAAGCAAACATCATCTCCTACGCGTCATAAATTTTAATTCAAAATGGAGATGAAAATATTGTGTTAGAGGGAGAAAGAAATTTCTGAGTGAGACAAATAGCTTTTCTAAAAAATCTGGGAAAACGTGAAGTCTGAATTGACTATATCCGTTAAACGGGTCACTATATTCTTCATCGGAAAAAATCTGAAATTCACTTGATATGACACTGTTCCTTCTTAGGACTCTCTTTGGCCTTGGTCTATTTCAGCATCCTATTTTCAATTCCTAAACCTGTTTAAAAGAAAGTTGATGTAATTTCAACAGATTTTAGTAAAGCCTTCAATAATATTTCTCATAGACTAATTCTCTTTAACTACTTACTTTAACCGTTACCACAGTTTTCGTTTTAGAACTTCCCTGTCAAGTCCAGCTACCTCCGCCGGCGCACAGTGGTGCTCTTTGTATGGGAGAGCGGAAAAAAATCCGTAAAGTCTGAACCATGAAGTGGAATCGAATGAAATTTTGCAGACTTGCTTTGAAGTGGCGAACACACATTTTGACAAATTTTGGTTGAAAAAGAATCATTAAAAGAAAAGTTATTGACATTTTTCGGATTTGCAGCGTTTATTGACATGATCGAAATTTTTTAAATTATGATAATATTAACGTAATATTAATGTTAATAAGTTTTTTAGTTAATTCAAGGGCTTCTTCACTCAAAGAAAAATGTTTTTTCCTCGGTTCAGATATTAATTGAGTTATATATGGATCGGATGATATCAGGATCATATGCAATATATCCTCATTCGTCGATAACCGGGAGAACTTCCTTGAGTAATGGGTCCTATAGTACTTGTAGTCCTTGTTCCTGCATTTTTGAGCAGTGATCCAAGTGGCAAGGATGCAATTTCTATTACTTTAGTTCAGTGTAGTAAAATTTTGTGAACAGTTGCGGGCATGTGATACCAAGGGTATAACGATATCGCGAGATTAGCTGTCTCTTCAGTATAGATCTTACATTTTTAGGTATCGATTGAAAAATTGCTGCAAATAACTTCTAATATAGAAGGATTTTGGTTGAGGCCCAGGTTCACCCCGAACTGTAATGCCCACCTAAGTAAGTAAGCAGCTTCCAATATGACTGCAGTCTGGTTATTAGTCTTTTCTCTACTTTTGTAATATATGCAGCAGGAGTGGTACGGAATCCCCTAAAAAAAAATCCCCATCGGTTAAAATCCCCAAAAATTAAAATCCAACTTGCTAATATCCCCACAGACATATTGCACATGGATGAAATCCACACCTACATAATCTTTTTTGCCAAAATCCCCACGAAATATACAAATCCCCAGTGTCCGTGTACATCTAAATTATGTGCATTTGTTTTTCAAAAAAATCTCATTAAATTATCTTCTTGTGCAGTGTTCTGTCTTAGTTAGAAACTAAATATTTTTTCATTATAAAACATTAAGAATGAAGAGATACTTTTTTTTGAAATATTCTTTTCATTCATTCATTTAAAACTTTGCAATGGACCTTAATTTTAAACATAATACGTTTTTGAATATTTTTTATTAACTTACAAATTTTGAAAATGTATTTTCATTTCAATAAACATAACAAATTTTATAAAGAATTTTATGTTTACTCTTTGTATTACATTTTCCTGCAAACATCCCCAAAAACAAATATGTTCAAGTAGTGAATCATGCGATAAGATCGTGGCGATTTTATTGCATGATTCACTACTTAAACATATTTGTTTAGGGCATATTGGTTTGGGGATTTTCGTTTTGTAGATTTTCTCTTTGGAGATTTCAGAGCTGGGGATTTTAATTTGGAGATTTTGCGTTTGGGAATTTCTGTTTGGGGCTTTTGTTTTGGGGCAAACGTCCCCAACCCAAATCAAATTCGTGAATGCAATAATGACATTCCTAGAACAAGAGTTTCTTCATTCAGGATCTTAGATTGCCATTTGGATAAGTCATTCGATTAAATAATCCGTAATAAGTTAACATAGACCAACTATTTAGCATTTGGGCTCGTAGATCAGACATTTGTCAAAGGATTAATTATATCTTATTTTTTAATGAAAAATATAAATTTTTGTCAAAAATAAAATCCTGGCGCCAATCTTTCCAACGATTACTGTCTACGAAATTGCATCTTTTGCAACATGATCAAAGTCAAAATCGTGATTCTTAAATTGGATTCAGTGAAACAAATTTGTACACTACGTTCAAGATCGGATCAAGACGGATACGAATCTTTCAAAAAAAGTTAGTAGAATATTGTAGCTTTCCAAAAATAGTAGCCACTAAACGTAGCTTAGTGTAGCTAAAACTGTAGCTCTAGGGAAAGAACATTAAAATATTTATTCGAGGGCACTCAGTCTAAGCCCAACTAAATGCGGAAAAAACAAAATTTTTTACAATTTTTTTTTTTTTTTTTTTCAAAGCTTAATAGCGTATTTTTATAAAAAAAATTTATTTTTTACAAATAGTTACCAAAATGCTACTCTTCATTAGAAAGAAGTAAATGCAAGAAATTATATACTTTTCAAAACCTAAGGATAGGGGAACTTTAGAGCGCTGTATCTCCCATATTCCTTGATATAAATGTCCCAAATTTTGGAAAAAGATACAACGGTTATATTTCTATGAAAATATAAATCAAACAAATCCGTATTCGAAATTTCATTTTTTGCATTTGTTTCCGCAGAAGCACCACTGTGCGGCGTCCCTTAGGGCAGTCACTTAGGTCTTCTTCTTTTCATTCTTACTGTCAATGGCTTCGAAATGGTCATTGACCATTCCATTTAATATCGATATACACCATCTTTTTATCGATTTCAAGGCCAAGTATGACAGTATTTACAGAGACGAGCTGTACAGAGCCATGTCTACTTTCGGCATCCCTGCAAAACTCTTACGTTGCAGGATGCAGGATGACTTTGGAGAATTCAAGCTGGTCCGTCAAGGTCGGTAGAGAACACACTGAGACCTTGGATGTCGAAAAAGCCTTTCGACAAGGTAACAAACTGTCATGCGATTTCTTTAACATCATATTTGAAAGGATTATACAAAACTCAAACGTCAACACATGAGGAACAACCTTTCAAAAGTCTGTACAATTACTCGCCTATGCCGACGATACTGATGTAATGGGAAGAAAATAGCGTGATGTCATAGGTATTAACGAGTATTTGGAATTTTGTTTAGTAAGAATGAGTATTCCTTGCAAGTGTGGAGAGCCAAAGGTGTTCTCAATGCTTTTAGTACAGCTTGGCTGTCTGAAAAAATGATGATCGCTTTGTTTGTGATCGATGAACTTACCGTTCTTGCACATTCATTGATGTCGAAGATCATCGTTCTAGGTGATTAGTTGAAAATTTCGAAACCTATGTCTATAGCCTATGAGAATTCTTCATAATTGGATTCAGGATGACATGCTCTTATTGATATAGACGTTAGCCTTCCAGTCTTGCTTTATGAAAGCGTGGATTAAAGATAATCTCAAATTTGAGTTTAAGGCAACTGTAGATGTCGGGCACATGCAGCCAGTGAAGAATGTGGGTGATAATTCTTAGAGTATCATTTAGACCGCCTTAACTCTTTTGTTTTTGACCACCACTGCTATCTTAAAGACAGCTCCTTTTGGTATGGTAAACCAAACCCAACCAGCCTTAAAATGATTTTATTTGGTGGCTCCTTGACTAGGTGTAGACTTCCAATTTTATATTTGCTCAAACAATAATCGTTATCCAATATGTCAAAATTACAATCACTAATCTGCATCACACACAAATGTGTTACTTCACAGACTACCGACATAATTGGAACACAAATGCGCACCTCTCCCATGGTGTGAGAACAAAATTTGTGATCACAAAATAATTCCCACCCTTATTGAGTGTCGCAAAAGTGTTTGTTATCTTTTTAAACATCATCACCAAATTAAATGGCCATGTGTGTGGCAAACCCGATCATATTCGTCACCCTACATCAAACATTTTCGCCCCTCTTGTGTGCTAATTCATTCACCTTACCTACGATCGGTCAAGATTTTAAGCCACCTGTGTCGTCGTCGGTAGCTTTGAAAACTGTATTGTGGGTGAGAACAATGAGATGTGAAACTCAATGACTTCAAAAGGCTCCGCACCAAACAACAATTTATGTCACATACTTGGATATTTAACAAGTGGAGTGTGTACATAGAAAACAATGATTTTTTTCTCCTTTAACATGCCGCTTTCTCAAAGTGTGGTCTCTTTAAGTGATCTCTCCCCGGTCGAACATGATGTTGCAAAAAAAGAAAATAAAATCTCATCCGATAGAGATTTTTGTGGTTTCGCAACGAAAAAGTTCCCATGCTGAATTGTTGTGAAAGATACTGAAGCATAAATCACAAGAAGGTGTAAGAGCATCATCATGATCAGTGATCGTTTAAACCGAGAGTCAAATCTGACAACAACAAAAATAAAAAATATGCCAACACCGATGCGGAGCAAGAGACTCTTAACCATTCATCGTCGTGATCCCCTTAAAGATCGTACTCAAAACTACACCACGGATGGTGTTTTTGATAAATCCGATCCTTCAATTTTATATGGCCATGCCGATCAAAATGCGTGCGCGTTTAATAAAACGTCTGCGATCACCTCTTGCAGGCACAATTTAAGTGGGTAAAAGCTTGAAATTGCCATAATTACATCCAGTGAGGTGTTAAAGTCCAAAACGAACGCACACGCAAAATGATTTTATCGCCGTGTCTTTTTGACAAAGAGAAAAACTTTGATTCCAAATTCTTTACCTGTGGTTGAAAATTATTAAAATAAAATCAATCGCTGGACCAAGCCTTGTGCTAAATAAATCTAAAGTCTAATATCATAATTTAAGCAGATTAAGAAATTGGCTTTGTGGCACGGTCTTAGAGCACACCTCAGATATAACAAAACGTTTATTAAAAAAAAGTCACAAACACAAGCAGCCAAAGGCGATTGTGGCCATTATTTGGCTTTGTTGGTATCAGAATGTAGACAATTCAATTTGGCTTTAGGGAGAAATTTTTCTTAAAGCATTTAGTAAAGCTACTTGGAATTCCAATGGCTCTTACAAAAAAGTGTCAACGAAAATAGCCTTAAGCCTAAGCCGTAGATCGTGCTACTGAATGCATGTTTCTCTATAAGTCCGGTGTTGTGGTGATAAAGTGGTAAGTAAGGCTGATTCATGTTAATGGTCCATTTATTCGTTTTTTTTTCGTTCTTGAATTTTGTGTTAGACAAAGAATAGCAGCTCATGTTCAGTCAGGCCGGGACTGGTATTTATTCAAGGGATAAGTTACGAGCGAAAGAGACATATCAGCGTCATAAATTCGGATGATCAGCTGCATTTGCACTTGCAGCAGCAATATTTTGGACTGAGCGTGTATTACGATAATGCTAAGGCCTCATATATGACGTAAGTTACGCTTCCAAGCTCTTCAAATTTATGCACGGGCTTACCGGTTGCTTGCTTTTGATTAAGCGGCCAATTGAGACGACCTAATTATGAGCAAAAAGTTGCTAAAGTAAACCATCCATTGTTGTAAGTGACAAATATTCAAGTAATAAAGTTACAAATCTTAGACTATGCCGAAAGGTTAATCGAGAAAGTGCTTTTCATTGCATAAAATTACAAGACAAAATGTTTCAACCTATTTTTCAAGATCAAGAACGTCTCTTTCCCCCGCCAGTGGTAAAAGGTATTTACACTGGTGAACTCACTGGTGAAAGAACTGGTGAATTCACTGGTGAAAGAACTCGTGAATTCACTGATGAAAGAACTGGTGAACTCACTGGTGAAATCTGTGGTGAATTCATTGGTGAAATCAATGGTGAGTTCACTGGTGAAAGAACTGGTGAGAGAACTGGTGAAAGAACTGGTGAATTCACTGGTGAAAGAACTAAGAAGAGAGAAAGCCAACACTGCTCTTGCCCGCAACTTCCATTTGTCTACATTGTGCGGTTTGGTTTGCCCTCTTGTGTATCTCTTCTGTGGTATCAACTTAACTCAAATCAGCTCAACGCATCCGCATGATTACAATGTAATCATGCGGACTATAATGGATTCTGGCTACTTAACATGTCATGTTAAGTAGCCAGAATCCATTATAGTTGCTTTTTGTTTAACGAAAACTTTCGGAAACTTTTCGTCTGGTTTTTGACTCTAGCTAAACTCGGCTAAGTGTATTATAGTTGGCCCTTAACAGTGGAAAACTGAAGAGAGCTCGCCAGAATTCGAAAGATGATTTTTAGGCCCTAAGTTCATCTGGAATTGTGAAGCGCACGACACACATAAATAGGAGATAAGCTGAAACTTTATAAAAGTTTTCAATACCCATGGCTAGTGAAATATTTCATTTCATTTATTTGGTAAATAAATTCGTTCCCTGGTTCATTAGTTTCGGGTTTCTTTAGCAATAACGCCTGATGGTTTTGATTTTTTAGCGAAATAAAGTTCGATTAGATTTCAAGTGTGAAGAATAGCTCCACAAAATTTCGTGCACAGTAAGCCGCAAAAATGTCTTCGCCTGAGTGCGAACTTTGAGTACAGCTTAAATGAACGAAGACCGAAATTCTTTTTTTGTTAAGGAAATCGTTCTTTGACTCGCTCTTGTTTCTCTAGCTCTTTGCGCTCACGCTCAGCAATCAAGATCAGCTTTCAGCACCCAGGAGCCAGGACCCAGCTTATCAGAGTGAAAGCTCATATTCGTTAAGTTTCGTTAATTGTCTCTTAACCTGCTTGGTTTTTCTGAAAGTACTTAAATTAAATCAGTTCGGTTTACATTCTACTGTCGGTCGCTGCTCGCTGTTCGCTGTCCTTGGTCGTACTTATGTGCGGTCATTGCTCTTTGTTGTCCCGATGTCACAGTTAAAGCTCACAGACAGTTGCTGAAATACTATTTTGTGTAAAATTTACTTAATAAAAATTATTATAAATTACGTAAAATAAAATCCAGTTTTCATTCGAAGTGGTTTGTTAAAGTTTTGTAGTGTTCAAATTGTTTCGTTTAGTTGAGCCAAAATGGCGGTGTGGTGAATATTTGACTTGATGAAGTGAAAATATTCTTTGGTCTATTTTCGAAAGTGAGAGTGGGTTTTTCAAAAAATCAATTTTTTTCTTTTTTAGTTTGCTTTTTCTTCAATTTGCATTTTGTGCGTCAGTTAGCAACTTGCTTAAGAATTTTAGTGCTTTTGTAATCATATCTTTGTTGTAAAGAAGGGCAAAGTAAATAAACCTTTGTTCATATTACGGTTTTGCCGACCGACAACTAAATACTTAAAGGTGAGTGATTATTGTTTAGACTTCGTTAATTAAAAAATATTACGCCGTCAAATATTGAATTTCTCTAAAACCAACTTTAAATTTTTTTCTAAATAAATAAAAAATGACGGTGATGAAAACTTTTTTATATCGTTTCGAATAATTTATACGACGAAAAATTATGTAACATCAAAGATAAAATTCTATCGTTCTGATTTTGGCTGGGAAATGGCATTATCAAGTTAAACGCTGCTGTTTAGTTTAGCTTTTTTTGAACATGGTTCAATTTTGGTCGACAATAACCAAGTAGCCAACTGTCTACTGTGACTCTTTAAAAAATTTTCACTGTCCTTTTTTGCCGCTTCTGTTTCAACGCTCACAAAAACACTTATGACATCACACTCGCTTCTTCCGATTAGGTCAATATTGTCTGCGTAAGCGAGTAACCGTCAGAATTTTTTGAAAGATTGTCCCTTTAGTGCTGAACGTTTGAGTTTTGAGCATCATTTTCAAGTATCTATGATGTAAAAAAAATCGAATGAAAATTTGTCGCCTTTCGAAAGCCTTTGTCGACATCAAGAGATTCGGTGAGTTCCTTACTGGTTTTTACGGAGCAGCGTAGGTTCTCCAAAGTCATTTTGTTTAGTCAGAAGCCCAACTTCACACACACAATGAAACTGCCTACAAGTACAAGCTCTACTACTTTTAGTACAGCTTCCACCATTGACTTTACACAAAGTCTCACTACTAACACTTTGAGTACAGCTTCCACCACTAAGGCCAAATCTGGCTGACTTTTTGGATTTTGAAAGCGTTTTGTAATCTTTAAAACTTTTTGTGAAAATTTTTTTTTCATTTAAGCTAATATTTAAAAAACATATCAAAGCAATCAGTGGATTTAAATATCTCAACTTTACATAACCTAATAAAGAAGGATCAATTGGAAGAAAGTTTTCCAAACGTTGAAATTGCTACCAGAATCTTCCTTTTGCCTAATGGTTACTAATTGTACTGGGGAGCGGTCATTTTCAAGGCTTAAAAGGATAAAAAATGAATTGCGAACCACAAAGTCACAAGAGCGGCTGAGTAATTTATCAATAATGTGTAGGTATAGAAAGTGATATCCTCTAAAAAATTGAATTTGACGATATAATAGAAGCAGCAACATACAAAACTGTATATTACCCATAATAAATGATCATAGGAGAAAAATGTGAGTATAGTTTAGTTTATTCATCAAACAGAGTAAATCTCTTACAGACTACTATAATTATAAACAAATGTATATAAATAAAATAAAATAACAAAAAATAATTAACAAAAAAATTTATGTGACAGGTCGCAATAGTAAAGCGGACAATAGATTCTTTTTGAAAACATCCCTTGAATTACTTGAGAAAATATCTATGACTTCTATTACAGAATTTGTTTCTTTTATACAACGTGCAAACGGGTTGTTTCTAACATAGTTTCGTGTTGAAAAATTCTCTCGAAAATAAAAACTAGCACGAAGTGTTCTTTGCGGAGAGTAAAAATTTATTTTTTGTAATAAGAGAGAACAGTTTATTCTATTGCTTATTACATCTTTTACAAACATTATTGCAAAATACTTTCTTCTTAGCTCAAGCGTTTGAATATCTATTAGCAAGCATCTAGAAACGTATGATGGTACTTCGATATTCCAATTAAGTTTATGGAAAGCGAACCTTGTGAAACTCTTTTGAACCCTTTCTATTCTTAACGAGTGTACATTATAATAAGGATTCCAAACTGTACTACAATATTCCAGCACTGATCTTACTAGAGTTATATATAGTGATTTAAGGGCATATGGATCTGAAAAATCTTTAGAGTTCCTCCTTATGAACCCTAACATCCCATTGGCTTTATTTACTATATAATCAATATGCTTTGTAAACGTAAGTTTTTCATCCAAAATAACTCCCAAATCTTTTTTGACAGTGAGTCTTTCTAACATCATGTTATTGATACTGTAGTCAAAGATAATAGGAGATTTCGTCCTAAAGCACGTGAAACTCTGACACTTTGCCACATTTAGAAACAATTGGTTATGTTCACACCACTCAGCCAAATTTTGAATATCTTTTTGAAGAAGGAGGCAGTCTGAGGAAGATTTTATGATTCGGAAAATTTTGACATCATCGGCATACATCAGGTTACGCGAATAGTTAAAACAATCCGGAATATCATTAATGAAGAGGATAAACAGCAGGGGACCAATATGACTTCCTTGAGGTACTCCAGAGGTCACATTTATCATTCTTGACCTATGATTACCTAATCTAACATATTGAATTCTTTTATCTAAATAGGCAGAAATCCATTTTATAAAGCTTGAATGAAAGCCTAGTTTTGAAAGTTTAAAAATTAATATACTGTGGTTGACTCTATCGAATGCCTTAGCAAAATCTGTAAAAATAATGTCAGTTTGGAAACTATTTTCAAACCCATTAATGACAGAATCGCATAACATTGTAAGGTTAGTAGCAGTAGATCTCCCTGACACAAAACCATGCTGAAATTCGGACACTATACCTTTAACAAAGAAGCTCAATTGTTTGCAAATTAGCATTTCAAACATTTTGGGAATGACTGATAATTTGCAGATTGGTCTATAGTTGATCACGTTTTGCTTTGATCCTGACTTGTGAATAGGAGTTATAAAAGAAACTTTGCAGCAATCCAAAAACAGGCCACTTTTAAGGGATTTATTGAAAATCAAACAGAGCGGCAACGCCAAAGAAATCGCACAATTTTTCAAAGCGATAGGGGCGATGTTATCAGGCCCGGCACTTTTATTTATATCCAGGCCATTTAAAGCTTCCAAAACTTCAGAAACACTTATTTCGATGCTACCAACATCAATAACGTTAGAAGGGAAGAAAACAGGAGGTTCACATGAAGAAGATGGCAGATAAACTGAACTAAAATAATCGGCGAAAAAATCACATATGACATTCAAATCACTAGACAAGTTATCAAAATATTTCATACAGCTTGGAAGTCCTATAGATTTACGTTTGGTGTTTATAAATTTCCAGAAATGTTTACAGTCTGTTTTAATTTTAGACTCTACAGAGACTATATAATCATTAAACAGGAAGCTATTGAGGCAGTCAAATTCCAGTTGACACCGAGTATAATTATGTTTAAGAACATGATTATCTCTGCTATGCTTGTAAGCTTTGTAAGCTTTGTTTTTCCTGTTTTTAAGATTTAATAATCTTCTGTTGAACCAGGGTGGATTGGAATTTAATTTACGAATTTTTTTAGGAATATTCAATTCAAAAGTTTCATCAAGGCACATAACGAATTTTTCAAACGCGTGACTAAGACTTAAATTATTTAAAATTTGATCCCATGGAATAGCAGATAGATAGTTATTAATTGCTTCAAAGTTTGCACGTTTATAATCAAAATAAAATTCTGGTACATCAATGACATCACTAATATAAGTTAAGAATTTACACTCTACAGTAAGGCATATGTGATGAATTTTGTTTTCTATAACTGGGAAATCAGTCTTTTCTACATGAGCTTCCAGATCTTTATCCACAAAAATTAAGTCTAATATACGATTCAGGCTGTTATAAAAACTGTTCAACTGTATAAGACTAAACTGACTAAAGAAATCCACAACTAACGCTTCTATGTCAGAATTAACATTGAATGGTACTAAAATCTTATCATCTTGATCTGTTTCCCATCTTATTTCACCAAGATTAAAATCTCCTAAGATCATTACATGGTCAGAAGTAGTTAGATTATTTAGAAATGATTGACAATTTAACAAATGCAAGTTATACAAATCTAATGAGCTACCTGGTCGGATATAGCTACCGCTAATGTAGAGGTTTAGGTTTCTATTCAATTTTATTTTTATTATTAGCTGGTCAACATCGAAGGAAGATGGATTACTATCAGAAACAAGTTCGATTTGACTACAAACAAAATTCTTTCTGACTGCAATTATAACACCTCCTCCTCGATCAAAACCAGTAGTAATTGAACATCGATCTTTTCGAAAAACTACAAACTGATTACCATTTAATATTTCAGAAGTAAGATGATTTTCATTAAGCCAAGTTTCAGTGAGCACTATTATATGATAATCTTGAGATGCGAAGTATACATACAATTTACTCAATCTAGTTCGAATTCCTCCGACATTTTGGTAATAGATGGAGAGATTATTAGAGTTGAAACTTGAAAGCATTTGAACTCATTCCAGCACGAACGATTATTGGTGAGTCAACAATTTCTGATACGCCAACATCAATAGTTGCGGCATGAGTTTGGTTTCCGACGGTGGATATGGCAGCAGGTACATTGCAGGAATCAATTTGGATATCAGCTTCAGTGATTACTATGTAGTTGACGGGAAAGCATAGCTGGTATCGTTTTTTGAAGTGTAGATAAAGTCTCGAACTTCTACTCCCATAGGCCAAACAGAGGGATTGAAAGCTTGATGAAAGGCATTTTCCGGAATAGCAATTTTGAAATTAACAAAAGATAACTTGCTTGAGTCCTCGTCTTTTTTTAAAAGCTTCTTGCACTTGATTAAGGTTTGTGGAATTTTCAGTTTATCTGCGACGTATGCGGCTATTGATTCTTCTGAAGTATTGTTGGCAAATCTAGACAAATGTAACCACTTTGATTTCGTATTGGGTACAACTTGCAAAGGCGTGTGAGAAGAGTCATTTCCTACGACTTTGAGACCATTATTTGTCGAATATCTATTTGTGCTATTATTAACTCCAATTGTATGAGAGCAAGAGGGCTGTGGCACACCGAAATCCGTGGCAGATGATAATGTCGAAGGATTGGCCAACGGGTTAGAGCTCTCCTCATCCATAGTGGAATCTGTTGGAGGATCCAAAGCTACGCTAGTGGCCAGTCGACTAGTATTGGATTCAGTTGCGAAAGTTGGCCTAGACCCTGAACGTAGAATTCTCTGCACAGTAGAGCCTGAATTTCGTTTCTGATGATGCAACTTAGTAAGCGGGGGTTGTTGTTGTTGATGATGCGGTTGTGCTAGCTGTTGTTGCTGCTGCTGCTGCGGGAATTGTTGTTGTTGTTGTTGTTGTTGTTGTTGTTGTTGTTGTTGTTGTTGTTGTTGTTGTTGTTGTTGTTGTTGTTGTTGTTGTTGTTGTTGTTGTTGTTGTTGTTGTTGTTGTTGTTGTTGTTGTTGTTGTTGTTGTTGTTGTTGTTGTTGTTGTTGTTGTTGTTGTTGTTGTTGTTGTTGTTGTTGTTGTTGTTGTTGTTGTTGTTGTTGTTGTTGTTGTTGTTGTTGTTGTTGTTGTTGTTGTTGTTGTTGTTGTTGTTGTTGTTGTTGTTGTTGTTGTTGTTGTTGTTGTTGTTGTTGTTGTTGTTGTTGTTGTTGTTGTTGTTGTTGTTGTTGTTGTTGTTGTTGTTGTTGTTGTTGTTGTTGTTGTTGTTGTTGTTGTTGTTGTTGTTGTTGTTGTTGTTGTTGTTGTTGTTGTTGTTGTTGTTGTTGTTGTTGTTGTTGTTGTTGTTGTTGTTGTTGTTGTTGTTGTTGTTGTTGTTGTTGTTGTTGTTGTTGTTGTTGTTGTTGTTGTTGTTGTTGTTGTTGTTGTTGTTGTTGTTGTTGTTGTTGTTGTTGTTGTTGTTGTTGTTGTTGTTGTTGTTGTTGTTGTTGTTGTTGTTGTTGTTGTTGTTGTTGTTGTTGTTGTTGTTGTTGTTGTTGTTGTTGTTGTTGTTGTTGTTGTTGTTGTTGTTGTTGTTGTTGTTGTTGTTGTTGTTGTTGTTGTTGTTGTTGTTGTTGTTGTTGTTGTTGTTGTTGTTGTTGTTGTTGTTGTTGTTGTTGTTGTTGTTGTTGTTGTTGTTGTTGTTGTTGTTGTTGTTGTTGTTGTTGTTGTTGTTGTTGTTGTTGTTGTTGTTGTTGTTGTTGTTGTTGTTGTTGTTGTTGTTGTTGTTGTTGTTGTTGTTGTTGTTGTTGTTGTTGTTGTTGTTGTTGTTGTTGTTGTTGTTGTTGTTGTTGTTGTTGTTGTTGTTGTTGTTGTTGTTGTTGTTGTTGTTGTTGTTGTTGTTGTTGTTGTTGTTGTTGTTGTTGTTGTTGTTGTTGTTGTTGTTGTTGTTGTTGTTGTTGGTGCTGGTGTTGATGTTGCGGTTGTGCTTGCTGTTGTTGCTGCTGCTGCTGCGGGAATTGTTGTTGTTGTGGTTTTTGTTGCTGTATAATTAGCTTTCTTTATTGTGTAAAAGGAAGGGCCCCAAATTCTTGTGTGCCCAAGGGCCCCAGCATAGTATAAGACGGCCTTGCAAATACTGTCATACGCGGCCTTCAAATCGATAAAAAGATGTTGTGAAAAGCCATAATGCGAATATGTGGTCGATTGGGGTCTTGCCTTGTCTAAGCCTGCTTTGATAAGGTCCTTTCAAGTTGTTGACGTGGGGTTGCAGACTAATACAGGCTTACTCCTGCTTTATAATTGGCACAATTGTTAGGCCCTCAATTTTTTTGGATTGGACATACGATACTGAGGTTCAATTCATCGGGCATGCTTTCTTCCGACCATGTGATGCAGATCAGCTTTTGTTTGTTCCTTTCCAACTGATCTGCACCCTCCTTGAAAAACTCGGCATCAAAGCTACTGTTTTAATTGATTTGATATAACAAATGACCAGCTTAGCTTCTTCTAAGTCAACTTAATAGCGTTCTCGATCAAAAAAAATAAAATAAATAGTGTGGCGCAACAGAGCGAGGAGCCTTTGGGCCTAGCGCATTTCTCACAACCATGCCTTGTGAGGAAATGGAGAGGACCTACAATTTTCTGCCGGTTCCGAACTGTTAATTGAGAAAGCGCTTTTCATGGCAATGAATTTACTAACGGAGGACTTCCCAATTCCTTGCGAAAGGCGATACCCGTGGAAAAACATTTTTGTTTCTGCTGGGACTCGAACCTCGAACCTCTGGGTTAGCAGGTGGACATGCTAAACATCACGCCACGGGTACCGCGTCATCATCGTCCAATTTTTTGCATCATCCTGAAGAATGTGGCCTTTACAAATCCTTAGAACTTAGAAGCGACTGCGATAATATTTCCTAACAATTCCTTACATCTGGCATGAGGCATGACAGGCTTGAGGTTTGCCATATTGGCATAATATTTTCACCTTTTGCTAAATTTTCGATGGCACCTCTTAATTTCCTCAAACTAGCGCTATTTATGCTACTTCTTTTTCTTTTTTAGGGGTTCCCTTCTTTTCTACTTGTAAATTTCGTAGCACTGGTCTAAAGCAACCCTGTTCCTTTTTGCTTTGACATTTGTGGTGCTTTTTGTTTGGATGCATTTGCCTGCCTGCATTCTTCATCGAACCATGGGTTTCGTTTTGGAGAAAGAGTAAAGCCCAGCACTTCGGAGGTAGCAGTTCTGATGGCTTGTTGGCATTGCGGCCGCTGGTATTTAATGTTTGATGCTGATGGTTTAGTATTCAAAAGGCACTGGCAATCTCGTTCGATTGGAGTTTTTTAAGTCTTGCCTTTCGCAACGTTTGCTCGTATCGATCATGAATTGGATATCCTCATTTTATGTTTTTGTCTTCAGCAAGTTAGTCGTCCAAGTAAAAGTTGGTTCCCTCGAAAGCTGTGCACATCTTTAACAGGGGAAGAGTGTTTTCCTGATATTCTAGTAATTGTCAACAATATTCGTAGACGCAACAGCGCAGGGCACATTATTCTTTTTATAGCTTATACCAAAAAAAAAACTATAGGGTCTAATTTCCAGTTATCATCATAAAATAAATAAATAATAAGTAAAACCCTCAACGCTCATGTTTTGCCACACATAATTCATAATATTTAACAAACTGTAATATTTTAAGTATTTTTGGTGTATGGCGCATGTTGTCAGGATATTTGGCACATGCTAATACAGGTCCGTATAGCAAATGACATACATACTTTTTCCTTTTCGGCGTTACGAGATACGAGCAAACCGATCTCGAAAGGATCACAACTGTCCCACTTATCTGATTCACACTCACGATCCGCCGATATGGTACGCTCCAAAACCAAAGGAGGTAGGTATATTATTCATGTATTGGCATTAAATGAAAAGTCAATAATCCATAGCTAAGCGCTTTTTTGGTTTCCCGTAGATGAAATATGACCAACTTTTAATACCTACTTTAATACTTTAATAGCAGCATGTTGTGTGAATGCAAATCTTTTCTGTTAAATACCAATTATCGTGATATTTCGTGGTGTTGCTTTGAAGCTAGGTTATGTTTTGAGAAATCCCTCCCTGATGTACACTTTCGACTCTCGTTCCACATAATTTTGCTATGTCCTTTAAATACCTACCGATGTATGAACCATTAACTTATAAACTACCCACGGACGGTCGATAAAGGTACATAAATAGCTGTCTTCTTTAAATGCAAAAGACATTTTCATATAAAGAAAATGATCCCACACCTGATTCCTCACACAAGATTAACCTTCCTGTAAATGCCACCTTAGCTTTGACCCTAACAAGACGCTGATGTCACGGCAACATGTTATCCATTATTTTCCAATTAAACGTCAAAACACTGTTTGGCTTTCGCCTCCTATAGTCAGTCATGTGTGTTCATCTCCTGGAAGCACCTTCTGCGGTATAATGACAACCGTCTAAAACCATATCTAACCCGATGGAATCATTCCTCCCGAATCCCCCCTACACCCTTTTTGTATAACTTGACAGCCAACTGCTTACGAAATGATTAATAGCCGCAAATGTCTGCGGCTCCCGCAACACACACACACACACAAACATAAGTTCTTCTCATAGAATTGTCCTTTGTTTTGTCGTACCTTGTATAGCTCATAAATATGTTGACAAAACATGGATGTGTCGCCGCCATCTTTCCTGTGTGAATGAGAATTTTTGCACTTAATTACATGGCTCTAAGTAGGCACGGCAAAAACCCTAAGAAGGAGCAAGAGCTTATCGAGGATATGATTTATACATCTTGCAATGGAATTCATTTATTAACATCATTACCATGTGTGCCAGTTCTGTGCTAACAAGACACGAGTAGTCGGTAACATGACTGTATATAGGGTGCACCAGGTTTACCTATTTCTTTGTTTCCTCTTCGGAGGTTTGATTTATATGGCGATGTGAATGTTCCACCATTTTTTTTCACTCTTTATTCCAAGTCATGCTCATTATACAATCTAAACCCGACTTCCTCTTCAAACAAAACCCGACTCGACCTCATTTATCTTGAGGAAATCCAATTAACCAGATAAAAGTAAAACTCCTGGCACAATTCCTCTTCTCCAATCAATGTCATTTAATCCAGCTGGAACCCTTTGTGTCTGGAATGATGGTTGGGTTGCTTTTGAAACTCACAAATGCGTGCCAAATTAAACGACGAATGCCTAGACAGCTCCCCTAATTTTTTCAAGGCCTGAAATTTACATTCAAATGCGGAACTAATGCCCCACATAATAGAAAAGATCCTCGTTGTCAATGACAGAAAAGAGCTACTCTTACGTTGCACGGATCCACAAAAGACAGTCAGACATTGGCCTACATTGTTCTTGTCCTTGTGAGTGCACTTCTATGGGAGCTAAACGGAATACCGACAGACTCCCGGTCATGAACGCTGGCTATACAATGCTCTGTGTGTGTGGGCACACAAAAAATTTTAGAATTTTTCACACTGCACGAAGTCGGCCCATATTCAAATCCTTGATGTGCGCTTAGGATACTTTGATCGTCCTCCTATCTACCTGGCGTTGATGTCCTTTTTTCTTAACACCCTCTGTATTTAGCCATGGGGCGTAGCAAATTTGTGTCACATTTTTGTCACTCTTCGTCCGTCAGAAAAAGGAATTTTTTTATGTTTTTTTTTTTTTGCTCTGTATGTGCCTCTTGAGCTAAGAATTCGTTACACTTGTTGTATAGAGTCCTTTCTTTTGGTGCATTTCCTACCTCCAGTAAAAAGTTGAGAAAAAAATACACTAATTCGTTCCGAAAATGTGCACGTTTTGGACTTTGTCTCTTCGTCCTTTGTTGAGTTTTCCTTTTGTCCATTTTTTTGTGTATTTTGTTGCACGTTCACCGCAAATTATCTAGGAGGTCTTGTGTCGGGTGATGGGACCTCCTAGGAGGTGTTAGAATACACATTCGAACACATTTAATAAAAAGTATGCTTTGGTGTAAGAAGATAACCGCTCGAACATCGAACAGAGGTGGAAAGCGATTGATTTTCTAGAAAACTCCTGCATGAAAATTTTGTTTAAAAATTTGTTTCGATGAAATACGTCATGTTTTTTTCACGCATGGAAAGAGCAGCAAAACTGGGCAACAACATGTGTGCTTAATTGGGATTTAGTTTTATATGACTCATTTTGTTCCGATTAACGTGGTTGTAAAAAGGAGGTTAAAGCGGTTAAATGGTTGTTTAAGCGGTAAATTTTAAATTAGAAGCACTTGGCTTCGTGGTTAAATGTTTTAAGAGGTGTGAAGGATTGCTCGCTTATAGTGGAATATACTTGTAACCATGCGCCATGCATGGATTTTCAATGGAAGGAGGGATATAATTAAAATAAATGCTTACAAGTAAGCAGATGCCAATTGAGTGTGGAACCTATTTGAAGGGGTCTTTGACACAAAGAGTTCTTGTTAAGGTAGATACCCAATTTTTAAAGGCTACGGGTTTCAATATTATTATACGATGAATTCACTGCTTTTTGTTCTTTTGCTAACTTGTCTCGAAATCAACAATTAATGTTCCTCCAGTCATATCACAAGCAAATCTCGGACTTTTTTATGAAGTGTCAGTTGTGTATTTTCAAAGGCTGTTTAGAATATATAACAACTGGTTTGCCGGGCTCTAGTTCTATGGTGCTGAAAGAATTCCGTTGTTAATATAAATGCGTATCTATGCAGTTTGAATAAAACACTCGTGACGTACAGGTTCCCTTCGGCAAAACAACAAACTGTCATACTTGGCCTTGAAACAGATAAAAAGATGGTGTATATCGATTTTGTATTCCCTGGTTTTTTCCAAGATCTACCCTAATGTCAAAATTTGGTCAGATTTGGACTTTTCCTAGCTAAAACCGCATAAGTCAGGATCTATCAGATTGCTGATGTGGGATCTCCAGACGTTCACATATCGCAGCAGATATAATCTTACAGCTATGGACAAAGAAATAGCACACTAATAAGAAAAATCATAAATTCAAAATTTCCGTAATGTGAAATGGTTGTGATGTTTCTTTTTCTTCGGGTATGTAGATTTGATAAACAAATGCAGTCTATCAAGCCTAAAAAGTACCGCAATTTTTGTAACGTCCTAAGTGCGAAGCGTACAATCCTAAGGATACTTTAAAGACGGTGAAACATGGAGTGGGAAATTTAATGGTCTGGGTGCGTTTTCCTGGCATGGGGTGGGACCATTGGTGAGGATTGATGTCAAAATGGATAAATTCGCTTATCTTGCTATACTGAAGAATACAATGGAACCATATTCCTTTGAGTTCATGCCAATTAAGTGGATATTCATGCATGACAATGACCCCAAACACGCATCAAATATAGTAAAAGCTTGGGTCGTGGATGAACAAATCGATGTCCTAACCTGGCCAGCTCAAAGTCCCGATCTTAATCCCATAGAACACTTATGGAATGATGTTAAAGTCAAAATTGGGCAGACAAAATTTAAAAATTCAAACGAACTTTGGGCCGGAATCAAAGAAGCTTGGTACTCTATCCCGCAAAGTAGATGCCAGGCGTTAGTTGAAAGCTTACCAAGGAGGTGCCAAGCAACTTTAAAAAATCGTGGTCAACCAACTAAGAACTAACTTGGTTATACCAAAATTTATGAAAAAAAAAAAATATTTTCACTAAAAATAATTTTTTTTAACGACTATAGGTAAGTGTGCTATTTTCTTTTCCACAAGAAATTTGATCATCACTGCAAAATATATTGTTAAAAATTGAATTGGAAACAAATGATTCCCTATTACTAATTATTATTAATCCTTAGAAGTCACTTCATGTCATAAAATAGGAAATAAACTATTTAAGTTCAAAAGGGTAAAATAAATGCAGTTTTCATAAGAAAATGAATGAGTGTGCTATTTCTTTGTCCATAGCTGTATATGCGAAGTTAAGGAGACCTATTCTTTTTTAAATGGGACAATTGTGATGAAGGTATTCCTTCTTTAGAATCGGACTTGATACTGAGGTTCCATTCATCGGGCATCCTTTCTGCAGATCAGATCAGCTCGTGCATGCTCCTTCCCAGCTGATATCCAGATCCCTTGAAAAGCTCGGCGGCGCGGCGACTTAACTTTGTTTAGGTCAAGAAGACGGCAGTCTTAACCATATTCGGAGTCAAATGGGGCATTCAGCCTGACTGGGTAATTTTTGTCTTCACCGCTGTTAAGGATTCAGCAGACGTGGTCTTTTCAGATCCTCAGTAGCGATTGAGATTATGTCACTGTGTTTACTTGCTGGTCCTTACAGGTTTGCCACCCGGAGGCATGATATTTTTACCTTTTGCTAAGACTTTCGAATCTCATTTCTATCATGGCATCTCTTTATTTTATCAAATGAACGTTCTTCATGCTTCTTCATTTTCTTTTTGATAATTCGCTGTTCTTCAAGTTTTTCTTTTTTTAAATCGCGTGGTACCTGTCAAAGGCAGTCGTTGTTATTCACTATATCAGCACTTTTTTCATTTCCGTTTGACTGCACTTGCCTGCCTGCATTCTTCTTGAAAAAGTGGGTTTCATTTTGGGGCCGATCAGAAGCTGCGGTGGTCGCGTGGCGTGATGGTTAGCATGTGTTCTGTTTACCCAGAGGTTCGTGGCTCGAATCTTTACAGAGGCAATAATATTTTTCCAAGGGTATCGCCTTTCCCGAGGAATTGGCAAGTCTTTCGTTAGTAAAAATTCATTGTCATGAAAAGCTCTTTCTCGATGAGCCGTTCGGAACCGGCAGAAAATTGTAGGTCCCCTCCTATCCCTCACAAGGTATGGTTGTTATGAGAAATGAGCTAGGCCCTGGGAATCCTCGCTCTGTTGCACCACCCTGTTTCTGTATTCAGAGGCTACGGTTCTCATAGCTTGTTGACATTGCTGCCAAGGGTAGTTGGAGGGACACATGATTGGAAAAGGCATTGGTTTCTCTTGCGACTGTAGCTTTCCCACATATCTTTCCCAGCATTCTTTATCATTCATACTTTGACGACTACAAGGTAGTGGTCCGAGTCAGAGTTGTTCACTCGAAAAGTTCTCACATCTGTAGGATTGGAATGGTGTTTTGCGCCGCTCGCAACATGGTCAAAAATCGCCGCATGTATACCTACCTTTATAAATTTCGAGATGAGGGTAGCTTCTAAAATATTCAACAAGACTAAGTTACGCGGCAAAATCGATTAGATTGAGTCCGTTTTCGAAGGTTTTGTCATGCAGGCTATGCTTACCGATTTTTTTTCCAAATATGTATGTCCCCCTTCCTTAGATTTGCGTTACAATCGCCTATAGCGGTTTTCATATCACATTGCAGAAATCTTTCTTCGAATAGTTCGAAGAAACAGTTTTTGAAATCATCGTCTTTCAAGCCACATATCTGGGTTATGTTCAAGAACTAGGCCTTGATGCAGATTGTGGCTCATTAAATGGATTTAGGCTATTAATCTGATTCCTGAGTTGAACGACAAACCCTCACTCAAGTAAGCTTTGTATATGTTGCAGCTTGCGGGTGTGTAATACCAGGATCACTCCATCGCTCGTCTTAAATGACGGTTATGTCTGCTTCGCATCTACTTATGGCTTCCAGGTGCACGAAGTCTGTTCTGGCTTTACTTTATACATCCTCATCCGTCTACGGAGAAATTATTATGGTTATAGGAGGCCATTATTGTTGTTTTGGAACTATGGAACAAGCAACCCCAACCTGGAGTGCTTAAGGTCTTTCTAGGATACCCTTGGACATAAAGGGCCGAATAAAATGGTATCAGTTGTCTGTTGCGGCGCATCTTTATTTTAATGCCTTGTCCTATCTTTGAAAGACCGTCAAAGACTTGTCATTAAACTAATCATTCAGGTGTTTATGCTTTTTCATTGCTGAAATTCACCGTAAGTCGAATTCAAACGTTTGGCATCTGTTTTTTCATCGTCCATCAAGTAGTCGAAAGAACTTAAGATGATTTTTTGGTAAACACCCTTAGGTCACACAGTAAACTGTGACTTGGAATGAGGTTACTTAAGATTCCTTTTCAGCATATAGTAGGGTCTGTTAAGACTTAGATCCTGATAAGATTATAAAACTGATCGGTGTAGTGGTATTAAAGAAATTCAAAGAGCAAGTGAAAACTTTAAAAAAAATTTAACCAATTTGGTTTAAGTTCGTATTCGCGGACCTTAAAGGACTTTTCAAGATCTTATTTTGATAAAACTTAAGATTTGATCGATTATAAGTGGCTTCGAAGACTTTCCAAAAATAGCAAAAAATCTGTCGTAAGATAATTTTGTAATAAAGATCGAACTTGCTAGAGTCAAAAAAGTTTTATTTCCAAATACAAGCAACTCTTTAAAGTTTTTAAAAGAACTTATTAGCGCTTTAAGTTCGTTGGTTTTCCTATTGCTCAAACGACTCTAATTTTTTCATTCATTGATAGTAACATATTGTATGTGTTGACATCAGTAGTGTGTTGACATCAGTCTAACACCTCAAGTTTTACAGAACCATTTTCAACAACTTTTAAACCAAACCTCAGACGTAATTTCAAAGTTCCACTACGCCCCGCCTGGTCTACATGATCCTAGTTTAGATTCGCCGATCACGATACATGAGGTTACTCTTATCGTCAACAAACTAAAGGATGGCAAAGCAGCTGGATCTGATAGAATATCTGTTGAATTATACAAATATGGATTAGAAAATTTTATTCAAACACTGGCAGGCCTAATGAACAACATTATGGAGGATGGTATAATACCTGAACAGTTTAACGTTTAAGGAAGCCTTAGTGTTCCCAATCTACAAAAAAGGTTGTGCAAATAATCCTGCGAACTATAGGGGAATTTCCTTTCTGAATAAAAAATAAATAAATAGGGTGGCGCTACAGAGCGAGGAGCCCCTGGGCCTAGCGCATTTCTCACAACCATGCCTTGTGAGGGAATGGAGGGGACCTACAATTTTATGCCGGATCCGAACGGCTAATTGAGAAAGCGCTTTTCATGGCATGAATTTACTAACGGAGGACTTGCCAATTCCTCGCGAAAGGCGATACCCGGGAAAAAACATTTTTGCGCCTCTGCTGCTGGGTTAGCAGGTGGACATGCTAACCATCGCACCACGGGTACCTCCTTTCTGAATGCCTCTTATAAAATTTTCACCTCGTTATTACAGAATCGGCTTAAAATGTGGATATCATCAAAAAATCTTTTGAGTGAATTTCAAGCGGGATAAAATGTGGATATCATCAAAAAATCTTTTGAGTGAATTTCAAGCGGGGTTCAGATCGGGTTACTCTACTATATTTTTGTGTTAAAAAGTATAGCAGATTCATACCTTGCAAAAGGCAAAAAGCTTTATGTTCTCTTTGTGGATTTCAAGGCAGCGTTCGATACGGTCGACAGGGATTCCCTAATGTATAAGCTGTACGGACTTGGAATTTCCTTAAAATTTGGTCAAGTCATCCAAAATATCTATGGAGATACGAAGTCGTCGGTTTGGAATGGTGCTGATAAATCTGATTGGTTTGCAACCAAAACGGGGGTTAGGCAAGGCTGCCCATTAAGCCCGGATCTGTTTCAACTTTTTATTGACGACTTGGTTTGTTGCCTACCAGACCTACTTGGTCTGTATGCCACAGAATTTGCGGGACTGCAAATTAAAGCCCTTCTTTTTGCAGATGATGTAGTGATGTTGGCAAACTCACCTGAAAATCTACAGTTGATGCTAAATAGGTTCCAAGAGTTTTGTAAACTGTGGAGTCTTGTGTTTAATCCGGATAAATCCCAAGTTATGGTTATAAAGAAGGGAGGAGGCAGAACGTCGGTAAAGGAAAAGTGGTTTTTCGAAGGGAATGCTGTTGAAGTGGTAAAGGAGTTCATATATCTTGGTGTACTATTCACTCAAAATATGAAAATGGATAAACATTTGAAAGATAAATTATACAAGGCGAAAATCGCATTAAACGCTACTTGGAAGAATTGTTTCGACAATAAATTCATAAGGCACAGTAGTAAATATCGTGTTTTCGAAACTGTAGCGCAATCAATCCTTTTTTATGGTGCTCAGGTATGGGAAGGATCAGAATATGAGTCGGTGGAAAAACTTCTCAGGCTTTACCTCAAAAGAGTATTTCATCTCCCTTCGAACTCACCGAACTATATGCTTATGATTGAGACTGGATTGCCTCCATTGCTAATAAAGACTCGCAAGTTGACTATGTTCTCCATGTCATGCAAATGCCTGAACAGTGGCTTCCTAAAACTGTGGCCATAAAAATGGTGCGAAGCAAAAGAGACTTTGTTAAAGAATGGGAACGTTTAGCTGAAGAGTGTGGAATGGTTCTTAATATAAATCTAGACGAACCAAGTACTGTAAGGCCCTTATTGTACGATCTTGTAAAAAAAAGTAGATCTCAGACATAGAGAAAAAAATGAAGAAGAAGCAGTAAGTTCTCTTCATCGAACAATCTACAACCGCCTCGATTATTCTCTCAAGGAAAACAATTACTTCAAAGATGAAAATAGTATAAAAACAATTTTGTTTAACAAACAAGAAAAGAAGGACAACGAAAAAAAGTAAAACTTTCAATTAAAAACGCACCATTAACAGAATACAAAAAAAACAAAATCTTTATTAAAGCTCAAATGCACATTTGCTCTATGCTCTACGCAGCTCGACTGCTCTTTGTGGACTGTGTTTTGTTCATGGTCATCTCGCCCAATATATACATTGTTGCAGCTGGTCTGCTGTCGCCCTACCGAAATCAGCACCGCTACCTTCACATATTTGGCATTATGAATCCTCACTTTGGTTTTTTTCATTGCGACCCTTCGGTCGCAACCACCGTTGCCTTGCATGTCTGCCACGTACGATCGCGATGAATATTCCTATTTTTCGGTCGCAACCACCGTTATCTGGCACACGATAACACAGCGACTCTTCTTGGTAGCCTGCACCGCACATCGTGTTGATGATTCCAATTGTCGGTCGCAACCACCGCTATTTGCACATTGAATTGTTGTCGCGTAAGAAATTGTCTTAAGGAAGCAATTCTTTTCCTTGCTGTGATTACTTGCCAGTAGTGTTATGTGTGGCGGTTGGGTTTTTTCCATAGTTTTTTTATATTCATAGTAATTAGCGACCGAGAGGTCACTATGGAAAGGGGTGTGGCCTATGCCCGTGCCACATGATGTTTTCGCTTTTCTAACATTCCTCCCCCCCAATTGAAGGCTCGTCTTCAATTTCACCTCTAGGCTCTTCAAGAGGTAGAACGCACAACTTATGTATTGCTCGCACCAAGGTTGTATGCTCCAGCCTTATTACTGCACTTCGCACCAATCCGTCCTTGCCCTGATGAACTGCTGTTACTCGCCCCAATGGCCAGATAGTAGGTGGCACATTCTCTTGTTTTACCATCACCAAGTCACCTGGCTTGATGTTTGTGCTTCTCTTATTCCATTTGAAACGCTGCTGCAAAGTGTGAATGTATTCACGGCTCCATCTTCTCCAGAAATGCTGCTGCATCTGGTTCACCATACCCCACAGCTTTAATCGTGGTTGCGCCACATCGTGAACATCCGGACTGAGAGGTAGCACCATTGGTTCTCCAACCAGGAAATGGCCGGGGGTTAGCGCATTTAGGTCATCTGCATCGTCTGAAAGTGCGCTAAGAGGTCTTGAGTTAAGACATGCCTCAATCAGCACCAAGGTAGTAGCGAGGGTCTCGAACGTAAAAACCTGCTTGCCCATTATTCTTCGCAGGTGGTATTTGGTGGATTTTACACCTGCCTCCCAGATGCCGCCCATGTGTGGTGAGGCTGGGACGATGAACTTCCATTCTGTGCCCAAGGATGTTATTTGCTCGATTGGTAACCTGTCCTTCCACTGCTCGCTACTTCTCTTCAGCTCAGCGTCTGCTCCGACGAAGGTTGTTGCATTGTCGCTCCAAAGCACTGAGCATGCACCACGGCGCCCGGTGAAGCGCTGGAAAGCTGCCAGGAATGCAGCGCTCGTTAGGTTGCTCACAGGCTCCAGGTGTATGGCTTTCGTAACCATGCACACAAACACCGCAATGTAGCCCTTCTCTATGATCCTTGATCGCCCTGATCTCGCCTTTAGTTGCACCGGTCCAGCATAGTCCACTCCGCTATGCTTGAACGCTCTCGTTGGCTGGACACGTTCTTTAGGAAGACTGCCCATCAGCTGTTCGGACGTTGTTTTGCTCTGCCGAAAACATGTAATGCACCTTGAGATGTGGGTTTTCACTGCTCGCCGCAGGGAAGGGATCCAAAACCTTTGCCTTATGTACTGCATGCACAGCTGTACGCTTCCGTGAAGTGTCCTCAGATGCGCTTCTCTGATCACTAGCTCAGTGAGTCGGCTCTTGTTTGGCAAAATGATGGGATGGACGATGTCGTACGGCATCGTTGAATTCTGCAGCCGGCCTCCTACTCTCAGGGTTCCCTCAGCATCTAAAAACGGATTGAGTGAGAGTATGCTGCTCGAACTTACCAGAGAAGATTTCTCTAGGAGTTGTTTGACTTCCATCTGGTATGCACAGCGTTGTTCTATCCTTGCCCAGTAGGATAATGCTCGATCTCGCTCTTCCAGGGTGACTGGCCCGCTCGGGATTGTTTGACGGTTCTTCCTGCATGCTCTCGTAAACCTCATCACAATGGCTGTCACCCTCAAAGTGCTTTGAAGTGTTGACTTGCGCTCGAGAAGATTGACACCATTGATGGTCAGCACCGCTAGTTTAGACACCGTGACGTTAGCGACGACTGGCGCCTTAAGCTCCTCTAGCACCTCTGCTTCTTGCTGCTGATCAGCGGATTTGTCTGCACTTGGCCACTCTTTTTCTTCCTGAATGAGCCAGGCTGGCCCTTGCCACCAAAGTCGGGATTGCACTAGCTGCTCCGCAGGAATGCCTCTGGATGCTAGATCAGCGGGGTTGTCACCAGATCGCACGTGTCTCCACCGATGGCCTCCACTCAGCTCTTGGATAGTGCTCACTCTATTAGCCACAAACGTCTTTAGTTCACATGACATCTTACCGATCCAACAAAGCGCAATCGTGGAATCAGACCAGTAAGTTTTCGCGAAGTCTGGCGTCACGCAAGCACCGCTCACCTGCCGCATCAATTTGCACAAAAGCACGGCTGCACATAGCTCAAGTCTGGGTACTGAGATGGTTTTGACTGGTGCCACTCTGGACTTTGAAGCTATGATTCTGCACGTTGTTTTCCCAGTGATTGAAGTCGCACGCATGTAAACAACTGCGGCGTAAGCTCTAGTTGAAGCATCTGCGAACCCATGGAGCTCCAGTTTGTGTTGCTCCGTGCTTCCCAGCCATCTCGGAACCCTTATCGCCTCCACGTGTTTCAGCTGCTCGCGGTATTTTTTCCATACCGGTAAGATGGATGTAGGTATCTGCTCATCCCACTCAACTCCGCAGCGCCATAGGTCCTGTATTAGGATTTTTGCACTAATTATTACTGGTGCCAGGTAGCCATTTGGGTCGTACAACCTTGCGATGGCACTGACAACTCCTCTTTTGGTGGTAGGCACACTGCCTTCGCTCGTTCGCACCTTAAACGAGATTTCATCTCCTTCACAGTTCCATACGAGACCCAACATTGAAGCACTATGATCTTCTGGGAATGTTAGCGCTTTTTCGCTCGACCAGGTGTTCGTCAGTCTTGACAGTACGCGCTGACTCGAAGACATAAATTTGCTCAGCTTAAACCCGCCAGCTCTTAGAGAAGACCTTATTTGTCGGCACTTTGTTTTCGCCTCCTCTTCGCTGTCTGCACCAGTCAACATGTCCATGTAAAAATTGTTCATGATGGCTTCACATGCCCGTGGATACTCTTCCTTGTGGTCCATCGCGCACTGATGCATTGCTCGCACTGCATTGAAACCGCTGGACGCCATGCCATACGTGACCACTGTCAGACAGTATTCTCTTAAGCGCTCGCTTGGGTTCTCTCTCCAAAAAATCCGTTGGAGATCCCATTGCTCTGGGTTCACCTTAACTTGGCGGAACATTTTTTCGACGTCTGCCGAGACTGCAACCTTGAAGCACCGGAAACGAGTAATTATTGCAGACAGATCGTCTTGTAGTTTGGCACCGGTAAACTGCACGTCGTTTAGTGACATCCCACTCACGCTCTTGCACGATGCGTCGAAGACGACCCGAAATTTTTTGGTGACGCAATGATGTGGAATGTGGTATGCACGCTCGCTCGTACTTGATTCCGATACTTGCTTCATGTGTCCGAGCGCCTCGTATTCCCGCATGAACTCGACGTATTGTGCTCTCAGCTCTGGCTCTGCACTTAGCCGCTTTTCAGTTTGTAGGAACCTCTTCATGGCCACCGCTCTGGTCGAACCCAACTTTTCCGCTCCAGGACTCAGCGGAATCGTAACGACGTATCGCCCTGATGTAGTCCTGTAGTGAGTGGTCTTAAAATTTACTTCCACCCATTCATCATCGGCCGACAGCTTAGATTCCCATGTTGGTTCCTCTACTTCCCAGAACCTCCTCAGCAGTTGGTTTAGCTCTGTGTCTGGGGGTTCCACTACTGCACACATTGCTCTGGCTGCACACTCTGCTCTTGGTTGAAGCTGGCCGAAAACAATCCAGCCAAGGTACGAGTCCTGCGCCGTCAGCCCGGAATTGAATCTTTTGATACCGTCACAAATTATCTCTGCCCACACTTGCGCTCCTAACAGCATCTCTATTCGGGCTGGCTCGCTGAACTTTGGATCAGCCAACTTGAGTTCGCTCACCTCTGTCACCTGCGCTCCTGACAGACATCTTCCGGGAAGGCATGATGTGATCTTCCTGACGGTGAACATTTGGCACTCCAGATTGAAGCTCAAATTATTTGTAGATCGAATGCTCAACGTGACTATTCCAGTTGGACGCAAAGCAGTGTCCGCTCCAATGCCTCGCACGTCAAACACGCACCGGCGTTTTATGAGGCCCAAACGTTGCACGCACTGCTCAGTGACCAGGTTGATTTGACTTCCGCTGTCTAGAAGCGCCCTAGCTTCATCTGGTTGTCCTGCTCTGCCCTGCACCTTGACGCGTGCTGTTGCCAGTAGTGCTCTTTGCACCTCGTCACTACCGGTTTGCTCACTCTCTAATCGCTCGATGTTCATGGCCACCGAGTCTGAGGCCTTCTCTGCAGCATGCTCTTCTGCAGATACTGTGGCAATTGATTGCTATTGCGGAAGCTCGGACGTCCTCTTCGCGTATCCGAGGTTTGCGCTCGAACTCACAACAACTGGATGGCTGACGCCAGATGGCCGCTGTTCCTGGCACAGGACACTGTTGTGCTTCTTATTGCATCTACGGCACATGCCACTGGGGCAGGATTGCGCAAAATGTCCTGGATGTAGACAATTTGCACACAGCTTCCATGTCCGCACCTTTTCATTCCTAGCTTGAATTGATAGCGCCAAGAAATCTCCACAACGATAGAGAGGATGTAGCTCTTTGCACAGTGGGCACCTCGGTGCCGATGTCGCTCTTGGTGTGCTCGCTCCTGCATATTTCGGGATGCTCTTCGAAACGTGGTCTCCTAGTTTTTCCTTCCCAACTACACTCTGCTCTGAGTCGAAGAAGGCTGAATCCAGAGCGTTTGCTCTGCGCTCGAGAAACTCAAAGAATTCCTTGAGAGATGCGACCTGTCGCACATCGTGCCTGGTCATCTGCCATGCGTGATTTGTCTCACCGTCAAGCCTGTTCCTGAGCATGTTGACAATTATGGGGTCCCATGACGAAGTGGCTAGCCCCAGGGCGCGCAAAGAGCTCAGGTGTACGTTGGCTTCATTCACTAAGTCGCGCAGACCACGCCCTCTCGATGTCTCTTTCCCTAGCTTGGGGATAGCATGAAGCGCATTCAAGTGTGCGTCAACCAAATTCTGCTTATTGTCGTAAACGTCGTTAAGTTTGGCCCAGGCTTCCTCATAATTTGCTTCGGTCACCTGCCACCTGCTTATTAGCCTTGCTGGTGGTCCGTCCAAAGCCAATTTCAACTCCCGCAGTTTGGATACGTTTGCCATTGACGCACAGTTGTGCACTTCACTCACAAATTGGTCACGAAACTCCCTCCACTTCGTATAGTCACCCTTGAACATGATCAGCTTTGAGCGTGGCTCTTGGCGCAACTGGATGACGTTTGGAGTGTCTCGTGCTCCTGCTCCGACAGCTGCATTCTGCGCTTCTAGCTCTGAGATACGCTCCGTTAGGTTTGCTGTGGCGTTGTGGTATGCATCTTCTGCAGCGGCTAGATACTCGTCCTGCGTATCTAGGGCTTCGGCCGTTGCAGCCGTGTTCACTACGCGCAAATGCTCCTCAAGCAGCTTGTCGTATGCGGTGTGCGCTGCCTTGAGTTTTGCCTGCAATAAGGCTAGCGTTGCCTCGTTGAACTCTGCTGATTCAATGAAGTTGGTGATTCTTGACAGGGAGGAACGAAAAACGTCCCTTCGCAAAACGTCGCCCATTGCTCCAACTATTTGCACTGCACAGTTTTGGAATTTGCACTTGCCCGTAAGACCGTACAAGACTGCAGCGAGCCAGGTCGACCCTTCGAAACTCGCTTCAGTCCGAACGGAATCAATGCACTTCTTTTTTTTTTTTAATTTTGCGCTCTGCAAAATAACCTTATCTGGTTGCGCTGCACAGTTGATACTTGGGTTCAATCAATTTGCACTTCCTAGAATTCGCACAAGTTCTTCTATAATTTTTTCCTGTTGCTCTTGCAACAATTGGGCACTCTAATGTTTTTTTTTTTTGGGTTAAGTAAGGAAATTTTCTTTCGAAAATATTTCCTTTCGATACACACACATATATAAATATGCTTTTAATAAGCACTCTTTTCTATCTGTAGGTCGCTCGCACAATTTATTTATTTGGCTCGCTAGGACCAGAATGTTTAACAAACAAGAAAAGAAGGACAACGAAAAAAAGTAAAACTTTCAATTAAAAACGCACCATTAACAGAATACAAAAAAAACAAAATCTTTATTAAAGCTCAAATGCACATTTGCTCTATGCTCTACGCAGCTCGACTGCTCTTTGTGGACTGTGTTTTGTTCATGGTCATCTCGCCCAATATATACATTGTTGCAGCTGGTCTGCTGTCGCCCTACCGAAATCAGCACCGCTACCTTCACATATTTGGCATTATGAATCCTCACTTTGGTTTTTTTCATTGCGACCCTTCGGTCGCAACCACCGTTGCCTTGCATGTCTGCCACGTACGATCGCGATGAATATTCCTATTTTTCGGTCGCAACCACCGTTATCTGGCACACGATAACACAGCGACTCTTCTTGGTAGCCTGCACCGCACATCGTGTTGATGATTCCAATTGTCGGTCGCAACCACCGCTATTTGCACATTGAATTGTTGTCGCGTAAGAAATTGTCTTAAGGAAGCAATTCTTTTCCTTGCTGTGATTACTTGCCAGTAGTGTTATGTGTGGCGGTTGGGTTTTTTCCATAGTTTTTTTATATTCATAGTAATTAGCGACCGAGAGGTCACTATGGAAAGGGGTGTGGCCTATGCCCGTGCCACATGATGTTTTCGCTTTTCTAACAAATTTCAATGATGTTCCTTCTACGAGGGGAATTGCTACATCTCAATTACATTCCACATAGAAGCGATTTGCCAATTTTATGCGATCTATGCAACCGAAGGGAGGAAGACATCATACATTTCTTGGGAATCTGTCCGGTTTTGCGAGAAATAAGAAAAAGCATATTTGGGTGTGACACCATATCAGAAAGTTATTGTATTTTCTTGTTAAACCAAATGAATGTTGAAATATTGTATGAATTCCTTAAATTTGCTCTGATGTATTGAAACAGAATTAAAAATGGTGATTTTTGAAACTTGTACCTATAGCCGAAAAAAAAACATATATACGAATAAACAAATAAAAAATTGAATACTTAATCCTTAATTAAAGCAATGCTTAAACTATTAAATTAAAAATTGTAATTTTATAAAACATATTATATAGAGTTAAAGTGGATTGTCAATCTGGCAGACGGCGAATGCCATGCTCAAACGATTTAAAGAATGAAAAATGAAAATGAAGAATGAAAATCTTATAAAATAAAATCACATTTCCGTCTTCACAGATGGTTCCAAAACGGACAAAGGGGTAGTCTCAGATCACCCTACCAAGAATAGATCAATAAAGCTTCCCGACTTCTGCAGTGTTTTTCAAGCAGAAGTACTCGCAGTGTGCGAAGCCGCAAAGCTCCTAGCTACGCAAAACTTGATCAACAAAAATATTGACTTCTTCATAGACAGTCAGGCGGCCATTAAAGCTATCTCATCCATTATCACAAAATCCAGACTAGTAGACAGCTGTCGCAGTAACCTATAAGACTGCTCAGCGAAACTAACACAGTAAGTTTAATCTGGGTTCCAGGACATCGTGACATAATCGGTAATAAAATGGCGGATAAACTGGCTGAAATCGGGTCAGCACTCAAATACAGCGAAACGAACACCTCAGTTCTATCTAACGCCACTAGAGCAAGAAAAAAGAGAATCAAACATAATTTTCTAAAAACCGCCAATGACAGGTGGTCATCTTTAGAAACATGCCGTGTCTCCAGAAACCTTTCGCCAGATATTTCCAAAAAAAAACAGAATTTCTACTTCAGCTTACGAGACCTCGGCTTTCTCTGTTGATTGGCATTCTCACGGGCCATAACTCGTTGGGTACCCACATGATGAGAATGATCCGACTCATGTAGAGGATGCCAGGACGAAGAGGCAGAGGAAGGATCATTCCACTTCCTCTGTGAGTGTCTTAGCTTGGCCCACTTCTTCTTCTTCTTCTTTCCATTTCCGGCGTTACGAGTAGTGATCTTGAAGCGATCACAACTCTCCCACTTTTCTGCTTCACACTAGTGATCCGCCTGTGGGGTACGCCGCAGAGCTTGGCCCACACTATAGGAAAAAAAAACCCTCGGAGAATACTTCTTCGACGAACTGGGCGACATCTTCAATCTCCCATTGAGCAACGTCCTGAAATTTACTCAGGGCTCCAAATTGTTCAGTGAAGGTTCCCTATACCAATAAACCAATTAACAGCCCTACACTCTACCTCTCCAATCCTCCCACCTCCTCATCCTTTGGTTATCGCGGGGAACACAATGGATCCTTGAGATCCGAGTGAGGTGCTGCCACTTGTATCTGCACCACCATGCAACCTAACCTTACCTAACATACTGTATACTGCTTAAACATATAAGATACATGCCATCTATAAAAATATTCTATCTATCTGCAAAAATCTATGCGAAAAATATGAAAAATGAAACCCCCGCTAAAGCTTATTTCGTTGTATAAAGTTCTTAACCGCATCCAAGTTGGGGCATAAAACCGAATACAGTTAACTTCAATATGGCCTCTATCCTCGAATAATAATTCAATAAAAGCTTTTCACAAAAGAACTCTCCAAAAATTGAATTGAATTTTTACATCATTGTGAACTAGTAAATGGGGCAACCCACAGAAAAATGTTGTATTCAGGAGTCTATACAATCTTTGTAAAGTATTTACACAGGATTACAAGCAAGCGATGCTTAACGAAAATATTCAATCTTAAAAAGTGTTATTTCAGCCCTTTTTGCGCACCTAAATCAACCTTTTCAGTTCATTAAGTCCCAATAATCTTCTATTAACAATTTACTGGCTAAATTTGGCAAAAAGAACAGCAAAGCCCACCCATTATTCAAAGGAATGAAAATATTCCCTTTTCCAAACAATCGACAAAGACCTTTGAAAAAAAAGAAGAAATTACCAATCGAACGTAATTGCATCCTATGAAAACAATTTAACAGGACACTTGAAACAACAACAAACAATAAATGTTTTTGAAACCCAGCCAGCCGGTGGTTAATCTTAATCCAAATCCTCTCATTTATGTTTAACTAAAAACAAATATTTTTTGTACTTTCTTCTTTTAAGGTTAACAGGGGATAGCGAAAATAGGACTCGATAAGGGCCACCAACCGCACTTGAAAGTATTTTTTTTGGTATATACTCGTACACAATTGCAAGGAGAAAGATACACTGGAGGGCATGAGAAATTCAGTGCGGGTTTGATTTCATTCAATTCGTGTTTTTCACACGCAGCAATATTGCTAATCACCGACGGAGAGAACTTCTTATAATCCATTCTTTTAAAAAAAGGACAACAAACAGACGGCAGATCTTTTTACGCCAAATTGAACTCGTTTACCTAAGTCGATCTTTTTTCTTCTTCTCTACTCTTTCAGAACATGCGTGTTGCGCTTGATTTGTTTGAAAATTGCATGTTGTTGCATCTGCGCAATTCATTCCATCACAAGGATATCGCATGCCGGATTAAAATTTTCCACGGATGCCTAGATTTGCATCCGCTTTGCTATGCCTAAGTGAATTTCTAAGGCCATGAAAGGAATATCTGCTGTTGCACCAGGCCGTTGAAAATTCACTTGAACAATGTCCCTATACAAGTAAAAGGATCGATCCTGTCTGTGTATGGCCAATCATCATCACCATTATCGATGTCCTGATGCAGAACAAATTTTTCTCTTTTCTGTTTGGCATCTTCGTTTTCTTTTTATATATGGACGCTGTAATGGAAGTAGTTTTGTGATGTTTTCAGTTTGTAAAGGAATTTTCAAGGATATAATTCGGATGATAGGCATGGCTTCCAGGTGGGTGTTAGGGGTAATGTCGCGTGACTAAATTCTTAATGTGGAACTGGCACGTTTTCAAATGGATTGGCGAAAAATGACTGACGGGACACTTTTGAGAGTGTGCATGTTTTTCATAAGAAAAACTTATCAGTGTAGTAATAGATTGCCTTTTGTTCAATAGGATGACAGTTATTTTTAGTGATGTCGTAAATCTTATTTGAAAAGAATTTTATGACGGTCTGCTGTTAACTGCTGCTGAAAGTGCTACTGATACTAAAAGCGTGCGACACTGAAGCCTACAGAATCCAAATTCAATTCTAATTTGTTGTTTGTTTTTGTATTGCAATTTTTATATGATGGCATATGTTATGGCCTGGGACTTTTGCAGGTCTACTTTACAGCAGTTCGGCCCTTGGTACAGAATTTTTCATTTCTGAGTGGCAATGGCGATAGCGAGGCCATTTATATTTTTTTATATGCTAAGCAGTCAAGTAAAATCTTTAGTCGGAGATTATTTAATTATATTGTTTGTTTTTAGAACAAGGCCTCCAATATATTTCTCTTTTTCACTTCAGTTTGAAGCCGAAGAAGGTAGCTTTTATACTGGAAATTGGTGCAATAACATTTTTATATGAGCGTAATAGAAAGCGTACCGTCAATCTTTACTGTGTTTAAAACTGCGCTTAGAACAATTTGAACAGTTTTAAGAGATCCTTAACTGGATTTATCATGCTTCCGCCTCGCTTTAACGCTGTATTGTGAATTGGGATACCCATCTAGCTATCGTATAGTAATTTTATATGAGCGTAGTAAAAGCCGTAACTTCAATTTTCAGTGCGTTAAAGTTTGCGTAAAAAAGCCATAGGAAACAAGTGGGGTCTTCAACCCCGAATCACACGTTGGCTTTACATCTCGGTCATCAGACATATCCTCTATTACGGTGTTACAGTCTGGTGAACTGCATTAGATAAAGCAATTAATAATAACAGTCTCATCAAAGTCCAACGATCAACATGTATTTGTATGAGCGGGGCCTTACGCACCACTCCATCAGCGGCACTGGACATCCTGTTTCACCCAGTCCCACTTGACATCTACAGTAAACAAACAGTTGCGAGTTCGGCTATTCGTTTACAAGAAGTCTCACAATGGGCCAGCAACAATATTGGTCATGCCGACATTCTAAACAAATTCGGAGTCCCCAAACTTAACACAGACTACACCACTCCCAAGCTCGAATTTGACAAAAATTCCCGGCCGATTATCCCATCCAGAACAGACTGGGAGGGCCAATCATTCCTGGAAAACGACGGTTCGAAAACAAATGAAGGAGTAGGTTGTGGTGTCTATTCAAACAAAATGAAATTAAACATCTCGCTTCGTCTTCCAGGTTATTGTAGCGTTTTCCAAGCGAAGGTGATGGCAATTAGAGAAGCTCTATCTTGGCTCATAGAAAACATGACATTCAAAAAGAATATGCATCTTCTCAGTCAGTCAGGCGTCCATCAAATCCCTGTCATCAAATTCCTTCAACTCTATTTTAGCCCTTAACTCCCGATCATCTCTCAGTAAGATGTCATAGCAATTCATCATTCACCTCTGCTGGGTGCCGGGGCTTGGAGACATAGCAGGAAACTGCATAGCAGACGAACTTACCAGAAACGGAATACTTCTGCCCTTCTCACCGAAAATGGAGAGTATCGGCATTCCTATCGCTACATACAAACTCCTGCTCAAGCAGGACGCATACAAGAAAACTAATCTGAGATGATCAAGCAGTTCAATATGTAACGCAACAAAAACAGATCTGGCCCAAGCTAGATCTTAATGGGTTGAACGGCTTGATCTCTCTCAAAAGAAAGCATATTTGTGCGACGATAGGTGTCATCACAGGACAATGTCTTATTGGACGCTACATGCCGCAAGGCAAGTAGTCACTTCAAACGATTTTTTCAGGAGCTGCATGGATGATTAGGAGGAGGAAACTATTTCCCACCTTCTCTATTCATGCCTACAGCTTTAGCTCACAAACGTAGGATACACCTGGTTTCGTATATACTTCTTTGATGACTCTAGTGATCTTACTCAAATTGATGCCGTGCGTCTCTCCCGCTTCATTGTAAGCTCGAATTGGTTCCACTAAGATAAGGATACATTAGATCCATCGTGGTATCACAATAGGCCCAACGGACCTGAGTGTGTTAGCCGAGCTAACATTCACTGTAACCTAATCTAACCTAAAGTTTGCGTTCCTGAATACATTTCAGGAAATGTTAAAATGAACTTATCATGCTCATGCTCCACTCGAACGCTTTACTGTGAACTGGACCATACTCCTCTATCTATCGTTTGGTATAATTTCTATAGTTTTATTTTCTTAATCTTGGCAATTGGTTATGAATGACTAGCAAATGATGGTCAGCAAACTCCATATCGAAATCCCCTTAAGCTTAGCTAAATTAACAAATTATTTTAGAAAAAATGTGCAGAGACTGTTAAAAAAACATGTATATGCCTCTTTTGTTACAATCGGCCGTGCCTCCGAGTCAAGCTACTATCCTTTTGAGCAACTTCTGTACCCACAGCTTTTTGCTTCGAATGGTATTATATAAATGAGATGAATGATGTATTATAAATTGGAATATGCTAGTCATGCTCCTCCCTTGCTTCAACGTGTATTGTATATTGAGATCAACGCCTATTGCTTTAGTATGGTAATTTTTAAAGGACTCATCTCTCTAAACTATAGGCAAAGGAATATGAGGGTCATTCCATTATCGCGGGTGCAACATTTAGACGCCTGTTTTAGTTTAACCTAATAAAATAAAAAACGTTTTTAATTTCATTAGTCTATGAAAGACTACATTTTAATATGTTTATTTTATATTAATTAACAAATTTTTTAATATAGTACTCGAAAAGCTAGGAGAAAGGTTCAAATTGCCATCGCGGGTGCAACAAGTTTGGCCCAACCTTTCCAGATCACAAACAAAAACACATAAATCTGTTAATTCTTACATATTTAATATATTATGCCTTAATGTTTTGAAATATAATAAAGTAACAAAGAACATAAAATAAAAACTCTAAACAAAACAAAAATAAACAATGAATTATTATTTTTTTCAATAATTGCGGGTGCAACACTAAATTATCGCGGGTGCAACCAGTCTAATTTAAGTGAACATAAACATCAATTTTACTTATATAGGAACCAAATAAGAGATCAAATCATATTAATTACTAACAGTTATACTTTTTTTGTCGTTTAAATTAATTATTTCTTTTGAAATACGTCATCGATCGATAATATCGATAATTTAGTGTTGCACCTGCAATTATTGAAAAAAATAATAATTCATTGTTTATTTTTGTTTTGTTTAGAGTTTTTATTTTATGTTCTTTGTTACTTTATTATATTTCAAAACATTATGGCATAATATATTAAATATGTAAGAATTAACAGATTTGTGTTTTTTGTTTGTGATCTGGCACCCGCGATGGCAATTTGAACCTTTCTCCTAGCTTTTCGAGTACTATATTAAAAAATTTGTTAATTAATATAAAATAAACATATTAAAATGTAGTCTTTCATAGACTAATGAAATTAAAAATGTTTTTTATTTCATTAGGTTAAACTAAAACAGTCGTCTAAATGTTGCACCCGCAATAATGGAATGACCCTTCTGTAAAAAATATAGAATATAATATAGACACACATATTAAATGTATATCATCAATCGTCTTCAGCATATATTATTAGTAAAGGTTTATCAAAACAAGGAAATGTATAAATTAATCACCCAAAAACGTTACGTGAAAAAAAGTTGCACCCGTGATCTCAAATTGAGATCGCGGGTGCAACCAATTTAAGTTATCGTTAACTTTAACCTTACACTCATTACACTCTTAAAAACAAATAATTTAAGTTTGGTTTTGATTTCTTCTTACTTTTGGAAAGTTTCAAAACGTTAGCTCTTTATTTTTGTGGAAAAAGTAAACTTTTATATCTTTTGCATCGCGGGTGCAACAAATTGACAGTGTATTCTAGCAATCAATTGTTCTTAATAAATAACAACAAATACTTACATTTTTTGACAGACGAAGATAAATGAATATTGCCACTTCACGCTTAGCTGGTAAAACATAACCTCAAACTGTCAACAACAACTGTTTCGCGCCAGTGTTGCTAGTTATGATTTCACAGTTTATACCAATTCTTCGGATGGTAATATTTTCAAACGCGCCAAAAAAGAAGATATGGTATAAAATCAAATAAAAATAAATTGATTATTATATTTAGACTTTCTTCTTTGCACTAATAAAAAAAAAAACAACAAATAGCGTTATTAAAAAAACCATGTCGGAAGTCATCTATAGCGGAGTCGCCCATGAGTGGCTATGGCTATCAAATGAAGGCCAGCAAACTCAGGATCGAGAGTCATATAAGCTTAAGCAAATTGAGACGAAATTTTAGAAAAATTGTTAAGAAAATATTTCAAACAACACGAAATTCTTTTACAATCAGCCGGGGCTCCGCACCAAAGTGCTTTCCTTTTGAACAACATCCTGGGCATATATCTATATCTCCATGGTATATGGAGAGGATAAAGTGCATTTATAAGTTTCAGCATTACAGTTACATTAATAAATAAGTGACAAGCATTGTGAAAGCTTTTTTCAATCTGTTCAAATTCTCTTCAAACAACTCGGGGCTTGAGAAGTCGTTATGATTTTAAATGAAATCCCCCATTTGTTTGTGTTCTTGAAAAACCATTGATGAATAATTTGCAGTGTTTTCATTTGACTTTCGACTTTTCTACAAGTTTTCTGTTTTTTTTTTTGTTTGATTTTTCGTTCATAAAGAACAGAACAAACAAACACGAGCGCATATCTCTCAGTCCCTGTTATTTATTTTCCTTTTCAACAGTTTATTTGAATAAATTTCATTTTCATTTAAAATCAACGAACCGAGGCCATTTCAAGTGGCCCAAGAATATAAAACTATACTAGGGAAAGGAAAACAACCGCGTTCTCTGTGTTCTAGAAAAGCGTTTTCGCTTATTCCTTGTGCGCGCGGTAAAATTATTTTATTTAACCAAGGTACACTATTATGATGTGATCTATGCAATGTATGCAGTGGCAATGCAATTCTGTTTGCTTATGTTTTTGTTTGCATTTTAATTATTTATAACCCAGTTAATTTGAATAGGTTGTATAGAGGGGAAGAGTCTTGAGAATATATAATTAAAAAAAAATTTTTTGGTGGGTCCTTTAGAAAATCTACTAGTGTATTTTACATTTTTTGTGAGTGTAAGAGTGTGGATGGCTGTGGATAGGAATATTTCAACACACTAGTGGCTATTAAATTCAATTTGGACTTGAGGTTTCTTATATTTTCTAACTTTGTTAATAATTTTTGACTCATATGCATAAGTGAGGATATTTTTTTGGGTCTACAAGTAACGATTACGGTAGCGAGTTGTGCGAACTTACTTCGGAAGCAGGCAGAACAAAGTAGCTACATAACAATTTTTTTTTAAGTATGTGAAAGTGTATTTACAGCCAATCCTCAAATCCTGTTTCTTATGAAGGGTATGTTGTATGATGAAAATGTACCAAGAAACTAGAACGATTTGGTCATGTAGAGTGTAGCAAAAAGTTCTGTGGGAACAGGGTCTACAAATATCCAGCCCCGTGTGAGCGAGGGTGACGAAAAATATTAAATAATTAAATTTTTTATAGCTCGTTGTGTAAAGTCGGGGGATATGAATCCCTTTTCGTTTTTCGCTATTTCTACAAAAATAAAAATAAGTAAAGATTTCTATTTCCAACAAAAACAACTTAGTCTTGAAACTAATACAAAGTGGGAACAAAACGATACTTCACAAATTATTTCTGGTTTTTCAAATTTAACAGAAATACAAAGCATTATAAAAAATTATTGAAAAAATTATATGAAAAATGGCACTTGATCGAGGGTGATATGGCACCCTACTTATTCTTAATTTTTTTTTTTTTTTTTTGACACATTTGTTGCATATGTTGTTGAAGGACGCACACAAATCGAATCATGGGACCGGAAGTGTCATATAATGCACTTAATCCATTCATCCGGTTTCGTTGTTTGATCACAATCTTCGGCTGTAGTGGCAGTTCATAATCAGAGTTAACCAGTCCTTTCCAGCTTTTTTTAATTGTAAAGTTGGTGCCTTATCCCGAACTTTTCAGCTTATCCAAAAGTCATATGACCAACTTCCTTCCTGAACCCAAGTGCCCGAAACTTTTTTAAATGGAGAACTATTTTCTTATCAATGCTTTGCTTGACAGGACACAGAATCGCAAACTGGGTGTTTTCGGATCTGTTCCTTTGAGCTTTAGTTATGCTGTAGCTTTATTTTTTAAATTAATTTTTATGTCACGCACAATTTCAACCACTGAAGCGAGTTGGACTTGAGCTCATTTGGCATGGTTTGCTGAAGTTCGTTTTATATTGTTGGCATTTTTTAAAGAAAATAGTAAAAACAATAATTAGTTAAATAATAAATGTGTTCACAAGTAGAAGCGGAGGAAATGGCACCGATGTCGTATATCCCTAGGTTTCTGGGTGCCACATACCACTTTTGTCTTCTGGTTTTTAACATGAATAAACCCATTTGCTAAGTTATTTCCCTAAGCTAACACATAAGTTACTGATCTTTTTATGTAAGTCAGACTAAAATATCTTTGCACTTTTTGTTTAAAAAAGAAGTCATTAAGTGGGGGATATTGAAAGAGTGCCATATCACCCGTGGTACCATATCACCCTACTTTAATTGGAAGCAGACATTTTATAATTTAGTAATCGGCCCTGTCGTGGTAACCGTCGGAGCCGAGTTTTCTCCGCAACGCATCTTTTTTCGGAGATTCAATTTTGCTTCGAAGTAGTTGTCGTCGTAAGAAATTTTTCACAAATGCGGCAATGCGTTGCAATCGCAAAACTAAAATCTCCGCAACAAAAACTTATCGGAGAACGTCGGATCGTCCGATCGGAGAACTACCACGAAGCAAAATATCTCCGATCGGAGAGAATTCCGCTCCGACGGTTACCACGATAGGGCCGAATATTTTTAATTAGAATACTCTTGAGAAATTGGTTTTAAGAATAAGAAGAACAATTCCATGGAATTCTCAAAACATATTGGAAATCAATAAGATGTTATGATATTGCGGGCGTCATAAGCTTGGCAGTTTAATTCTGTTGACTTTTATTGTTGTTAGGTAAATAACTTTGCATTGACCGCAGCGCCTCCTTACTTGTCGTAGCTCCCCTCTGTTCACGAGGTATTGTTGGGAGAAAAGCACAGTGTCCCGAGGCTCCCCACTCTATCAGGGTTTCCCTATTTAATTATTTTATTTATATTTCGTTTTGACCTCATTTACCATCAATTTGTCCTGTTATAAGCTGGTGAAGAAAAACTAAACATTATTTAATAGTCAATGCAAAGGGAGTTGAAGCTACAAAAGTTGAATTCGTTGGAAGCTTATAAGAATCAATTCAGGAACTTCGCTGTATACTTTCTATCTTTAAAATGTGAAATGCATAATAAGAAGTCCATATTTAAGAATCGTATTCAAGATGACACAGTCTCTAAGCCTTTTAATAAGACTTTCGAGTTTCGAATCTCAGTCCTAGTAAAGCATCTGACAATTTCTTCTAAGTAGCGCTTCTCATGCTCCTTATTTTTTCTATTTGAGAATTATTGGGTATTCTTCTCTTCTTTTTTCTTTGTAAATCTCGTTGTGCTCGTCAAAGTCAGCCCTGGTTCTATTTTAACATCAACATTTGTCGTGCTTATCGTCTAGCTGCATTTCCCTGCCTTCATTCTTTATCGAACCATGTGTTTCGTTTTTGGGGTGAAGTGAGACCCAGGACCGCAGAAGCTGTGGATTTGTTGGCCTATTTGCATTGCATTAGATTCATGAATCGTTTTAGGATCGTTCGAGTAGAAACGACATTGGCAATCTCTTGCGATACTACCTTTCCGGTGTCCTATCGAATCACATAGTGCTATTTCGTGTGGGTCGTGGACAGGATATACTCATTAAAACTTTGGCTTTAGTAAGGTAGTACTTAGTTCAATTCAGAGCTGAACTCTCGTATTGTTGAAACATTCTTAATACAGGTAGAATTTCTTGTAAAGCGTCGATCGCAACATTATAATCATTGGCTCATTGGCGGTTGGTTTATCTAGGGATCGCCATTTACTTTTTTGAATTTCGAGATGAGAGGAAGGTGGCTGGCTATGTTTGCGAATAGAGCTTCCCAAAATGTCCTTCTTCCCCCGCTTTGCGTCAAATACGACAAGAACGATTTTAATGACATGTCTAGGGCATTGCTCGCTTCAGACGCTGATGGAAACAGTCTTTTTAAATATCGTCTTTCACTTTTGTAGGGTCGTGGAGGTCTTTTGTTGGCGGATTTCGTCTTGCGGAACGAAAACAGCTACTTTTAACAAGTATACCTAAATGTTCAGCAAGAAGAAAATTGGTTCAAGATTTGTTCCTTTCGGCACACCAGTTAAAACACTGAGAAAGCTTGAAGAGTTACTATTCTCGGGTTACTTCTTGAAATCAATTAAATCAAGGCATTCACTCCGTCCAAAAATACAAATACATACGTATATTTTGGGACTCCTATAAAAACCAACATCTATTTATTGAAGAAGAAGCAGCGCCTTTTGTTTTCACTCAAACAGTTTGACATCATATGGCAAAAAGCAATGCACATGGTGTTTTCGTTGACTTGAAATGGCGGGCAAAGCTTAATCTTTTAGCAACCATATGGTGAACTCCCTCCCACTAATCCCCATAACCTATGTCAGTCAACTTGAAAAATTTGTATGGTTAAACTTCCCATCCACCCAAACTTATGTTATACATATTTCAAAAGAGCTCAGCGTTTCGTCCTTTTAAAATAATAAACCTGATCTAATGATCATCTCTTCGTAGTCTTTAGAAAGCCATAAACATTTTTCTACCGACTTGACTGTATGCAAGTTAGAGATAACTAATGACCAGGATCTACATAATGCGCGTCCATTTACACGCTTACCACACTCGTGACACATTATGATATGCACTGGCATTGCTTTAAGTGCACATCGTATGGGAACCTCACATGTGTGTTGCCACTTCTATACAAACCGCCACATGTTTTGTCCACTTTTTTACGCTGCACTAATCCTTTTCTAAAATGGAAGCCGAGATTTTGTCTTCCCACTGCTGTTGGCCTGCCCAGTGCCACCTTTTTTCAAAGGTATCTCTCCAGTATATTTATCTCAACCCACTCGTTTTGCTATGTGCTCCGTAGTAGTGCATGGTTAATTCACGACGCGCACTGACGAGTGCCGGCTACATCCTTAGTCGCCATCATTATTATCAACATCCTCCCCATCATAGTCATCGTTGTTGTTGTTGTTGTCATCGTCATAGTGCTTGTCCTATTCCACGTAGATGATGTTTTGCGATGACGGATTAAAGGTGTTCCCAGCTGCAATGCTAGAGCCCTTGGCACGTAGGTTGCTCTGACATTCATTTAGCGTGTTTCAACAATTTAATAATTAGAGTAGTCGGGAATAGGAATCATGGTGGTGAAAGGATTTCTGCGTAGGCCGGCTAAACAGCTTGTCCAACCGATAACTACGACAACACATGTGCGGTGCACGCTTAATTATTCGCTGAGCTGTTGCGTTTTATCTTTCACGAGCTTTGGAAGATTGTCACCACTTGCAGATTGTCTTTAAGACTCATCGCGTCGTCAGCTCTAATGGACATCTTGACGGGATGAGCCAGTGACACGTGGGTTGTGTTTAAGTGCCGTTTAACAAGAAAGACTATTTTATTTCAGGGATTCGATGCTTACTCACTCACTCGTCACGCACTCTGTTGATTCGAATTGGATTCGAAGTGCTTTATAGAGAAATGTCAAGGTGGCTTCTGTCAAGCACTTTAAGTGTGTGTGTCTGTCGCCTACGACTTTTCTACTCCCGCAATTCAAGATTTAATTTATCAGAGTGTCTTTTCATGAAATGCACCATTTCAACACCTAATTGTGTCCCATTTAGCGCATGAGCCCACGCGGGCGTGCTGCGGTGCCAAGGTAACAGGAACCTATAACCGAGGATGACATTTGCTGTTTGCAGAATATTTGAATTACAATCGGTTGCTACCATGAAGACACATAATGTTAGTGGGTGCCAATCATAAACAAGTCCATTAACGCAAATTTTTCATTCGGAGAGTCAACAGTCTAGTCAGCGCATATATTGCTGCATTACCGGTGACTGCGACTCAAGAGACAAAACTAACGCAAAAGCAAAATATAAGCCAACAGTGATCACACGCTTCATGCTTAAACTTTTGATAGGCAGGTTAATGAGGTTCCAAAAGCTGTGGGGAGTATATTTTCTCTGTCAGCATATATTCAATCAGGTGTGTTATTTCGTTGCTCTCACATAAAGATCGTCATTGATTCGGCCATATTTGGGTCATAGAATATTCAAATTGGAGTCTTGATTAGGTGATAGCATTTTGGATTAGGACAAATTGATGGTTTTTGAGTTTGTAAGCTCTTCGCCCTTATGATGGGATTGTTTTTAGTTTTTCAAATTTATGATGAACATGAGCATTTGTTTATGAAGAAGCAGTCACAGCATGCGGTAAATGATCGGTTATGAAATATTTGATTGAAAATTAAGAATCTTTTTATGAGTTCTTGACAGAGATACCAACGATGTTAACTGTTTTACATGAAGAACCCACAAATTCATTTTTTCAGACCTTATCTCTGGAATTTATGTGATGTTTGATGTCAGCATCAAGAAGTTTTGTTCGCTTTCTTGGAAAAACGTTTCTTGTTGGTTTGGAGAAAGGCTTGAGAAGCATAAGGTTACAGCAAACGCCACAAAACAAGATCTGATTTGGAAATAGCAGATGGATCTCGATTTAAAAAGAAGAAGCTTGAACTCTTGAGAGACCTCAGAGGTATGACATTTTAATCGACTTTTTGATGTCGAAAAAAACTTTGAGCGTTCACTATACCGCTTTAGACAGTCAAATAACTTCAAGCAGTCAAATATCTTAGTAGAGTCAAATGATTTCAAACAGTCAAATGACTTCAAGCGGTGAGATTTTTGTGAATTAATTTTCGAAGCAAAAGTTCTCAATCGAAGTGTAAATACTTAACGGCGGGCGCGTAGCACAGCTTTAGTCTGGTTTTCGTTCCACGTCTCGCATCGTAGTCTTACAAGCGTACTCATCTAGCTATGCCTATGTCGCGATAGAGCCTCGAGCTCATACCGGCTATGTTGAGTTAGGTCAAGGTGGCTGTCGGGAAAACGACTGACGCACTTAGACCAATCCATAGTTTGAAGAACTGCCTTTGGTTTAAACCATCTATCTCATCAATGAATATCTTTGTTTCTATTATCACTTGACTCCACCAAAAATGTGTTTTACGTCTTTGAGAGAAAGCGGGGCATGAGAAAAGAAAATGTTTAACGGTTTCCTCTTCTTCCTCGACCATGCCGCTTCCACAGAAGTCGTTTCAATGGACATTGGGTCTTGCAGCATGTCTAAAGGGGGCAGTGTCCGGTTATCACACCAATAACGGAGCTAATGGGCAATCTGCTAATAGGTGACAAACATGTGGTACGATTAAGACTTAGTTTCTGGAATGTCTCTGTGCCCTGGCCCTTATAAAAGGTGAATGTTAAACTGTTCTGTCATGTACATAAGAGACGGTCGACAGTGATTACAGAGTATATAGAAATATTACCAAGTGGTAAGGGCTGCTTGGCTATCTGAAAAAATGCAGATATTTGTCTCGAAGATATCAAGTTTTCTCTCAGTTATGATACGACTTCCTTGATCGTCAAAATTTCCGCTAGGAACACGCTAGAGTGATTCTTGGTGCGGGATGGTGACTTGGAAGTTCTTATCGAAAACTCGCTGGGGAGTGGTGTATGTTTGGAGTGAACTGGTATTGATCCGAATAAGTTCAGAGTGGTAGAGTGACCAATTGAGTTATTGTCAACTAGGAGGAAGCTCTGAGACGAATTGCCGCATTCGCCGCCAAATGTTTGTTGTAAATGTCAAGACGTAATAGATGTAAGGAGTATGTCTAATTCAGCCGAAGGTGTTGAACGAAGAGCTGACGCAGCTCATACATCTTGGTATCGAATCTTCTTCTCCACATATTTTCTTTAAAAATTACCCCAAATATCACTCGGAGCATTGATCTTTCGTAACGACTAAGGGTTTCGTCATCCGCTTTGGATAAGGATCAGTATAGCTGGACTGGGATAATTAAGGTCTTAAGAAGGAGTGCTTTCGTAACCCTTGAGTGGGCTTTATTTCAATTGCCTTCCTAGCCCAAAGAAGCATAAATGTTTACAAAAAGTAGTTCCTTGTGTGATTATCGTGTTCATGGTGAACTAAGTCCTGTAAACTTTTTCAAAGTTGCGATTATGGTTTTCTTTTGTGACGTTTTGTTAAATTTTTTGAAGTTGTGTGTTTCTGGTTGATGACAGGATATACTTCGTTTTGCTCTTATTAACCACTAGACCTATTTCTGCCGCTTATGATTCCGAAAGCATCTATGACATCACGCTTGCATCTTCTCATGACGTCAGTGTCGTTTGCGTAAACGAGTGGCCTTACAGACTCTTAGAAGGTTTATTTCTCTATAGTTTGCGAGATTGTAAGCCTCTTCTGTCTTATTACAATTGGACAAACGAGTTTCCATCTATTGGGTATGTTTTCTTCCGGCTAAATCGTGCTTCAGCTGAGATGCTGAGAGGCAACTGATCTTCAACTGATTTGAAAAGATGGGAATCAAAGCCATTTGCACCAGCAGCTTTAGTTGGTTCAAGCATACTTATGGCAAGATAAACTTTGTTGACAAGGCAGCATTTTTTTACTATCGGTCAAGATGAATGGGGTATTCTGATTCACAGTGGATCTTATCTCCTTGTCCCTGTTAAGTAGTCTGCAGAAATGTTATTTCCAGGTTCTCAGCGACTGCGATTGTATTCGACTATTTTTGCCTGCTGGTATTTGCAGGTTTGCCATAACCTGGTATGATTTTCAAATCCCATTCCCATTAGCGTTTTCGTCAATTTCTTCAAACAAGCGCTTTTCGAGCTGCTTCTTCTTTTTTTTTTGGGAATATGAGGAGTCTTTTAAGACAATACATAGAATAATAATCAACTTTCTTGTTTGTGGAGACATCGTTGCAAACAATTCTTTATGTCGACAAATTTATCTTTAAGGTTGGGTGTCCCTGATCGAAGAACACAGACTTCGTTCAAACTGCAAACAATTTTCCTTGCGGAAGTGAGTTCTTTTTGTCAGTGTCAGCGAACATTTTTTCTTATTTATCACCTTAAATCGAAATCGGTGGATCTTGGAAAAATCAACGAAAAACGAAAACCAGTATTTCATTAGGCGCTAAACCGAAAAGGAGAAGAGAAAGAGAGAGAGAGAGGGGGAGAGAGAGAGAGAGAGAGAGAGAGAGAGAGAGAGAGAGAGAGAGAGAGAGAGAGAGAGAAGCGCCATCCGCCATCCAGTGGATTTTACATGAACTACAAATTTTGTGTGCAAAGCAAATTTCATAGGAAACAAAGTAAAAAAGAAAATTTTTTTAAAAATGCTAAAAAATATTGAAAGAATTTCAAAAAAATATGATAGGTATGCCCAAGGTCAACTATAAGCTTCTCAGTAAAAGAAAGGAAACAACTCAAATTCGAAACACGAAGTAGTTGATTGCAGGACTGGGATGATCAGCGTTTTTCAAACTTTTACTTCGATTTTTTGATTGAAGATTTTATTTCTCAACGCATTTCTTGGATCGAACCCTTGGAGAATAATACAGGGTGAAATCTCTAGCCCGCCACTGAACAGTATCCTGATAAATGGTTCCATATGTTTAAGTCAAGCTCCTCATCCTCAATAATCCAGTGACCAACAATCACTCCCTGTTAGATTTAAAGCGATTGGAAATTACCAAAAAAAGCTAAAGATACAACACCAAAGATTACGAAAGAGAATAGAATGTTTTTTTATGCAAGTTCGCAAAAGTGGACGGTCAATTCACAATGCAGTGCCTACTCCCTTCGTTTTCTCTCCCCTATCTCTTCTAACTTTTCGTTATTATAGAGTGTTGGGGGAGTGCGGTACAATGGATTCTCTGTGACCAAAAGCGTTGTTTTTGCTTTCTACTGCAACCGCTGCTAACGATACCTAGCCTACTGCACATTGTCCTCAAAAAGTTTTCTCTATAGCAAAGAAACATAAATATCAAACCTCTTTCCAATGACCCAATATTTTTATTATTACACGTTACCAATGTACATATAATGTCCTTTTTTGCATGGCAACTATTTGATTTGAAAGCGTATCTGATCACATGAGAGGGCCACAAGAATATGATTTGAAATCTTCTTTTAGCTTGTCACTCGAATGCACTTAGCTCCTTATTATTTTTTTGCAGTTAGAACCTTTTCCTTTTGGCATAGGTTTTTCATTTCTTTTACTCATTCTCGTCTTCCAGTTTAGGAGAACTCAAAGATGTTTAACTCAAAATCGCATGCTACAAACAAGTGACTTTATAGAGACGATCGTTAACAGGGTCATCCTCAGTGTCCTGTATATGAAACAAAACATCGACGTTATGTTCCAGAAGCCATCAGTAAACTAATAATACGAGTACCTAGTACCTACCACAATCAGCTCAAAAGCTATACACAACAGTGAGTGGCGTAGCGTGCCTTGTCGGGGCCCCGTATAAAAATTTTTTTGGAGGCCCTTATATGGAGGTAAAGATTTTTCACAAAAGAAAAAAAATATTGTGAGAAGAAATATTTGTTCATCACATAATTTACCCATTTTACAAATAAAAATCGAATTTTAAATATTCACTCTCCTTGCCTTTTTTTCGGCAAACTGATTTATTAAATCATTTATGGCTGATGATGATTTTAGTTTTTCTAAAGTTTCTGCCTCTATGGACAATAGTGAGATGTCTGACAGCCGTTCTTGTCCCATCGAAGTTCTTAAGTAATTTCTTATTAGTTTTAATTTTGAAAAACTTCTTTCTGCCGTTGCGGTTGTAACTGGAAGGGTCAAGAATAAAAAGCATGCTGTGATTACCTCGGGAAAACTGGATGCAAGACTATTGAATTTTACTAGCAATAATTCATTGAGTTCTTTAATGGAATAAATTTTTTTAATTTCAGAATTTAAGCATGTTTTCAGAGGCTTTAATTGGTCACAAAGATTAAGTGAGATGTCTTTACTGTATTTAGCAGACAGTTTTCCGGAAGCGCTTAATATCTCTTCGCTTGAAGAAGATATAGTGCAGTCAATGAAGCATTTTAGGTCCGAATTTTTTTACTGAGAACCGATTTGCATGAAATTTTGGAATTAGGCTTATCTTACTCATAAATTCAAAAGTGAAAATGATTTTCACACCGCCACCACCCTGGGGGTGGTTGCCACCCCTTCTCGGGGGTGAACTTTTTTTTCATCATCATTAGATGCTCTCCTTATTTGCATTACAGCTCACTTATTTTACGTGCAAAAGACTTTTAATAGTGTTCATTTTAAAGCTTATTTCAAGCACTACAAAACATCTTCTTATATTAGAATAAATAAAATGCATCTGCTCGCCGCTAGATGGCATTGAACATATCGATTAAATTTCAGACAAAATAAAAAATGACTTTGATCTTTTATATCTAGCTTAATATTGTTTTTAGAATACTTTATAAAAAACCAAATTGTTCATTGCTTTATCTGCTACAATTTTGTTTTTTATAAAATTTTCGATAAAACGTATAGTTTTGGAGATATTTGCAATAAATAGATGAAAAACGTGAACAAATTGCGAATTTTCAATTGCCAATAACTCGAAAAGTATTGGACTTAACAAAAAACCTTATATTTGTTTTTTTGCTTAAAATTAGGCCTTCTATCGATATCCGAGGTTATTTCAAAAAAAAAAATTCACCCCCGAGAAGGGGTGGCAACCACCCCCAGGGTGGTGGCGTGGCGGTGTGCAAATCATTTTCACTTTTGAATTTAAGGGTAAGATGAGCCTAATTCCAAAATTTCATGCAAATCGGTTCACAGTGTAAAAAAATTCGGAAGTTGGGCCCTATTTTTCGCTTCATTGACTGCACTAATAGGAGTTTCTCCGGTTGTAATATTTCGAATATACTACTCAGGTTGCAAAGGCTCTGAAATCTTTCTTTAGTTTGAGAAATTAATATATCTAAACAGCAATAGTATACATTGACTTTGAAATAGGATTCCGGGTCGGAAATTCTCTCATCTTGTGATAACTCATCAAAAAAACGCTTCGTTATCTTTCGCCTACTGTTTTTAAAAACAGTTGTTACCCCCACTCTTTTGCTAAATCTTCGGATTCATTTAGCAAACTATTAAATGAATTCTGATTTCTTAATTGGCACAGTATATAAGTATTAAAGATTACTTAATAGAATACTAGATTTCTGTAAGTCATTATTTTCATGCTGTAGAGCTTTAGAAACAGGATTAATAATTTCAAATAGTGAAGAAAAAAATGTAACGAGCACTAAGAAATCAAAACTCTCTAAAATATTAATTATACTTTTACATTCTTCACGTTCATCTTTTTTATTTGAAATTAAATTTAGTTGGTACAAAGTTTTCATGATCAGTAAAAATTTTTTCTTTACTGCTAATAAAGCGTCGTAACTAGAAGACCATCTGGTAGGACATACCTTTTTAAGGGTAATCAAATATTTTTCAGATGAATCGTCACTTAGCATAGCCCAGCGTTTTATACTATTGCCAAAAAAAATATATATTGTTTCTAAATTATCGAAAAAAGTCGATACTTCACGAACATGTCTCGCAGCATCGTTCAAAACCAAGTTTAAAGCGTTCGCAGCACAATGAACATAATCGGCATTTGGAGCATGGATTTTGAACAATGTAAACAAATGGTTGTTGCGGGGCAAGAGAAGTAAAGGTTTGCCATCTAGTTAATTTATTATCTCTGTGAAGTAAGTAAAACGGGGAAGTCCCGCAGCCCGCCATAACAATGTAGAGTGTTGCCAACTTTTGAACGCACGCTTAAGGCGGGAAAAAAAGGAATTGCTTTATAGAATTTTGTCATTTGTAAAATAAAATAAATTAGAAAGTTTTTATTCTTTTTCCTTACACACTTTGGGGGCCCCCGTGGCCCGGGGCCCCGTATAATTGATACGGCAAATATGGCGGTAGCTACGCCCCTGACAACAGTCCTGTCTTCTCTTAATTAATGTATCTGCCTATCTCAAAGATTTAACGATAATATACGGCATTTTAATTGCAAATGGATAAAGTTGAAGCACCACACCAGCAGAAGCATCGTCGTCAGGGCGACATGCATTGGTCTGGTTTGTGTTGTCCTTTTTCGTTAACACCATATCCAATAGACCTTCAATAATTCATTAAAGAAGAAAAATTGTTTTTATTTATTACACTTTTGGCCATTTTCATGGGCGAATGCTAATGCACCTTTTTCATCGTTGTCGTCGCGTTGCGTCGCGTCGGTTGGTCGGTCAGAGCAGCGCAGTCGCAGAGTTAAAAAAAAATATATAAATAAATAAAAGAAGAAGAGAAAGATCTTGTGGACTGGTGGTAAATTAAAACTTTGCGACACATCACAGGGTGGTACCCATATGTGGTGGAGGAACCCATTTAAAAGATCAAATTTCACAATCTTGATAACTAAGAACTGGACAACAACGAAAAGGACAACTTCCACTTCTGTCACATTCGGAGGTTGGAATTCGGAATGAAGAGCCGTTGCATATAAACTAAGCCCGCCATGTCGGTGGAGGAGGCGAATTACATTAATCCAACATCATGTCGTTTCCAACGCACAACCTGAGTTCGGATGAAATAGATTCTCACTTAATTGCTGTGATTTGTGAGTGTGGCTATTTTTGGTGCAACCTTTTGGACGGCAACGATCTTGTTAACCGGAAGGTATCTTATTACGTTGTTAGGGGTAAGAAAGAATTCGGATGACAAATGAACCGTTAATAATTATGGCTTCAAAATTTATTGTTTTTGGCTTTTTTGATGACTCTTTTACACACTTTCGTTTTTAAATCGTAAAGCCGCAAGTGTTTATTGAGATGGCCTTAGAGTTTATGTGTTTTTGTGTGCAACCCAATGATTGAAGGTGAAGCTGCAAGATGGTTTTGTTTTTTTTATGAATTGTGTTGCTACTTTACAAATTCATCTTAAAATTAAACCAATTTCGCTTTGTATTTGGCAGATCGTTGTAAATAGACCCAAACGTGTCGTTCTCCTCTACTAGGAGAAATATTGCAACCTTATGAATTTACTGGTAATTGACACTTCATCTCTACTTGTGCAATAGAAAGGAAAAAAAGCAAAACTAAAATATTTTATAAGTTATCATACTGACTGCATACGTCTCACTAGAATTTGGAAGAATCAAGTCAAAAAAGTAAAACCATACCGAGCTCAGAACTACAAATCCATTTATTACTTTTTCATACCAAGACGGGCAGTGGTGGATCCAGGATTTGGGCATGGGGGGGGTCCATTTCTAAAATTTTTATTTATATATACGAGGTTTAGCAGATTCAATCAGAAATTATTTACATGATTTTGGCGTCGATTGCTCATATATTTATGGCCAAGGATTCGACGGAGCTCCGGCAATGAGTGTCCAATTCATTGGTGCACAGGCTCATCTGAGATCGTATTTCCCCCTGGCAATTTATGTAAATTGCGCTGCACATAGCTTTAGTTTGGCAGTCAATGCAGCATGCGCAGTGTCAGCAATCAAAAATGCGTTAGGAACTATCGGAGCGATTTAAGCATTTTTTCACTGGCCTAAAAGACAAGACGTTCTACGCCAAGAAATTTCAAAAATGACAAACAAAAGTGAAAAAAAAACAAGAGTTGAAGTCTGTTTGTCCTACCAGGTGGGCAGTTGGAACGTACGTTGAATTGCAACCGGCTGTTATTGAATCTTTGGAAGAAATCGAAACGTGGAAAGATCGAGATACTTTGCAAAATGCATTGCATCTTTTTTACAGAATTCCAAATCGACTGTCTCATTATGGAATCAGTTAATTCGATTGTTTTGCCTTTGAGTCGGGAATTGCAATCTAAAAACCAAGATCTGGGTGAGGCTACTAAACTGGAAGATTACGCTTTGAATGAACTTACGTACAAACGCGAAAACGCAGATTCTACTTTCCACGTTATTTATGAACATGTTGCTAGAATTTGTTCTGAATACGAAACCACAATGAAAATGCCACGCCGCCGCCGCGCCGCCGCCGCGGCGTTGCAATCAACAAAAAAAATCGTTGCAACGTTCAAGCAGAAAGTATTGAAGACTACTACAGAATTTCTTTCTACATTCCGTTTCTTGATACGTTCATTTCTCAACTCAAAAGTCAGATCTCGGAACACAAACCCATTTTCCAAAGTTTCAAGCAACTGTTTTTTTAAACAAAAATTTAACGAAAAGAAATGCGATGACCTCTACACATTTCACGAAGATATATCGGATTGGTCCAAAGGAAATTCTCTGTCAGAAGTCAAGATGTGAAGACAACGAATCCACGGCCAGAACATCCAAAATGCGCTTGATGTTTTACTGGTTAGTATCTTTGGATCAAAAATTTACATGTAAAAAACTTTATATGTGACCCGATGTGAGAGAAAAGGCACCTTTTAGGCAAAAAAGAAAGCTTACACGGCACGCTCTGAAAGGCGCCGATGTACCATTCAAACCCATCTAAAAAATCGTTTCTCTGAATTTATATTTTGTGAAATAACAGCGATGTTACAATTTCTGATTGCGCTTCATGAATATTCAGTAAAAGAACTTGTGTAGTCAATCAACCAGCAACCGATTTTTTGCCTAGTAAACCCCTTTTATCGGATCGAGTCACATATGCAAACATCAATCTGACGATATTTTTCAGGTTATCAATAGCAAGTCGTTCAAAAATGTCGATTATATTTTTATAATCAATAAAGTTCTTGAATTTTTAAAATAATAATATTACTTTATTTTATACTTTGCTCTTTTGTCTTGCTCATGCTATATTTTTCCGTTCCGTAACGAAGTTTGAACATTAGGAGCCGATAAATGTTACAAATCTTCTTCTTCTTCTTTCCATTTCCGGCGTTACGAGTAGTGATCTTGAAGCGATCACAACTCTCCCACTTTTCTGCTTCACACTAGTGATCCGCCTGTGGGGTACGCCGCGTTGACCTCAGAAAGCGTCGGCAAGCCTCCCGGTTTTGGATTGTTCCATGTCTGAGGCCAACCAAATGCTGCTGTTTTTGCATTTGCTTGTACCAGGAGTGTTTTGGCCTGCCTTTTCTTTTTCGTCGCGAATTTGTTGAAACGTTGTACGATATTGCCTTTTGGACGGGGTTCTGCGGATCTCTCCTTTGAACATGACAATACCAACTGAGCCGGTCGTGCTGAATTTTGTCCAAGATGGTACTTTTGACATGAAGGCTTCCACGGATCTTAGTACTTCTAATTCGATCAAGCTTTGTTACTCCTGCTGTCATCCGAAGCATCTTCATTTCGGCTGCCGTCAATTTGCTCTCATACTTTTTGTACATTGTCCAACATTGTGAACCGTATGTCAGAGCTGGACGGACAACTGCTGTGTAGAGCCTTCCCTTCAGCTTAGGGGGCATTTTTCGATCACAGAAGATAGCGGAGTTTTCTCGCCACTTCATCCACCCTACGCTTACTCGATGATTGATGTCGTCATCACAAGTTGCTTCACTATTGATCATAGATCCCAGATATTTAAACTTTTCACACTTGGGAAGCACATTTCCATTCAAATAAATGTCTGGAATAGGCTTGTCTGGATCAGAAAAAGGGCAGCACAGGTATTCAGTCTTTTTAGCGCTAATACGGTACCCATTTCCTTCCAGAACATCAATCCAAACGTCAAGTGCTCGTTGCAGGGATGTAGGATCCTCGCTTATGATGGCTCCATCGTCAGCAAAGAATAATTGTTTTACTTTATTGTCCGTTACTTTTCCTTCGAGCAAATAATCCAGAACAGCAATAAAGAGCAGTGGACTCAAGACACTTCCCTGATGTACACCTACTGTTATTTGGAATTCTTCGGTGACTCCAGCTGGGCATCTCACTTTTGTAACTGCTCCCTCGTACATGTCCATAATTATTCGCACATAGGCTTCAGGAACTCCTCGGTGTCTGAGGGCCACCCATATCAGATCTCGTGGTTGTCGATCGAATGCTTTTTCGAAGTCAACCAACACAATATGCAAATCCTCTAAGGCATCTCGGTGTTTTTCCATAATGATCCTTATACTTTGGATTGCGTCTGTAGTTGACTTACCCGCGACAAACCCGCATTGGTCATCAGAAAGCCTTATTATTTTCCGCAGTCGGCTATCCAAGACCCGCTCAACGATCTTCATAGTGTGGGACATCAACTTGATCGAACGATAGTTGTCACAGCTTCTGGTATCTCCCTTTCCCTTGTACATTGGTAGAAGAAAACTTTCCCTCCATTGATTAGGCAAACTGTCACCTCTTATAAGTTTGGAGATGAGAATCGTGAGCCATCTCAACCCGATGTCTCCCATATTTTTCCAAAACTCATATGGTACCTCGTCTGGCCCAATCGCTTTGCCTTTTTTAGAGTTCTTAACTGCCTCCCTAACTTCTTCGACTGTGACGTCGGATACTTCCGTACAGTTAGGTGCAGCTGTTGGAAAGTGGCGCCGAGAAAACTGTTCATTCAAAAGATCATCACAATACTGTCGCCACCTGTGAAGAATTTTGTCGTCATCCACAAGTAGCAGTCCTTGAGCATCATTTATGAACTTTGGCGAACGAATCTCCTGCGCATTTCTCCTTCTCTGAGCGGCTATTTTGAAAATGGTTGCTCCCTTATTCAAGTTGCTTTGTCTTAGCTCTTGGATTGCCTGATTTGCTTCAGCAGCTGGGGCAGAAATCTCTTCCAGCTCTCGATACAGGCCCTCCGTGCTTTTTGCTTGAAGTTGGGCGCACTTTTTTTTTCGCTTCTTTTCTGCAGCTCTTGTATTCCATTTTGAGACGCGCTTTTTCATTTGTATTTCTTGAGGGGCACTTCGACCAAGCTTGGAAAGCTGCTTTCTTCTTTCTAATCACTGCTTTAGCTTCATCATCCCACCACCAGGTTTCTTTAGCTTGTTGGTAGTGTCCTTTTGAGACTCCTAGCAGTGATTTGGCTCTCTCTAAGCAGGTTCGTTGTAGGCGATCCCACATATTTTGTGCCGTGATTGCATTTGAAACTGCGTCGATGGTATTACACAGCTGACTTCGCATATACGAAATGAATTGCTGTCCTTTGGTTTTCTCCAGATTGTACCACTTGATTCTAATCTGGAGAAAACCAAAGGACAGCAATTCATTCGATAAATGTTACAAATAACATCTTTTAATTTCCCGATTGGGGGGGGGGGGGGGGGTCCAGACCCGAAAACCCCCCCGTGGATCCGCCTATGAAGACGGGTTTCAATGGTGCGCGTTGAAAAAGGTGTCTAACAGCCAAAGGCTTGAAAACATAAAACATCAAATAAGGGCGGTTGCCCTGGGGTCGCCACAAAGCGTTTTTTGAGAAACCCAAAGTCGCCATGAATGTCAAATAAAAAGTATTGATTGCTTTTTTAAGACACTTCAAAAATCACCTGAAACTCGTGCCTCTAGATCAGAATACCCCCTTATTATCATTAATATCCTCTTTCTGCAGTTGTCACTTCGCTATCAACTCGCATTCTAACTTATACCTACTGACATTCCATGCAGGAAAAAGCACACAGCCCTGGTCTTTCAAAATCATTTTGAACCCAATTTTTTATTTCCAATTTTTGATAAAAATTGGTTGCTGCTATTTGCGCAATTGGTTGGTATAAATTGGCATAGGCCTCTTCCTTCAAAATCAAAATTGCACATTCGAGTACAATAAAACGAAGCCAAATGGCTCCTCACCTGTGTCTAAGCTAATGCAGTAATTTCATCTAAAAGGTTACTTTATTCGGGGTTAGGTTAGGTTAGGTTACAATGGCTGTCAGGAATACACCCGACACACTTAGACCAATATTAGGTCCATTGTGATACCATAGAAATTATGCGAGGGAGTACCTCGCTTAACAAAACCATTTGGAGCTTACAATAAAGCGAAGGAGATGCAGGGGATCTGTGTGCGCCAGATCGCTTGGATCATCAAGAAAATATTTTCCTAGATGCCTCTTTCTTTTAGAAGAGAGTGCAGGACATGAGCAGAGGAGGTGTGGGATTGTCTCCTCCTCCTCCTCATCTAAGCAACTTCTGCAGAAGTCATTAGAGGGAACGCCAAGTCTTATGGCGTGTCTTCCTATCAGACAATGTCCGGTAATGACATTGATTACGGAGCTTACTTGCAATCTGGTAATGGATAACAAATGTCTTGTGCGTTTTGGATCTATTCCTGGCAATATACGTTTTGTTGCCACGCACGTGGTGATATTGTTCCACCTGTGATTTGTTCTGTCCATCGCCTCTTGCTTTAGCATAAGTTTACATGTAGCGATTGGTATACCAATATTCAACCTGCTGGTAGAGATCGGTAGAACGGTTCCTTCTCTGGCGAGTTCGTCGGCTTTGCAGTTACCCGCGATATCTCTGTGCCCCGGCACCCAAAAAAGGTGAATATTGAACTGTTCAGCCATCTCCTTAAGAGATAAGCGACAGTTGAGGGCGGTTACTGAGTTCGTAGAAACAGCGCCGAGTGATTTGAGGGCTGCTTGACTATCTGAGAAAATCCGGATATTCGTTGAGGATATCACGTTTTCTTTTAGCCATGATAGAACCTCTTTGATCGCCAGAATTTCCGCTTGGAACACGCTACAATGGTTTGGAAGGCGGAACGAGAGACTTAAGTTAAGTCGGTTTGAGTACACCCCGCAGCCTACCCCTTCTTCGGTTTTTGAACCATCTGTATAGAAATGAATTGAATCATCTCTCAAAAATTCTTCGTCGTCCCAGGTCGTTCTCGGTGGGATTGAGACTTGGAACTTATTATCAAAAACCAATTGGGGGATGGTGTAGTCGGAGTGACAGGGGATTGATCCGAATAAATTCAGGATTGCAACGTGACCGATGTTGTTATCGGTCCATTGGGAGATAGCTCTCATACGAGTGGCTGCACTGGCGGCCATTTGTTTGCTGAAGATATCTAGTGGTGTGAGGTTGAGGAGTGTATTTAGTGCAGCTGAGGGTGTTGATCTCAGTGCTCCGCTTATACACAGACAGGCTGTTCGTTGGACCTTGCTTAGATTATCGCAGTAGGACCTTTTATCAAGAGCGGTAAACCATACCACTACTCCGTATGTGAGTATTGGTCTGATGACCGCGGTGTAGAGCCAGTGGGTGATTTGGGGGGAGAAACCCCATTTGTTACCAATGGCTTTTTTGCAGGAAAATAAGGCCACGGTGGATTTCCTGATTCTTTCCTGTATATTGGCTTTCCAATTTAGCTTTTTGTCTAGGATTATACCTAGATATTTGGCTTCGTTTGAAAGTACAAGTGAGATTCCATTTATTGATGGAGTTATTAGTTGAGGAATTTTGTATTTCCTGGTGAAGAGAACGAGTTCAGTTTTCTGAGGGTTGACCCCTAGATCACATTTTCCCGCCCATTTTACAAGTTTATTTAGAGCGGTCTGCATCAGGTCCGTAAGGATGTGAGCATGTTTGCCGGACACCGCAATGGAGACGTCATTTGCATAGGCAATCACTTTGAATTCGGGGTACTTTGAAGAGATCTTATTTTATTCGTAACTTCGTCCAACAGCATGACGTGATTTTGGTTTGTGAATCGGATACTCTTATGTTATTTATTTATATATTTATTCTTGATATGATAAGTTTTCAACCCAACATTTGAGTCTTCACCACTGTTTGATTTTCATTATCCTTCTAGAAATGGCTTCTCCATTGAACAAGAATTCCTCCTGTTACTATTCCCTTCCTCGTTCCGCCAGCTATCGCATCGGTGAGTTTCACGACAAAACGCTAAGGACAAAAAGCTAATGGTATTGCTGCGAAATTAATTTTTATCACTGAAAACATAGACTAATCACTATCCGACCAGCATGTGGTGTCGATCTCAAGACACCTTAAGCATCTTCCCTTACTTATGCATGACAAAAATGAGTTTCGTTTGTGGCCAAGCCTTTGTGTCACTTTCAACAACATGAGATGGCTCGGCCTAAAGATGTCACCATTTGTTTCGTTGGCCAGCAACTTCATTCGACCCCTGCCGAGTTAACAATGTCTGTGTTCACTGTTTGCTTTCCAATAACTTTTAATTAAATGGTGAGGGCGGTTCTTATGAAAATAAATTTTTGTCTCGAAATAAAATAGCACTGATTTATAATGCAGTAATGTGATATGAGTTCATTGGGTAAGAAGGACCATGAGCAGTGATGGATTACCGCATAGGCCCGTGAGGCCCGGGCCTAGGGCGGCACGATTTGGGGGGCGGCAAAATTTTCAGAACGTTAAAATTTAAGAGAAGTAGAAATATACCAAAAATTTATTTTTAAATTGGCTCTGTTTTTTTTTTTAATTCATTAAAAATTTTCTATGCACTATAATATAATTTATTTTTTCATTGACTTTTCAATTTGAGGGTGCATTATTAATATTTTGATGGAATCAATTATAGTCTAATTTTATCAAATAAAGTTATAAAAAAGAAACAATCAAATTGATAAGCTTCCTTGCGAATAACTAAATATTTTTTCACTTTTGTATATTTGGTGAGATTACTCTTACATATATGTACATATTAAAAATTTCAAAAATCGAGTTCTTATCGGATTTTCAAATTTTGAGGTCTTAGGGAGCTATTCTGAGTAGTTTCAGCGTGATGTCCCGCCGTGTGTGTGTGTGTGTGTAAGCAATAGTTTTGTCGCACGATATCTCAAGAACGAATCAACCGATTAAGATATCGATTGTGCATTAGCATTAGAAATTGCGCCGAATGCCGCCAAGCGGATCAATATCGAACGACGCGATTCAAAAATATCGCAATTTAAAGTTTTACAAAATAATGTTTTTTTTTGAAAGCGAGTCGCTGTAATTATTTCAGTTTTACGAGTGCAGTTTAAAAAGTAGAAGTCTCAAAGTTGGTTACTTAGTTTCTTGCTTTTTGTCTACGACCGGTAGGCGTTTCCATAAGAAATACGCGATCTGAAGCTACATGATTGCAGCGAAAATTACAGCATCTAGAAACGGCAATTTTGGTCATAGTTCATAATGTTATTTTAGATGGTTTCAGTGCTGCAAGTAAGAAGCTTCAAGAATCTCATGCGAATTTATCATCTGTGGTAAAAATTTATGGTTCTTTGGCATTATTTCTTCAAGATATGAGGGACAAACAATACTCTGAATATGAAGAAAAAGCAAAACCACTGTCTGAGTTCAAGTTAATTTATCGTTATGATACAGATCGCAAGAAAACCAGAAAAATTCAGGCAGATGAGTTACGGGTGAATGAAACAATACCTTCATCTGGTCACGAAAACTTTCGCACCAATGTGTATTACCGAATTTTAGATACTTTAAGCGTACAATTGGCCGGACGTAAAAGTGCTTATCAAAAACTTTACGAAAATTTTAGTTTTTTTGATAATTTACCTGACATACATACGATAGAACTGAAAAATCTTGAGAATAAATTAGTTAAAAAGTATCCGTATCCCTAGCAAATACGGAAGATGGAGCGTACAAGAAATATACGCACAGGAAATATACAATGGCATGCATTCTCAAAATCTTCGAGATTGTTTATCTGAAGGTAGACATTGCTCTGCGTATTTTTTTGAGTATTCCCGCTACCAATTATTCAGGAGAAAGATCTTTTTCTACCTTGAAAAGGGTTAAATATTTTTAACGCGCAAGTATGGGCTAACATGGACTTAATGTTTTTGCATTATTGTCTACTGAAGCTCAACTAGTTCAATAAATTGATAATAGTGACATAGTTGATGCTTTTACTCGGACAAAAGTCAGGAAGAAGAGATTTACAAACTAGGTAATACATTATAATTTGAAAAAAATGGTTACTTTTATTTGTTATGCTAGCTCGAGTTTAATAAACATTTTTTTGTATTATGTATTTACTAATTATATTTGAATAAAAATAGAGCACTCTCTAATGATTCGCATTATGAGTCGTGTAACAATAAAAACTATATTTTAATAACAATTGTGATTCAAACTATATAGAATTTTGTTGATCAAAAAGGGCGGCGTATCAGACAGGGCCTAGGGCGGCAATAAGCCTTAATCCGCCACTGACCATGAGCATTTATTTCAAGGTCCTTTATTGGAATTCACTGGTGAAATATTTCAAATCACAGTGTAAAATTTTACACCATGAATGTTAGAGGGCTACGACTTGAGAAGCTGACTAGCTTACCACAAAAATTTCCACAAATACTTCAGAAAGTGTTTGGTTGACTTTTAGGTTTAAGTAGGCTTCGTATAAAATTTCTTCTTACTCTATTACGGGGTCCAGGGCCAATGGGGACTTCTTAAAACTCAGCGATGAGAAGCTAATTTAAAGTTTTTTTTAACTCTCTCGCAGAATTCTTGCTAGGACTAAAATACCTGTAAGCTTTGAAAAAGTGTGGTACTTAGGAATATGTAAAGACATAAACCCTCACTGGGAACATCTCTTACATTTGTTTGTCTCTCAGCCCAAGAGTTTATGGACGGGTATGGACGACTTCCTCTTTCGGCCGCTTAACATTCCATGGATAATTGTTTGTTTACAGAATAAGAATATTTGCTTCCCGCTCTCTAAATTCCCGTCGTTCCTCCCATCCATTCATGATGTCCAGTTCATGCGGTCTTAAAATTGTTTACTCTCATGGCCATAATTTGCAAACCAATTAGCATCAATTCTGCGTTGGATGATATTGCTGTCATCGTTTCGCAAGTATGTTTGTTTTAGCTCTTCAACTTTGTAACGAAAAAATATTGTTGGCCCCATGCTCAGGAGATGGAACAGGCACTGTTCGTATGTATTTGGCCTAAAAAAACAAAACCACACGCCACATATCACTTATAGACAGGACATTTATAAAAAAGCAAAACATAAACCCAGAGACCATTCCGCCCTTAAGACGATGACGCCCAGGCAATCGACAGACGACCGACCGACAACGCCGCGCCACAGACGATCACTTCCATTGCATGAAGAAGAAGAATTAAGACGTCAACTTACAGTCCGATTTTGTTTATGTCTCACATGAGTATTTTTACTCGTAGTTGAGTAAACAAAACGTAGACAGCAAATGGGTTGTCAAAAAAAAAAACTCAACAACAAGCAAACGAAACGCAAACGCAACTCAAGTTGAAGCCTATCTGGTCATTCAAGGGCTGTTGTCAAGTGTTTGAGGTCCAGCGTCTCGGACACAAAGTTTACTTTTCAATAATATTGATGCAACATCACTACAATGTTCGTTGGATTGAGCAGAGAGAGACCTGTTGAGGATATGAGGCGCATGCGTGAGCGTTTTTATGGGCTTCTTCCTCAATCGAGCTGTCATCGTGTTGTAGTAGGACAGCCTCAGGTCTCAATTAGTTTGTCAGATTCCAGAAATGTGCTGAAGGATTTCAATGGAAAAATTAACGCTCGCCCAGGGATTCTGTGATTTATAATCTTAACTTTCGCACTTTGGGAACGCGACAACGTGTTGGACCAAAGTGTTGTTTCCAAAAAGATTGCCAAAGGAAGGTAAATGGTTGTAAAACATTTTTTCTTTGTTTTCGCGGCAGTAAATCAAACAAAGTAGTTTGAAGATTTTGGATGTGCCTTTGAATACCTGGCGACCTTTTTTCGCGAGTTACGATGAAGGTTCGTGTCATAAATTGAGATGAAAATTCAGTAGCAGATTTGTCGGATGTTATTTTTGATGGACAATGGCATTGTTTTTACAAAAGGTTTACAGTGTTTTGAAAACAATCACTTTGAGTTTTCAAATTTACAGCGGCATATTACAGAGAAGTTTAAGTTGTTTGCTGTTTGGTCGTATTCGTTTTATGATTCAACGAAATGAGGTTCATGCGATGACATTTGACTGAAATGCTTATTCGAGGGCATCTTTGGCGATTGGAAATGGACCAAATGACAATAAGATCCTGCAATTTTGAGAAAATCTCTTTTTCTAATACAACGCTTTTTCCTTTGCAAATTGCCTTGTATACCAACGGTCTACCTAAGTTCTTGACTTTCCAAATATAAATTTTCTGTTGCTGTAAAGATTCTAAATCATTATAAAATGTCCTTTGCGTCAAATGCACCAAAGGATGCCTCAAAGAGTTTCTGACGTTCGGTCAGTGTAAAAAAAAGTTCGAGTGGGAGGCGGAAATATATGTGTATTCGTTATATAAAGAGTAAATAGATTGAAGTATTCGTCCTTCAAATATTCATACCTCAGCGTTAATGTTGAGAAATAGACCAGATTATATTGTTGCACCTGACTAAGAATTGGTTTTTGTTTGGATCCGTTGGGCCTAAATTTGTGTAAACTTTATTAAGGAAGTGTTTGGTCTTTCCTCAGTCTGCCTAGTGAAGGTGCACACATGCATTTTTTTCTTAGAGGAATCAATCAGTAGTTCGCGTTTAGCTGGCAACATTCGAGGTGTATAAGAGAAAACGATAAATTTTCGCATACTTCGTATAGACAAAAACTATGTTTTTAAAAGGAAACTACATTATTGGGTACCTACATCCTTTTGTTAAACACCGGCTAGCAAGAGGAATACTTTATACATCATTTAAAAATATATGAGAAAATCCCGAAAAGTCTTTTAACTAAGTACTTTCGAATGAGTGTATGATCTTTTGATGAGTTGGCTGATAAAGTTTTACCAAAAGTCGGATCTCAAAGTTCACATACGAGATTACGTTAGGTAAGGTAGAATGGGCTGACGGTTGATCTTATTTCCGCCACACTTAGATAAATGTAGATCCATTGTGAGACCCCTGAGTATTGTACCGTCCAAGAAACCTATGAGTTTATGTTTGGTCAGTTTTTAACCACTTTGTGGCCTTAATGAAGTTCAACATGATGTTTCTTGGAGTGTCTGATAATTCTTCTAGTTCATTAAAGAAGCCTAGAAATTTTTTCCTGGTGTGGCAGATTGCTGGGCAGTGACAAAGGAAGTGAGTGGTATCCTCTGCACAGGTCATCGGTGCAAGGATCCATTTTCTTTTTGTGGAGATTCGGGAGTTTTACCAAAGGCAGTAAAAAGATCCTGCCAGGGTGACAAGCCCCGAGCTCAAGCCTGTAAAGACCGGCAGGGAAACATAGTTGTAGAGTCACAGTCGCTACTGAGGATCTGGAAAGATCACTTTTACAGACTGCTTAACGGCGATGAGGACACAAATTCCGCTGTTTGGCAGATTCCAAACTGAATGGGGCCATTCAGTTTGGACGATGATCAAGAAAGCCTTCCTTTCGACCTAGAAGAAGTTAAGCTTGAACAATACAAACTTAAATCAAATAAATATGCAGATGCAGATGGCTTTGATGCCGAACTTTTCAAGGCAGTTGGAGAACAGTTGGAAAGGAGTATGAACCAGCTGATCAGCATGATATGGTCAGAAGAAAACATGACTGATGAATGGAACCCCAGTATCGTATGCCCGATCCTGAAGAAGGGAGACCCTCACAATTGCGTCAATTACAGTGGGATAAGCCTCCTTAGCGTCACTTATAAGATCTTGTCTGCTGTAGTATGTGAACGTCTGAAACCCCACGTCAACAACTTGATAGGTCCTTATCAATGTGGTTTTAGACCAGAGAAGTCAACAATAGACCAAATTTTCACATTACGGCAGATCTTGGAAAAAACCCGAGAACATAATATCGATATTCACCATCTCTTTATCGATTTCAAGGCCGCGTATGACAGTATTTACAGAGATGAGCTGTACACTGTACAGAGCCATGTTTAGTTTCGGCATCCCTGTAAAACTCGTCCAGGATGACTTTGAAGAATTCACGCAGCTCCGTCAAGGTCGGTAGAGAACTCACCGAGACCTTTGATGTCGAAAAAAGCTTTTGGCAAGGCGACAAACTGTTATCCGATTTCTTCAATTTGATCATACTTGAAAAGATTGTACAAAACTCAAACGTCAACACCAGGGGAACAATCTAGCAAAAGCCTGTACAATTACTCGCCTATGCCGACGATATTGACGTAATGGGAAGAAAAAAGCGTGATGTCATAGGTGCTTTTGCGAGTATTGAAACAGAAGCGGCAAAAATGGGTTTGATGGTTAATGAGGGCAAAACGAAGTATATGTTGTCATCAAACAAGGACACCGAACATCGACGAATTGGACAAAACGTCACAATAGACCAGATATAACTTCGAGGTAGTACATGGACTTCGTCTACCTAGGATCCTCTGTAGACACGGAAAACAACATCAGTGCGGAGATCAAACGGAGAATAACTCTTGCCAACCGTTGCTTCTTTGGGCTGAGAAGGCGATTGAGAAACAAAACCCTCTCCAGAAAAACCAAGGTTGCCTTGTATAAGACCTTGATCATCCCAGTCCTGCTTTACGGCGCGGAAGCATGGACCTTATCGAAAGCAAATGAGGAAACTCTTGGGCGTTTCGAAAGCGAAATTCTCCGAATGATATTTGGTCCCGTATGTATGTGGAGAAGAAGATACAACAACGAGCTGTATGAGCTGTACTGCGAAATGGGCATAAACAGAAGCGTACGCATCGCAAGGCTACGATGGTTGGGCCATATAGAGCGGATGGACCCTAACGCTTCAGTTCGACGGGTTTTCGAAAGCACATTGCAGGAAAATCTCGGAAGGAAAAGACCTCGTCTTAGGTGGCGCAATCAAGTGGATGAAGACCTCAACCGACTTGGAGTGCAAAACTGGAAAGAGCTCGCCCGAAATCGAAGTCGTTTCAAAAGGATGTTAGTTGAGGCCCAGATTCGACCCGAACTGTAATGCCCACCTAAGTTAGTAAGAAAGTAAGTAGGTAGGTTGTGTCCTGTTATAATACTGATAAGCGATCGTAATGAAGGCCTATTCAAGGATAGTTGCTTTTCTGATCCGTTCTTATCGTATTTTGGCCATAGATTCCTGGAAGTGAGACAGGAATCTAAGCACTCCCATCTTTCATTGGATAAGAGTTTACCAATGAGATTGCCAATACCTCTAATAGAAATACTTGCTGTTACTTCAGTTGGGTCCTGCAATTCTATTTGTCGGCGTGTGTGTCTGTCCGTATATTAACACAATAAAAATCTAAAAATAAAAAATTATCTTTTAAAATAAAATTATATAATAATAATTATATAAAATATTATTATTATATAGAAGATTATAAAATAAAATACTGGTACAACGATTTTGATGAATTTTCAGCGTGTAAATGTACATATTAGCAACTGCAAAAGAATATTTATATTTTCGCTGGAAACCTTTGGAATATTTAATTTAATTTTTTTCAATATTTAGCGTGCTTTAATTAAATTTTCATAATTAATGTATAGTTAACAACCCTGTATATTATGAAGAGCGAATACAGCTCTCTTTCTCAGCGTTAAGATTTTGTCGTTCCCTTTTTTTCCTTAAAAACTGCTCACAATTTTACTTAAATTCAAAGAAAATAAGCGTCAAAATGTGTGTTTTTTCTCAATATTGTTGAACGTTGTACTCGTACTTCTCATTTTGATTTCAAAATCATAAACACTCCGCTGAGAAATATTTATTATTTTCTGTTTTTCAATAAAGTCGTACTCAAAACAACGATACAAAAAGGAATAACAATAGTACCTAAGGTTTGCTTGCTGTAATGCCGTAAGCCCGTAACAAGAAATACGCTACGCAGTTGCTGTCGGCATTTTCCAATTGATAACCTTCAAATGTTACGACACGGGTTAAGTTTAAGTCCCTTGACACTAAAAGGTAAAAGCCGTTGATCTTACAATCGTTTTTAATGAAGGTGCCGGACATTTGTTTTAATGCATAAAAATCAGCTGATCAAACGAAACGATCGCAAAATCTGAAGTCATTTTCTTCCTTAAAATCATTTTCTTGAATTTTCCTCAAGATAGTTCCCACGATAAAACTTTAAGAAAATAAAATCTACACGTTTCCTTGGTGTTCATCATCTACTGCCATGCGACAAATTGCTTCAACATCCTCTATCCTCTTTTCATCTCGTTCATAGTCCGCCTTTCGCTTGGCACAAGCACAAGGCACACTTAGTAATCCGATTACCAGCAAAGAAGTCAAATTCATAAATCCCACCACCAGCCAGCAGAAGCAGCAGCAAGTCATCTACTCGGCCTTGTGTACCGCCAGAGCTTATCGAACAAAATTACAATATAATTTACCTGCTGGAGTCCTTGTCATCTTTTGGGAATCTCTGCACAACACAGTATCTTCGTTGAGAATATTTATGTTCAGGATTAAACTTCAAGCGAAGGATAAAGGCAGCAACAGCAACAGGTACAGTGGCTACTGAAAATAGAATTCAGTGGCCGCCACGCTGCCGACGACCACCCGCTGTATCTCAAACGAAAATATTTTTAAAGTCCTGTGAAAGCAGCACGTGGACCATAGAACAACAGGACATTGTCTTCCATTGATCGACCGTGAAAAATATTCACTCGATGACATAAACTCCTTTGGAGAAACAATGAAAATATTTGCACGGCAGATTAAAAACAGTAAATGTCCATTTCAGGTAGGTATGGGTTGGGTATGGGTATGCCAAAAAGGATGTTCGTCAATGCGAAGCGGCGGCGTGTGTCACACGACTAAATTCTTATTGATTTTTCCTTCCGAGGAAGTAAGGTCATGTCACATAATAATCATAAATTATTTGCAAGGACACAAATCTTTCCGACCGGCTTGTGCCAGGATACGCTTTAATTCATTCTCCACGCAGTAAGAGTAAAGTAAAAATCCAGTCAAAAGGACTTAATTGGCTGCAAGATTCTCGTGCTCCATTCGCGCGTGCATTCGCTTGAAAAGACTTTCTTCAGGTGAAAAATTCCAAATGACTGAAGAATTTATTTCTTGGAGAATAATATTTTTTCTTCGTTTTAGGTTTTCCGCATCTCTTGCCACCACCAGAAGCTAGCTTGCCTTTTTCTGGCGGATGGTGATGGTCCTGGTGGCTATGAAAAAGGAGAAAATGTTTTGCTGAATAGGTGGAAATATTTTAAATGCTTTTGATTGAATCTTCTGTTGCTATAGACTGCTTTGCTTTCCCGGTCGGCGCGGCCCGTCGTCGTCGTCGTCGTCAGTGTCACACCATTTCACCCGATTTCACAAAATTCCAACTTCTTGTCATCATTGTCGGTCTTCGCTCTTCTTTGACGAAATGAAAATGGGGTTAGTCAAGGCAAGGATACACTGTAATGAAACGCAAAATCAAATGAAAAGGAAAATGAATTGAATGGGCGTTCTTAAAAAGGGTGGTGTGCGCGGAATAGAAGACATTTCTTCGTATAGTCCCATTGATCTAATCCTGTCAAGAGAGTAGTCCTTGAAATTAAATCGAGGATGAATAATGTTATTTGGATAAAGGATTCCTACACGGTAAACTTAAAAAAGGAAAGAAGAAAGTTCTCATCTTCAACACAGAAAAGACCGGGGATTCAATGGTTATAAAGGTGACGATTTCCTGCTGGAGGAGCTATTTTCCTTTAAATTTAAGTAATTACGTTGCAATGAATTTTTTTTGTTTTTCTTTTGCTTGTGCGAGGCCAAGGCGTGGGCGGGGGTGTTCTTCAATGTTGTTTTTGATTCAATTCATTCCACATTGGCAGTGCTTAATGAGAATTTTTTGCTTCTTTTAATTAGGCACGTGCTTTGCTGTGATTTTCAGGATGAAAGGATATTTTAGAGATAAGAAGCATTTTCATGAAATTTCCATGGATTTGGTAGATTTGGTTTCTTTTTTTATTTTTTGGTGCCGGTTTCTACTCGTCGTTGTGCTATGAGAGATAATTAGTTGCAAATAATTGGGGTAAACAGATTACCTGGTTATGTGTACTCAGTTAATGAAGATGATTTGGGAAATGGGTCGTAGTTTACGAGCTAAATTTAGATTCCGTTCGACTTTGTTAATTGGGTTTTCTTGCTCCGATTATGAATAAGATGAGCATCATTTGAGACGAGTTTTGATTTTGAATTTTGCCTGCAGGATTCTGAGAAGTTCAAATAACTGACTCAGCTCAAAATGGTTTTCCGCTGAAAGTTCGACGGATGGCATGTTGGGGAAGGTTAACTTCACTGCAAAGAAGGTCGAATGCATTTTTTTTTTTCTATGTTGGAAAAACAAGTAATTTGATCACCTAGGAGAACATATTCTGCAGTGCGTCAAAGTTAGACGGTGAATCCTTTTAAGAATACGGTATTCTAAGGATTACAGGGTTATTGCAGGGACATACCTATAAAGGGGAATTATTAAAGCATTTTTTTTTTTTAATGGAATTTAAAGATAGCCTTATATAAATGTACCCGTGGTGTGATGGATAGCATGTCCGCCTGTTAATCCAAAGGTTCGAGTTCGAATCCCAACAGAAGCAAAAATGTTTTTTCCACGGGTATCGCCTTTCGCGAGGAATTGGCAAGTCCTCCGTTAGTATTCATTGCCATGAAAAGCGCTTTCTCAATTAGCCGTTCGGATCCGGCATAAAATTGTAGGTCCCCTCCATTCCCTCACAAGGCATGGTTGTGAGAAATGCGCTAGGCCCAGGGGCTCCTCGCTCTGTTGCACCACCCTATTTATTTATTTTATTTTATAATCTCGATCTTGGGCGAATTTTCTCCAATTGTGCGATTTTAGTTGGTTGAGGTGCATTTGCACTTAATTTCGCTATAAGATGAGGTCTGCCTCTTCCTCAACTTGTCTGCAATTTGCTTTTGAAAACAAGTTGGGCCGGAGAGTTGGTGGAACGGACGAACATCTACATTACTCAGCCTTTATTTTCTCGTGATATACGTACTTTCCCAGTTATGCACATGTCGCGGTACAGCTCATACCTACAATTCGTTGTTCTTGTTGTATCTTTATCTACACTACTTCACTTTTTGGTCGATATTGGTCTACTTAATATGACTGCAATTGATAGTGTCTTTAAGGCAGATTATAGTCAAATTGCTCATTAGAGGCCTCTTTTTATTGTCAAACATATTGTTTATAGCTCCATTAATGAATGTTCTCTTCGCCTCAACCCAACATTCGCTGCAAGAAGACTTATGTGCTCGAATTTGTATGAGATTTTTTAAAAATAAGACAAAACTAAAATGGGCGCCATCTTGAACGGCTGTAGATTTTGTATTGTAACACGAGCCATATCAGCGTATTCCTTTAAAAAAAATTTAAGTTTACCCCAAATCCCAAGTTGCTTTGTAAAAGCTTTTTGCGAGTATCATCTCCTAAACCTATGTATGTGCTGAGTGGTCGGATGGATTCAGTTCAACCTGTTCAATAAAAACGTTGTATTTTGAAAGATTTAAAATTCATAAAGTTTAAAGAACTCTGATGAATTACAATGATATTTGAAAGATCTACATAGATTTTCGGTTCCTACCTACAGTTGTTCACTCTATTTATCAGAGAAATGCCCTTAATAAAAACTGGGGGAGGGACCCTCTCCCTTGGTTACGCCCATGTGCGGAGCTAAAACTTTTTGATACCATACGCTTCCGGCATCTCAAAATTCATCAAGGTACAATTTCCAGATAAATCAACCGTCAACCAAACCGACAATGTTGCGATCGACGCAAGACACCCTTCAAGTAAATAGATATCTAAACTTCACGAGACGCCAAATAGGCTTGAACCATTACCATCTCGTAGCCATAGTACGAAAGAGGATATCCTGTTCACAAACCACGCGACCTAACTCTGTGTCACGCACTGGTGTCAGGCATGTTCAGTATTAGGCACCTATAGAGTACCTTCCAGTATGACTCGAAAACTAAGATATTGAAAGGCATACTCTCTCATTTTATAAAAAACTCCATGCGCTACTTGTATACCAAATTTCATTTTAATACGATGACGGCAAAACGTTGCGAAAAATATTTTTGTACATTTGCCGGTAGATGGCAACTTAGCACATTTCGAACCAAAACCAATTCGTTTTCTGACAGTTCAAAGTTTTTTTTGAAAAACGAGAAACTCAGTTTTTTAAGTAATAAATACAAATTTCAGATGAAGTAGAATCAAAGCTACAGTTGAGTAAAACCCTAGAAATCTGAAACACTCTAGTGCTCACAGTCTCTGTCAAAAAAACTGCATAATTTTTTTCCAAATCTCACCAAGCCGCCAATTCGCTTTGAAAGCTTCAGACGTAAGGAAGCACAAACAGCTCAAGCCTTCTTTTTACAAGCATACCATAAGCAAGAGCTTATGGTAAGCAGTACCGTAATTACTGGATCTGCTTCGTAATTTCTGCTTTAGAAGCTCTTACCCACTTACAGAGTTTAGTATAGATGCGTTGTATTTGGTATGAGAAACTGAAACCAATAAACTTGGCTTATGTAGCTGATTAAGTTCGAAAGATGCGATGCGAAGGCAGATGTGCATATCTTTATGCGGATGACTTAGTTGTGTCAACATCAAGTAAATTTTCAATAGAAAAAAAAGTTAGATAGAGGCTTGACAAAATTCACTCGTAAGCCACTTGCCAAACAAAGCTGAATCGATTGAAAATCTCATCTAAGCGATTAGACTTAAAGGATTAAGCAGTTTTTCTGCAACCCTACCAGTAAAAAATTTGCTATTTGGTTTTCAAGCTGAATTATGCAGAGATATATGCGAACTCCTTTGTTCCTTCATCCCTCCTATGAATACGCGGTCACTATCAAAAGTTTTCTGATCCCTTTGCATTTTATCGAAGTGTACAGTGGTTCGTTACTTCATAAGGAAATAAAGCGACCGACGAGCTTTGCAGCAAAAAGTCTGCCCTTCACAGCTTACTAGTAAAAGTAGAGACAATCTCAAAAGCATCTTGAGTCATAAATTGTATGAGTTTAAGTACACGATTTTGTAATTTAAGTACCTTTGTAAAACCTAACATAGTAAACAGCAACTGATTAGCCTTTACTGAACAACGTTCCCAATCCCCTACTTTCAACAAACTTTAAATTCTCAAGCTTGATTAAATTTAAGCACAATGGAATCCTAATCCTCCTTAATTCCTTCATAATTAATTCATTCACTTACTTAACACTTGTCAATTGTTCAATAAGTCCCACCAAAATCTCTATAACAGTAATATTTCAAACACAACAAAACACACCCGAGCTCACAAAATATCTGTTTTGATCAGAGCTGTAATGAGCACCACTATACCATCGCCATTCACTGGCATTTTCCAGATGAAGGAAAATCTAAACAGTTGATAAATCTTCGAAAGGTGCACACGCTTAACATCAGCTTCGAAGTGTGCAACTTATAAATTGCTTTAGCTTTGGATAGATGCGGCTAGAAGAGAATGGAGATGTAGGTGCATGCGTTGAAAGAACACCACTAATCCATTCGTTCCAAGGAGACTTTGAATAAGCTCCACGCAGTCTACCTAGAATCTCTTCCGCATATGTGACTGAATGCGCGGCGACAACGCTCAGAGGCAGCCAAAGACTTTTATGAGACTCAAAAAATTATGATAAACTATTAATTATGGTCGTTTACACGGAAAGAAGAAAGAAATACAAAAAATGTAAAAAGAAAAACAAAACAAAAATGCAACATACCTACTCCTCCTCCTTGTGGTACACCATGTTGTTTAGTCGTCGTGCCGTCGTGGCGTTGACGGTAGTATACAACGACGACGCCGGAGAATGGTAATTGCAATGTTTCTCTAGCTGATGATGATGATGATGAAGATTGAGTATACCACCTTTTAACTGTTCTTTGTTGGGGGTTTTCCTCAACACCTTGTGCGAAGATCCGTGAATTCCCATAGCACTAGGCCGCGGCCAGGGCGATGATTTCTTTTTCGGGATATCATTCGTTCGCTTGCCAGGCAATCTCCGCCAATTAATCATCTCTCTCTCTCTCTCTTTTTTATTTGCGCGTGATGCGTCGTCACATCGTCCGCTGTTGAGGTAGAATACAACACGCATCGTAACTCCTACATGTGATAACATCCATCCACGACCGAATGAGATTCTCCTTTTCAAAGATGCATCCATCAAGATATTTTTGTGTGTTTTTTTTTTCTTTCAGCCAATTCGGCTAGTCAAAGTGGCAAAAGCACGATGACGACGATGGTGTAACCCAACCCACAATCAGCTTATCGCTAGTAATAATTTCCCCCGCAAAAAGAACATAACGCGCATCCCTTTTTTATCAGGCGGAACATCATCACATGTTTGCATCTGGGCTGCGGACATGTTAAGTAGATGCGCCACAACGATAGGCAAAGGTGAGGAAAATCCTTTCGTGCGAATTCTTGCATATACACGCTGGACATTTCTGAATGTGTAGCTAGAGATAAGAATGGAGCTTGTAATGAAGACAATTACGGCATAGAGTCCTTATGTGCTGCATGAGCCTTCTGTAGGGTATCATGAGAGGGCATGAGGACCACCTTTTAAATGGTTTTGTGCGGTTACTTCCACCTTCGGATGCTACAGTGGAGGATGCCATTGTGGGACAAAATTGCGGTAGTTCTTAAACCACTTTAACCAGTTTGAGATATGAGTCGACGATGGTGAAAGGGCGCTATAAAGTTCGTGCAATTTAGTGGCAATAGAGGTAAAAGCTTCATACTTTGCCAGCTTCATACGGTGAAGTTATTTTATAAGTTATTGGTGGAAAAACCCTCATTTGAAAAGGCAAAGTAATTTTTTGATTGCGATTGTCATAGGAAATACGGGAAGTAAGATACCTACACCGGAGTCGTACCTTAGTTTTAAAGTTCAAATACCTACAGCTAGCCGTACTACAGCTACCAGCTACGCCGTTCTGTTCAGGCAGTTAGTTGTCATAAGTCATAAGCCCTCACATCCAAATATGGAAACAACTAACGAAGAAATCGAATTGTGATCAATTTCCTGTTATGAAAAATAGAATATACTTGGAAGGACCAACATCTGCTATTTGGAACTAACACGAGCAGCATAAACTTTTTAAGTTGAGAAAAGCAAATAGTGTCAGATATTTTTTGTTTAGAAAATCCTTGAGGACTTCAATGATTTTTTTTGTTATTAAAATCATGTCGGGAAGAATTTTGTTCTGATATTTGTCATCTGTCATATGTCATATGGCTTCAGCATTAAGCCCACAGTAGGTGTGTTTCTTTACTGAAAATTCACACGAAATGCACCGAAATTCGGCGAAAGTCAGTCTAATGCCGTTCCAGCACAGCGATTTTTCGTAGCAGTGCACAAATGAGAGTGCTTACGAGAGACTAAAAAATTTCCCCACCCTGCGAATTTCTGCCACCAAAATTTCTGTGGACAGAAATTGTGCACAGCCAAAAGAAATACAACAACTTTTTCAACGAGTTTTACCCCCACTCCCTAAAATGTGCCAGATGGTGAATTTCTGTGCACAAAGTAAGGAAACACACCTAGCAGGTGCGGACGCAGGGGGGTTACACGAATGGTTCTTACTTGTTCTTTCCTCTTATAATATAGAGTGAACAACTGTAGGTAGGAACCAAAAATCTATGTACCTAGATCTTTCAAATATCATTGGAATTCATCAAAGTTCAATTAAAAAAAAAAACCCCAAAAAATAATGTTGAGACCCTAGAACCCGTAGTTCCCCGAACTCTGTTGCCTCACTCTATGCTTGTACGTTACCTCGCACTTGTAATACATTTGAGAAGAAGGAGATTCGATTTCAGTAGCATTTAGATTAGAAATCATAATATACCTACCTTTCTTGAGTATATATCTTACCTAAGAGGCTGCTTTCACATCTTCCCCTTGTTCAAAGAAAAACAGTCACACCTTTCCTTTATTGACTCTGGTGTCATCATACAGGATGCAAATTATAATACCTCCATCAGCCCACTTCGGCTCATATCTCTGCTGTCTACCTACCAAATGATGTTAAATCGAACATCTTGACTCGTGTAATATCATTCTTACTTAGCTGCACCCTATAATCGCCTTGCGAAGTACTAATTTTACCATTTAATACCCTGCCTATCACATTGTTTATGACCATCGAATTAATACCGCCATTAATTCTTATTAAGCACTTCCTTCCCAAGCATCAGGCTCTTTGATAAGCAGCCCAATCCTTTCGCTTGACCTCTATCACCTGTCTTTGATTTAGCAAAATCACAACACCTCCGTTAAAAGATCCTTATTGGTTGCTTCCACCTCTGCAATGGTTTAGCGATTGAAACATTTTGCATTTGTACACCGCTTTAAGACCCACTAAGCCGGCAACATCACGTAGTACGTATAAAGATACGAGTATACATAACACTCGTAGTTGCGCCGTCGAATCTATTGCCGAGAGTCTTTCGCATAAAATACACACCAAAGACATACGCAGATGCTGATTAATCCGCCATTTACTTTGTTAATGATGAAAAATTCACATTTAGCCTTGGCCATGAAGTGAATTGACACTTATGAAGGCAGCACGCATCCCAGGGTCCTAGTCCCCTTCCAACTTCCAACACACTAATAAATACCATATAACGTATATGAATTCACAAACGAGTGAAGGGTAAGGCATAAGTAGTAAGTGCCACATTCTAATCCGGTCGATATGTTGGTTTGGACCCCACGCACGAGATCATTGTGCCAGATCCTATTTTGTAGCAAAAGAGGCTGTTTAATGTTAGGATATGTGTGATGGTCATGTGCGGTTTATTTTGTACACAAACCCAGAGGCGGAGATAATAGGATGGCTGTTGATACGACTTGCCTTCTATTTGGTCACGATTTTTTAAAATTCTTTTTGGGTTTGCATTTAAATAGATACAGGGCTTATGAAGTCTGATTTATGTGTGTGGCTTTTGTTGGAAAAGGCTTAGAATAAGTAATGTTTAAAGTAGAGCTGTTGTTTATTTTTATTTTGTTTTTATCAGGGCATCGACATTATGTGTGTGAGGTGTGACATAACGTCCTTCAAGAGAATATGCGTTTGAGATACCAAAACCAAGAGGAAAAGCTTTGTTGTATAGGTATTTGATGTAATCCAGATTTAAATACGTGAGAAAATGGTTAGCAAATCAAACAGCACTTCCTACTAGGAGACTCAAAGATGTTGATATCACTTCCCGTTTCATTTTGTGTTCCTAATCATGAGAACTTTGTATGAAAATATTAAACAAAGACTCACTTCGCCCTGTGGAATAGGCCGGCAGAAAATAGACTTTTTTCCGTCGGAGGTTTCTAAAATAAAATCAATAGTGAAGCAACTTGTGATGACGACATCAATCATCGAGTAAGCGTAGGGTGGATGAAGTGGCGAGAAAACTCCGCTATCTTCTGTGATCGAAAAATGCCCCCTAAGCTGAAGGGAAGACTCTACACAGCAGTTGTCCGTCCAGCTCTGACATACGGTTCACAATGTTGGACAATGTACAAAAAGTATGAGAGCAAATTGACGGCAGCCGAAATGAAGATGCTTCGGATGACAGCAGGAGTAACAAAGCTTAATCGAATTAGAAGTACTAAGATCCGTGGAAGCCTTCATGTCAAAAGTACCATCTTGGACAAAATTCAGCACGACCGGCTCAGTTGGTATTGTCATGTTCAAAGGAGAGATCCGCAGAACCCCGTCCAAAAGGCAATATCGTACAACGTTTCAACAAATTCGCGACGAAAAAGAAAAGGCAGGCCAAAACACTCCTGGTACAAGCAAATGCAAAAACAGCAGCATTTGGTTGGCCTCAGACATGGAACAATCCAAAACCGGGAGGCTTGCCGACGCTTTCTGAGGTCAACGCGGCGTACCCCACAGGCGGATCACTAGTGTGAAGCAGAAAAGTGGGAGAGTTGTGATAGCTTCAAGATCACTACTCGTAACGCCGGAAATGGAAAGAAGAAGAGAAGAAGGTTTCTAAAATACTAGCTAAAGTTTACAGAAATAAATATCGGTCTAATTACCATAGAGAAACCTTCTTTTCTCATAGCTTTCCAGATGCTCGAAGAAAAGCTAGCAAACGCTGACTTGATACGAAGCCTGGAATAGCAGTAGGCACCATGTCTGCACTGAGTATCTTTAACCAGATTTGAGAAAAAAGAGGGCATTCACAGAGAAAGTGCTCCGTGGTCTCATCATTGATTTCTCCACAGGATTCAGAGAGTGTTGAGTTGAGTTGAGCCTACTGCGTTTCAATGCTTGGATGAAGGGAAGCGCCCAGCGGCATCGCCAACAAGGTTTCTACAGTGCTTTCTGCTACGGAATACCAAAAATAATGCCGGTTTCTTATTGAGGTTGGGGAGCATATGTTTAGTCTGTCTGAATTCAATACAGGCATGCCACCAACCGTTGAAAAGTTTCCTAAATTGTACCGTTTCGCGTTGAAGTTTTAATGTATCGTTGTCGTGAGTTTTGTAATTCTGTTGGTTTGTAGGCACATTATCGGTGGCTTGGTTTGAAGGCACCCAACATACTTTTGTTTTTGGCTGCTTCAAGCATCCGTCCTGCGCCTTCACAGTGACAACTCGGATGAGTCCGTCTGATCTGGGATGCGCATCGGTGATTCTGGTTGTATTCCAGTACGTTGCTGGAGAACAATAATCTTTGACTTGAACCAAACCACCTTCTTTTGGTAACTTCTCCATCTTCGTCTATTTCGGGTGTTGTTGAAGCCTGCAAAGGAATTTCGAGCGCCACTTTTTCCACAACTGGTCAGCCAGGTCGTGGATTCTCTTCTAGCGTTCTAAACGGGTTCTCTAATGAGAAAGTGAGGGGGGTAAGATGTCAAATCGTCTACCTTTTTGGCCAGTGGACACAAGGGTCTCGAATTGAGACATGCTTTTAATTCTGTTAGAAGCTACGCGAGCTTGTCAAAGCTGAGTATCTAATTCCTAACAACGCGTTTGATGTGGTACTTGGCCGATTTCGCACCTATGCTTCCCATAGCTCTCCAAAATGGGGAGACCCCGAATGAATATAATGTCATTCAGTACCGTGGTTTGATAGTTCTTCTGCTACTTCCTTCCAGCAAGTCCGTTCTCCAACATTCTGCCTACCACAGCGTTAGCATCAACAAAATTTATTCCGCAGCCACTATGCAGCTTCCTACTTACGCCTCTACGTGCTATAAGGCCAAGGCGTTTGAACGCTGCCAAAAATAAATGTGATGTCTGGTCCGAAACCATTTCAAGGTTCGTTGCCTTGGTGAAAGCGAAAGGGCATATAAAAATAGCAAAGTACTCCTTGGTGGTCTTCGCCCCGCGAGCCATCCAAGTTATGAGGTCGATTAGGCCTGCTTAGTCGACACCTGAATGAACAAACGCTCGTGCCATCCGTACGCTGATAAGTCTCCTATCAACTACTTCATTTCATCAGCTCTCTGACGCAAACATTCCAGGCAATTTTGTGTCTGGAACTTGGCCCTTCTACGTTTCTGTCTTACACAGAACTTCTCTCGTATAAACGCCATCATCAGGTGTTTTCCGTGTTATGTGTACTTGCGGGCGCTTTGCACTACCAGATTCGTAAAATGATGGGTTCTTTTTAGAAGCGTTGGGTGTTGAGCTTCATATGAGAGAGAACAGTTGTGTAGACATCCCCCTCCTCCAATCGTAGTACTTCATTGGCATTAACGACCGTACATTTTTTCATCTCCAACAAATTGCTCCACATCTTCCTTGTACATATGTACATCTCCTGTTGAGTTGCTTTGACCGCGAGTATAAGACTAACTTCCAACTCCTGTGGTTCCAACGGTAGAGTGTTTCTTCATCCCTAGGATTTGCAGCAGTCGGATGTGAGTCTGACACTTGTCGCTCGCAATAATCTGTGCACCACCTTGAATACATTGTCATCCTTGTTCTTCATCTGCACGGTGTGCGTTTGAACTAAGCACGCTCCTCTTCTGAGGTGGCAACTTCTTCAGGCCTGTCGCGACACTTAAGACTCCACGATTCTCTGTGAAACTGTGGGCCAAAACTGATCACCAAGCAGAGCAAACGTTGGTTCAGATCCTGAAATAAGTGTCCAATTGTATCTATGTCATTGCTGCCAGATCCATCATCGGTTTCGGAACTATCCGTGAAGATCCGACAGCTATCCTTTCCTGGCTCAGATTCTAGTGGACCAGTCCTGAACCGAAGGTAAGTTGATCGTGTATTTTTGACGCAGTTTGAAGATAGACTTCTAACATGTATTGCGCTAGGTAAAGTCAACATTTTTGAGACCACAGTTTTTATTGAAAACTTTAAAAATTGACACATCGGCCGGCGTAGTAAAAACAAAAAAGTAGTCTCTCCGTTGTTTATTTTTTCAGTTTTTCTCCTTGGGCTTTCGCTTCTCCACTTTAGCTAAATTCCACCGAAACTGCAAAACTGAACAAGCTGTAAATTGAGCACAAAATTTGAGGGCAAAAAAATCACAATTTTGGTCCAACTCACATGAATTTTTCCACATTAGTGCGTGTTTCTTTTTCAAAACTTACTCAGCCTTTGGGCCAACTGCACGCCTCTCCATTACTGCAGACATCTTGCGAAATGACCCAAAGAGCCACAGGGAGGAGCATATGAGGCCCCCTATTTACCCTCATAAAGTAACAATGTGTAGATACAGTGCGAGTGATAATTTTGAAAGTCGGTCAGATACCAAACAGGTACTTAATGGCTGCAGAAAAGGCAACCATCCACTGACTGACTACTCAATTACATTGTGTGTGTCGCAAGGATTAACCTTCTCATTTCAAAGAGAAAATTCCTCCTGGGTGCATCCACTTCCACATAATATACAAGTTGCGAGTTATTTTTTTTCTGTTTTCGAAAACAGTGTTCCCAGGAAATTGGATGGTTAAACTGGAGCTTCAGCTTTCCAGGAATTCGCCCGAATCATGTCCCACACCAGCAAAGTAAATGACGTTCATTAATCTAATGATAGCCCTTTGAATGTGCATCATGGTTTGCCATTGCATACTGTGCTGCCAAGCAACCTGTCATCCCAGAGGAAAAGAGAATAAAAAGAAACTAAAAGTTCACTATCCGAAGTGTGGATCAAAAGAATCGAATTGGTTGGGTCCGCGTTTTCTTCTCTTTTTTTTTCTGTGTGACAAATGAGGATAATTTATCAAATTTGTATCTGGCATGTGACATGGGACGGGGTCTAAATGATGTATTTATCGTTACATGACGCTACGCGTTGTGGTCGATGTGTGCCCCAAAAGAGGTGTGAATCTGGTTTCATTAGCTGCAGCTATATGGCACAGGCTTACAATGTAATGTTTGATGAGTGTCACCTGTGTGTAAGATGAGCGTCTTACACACAGTTCAAGTTGGTTGTGTGGTTTTTGTGTAGAATGGAGAGCTTTTTGTTTGAGTATTTCCACTAATATGGGAAATTTAGGACTATTGTTTAAAAAGAATGTGACACATGACGGATGAATGGGAGAGAACACCACCTGACAAATGTGACAGCAGAGTATTAAGCGGTATTAGGCTTACTAACCTTATAATTTGCCTCTCAAAATTCCACAGCAGTGAGATGTCTTTTTTCGAATTTCAGATAACGCAAGGGGAATTTTTGTCAAGCAGACCGCATGGGTGGGATTTCCATTGCGATGCGTTCGAGTTTTTCATGTTTTTAATCCAATTGTGGGCGGCTAGAGATTACAAGACGTCAACTTCAATAGTTTTTGTTTATCAGCGAGGGCATCGACATTTTGGGGTATAAATCATTTAGTTTTTCGAGGAAGTCTGTCAATTTAAATGACTTGGGGCTAATCAGGAAAGATAACGTCATGTCACCGGTAGCTTAGGGCCAGAAGTGTCAATTGAGAAAAATATTTCGTGTTGTATGTCTCACCATTTCGTCTTTGAGATGAATTTTGAGTTTTTCGTTATCATGGGCATTATTCATAGACTTGTTGCTTGCTCATTGAATATAGAAATATCATCACAACTTTATTCTAGAATTCGGCTTACGCAATATTTTCTGCATACGAAGTTTGGTTCGAGCTTTGTTTGTAGGCAATAAACTTGTTTACACTCTCTATTTGTAATGTGCAAATGAGAAAGTCGAAATGCCAGCGTCCGCCGACTCGACGTAGTGTTTTCATCAGATTCGTCTGCACAGTTAGATGTTGAGAGAAAAGGTTTTAAATTTTTTGTATAGCTTCACGTTAATCATCCAGCAACTAAATCTCTTCCAATTAGACTTAGAAGGACACAAGAGAACCTGCTCACTCATAGGCCTTAAAAATGGTATGGGGCTATAGGTTCCAATGCAAAACTAGTAATTGTTCCTTGAAAGCTTAGAATGGGTTAACTATTCCTATTAAAGGCGTCACCAGCAACGCTTCACTAGAAAGATAAAGTTCGCAACCTGTCGTTTTTGGGCTCGATGCTTTTTATTTTTGAATAAATGTTCTGTAAATGGAAAATAGTTTGTTGTGTGATGCAATGTCCATATAGGAAAAGCACAAAACAGAATTCAGTCCAGAACGTTGGTGCAGGAAGCTGTTTTTGCCCATTTGAGGTTAAGTCCGAACTGTCAGCCAAAGTATTTCAAGCATCGACTTGTCCCCATTGGCTAAAAAGAATGTGTACGTTCTGAAATAAGGGGTTTGAAATAGCTAGGCATTTTACGGCTTGTAAAAAATATAGCCAATAAGCAGCACTTGGGGTTAAGAAATCAAAAATGGAAGCTTTCGAATTTGAGGCCATTTTCGGCTAACAGTTAACCCAAAGAAAGATATTGATCGACTTTATATCCCCACCATAAAAGAACACTTTCAAAAACTACAAGGTGGTTAAAGTTTTACAAAGGTAGACTTATCCCATGCCAATCTTCTAGTTCCTTCAGATGAGGAATCAAAGAAACTCTGTCTTGCTCTGAATAAGGTGTTTTTGAATACGAATGCTTTTCTTTCGGTGTCTCCAGTTTACTAAAATTTTACAAACGTATATTGAACAAATGACGTCTGACATTGACTTTTGCATGTCATATTGCGATGACTTGAGCTTTCGGGGCGAACAAATGATGAACATTTCAGAAACCTTCAAAGGTTTCTAAACTGTTGTGAACTTCATCGTTTGAAATACCTTTTGGAAAATGTCAGTTTTCCATAAGTGAAATCAACTACTTGGGTCATATCATTGATGCCACATCTGAGATCATCCTCCCTTCAAAAGATTAAAAAAAGCTCCCAGACTTTTGCAGGGACTTCACAGCAGAAGTAGTTGCAGGCTGTGAAGCCGAAAAGCATCTCACCCACAAACATTGATCGACAAAAATTTTGACATCCTCACAGACAGCCAGGTGGCTATTAAAGCTATAGCGTTCATTGTCACAAAATTCAAATAGGTAGAAAGTTGTCGTTGTGGTACCCGTGCCGTGATGTCAGAATGTTTGCCCTAGAGACCCTAGAGGTTCGAATCCCAAAAGAGGCAAAAAAAATTTTCCACGGGTATCGCCTTTCGCGAGAAATTGTCAAGTCCTCCGTTAGTATATTATTTGCCATGAAAAGTGCTTTCTTGATTAGCCTTTCGGAACCGGCAGAAAATTGTAGGTCCCCTCCATTCTCTCACAAGGCTTGGTTGTGAAAAATGCGCTAGGCCATGGGGCTCCTAGCTCTGTTGCGCCTATTTTTTTATTTATTTTAGAAACCTTGCGCAGTAGTCAAATACTGCTCAGCTCAACGAACTTCGTTACTATAATTTCGGTTTCAGGATCCAGGATATCGTGACTGCTCAGGTCAATGAACACTGTAACTATAATCTGGGAGTCAGGACACCAACTGGTTATGAAATGGCAGATATAAGCTGGACGCAGTCGGGTTATCACTCGAATCCAGAACGAATCGAATACATAGATGTACTTAAGCCACTAGAGAAAGAAAAGAATAGAGTCCAACGAAACTTTTTAAAAAACGCCATTGACAGATGCTCTACTTAAGAAACTTGCCGGGTTTCCATAAATCGCCAGACACTTCCAAGAAAAAAAAACAGAATTTCTACTCCAGATTAGTAGCCTCACTTCGTCGATTGGCATTTTAGTGGCCGCAGCTCATTGGGTACCCACATGATGAGATTCGCACATCCGACTTATGTAGATAATGCCAACAAGAAGAAACAGAGGCAGGATCTTTCCACTTTTTCTGTATGTACCCAAAGGCAGCCCACACTAGGAAAAAACCCATCGGAGAACTCTTCCTCGACGAACTAAGCAACACCAACAACACTACAACCTTAGACTGAAAAAATTTTAAAGGAATGTGGCACCAATTGAACGTTGATTTTGCCGGTCCTTTTCAAAACCAGATGTTTTTCTTTTTGTCAGGAGTAAATCTTCAAAAGACACTTGGCAGTATTCGACACCACGTAGTGTGGGATTCTTACCTCACTAAAAACTCCTCGTAATCAGAACCAATCTATGAACGATCGACAACAGATTTTTCTTTCTCAATAGTATAATCACTTTAAGGGAAGATTAAACTTTTAATGCTTCCCATAACTTTTAGACCATTAGCTCGTGCGGCTGGGTTCTTCTTAACCTCGGACCATTGCCTCTCGTATTTAATATGGACTCCAATTCAGAGTTGATATGACTATGCAGTCGCTGATTGTGTGATATAGCATGTTTTCTTACAACTTCTGTAACCATTTCTATTTGAAGGTCACGATGTAAATCGCTATTTCTTATATACCATGGTGCATTTACTATTCCCCGAAAGACTTTGTTTTGGAACTTTTGGATGGTTTCAGTATTTGTTTTCTTTGTACAGCCCCATAATTGGATTCCATAGGTCCAAACAGGTCTAAGTACTTGTTTATAAAGCATTATTTTATTTTCGACAGATAAGTCAGAATTTCTACCGAGTAACCACTACCAGTACATTTTTCTATGCTTCATGTTGAGCTCTTCCCTTTTCTTTTTGAAATGCTCTTTACATTTTAGCTTTGCATCCAAATTCATCCCAAGGTATTTGGCCGTATTGGCGTAAGGTACATCAGCTTGATTGTTTTTGAATATTTGAACGTAGCTTAACTTTTTATTTGTAAGGTTTATGTGTGCAGATTAAGCTTCATTGAGCTTTATACGCCATTTTTTGGTCCAATCACTAACGGTGTCGACGGTATTTTGCAATTTCTCAGCAGCCTGCACTTACTGGATGCCAAAACTGCAGTATCACCTGCAAAAGTAGCCATAATGGTGTTGTTATCCACTGGAATATCCCTTGTATATAGCAAATACAGGGTAGGTCCTAGGACGCTTCCTTGTGGAACACCAGCTTGTAATTTGCTTAGCTTTGAATATTCTTGATCATACCGTACTCTGAAGAGCCGATTTGAGATATAAGATTTTAGTATTTCGTAGTACTGCCTGGGTAGGTCCCTTTGCATTTTGTACTCTAGCCCCTCATGCCATACCTTGTCGAATGCTTGAGCAACATCTAAAAATATAGCCGAACATACTTGTTTTTCTTCTAATGCTTTTTCAACTGCATCCGTTTTTCTATGAACTCGGTCTATCGTGGAATGCTTATTTCTAAATCCAAACTGATGATTTGGGATTAGATTTCTTTCTTCTATGACTTTGCTTAGTCTTTTCAAGTAATTTTTCAAAGACTTTTGCCATTATTGGTATAAGCGATATTATTTTGTAAGACGTCACTTCTGTTGGTGGTTTACCTTGCTTTGGTATAACACTTACTTCAGCAATTTTCCAATGATGTGGGACATATTGGGTCTTTAGGCATGCATTTATTATGAATTGGAGTTTTATGAAGGCTTTTGATGGCATTTCTTTCATAACCTAAGTAGTATTAGAACCAAATGTGATTTATCATTTTGAGTTCCAAATCAAGATTACCTTTCGTCATTCGGATGGCATGTACCACGTCAGAAGCAATGATTTTAGCAACGCTACCTAAGAGACGCTGTTACCTATCTGACAAAGTTTCTTATCAATTCCAGCCTTTCTGTCAAAGAAACAGAATTCAACCCGTATTAGCCCCTTTCAATTAAGAGTCGAATGGTTCTGCTGAAAGAATGGTCCGCACATTTAAAACGTCACTGGAATAAAGTACTTCACTGCACTGCCTTTTTATGTCTACATAACGAGCTTGAACTAATGATTCTGAGTTATGACATGCAGAAAAGATGGATGGAAAGCAACATTGTCTTTTTTTCTTTCGTCAATCGTGCCCTAGGCCAACAATCTTAACAATAAAAAAAAAAAATAAGTGTAACATTGGTCAACCAGTTTCAATACGACAATATCAACGATAAACAAAGTGCACTGCAGCTGTTGCAGTAAAAAACTAAGACTGGTAGAATCAATTTGTTTGCCTAGTTTTCTAACAAAGGCGTTAACGCCTAGATAACTTAACCTCTTCCAAAATATGAAACACAATTTCTTTTTTCCACCTACAATAAGTTTGGAGTCTTCACCGAATCCATTTCAAATGATGTCACTCGAATACACAATCAGAGCCAAGAGGATCTAAATGGCTTCATTGCAGTTCAGATTTTTTCAAACACATAAGAACTTAAGCCACTATAGGGCAAGAAAAAAGAAAAGATTCCTGCGATACTTTCTAAAAATTGCTAGTGACTGCTGACAGGTGGTTATTTTTAAGAACTTGCCGGTTTTCCAGAAACCTACTGACCAGATATTTCAATGAAAGAACAGAATTTTTACTTTAGCTAAGCAGGCCTTTCTCCGTTGAGAATACTTACCGGTTACCCAAATACTCACAGCCGATTTATGAAGAGGGTCCCGAGACGAAGAAGCATAGAAAGGATTATTTTACTTCTTCTGTGAGATCCCAAGCTTGACCCAGACTAGAAAAAAAGCCCTCCAAAAATACTTCTTCGACAGACTGGTCAAATCCTTAACTTTTCACTGAACAGCATCCTAAAATTCAGGGCTGGTTGAGTGAAGTTTCTCATTTCCAATAATTTAGTCACCAGCACAATGCTTCCCTACATATCACCTCCCCTGCCACCTACTCCACTGTAATCCCGTGGAGCACAATGGATCGTTAAGATCAGAGTGATGTGTCGCCTCTCGGGGCATCCCCCCATACAACTTAACCCAACCTAACGCGAACTGAAATTGAATTCAAAACCTTTCAACAACCTTTAACATCTAAGTACCGGTAAAGGCTTTAACGAATCAACAAATTTTTTGATAAGATTGAAAATCTATTGCAGCGATCTCCTGCGAGTAAATCTGATGATTTACAATTACTTTCTTACCATGCAGATTCAACAAAGAGTAAAGTAACTGTCACCAGCCCATATGCATTTGACGTGACCAACACTTCATGGCCATAAACATTTCGCTCGACTCAGACTGTTCGGCGCACTCAGCAAACAGCTAATAAAAATTTCATCTGAAATTCAAGCTCATCTTGCGTACGGGTCATATTTCTCTCACCCAGAACCGAGTTGTGACTTGTGACAGCACAAAAATATTCTCTTCCAAATAATTCTCACCACACATCATAAACTTAACTGTTGTTCAATGCCGCCGAAATGTCATCTGCTGTCACATAACTTTTGCCCCCCCAAAAAGCAGACCGCATCTCTTAACACAAAAAAAAAAAAAAAATCAGTGAATGACTCACTCTCAAAATTCGCTTGCACACAACAACCAAATTGTCTCAATTGTTTTTTAATGAATAAATTGATTGCTTAATTCCCACCGAATAAGCATTTAAATTGTGTTTATTTATTGCGGTTCCTTCGACTGCCAAATGTCAAGAAATTAATTTAACAAGTTGTTTTTTTCGCCACTGAAATTTATTGTTGTACAAATTGCAATCAAATTTGAATAAAATTTCAGTTAAATTTTGTATGAAACAAGCAGTAGCTCAAGCAATAAAACCTTGTTTTTGGTGCAAAAACATGAGCATTAGCCGTGCGGTTTGAATAAAAATTTGTCTTATCTGATCTTCCGACAAATCCGGTCTCTCGACAGAAATGCCATAAAGTTTAATCGGTAGAATGACTTTCAAAACTTTCAAAATTTATGATCCAAAGTTCAGTCAAATCCATTTTGGGAATATTGGCGTATGGGCATCAAATCAAACTCAATGAACCTACTCGCGGGCAGCATGGCTCATAACAGGCGATTAACTAACTTTTCAGCTTGAGCCTTTTGGCGGTTTTTGAGGTCGAAATTTATTCAAAATTATACTGGCCATCAGCTAATTAGTCAAAGAGCCTTATCGACTCTTTCATTAGACACTGAGGTTTGATCTGAAATTTAAACAAAATAAAAACAAACTCTTTCACATACTTTCTACCGACGAATTCATATAATGAGGAAGAAATTCCGAAATCCAAGCCTTATCACATCGCGGGCATCGTGCTCTGCCAGCTCCCGTCGAACAAAGCCGAGTTCGGTCCCGGTTCCATCTGCAATAATCTCAATCTCGATATAATTTTTGAATCCGTCGGGACATGTTTTACACACCTCAGGTAGGCTATGTCATGAGTCGTAACTCGTAATACGAGCCTCTGGTTAAGATTTTTTTCGGTGGAGAAACGTTTGCGTTACACACACTTAAAATTGCAGTTAGTTTGTTCCTTAAACAAACAACAACCACAGCGGGGTGTCTAATGATTGTTCGAAAATTAATTACGAGTATCTGTTTTGGATACCTCCGGGCACCGGGCTCCAAAAAATCCGTATTTTTGTTTGTCCATATCAAGATCATCATTGAAGACGTAACATGAGAAAAGATTTGGATATTCATAAATATAATTTGCGTTCCAAAATATAAATTCGGAAAGAACCAAACAGCAAAAGAGAAATGAAGAGTCAACGAAACGTGGTATGACAATGTGAAATGAAGAAATGTGACATTTAACTGGGATTGTGTGAGACTTGGTTGAGATGTGCGTTGTTGTTACCTCATTTCGATAAATCATGACTGTTGATCGCGCATATGAATGTTATGGGAACAATAATTTCTTCTGGATTTTTCGAACAACAACGGCTCGGCCGGCCGGCCGGTCGGACTACGGCAGTTGACATGGAAATTTGAGATTTTTGGGAATTGTTATGTGTTGTGTTGGCTTTTTGGAAGTTTTTCTTTATCAGATTTGAGTCGTTGACGCCTTATGATATGTTTAGTGGCTGTGTAAATTGGCTGAGTTATGGGTTAGATTTTTTGATGATCGGTTGATACGGGCTCGAGCTGGTCTGAATTGTGACGCAAGAGATGTGAAAGGAGATAGAAGTCAGAGTTGGAATACCGGCAGCTTTTGTCAAATTCCATTTTGATTTGAGTGGAAATGCTCAGATACCTGAATTCGTTTTGTGGTGATGGGTGACCACAAACACAATTTTATTTTGTAATTCGTATTCTTAGCAGCTACTGGGATCGTTTTAAATGCGTAGAGACCAAGAATTCGTTTTATTTTATTATCAAAGACGAGAGCTTTTGCAAGTGAAGTGAAGATGACCGACGAACGTATAATAGATAGCCTGATAAAAGGCTTTCCGTCAAGAAAAACGAAAATATCGTTTGGGTCATGTTTTTCGATCTCAATCGAGGCATTTTAGGAAAAAAAACACATTGCGATGTTCGTGCTGATTCGTTCTACACGAAACCTCTCAGTCATTTCAGATGTAAGGAATTGTGTTGTTCCAATTTGTCAATCTAAAACGAACTTATTTCAATTATTTGAGTTTAAAACCTCATGGTATTGCCCATGATAGTTCTTGCAACATAAATTTTTTGAAGTATTTTAGCAAAATGAAATTCATTTTTGTATCACTAGCAGCACTATATGTTTTTGCAACTCAAATTACCCGAAAAGTTCGTGAACCTACACGAACGACATGATTCTTCCTCCTTAACTGCCAGTTTTGAACAAAATCCACCAAGTGGTAAAGTCTGCAGATTAAAGTGCGGACAAACCGATAGATGCACAAAATTGCAGAACCAACTTTTACAGAACTTGTCTTATTCTAATTTTAATTTTGGTGGGGCTTACGCCCCATTTATTAGCTTGCTACAAGCTTAAAAGTACTTGAACAATACTAAACTTAAACTTATTAAAACTAAAGAAGAAGAAAAAAAGCTAAATTAAACTATATGGAAGACAATCTGTTTAAAAGGAGGACTTTTAGATAAGGACTTGGAAGATTGAGGTCGAAAAGAAAAGGGACAGAATTAGTCTTATTTAGCATGCGGGTTAAAGGTTCATTGGGACCATAGGATGTACGATGAACAGGAAGGAAAAAAAGGCGGGCTGATCTTACATTTCGGGGATTAGTGTTGAATGAAATAAGGTCTAAAAGTGGGAGTGGGGAGCAGTCAGTGCTACCAGTAAGAAGACGGTGAATGAAGATAATGTCAAACACATCCCTTCGGACTTCTAGGGAATGGAGATTAATAAATTGAAAGACGATCGCGATAGGGAGGCAGGGTCTGAAAGTTTCTAGCATCGGTCGTAGAGATCTCGAAGGACGAAGAGTAGAAAACGACGTTGAATGCTTTCGATCCTTGAGATGTGAACCGCTTGATATGGAGCCCACACCTGTGATGCATACTCTAGGAGATTACGAACATAAGCGATATAGAGAGATTTGGTGACAAGGGTGTTGCGGAACTCGGTTAACATTGAAAGATACCCTTTGATGAGCACGTTTCTCTTTCACTGCGGATTGCTGATCTTTGATTATATTTTGATTGAAGGACAGTCTGGGGTTGGCTTGAGGCTTGGGTTAGAGTTTAGGCTTGGTTATAACAGGAGGAACCATATAGTTAGAGCGAAGCAAATTAGCTTGTTGAAATATGTGGGGCCTAGTCATGGGTCTAGCAAGAAGTTTTGGAGGATTAGGATTGTTTTTAGTATTATTGAAAGAAAGGAGGATTTTGGAAAAATATTTGTTTTAAAGCATCAGCTGATTTTTCGGACCGAGGGCCTTCCATCCACATCGATAGGGTAATATGACCGAGTTTTAAACTTCCATCGGGGGATGAAAATAGCAAATTCGTATTTCCCAGGAATGTAGATTTTGAAACTTCTATTTGCTGTACGTTTGGAATCAGCAACCGATATAGAATAGTTTCTTAAATATGAAATTTTAAAATGATCCTTTATTGACCACAACAATTAAACGAAATTCAAAACGAAAACAGAAACGCAAATTTTCTTCTTCTTTTGAACTTATTTATTCGTATGCATTTCAAGTTGACATGGAACTCATCTTCAGCGATTAACAACGTCTACTAACATTAACCAATATTGCCGCAACTAAGGCAACTAGAAACCAATGAAAATTAACAGCGCTTTACACTTAATTCAATTTATTGTTTTTTAATTCAAAGGATTTTATAAAATACAAAGGTAAGTATGTAAAGGTATGATGCGCGCTTTAATTTTATGTCTTTTTTGGTCTTCTTATGGGACGTCTGCGTAGTGTGGCTGCCAAAATGAAAAGGGAAGAAAATCCATCATGGCCGGAGGTTGAAGATTTTCTCCAAAGTGCATTTAGTTGCTGGAGTGTTCGTGCGGGGGCGTTGAAACGTTTAGAGGAACGTCAGGGTTGTAACACTCCCCCCGGTAATGTCCTTGGGCTTACAAATCTGCGGATCCCTGACGTCCAGGACAGCTAACTTTACGACAGGTCGGTCGTATACGCCAGTTGAAGTTTGTATGGATGCACTTCGCACTTGTCCATCCTTCGCCGTCATCGTACGCACTACTCGTCCCTTTGGCCACGAGCTCCTTGGGTTGTTGGGGTCCACGATGAGCACGATGTCGCCTACCTCAACAGGTTTGACTGGAGTGAACCACTTGGTGCGACGCGTGATGGTTGGAAGGTACTCGTGTACCCATCGCCTCCAAAAATGCTGGGCGTATTGTTGTGATGTCAACCAGTTGCTTCTCATAACCATCCTGTCAGAACAGAAGGCTGCTGCCGGCTTGGCCCCATTGGACGACCCTAGGAGGAAATGGTTAGGAGTTAGCGCTTCGTGATTGTTGGAGTCGACCGGGATGTAGGTAAGGGGTCTCGAATTGATGATGCTTTCTACTTCCATTAGTAGGTTTCTGAGCAGCTCGTCGGAGATGTTGCTTGGTGGCTTCATTTGTCGGAGAACTGACTTGATGGAACGCACTAATCTCTCCCAGCTGCCACCCATATGTGGTGATCCAGGTGGTATAAACTTCCATTGGGTTTCGGAAGTAGTGAACGCTTCTATCATTCTGTTTTCTTCGAGGCTCCTGAGCGCTTCTCTCAGTTCTCGGGCCGCTCCTTTAAAATTCGTGCCATTGTCACTGTAGATTTCTTTCGGTGTTCCACGCCTGGCGATAAAGTTGCGTATGGCCATGATACATGAGTCAGCTGACAGTGAGTAGGCGATTTCAATATGAATGGCTCTAGTTGTTAGGCACGTAACCATCTCTTTTGTTGTCTTCGTAAGGTTGTGACGGTCAAGGGTCCGAAATAGTCAATCCCGATAAACGAGAATGGTCGGGTGAACGCCGCTAGTCGTGCTGGTGGGAGTTGAGCCATGATTGGTGGCTTAGGCTTTGCGTTGGTGTTTTTGCAGTCTTGACAGGTTCTTCGTACGGCTCCAAGGGCAGCTCTCATGTGTTCGATGTGAAATTTCTGTCTGAGCTCGTTTATTGCAGTCTCGTGGTTATTATGTTTGAAGCGACGGTGATAATCCATGATGATTAGATTGGTAACAGGGTGCCCTCTAGGTAAGATGGTTTGCCGTTTAAGTTTTTCGCACGCTAGGTCCGCGCAAAGAATTCTGCTGTTGGTACGGAGGACTCCGTTTATATCTAGCATCGGACAAAGATTGAAAATAGAGCTGGTTCTCTCAACGGGTTTGTTATTGGAGAGATCGACGATTTCGTCTTCATACGCGCTGAGTTGTGCTTCCCGAAACAATTTATTTTCAGCTGACTGAAGTTCACTGCTGGTAAGGGGTAATTCTCTTAGTGGTTGTCCTTTATGTTTAGCTTGGAGGTTATGGCAGAAGCGCAGAACGAAGGCGGTGCTTCTTAGTAGAGTTTTCCACCTAGAGAAGTTTTCCGGGTGGAAAATTGTTGTTGTTTCTTGCTGGTGGATACCGATATGTTGGGTTTTGAGTTCCTCGACCGTCGATTGTTCCTTGGTCGCTGCCATTGGCCATTGGTCTTCAGGGAGTTTCAAGAACTCTGGGCCGCTGAACCATCGGTTCTGGAAGTTGAAGTCTGGGGTGCGTTGCCATTTCGTAGCTTCATCTGCAACGTTTAGTTTCGTTGGGATCCAGTTCCATTCACTTAGTTCGGTGAGTTCCAGGACTTCGGTCACACGAAACGCGACGAACTGCCGGTACCTCTGATGGTCTGATGCAAGCCAGCTGAGGACTACCTTTGAGTCTGACCAGAATGTTTGGCTTTGGAAAACGATGGAGTGAGAGCTGATGATATGTTTGGCGAAACGAGCACCGAGTAGAGCTGCTTGTAGCTCTAGTCTAGGTATGGTAAGTATCTTCAACGGAGCCACCTTAGTTTTTGCTCCTAGTAACGCACACGCCACGGAGTTGTTCCAGGCGAATCTCGCGTACGCTACTGCTGCGTAGCCATTTTCGCTGGCGTCGACGAAAATGTGTAGCTGAATGTCGGTCTCTGGGTGCACTCCACCAGAAATGTAACATCTTGGGATCTCCAATGCCTCGATTTCAGGAAGCAGATTAACCCATTTTATCCACCTTTCGAACTCGGCATCTTTGATCTCGTCGTCCCAGTCAATAGCGGACCTCCAAATTTGTTGAAGGAGTATCTTCACATACATGAGGTAGTTGGCCAATAGTCCCAAAGGATCGAACATCGTCATCAGTACCCTTAGTACCTCCCGTTTGGTGGGGCGGCGCTGGTCAGATAGGAGGGCTTTGTGCTTGGAGTTAGTCGTCAGCTTGAATATGAAGCAGTCGGATGAGGTGCACCACCACATTCCCAAGACCTTCTCGGTTACTGGCTCCGATTCCATGTTTAGGTTCACCTGGTCACTAGCGTTGGAGTGTAGTGCTTTGATCACTGCGAGAGAATTGGAAACCCAGTTCCTGATGTGGAAACCACCTTGTTTGTGGATGTATTGAACGTCTCTTGCCAACTTGATTGCTTCTTCGATGGTACTCACACTGTCCATTAGGTCATCGACGTAGTGGTTTTCGTGGATGGACTGTACTGCTCTGGGGAAGGTCTCGGCGAAATCGTCAGCATTTTTGTTTTTAACAAAGTGCGCACAACACGGTGAACACGTCGCGCCAAATGTCATTACTTGCATGATGTAGGTGTCAGGTTTTTTGGTATCGTCGTTGCTCCAGAGAAAGCGTTGGAAATGTTGGTCTTCCTTCTTCATCTTAACTTGGTGGAACATTTCTTGAATATCTCCACAGATGCCAATTGCTCTCTCTCTAAACTTGGAGAGGACAGCCGGTAATGAAGTGAGCTGGTCCGGGCCTTTTAGAAGAACGGAGTTTAGCGATACTCCCTTCACTTTCGCTGCAGCATCCCAGACTAGGCGAAGTTTGCCCGGTTTGTTCGGGTTCTGGACGACGAATATGGGTAGGTACCAGCAGCTTTGTTCTCGCTCTTTAGATTCGGAGCTGGATAGCTTTCTGGCATAGCCCTTGGCTACGTATTCCTGGATTTTAGAGTCGACGGCTGCAGCTAGATGTGGTTCTCGATTGAGTCGTTTGCGGAAGCAAAGGAAGCGTCTCATCGCCATAGGTAGACTGTGGGGCAATTGGACTTCGTCGTACTTCCAGAGTAGACTGGTTTCAAAACACGTCGTTAGCCTTCCGGTGAAGTTGTTCAGCAGACTAAGAGCTCGCTCGTCCTCAGCTGACATCTTGATTTTTTTATTTGAGGCTCCGACTTCCTCTCCTCGGATGAACTCTTTCACGATACGCTGGAGGTCGTCATCGTTTCGTTGCCGTTCACATTCGCATGCGTCGAGGCTGTGAACAGTAACCGTTCCTCGTGATGATGGAGGCAAACAGTTCCCGTGCACGACCCATCCAAGCCTGGTTTTGGTGGCGACTGGTTGATCAGGAAAACCCTCTTTGCACTTAAGGGGAATTCCAAGGTTGATGTTGTTTAGGCCAATGAGAAGGCGTGGCTGGGCATTAGAGTACGGTGCAATCGGTAGCCCTCGTAGGTGATTGAACTTCAATGCCAGCTTCTCGGGATCTAACGACTGTGTTGGGAGTCGTAGGCCCTTGACAGTATGGACGTCTCTTAACGGTTGCAACGGTAGGAAAGATTCGTTGCCATAATCGGAACCTGAAATTCGTAAAGAAATAATTTCGGAATCATTTTCATACCTTCTTGTATCCCCAGTCCACTTGAGGCAAAGGGGTTGGTGGACACCCTTCATGTTAAGCTGCTTCGCAATCTCTTCGTCCATTAGGGTTAATGACGACCCGTCATCGAGAAATGCAAACGTACGCAGTTTGCAATTGTTGCCGTACAGTGTGACTGGAACAATGCGAAACAGTACGGACTCAGCATTGTAAGTGTGTGTGTTGGAGTTGTACTGTGGCAAGTGTACCTTTTGTTGGTAGTCCTGGTCTGCATTGCTGTAGTTGTTGTTTGTTTTTGATTCCCTTGGCTGCCGGTCATCCTTCTGGTCATTATGGAGTAGACGATGGTGCTTGAACGGGCAGTTGTTTTTCCCGCAGGCTTCTGTTGATTTGCATTTAGAGCTGCTATGTTGCTCCAAACATAGGCGACACAGTTGGTGCTCCCTCACCGCTGTCCATTTGGCTGCACGACTTGCTTGTGCAAACTTCTGACAGGTGGCCACAGAGAGACATCGGCCACGGCAGAAGACACAATCGCGTTTAGACAGCGGTGCTAGTATAGGCCTTGTTTCAGGAGCATGAAGGTGAACAAAGCCCTTGCCTCTAATATTCTGCCTGGTAGTTCTTCCTTCTGGTTGTAGTTGGGTACTTTGACTGAGTACGCCGTTGGTTGCTTCGGCTATATAGTAAAGCCAGTTGCTGAACTCAGAGAGTGTGCACACGGTCAAAGTTTGTTTGTGCAGTGCCCAATTAAATCGAACAGTAGGTGGTAACTTGTCTACCAGTTCCTGGAGCAGCGTTGGATTGTTCAAATGGCTCGTCATCCCAGAGGTTTCCATTGTAGCGCAGAGATTCTGAACCGCTACTGCGAAGTTGACGAGTGAACACAGCTTTTCTGCCTTCGGCGGAGGTGTTGCATTTATCTTCTGCAGGAGGGTATTTATGATAAACTCGGGCCTTCCGAAAAGCATCTTGAGTGTGTTGATGACTCTGTTTACACAGTCAGGCTGGATGAGAAGATTTCTAACGGCATCTAACGCACTGCCCTTTAAAGCTTTCTGAAGTCGTATGAGATTTTCTTCATCTGAGAAACCACACAGCTCAGTGGATCTGTAGAAGTTGGATATGAATAGTGGCCAGGTCTCAGGGCTGCCATCAAAGGTCTGCAAATCACGTGAGATTAGGTGGCGTGCAGCTATCTGGCTTCGTGAAAGGCTATTGGGCTGAATCGAGCTAACGTTGGTAGTAATGTTGCTTCCCGTATTATGCAGTTCCATGGAGTTCTGTGGTTGCAAGTACGGTGTCGATGGCGGTGGTGATCTTAGAAGCGGTGCCAGTAGCGGTTGCTGTTGTTGCATTAGCGGTTGCTGTTGTTGCAATAGCGGTTGCGTTAGCGGTTGCTGTTGTTGCAATAGCGGTTGCGTTGGCAGTTGCTGTCGTTGCAGTAGCGGTTGCGTTAGCGGTTGCTTTTGTTGCAATAGCGGTTGCGTTAGCGGTTGCTGATGGTGCATTAGCGGTTGCTTTTGGTGCGGTAGCGGTTGATTTTGCGGTGGCGACTGCAGTAGCGGTTGCTGTTGCTGGTTTAGCGGTTGCTTTTGCGGTTGCTGAGGCATTAGCGGTTGCTTTTGCACCCTTGTGCTCTCGTTCGCACCATATTCCTCGTCCTCCTCAGACGAAACGTCAGCTAACTTGCTTAAAATGTCGTACTTTCTGTTCAAGAAGTCGCGGTCACGATCCTCTTGCATTCTTCTTTCTTCCTCCAGACGCTGGAGCTCGAGTTGATGGTGCTTTCTCGATGATTCTTTTGATGATCTGGATGAGGTGGTAGTGAGCGATGGTCTACGATGTATAGCAACGTCGGCATTTTCGTTGGATGGTGGCTGATCGCTATCGGCTGGTAATGCAGAGCGGTTTAAGGAGGAACATGATTTGCACACCCAGTCTCGTTCGCTGATGGACTCGTTGACGCCGGCGCAGGTATAATGGTACCAACACTTACAGGCATCGCATTGCACCATATCGGATGCTGAGTCAGGCTCTGGGCATGCTTAATTAAAGAATATTGCCGCAACTAAGGCAACTAGAAACCAATGAAAATTAACAGCGCTTTACACTTAATTCAATTTATTGTTTTTTAATTCAAAGGATTTTATAAAATACAAAGGTAAGTATGTAAAGGTATGATGCGCGCTTTAATTTTATGTCTTTTTTGGTCTTCTTATGGGACGTCTGCGTAGTGTGGCTGCCAAAATGAAAAGGGAAGAAAATCCATCATGGCCGGAGGTTGAAGATTTTCTCCAAAGTGCATTTAGTTGCTGGAGTGTTCGTGCGGGGGCGTTGAAACGTTTAGAGGAACGTCAGGGTTGTAACAGGTATAATAGATATAATAGTAATAGGAATAGGTTCGAGGAGTGTTTCTTAAGAGAATGGCAATTGCGTTCGTATTCTTCAGCTTGTTTAGTCTGCTATTCCATTCGGCTTTAGTCCAGGTAGTCCCAAATTAAGACAGTAGTGGTGCAGAAGGGGGTAAGGTACAAGATGATGGTGGTAACACAGGATCAGTATTTATAGGAGGTAAAGATGGTTAAGTGGTGTTATGGTACCTATAAAGGGTGTTTTTTTTATACACGTATGGTTTTCAATCTGGCAATGCTTTTATCGGACTTGGTCATTTTGACAACTGTAACTTGGTTAGTGTGTTTTTTATAATAAATAAATATACTTTAATCTAATTACTGAAATATTCGACAACGCTGCGTCGAATAGGCGGTCAGCATAGTCGCCCAGTAAAGTCGGTAATACAAACGACCATGGATCGGTTTCGGACAATGTTTATAAAAGTGGGTAATGCGCATCTTTAGAGACGCATCGAAGGCGCTATTGGTACTGTGGAGCAGAGTATCGAAGAAGACCCGAATGAGGAATTGGAGGATGTTGATGTGAACGATCTATGGTTGCCCCAAGACGGTCAACATCAACGAATCAATAAATTTAATGAAGGACATTTCTAGTGGGCACATTAACCTGCGTAATGGCCTGTGGTGTGCCCTTCAAGACTGTTCGATGCAACACGTTAATGTTGCAAAAGTGAACGAAAATTGGGTCTCTCAGCTGAAATTGATTCGAGCCAGCCGCGGCCACTACTTGCCCAAAATCTTTATAAATGGCAAACCCTTATCAATTAAAACAAAAATTGAAAGAAAAGTTCAAGAAATCTCAAACCCTCAACGCTAAGATTCAATTGAATAACATTTTTCGTCTCCCAAAATTTTTTTTTCAACGCTCATAAATTTTACTCTTAAAGCCAGGCTCGTAGAGAAACCATAAACAAAAGAACTACCTCAATGATTGATAACACATCACAAAAGACGAATGCCAAAGCAATTTTCCACCACAACAAGTAGCATCTTCTCGGACATTCATCTTCACATAAATCCGTTCAATGCATATTATGCACTTCCATCACTCCTATTATATGTGCAGCTCAAGTGCGCGTCGAATTGACTTAGCCGATTTGCCACACCAATCATCTTCTTATTTTCTGCACAATTATAAATCTTAGACCGCTGCCAGCAGCAGCAGCATCAGTAGAGCGGCACAAGGCTACCTCCACTCAAAAGCCCTTTTTTTATTACGCTTAAATTGCTTTCTAATTAATTACCCAGGCATTCTCTGCAACTCTACAACTGCAACATGACCATCAGAGTACCAAATATGACATGGCACTTCGTCTTCTTATACGCTTCTGCTTCTTCATCATCGTCATCATCATCATTGTGCGCCGCTAAATTTTCCACACATAATATTGCTGTTAATCCGTCTGGTGGTACCGAACCGAACCAACAACAAGATCCTAAATGGTCAATCAAAATCGCTTTAAATTCTCGAAACCATCAATCAATGATGAGTATATCTTCGCTTTACTCATCCAATCCACGGCCGCTGGTGTATATGCGATACTCTCACTCACTCACCCCAGACTCATCGTCGTGATCTTGTGCAATCCATTTTACCCTGTCCAATGTATGTTGAGGATCTGGCTTTTTTCCACTGCCAGTTAGTCCGGTAGTCAGTCATTCAGTCAAAGCGATTTAGTGTTATCTCCGGTCAGCGTTGAAGAACTCTCCGGTTCCATGCCCTCGAGACGGCATTCATCAGACAAATTGACAAATTCCAAGATACCTACCTCCCCAGCCAAAAGGTAATTGAACACTTTAGAGATTCTCAAATGAGCTGAGTACGGTAGCCGGAGTCGGGTTTGGTTCAGGATCTCCATCAGACAGGATCAACAATTTAATATGCAAATTCAGATCTTTGAGTAGGTACAAAGGTATGCAGATTCAAAGACCTCTCTTTCTCTCTTCGGGGTGATTTATCGCTTTAGGTAGGATCCTCTTCGAGATCAGTTAGATAGATGATGGCATCCCAGGCGAGACATACCGAAATTCGATTCGAATGAATCACCCCAGGATGACACTTGGGAATACATCAACCTGCTTACTTTTCTTCTGTCGGTCTGACACTTCCAATGAAGTTTCTTTTTGAACCACTGATGGGAACCACACCTCTAGGGATTCCTTAGGATGTGTCCCATGATTGATGGGGAGGTTTATTATAATTTGCATTCACATCTATTACATATGTGGGAAGTTGGGTGCAGTTAAAAAAACGACCGTCAGGCCAAACCATTTACACATGTCATTAATATAATTAAACACTAAAATGGATTTTTGCCTTTTGTTAAACTCCCCGCCCATCGAATTTGGAAATATTAAATTGGAGACGTCAACAACTAATCGGAAACATCACATCTGATGAGTTATGGCTTATTGTGAACGAAAACCCGGATTTGGTGTATGAAAATTATTCCCCCAAAGGCCAGAGAGAGACAGTCGATCGATTTGATACGAACAAAAAATTCTCCACGCTTTATTAAAATTGCTTAATTTTTGTTTGTATCCAATTCCACTAGCAGACATACTAACAGCAGTTCACATTATATTATCGATCCGATGAGTTTAAACCATAAATTGTCATTAGCCGCAGCTGAAAGTTTTTTGACGTCTTTTGGGTCGAGAGACAAAATTTACAAAAAAAACTACCAAGCCAATGTTTAGCCAGAGAGGCGCATTATTTAGACTTACATCGATAAAGATTTTTCCAACTTAAAGTTGCACGAACATTGGAGGCTGTAAAATTGGATCGAATTATGCAAATTCGGACAAATGTTAATGGTGGGAGAGTATCACTTTCGATGGAGGCACCGCTGGCTGGTATGCCAATAGCTACCTAGATGAAATTGTACAAGGTTTTCCAAAAAAAGGTCTTGATAATCAGGGGGTTATTTGGGACTTCTTAAGCGAAAGTAGCAATTAATTTTGGATTAGGAAAATGGCTTTTTTTGTGTGAAGAGTTAATAGGTTTTTATCTTTTTAAGAGATGTAGGCACACATATTTAGTGAAGATTTGCATGGGAATCGATGTATAAAATAATACTTAAGAAAAACGCAAGCGAATTCAGCTGCAGGCTCTAAACAGGTTGAATGAAAGCAACAAGCAATTAAAAGAAATTCATATGAAATTTTGTAATAACTTTAGAGTCTTTTTAAAAAAGATTTACTGAAGTAAGTTTTGTGTATCGCTGTTGCCTCAATTCTTTGTTATCACATAAAAAAGAGAAGCTAAAGACAAATTCAAAATGTTTCTATGGAAGTGTCTATAAACACCCACGGTGTGGGATGTGTAAAGTTGTGTAACACGATCCTAATTGAGTTATTTGAGGGGAAAAAACATATCGTGTGACTCGTGTTGGTTCGTTTGAAACGAAATCACTCAATCATGTCTGGTGAAAAGGAACTTGCGTTTCCAGTTCGTCAATGTGAAACGAGCTTTAAGTTTAAAATCTCATGGGTGTTGCCACACCTCGCACGGATCCTAATCTGTAATGATGCTTTTCGTCTTTGAAATGCAAGTTATAATAATTTTTATTCCTAGTCACACAACTGTAAGAGATACATTTTAATCATTTACGGTATCAGAAATCCCAAGTAATATTCATCTGCCAGTACTCTTTTTTACGATCAATGCATGCTAACATATAAGCTTTCTGCTGTTAGTTTGTATACTGATGCAATCACATTCATGTTTATAATTTTTATCGATAAAACATAACCGAAAGATCGTATGATCAGCCGAGACAGTAATCTTAAGTAATATTTTACAGTATTGTTCAACTTCTTTGAAAGCTCTTCTCAATTTGTAACACATTATCGATCAGTCTAAATAAAGCAGTCTTAAGTTGAAGATCGATGGTCTTGTTTTTATTTTTTGCACTTTATCTTTTAGCATGTTTAAATTTGGTATGGCATGTTAAGATTTCAATATTGAATCGGGCGCTTACACAACTACTTTAATTTGCGCCCGAACAAATTTCAAGCCATTGTTTTCCTAACTGCAAGTTGTGTGATTTAAAACAAAAATTTCTTAAACTTTGCGTTTCAATGACCAGATTTTCAACTGAAACAACTGCAAATGAGCTCATTTTTTGATGACGAAATGAGCACAATTTTAATCAGAATTGATTCTTTTTGAAAGAAGCAACACGAGTAAGAGCTCGAAACTTTCAGAGAGATTATTGAATCTAAGCCGTTTGCACATTTGTTCCACTATAGGTGTCCTTGCAGGACATTGCCTAGTAGGAAGAGGGTAGACACACGAAATGACTTGGTGTCTATACTACTGGGCTTCTGCAGAAGCTGCATGAATGAGGAGGAAGAGGAGACAATCCAACATCTTCTTTGTTCATGCTTTGCACTTGGTTACAAACGGAAAGCTCACCTAGGTGATTACTTCTTCGACGACACCAGCGATTTAGCTAATAAAGACCCAAAAAGTCTCTCTCCTTTCAAACAAAGTTCTGGATGGTTTGACTAACTGGTGATCAACTCGTTAGTCCAAGTTCGATTAGAGGGTGTTTCAAACTATTTAATCCCCTAGATGTGGAAACCAAAGGGTGGTCAACCTTCTGGCTTCAGTGGTATCGCAATAGATCCTCTGTGGTCTAAGTGTGTCGGTCTCCGTGCACCGGTAGCCACATCTAACCTAACCGAACCTAACACGAGCCACGCCATGAGTTTTTTTTACGACTGCTCATTTCAAATGAACCAATCGGAAACGCAATTGAATCGCTTGGAAGATGATAGATAGAATTTGATTAAAATGCGTTCAAAGTTTATTATTCGCATGCACTTCGTATATCCATATTGCACTTTTAGCTTTAGTTTAAATTCCTTTCTAAACAAGATAGAGAAGCACGGATGAGACAAAAATTTAAGTTTGTGTAAAGAAACTTCATCTCGAAGTAAAAACGAAAATTTTAGGAAATGACACCTTCATCTTTCAAGCGTTTCAATTACCTTTTGCAACATAAATGACTGACAGGTTTCGTTTCTTACGAAGTAACACGAATCACACGACTTATTATTCCTCTCTGAAAAAGCTCAATCCAAGTGAAGGCACAAGATCTACACGACACATTTTCACCCCTTAAGGGGGTATTCTAGTCTAGAAATTTAAAAAAAAAAAAAAAAATTTTCTCATAATTCGATAGCTTAGATATTCATAAATATCTTCCTTAAAGGATTTTTCACAATTCAGATTATTTCCGAAGTTATAACCTATTGACGTGGAAAAAAAGTTTCATGTTTCCATTCCATAATAATTAAATAAGAAACGTGAAAATGTTTGAATTGATCCTTTTTTTGTGGGATTTCATTCAGTGAATCGATTTACTCTTTTTATATTTTTGTAAATAAAAGTACACTAATTTTTTTTTTAATTCTAAGAAACTAAGAAAGAGGAAAGAGAGTATACTAGTAACTTGACGAAAAGAGATGGCATCCTACAATTCAGAATTTATTCAAGAGGTGCTGACCATTTGAGGCGCAGCCGTCGCCAACTTTTGCATAACATAATTCCCAAACGTCAAACTATATCGGCCTTACTATCGATTCAAATAAAGGTTTCATGCATTTTTCTGAATTTTATGGGTTCTTTTTTTCAATTTCCGATAGCTCTAAAAAAATCACTCGTTTTGTGATACTCCCGTATTTTTATCGGAGAGGGAACAGCTCAGGCCTAAGCAAGCGAAGCCGCTGGCGCTAGTAAGACTATTTACCTGCTTAAAAAAATTCTAGACTTCATATTTTGTTGTCACTTTTACATATGTGTTACCAGTAGCGTAATAGTTCGCATGTCTGCCTGTTACATGACAGGTTCGTGGTTCAAATCTCAACAAAAATCAAAAAATGTTTTTCCACGAATATACCACTTTTAGCGAGGAATTGGCAAGTCCTTCGTTAGTTAATTCATTGCCATAAAAAGAGCTTTTTGGATAAGCCGTTCGGAACCGGAAGAAAATTGTAGGTCCCCTCCATTCCCTCACAAGGTATGGTCGCAAAGAATACCCCAGGCCCCTGGGCTTCACGCTTTGTTGCTCCGTCCTATAAGACAATTGAAAAGCAGAGGACGAACTACCGCACACGTTATCGAGTGATACGTGACTGAATTACGTGAGTATATCACTGTCACTCATGTTACAAAGCAATCAAGTAACATAATTTGACATTCTCTCATCAGTAATCGCACGAAATTTGATTCGATAGATGAACAGAACAACCGACTGAAACTGTGTAATTAAGAACAAAGTTTAAGAGAATATTGTCGCATTTCCCTACTCGATCACTGATGCCGTAATTCGGCCCCAGGTGCCATAGCTTCCGACTTAAAAATAACTGACTTCATTTTTGTGATAGGTACCCATGTTAGTTTTAATAAAAAAAGAAACAAACACGACGTACCTTATGGACGGATCACTACTGTGAAGAGCTGTGATCCCTTCCAAACTACGATGTGGTGGGGCCAGAAAAGAAGCACTCGGATGGATTATAGTGCGTGTTTTTCTCGTGTCTTCTCTCGCTTTGTTGTCATTTTGTCTAAAAGAACGAAGGTTGTAGCTTTGATTCAACTTGTTCTGACGTTACAAATTTTATAATCCCCAATAAAGTCATTGCACCTTCTCCTGCAAGTCTGCATACTGAAGAAATTAATAGACGAACTCTCACTATGCTTCTTTGAGTAGCCATATTTTGCCCTAAGCACAAACCATTGCATTAACGATATAAGACAGACCCTGACTTGAGAAACATTAAAATTTTCATCAAATTTATGCAAATGTAAAATTCTCTTTTTGACAGATTTGGAGGCAACATTTTCGATGCGTCCCTAAACACTTTTAATGGAGTTTATTAAATTAATCTTGGATGTTCGGTTTTCTAGTTTTTTCCAAGTCCACCTAGAAACCTTGCTTCGCTTTAAAGTTTGTTTTCTTCATTATACTTAACGTTCCTCATATAACTTGTTGTGAAATGGACTCTCAGTCTGCAAGTCTTTAATACCTACCAGGACCACTTTTCGATCTGAACAAATTGTACTCTGAACAAAATCCATTAACTTGGTACCTAGATATAGGTGCTTTTCCTGCATGTTATTTAAATCAATTCTGTTAAATACCAGTAGTGCAACTATGCAACTTTTCAAAACCAGCACCACTTTCCTTGAATTAAGTCCTCAGCCATTGATGCCGGAACGAACAGATTTAACTAATCGTAACACATCAAAAGAATCCATGCACACATTTATAGCATCGCAGGAAAAAACAAACCAGCAAAGTAACATTTCTCTCTTCTGACTGACTGACTTTGAGTGAATAACTGCAATTACTTGGCTTCCATAAAAAGCAATTTCAATTTTCATTTTGCCTTTTGCACACTGAATTCCTTTTGACCATCAGAACCAAGTGCAAATGACGCCATAAAACCACTCTGCTGAAACACCTAAATCATTTGTTAAGCCAATCGCATTTGCTAATTACTCTGGCATGTATATTTGTATAAAACTATTCAGCACCACCAACGGGCAAATAGCCACTAGCTTTACGCTCTAATGCAATGATCTTAATCGAACCATTCTGCAGTAAGCCTCCGAGCCGTCCGTCTCTATCACTTGCGAACATGTGTTTTTCTGAATATACGCTCACGTTTTAAATTGCTAACTAGCTAGCAAGGTGTATGACGCCTTCATAGATTAACGGTGTTATAGTGGTATTTCTTTTTTTTTTATGTTAGCCGAAAAGTTAATACTATGTGGTCGGGTGGACTTGTCAAAATAGTTTTGCTCCAACTGAAGTCTCTCACTTGGGGTTTAGATAAACCAGTACAAAGTTCTCTGACATAACTGGAGCAGATCACGATACTTCGAATTACACTCGCTGAGTTAAAGACCTGCGGTGCTGCATCAACTAAAGGAGTTGCCAGCTTAAAATCTTTCCATCGAAAAGGAACAGAAGTTTGTAAAGAGCTTTTTGTCGGGACGGACAGCTTCGTAGTAGAGGTTCAATCGTGGAGCAAAATTAATTTTAAGCATCTTTTTTCAAGCCTATGTCTTATCACAGAAAACGGGTTCATTTGAAGACCTGGTGAACAGTTTCCTGTAGGAGGACATCGAATGTTATTTTATTAAAAAAATAAAAGTGTGTCACGGCAGAAGTCTAACTTTAGGACGAACATAGATGGAACGATGACTATCGGAAACACTGCATACTCACATTCTATCTCATCCTTTATCAGGATAAATCGTATTTTGATTATATTTGTCTCTTTTTAGTGTCGCTTTTTCGTTTCATCGAACTTTCTCTTAAAAAAACTACTTCACATTGCGAAAAAAAGGCAAATCTCAAAATCAGGTCTCCCCGCTCTGTTGTGCCGCCCAACTTACATATGAAGAGGACTTTTGTAATAGCTGCGTAACCTTTTAACTTCTGTGTAGCCTGGCAATGATGTGTTGTGGATGCAATTGAATGCAGTTGATCCCGTTAACGACAACTATAGACTTTCACTTATTTTACGAACCTCCCGCCCCACAAATGTTGTATTGAGGATATCAGTCCAAGACAACTACGCTGCTAGTTTGAATTCTTCTCCCGCTTGTAGGCCTCTAATTATGCCCGCTGATCCAATCTGTCTTTGGAATGGACTTTTTTTCGAAACAGTCTCTATACGCGACGACATGGGAAATGGAGTAATTTTAGTGCGATTCCATGTATACAACAACATACACGAACCGAACGGACATTAGTGCCCGGAGAACGTAGCAAAAACTATAAGATTTACCAGATTTACGTTTTCCAAGTAATTTATTGCAACTTGCTTCAGATTGTGCAACATGTTGGGCATTTGTATTATATGCGGGATGAATAAAACGCTCTAGGTTGTGTAAGACTGCGTTGACAAGCCACTGGTTGATGGCAAGAGTGTTTATGGAAGATATCAACGCGAGGTTCCATCACAGAACCGACTTTTGACATTACAACGATGCGATGGCAGCTTATAGAGTCCGCAAAACTTTACGCGCGAGACAACAGACAGCAGCTGTCATGATGCAAAATTTCACAAATAAATACGTGCAGCACTTTCTCAATACCCTACATGCTTCATGTTGCAGTGCAACATACATAATTGCCACACAGACTGAAAGGAAAGAATCAGTGGACCATGGATTCGCGCGAAAACAATGGATGACATAAAAAATCTCCGACACGTATCTCACTTATAATGCTGTACGGGTATGGGCTTAGTTATCATCTAACTATGCTGGATGCTAAGTACCATGGTGATGAGTGCAAGTTGCTGGAGCAATGCACTTGCTGCTTTAGCTGATGTAAGGCGATAGGTTTTGACCCGATTCTCATGTGTTTTGGGGCGACAATTGCAGTGCATAGACATGGATTACATACTGCACCGTCTATCACATAGAGTGGCGTATTTGAATGGAAATTCCAGAGGTGTTCTTCCCATCAAGACTGTGGGATATGATTACAAATATACTCGTCACAATGCAATCTTTTGTGTGTCAGTGGGTAGATATGTTCGGTGAGCAATTTAATGGTGGATTGCTATTGGTATGTATTATCTATTTATTCACACCTGATGCTGATATACGCGGACTGACGACTGACTGCAAGTGCAAGTGGGTAAATGTGGTCACAATGAATGCGGTAGGCGCGAAATTGTTTGATGGGAATGAGCGCAGGGTCCTCAATGAATTACTCAATATCTTGTAACTCATCACCAGGTAAAAGCGTCAAAAAGAAGAAAAAGATAGGTACATACCATCATACAGAGTGAAACTTTCCAGTGGAATTACTCCTCTTGCGGAAAGAAGGTTCGTGGCCTTGAAAACTAGTCCTTTGTAACTTAAATGTGAGATACTAATTTTTAAAACTTGTTTTCTTCCTGCAAATGTGGAATATCTTACCGCACTCATTTCTCTACTGCGTAAAGGTATTTACTTACTTTCTTATATACTTACACAGGGGGGGGGGGGGACAATAGTTCGTTGTCAACCTGGACCTCAACCAACTATCTCTGCTTTTTCCAGTTTTGTATTATAAGCCGGTTGGGGTCTTTGAGCTTTTCCCTTCCTCAATTTCCTTGCAATGTATCTGCTTTCGAGAACACGTCAAGCCGGAGTGCTGACGTCCATCTGATCTATATGTCCCTCCGCCCAGTGATTGTAGTCTCGCGTTTTTTTTTTATATCATTTTATTTTTCATAACTAACGCGCACTTCAGGGTTATGACAACCCTTATAATTTTTTGAAACGCATTGAAACATTTAGGAAAACAGATGCGAACTGCGTTTTGCAAAGTGAAGTCTGGTAAAGCATTCCGAGTAGTGTGACTAAAAATTGCATCTCCAAACTTAACTGATCATCTAAAGTTGGGCTCAAGGTATAAAACTGATTAGCATTCCTTGTGAGACAGGTATTGCGGCTAAATTGTTTCTGGAGAGGAATCGAGGAATGCAACTAGCTATTTCGTTAGAGCACTGGTTGCTAAAAAAGCAATAAAAGAGTCTCTCTCTAGCTAACGCTAACGTTTCGACGGTGTTGAAGAGATCCAACCGATTACACGGTTTAACTATCAGCTATGAATCTCAGCGCTCTGTTTTGTAGCCTATATCAAGTAGGCCTAAAGATGTTTGAAAAGCACCTGACCAAATGTTGAAGTTATACTCTAGTTTTGAACGGACAGGTTTGATTAATTATAGCCAGATTAGAAGGAGAGAGGAGTTTCCAGCATCATCTTTGGAATCCTTAGCATTCTGGCGGCTTCAAATATATGTGGTTGTTGCAACGAAAATCATATCGTTTACACACATACCAAGTGCTGACTGCTTTTCGGTTTCGTTGATGTACAACTTATGGATAATGTCAATGAGGAATACTAAGCTCTAACATCAAAGGACAGCATTGAGTCTATTCGGTTTTTATTACTCCCTGCAACAAAGCTGTCAAAGTCGGAATGCAAAGAGCTAATCACAGGCAACCGTTCCAGTTCCATATTCGAAAAGCGATGCCGTGAACTTGGAAACGTCAGCAAAATAGTTCAGAGGATTAGAAAATTCAGACAAGAGATCGCTTAAGAAGATGAGAAATAGAATCAGAGATAAAAAGAAGCCCTGGGGCACACCAGCATATTTAAAGTGAGTATCAGACTTAAATCTATTAAATTCAACTTGTTTTGAACTGTCACAAAGGTTGTTTTTAGCAAAATGAAGAGAGATTCATCTATACCAAAAGCACGCATTTTCGATAAGAGTAGGCCTGATACTATACTTGCACGTATTATGAAATCCATATGCAGTCAATAGGGGTAAGTGCGCGCACTTTTCACTTTTAGCTCAAATTGAGAAAAGGTCATAAGAGATATCTTAAAGTTTTTAACATTTGATTAATCTATATTCTCAGAGCAAAAAAATGCCAAAAGAGTTAAGGTTGATGAAAGTTTTTTGTATGATTTTGTTAAAAAACCAAATCAAGTCAACTTGCGCACTCTTGCCACGAAGTCAGGGTAAGATCGCGCAAAATGTCGGGTAAGAGCGCGCATCTAGTTTACATTGGAATTTTAGCAGCTTAAATCAGTCAAATATTTTAAAATTTACTATAATACTTCTTGAGACAGACAACATTAGTTATTCCACAACATCCACCTTTTCTATATTCTATTTCACTCAAGAGAAAATACTAGAAAAAGACAACTTAATTCAATTACTTATAAGAAAAAAAACTCATATCTTATTCCCTTTAAACGAATTCAATTCAGAAAACAAAACAAAAATTAACTTAACAAAGACTATATTTTTTATTAAAATATTACAGCTTTTGTGTTTGGAAATTCATAGATATTTTTGATATAGCCTTCACTTTTTTTTAATAAAAGATAAATAAGCAAAATAAAATAAATTTAATAAAGTAAATTAAATCTACAATGTCGTTTTTCAATTTGTAGTTTTTCTGTTTCCTTTGTTAAGTTCGACCCATTTTCGGAAAACTTCTGCAATCTAAATTTTTGTCCTGTGGAGAGTTAAAAAAAATAAAAACAGAGTTGAGAACCCGAAAATTTCAATAAGGGGTAAGATTGCACACTGCGCACTCTTACCCACATGAGCACTGCGCGATTTTACCCACAAAGCTACTTTTTTTTTGATTTTATAAAATTTAATAGAAAAAAACACAAAATCTACAAAATCTTAAGCTTGATTGAAGCTAAAATGTTCACTTCTTGCAAAAATACGCTACTTTCTAAATATAGTGCAGCCACACCGGCGCCACAAACTTTTCTGCCAGCACTTTTTTTTGGGTTTGCTACGTTTTTTTTTTTTTTCAACCCATATATCTTTTTAATCCAGCTGCGCAGACACTCGCGGAGGACTTTTTTTGTTGATGTCTGGCAAGCTTCTGATTTCCGTATTTTTCGTTTTCGATTATTTTTTACACAAAAAAGGAAGTAAGAGGAAGTAAGCAGTGCGCGCTCTTACCCCAAATGACTCTGCATTAATTTTGATTGTTGACATAACCTCCGAGTGAGAAATGTTACCCATCGCTGACGATAATGTTAAGCAAAAAATCGGTGTTTATTGTCTGTAGCTGTGACACCCTAGAAGCGTATTTTGTGGATGCTTTCTATGGAAGGCTGCGGTAAGCTGGTCGGATCCATGGTCTCGGGAAGCTAGGGTGTCCATCGTATCTCTTTAAAAGAGAACATGTTCTCTTTTTATCTTTTTTACACTATCTTTTCTTGCAAGGATCTATTTTTGTTCTCTTTTTAGACAAAACTCACTTTCATTTTATTTGCGTATTTAAATTTAATTTCACCATAATACATAATTCAATCACCTAAAATCAGATATAGACGTAAGTTGCATTTATGAAGACGTAGTTTAAAGAGTGTAAAGGTATAAAGTTTACTTCGTTCTATGTAATACAAAAATTCCAAAAGGGCTACTATAAATGTGCTTAGCTATTTTCACGATGGTCAAACCTTTGCTTCTATCGCCCCGCAAATTTCTTTTATTTATATGTATTGTTGTTTTTGTAACACGACAAAGATAAAAAGAAAGGAAAAATACGAAGAAGACAAAAGTGAAGAGGATGAATTGGTCGAAGAATCTATATAAAAACATTTTACTGCGAATTAAACACTTATGTAAAATCCATTTAAAGACTTAAAGACTTATGAGTACTTTTGAAATACCTAATGTGATTTTGTTCTAGTTTTGTAATTTTTTTGTTGGTTTTTTAAAGTTCTATTTTTGTGCTAAATCAATTAAAATGTTTATATAAGTTATTATAATGTTTAAATAAATTGTTCTTATTGCTTTATTCAGCTTTTTTTTATGATTTCTTTTTTGTTCTCTATTTTCTTCTTCAAAGTTCTCTTTTTCAATAGTTTTTGAGTTACTTGTCCTCTTTTCTGGAAGTAGCCAGATGGACACCCTACGGGAAGCAGACAAATTTAAGTTTATTGAATTTAGTTCTATTTTGATGTTCTTAGAATGAACTCAACAAATTCTAACAACTATATCTTATAGTGTTAAAAAAGATGAAAGATTTTTTTATTTGATTCTTTATTTGTTTGTTTGTTTTAAAAAGTTTCCGGGCGATTTGAATGACATTTGAAACAGAGATGGTCTAGACCAGTGATTCCCAAAGTGGTCGTTATCGACCCCTTGGGGTCGATACCGGCTTCTCGGGGGTCGACAAAAACGAAATCTGAATTTGGGGGTCGACAAGTTTTGCAATAGACCCCCTGATGTATACTGGTGATTCATTGCGTGATTCACAGACAATATTTAGTAACAAAAAATCTGAGCCCCAGATTTCACCCGTCTTTGCAATACGTTATAAATGCTGTCAACAAGATTCGAAGCAATTCACTGAAATCTAGGTTATTTGCTCAGCTTTGTGAGGATTACGACGAAGTCTTTACTAAGTTACTATTGCACACTGAAGTTCTCTGGCTTTCAAGAGATGCATTGCTTAGCAAGATTTTCAGCTATTTTTGAGTGAGGAGTTTCTAAATGAAAAAGATCCGAATTCGGAAGAAAATCTTAAAAATTCTATGACCGGTATTTATTACATGACTGATATCTTCGGCATGTTGAACAAAGTCAACTTGCAGCTGCAGGGTGACGATCTCAATTTGATCAAAACAAAATCAATTATAGCGGCGTTTGAGGACAAACCTATGTTTTATAAACAAAATTTAAGCAGAAAGGAATACTTACAGTTTCTGCATTTGTCGAAGTCAAAAGAAATCCTTCAAGACGATGTTATTTTATCATATGTCACTCACTTGGACGCGCTTCATAAAGATTTTACCAAAAGGTTTGAGGATCTTTTGAACTTACAAATTCCTGAATGGATAATAAATCCGTACAGTATAACAGCCATGGAAGAAGCCAATGTGACAATGCAAGAAGAGTTGGCCACCATCCAAACTGACGAAGAGCTTAATCTAAAGTTCAACGAAGGCTATCAGAAGTTCTGGTTGAAGCGCAGCATTGAAACTCAATATACTGTGGAATATTGTGGAACATTGCTGATAAATATTTCATCGCTTTTCCATCATCATATTGATTGAAGGCTTCAGTGTGGTTGCAAACATTTTGACGAAATAAAGAAACCGTTTGAAAGTCAACGAACCCGGAGACTTGAGGCTGCAACTTACCAATATTAAACCAGATCTAGCTAGATTGGTAGAAAGTCACCAAGTTCATCCATCGCATTAATTTTTCAAATCAAGAATTTAGTATTTAGTATTAAGTATTTAGTTCTCAATTAAGAGCACGATTTTTGAAAACTTGCATTAATAAGTTATGAATTAGACTTCATGTTTATTGAATTTCATACCTGCTATCATCGTAATTTCATGTTTTATTGTTATCTCAAAAAAATTTCTTTCTGCACTACTGCTAAACTTGCTTTGGTACTAGGTACCTATAAAAGCAAGTGAAAAGCTTGAGACAGGATTTTTAAAGTAATTTGGCTTTGGGGGTCTACCGTGTCAGTCCATTTTGGAAAAGGGGTCTGTGGCTAAAAATAGTTTGGGAAACCCTGGTCTAGACTCTAGACTCTAGGGTTTAAGAAACGATATTGGCTTTATTTCCTTTCCATATTCCCTCGTGAATGGTAACGGGAACATGATCGGGCTCTTAGAATACACTGCACCAATTTCTAAAATTTCTTTCAAAGTTGAGTGCTTGATTATATTCTAGCGGAAAAGTTTAGATTTCATAGATAAATCACCACGGGAACTGATATGTGAAAAAAATTCGGAGCTTAGAAAATACTGCACCTATTTCAAAAGTTCTTTTATCTTTAGAGTGCTTCTTTATCCCCGAACCCCGAGTAACACAGAGTACCTACATATAATTCATTCCCACATTTCCAGAAGAACGGGATCGGGCATTCAAAAACCACTGGAATGCTTTCCTTATTTTTTTGCTACACTACAATGCGGTGTTGTCCCTGAATAAAGTATACATATTTTATTTTATCTCAAATTTCCAAGGGAACGGAACGGGAATAGGAATACCAACAAGAGCTTATAGTAAAACACTTTACAAATTTCATAAATTCTTTCGGGTTTTACGATTAGGCTCCGAGATTATGACAAATCAAAGCTTAAGGATCCAATAACTGCGTAATTTGAAATTCATAAGGACGGAAATGCAAATCCAATTGCAAAATACGACATACTGAGGTGTACTATGTATATGTTTATTTGCTCAGAACGGGTGGTTGATAGAATCGGATCATCAGCGACAATTGCACTTGCAGCAACAATATTTTAGACTGAGCGTGCATTACGATGGTGCAAAGGCCTTACAACATCAATTACGTTTCCAGTATCTTCAAATTTCTTCACAATATAACCGATCGCTTACGTAGTGTTGATTATTGCAACCGTGCAATGCGCGAAAAGGGGTTACGTTTGAATCACCACTTTTGTAGTGAGTCTAAATAAATTCACCGCATTGTTTGATTGTTAAAATATCCACTTTCGTAAATGTCCTACAATCAAATATTATTGTGACACTTCGAACAACATCAGAGTTTAACAGCTGTCAAATGCCAGCGCTGCCTGCTTGAAACTAAGAAATGAGTCTCTATATAGGTACATATAACTATTTTGAAAGTACACTCCATAGATGAGTTTTTAGTCTTGGAATGTTTTTATCGTCAATGAATTCGGCTGTATTATATCTTTTAGAAGTTTTCACATCGTACAAAAAAAAGTCCCGAAGAACACTCGCTCATGGAAATTTTTTTTACAACTTAAATAAAATGCATCCTTTTACGAATTCCAAACTTCTACCTATGATAAAATGTTTAGGTCTTTTAAATTAGGTATAATTTTATTCACGACCAGCCTATACGGAGGAAGACCATGAAACGATCTCTGATATCAACTACACTCCCTACTTTGTCAGTGATTTTTTTAACCATTCAATGACTTGTTAGAAATTCATTCTTTTGTTTACAATTTCCTTTTCAAATAAAACACATATTCTCTATTAGCCAACAAAATTAGCCAGCACAATAAATTCCAATCAATTTCAATATAAAATAACTCACTGCGAGACTCGTTTTGCGAAATTAGCAAACATATGCAAACTTATGCTAATCCCTTTGATTGTCAGGCATGCCGTAGCAAAATTTATTTGTTTTTCTTTCAAATAACTTTTGATCTTGCGCCTTGTTTGTTCGCTTTTACTTATGATTTTGAAGGCGTTTTCTCTTGTGAGAATTATTATCGCTAATTTTCGACATGCGAAAGGGCCAATTCACACGTGCTCGAGTAAAGCTAATGAAGCGTGGTCAAATTAAAATTTCACACAAGAGTTTTCCAATTACCAAGGTGTGATTATTCACTGATAGTCTGAAAAAAAGATCTCACACCCATTGCCATTGCAAGGGACGAAGACGTCACCAGGCCACTCTGCGTTCAAGAAAGTCTTCAATTTAAATTACATTTCACCAGTCCATCAAACGCCTTTTGTTTGTTATGGAGAACGTCAGCCATCAATAAGCTCAAATAGAAACAACTTCTTTGGTTGGTCGCTGGTTTATTTTTCCATCGGAAATGATTGCAATAAAGAGCTAAATTAAAAATGTGTTTTTCTGTTATTTTTTGTTTAGACTTACGGATAAAATAAGAAGTATCACCGTCTAATGGAGGTCATTGGATTTACATATAAAAACACAAATTAATCGGAGCCACTTAAGATATTGCTTTTGTTTGGGTAGACCGACATTAAGGTCTTAATGTGTCAGAACGTGTAATTTTTTATCAACAAAATAAATTTATGTTTTTTTCTTAGATAAGTCCTCACTGGTTTGGGTTTCTTTTCTTCAACAAGTTGGGTGTGGCGGGCCGCACCAATACCCAACTTGAAGTGTGATTTTTAATTACGCTTATAGTCAATGGTTTGAATAAAAGTGACACTGTCGTTTGAGTTGCAACCAAGCAGCAGCAGCAGCAGCAGCTGTGGCCAATTTGTCTAAAAATATGCTCAAACATAAAACGATTTAACGAGATACTTGTATCGGCTGATTTATATCGTGGTATTGGCAGCCAATAAAGTCTGCACTTATTCTGTCATGTTTTTCCTTCTTTTTTTTATTGTTATGTATTTTTGTGGTTTAGTTTTAGAGTCGTATATCGTATTAGCTTAAAGACCGAATTCCCGTCTTGTTTTCCAATCTCCATCATGTGACCTAATTAGAAGGAACCCTTTAAAAACAATAAAAGGCAATAAATCAATCGAAAGCAGGGAATAAAACTGATCTGGCATTAGTGTAGATCACTTGAAGAGTGTATCTTTCAGTTTTATTTTCGAACGGATTGAAGAACTATTTTGGATTTCGTCAAGAAGATTGCTGGGTGCATTGAACAAAAAAAAAAAAAAATGAATAAAAAATACGTGACAAAATTTTTCTTTGAAATTTTTGGGTTTGAAAGTGTTACTTGGTGTGGTGAGACATCAATCATTTCGGATTAAAAAAGTCCACTAAATGACTGAAATGAAAAGAAATACGAAAATGGTTTCTAAAAAAGATTCGTTCGTCGTAAGCCGCTTGAATGCTAATGGCCTTCGTTAGAATGGTCGCTCATAATTATTCTGGGAAGAGGTATGTAGCTAGTGACATGTGAGTTAGTTCGGTTAGGCGATTATCCGATGGATTTGTGAAGTTTATTTTTGTACACATCTTTTTTTTTAGGGACTGAACACTGGTGAACATGTTTTAGTTCATGGATTAGTATCGAGCAGAAATTAAAGAAAAAAATAAGTATCTAGTCTTTACCTTCCTTTCCTTGTTTAGAATTTCAGTTGGGAAATCCAACTTTTTGAAATTTGCTCGGAAGCTTTTCGAATATATCTGTAATCAGATTTGACATGAAAGTCGTGCTTGGCGATTTATGCACAAAAATGACTGTGGAGGACATTTTTTGAACACTTTAGTGAAGTCTAGTTTTTAGGACCCAGAGTATAACATCGAGTTGGGTTCTGGTTAGTCGATGATGAGCTGAGCCTTGTTATTATCTGCAGAAGCTCACCCATCTTAATATTCTTACAAGCACATGGCGATTCTGCAATCAATCAACCCTCAACCACGGTTGCCATTTTGGTTATTTATGACCAAATCTGCTCATTATTTTTTTACTTGGTCACATGGTAATTTTTTATTTGGTTTGGTAATTTTTTCAACGGAATGAAATAAGAAATACACTTTTCAGATGTTCACATAGACAAGACAAGAGATGCGAAGTTAAGGTGGCGTATTCCTCTACCATTGGTGCAATTGTAAAGTTTTCCAATCATTGAACATTCCTTATCCCGACTAAATCATGCAGCTGGAGCATTATCTTTTAAAGAAAATCTCTAGCTGCCTTGAAAATTTTGTCGAGGCCGTGTGCAACTGCAGTTTTATTTGATTTAAGCTAACATACGAGCTTGGCATCCCTAACTTCTTCTAGTTCTGGAGTATGGTAAGTTGAGTCTGTAAAGAAGTATCCAGATCATCTGAAGAGACTGCGATTGATTTACTTTACTTGCTTGTCTTTGCCGGGTTGGTTCTTGGTTTACCACCTAGGCATAATTTTTTTTTTGACTTTTGGTACAAACTCTGAAGCTCATACCAATCACGACATTTCTATATTTTCTCAAACGATCGCTTTCCTTCCTTTTTCTTTCTTCATCGGAATCAACCATTATTTTGGTTATTTTAAGCTATGGTTGGTCATGGACGCATATTTCTTTAGCATGTGGCAACGTGTCTCCAACCTCTGATTGATTATATTGAAACCGCAGTCACACAATATTCGGCTTAATCGAAGCTTCTTAACGGCATAATCATAATCAGCTTGTACCACTATCATGTTGCAGTCAATTAGATGAGAACTTTGCAGAGTTTTATTATGTTTTGCTAAGCTTGGGAAAGACTTAAGAACTTTTTTGATCTTAACGAAGCTTTGTACAACTAAGCGCAAGATTGCAGAACTTCCAAACTGAGCGTATTTTTGCGCAACCTAGCGAAACTTTGCGGAATTAGGCGTAACTTTGCGAGCTGTGTGGAACTTTGCAGGACTTCAAAAGACTTAGCGCGGCTTTAATCATATTTGCGGAACTTGAACGTCTTGCTCGTCCCAGTACATCTGCGAATTTTTGTAATTTTACGGAACTTTGCGCACTGCTGAACTACTTTGCGCAATTATAAGCAACACGACTTTGTGAAACATTTAGGAGTCTAGCGCATTTTTATACATCTTTGTGGAGCTTTACACACTATTGCCCATTTTGTGGAATTTGGAACAGCATTATTTAGCTTTACACAACTTTATGGAACCTTACGCAAAATCGTAGTCGCAACTATGTGGAACTATACGCAACTTCGTCTACATTTGCGGAATTTCAAGAAACTTTGCACAGTTCTGATCAAATTTGTACTTTGCGGAATTTGTGCATTGTTGTCCAACTTTAAAGAACTTCTCTCAGATTCAAGCAACTTCTTGAGTTCTGTGAAACTTTGGGAAACTTTGCTGGATCTACTACATTTTTGTGCCCTTTTCAGAACCTTTCACGTTTTTGTTCAAATTAGCGCAGCTTTGTACAATTTTGGGCGTTGTTGCTCAACTTTGGGGAAGATTGCTTAGCCTTGTGCAAATTTGTTGAAATTTACTCAACTAAACTTTGTGTGACTTTGCAGAACTTAGCGCATTGTTGGTTGTCCAACTTCGTGGGGCTTTGCTTTACTTTAGCCACCAATTAACCACATTGTAACCGACGAAACAAAACTAACCTTTCGACAAGAATTATTAGCTGTCTACTCTTTACTGTCATGTTGTAGTCAATCAACATTGCATAATTTAGCTAAATTTTTCGCAACTCTTAGGAACTTCGCTGAACTCTATACAGCTTTGAAAAGCAGGAATTATTAGCTGTCTACAGTCATGTTGTAGTCAATCAACATTGCAAAACTTTGCTAAAGCTTTTGCAAGTCTTAGGAACCTCGCGGAACTCTATACAGCTTTGAAGAGCTTAGTAAAAATTGGCGAAATCTCGAGGAACTAGGTGGAACTTTGCGACTTTCCGGTTCATTGCAAAGTTTTGCGCAATTTTGAAGACCTTTTTGAAGATTTGCTTATCTTTGCGTTCCTCAGCTGAACTCTATGTGACTTCGCTGCCTTTTGCAAAAAATTTTGAGAAACTGAGCTATTTTGTGAGGCTTTGCTTAGATATGTATGCGTAATTTAGCGAAATTTTATGGAGCACTGCACTTTGTTGGAGAACTTCGCTTAGTATTAAGCAGCTTTGTGGAACCCAACGCAACTTTGTGGAACTGAATGAAACTTTCTGGATTTTCAGGAAACCTTTAAAGTAGTATGCAGCTCTGAACACTGGGTTCTAATATTTTACTAATCTCTTCTCCAGAAGTCTTAAGACTTAAGAATTTACTTTAATATTGCAAAATCTGAATATACTCGAAAGAAGACATAAGAATATCTCGTTTAAGGGTTCTCGTAAGAGAAGTGTGGTGACGGTGAGGTAATAATGGAATACTAGCGTTCGAAATTTATGACATTTTTTCAGTTAATAAATGTATGTAGCTAGAATATCACTTAAAGTAAAAAAAACTATCGACCCGCCCCGGCTTCGCACGGGTACAATGCTGATACTTAATACACTACAGAAAAGCTGTGAACGTTGTATATAAAACATAGCGGCCCGCTATGGCTTCGAACGGGTATAAAATATAGCCTATGTCACTCACTGAAAAAATGATTAAGATCGATCCGGTAGTTTTGATTTATTCAATACTGCCCGTGGCAGTGTAATATTTTCGAAAATATTCATTTAAATCACATGCTGTAAAGGGTAATTTTGATCTACATAAAATGCACAACGTATCTAATGTATTTAATTGGATATGGAATGATACAGTATCGTTTAAAATAGCTTGGTAAATAACCCATAATTTTTTTGTAATATGTTAAAGATAAAAATGGTTACTGTGGGTTATCCTTAGGAGGTAAACATAATATACTGTCGCGGACTTTTTTATTCATCTTTCTAGATATACAATTTCGTAGTACATAGATAAGTACCAGAAAGCTTTCAAAAAAATATCATCCTTCTAATCTTCAAAAGGGGCAATGTCGAAGACCCAAACAACTACCTAGGAATTTCGTTTTTGAACTCTGTTATGAAAATATTCACTGGAGTACTCCTGCACAGGCTCACAAACTGGGTAGAAAATAATGATTTACTAAGCGAGTTCCAAGCGGGTTTCAGGAAAGGATACTCAACTGTTGACAATATTTTTTCACTAACATGCATCGGTAAATCATATTTGGATAAGAGAAAGAAATTATATGCTTTTTTCGTCGACTTCAAAGCGGCATTTGACTCAATCAACAGGGAAGCACTTTTCTACAAGCTCAGTTGCCTAGGAATATCCTCCAAAATGCTAAACGCATTTTACATTATAATAACAAGACCGCGGTATGGGACGGGAACGAAGGGTCTACTTGGTTTCAAACAACGTCTGGAGTTAAGCAAGGCTGTCTATTAAGTCCGCTTTTGTATTCCTTGTTCCTTGATGATTTGAATTCAGTTCTACCAGGTGGTATCAACATTACTGGCACCAACGTGAAGGCTTTTCTGTATGCAGACGATATCGTCATATTATCAGAATCTGCAGAAATGATACAAATGATGATCAACAAGCTTCAATCTTACTGTCACCTGTGGAGCCTAACGCTGAATACCAACAAATCAAAAGTTATGATTTTCCGAAATGGAACAGGCAGATACGCAGTAAATGAGAAGTGGAGGTCCACATGTCCCCAGGAGGTTGTAAAAGAGTACAAGTACCTTGGAGTTATCATAATACCACAGCTGTATTTTAAAAAACACCTGAGCGCTAAGCTGATAGAATCATAAAAGGCCATAAATTGCAGTTGGAAGGATTTACTTGGTAAAAAATATGTAGCTCCGAGTACCAAATATAAACTTTTCGAAGCCGTAATGAGGTCGATAATGTGTTATGCCTGCCAGGTTTGGGGGTTCCTCCAATATGAAGAAGTAGAAAAGTTGTTGAGGTACTTTATAAAAAAAATGTTCTGGCTCCCGGAAAACACGCCTACGTATATGGTACACCTGGAGACTGGTATTTAGCCTTTGTATAGATATATTTTCACTCAAGATGCACCTTAATTATATTTTAAAAGTTACTGAGCTTCCCCCTCATCGCCTTCCTGGAACCATTGCAAGGCATCTACTCAACCAAAGCTCAGTACTTTACTGAGTGCTCAACTTGGGAGCGGACTCACAATGTGCAGTTATTGGAAACCGGGACGGAGACTTGAAAACGTAGCTTTGAGGTGCTGCTTGCTAAGATTGTACAGAACAGCTTCTCTAAATTTACGGTTTTGGCGAACCTAATCGAGACTCGAAGTATGTACAAATGCCTACAACACAATCTTGGATCAAACAATTATTTTGATATTGCTTCAACCTAGAGACTATTTCCACTGTATTCAAAACAAGAGGAGAGCTACTGCACCTTAATTATCGATTGTATAGCTCCGAGGAAAACACGGACTGTACTCTCTGTAACCACTGAGTTAGAGAAGATGGGTTCCACTTCCTAGGAACGTGCCCAATTCTTGCTGCAATCAGAAGACAACACTGGGGAAAAAACCTTTTAACTGTAGATGAGACCAAGGAAATCCTAAATGGACCGGATTGGAACATTTTGAGCAGTTACGTAAAATCAGCGTTGGGATACCGTTACCAAATCCTGAATGAAGCATTTTAATCCTACCTTCCGAACGAATCAACGACTTATTTGCTTATTTATTAATTAAACTTAAACATAGCTTGAATTACGACATCACATTACAAATTAAATTTTTCGGCTTTTCTCTACTATAATATTCACGTATTACACATATAAACCTTCCTCTTGAATCACTCTATTCATTTAAAGAAACCGCTTCAAAGTCCGTTGCGTAGTTTTAAAAATCTAAGCACACATAGGGACATAGGGACAGAGAAAGCGACTTTGTTTTATACTATGTAGTGTTATACATATAAACCTTCCTCTTGAATCACTCTATTCATTAAAAGAAACCGCATCAAAATCCGTTGCGTAGTTTTAAAAATCTAAGCATACATAGGGACAGAGAAAGCGACTTTGTTTTGTACTATGTAGTGATAGTGAAGTGTTGCATAGTACGTCTTTGTTTTTGTTTTGTCTTCCTCTCTGTGCTCTTGAATTCTCATTTTCAAAAATACATTCTCCTTGAGATTCATTTCACATAAAAATTGTTTTTTCAAAGTCCAACGAATTTTTGTCTTACATATTTTAATGGACTAATGGTGATTAAATAATTCAAATGATAATAATTTTCCTTTAACTAAAGGATTTGCTCCAATAACTTTTTATTCCCAATAACCATAGTAATATTTGTTCCATTTGCTTACTGCTCGCCTTATGATCCTATTCATCCTGTTTCGTTTTATTCTTCTACTTCTTGACTGCCCCGTCATCTGAACAACCTCGTACATTTATGCTTTCAATAGTGTGGTGAATTTAATAGTTTAGTTATTTAATTATGAGTTCTAAGTTACTATAAAGAGGCATTGCCAGATGACATGACAATCTGTACATTTATAAACAATTGCATAATACATAATTTTATACTCTTAATGGTATTCTTACATGCTATAAATTTTTTTTTTTTTTTTTTTTTTTTTTTTTTTTTTTTTTTTTATGAGACACTAGTAGCCATAGCGCTCCGGTGCTCTTACAACTCTTCCTGATCTTGTAACAATATTGCTTGGCCGATCGGTTGTATCTATTTCAACATCGACAACGTTGTCACTTGAAAGGTTTTCTGTTTTTGGTTCATTTTCGGAAGAATAACCAATCTCAGTATTTTCGTTGTCGTTGTCGATATAGATGTCTTCATTAAATAAGTTTGAAGGTGCACTGTTAAGTGAACACCTAATATGGCGTCTATTTCTTCTAAAATTATTACCTTCACTATCAGTTAATACATATGACCTATCGTTAACTTTTTTAGAAATTGTTCCATACATCCAATCTCTTTCATTTTTTTTAAACATAATTTTTTGAGCTTCATTCAAAATGGATAGTGGCTTGCAGTTTCTATTATAGTACTCAGCTTGGAGATTCTTCTTCCTGTCTATGCGATTTGAAATTTCTTTCGCATTTATTTTATGCGGTTTTAAATTATTTTTAGTCGTAGGGACTTTGGTTTTTATTTCTCTGCCCATGAACAGCTGTGCAGGTGACAGCAACATATTTGCCAAAGGCGTAGCATTATACTCCAGAATTCGATACTTAAAATCTTTTTGCTTACCCTCCTCAAAGCATTTTTTTAAAACTCGCTTAGCAATCGCCACCCCTTTCTCTGCTAAGCCATTACTCTGTGGATAACGTGGACTAGAGAACACGAGTTTGATATTGAACTCGTTCGCGAATTCTCTGAACTTTAGACTGTTAAACGGATTGTTGTCCGATCGAACTTCAAGTGGAACACCAAACTTCGAAAATATTTGAGATGTTATTACATCTATAATATGATTAACCGATTTATCTTGCAGTTTTTCAACGCACAACCAATTGGAATACTCATCTATTACACACAAATAAGATTTCCCTCCATGCTCAAATATATCCATTGAAATTTTTTCCCATGCAAAATCTGGTGCCTCATGCTGATAAAGTGGCTCTTTTGGATTGTTATACCTAAATTTCTCGCAAATACGACACCCTTGGATATTCTTTTCTATGTCTTTGGACATACCTGGCCAGTAAAACAGTCTTCGCGCTCGCATTCGTGTTTTTTCTATTCCTAAATGACACTCATGCAACATTTTTAAAACTTGATCTCTCAGACTCAGCGGTACCACCAATTTTTCATCCAAAAACAAAAGTTCGTCATTTACACCCAATCTGTCTTGTATTTTATGAAATTTCTTACAATCTAAGCTTAGTTTTCTGTATTCTGGCCACCCATTTTTGTGATATTCAAGAATTTTACTCAAAACTTCATCTTCCCTAGTAGCAACCTGGTATTTTATTTTATTTTGGTCAGACATACAGACTTCACTCACTAAGCTATGAACAATATAGTTTAATCTGGTTCCTTCTTCCTCCGCTTGTGTTAAATATGCTCGTGAAAGACAATCTGCTAATAAGAGCTGTGTTCCTGGAACATATTTTATTTTGATACCTGGGTATTTCAACAAAAACATAAACATGCGTTGTAGTCTAACTGTAACTCTGTCTAGTTCCCTCTTCACAAGTGTCTCAAGTGGTTTATGATCCGATTGAACCTCAACCTCGCGACCATAAATATAAAAATGAAACTTTTCACAAGCTACAACAATGGCCAGAAGTTCCTTTTCAATTTGAGCCCATTTTTGCTCACTTGTTGACAAGCTCCGTGATGCATATGCTATTGGCTGCCCGCCTTGTAACAAAACACATCCTACTCCATCCTTAGAAGCATCAGCTTGAATAGTTAGATGTTCATTCGGATCAAACATGCGCAAGGCTGGTGCTTTTATAAATTTGTTTTTCAAGTTATCGAATTCATGTTGATGTTCTTTGGTCCATTCCCACTTTGAACCTAATTTGGTAAGATCTCTCAATTTGGATGTTACGATTGACAAATTTGGTATGTATTTGGCGAGATATTTACAAACTCCCAAAAATCTCATTACGCCTTTTTTATCCTCAGGTGTAGGGAGTTCTCTCATGGCCGATAAATACTTATCATTTGGTTTTATACAACCTTTAGATATGGACTGCCCCATAAACTGAACTTCATTCTGTCTATATTGAATTTTATTTATGTTAAATTTTACATTATTTACCCTGGCCCTTTCAATAACTTTTCTTAGCGTTTGATCATGTTCAAAATAGTTTTTTCCAGTAATGAACAAATCATCAAAATAAACTTCAACCCCCGGAATATCTCCAAACAGCTGTACCATTTTTTTCATAAACAGTTCAGGAGCGCTACTTATTCCAAATGGCAGTCTATGCCACCGGTAACGACCAAAAGGTGTTATGAAGGTTGTCAAATCGGAACTCTCATCGTCCAATTCAAGCTGCCAAAATCCATTTTTCAAATCCATTACCGTAAATACTGACTTATCAGCTAGTCGGCTATTAATAGACTCTGCAGTTGGAATTGAAAAATGTGGCCGACGAATGCATGCATTCAATGGGCGCGGATCTAAACACAATCGCAAAGAGCCGTCAGACTTTTCTACAATTTGTAAATTATTAACCCAGTCTGTTGGGTATTCTACTTGGCTAATTACTTTATCACCTATCAAAACGTCTAATTGACTTTTAAGTCGATCATGAAGACTGAATGGAATTTTTTTCTTATAATTGACAACCGGTTCCGACCCTTCTTTTAACTGGATGCAACATTTGCCCGGAATGCAACCAAGTCCGTCGAAAAGATCACTAAAACTCTTTGTAAATAAATCCTTAGAGGAGGGAAGCTCAATTACTTGTCTACTTTTTACTGTCTGGATTCTCTTAATAAAGTTTAATGCCTCGCATTCAGCACGACCCAGAATGGGCTGAAATTCACTGTCAACTACTTCAAACTCTATAGGTATAATATTTTTTTTCAAATTCTCAACGCAAGGCAAAACTATTTTTCCAAGAGAGTTTATTTCATTATCATTATAAGCATATAATTTCTTTTTCGATTTTTCTATTAAATTCAGGCAATTCATTTCTTTAATATATTTAATAGGCAAGCAACTGACATCTGCACCCGTATCCAGTTTGAATTTGACTCTTACATCGTTAAATAATATTTCTTCATACCACCCGATCGGCTTTATACGTCTACAGTTATAAATTTGAACAAAAGGGGAATTTTTAATTAATTTTAAATTTCTATTCCAATAATCAAAATTTTTCATTTTTAACTCTAGATTACCTGCATCATCGTCGTAATATTGCCTATTAATATTAACGGACTGTATGCTCCGTTGTATATCTGCTTCTTCCATCGAATCCACTTTTTCACTTTGGTGCTGCTCTCCTCTAACTGCTGTTTGTATGTAATTGCTGTTAGTCGATTTTCTGCGACTGTATTTTTTTCTGCACATAACTGCAAAATGTCCGGGCTTATGACATATTTTGCATGTTCTCCCTCCTACTAATGCTGGGCAAAATTTGTTGTGCTGCACTGATGACGTCATTCCACATCGCTCACACAGTTGTGTGTTCCTCTGCCGACTAAAATGTGGCTGCATAGTTTTATTGAATGCAAAGCTTTTTATGGATTCAACTTTGACAGCGTCTTCTTCGGTGTTGAGTATTTTTTTATTCGCTTCTGATAACTCAGCAATTTTGCACTTTTCTATGATTTGCTCGAGAGTGTCCTGACTTGACTCTAGGAGTTTCGATAGCAATTTCTTGTTTTCTAATCCTAGAATTAGTTTATCTCTGATCATTCGGTTGGTATAAGATTCACTGCATTCTTGGGCTGAGCAGGTGAAATCACAAAATTTCGCTTGGTTTCGTACTTCTGTTTCAAAATCGACGAATGACTGATCTTGCTTCTGATTGATTGAACCAAACTTGAAGGTCTCCATTATAATGTTACGTCTTTGAACGCAATAATTTTCAAAGCGTGTCATCACTGTAGATAATGTTCTTTCATTTGCCGGCAGTGCAAGTGCATTGAATATTTCTATACCTCTTTCTCCAATATGATGCAGAAAAAGAGCTACCTTTAGAGATTCTGGTTCTTCATTTTTGTTTGCTGCAGTGAGAAAAATCTCGAATCGTTGCTTCCACATGGGCCAATTTTTAGCTGGCTCCTCAAAATTCATTTCATTGGGTCCTCGGATAGATTGTTCCGCCACTTTTATTTTATTTTACTATTTTACTATATTTGTCTCACTTGTACCTATATTTAGTATTAACACTTTTTTACTTATTAGATTTCGTTTTCCCCACCTGACACCATGTTTCGTTTTATTCTTCTACTTCTTGACTGCCCCGTCATCTGAACAACCTCGTACATTTATGCTTTCAATAGTGTGGTGAATTTAATAGTTTAGTTATTTAATTATGAGTTCTAAGTTACTATAAAGAGGCATTGCCAGATGACATGACAATCTGTACATTTATAAACAATTGCATAATACATAATTTTATACTCTTAATGGTATATTCTTACACATCCTTCTCTCAGTTTGCTACTTTGCCACAAGAAATAAATAATTCGAATTCGTCTCAAAAATATTTCTTATTTCTGAAATTTGGTTCCTGATTATGTTTTCCAGCGGAGTGTTTCTTTTCTAAGCTGCAACAGAAAGCCTTTTGCTTGAGTTCAGCTGGTTTCTTTAAAGAATACTTCAAATTTACTCTCAATCCTTAATTCTGTCGTAAAGTTGCACAAAATACAAACTTGTAAAACTCTTTAAATTTTATTCTGAAATGGGATCATTCACTCCACTTTGAGAACCGATATGATAAGCTTTAATTGTCCGTACTGGCGTACTCCTTCCTCAACCACAACGCATCAACTCTTTGTGTTGACATAAAAAAAAGAAGAATTTTTCGCAAACAAGCTCGTTATCGCCCAGCATGCGTCATTTACTCCCGCGCTTCCAGGCTTACGAACCGGGTACATTATAGCAAACGCAACATTTACTTATATGGACGTGTTTGCACACACAAAGGGTAACCACCATTCGACACCATATTACCATAACCATTTGCAGATAATTCCCTTCAACTTGTTTACCATATTTAAATTGTCCGTATAATTAAAGCGGAATTCAAAGTTCACATCGGGGGCGGAGTACCGCGAATTTTTTCGTTTTAATTGTCCACAGTATACCCCTGCCCTAAGTCGGTCCTGGTATCCGAGATATTACGTATGTATATAGAAACCTATTTCGAGGAAGCCAATGGTGGCAACTACGATGTACTCCAGTTATGTTTGGCCACACTCTGTAAAAATATCTCAACTTCGAGATAGATACCCCGATTAAACTTTGCAACTTCTCTATACGGGCTCACTCGCTATCAACCCAGAGTGGTCTACCCCTGCTGTTTGCATAAATTTAATTTACGAAAAAAAAATCATCAAACTTAAAAACGTAGAATGGAAACAGTAGTAACAAAGCAAAATAAAAAAAAGAAGTTTTAAGTTAGCCAGCGAGTTAATGGTTCGTTGACGATATTATGCTCTTTAATTGTTTTACCTTTTGTTTTTGCTCCCGTGTGTATCTTTTTTATGCTTCGTTGTATCTTTTTGCTGGTAAATTCTTTTTTGTCTTGGCTTGGCCAATTTATAATTTCGCATGGTGTGGTTGTGGTTTTAAAGTCAGATTAATTAAGGCAATGGTGTGTGGAGAGTACCTGGCAGGCATCCAAGATTTCAAGCCGTTAGGCACTGTTATGATGAATAAGGCCGTTTGTAGTTTTAATTACCTTCAGCAGTTGGTGGATCGGACTTCTCAATACGGCACAAGAGTATATATTGTACTTGAATCCTTTTTAGTTCATAAGATACTGCGACAGAAATATCTTTGAAGAGCCCACTCTTTGGAGCCCACATGAATGAAGGTGGGACACGAGAACTACTACTACATTTTGCAATTTCATTCCATCAAGTGGCCGATGGATAAAGATTGAACAATGCCATGCCCAGGCAGTTCCAGAGGTTGCTGCTGCTGCGGTTGCTCCTGTCCTCTGGCTGGGCTTTGGGTAAATTCTGAGTACCTACTTGTGGGTCTCAAATTTCATATTTGCATAAATTTAAAAAAAGGAGGAAAAAATAAATTTTAATAGTTTCACCATTTCACAGTTTCACATTATTCACAATATTCACAAAGAGGTAACGAGCTCCAGCAGTAGCTCTACATCACACAAGTGGGTAACACTTGAGAGGCCCATTTAGTCATGTTGGATGTTGTTGTTATTTTTTTTTTTTTGTATTTTTTTCTTAAACAAAGGTATGATGACGACAGGGCTACTGTACTGGATGCAGTCTGATGAAATCGAGGAGAGGTAAGCAGATTCGGTTGCATTAAGTCAGTCTGAGGAAAAAGTGATTTGGAGAGGGCATGCAGCTGCTGCACTATGGATATTGTTTTGGAAATCACTTTGTCAGTCATGAGGTGGGAGGAATAAGGAAGGCAATTCATTGTCTTACGATTGTACTCTAATACTGGTGGTACCTAACCTACTCATGTTGAAAAAGAAGGCTTAGTCGTTTTCTGATGCAAATAATTGCAAATGACTTTCACACCGTCGGACAAGCTTCAGTTGGCCAAGCCATATGTGTGTCTTTTTGGGTGCAAAAAAACTTCATCTCTAGCGTCTATTTCTCAATATAATTCTACCTCTGCTATGGAAAACTCAATATTCTCCAAGTTAAAGGCTTTAACTGCTGCATTTGGAGCAAATGATTTTGAGCTTTGAGTTTTTGCTGGATGTGTTTGCTGAAGTTTTTCTCTACCTCACTAAAGACCAAGAGCTTGTAATCACATATGTTAAAATAATTTTTTTTAGTGACATTCGTTTTTATCAAAATAGTGTTTTTCTTCTCGTTTTCATTCTTTAATTTGTACTTTACGTAGCTTCCCATCTTCAACATCACAAGTTTTTGAATAATTTCCATTAATATGGTCCTAGAGGAATCGATAGAACTCGAGCTATGAACTGATTGGTACACAAAGTCGTTAAAAAAGTTTGTGTGTGTAATTTAAAAATGGCAGAATTGAAACTTCAGGAAAGACAAGGCGGTTACGAAACCTAATCAAAGAGTAGACTTAGATTTTAAGAAATATTTATAATCTGCTCATTTTTTCACAATCTTAATCCTATTTGTGAAAATTTTTGTTATTTTTTTTGTGTCGCTTTTTCGTTTCATCAAGTTTTCAAATCTTAATGAACTAGACTTCAGTAATTAAAAAAGCTTGCTTTATATATACTAAAGCTTTGTAAAATGAAGTGTTGAACACATGTATTAAAAACAGACGGTTTTCTATCTCTTTTGGTAGCAAGGAGTCGCGATAGTTTAAGAGAGAAACTAGAAGTCTTATAACAAAGCTTGACAGAAGATATAGATATACCAACTATCATCTTACTCAGGGCGCTTGCTTAAAGGCAATGCAGAGTAGACAACAGTGGGGATGCTACGAAGGATCGTACAAAGAAGAAAATAAAAGAATGTGTAATGTAACCCATCTCAATATCTCGCTTACTCCATTTGATTTTGTTTGTTTCTTTATCGTGACGCAATTTCGTTTCATCGAGCTTAAGAATATGACGTAGCTAAGAAACTTCATTTTTAAAGTTGTAAATTGTGCTAACAAATTAGTATTAGGGCGTCTAGACAATAACCTTAATTTTTGGTGAATTTTCTTTAACTTCAAACTTTTTTAACATTACTTATAACCTTAGCTACTTCACCTTAGTCCTGCAAACAGTTTTGTTTGGGCGTCAAATTCTCTTTGGCCTTCCCTTAGCATCCAGCTTTGTTACTAAGTCACATTGAGGAACAATGCTCCACCTTGGATTCCAATAAAAAAACAGGGTTGCGCTCGAAAAGCCTCGGTTTCCATACGAATTTTAGTGGCCAAATTTATGTTGCTAACTTTGAACGGCTTAGGGGGAAAGCGCAGGGAACTAGCAAGTCCGATAGTCATAACTTTGTGTTTCGCTCTTTCTGTTCCTCGACGAGCCAAATACTGACTCACCTATACTTTCTTAGCTGGACATTAAAGTTCGGTGTGAACCTGGGCCTCAATAAACATATTTCACCAACAATTTCCGCTTCGGGTGAGCTTTCTCCAGTTTTCCATCCTTAGTCGGTTGAGGTCCTCTAAAAATGAGGTCCGCATAAAATGAGGTCTTCCTCTTCCATAACGACAATGTGCCTTCGAGACTCATCGAACCGCAATGTTGAAGTTCATCTACTGTTCATGTTCCATCCATCGGAGTGACGATATACGTTACGTTTTCTTTAATCATTGCTCGTGTCGCAATGCAGCTCATATAGTTTGTTGTTGTATCTTCTTCTCCACACATTGTCTTCACACACGGGACCAAAGATCATTTGCAGTAATTTTTCTTTCGATACGACCACGGAAATACCATCCTTCGGCGCTGTATTGCAGGACTGGGATAGTCAAGATCATAGTAATGTATCTCGGTTTTTCTAGAGAGGGTTCAAATTCTCAATTGTCTTCTTAAACCCTAAAAAACAGCGATTGGCAAGAGTATTTTTCATTTTGATCGCCGCACTGATGTTAGTTTCCGTGTCTACAGCGGATCTTAGGTAGATGAAGTCATGCACTTACCTCGAAGCTATGTCCGTTTTATGTGACGTTTAGTCCAGTTCGTCGACATTATCTTTCCTTGTTCGATGACAGCATATTCTTCGCTCTGCCCTTACCACTGTACCCATTTTTACCGCTTCTGTTTCATTGTTCGTAAAACCACACACGACATCACACTTCAATCTTCTAACTTCGTCAATTCCGTCTGCTTTAGCGAGTAATTGCACAGATTTTAGAAGAAAGATTCTGCCTCTAGTGTTGACGTTTCTGTTTTTCACAATCTTTGTAAGTTTGTTGTTAAGAAAATCTTACAACTATTTGTCGCCTTATCGAAAGCATTTTTCGACATCATGAGCCTCGGTGAGTTCTTTACCTATCTTGAAGGAGTAGCGTGACTTCTTCAAAGTCATCCTGCATAGTCGTATGTTTTACAGGGATGTCATAACTATAGCCATAGCTGTGTACAGCTTGTCTATTGAAAATCCTGTCATAAAAGGGTGTTGTATATCGATATCGTATTCGCGAATTTATCGAAGATGTGCCGTAGTGTGAACATTTGGTCGATTGTGTAGTTTTCTGGTCTACATGCATATTGATAATGAGCTATCAAATTGTTAACGTGGGGCTTCAGACATTCACATATTACAGCAGAAAAGTTCCTAAACGCGATGTTAAGCATACTTTGCCCTCCCTAATTGGAATATTTTTAGATAAGGTTCTTCCTTTCTAGCCATTTGCACCTGCAGTTCTGTTTTATTTAAGCTTGTATAGGCAAGCTGTGCTACTTCTACTTGGAAATTTGCAAATAAGGGATCACAAATTCTTGGAAGTTGAAGAACATCTTGACGATCAAGTGTTAAGTTTTGTTTCGGACACAAGCCAACAACACAATTGAAAAAAAAAAATAGTCACTGAGTCTTTTATCAGAAGACGCTGATATTACATGCAACCAAGCTAATGATCACCGATCAGTGCAGATTCGAAAGCCCACCCATTCTGCCTTCTTCAAACTTCACTTGAGCTAATTCCATTCATACTTTCATAAAGGCCATAACACTCCTCCCGTTGTTGTATGCAATTATCTTTCCTTAACAATAAAACACAGTGAGATATACATCCAGACGATCAATCTATCGATCCGCAATTGTTGTCTGCCATTTAACTTCCACCCAAAAGGGTCAAACTAAAAGAAAAAAAGCGAATTATAACCTCTTCCTCATCTTTTGACTCGTATTATTTGAAACAAACAATTGCAGCTTGTTTTTCACTCTTTTATGTTGAAACTGTTCCACAAAAGTTATTTAACAGAATGACACAACTTTTTTGTGAAGCTGAAACTAAATTAAGTTAAACGGTCGAGAAAAGACTTCATCAATGTCATCCCACTATAGGTAGGTAGGTACTGAAGCGGTTACAGGCGGAATTAATAACAAAAAAAAAATCCAAGCAACTATTGTCCACCTTGTGTGTGGCCGTTGCCATCGTTCGACCATTATACGTTCCCATCGTACCGAAATCTCTTCTCGTTTGGGCCGACAAAATAATTATTTGAACTCATTTGAATGGCCGCGGCTGTGTGGTGCTGAATGCTGGTGTATGTACGTTCTGTGTTGTATGTCAAGTGCCTTTGTAACATACAATTAATTTGACAACCACAAGACGACATGAAGGACTTGGTCGCCGAGCAGTTTTGTCATTATTCACCATCAACACACCAGAATGTTGGTTTCGAAAAAGCGACGACAGAGTGTTGAAAAAAACGGCCAACGCAGTTTATCCTCATCCACCAACACTACGAAGAAAAATGATTAAGTGAAAATCTAATGAAGTGACGGCAAACGATCTCCCCGAAGTTGGGGCGATATGCAAGGATTGGGTTGGGGGCGGACGAGGCATTTCCACCGCTGCCGCCGCCACCGATAACAAATGCCGAAATGTAAACGTTTATGGAAATCTACTCTTGAACACTTGGAATTGGAATGATGACGATGTCTCTACATCAATTTCAATACCTTCTAGTGCATGTTGTAGTATCTTGTGTGTATACCTTATAGCTGGTTGAAGTGGATTTTAGGGGCACCAGTTTAATCATCGTGTTCGGTTTTCTTCGTTGTCTGATGGAGCATAGAATGCCTCAGCGCACATCTATTGCGCAACGTAAAATGTGGAGCCTCTTTAGAGTTCTTTTTTTTCCTAAATGTATTTTCAACACTTTCTGAGAGTGCTAAAGAGTTTTTGGATCCGTTGAAGAAGTAGGGGGTGACTGTCAAATGTATCTTGAGAATAAATTTAAGAAAACGAATAAAATTCTTGTCTAATGCATGTGGGGGCTTCCCAAGTGCGGGAATGTAATTATTTTGCTGTCGGTCTTATTAAAAATTGAAAAGTAATAAAAATTGCTATCGCTGCGCAATGTTGTATTTGTTTTGTAATAAGAATCGGGTTAAGGGTCTCTTGGGATGATGAGGAGTAAAGATGTTTTAAAGTCAATTTGGTTGAAATTTTATGGTTTTGTCTCTCTGCACTCAGATTTAATATGTTTTGTATCAGTGGATGATGGTTTTTTAACAACGTTTTGTTATTTAAGGGTCGTCGTGTTAAAGACTTTGGTTTTTATTGAGCAATTGCTTTTCTTTAGAGCAAAGGTTGACATGGGAACTATATGAATGGGAATTAAAAAACAGAATGATTTTTAGTACAATCATCGCGATTATCACACACACAGTTTTTATGAAGGCAGAGTGTCAGGAGGGGCTTTCTCTTAAAAAAAAATCAATTTCAATTAAAGATTGTGAATACCGACAATACCGAACAGCATTTGGACAGTAGTTGACTAAAGTACATACAAAGATCAAATGAGTAGTTTTTGATGACACAGAAAATGAAGAGTTGGAAGTATAGGTTTCCTCGTTTATAACTCCACGGATTGTACGAGTTGGGGATTCGACGTATACTAAGATCAAGTAAGTAAGCAGTCGCTGGAGGATGGAATCCAAACGCCAGTCACTCACTAACCCGTACTGCACCACTGCCGACGATTTTTTGATCATTTATGGGTTGAAATTTTAAACATATTGCGGAATGTTCATTGAATTTACTTTACCCTACCCTCTCCTTAAGATTGTTCGTCCCGAACAAATCCATCTGCATCGATACAGCCGGTGACAAGGAACTCCTTTCAACTTGCCTCTTATTCCTCTTTCGATGCTATAAACTACGTCGATACGTTAATCCTCGTGATAGCAGTATAAGAACCTTTTGTTTAAGTTTCGGTGACAATTCCTTTCGATGATGAGGATTATAAAGCCACGCACGATCTCCTGCCGCTGTTGCATTTTATGGTACCTCGTCTTCATCCGATCGATATATACTGTTTTCCATGTCCCTCTTCTTTTGGGTATATCATTGCTTGCATCACAGACGTAACAATTTCGACACTACTTCTCCACGTCACGTCGCGTCGCCTTTAGCAGCCATTAGAAGCGTTGTCACACGATTTCCAGGTTCTTGTTCACTTCCAAATGACTTTCTGTAGACCTGCTATGCATCTTTTGTAGAACTTCCTTTTCAATTAAGGCACAATTTTAGGCATCACAAAAGTTTTACCGTCAGAAAATTCCCATTTGTGCCAGAGTACGCCTAATAGCACGTGAAGCGAGTCCCACTTTGGCCAATGAGCTTTGACAGCAGAGCTTTTGTCAGACGCTCTATTGAAGTTTCATGTTGTTGTCTTTCCTCAATCCTTCTTCGCTCCAAATGGGCTCAGTTCTTATCCGCCGAATCTTGATCAACACACTTTCGCTTCCTGTCGCCAGCAATTCGATTGAGGGTTTTCTCCATGGTGTCCAAATTGCTAGTGGTTATAGTCTCCGGTTCTGATCTACGCACTATGTAACTTGGTTTTTTCGGTTCGGTCAATTGAATTCACAATGTTGATGAGCAGCTCTATTTGGTGGTAATCGGCATTGAACTGCCCAATCTTATTACAGTTCCAAAATCTTGCAGGCCCGTTCCGCTGGTCCCTTTGTAGTTTAGCTCCTTTTCATGAACATGCCTCGAATATGGCTTCTCTTTAACCATGTTCCAATTGATAAGCTTGCTCTGATGCTTCCATCAAATGAACCAACGTTAAAGCTTTGGCAAGCCTCCGTTTTCCAGCTTTTCGCTTGGCCCTCTGAAGATCAATGTTGGATGAAGTTGTTTGATTCATTCGATCGTGGAATAAATCAAACAACTGATTTCCTCCCCAGCATCCGGGTATGTCAGGTAAACCAGCCTTTCGACGTCTGCTTGGAGCTGCTGTAAAGTTTCATCTCTTTTCTGCACTCTGCCTTTGAGTTGGACTAGGAAGACTTCTATTTATTTAAAAAGGGCTTACTTAGGTTATAAGTAAGTAAGTTAAGATTTACCGACATAAAACTACCAAGAGACTGTCTTCTCGATCTCGTAATTCAATCGGCTGCGCCATGCATATTGCGTATACTGGCAAAATTGAAGAAGGCCTAGAACCTATATTTAAAATAATTTCTAAAGTGGAGCGTCTTAAAGTGAGAGTTGTTAAATTTTCAATAAACGCAACTTTCTAGAGCAATCAGTTAAGATAAGCTCATTAAATATAGCGTCTTTTCATAGCATGATCACTTGAACGATATGTTTTCGTTTCCATAAAAAATATTTTCACACGAACTCATAATCTACATTCATCACTCAACACAAAAAACTTTGACCGCATCAACTGACCACGAAAACAAAAACTGTTCGCAAACTAAATACCTACCCACTACTCCAAAGTCCAAACCAAACCGTTCTTTAAAAAATTAATCATACCCAAAGCTAGCTAATTAAAAAAATTACTATTCATCTCATAACTCATCAGAGCTTTGAACAGAGGAAGTATGCATTTAAATTTGGGATTTGGGGAAATTCAGGCAACTGTGTACGTTTGTCGATGAAACTTGGTATTATTTCTTTGTCCATCAGTGGTCTTTTCGAATGCTGGCGAAGAAATAAACAACTTAGTAGCCTATGAAATATAACAAAGTTTCTAATTGTTTGTTGTTACGTTAATTTCCAAAAGTATTAGTTAGGTTGCGTGGAGGAGGAGAACTTTCATGATGAGTATAATTGCTACAAAACGTTTTGTTTCTGTGAAGATGAAACGAAAGAGAAATTACGTGTTTTATGAAATCAGAAGAAATGCGAACAATGAAGTGGATAAACGTTTTAACAATTAATGGACCAATAATTAGCTGAAGAGATTCGGTGAAAGTTTTTTTTTTTGAGGGCGGGCGTTGGAATTCTAAATTAAATTGTACATACCGACCCATTTTCCCATTTTCGTTTCCCACAAAGGCTTTCAACTAAATTTGGAACCCATATTGAAAGGGAAAATTTAGTGCAGTGCTCAGTGCTGTATGAAATAGGTACTAGGTCTTCTCATACGCAATTAAATCTCGGTTTCGTTTGAATTCGAATGAAGATTTTATTTATTTTTTATATAAGTAGGTACATCCAATGAACCACCCACAGAAGGGGGTTGTTTGTGAGTCAGTGTGCGTGTGCACAGCAATATAACTGAGGAGTATATCAGAAGAAGACAGTGTGTAATGTACGGCGATTAAGGATTGTTTGTATGGATGCAAATATAATAGTTGGGGATGAGCTAGAACACAAACTGATGACGGTTCTTGTCTTATCTAGAAATTTTGATAATAGTTCTATCCTTTTCTATATAAAGCCATTGGTGCAGGCAGTGTCAGTTTCTATGGTGAAATAAAGAAAAGAAATACCTTAAAAATTTGCAAGTTGTTAAAATACCTCAAATGCATTGAGCTGAAATGTGAATTAGGTAGGTGAGATCTATCTAGAACGGAATCGAATAAAGAGCTCGTTCCAGGCAATTATTTGGTCAACAGGGGGGAGGGGTGAACACTTTTGTTTTTGAAACAGAAGTATCTGTTTACAAAGCTGGACCATTAAAAGAAGGTTCAGCAGAATATTCTCGAACGACTTGAAGCGGAACAGAACCTTTTGAAAGATCAGGAAACCATTCTAGAAGGTGAAATGGGCAACCACGAGAAAAATGTATGTATGTATGTATATGTAATGCATTAGAAAAACACATTGAAGGTGTCGAGAAATAGTTTTCCATGCTTGAGAGCCAATGCGAAAAGAAAACCAAGAGTCAGTTTGCCATTCTTTAAAAACGAGTCGAAAACATAGCCAAGAAGTAGACCAGATGCGAAAAATGGAGCTACGAAGAACTTGTGGAGAACATCCAAAAAAGGAAGGAACTACAATCACCAACTTTTGATAGACAAGCCTCTTGGTCAATTTCCAAAAAACAATTTAAGACAGCCGCAACAGCAAATGGCTAGGATGAGGAAGACAAGTTCGTAGCGCACTGACTCTTGCTCTTAGAGGACCATCACCTAAATTACTGCAAACTATTCCAGCTGGTAAAAGTGCCAACTTCAGTTCTCTCGATGCGGCTGTAGCCAGGTTTTGGCTATAGCCAAATATAAAAAGGATGGCGCAACAGAGCGAGGAGCCCCAGGGCCTAGATGATTTTTCACTACCATGCCTTGAGAGAGAATGGAGGGACCTACATTTATATGCCGGTTCCGAACGATTAATTGAAAAAGCGCTTTTCATGACAATGGGTATGATGTAATGAATGAAATTTAGTGTTGTATTAGCTGTAAAGCAGGTTCCTTGTAAGCTGTTTCCAGTTTTCAACTCGAAGTTAGTGCGAGTTATTCTTCACATGAATGCACCACATTTAACTAAGTGTGTATGTTTTGTATGTATGTACCTATGTTTTTCGCTTAAGGGAGGGGTTAACCCTGGGAGGCTTAAAAAAAGGCTTTTTTTACGAATTTTTTATGAAAAATCTGATAAAGTAATCTAATTTATTGGCTTGCTACATTAATAAGTATAGTCTCAAGTATCTTCTATAATTTTTTCATACAAAAATATTGAAAAACAAGCCGATGATAGTGCATTTTCCGAGACTCCTCCACTTTTCGATTTTTTGCGGTGTGCAAGATAACTTTTGACAGGATCATCTAAAATAAAAATTCCAAAAAGATTTCGTTAAAAGACAACTTTTTCGAGGTAATAACACGAGGTTTTTTTTTGCAATTTTGAAATTTTGGTGACAATTCGAAGTGAAAAGTCGTTTTTCTGCCTAAAAATGCCGCCATTTTGTAGCTGTCAAATCCGGAAAAATGAAAATTTTTATAAAATTCTCGTGTTATTACCTCTAAATATAGGTATATATTAAAGAAGTGTGCAAAATTTCAGAAGGACCGGTGCAACAGTTGCCGAGATATTTTGCACACCGACTTAAAAAATACTAGTTTCGAGATAAACGCGTTCAAAGATAAACCCGAAAAACAGCACACCGAATGGTTCCCCTCAAAAATATTCCGTTAGAAGCGTCATTAGAGTGAGCTCCCCTTCCCTGAACACAAAAGAAGACCTCGAGCTACCTGGGAACAATCATAAAAAGAGCAAAAATGCTGCGCGGCCGGGATCATTGTCCGTCCGGCCGGCGCCCCTCTATTCGCTCGCCGTTACAGTTACACGTACAAGTTACAGTGATTTTAGAGCAGGTATCCACTGCTCTAAAATCACTGTAACTTTCCGAATTCAACTCGAAATGACTTGAAAACGCCCAGGGTTTACCCTTCCCTTAAAAGAGCGCTAAGATCCAGTTATAAAAAAAATACATAGAGTTTTGCGCTAAGAAAAAATTTGTTTAGACTGACACAGAAAGCGTGCTACAAAAAAAGTGAATCTTTGTGAACATAAAGACGATGAAACGAAAATGCGTCACGACAAAGAAACGAACAAATATATGTAAAGGATTAAGTTGGCGGAAAAATGAGATAGACAACCATGACACATTATTCTATATTCTCGATTTCCTCTTTGTACAACGCTTCTTAGCGTTCCCACTGTCGTATACTAAGCATTGTGCATACGGCAACAGAGTCAAATGCTAGCGTTTTTCAACTCGAAACTTATCGGCGGAAATTGGATTTAGCAGAATGTCCTTCAGGTTTACTTTGCCGTATAAACCAAATTAGAGGTAAGTCAAAACCACAGGATTTGCCTGGTCGCGTGTTATTTTGACGAAGGAAACTGATTGCGATAACTGAAGAAGATAATACAGACAATCAACCACAGCTGCGGTGGGAGAGCCGCAAGCCAATCAAAGTAACGCAAAGTGCACAAAATACGAAAAGTTTGCGAAATTGCAAAATAACTCAAAGTTACGCTTAGCACGCAAAGTTTTTGAGAAGCAGTTGCGTTCAATCAACCGCAATTCAATGTAAGCCAATATTGACAAATCGTTGAAAAATGTGTTTTTTATATGGGTGCCGTAAGGTGAAGTGCAATAAGCCCCGCGGCAATAAGACCCGCGGGCCTTATTGCTCGTAAGAATGGAAATTACACCCACGGGCTTTGTTTCCACTTTGAAGAGACAATAAGACCCACCAAAGTAAAGAATTTAGACCCATGTCTTTTGTTGCCATTTTGAAACAGCATTTATATGAGTTTAATGCACATTGCACATGGGATCTTAAAATTAGTTTCCCTTCTTAGAAAGGTATAAGAACATAGTGGATGCACTAAATGTCTAGAGTCCTTTTATCTGAAGGAAAAACATTTTGAGGTACCGAAAAACAAAGCTCCAAAATTTGGGCACTTATTTCAGCTGTCAATGGATATGAATTCATTTCTCCCGATTTCTCCCACTTCGTGAGATAGGATGATGGAAACTCAATCCACTTTCTTATGAGCATATATAATAACTGAATTAACATTCTTAATGTTTGTTTTGCTCTTAGCTACTTGCTCCTGGTCTGTTCGTGTGAATCTTTCATGTTCAACACCAAACCCGTACAACCCGAAGGGAAATTTCGTTCGCTTCGATTCGCTTTTTACTCACGGATAAAATAATGAAGCTAAAAGCGAAGCGGAAAAAATTTTCTCAAGGGAATATGGATGTGTGGTGTAAAAATGAAAATTCGCTCGAATTTTTTCCGCTTCGCATTTAGCTTCATTATTTTATCCGTGAGTAAAAAGCGAATCTGTTAATCCAGAGGTTCGAGTTCGAATCCCAACAGAGGCAAAAATGTTTTTTCCACGGGTATCGCCTTTCGCGAGGAATTGGCAAGTCCTCCGTTAGTATTCATTGCCATGAAAAGCGCTTTCTCGATTAGCCGTTCGGAACCGGCAGAAAATTGTAGGTCCCCTCCATTCCCCCACAAGGCATGGTTGTGAGAAATGCGCTAGGCCCAGGGGCTCCTTGCTCTGTAGCGCCACCCTATTAATTTATTTATTTAAAAAGCGAATCGAAGCGAACAAAATTTGCCTCTGGGTAATACGGGCTTGTGGTTGAACTTAAGAAATTCTTGCGAACTGACCGCACTAAACATATACTATATGATGCATAGTTCCATAGATATTTCTTATGGACGTGTGTTCCTCTTTGATATGTCATACATAATTCACAATCAGAGCTTAAACTTATATGTCTAGTGGAGTTGCGTCCCTGTGCCAGTTTATTCACATTGAAAATAAGTTAAAGTGCAAACGGTGAGACTACTTTCCGATTTGACTTCGCAGAAAAAGGAACTAAGGCCCGCGGCTCTAACTGCCATTTCATCATGGAAATAACCCCCGTGGGCCTTACTTCCAAAACAAAGAGGAATAAGACCCACGGGTCTTATTGCCGCGGGCCTAAATGCACTGCACAGTGCCGTAAGCCCCCCACCCCGTGTTGGCTGATTTCTCCACTGTACTTGAATTCATCTGTAAAATGAGCTGTCGGAGTTTTAAAATAAGACGGAAATCAGAAGTTTATTTCGGACATCTCCACCGCAAAATGTTTTCTTTCGAATGCAGGTTTAACTGGAATTGTAATTTAATTTCCCTATACTTAAATTTAAGGCGATTTTGTGTTTTTATCAAAAGAAGTACCAGAGCCCTCTCAAGGACGGACCTCCAAGTCCAACGTCTTTTCTCAAACGATGCTGAATTCAGCTTGATCCATCTCCAGATGAAGCATTACGGTTTACGGATCTGCAACGGTGTCTTATCTAGAATCAAAAGTCATTATGGTCATATGCTTTTCTCTTCGGTTCAAAGTGTTAAACTTCGAAAAAAAAACCTTTTTGACTGATAGGTAATCGTAAATTTACTGTAGATATTCTTGTGCTAAAAAGTGTTTCCCGCTGTGACTCTTTTAATCCATACTTTGAGTTGTTGTTCTTCATTTTTATATTCATGTTACTTATTACTTTCTAAAAATATTCACAATTGTAAGCCGTTGATGTCAGATTCACTATCAAATTGCTTCCCCGAGGGATCTCACTTATGTAGTGTCGATAAAACATATTCCCGACTTCTTTACCATTGCAACGAAAAAAACCATTAGTACTAAGCCCTGGAATAGATATCCCTAACCTGATACCTTGTCGAATTTGATTCTTTCCAATTCTTTTTTTTTCAGAGCCTTTATTAGTTTCATTTGACACTTTCCCTCCTGTGGTGATTGGAAAACGTTTTGTCCGCTTAATTAAAACAGTCAGAATGTCATGTCTAATGTTCATAATATTGGCCACTGCTTACTGCTATCGATCATCTAGCCCTTAAGCCATTGTAATCCTAGCAAATTGACTACATTCCATCCATTGACAATGAATCCATAATATAATGAAATCATAAAGATATAAAAAAAAGAAGCCCGAATGAGTTAGTAATATCTGCTAAAACATATAAACAAATAGTCAAAACTATTGTTTTCTTAATTCAATGACAAATTAACAACCTGTTAACGAAAGACCCAACTCGATGGGATATCAGTGCCACTGGCTTCTCTGAAACAACTGTTTGAATTCTTTTCATATTTTAATTAGACCACTCCTGCTCTTGTGTGTTGTGGCTGCGGTTCACGTGAGTCGTGATTGTGTGTTTGGGAAAAGCTGAATTTGTTTGGATAGATTTAAAGAAAAACTTCTTCTTCATCATCCGTCTTCAAATAGCTAGATTTGAGATCTGAAATCTATATCCATTGGATAGCATAGCAGAGTATGTCGAACAATAAAGACTTTCGGTGATAGAAAGTACAAATCGACAAGATTACACAAAGAAAAAAACCTCGAAAAAGAGATTGGATGAGTATCGATGTCGTATGCAAACAATTACTCATGTAGATAGATGTATCTTTGGCTTTTGAATTGAATTGTGAAAGTCTCTTAATGGCGGTAAGCCAACTTAAATGAAATTCTTAACAAACCGTTGAGTGATAGATACGTGTAATCGAACGAAAGATTCAATGTGTTACCATCTCTTATGATGATATGATGCTGGCGTTACAAATCGAATTTTGTGGATCATACAATGGAATCTCATTAATGCGTCAATTGTGAGCCAAGTGGATCGAAGCAGGAAGCATCTGGAGTAGCGTGTTCCAATTAATTTTTTTTTTTTTTTGGTGGCCCCTCTGCACTATGTGTATAAAGACACTTTGTACTTTTTCCTTCGTAAACGAGAAAGGCGACCTATAGAATGACTCAGCAGGCTATTCTTTGACAAATTGCCACGCGATAAAAATATGACTTCATCATTACGAGCCTACTCGTATGGTCCCACCAAACAGTTGGTTTTTTGTGGCAACACAACGTGTAGTGTCGTGATGATGTCTTGTCCAGGATAAGAAGGACTCATTAATTATCAATCACTTTTCTTGGTCCAAAGCTGAAGGCGCCTTTAGTATGTTCGATAAGCGAACACTGGATATACATTGGTACTGGACGAATTAGGAAGTGTACCTTCCTGGTTGCTTTTACCTTACTGGACCGCACCGATGGCATCTTTTCCATGACATATTCTAAGGATGATGATTTATTGTGGGCCATCAGAGCACATAAGCAGTTTATGACAAATTTCTTTTTGCGTGTGTGACTTCGGGACTGGGAGACTCGATGTCGAGCTTGGTTGAAGTTAATGGACCACAAATCTTTCGATCGGATGATTATTTCAACCAACTACCGGCAGATTGAGTTAATTATTGGTGGCATTCTGGAATGACATATTTAGGCTTAGAATATGCCTATTAAGGAGACGATTTGATGTAAGTGTGAGTATTGTGCTTATCCATGCGAAATTGCATGCATGTCAATGCGGTAGAAACGTGTGTTGTGCCTGCTCATTGACTGGAACTGGTCTGAAAGATCTGACTTGGAATTCTGTTAATGGAGAGTGATGATGGAGCAGACAAAATTAATCTTGCGGAATGGAAACAAGACTTTTGGTAAGATAAGCTGCAAAATTATTTAATTATTTAATTATTTACCATCTCAAAGGTTGTTCTGTGTAAGAGTCATAAATCGGAGTGGGAGGACACGATTCATAAACAAACGTTCAAGTTTTTTTATGGCAAAATAAAAAACTTCCATAAGGAAATGCGTTTTTCTCAATATGATCAATTTTGTGGTAATAATTACGATCGGTAACCACCACCACTGAAACTTCAGGAAAGACAAGGCGACTACAAAAACCATAACAAAGAGGAGACGAAGAGTTTAACTCCAATAATACAATCGCACAAGGAGTAGGCAGAGAATATTGACATCAAAGCCTCATGTCACAATGGCAACATAAGCCTCATTTTATTTTTGGAGTATGGATCTACCCCATACCCTATTATTTTTTCATCCAATTCGTTGCATCAACAAGTATTGTGGCTCGGGATATCTCTCTTAGCTAACGACTTTCGAACGGTTATTCATGTTTTCCCAGTGGTTGGGATGACAGATGACAGGTGGCAGATGAAATAACTGATGAAAGATGACGGATGACAAATAACAGTTGACGGATGACAGATAACAGATGACCAATAACAGATGACAGATGACAGATGACAGATGACAGATGACAGATGACAGATGACAGATGACAGATGACAGATGACAGATGACAGATGACAGATGACAGATGACAGATGACAGATCACAGATGACAGATGACAGATGACAGATGACAGATGACAGATGACAGATGACAGATGACAGATGACAGATGACAGATGACAGATGGCAGATGACAGATGACAGATGACAGATGACAGATGACAGATGACAGATGACAGGTGACAGACCACATATGACTGGTGACAGACGATAGATGAAAGATGACAAATAAAGTATGACAGATATCAAATAATTTTAATGATGCGAATTATGTAAAAGGTTGGTCTAATTGTTAACTGCATCAACAAAGACTAGCACTTTAAACGAACTTTTTCAAGTATTTGAACAGTTTTAAAATGCCAAACTAAGAAAAAATGTAAAGGAGCCTTTGGCAAGACTTGGGGTCTTTCACCGAAAAGGGTCCTTTGGATCTATACGGCTATGATGAGACCAATTGTCTCATATGCGTCAGTTGTTTACTGGAATAAGCTCTCGCGTAAGTACGTTATTGGCTCGTTTGCAAAACTTCAAAGAATGATTTGTCTTGGTGTTACTGGGGCCTTCACCAGCACACCGGGAGCTGCTCTCGATGCACTGCTGAATCTTCCTCCCCTTGATACCTTCATCATGGCGATTTCTCGTTTAAGGAGATGTGGTCTCTGGCCAAATTTGCACTGGAGCTTTGAGGAACTCGCTAGCAGCATATCTTTTGATTTTGACTCACGTCTAATGGATATGCCATCTGACACGATGATCCCAAGACTCAAACTGCGTCAAAAATATTCAGTCATCTTTCCTTCGGTTCATGACTGGTCTACTCCAGAATCTGAGCCATGAAAAAACTGTAATCGAATCTTCACAGATGGTTCCAAAACCGACGAGGAATCTGGCGAAGGTGCCTTTGTGGAGAACGACGACATACGACTGCATTCGTCTTTAGGATCATACGCATCCGTTTTCCAAGCGGAGGCGTATGCTATTCTAATGGCTTTAAGTCACGTTACGAACAATGGCTGGATTGAGAGAAGTATCTGTGTTTTCAGCGACAGACAGGCTGTTCCCTTCTCAACCCACTAACTACTTCGAAATTTATCCAGGAATGCAAGAGCTCTCTGAATGCGGTTGGAAGACTAAATTCCTTGAGTTTCATTTGGGCCATCACGGCATAACTGGAAATGAGATCGTCGATTAACTTGCCAGGCAAGGATCTCAGACAGCTTTCTGAACCTTCAAAAGGTCTGCCAGCGTCCTCAGTGAGGGCTTCAATCAACGATTGGATCTGTCAAGAGCACAACCGTAGATGGCATGCCTCCATTGGATGCAGACAGATCAAACGCATGCTCCCCAACGTCAATAAGAAGACTGCAACATTTTTGCTAGCTCAAAGCAGAAAAGACTGTAGAAAGCTTATTGGCGGTGCCAGCTGGTACTTCTCTTTTGCCAAGCATTAAACCTGTTTGGCTTGTGGAGAAGATGAGGACACCGCAGAGCACTTCCTTTGTGAATGTCCTGCTTTTTCTCGCATGAGGTTACAGATACTCGTCGCAGACATGGTGAGAGCTGGTAACTTAGGCTCCTTATCATGGCACAGTCTTTTGGCTTTTCTACGAGCATCTGGAAGGCTATAACGAAGAGAAGGTTGCTATCTGGTAGTACAAAAAACCGGTATTTAGGTCTGACGTCTGAGTGCTCCAGCTGGTATTTTAAAAACCTCAAACAGAAAAATAATAGAAAAGTAATAGTGAACATAAGTTCTCATTCCTTCCGTTCGGCACAGGTTACCTTTAGACAAGCTTGAAGCCTTAGAGAGATGTCTTCTTTTTTATTAACTTTGCGTCAACTGTAGGGTCATACAGTGATCTGTTTGTTTTTCTAAATAATTTTAATTCTGGTCTTTGAGTGCTTTGCTCTTTGAAAGGCGTAACAACTGGTGTCATGAACCCATTTTATTGCTACACAACTCGCCATAATTAAATTATCGATAAAGTTTTGTCTCGTTTTGCATGCCTTCAACTAAGCCCATTGACTCAAAGGTAAAGCAGACTATCTGTCCAGTTGATTATTGAATTTCTCAATAAATATTCCCATCCCATCATAACGATATCCATTGCAACTTCCCACTCAGTTACACGACTGTGTTAACATCATGCTAAGTTCGATTGCATGTTCATTGCGCCATTAGACATTTAAGACAGCCACCACTTGACCCCTTAACTAACACCAAACACCTTTATAGCTGGCATGATGCAGATGCCTTCCGAAAAAAAAATAACCAACAAGATCGGTTTCTATTGCTGCCGTGCTGTTTCCCAAACGAAAAAGAAAACACAAAAAGTTGAAAGAGATCTTCCCCGGTCATGGTGTAACATCAAACGATGAACTCAATTAATCGCCATGGAGTCTCTTCCTGGATTCTTCTCCTGTCGAATTCAACTCTATTTTTGTATATGCATTTTGTCACGAAACGTGGTCATGTGGTGCATGTTGCACCATGACTCCTCTTACAGAGATGCGTGTTCCATCCCTAACCAGGTCCGGGATTGATATACATCTGGAATATACTTTACTTACAGGAAGAATATGACTACGTACGTAGGTGTTTGCTAAAGTCTTGTGCTCCTCGGGGAACATAGAACATCAAATAATTGCAAATTCTCCGGGAGCCAAATACAAAAATCGACATTATTGTCGCTACAATTACATGTCATGCTCCAGAAGTGAATGAACTCTTATCTCACTCCAATGTGTTTCGCCGAAGCCATTTACACAACATGGTGCAAACATCGGGCTTATAGCACAAATATTGAAAGGAACTGCGAGCTGTCTACTTCCCCCAAGGATTGCGTGTGAGCCTATACAACATCGCGTTAATACCAAATTGAACGGTTGCACTTGGCCCCTGGGTGCCTCTTATACTAGACCAGAGCTTGGTTATAGTTTGCATTCCCCCTTTCGACTGATTCTCCATTCACACAGGTATAGATTAAGTGATTGCAATAAACTCTACACCTATAGAAGTGCACCACCTCGCATTTGTGCTCCTCCACCCTCATCTATCCGCGAGTAATGTAGGCTGACTTTGGACGGAGTAAAAAAAAAGAAATAATAAAAAGATCTATGTTTGCCGTGGAGGAATTGTTTCAATATTTGCATAACTTAAGTGCGCACGGCTACCTAAAGCCTGAGTGGGGCTACGCCAAGTGTCTTTACGATGGGCCGGGCGTCATAGTTAACTAGCCGCAGCGTGCTACATGCTCGAAGGGCTCCAAATGAGGTGTTCTGTGGACGGTGTTGTCACTCATGTATGCAATTGGAGCTATGCAGCTCTGGAATTAATGTCACGCAACAGTATGTTAAGGCTATTGAAAACAGACACACACAAACACACAGTCACACATATCCACACAGGGAAAGTTTACCTTTCTTTGTTTTGTTTCTTCAATACGTTTGTCTTCTTGGTTTTTTGTTTGAAGGGAAATGTAAACAAATATGGTAACAGTGTTGTATTGCGTTTGATAAACCCTTCAATGAATGGAGGTTTTTTGTTTGAAAAGTTGGAACATACACAAACACGCGAGATGAATGCAGAAGTTTCCTGTTGGAATTTGGGAAGCTGATGATTTATGACGACACGTATTGAGGGTAATCAAATGGAAATAAGTAAACAAATGGAGCTGCAGTGTATTTGGGTAGGGATAGCAGGTTGTTTAGTTGGTCTCGTATGATAAGTTTTTTATTTCGGTTTTGGATAGGGAAACAATATGTATCGCTTAATCAAGTCTTGAGAGAGAGACTCCCAGATGGGCTCTTCTTTTAAAACAACAACTTTTGACTTTTCACAATCACTTTCAATAAAAAAAAATAGGCAACAAATACTTAATTATAGGGATTCTTTATTTAATATCTCATTCAAGTCACATTCTTATTCATCAAACAAGACCGACTCTTGTCACTCACATCAGCGGTAAAAGCAATCTACTACCATCTGGTTGCCAAATTTTTGAAATCTCTTATGAAAGACTCCAAAATGATACTAGGAGAAGCTCTGACTCAGCAACACCTGAAGGATTTGTTTATGTAGGGCACAAAACAAACTTATCAACTTAGCGAACAAGAGCTACTGGGAGAACCAAATGGCCTAAGAAGAAAGGACGAATTCATTTAATTTTAAATTTTTAATATACAAACTTATAAGTGTAACAATGCAAAGTCTCGCCTCGAAGTAGATACAGAAACTGAAGGAAGGAGCTCAATACTCAATTCCATGCAAATGGGACTAGGAATATTTTCAGGAGCTGGAAAAAAAGTCTGCCTCGACTGTTGATGGAGATCAAACTCTCCATAGAACACAAACCAATTGAATAACCACTCAATGAAAGAGAAACGTGACGTAAAATTGTGACCGCTTTTTCACGAACAGTTGGTTCGGTTACTTTTTCGGGCCGATGAGCATTAGTGTCCATATGAATGCGAAAAGAAGCTTGCTAGGCAAACACAGTTCTACTATGGTAACAGTTGAGGGCGGCCGTGGCGCAGTGGCAGAGTGTTCAGTACATAGGCCGGACTCGTATCTTCAAATCCCGCTCTGGGCATCTACTTTTCGTTCAGCCTCTTAGTTTCATCTGGACGCCGCGCCGCCCTTGAGGTTGTATGTGAAATATCAAACACCTTATTTCCATCTACTGCACCACAAAAAAAGGGAAGGCTGCTACCTTGGTAGTGCAATAGACCGGAAATTAGGTCTGAGTGCTCCAGATTAACATAAGCCTCCTCTTACAAAAAAAAAAACTATGGTAACAGTAAAATCTTAGAAGCGGAAAGCTTATGAACTTCTACTTATATCAAAGATCACTCAGAGTAGGTATTTTTCTTTTGAAACGCCCAAAGTTTTAGCTAAGATCTATGCTTCCGCGCCATGTAAGAGGACTGGAACTGTAAAGATCTCATGTAACAGTGCCGTCAAGGTAAGAATTTATTATGCTTATCATACGCAGCCGTTGCAGATCTACATCCGAAGAGCAGGGACGTGAATTTGGAAAAGAATATGAAAAGCTAAGGGTGGAGTCGTCAGCAAAACAGTTAAGAAGTTTCAGATACGATATCGTTTATTAAAGTAGGGAAAAGAGTCGGAGACAGCAAGGAATTCTGGAGCACACCAGTGATTGTAAAGTGAGTAAAGTGGGTATAAGTCTGATACCGTCCCATACAACTTGTATTGAATACAACTTGTATTGAACGGTCGGGAAGGTAGCTTCTAATCCAACGAAGAAGAGGATCATCGATACCAAAAGCACTCATTTTCGATAAGAGAGCTTGATGCCAAACTCTATCAAATGCTTTAGAAATGTCAAGCGCAATAATCTTACTTTCTTCAAAATAGTGTAAAGATTGGTTCTTCTTTTCGGTGAGATATGCCATAAAATCACCACCGGCTTCGAAAGCCGTACTTTCCGTCATAAAAACGTTTCCATGACCTTGGAAAGTATTGACGTTGGTGCAATTGGACGGTAAATAAAAGTGAAAAAACTTTCGATTTTTTTAGATCCGGGCTGGATTAATGCAGTTTTTCATCTGCTCGGGAAAAGCCCAGATGAATTGGCAAGATTAAAAAGCTTAAGCAGGGATTTTGCCAGCGTAGAAGAACACTTCTTCAAAATAAGGGCAGGGATACCATCAGGGCCAGCGGAACTATGTAAATACATTGAGATTTTTGAGGACTTTCGCAACCAAGCGAATACCAAAAAATTTCTGCTTCATCACAGAATCTTGCAGACTAAAGCTCAACTGGAGCCAATATGCTATCAGGAAGTGTCCAGTTAGCAGCTAATTGAGCTTTTGCTATACCTACATTTGGTTCTTTCACCTCTACCTACAGTGCCAGTAAGCATAACTGTTGTTATGTATACCTAGTATGGTATTATCAATTTTATGCATAATAACAGTTTCCGGCCACACTTATTGCAACACATTGGCCTAGTAGGTCAAACTGAACTTTAGAATGCGAGTAAAGCAATGCATTGTGGAGTGGGGACGGGGGCACATTCTGGGGCTAATGTTGGCGAACGAAGCATTTATGCTGATGGTTATTACGCGATCATTTACTGGACTGATGAGTGATAACTTTGTCTCTGAGTCTATATCCGACGAAAAATCCGGACTCAATTAAACGCTATTTAGTTTGCCCCTGGAGCAGTCGCCATAGTAGATGTCGCAGTTTTTCGTTTTCTTTATGCTCGGCCCATTTTGCACATGCAGTTCCGAAGGTCTTTGTCCTTTCTCGTTTGATAGGTTTTTTATCTGTTGGTTGTTTCGGAAACATAAAATGTGTACTTGGTTAAATATATTACCATATTCACAACCCTCAACCAGGACGACCAGTTTTGTTTTTTAGATCTTCAAAGAAGGCCGGATAGCCTGGAGATTAGAGGTCTGCCGTTTTCTTGCCCAGAACACATCTGTCACCTTCTCTACTTCAATTGACTGCGTCCAACTACTGAAATGCCCTGAAAATCTTTTAAACCAAATATGTCGGAAGAGTTCATTTAGTCACTTCTGCATTCTGTCTGCTGAAGTACACCGTTGTTTCTGTAAGTCGAGATCATCTCCTGTGACAAGCTCTGGCAGATTCTGGCAGACAGTCTGTGTTTGTAGAGCATTTGACTTTGTACCTTTGTCAACTTACTACTAGATAGTTTATTAAGTCACCTTCTTTTGGACGAAACCATCACGACACGAGAGCCTTCCTGAATAGTACAGAATTAGCTTTAATAAAACTTTTCGACTTCTTTTATTTACAAATGCGTCACAAAACATCTGCTCTTCTTGGCGTTCGAAGATGTTCGTCGCGTTTCTTCCTCAACACTTTCAGAACTCGTTATGTTTACCTTGTGATTGAGTACTTTTAACTACTGAGTTGGAAAGACTTCTTAATTTTTAATTCTTCTGGAAACATGAACGTTGCAAATATTAGATGTTCTCTAGGTCAAGTCACAGCGACCGAGTGATTGGCCAAAGGAACGAAGTTTCTGCTGGTTTGTTCCTAATTACATTTTCAAATCGTGTCTCAGTGAAAACATTCTCCACACATCCCTTGATACTCTTCGACCAGAGCCTTAATAAATAGAAACGAACCCAGATCAACCGGGCCTTGACACTAAATCACAATTTACGTTGAATAAAAAAATAAATATGAGAGTTCACTTACACGCAAAAGCCATATTTTACACCAAACCTTACAAAAGGCCTATTCATTCATGACACATCCCTGTGTCTTCTAATTCCCATAACCAAACATACGTCCTCCAAACCCTTTTACAAAAACAAGCCAAAAAAAAAAAGAAGAGAAAACATGAAAGCGTGTAAGAATAAGCTCAAAAGCTTGCCGCTTCATCATGATTTATGGCCCATTCACCGAGACAAATCTGTGTTGTAACAATTACCACACATAGAACGCCTTTAGTTACTTTTTTTTACTCTGTATTCTCAACAGACTTTGTCATTTGGCCTGGTAAATTCAAAATAGATAGTAATTTTCGGCACGTAATATCCAACAGAAGATACCCAAACTAAATAGAGCCTACCCCTCGCCCTCTCCACCTATAAACCACAATAGAACAATGAAAATTCGAAATGTTCCTGGAATTGTATACCACAGAGAGATCCATGTAGAATCTAGTGTAAATGCGGTGACATTATTATAGAAGGTAAACGTTAGACTCGAATGGTAGATGGTACATTACCAGCAGCGGGTTAATCCAGTTTCATTCGCTGAAGTATCGTTAGGAGTTGTGTTTAATTTTTTTTTCTGTTTGTTGTTCTTTTTTTTTATGTCCCTGATTGTCATCTCCTTCACCTCTCGAGAACCTCTCTTCCCTGTTGAGTTGACTTGGAAACGTGTATCTCTCTCGGCAAAGAGTTCTTTGTACTTTTGTCAAACTCAAACTCCAGGAGGATGAAACTGCAGCCAACAAATGGCTTCACGTTTATTATTTACGACCGAAAATCTTTCTATTCACTTCAGCTTTACTCGCCGTTCCCATCGCCATCACCGCACCGTAGTCGTCGTGGCAACCTTGCGCGATGTGTATTTAGTTTTATTACGCTCAGTTGCGCTTATGCCATGTATCTGGAGCAATAAACAAAACATCCAAATGTCTGTGCGATAAGAATCTTCTATTCTAGTCTAGGTCTTTGAAAACCTCCATCCTAACCTTACGTGTAGTGAGTGGTAGTCTAAGTCAGCCGATATAGTTGAGGTATCTTATGCATGTCACATACAAACGGAGAAAACAAACCAAGACTAGTTGATGATGATATGGATCTTTTTTTTTTTGTATCTAAGAAATAGACTTTGTATGCCAACGAGTACCTTACACTAGTATCTATCTTCTGGTATCTTTCAGTAAGCAAGCATCTGGATTGATCTGTAGCACGAATCCATTGCTACTCGCTGATGCTCTAAAGCTGGACCCGATCATCATCATAATCATGGGTCATCGGCGGTGCGGCGCGGCGTTGCAGTAAGTAAATGTGACTGCGATCGAGACCAAAGATTAAGCTATGATTTGAAAACAAATAATAAAGGAACGAATGCCGCATGGTTCATCAATTGGACCGCAACTCTTTGTTGAGAGAATAACAATTTGTTTCAAAGTGTCACTTGAATGATGACACAAACATTAAGAGGTCACCCTTGAGTGCAATTATGTGGAGAATTCTATCACGTTCTCACATCTTTCCATTGGTTGCGTCTTCCTAACCAATGAACGAACGGGCGCGTGTGACATTGACAGAGCACTTGGGACAAAACAAACTCCATCCGTCAGGCTTATGCGCATAATGCCTTGTAGATACTTATTCACCTATGAAGAGCACAAAAAACAATTGTTAATGCATCGGAATTTATGTCACTTTTTTTACGGACAGCTTTGTATGTACTTTCAAGACTCTGTATGTATATTCGTCCGGAAAAAAATAGGGAATCTAGTTCGCGCCTTTCTTCTGCTTTTTTCTCAGTCAGAATTCAAAGGAAGCACAACACATGACATGACATCTAGCGGAGTTGTTGGTAATCGTAACTTATGCATTCATTTCCTTAACACAGGTGGATGATGATGCTCTAGTGTTTCTTCAAATAGTGTTGGGGACGTATTTTTTTTTCGCTTTCTTTCTTTCGATGGAGAAAATTTATCTGAAAAGATTTCGAAAAACACGAACTCTTGAGATTTATCAATCTGTCAACTAGAGAGTAAAATGCATGTCATTTTGGACGAGCGACAAGAGAGATGCCGAGTCGTCAGTTTGGTCGTTGTCGGCTTCATGTGCGCGATGAATTCATAGATACACACACAATACAATGACAGTGACGACAACGACAAGTGAAGTGGTGAAGAGAGAAATCTTTTTTTAAACGTTTGTCGTTAGATTTGATATTCGTTTTTTTTTTCTTCCTTTTTTTTCTTAGTTTGTCTAAATCTAAAAAGATATAGGTGAGTCTCAAAGTGCATTGGGATGGAATTCGATTTTTTTCTCCCAATTTTTTTGAAGAGGTTTGTATAATGGAATAGTTGTTTTCCATCTCGCAGACGGTGGTGCGGCTTCATGTGGGTGAATATATTTTTGGGGGAAGACATTGCATCGGTGGAGTATTTTTGGGGCACTGTTTGAAGTCATCATGTGGACGTGATTTGTATTGGTGTTACGAGAAATCGCTTTTAATGCAGATGAGTTTTTTTCGTTGGTTGGGTTTTTGGGGGGCTTCAAATGCAATAAGTTCGATGACAGTCGTTTTCAATCATTACTTCAATGATGGATATTAGAAAGTCAATCAGGAGTGTTCTCTCCAACCAAGGAGCTGGCACTTTTATTGAAAGACAAGCTGGAGTCTTTAGTTTTATGGACCGCATGCAGCTCAAATGGAGGGGATAAGTTCTGGAAATTGGGTTCAAGGAATGCTATTTTACGCGTGTATAAAATTGATTTCGTTGTCTAAACCAAATCTCTAGTAAGAAGAAAAACACTGACTTTTGCGCGGAACAAGGGATTTGTTCAAAAAATACTCCCTATGTTAAGTTTATTTTGCACCTTCCCCTTCCAAGGTCCTTTTCTCTCCGTAGCTAAATTATATCTGATAAAGCAAAAATATAGGAAAGGAGACAATGCAAAAGCATCAAAGTTATGAGCCCTGTTTTAACTATCCGTCAAGAGCTTATTTCAGACCAATACTTGAGACAAGTCAAATAGCCGGGATGGTTGAATGTGGGTTCATTCCTTTTTTAAAATCTGCTTTTAAGATAACGTGCCTTAAAACCACTGCCTTCTCAATATGTTTGAATTCCACCACTACCTGACTAAAAAAACCACAAACCTTCCTTGGACCAGCAATGTAATCGCAATACACGCCTCGCAAGGAATGCAAATCAGTTCTATAGGCGTATAGTGAAACATAGAGATTCATTCTTTGGCTATACTACCCAGATGTGGAATGCTTTCTTTTTCCCTCACATTGCAATACACAGAAACTTAAATTTTAAATACAATGTGCAACGGCACCTCCTATCTAATCACTTAATACTTTCTTAAGCGCTCGCATTGTGTTAATAACATTATAAGGGTATTCATAACCCCTTGATCTGCATATATCATAAAAAAAAACTTCACGTAGCTTCATACCGCTGAAACCTTTTTTTTTATAAGAAAAAAGGAGGAGGCTTACTATATGCTAATCTGGAAAACTCAGACCTAATATCCTGCCCATTGTACTACCAGAGTAGCAGCCTTCCCTTTTCTTTTGTGTTGCAGTACTTGGAAATAAGTTGTTAGTAATTTCACATATATAACCCCAAGGGCGGCGTCCATATGAAACTTGGAGGCTGAAAGAAAAGTAGATGCCCGGAGCGGGATTCGAACCCACGCGTCCGGCCTATCTACTAAACACTCTACCACTGCACCACAGCCGCCTGAAACCTTAGAATTTGTTAAAAATGTTGAAACCATAAGCAGGTCGGAGAAAACTATTTGGCGAAACGAGGAAACGTTGTCGAAAGCACCTCAAAGACCATTTAAGTATTTAAAATAGTATAATCTTTTTTGCAACTCCGACACAGATTTACCAAATTAGAATCTATTAGAGATAATGCACAAGAGTAAGTTGTAGAGACAAGATGCCTAGAGCATCACTGAACAGTGATTTGGTTTTAATCTGCCGCTTTTGTTCTACATTTTCTGATAGTATCAGTAACGACCTCAGACGAGGTTTGAGATTTTTTAATAAAAGAAAATTTTAGAATTATAATCCACACTGATTTTCGTTTGAAATAAGCCCATCAGTTAACAATCAGATTTTTTCAAATATATACATATTCTCCGAAACAAGGCCGTCACGAGTCGGCATCATCGCATGAAAGTGAATTTTGGCACAAGTAAAGCAGAACTCTAGTGGATGCCATGAAAAGTCGAAACGTATAAATGATTTCGTAATTTAAAATTACAGGTACGAATAAATATGTAGATAATTCAGCATATCTATACGAAACAAATCATTTTCGACAGTGAAAATAGGAGTGGGCCCATGTGCCAACCCTGTGGAACACTGAAGGTGACAGAGATGGAAAAAGCTACAGATTTATCTGCACCCTGGGGGTTGTGCCCGTATCATAATGGTTGGTTCTTCTGCCTGTTACGTAAGAGCTCGTGGCTCGAATTTCAGATGTATAAAATTGGTTTTCGACCTTTCGCAAAAAATTGACAAGTTTTCCGAAAAAAAATACAACGTTATGAAAAGCTCTTTTTTACTTTCTTACTGAGCAGCAAAATAAGAATAGAAATTGATTACCAAACGGCATCGCTTTGACGCTCCGCTTTCAATTTTGTTCTAATTTTGCCACCTTCACGAACTTTTTTGAACCACTCATAATACAGTCGATGAAGGACAGGAGAAAGCTAGTGTCCAGATTGTAGAAGAGAATAAGCATTATTATATACTTAAGAGACTATCACTCAATTGTCACTCAATATCTACTATGTCTTAACTAGAGCGAGTCATTTTTTAATATTATATAAAGGCAGTAATAAAGTACTTTGCAATGTAAGCGGTTGTCTTCTTGATTCTTGTCATATGCTACACAGATTATGAAGTATGCTCCACTTTTAACCAAGTTTAAAAATAGGAACGTACCTTCTTTTTCTTTTTCGACCTCAGTTGCATTGTCAATAAGGCAATTCAGACTTTCAACTACTTCTATGACCTAATGACAATGTCAAGCCGGGCCTACATTCGGGTTCATGAGCATCAGCATATATGATTGTCCGCTGGAATGACGAAAATGGTTACAGTTTCAAACAACATCTTTCATATTGGAAAGCGACATTTTTGACTACATAAGAATGTGGTTCAAGTCAACCCTTTCCGGGAAGGAGGTCATACCAACCATCTTTCTTAATAATTTGGAGATTTCGTTGCTAGCGTGTGGCGACTAATGTAAGTTTCTACAATGCGAAGAGTTACACTAATATGTCGATCAGAAAAAGGAAAAAAGTCAATCATGAATAAATTTAGTTATGAATATTGACGAAGAATGCAACGACGCGACAGCGACGGGAAGAACAATTTTTTTTTTTAGTACCCGCGATATGTAAGATGACAAATCGTCACTCTATAATAACAAGAGTTCAGCCAGATTTTTGATCGAACCCGATAGGAACACTCACTTAACCTTCCGTAGTAAACCATTAATAGTCTAAATATTTATTTATTTATTTATTTATTTATTTATTCATTCTTATTCAATCTTTTGACAGCAAATTTAATAACTTATAATAAAAATAGTTTATGCGTACGAATTAAACAATTCAAGAACAACTTCTTTTAAAATATCCCTTTTCATCGAAAGGTCTTCACCACATATGGAGTTGTACAACATTAAGGAAAGGAACGAGTTATTGGATCAAACAAATAATTTCTAGTTCTAAGACTTGAATCTTCTTTAAATTCTTTCTATTCTAATAATATTATTTTCATAAAACGGTGACCACACAACACAGCAATACTCTAATATGGGCATCACCAAGGACATAAAAATAGCTTTAAGTGTGTAGTGTGTACACGTCTTTGAAAACACCAGAATTCCGTCGGAGAAAACCCAACAGCGAATTTCATTTTGATGTAATGTAATCAATATGTATGTGCAGAAAAAGTTAGTTTGGCATCAAAAATAACACCAAGGTCTTTGACCTCACTGACTTTGGAGAGAACTTCAACTTCAAACGTGTAGCAAAAATCTATGGGTGAAAAAGTTCTGAAGGCACTAAAGATTTTACACTTTGAGATGTTCAGTTTAAGATGGTTATAATTATACCAATTTAAATAGGAATTAATATCTACCTGGAATTTTTGACGATACGTCACACTTTTTCTCTACCACCGCCGGACCACCTACAGCTCACCCTACGACCATCTACTCGCTAGTACCATGGACACTAAGAAACGCCATACGCAGCCAATAAAAAACACACAACAACACAGCCGCCATCAACAGTTGAATGAATTTTTGTAAACACGAGAGGTTAGCGTGTACATGGGTGGTAGATATTTTACTCACCCAGTACACCTCACACTTACTGCTAACCCAAAACTTTATAAGTACAAGTGGAATTGGTATGAAAATGAGCTCCAGCGGACACTGCATCGGACCTACAATACCGAGAATCAAGAATACAGGAGGACCCATTCAGAACTGAAGTGTATCCAAATTATGTTTGACCGGGCGGTTAAACATTTCCAGGATTCCCAGCTGCAAAGAAGACTACAAGACATCAAACCTGGACCTGACTGCTTCAAAAAGATAAATGCCATCGTGGGAAGAAGACGAAACCTTCCGGATGCTATCAGCCATGGACAGACAACAGCACATACCCCAACAGAAAAAGCCGAAGTTTTTGCAAACCACTTCGAGGGAAATTTCACGGACAATCCATCAGTTCATCTCCCAGAATTCCTGATGGAAGTCGAATCAAGAGCGCATGCAGGACACCAGGTTAGGTTAGGTTACAATGGCTGTCAGGAATACACCCGACACACTAAGACCAATATTAGGTCCATTGTGATACCATAGAAATTATGCGAGGGAGTACCTCGCTTAACAAAACCATTTGGAGCTTACAATAAAGCGAAGGAGATGCAGGGGATCTGTGTGCGCCAGATCGCTTGGATCATCAAGAAAATATTTTCCTAGATGCCTCTTTCTTTTAGAAGAGAGTGCAGAACATGAGCAGAGGAGGTGTGGGATTGTCTCCTCCTCCTCCTCATCTAAGCAACTTCTGCAGAAGTCATTTGAGGGAACGCCAAGTCTTATGGCGTGTCTTCCTATCAGACAATGTCCGGTAATGACATTGATTACGGAGCTAACTTGCAATCTGGTAATGGATAACAAATGTCTTGTGCGTTTTGGATCTATTCCTGGCCATATACGTTTTGTTGCCACGCACGTGGTGATATTGTTCCACCTGTGATTTGTTCTGTCCATCGCCTCTTGCTTTAGCATAAGTTTACATGTAGCGATTGGTATACCAATATTCAACCTGCTGGTAGAGATCGGTAGAACGGTTCCTTCTCTGGCGAGTTCGTCGGCTTTGCAGTTACCCGCGATATCTCTGTGCCCCGGCACCCAAAAAAGGTGAATATTGAACTGTTCAGCCATCTCCTTAAGAGATAAGCGACAGTTGAGGGCGGTTACTGAGTTCGTAGAAACAGCGCCGAGTGATTTGAGGGCTGCTTGACTATCTGAGAAAATCCGGATATTCGTTGAGGATATCACGTTTTCTTTTAGCCATGATAGAACCTCTTTGATCGCCAGAATTTCCGCTTGGAACACGCTACAATGGTTTGGAAGGCGGAAGCAGGACACCAGACATCAGAAACAATAACGGAATTCAACTAAGAGAATCCTGCTCACAACCCCAACAACGATGACGTATTCACCAATACAGAGGAAATATGTGAGACCATCAGCGCAGGAAACTCGAAAAAGTCAACTGGACCAGACGGCATATGTTTTGAAAAAGTTGCCGAACATCGCCCTCTTCCTGTTGACAGTCATCTTCAACAACTGTCTAAACAACGGCTATTTTCCTGCAGCATGGAAAACAGCAAAGATTGTTCCAGTACCCAAGAAGACTGACAGACACACCGTGGAAGGTTACAGGCCTATCTCACTACTTTGCTGTATTAGCAAAGTACTTGAGAGTCTATTACTGAGGAAGGTAAAAAATTTCTGCTTGGAAAGAAATATAATACCTGACTTCCAGTATGGATTCAAAGCCAAACACTCGACGATACATCCTCTTCTTGGACTTCACAGCAACATCACCGTGGGATTGAACAAAAAGGAAAACACCGTAGCATGTCTGATAGACATCGAAAAGGCATTTGACAGCGTCTGGATCAATGGACTCATTTACAAGCTAATGGAATTTGGCTTTAAAGGATATTTGGTAAAAATAATTCAAAATTTTCTTACTAATCGCCTCTTTTTTGTACAGGTTTCCAGCGAAAAATCAGGACTACGACACATCAAGGCCGGAGTCCCGCAAGGGTCAAAGTTAGGCCCCTTTCTATTCAACATCTACACAGCAGACCAACCAGAAAGCTCACCAGGCACAAGGACTAAGCTGTATGCAGATGACTCCATCACCTACTCAACATCTCCATCGCCTGAGATAGCAGCCCGTAAAGTGCAGGAGCACGTCAATAATCTCTGAAAGTACTACCTTAAATGGGGATTGAAGATCAACGCCAGCAAGACGGAACTGATTTGCTTCAGACCACCACAGACAAGGACGAGAGCCCGAAGGAGAATCGCGGAAAGGAGTAGGAAAGTCACCATCGGATTTCCAGACAACACAGTTGTAACAACAAAGGACAGTGCCAAATACCTGGGTGTAAACTTCACCCACCGGATGAAGTTCAACAAACACGCCACAGCTATCTTGAAGCGCGACAGTTTCGGGTTTCACCTGGTATATCCTCTACTAAGGAAGCAGTATGGACTCAGCAAGACAACAAAACTACTCCTGTACAAGCAGCTCATCAGGCCCGTCATCACATATGCCTGCCCGGTCTGGTTCACCATCTCACCGTCAACCATGAAGAAAATCAAGCTCTTCGAGAGGAAAATACTCAGAGTTTGCACTGGACTTCATAGGAACCCCCTCACGAGGAAGTTCTGGCCAACTAAGATGGTATACGAGGCAGCTGACATGGTACCAATAGACAAATACATGATGGAGCTATCCAGCCGAATCTTGAAGAACCTCGAAGGACACCCCAACCCAGAAGTGCAACAGCTACTCCAGGAAGAAATTAACACCAGCCATAGGTATCTATCTACTCCCGAGAGCAATCATCGATACCAGATTCCATGATGTATTGTTCAACGAAGGAAGACCATTCTACGAAAAAGCAGACAGTGGACACGACAGAGGATGAACTATGGAGCCCATATTATTTTTATTTTATTTTATTTTTCAAGACTTTAAGTCACGCCATTTTATTTTATTTTATTTTTTATTTTCATGTAATAGATTAAGTAGACAAAAATATGTATTTTATTTTATAAAAACCATCCCTTTAGGCAGTAGAAATAAGTTAGGCCCCTTCTGTGCCAACAATCTAGTAATAGTTAGTCATAAGCCTAGTTTTAAGTCAATTGTATATCAAACTTTGCGAAATAAAAACAAATCTTAATAAAAAAAAAATTAAAAATGAGAGAAGAAATTACCAATGTTAACTGTGGGAATACCACTTTAATATTATTCTTTCACTTCTCCTTTCCTACTTCGAACCCGGAATTATTCGGACGGTGATCTTAAGGGGTCCCCCGATAAATTTTCCAACCGACTTATTGAATTTCTCAACGGTGCTCTCAAGGGGCCCAGGTATTAAATTCCTAATTCTCACCTATTCCTCGCCGAATTTTTCGAACGGTGCTCTTAAGGGGTCCGTCCGATAAATTCCCTAGAAAAATCTCGTCGAATCACTCGGACGGTGCTCTCAAGGGGCCCAGCCGGTAGATTCCCTAGTAATTTGAATTTTCTTGGTGGTGCTCTCAAGGGGCCCTCTAGGTCAATTCACCATCTGTGGCTTTTGCGATAGCCACTCCGCCCCCCTGTTACTTCAAAAAGCGGTGCGCCATATTCTGGGCAACGTTCTTAATATTAAAATTTATTTCTTTACAGGAGCGTATTCAGTATTAGGGTGCAGTAATCAAACAAAGCCCGTAACATCCGAGGACGTTCCAAACCAGCCTCCATCGATCCAAAGGAAACGCAGAGGCCGTGCCAAGACCATTTACCGCCCCGACCGTGCCAGCCCTGGGAGATTACGTACCCCGACCGACAACATATTTGAGCACTTTTTGTAAAAATTTGTTAAACTCAATTAGTTATTCAGTAATTAAAAACAATTATAATTCGTAATTGCCGTGCCTCGCCTCGTTATTTAGAAGTTGGATTGAAGCAGCCCGAGTCTTCGAACTTCCTTGGGAAAAACCTTGGGTCCGCTGAGTTTTGCCCCAGCCAAAGACAAAGAAGCCTCACAAATTTAAGACAGTCATGAATGGAAGCAACATCGTGAAATAATTTAACGTCGTCCGCAAACATCAAACTTTCCGAACATTGAAGAGCATCGGAAATATCGTTCACCAGTAAATCGAACAAAAGTGGTCTCAAATGACTTCCTTGTGGAAGATCTGAGTCCACTCTGATAAAAAACGATCGACAACCATCGATCTGAACAACCAGCTTACGGTTTGTTAAGTAAGAGCTCAACCATTTCAAGAATTTTAAACTGAGACTCTATCGAACGCCTTTACAAAATCAGTATAATAATGCATTAATTTGGTTTCTGTATTTAAACAGACATGGGAAAAAAGGCACAAATTAGTCGCAGTCGAACGGCCGCTCACAAGACCATGTTGTTTTGGCATTATAGATTCTTTGACGGCAAAATAAAGCCTCTGAGTTTCTAATTTTTCGAACAGTTTTGGTACTGCTGACAGTTTTGATATCAGCCTGTAATTGTTTATCTGGTGCTTTAGGCTACTTTTGTAAATTGGATTTACGAAAGATTTTTTCCAATCATCAATAAAATCACCAGTTTCCAAGGATTTACTGAAAATTAATCTAAATGCAGTGCTGAGAGATGAGCACATCTAAATAATAAGAGTGGAGGAATCGGATCCGCTCCAGCCTTTATTGTTGAATCAAGTTCATTTATACCCGTAGAGAATCTACACATATCCGCTCCAAAGAATTGAAATTTGAAAAGTAGTAACAGCGTTCAGAGAGGAAAGTGTTTATATGCAGCCATGGTGTGGGTCGTGTAGGATCGTGTAACACGACTTTAATCGAGTAATTTGAAGGGAAATACACACTTTGTGACTTGAGTTGGTTGGTTTTAATCAAACTTTCTCAATTATTTCTCACATAAAATGTTTCATTATATTGACCAACAAGCCTTCTTCATCAGAAATGACAAATGGCAAAGTGGTTTCGTTTCAATCGAACAGACATGATTAACACGATGAGTTTTTTCTTCTTAAATCACTTATTTGAGGTTGTGTTACACATCGTATTCAAATAACTCGAAAATGTCGCATTAAACGAACGAGCACACGAACAACTACACCATCCTTTTTAGTCCCTCAAACTATTTGCGTAAGCTCGTGTTGTGTGAACAAGTCTTTGAGTAAGATGTTCTTATCTGCTCAACCTTAGTCCAATTACTACGTTTTGTATGAAAATAGTGAAGGTTGTGCGTTGGCTATTTTATTGTTCAAACTTAACGACTATAAAATCAATAAAAATGCTTAACTTCAAATCCTCCGTCCGTTAACTACCTTGTACTATACCTTATACTACCTTTATTTGATGGTGATTTGCATATCTATCTCATATTCTTATGACAAAGTTTGGTGTCACATCTCATTGAAGTTGCTGTTAAAGAAACCTACACCCCTCTTGCACTATGCATTAAGAACTTCACACTGAATATACTTCAAACCCAAAAGATGATTCCTCTTTTTATTAAACCCACTAAAGTTATCATTCTACTCTGCAGACCAGACATGTTAGAAACTATAATTTTAATTAATTGCTTTTGTAGGCCACACTTTTATAAACTAACTAAGAACCACTTAATGCAGAGTTGATGGTCGTCTTCATAGTTCACATTAGAGCTTGACAGGATGCAGACACAAAGTAATTTTCTGCTTCACACGAACTTCCGCACTTTCACTATGGTTCTTAGTCCACATATCTGGTTCAGCCAGAACTAGGCATCCGTATGCCTCCTTTTCCTTAAACACTAAAGCTAGCTGAAAACAAAAAGAAGCACGCATCCTGTTATACTGAGGCTTTTACTAAATTCTCATAATTTTACATATCACTGAGTACCTATACCAATAATGAGACAAGAATGGCACACAATGAGCCTGTGTTAGGAGGATGCAGATCATCACCATCATCTTCACCGCAAAACGAGAGGCATCCCTAACACGAATAAGTAGTTTGCCATTTTTGGCCAACCTCATGGTGACCAAACACGGGCAGAATACACACATTTTAATATGGGAGCATAGAATCTCTTATCCTGGATATGGAAGCCCTGGCGTAGGTACTACAACTTAAATCAGTTTAATAGACTGCAACTGGATATTTTGGTCGGTTAGGTTGCCCATTTAAGTGGAAACGAACGACATACCTTGGCATTATAATAGTTTGTCGCCAAACGCTTGGACTTGTGTGTTAGTGTGTGGTCACTTCCCGGGAAAATAACACACACCTTGGCAAACACAGTCTCTTGACATGAAATCTTAAATGTCGTCAGTTCTCATGTGTAAGAGATTTGCATGTGTACCGCAAGTTCTTAAACTCTATTTGCTCTCACCCACAAGTAAATAATATCACCTTAGACATTCTGAGAGTTCCTTGGAAGCGTCCAAATGAGCTGTTTTCATTGCACTGATGGTGCTTCGGGTACCTAATAGTGGGTAATCTACACAAGGTGCATACAGGTGTATTGCCAAATGACGTGTTAACAGCCATTAACAAGTCGAGGTTCTCTTAAGGGGATTTTTATAGCCTTTTTACAGGGATTTCGTTTAAAGCTGAAATAATTTTTAGTTTTGTGGATTTTTTTCCACCTTCGTCGCGTCGCAGCCGAGAAGCACCCCCTCTGTCGTCGGTTAGTAGTTGTTGCCTTGGGAGCAACGATTCCTTGCGTGTTGACTAAGTAGCTTTTTAGTTGTTGTTTTCTTCTCCTTTTTTTTCGTTGTAATTTGACTTCCTGGCAATATAGCTGGTTTCGATGAGGCGGTAACTTCATGTTGACTGGTGTGGTACGATAATACCTACCAGCTAGTTGTAATAGGGAGACATTTTTTCGCCCCTTATTCGTAGAAAGAGGAATTTTGTCGTGTTGTGATTGAATTTTGATTGGGATTAGTATATCTACAAAGGTAAAGGAAGGAAAACAAGAGTTTAAACAGCTCGTATGTGAAGTGGTTACGTTTGCTATGTTTTTTATGGACTTTTAATGCATAAGTCTCGTAATCATACAGGGATTTGGGTTAAACTAACACGATTGTTTGTTGTACTTCACTTAACACGAAAACTTATAATTTAAGAGGAATTTTTCTGAAAAAATAAGGTTAGGAAGCAAAAAATTACAAATGGCGCCCAATTTGAAGCCTTTCGAGAGATCTTATCGAAAATGCTGCTGTGATGTACTTTTTGCTTTCCATTCCAACCGAGGTTTCGTTGGTGGGATTAGTCACTTTGTTTTTGAAGAAGGAACTCTAGGTGAAAAGGTCTTCATGACCTATTCTCAAAACTCTTTATTCAATCGAAAATAAGAACTCTTATAAGGTACAATCAATAAACTTAAACTGTGGTGACGTCCATGCCTCAGGTCTTCAAAAGCTCTTTTCAGTCGCTATAAACTTGTGGTCTGGTACCTTGTCAATAGCTTAATTTGAAACAAATAGAGAGGTGCAGGTTTATGAATGGTCCCTGATGGCAAAAAATAGAGCATTCAATAGTTCGGTTTGATCAGCTGGTCAATCTACTGGTGGCTTGAAGAACACAAAAAGATGCAAACTAGAAAAAGCTAGAAAAGATGATTTGTTTTAAAACAACCTTAGTCCTATTTCCCCACTTAGCTAAGACCGATGACCAATAGTAGAATTCGTAACTTTTGATGGAGGAACTGAATGTGAACTTTACGCCACGAGTAGACAATCTTCTGCTTCCAACATTATTCTTGCTGTTGTGCTGGGTGGTATGACTGCATTCGAAGTTCAGCGAGAGCACTTATCTGCCCCGGATGTTCTCTTGATAGTAAAAGTACTAGGTATCAAAAGGTAGCACAAATAAAGGTTAGAATGAACCCTTCTTTACAGTGCAAGGATATAACTTAAAAGTGTGGTTATAAAGTTGGTTCTATGCTTACGTTATCAAACCTCTTTAGAGTTTTCTAAAGCCTTTTAGCCAAGGCAATAAAATTGAACTTACATTCAAAGCCGGTGGTGCTCGTGGTGTAATGGTTAGCAGGTCTGAAAAGTCATAGAAAATAAAATTAAATGTCATAGAAAAATAAAATTGTTACGGGTTTAAGTCTTTAGCGAGGAATTGGCAAGGACCTGCGAGATTATTTACACACTTCCTAACTTAGCCATTCGCAGCAATGGATTATAGATGCTTTAAATTTGTTAGGCTAGGATAGGTTTATTCGGAGGTGTAGAAGCAAGCGGCAACACGTCACTCTGATCTAAAGATCTAAATGATCCATTGTGTTCCCCGGGTAACAGAGTATGGGTAGGTGGGAGAGGGGGTAGGAGGTGATGAATCAGATTATTGGGGTTAAGAATCCCTACTGAACCATTTGGAGCAATGAATAAACTAAAGGTTGTGTTCTTTGTGAGGTTAGAGATGTCGCCCAGTTCGTCGAAGAAGTTTTCTCCGAGAGTTTTTTTTCTTTGTGTGGGCCGAGCTGGGGCACTCACAGAGGAAGTGGAACTATTCTTCCTCTACCTTTTCACCTTGACAGCCTCTACATTGGTCGAAAGAGCTAATGAAAATTCTCATAATGTGGGTACACAATGATATGTGACCCGTGTCGAGTGCCCAACAACGGAGAGAGCCGAGGCCTGCTTGAGTAGAATTCCTGTTTTTTCTTGAAATTATCTGGCCATAGGTTTTAAGAAGTGCCTTAGGTCCTGAGGCTTTCATAGATTCGAATTGTCTCCATATTTATTTATATCTGTTCAAAGCTAACGCAATTAACTAACTTCAAAAAAAAAAAAAAAAAATTTATTTTTCTCTTAAATTAAGCTTCCAATCCTTGATTTGTATCGTCGCGGGTGGAGTACCAATAATAAGTTCAAAAACCCACTCTTTAAAGTTTCTGAAAATGAGAAGTGATGTAAGATGCTGTGTTCTTTTCACAATAGAGCTCATTCGGTTAACTTAGCATCACAAAAGACGCCTTTTATTGCTCCACTAAGACTTCACAAGACAATAAGACAGTGTCGTAACTGATTCGAGTTTAAGAGATCTAAATTTTCTATTTTTTCAAAAATAACAGATAACTATACCTACATAAAAAAGTTGTGTAAAAACGTAAGCGGCGACTCTTCTTTCTGATCTCCTCATTCTCTTTGAAGATTCCAATATAGTGTCCTCCAGAGTTAACCTATCAGAACAAGATGTAAGTATTTTCATGCAGCAAGACTTTGATTTGTCTTATTTTCCGTCATATAATACCACAAATGGATACACCGCTATCATAAAGCAATTCAAGGATCAAGCCGACAATAAACACCTTCCCCATCATTGCTTGGCATCAAATTGTTTTCCGTTAGTCCTTTCCGGTTTGTAAAACACAAACAGACAGACTTATAGGCAAACAAAACAAGTAAAACACAACTAAAACAAGCAAACATCACTCCAAAAAGGACACTGCGAGTTCTATTTCCATTAACCAAGTGTAACACGCATTCTCAATTCCGGTGTCCAATATCTGCCGAAGCGGGTGGTAGCTGGTGGCGGCACAATCAAACAAAAGGCAATACATTCACCCTCAAAAAGAGCCTTAAAGTCCTTTAACCCGGAACAGTGTAATTACAATTCTAGCACAGGACTAGTCGCCACCGCCATCGCCATATTCAAAACGCACATTTCTGATATTGCCAAGACAAAATGTGCGTATGGGCGTTTGCATACAGTGAGCGACATCAAAAGTGCACTTCCGACATGGACACTCAAGAAATGCAATCCCTTATATTACTGCCCTTAGGGCTGATGGGATGCATGTTATATGCATGTGCATGTGCACGTCTGGAAGTAAAACAGAAAAAAACAAAAAAAAACCCTCAAGTGCTTCAAGGTGTTCGTAATTTGCCGGCAAAGTTGTTGAACATTTTTGTAAGACGAGTGCGCCTCTTCTATGGAAATCAAGCGCATCGACTAAATTAATTGCTCACTGATTTACGAGATGTTCGGATGTAAGTAGGGAGAAAAAAATTGAAATTGAGGGCGATGGAGCGTGGTATGTCTTAAGTGGACGTGTGTAAGGTTTTTTTTTTGTAGCTGATTGAGTCTTGTTGAGGAACTGAACTACTATACAGAGGCCACCAAGAAATGACTGACTACGGGCGTATTTATAAACAAATTTGAGAAGATTTTGGAAGCAATAAAGATTTTTTTCTGTTCAAATAGAAAAGGCGGAAATGAGTGTGATTTGATTTCTCATTTGGAGTACTACATTCCTTTCGGTTTTTCTTTAGAGCTGCAACAAAATATAAATAAAGAGTGATTCAAGCAAAGACTAGATTGTCTGAGGCTGGTGAATTTACTTACTGGAAATTCATTCGACATGGAATTGCATAATACCAAGTGCTTGCACAATGCGGCGCTTTAATTATTATTTTTGTTCTTTTAAAGTATTCAGTGATTGTGGGAGGGAATTAATGCTTTTAGATATGTTGATTCTTGTAGAAAGTAATAATCGCTTTGAGGCCTAAGAATCGATTCAACATACTTCTCTTTTACGAATATTGGAAAAAATACTGCAATCCCCATGACCTGAAACACACTGAGCATCGTATCCTCAATAGCACTAAAATCAACAGACGCAATTGTCAGCAGACTATCTACGAAAGAATTCAAAGCTGGAATTCGTATATGTTCAATGTGCCAATTGCTGATGAAAGATTTCGTGAAAAAAGGTATGATCATGTCAGAGTAGCCGTGGCGAGCATTTGGTTGATACTGCTCTCCATTGAAAAAAGCATAACTTCTTCTCTTAGTTCAAATAAGCTTCCGATGCATTTTCTGATATAAAAACGCAACACAATTACTAAATTACTTAAAATGTTGCTTGCGTTCGGCGCCTGATGCAACACTAGGCTTATGAAGTTGCTGTGGCGAAGGATAAAATCCTGGATGGAGGAACATAGGCTTTCTCTGGCTACCGTGGAGACTGAAGTAGTGCGTTTAATGAAAAAACGAATTCTGACGATTACCGACTTTCACTTCGACACTCAAGTTATAAAGAGTAAAAATGTGGTAAGATACTTGGGAATAAAACTCGATACGAAAACCTGAGCTTTTGGCACCAAAAACGGACGGCCGCAGAACGCGCATCCAAAACCACAAAGTATCTATCCAGGTTGATGGAAAATGTCAGTGGATCATCTGGCAGCTAACGGGGACTTCTTTTGGCAACAACACACTCTATTCTACTGTACAGAAGCGAAATTTGTGCTAAACCAATAAAACAAGAAACGTACATGAAACAGATGGGATCGCTACAGAAGCACAACGTCATGCCACCAATAGTTCTTGTAGTTATCTCGTTGCAGCACAATGAAAATAAATTCACGAAAAGAATGCAGAAATTAGAGTGGACACGATATGCAAGCAAAAGCGCAAAAGCACAGCAAAAGTGGCAAGAACAATGGAAGTCAGAATCTAGAACGCTCTGAAATGCTAGGGTGATTGGAAGCACTAGAAACACCGGTGAAATTAATTACTGTGTAACACAGTTTTTCACCGAACACAAGGAGTAGGTACTTCAACGCCTTCCAGCACTAGATTAAAAAAAAAAAACAAGCCCTTCTTTCAAACACGGAGATTTGTTGATAAACAACGCCTACCACACAGTGTTCGAGTGCAGTAGATGGGAATGTCAGGAAATAAACAGAAGTAATTTCAGAAACCAGCTAAAATTACATTATCCTGAAGAAGTTGGTAGACGAAAAGCAGTGGATGCGAGATAGCGCGTATCTGACGCAGGCCCTGAGAACAAAAAAAATGGAAAAGAAGAGCTTAAAAAAGAGAAAACAAGTGAAGACCACCGGATTTTCAAAAAGAAAAAGAAGTAGCGTGAGGAAATTGAGAGACGCCATGACAGAAATGAGGCTCAGAAGTTTTATCAAAATATGAAATGATCTTCCCAAGTGTGGCAAACCGCGAACTCAACCCAGTAAAGACCAGTAAGGAAGCTTAGTATTCGAGTCGCAGTCGCTTCTGATGGTCTGGAAATACTACTTCTGCAGACTGCTTTACGGCGATGAAGGCACTAATTTCGTTGGCAGGCAGAATGCCTCACTCAAATTGGACAATGATCTAGAATGCCGTCTTACCATATTATGCAGACTTAAATCAAATGAGACTGTATTTGCAGATAGCCTTGATGACGAACTTTTCAAGGCAGGAGAACAGTTAGAAAGGAGCATGCATCAGCTGATATATATGATCGATCATTAAAAAAGGAGACCCTCACCATTGGGCCAATTATAGAGGAATAAACCTCCTTAACGTCACGTATAAGATTATGCTTGCTGTAATATGTGACCCTCTGAAACACCACGTCGACAACTTGATAAATCTTTATCAATGTGGTTTTAGTTTTAGATTAGAAAAGTCCAGAATAGACCAAATTTTCACATTACGGCAGGTCTCGGAAAAAACCTGAGAGTATAATATCGATATCTATACACCATCATTTTTCGATTTCAAGGCCACGTATAACAGTATTAACAGAAACGAGCTGTATTAGTTGTGCTGCGACATTTGCATAGCTATGCATCGAGAAACTATTCGATGGCTGGAACAAGTAGAGCGGATGGCCATCACCGCTCCGGCTAGATAGGTTTTCGAAATCACATCGCGGGAAATCGCGGAAGGGAAGACCTTGTGTTAGGTGGCGCAATCAAGTGGAAGACTACCTTAACCAACTTAGAGTGCCAAACTGGAGTGACCTCGCTTGAAATTGAATTAGTTATCGAAAGGTGTTGGTTGAGGCCCAGGGTCACCCCGAAGTATAATGCCCACCAAAGTTACTAATCTGCGGCACTGATTGTATGTAGTACTTCGGTTATCAAGCCTTTGAATGCCTGTTGCTAATGAATTCGAATATGAAAATTTAGACTTAATATTTCAAGTGACTTACTTCGGCAGGCCTTATGGCAGTCGTGTTATATAAGTAGTTACGTTTACCTCTTCTTTACAATTGTTGAAACTTGTTTATGTAAGGCTTTAGACACTTCTACTGCAAGTATGTATTTAATTATAAACAATCGATAAATCTTTTAGTAGGTATATTTGTACTATAGAAGTGTTGCGCTTTACGCATTGTAAATTGTAATTGATGAAGCTTTTCAGTTCTAAATTCGTTTTTATTTGTTTGAACTGAAACTGACTGATGATGCTATTAGGGTAGGGTAGGCTATACTTTGACCAGGTGTATAATGGCCGCCCACGGGAGGTTCGTGGTTCAAATCCCAACAGAAATAAAAAAAATGTTTTTTGACGGGTGAAACCTTTTGCGAGGCATCGTCAAGTTTTCCGGTAGTAAATTCATTGCCATGAAAAGCGTTTTCTCGATTATCCGTTCGGTACCTGGAAATATTCCTTCACAAGACATGGTTGTGAGAAATGCGCTAGGTCCCGGGGCTTACGCGCTCTGTTGTCCTTCTCTTTGTTGTTGCATACTTTGACCTCACAACCCAAATATCAATTTGGTTTTCATCAGGGGTAAAAAAGTTTTTATCTTGACAACGGCCTTGTCAACCGAAAAAGAGTCGGTTCCCATTAGAACACCGTAATTAAGTCGGAATGAGCGCTGTTAGTGACAAGATGGGGGACCGTCCGTAACTACTGCGTGCTGTTGTCATGTGTTATTTGTTCTATGTAGTATTTGTGTAGTTAGTCTTGTGGTGTATCAGCCAAATGGTCTTTGTCGCCCGGCTGCAACCCCCCCTTCTCCGCAGATTTATGTGTGGAGTAGGTTTCATGTAAATGTAAATGTAAGTTTTTATCTTATTTCTACAAAAACTCTGATAGAAGCTGATTTGACGTACTTTGGCGGCGCAGGGACATAAGTCCCCGGGACATAAGTCCCAACTTTTATTTTTGGGACTTATGTCCCATCTAAGTGAGACATAAGTCCCAACTTCGATTTGGGAGTTATGTCCCACGCCATCGGGACATAAGTGCCAACTTTTTTCCGTTGAAGATGGGACATAAGTCCCAACTTTTCAGGAATAGAGCTTAGTAAATCGTTGTACATTTCGACTAGGCAACCAAACAATTTTTGCTTGCCATAAAGTTGTTGGTCCTTGACACCTTTCTCTCAAGTGATTTTAGGTAATGGAACCAATGACCTCCAGATTTTTTCAGAATCGTTATATACTCTTTGAATACCGATTCGAAGGCTCTGTTCGAAATATTATATTCCATCCAGCGGGCGATGGAAAATGTTTACTTTAATTATAGCTGAGGTATTTGCACATATAGTTCCTCCGACTTTCTATTCATTAGAAAGTAGAGATATGGTTTTCCGGAATTAGGAGATAATATTTTACTTGTAGAAGTTAGTAAAAATTTTTTAATTTAAAAAAGAAACTTAAAAAATTAGAATTTTTGAGTATTTGGGAAAATAAAGTTAAAAAATCGCGCGATTTTTTAATTTTATTTTCCCAAATACTCAAAAATTCTAATTTTTTAAGTTTCTTTTTTAAATTAAAAAATTTTTACTAACTTCTACAAGTAAAATATTATCTCCTAATTCCGGAAAACCATATCTCTACTTTCTAATGAATAGAAAGTCGGAGGAACTATATGTGCAAATACCTCAGCTATAATTAAAGTAAACATTTTCCATCGCCCGCTGCCCTTACAACATATTTCAAACAAAGCCTTCGAAATGGAAATCAAAATTTTTAAAGTTTCTTTTTTAAACTAAATTTTTTTTACTAAATTCTAAAAGTAAAATAACATCTCCTAATTCCGGAAAACCATATCTCTACTTTCTAATGAGTAGTAAGTTTGCATTTTGAAAAAAGAAGCTTCAATAATTTGAGAAAAACACAGACAATTTTTCAGAAGGGCTTCTGAAAAAAAGTCTTAGCTTGTAAAAAGTATATTCGGAGGGACAAAAGTCCCAACTTTTATTTTTGGCACTTATGTCCCGATGGCGTGGGACATAACTCCCAAATCGAAGTTGGGACTTATGTCTCACTTAGATGGGACATAAGTCCCAAAAATATAATTTGGGACTTATGTCCCGGGGACTTATGTCCCTGCGCCACTTTGGCGAAGTTATTTACTAGATTTCCGTGGGCCTTCTTCTTACAGGTTCTTTGAAAGAGTTTGAATTTCTTTCAGGTTACTTTATAAGAAGTAGTCGTAGTCATTGAGAAAACCCTTAACGAAAACAGTTGTTCTTCATGCAGATATTGAGCCAGGTACACTATGCTCATTAGTGCAACGCATTTCCATTCAACAAAGTTGAATTACAAAAATTAAAGGAAAAGCCAATGGAGAAGAGCGCCTTACATGACAGAGAAATCTCTATCAGAGACCTTGCCAATATCAATCTAAAACAATTGGATGTTTCTGGAATTCTAACTTTAAACTCTTAGGTACATAACATGCAGACATTCTAAAAATAAGACTACGGCCAACACCTGAAGCCATTTATGTTATAAAAACGTATTAAGTGAACCCATTTTTATTCTTATGTTGTATCCTAAGTCGGATCATAGATCACCGTTGACGATCTTTTACATAAATCAAAACAAAACTCCTGCCTATCCAAGACAACATTGCAAGAAAACACTTCTTACTGGACATCTATCTAAAAACATGAGATGATTCTGCAAAAAAAAAAATCTTTTCTTAGTGTCTCCACGTAGGTATTGAATTCGAATCGGCACTTCCACGAACCCCTCGCGTATCCTTATAGCTTCTGTAAGCCATTGTTAGTACCTACTCCTACTGAAAGAATACAATTTCCATTCAATACTTTCTGAATTTGCCTTTCCTTAAAAGTCATAAACGTTCAATGCTGTGTTGTGCTCTGTTTAAAAACATTTAGGGGCTAATTTGTTCCTTCTCACTGATGTAGAATGCCAATAAAAATACATCCGCATAGGTAAAGGTATAAAAACAATTTTAGGGGCGTACCGCAGCAATGGTATCCCTTTTTACGTTTCAGGATCAAGGATCAATAGCTTGCTTGCTCATAAAAACAAACATTCAGCCCACCACACAAAACACAATCGACATCGACATTTCATTCGCGTGACAGCAGCAGCTACCGTCGTCGTCGCACAGTGAGGCAATAAAACGATTCTTTCATACATTCAAAAACGACAATGAATTGGAAAGCGTCAAGAGCAACGTAAGTACCCTTCGAATATTTTTTGAATGACCTCTGGCATATTCCCATTCACACGCTCTACCTACTCTGTCGTGTCGTGTCATTTTCGTCGAAGGAAATAAAAATTAGAACAATCTTCTGGGAGCGTTTTAAAAAAGATACTTTGAAAAAGAGTAGTTATATTTTATCTCGAAAATTCAAGTGAAATTCCAGCTCGTAAAAATATGCCAAAAACGGGCTGCACTTTGTTTCTTTTTTTTATTGCTCTCCTGTTGGACGTTACAAGCCAAAGCCAGTGTCGTGTGAATAATTTGGTGCCTGCCTTTTCTTAAGTATCTTGAGGATTATTCTGCGAATAAAGGTAAGCAACGGTTTTATGAGTTTTAAAAGTCCACGTTTGGTGAATATGTACGACGACGTTGAGTTGATATAATTTTTCACTCTTGATACCTAAATGAAAACAGAAAAGAGTCATAAACCAGTGGGAAACCGTGTCCTGTTGGAGTCTCGTATCTATTCCCTTTTGTCCTTTTTTTCGAAGCACACTTTTTTATTGCTACCGTTTCTATCTTTTTCATGTTAGGTCTGGCCTTTTTAGACCGACGACCGCCGCTATCATCATAGGGCCTATTCTAGGATAAGATAAACCAATAGATTGCTTGGTTTGTAGTATTTGCCCACCAAATTTTCGACTCACGAAATGTTTTAGTTTTAATGAGGAGCTGGCGGCCTATTTTCAACCACTTGAGCTGCACCATACCACCGACCGGAGAGGTCTTCATCTCTCGCAGTCAGATATTTGTTTACATCTGGCCGAGACTGTTAGCAAATATTTGTAGCTCTGATTTTTTTTTTCTTTCTTTCTTTTTAAAGGTGCTGTCCGTCCGTCCGTCTAAAGATTTTCGGATCCTTAATTGAGATGCAACGAACTGTGGCGCCTATTGTGTTGAAGTGAATTGGAAATTTGAGACAGCATCGTAAATTCAGATTCAGGGTAAGAGAAGACAGCAAAAAAAAAAAACACTTAAGCGAAACTGTCAAAATCTGTGTAGACAACTGACTAAACCTGAATTGCAATAACTTAATTAAGCAGAAAGTGTGTGAAAAAGGCAAAAAACCAGAAAATTAAAATAACTTTTTTGTTCGCATTTTGTAAGGTAAATGTATCTCCAGTCTGGCTAAATTGCCGCACGATCGAATTCCACTCCGAAGCAAAAAGAAAAAAAATCCACAGCGATCGTTTGATCGCAAAAGTTGAAAAACCACAAAGTTGGCCACAAATTGCCGCAGATACCGAAGAATCAAGTATGAGATACACAAAGAGATCTCCGTGGACAAAAGTCGCTCGGAATTTGATCAAATTTGGGGTACCTAGTGCCATCTAGCGGTGGTAGCTTGGGGATTACTTGCAGAAAAAATGCATACAGACATAATTTCTTTTGAGATCGAGAGAGCAAGCTGTGATAGTATGGGTTGCTTTTCTCAGAGAGTTTTTTTGGTGAACCCAAATGTATGTGACTGCGAAGAAAATTGTACGATCACTCGATCACCAGCACCACCACCAGCGAAATCCCATCGAGAGAACTTCTCTCTTCTTGATCTGTGTTAGTGAGAGAGAATTTATATCATTGTGTGTGTTGCTATTTCCCCTCCAAGTGTTTGTATTGGTGTTTTGATTTTTTGTCGTTCATCTCACATATCATTCTACGACTTGTTGTCTACCTGCTGTTTTTGTTCAACGGGTTTATGAATTATGAAAAAATAAACGCACAGGCACAACTCGTATGAGAAAAGAAAAATAACAGAAAAAGATAGTTTTTTTGTTGTAGAACAAGAATGGAAAAGATACTTTCCTCTATGAGAATCTGTACAGTTTTTTTTGTTTTTTGGTCGGCGTGCGGGCTTTTATAGATAGAAATTTGTTATGCTTCATAGTTATTGAGAGGAGAGTCAGAGTTTGTTGTTGAGACGATGACGATGAAGAAGGAGATGACGAGACGACGACTATGATGATGATGATGGGCAATGGGGGTAAACGAAGAAGATCTTCTGGACTCTGGGAAATTGAATTGAATTGACGATGACGAAGATACGACGATGTAGACGACAAAGTCTCTATGAAACGACAACGACACGACGATGATATGTGCTGTTCAATGATCTTTTACACACAAGACAACTGAGAATCTTTCTACGATAGAATCTGGGAAATTAAATGGATTCTAAGAGTTTGTAATTTTTTATCATTTCTTTTACCTACCTACTACACATTAAAAGACTACACTGTCAAGCCAAGTATACCTACCAAGTATTTCTAGTGCTGTCTGTTTTGGTTTTGGTTGCGGGCACAGTATTTTCGGTCCAATTGGGAGTGACGATTTTTAGTGTTGTTAAAAAAGTTCTTCTCTATTTTTTGTTTGCTTTGAAGTCTTTGATCTTGTTGGATAACATTTTACTGTCCCACGTACAAATCTGAAGTGTTGCTTTGGGGAAGTCATATGGTTTGCTTTGAGGTTTCTTAATGGGGACTTTTTTTCTATGTACCAAAGATGTAGGTAGTGAGGTATATGGCGGATTAAGCAGAGAACAGGAAATGTTAATGTAGACAAGAGTTTTTTGAGTATTTCATGACTTGGCATGAACTCAAGGTCGAAGTTAAGCATTTATTTTGAAGTTTATCGCCAAATGCCTGTATTAATGGATGAAACCATTGCTTCCGTTTTCCGAAGATACCGAAACGTTTGAACTAGAAAAACGCACGAGCGAACGAAACTTTTTTCTAAATTAGAACCTAAAAGTTGAAGTAGAAATAGGAAGCGTCTCAGCAGTATACTTAGTTCTGTTCCAGAACATTGGTCATCTAGAAAAGAAATCGTCTGAAATTTCAAATCTCCGTAGATACCAGAGTTAGTGTTAGCGGTTTAACGTACAACGAAACAATTTTGGCCCCAACTGAGTGGCACAGCACATTGGTGTAGTGATTATATTATCATTACGGAACCCTCGCTTAGAGGGAGACAGGTATAAGGCTAGAAACCGCTCAACTTACTTCTCCCGAACCTGTGGCTGAGGTTAAGTCTAATTAAGGTGGTTGTCGATAAAACGACCCCCGCTCTTACACCAGTGATAGGTCTATTGTAATACCACACAAGAATTTTTGAAATTAGCCAACTATTTCAACCTTTCCGAGCTTTTAATAAAGTGATGAAGACTATGGATGTGTCTTTTCCTAAAATCACTTCGTTGAGAGCGGCTTGTGATGCTTTCAGCATTTTTTCCTGGATATTGTCATCAACATAAGCGCTGAGTTTGAATTCCTCCGTTTCTCATTGGCGACCAAGAATATGGGGATATGACTTCACTTAGCGGTGTACCTCTAGTCCTCTACTGCGAGTTCTATAAGTAGAGAAACCTTCAAAGCTTCTGTTATCCTGCTTTTGAGAATTATATTCCTGTTTTGAGCATTATTTTCTTTGAGACGTAGGGTGCATTCGACAGTGCGTACCAAAAAATGTAAGTCAGTTAGCGTGTTGTGCTGTGAAGAGAAAATTTATGGTTTTAAAGCACTTCACAAATGGATATCAATCAGTTGTTCTAAGAATGAATGATGATAGATTGATGGATTTGCCGTCTTTTGAATTAACATCATGGGCGCAATTTCCTGTTTGCGGTATAATGATCTCAACTTTGACTTCTCTTCAAATTCCAAGAGATGTAGTTCATTTTCGTTAAGGAACATTTCAATGACGATTTCCGAGGCCATTTAATTTTGGCTGATCTCACGCCATCTGATCCAGTGTCGAGTAGCACGTTTAGCCGATTTTCGCAGGATTTTGTTCAAGAGTCATTTACTTTTTTAGGAGAGCTTGACATGTTTGGTGTTTTTGAGAGAAATTTTTTAAACCTAGAGGATCAGAAGTGTATTTTTTGTATTGCAATAGAAGTTTCAGAAGCTGAAAAGGTGAGGGAAACTATTAATGAGCTGAAAGTCGTGCGATGCATTTTTATTCTGATTTCTTAAGAGTGATCCTAGTGATATTATTCACATAGACACTTTACGTTTCTCCCGCTTCATTTTAACTCCAAATAGTTCCATTTATAAGAAGATGAACTAGGTTCTAGGGAAGTTTACTTTATCAAGTGGATTACAGTTCTCAGGAGCTGAAAAGCCACCTGAACTATGTAAAGCAGGTTAGAATCTCTTTGATAAAGCCCTCACCTGACCTATGTTAAGGTGTATAATAAGAACTGGTTTATATCCGTAGTGGTACCCATGGTGTGATGGTTAGAACGTCTGCCTGTTAACCCAGAGGTTGGTGGTTCGATTCCAAACAGTGGCAAAAAATGTTTTTCCACTGGTATCGCCTTTCGCAAGGAATTGGCAAGTCTTCCGCTAGTAAATTCGTTGCCATGAAAAGAGCTTTTTCGATTAGCCGTTCGGAAACGGGAGAAAATTGTAAGTCCCCTTCAATTCCTCAGAAGGTGTGGTTGTGAGAAATGCGCCAGACCCCGGGGCAACTCACTCTGTTGCGCCACAATATTTACTTTATTTATTTACATCCGTTGCAACAGTTGGAAAAATCCCACTTCTAATCATTTGTTGGACTCTAAGATTTGTTTCTAGTTGAGCAACTTCAGATAGCGAGGGTGAAGGAACCGGTGGGAGAACTTTTCAGTCTTTAGTAATCGAAAAATGCCCACTAGGCTGAAGGGAAGGCCTTACACCACAGTTGTACATTCTGCTTTCACATACGGTTCTTAATGTTGGACAATGTACAAGAGGTATAAGAGTAAATAACCGGCAGCTGAGACTAAGACACTTCGTTAGACAGCAGGTGTAACAAAACTTGATTGTAGCAATCAAGGAGCTACGGTCCTGAAATGGACGAGTTCTTTATGTTGGGTGTCTGCGAAACTGCGCAAAAAATCCTCCTTCTACTTTAGTTCGGTACAGGACCAGTTCACTCTACAGCTTGAATCAGTAAATAATTGTTGTCGGACCTTCACTAATGGTTCCAAAACCGATGATGGATCTGGCGCTGGTGCCATACGAAACTACATAAGGAGGTCACTGGCAATGACCTCAGACAGCTTTCTCGTGACCTAAACCAGCGCTTGGTCTGGCGGGGTCTGTAGTTAGAGCTTCAATGAACGATTGAATCTTTCACTAAGACAACGGCCTTGTCAACCGAAAAGAGCCGGTTCCCATTAGAACACCGTAATTAAATCGGAATGAGCGCTGTTAGTGACAAGATGGGGGACTGTTGTGCTGTTGTCATGTGTTATTTGTTCTATGTAGTATTTGTGTAGTTAGTCTTGTGGTGTATCAGCCTAATGGTCTTTGTCGCCCGGCTGCAACCCCCCTAATCCGCAGATTTATGTTTGGAGTAGGTTTCATGTAAATGTAAATGTAAATCTTTCACTAACAAAACCGTTGATGTCAGTCTCCGTAGAATGCAGACAGACTAAGCATAAACTAACTAACGTTAATAAGAAAACTGCAACATTTTTGCAGAAGAGAAATTTTGATGGTGCTGTCACGGGGCACCTCTCTTTTGTCAAACGTTTAAACGTGTTAGGCTTAAGTGATACCATACTTTGTGAATAATGTGGAGAAAATGATGAAACCCAGAAGAACCTTCACTGCGAATGTCCTGCATTTGCTCGTATGAGGTTACAAATACTCGACGTAGACATGGTGAGAGCCTAATACATTTTGGCCTTTCTGCGAATATGTGAAAAGCTAAGACAAAAGAAGGTTGCTATCTGGCAGTACAATGGGCTTTTATTTTAGTCTGAGTGGTCCAAAGTACTAAACTTTGAAAACTAGGGTAGTTAAAATTGGTTTCGAAATTCATAGATTTGGTTTCGAAATTCTTCACTATAACTTCAACTTCCTCAAAATAGAGCCGGTGAGCTCAGCTGAGAGTTTTCCATGGGTATCGAATTTCGCGATTAAATGGCAAGTCAATTCATCGCCTTGAAAAGCACTTTCCCGATTAGTCGTTCGGAAACAGGAGAAAATTGAAAGTCCCTTACAATTCCTCACAAGGCATGGTTGTGAGAAATGCGCCGGAACCCGGAACCCGAAACCCGGGGCTCCTAGCTCTGTTGCGTCATCATATGAATGTATGTATGAGCTTAGCTGGTATTCTCACATTCAAAAGATGTGGAGAACCCTCATAACTTCTGAACAATTCTAATGTTTCAAAAAATATTTATCAAATGAGTTCATGAGTTCGACATCAAAAAGAACACCTACCTATCCTATCTTTTTTAACTTAATTTCATAAAAGTTTTTAGATCCTTTTTCCATAAATTGAGAATGAAAGAAACCACTTTCCAATCGCCTTACAGCACCTATAAGCAAGTCACAAACACTGTCGTTAAGGCCTAAACGACCTTCCTTTTTGTTAAATTTCAATGTTGATAATCGTCAAAAAGAGCAATGTTTTTCGAAAGCTTACCTGAGAGTAAAATCTTGCTCTGTTGTTATATTACCTATTTGTTTTTTCATTCATTCAATTCATCAATTACGTCTGCGAACCAGCCACTGCATAAATAAGATTCTTGTCCGTCCCACGCAATAAAAGATTTTTAATACAAACAGTTCTTCAAACGATTTCAGTATAATTTCATTTAAGTCGAAAAAAGAACGTAGTAGGTATACGCGATTAAATTGTATATACTAAGAACCTCGTTTCCATTTGTATTAAATGAACTTCATTATAAGTTCAAAAACAAGTAAATGGCAACATACCCTTACTTCAATATGGAGCTACAAGGGAATTTATTTTCCAGAGAATTGTTTACCCATACAAGAGGAGTACCTACCAATTTCTTCGCTTCTCAGAAGCTATTATGCCTATACGTAGGTAATCTCTAAAGCTTTCAATCAATCAGTGTTTACTGAAACAAAAAAGTCATGTTATAAGTACCCATTCAAGACGCCTAACTACCAACACTCCATGACAACTTGACACCTGATGAAATACCAAAATGAAAAGAATTTTTTGTTGGTAGGTAGCATTAAATTTGAATGCAATTCAAGTTCACTGCACGCTTCTTTGCATAAATCACATTAAAATTGATTACTTGGACAGTGATAATATTTTCCGCTGACATTTGTTATGAATAACTACCGTCGCGTCGTCGTCGTCGTTAACTGCCATGCATAGCTATGCCATGCCTTCCTACCTTTTCAAATAGCTATGGAGGTATTTTAAATGCAGCGCAACCACACTCAGCTTAATGGTTCGAATTTCGCAATAAAACAAACGCCTATGGCCATAGAAAGAACATCAGACACATGCTCAGGCTCACCATGGCGCTAATGTCAATGCCTGGGAAATAATTTAGGTTAAACGTGTCAAATAACGTCTTTTTGGTATTGAATGAAATTGGATAAGCCAATGAGAGTTCCATTACGGAGGTGAAGTTCAAAAGCCCAAGTCCAAGATTCAATTTACACTTCGCATTTGACGAACACTCCAAAATAGGTTCATGGCAATCTCATGTGTGCTCCTGGGTGCTGCAGATGCAAGGTCAATCCCATCCGTTGCAACATTGTAAACCCCATGAAGCAAACGCCTCAACACTAAAGTATCCTCATTGAGACTAAACAAAAACAAGAAAAAACCAAAGTATCTCAATCATAAAATCAGCATAATTTCAACTATTTTCGCCCGCATAATAGTTCAGCATTCAATCCGTGCTAAAGTCCCTTCTTTATCCACAAACTCTTCTAAAAGTATCTCTCGGTTCGTACGGAGGAGTGCGCCCCATTCTACCTAATCAACTTGTACTATAATTTGCAATATAATTCTGCACAAGAATAAAAAAAAAAAACTACACACACAAAAGAAAATACCAAAGCAAAATACAAAAGAAAAAAAGAAATGGAAACGAACAAGAACAAGAACGAAGAAAAAATTGTCAAGTGTGTAGAAAACGAATGAAAAATTAACACACAAAATAAAAAAAACGAAAACAAAATTCACAACAAACTACAGTAGGTTTCTTTGTATGGAGGATTCCATGTATTTGTATGTCAGATAATAATTTTTTTTCATACTACAAGTGTATTGTATCTATGGCTTGTATCTTTAAGTTTTCATTTTTATAAGACAAAAGTACAGAAGAAAAGACAAAAAGAAAATGATTCCCCCGGTTGACTTGTGGAGTATGCATGTGCATCTGTTGCATTATTAGGTGGATCAGACATGGGGGTGGGTGGGAGGTCAGGCAGAGCATTGCCTGTGCTGTGCCTGTGCCACATAAAAACACCAAAAGAATAAAAACAAAAATTCTCTTTTCTCTCCTATTTAACTGGAACATACAAATACACGCGGTTGGTTTCCATATAGAGTCGGAGTGTGCAACTCATGTGTGTGTCGAGCCCGAATGCATTTTCCGTTTTCACGTTCACCATCGTCATGCACCAGCCAGCAGCCACCACCAGCACCATGCTCAATGCATTCATGTGACATTTGCACACCAACGTAACGCCAAGGAGAAATATAGAGAGAGAGAGAGTGTGTGTGTTCAATGTTCATAAACAAAAGGGTCATTTGCTTTGAAGGGGTAAATCGTAACACCACTCCATAGACTATTCATGCAAATGCACTCCACAATCTCCTTTAAGCCATCCACTAACACACACACACACACTCACTCTAATAGATGTTGTAATTTTCAATGTTTGCCTGTTGGACAATTTGACAATCGAATTTATGAGTTCGAAGAAGAGCAGAGGGCTTCGCTTCGTGTCTGGTGAGTGTGTGCTTGTGTGTGTTTGTGTGAAGAACCACTTCTCCTTCCATCGAAGCCAGGCAGGCAAATATAACTGAAAACTGGACACTGAATAAAATTTCTATGCATGTGTACATTGTATATGTGAGATACACTTTTTAAAGCCAAAGCCGTAGACGACGACGACGACGACGAACAAGACACCAAGTGGATGGATTCGAGAGCAGCAAACCGAATAATCAGTTTGAGTTTGATCGTTGAGCGGTTATCATGCATTTAGAGCAAAGCGTATAATTACAAGAATTTCAATTTCAACTACCGCCGCGCAACTTGTAACTGTAAAAATAAAATCAAAAATATTCAAGTTTAAGAATAAAAAAAAAAACCCCCGAACGCAGTTTTTATATCGAAAAGTACGTTGAAAACGGGGTTTTCGAGTGCCCGAGAAGAGTGTTCGAAAAAATGTCATTTTTTGACAAAATCTTAAGATTGAAATAATAACAAAAAAAAAATCCATCCCGAGCGATAAAAAAGTGTTGAAAAAAAATTGGACCCCCATTTCTGGTCCGAAAAATAGTTTAAGTTTTTTTTTTTAATTTTTACCTTTTTTTGTTGTTTTGAAAAAAAGTTCCAAAAATGTCAAAAATCGTTTTCCTCGTTTTAACATTAGTGGCGAGTGCGGCTGCGCAGTGCTCGTGGGAATTCGTACGCACAACCATGGATATCAAGTGTAACTTACGGATAATCGACGCATCGCCACATGGATTAGACCTACAAGTGGCCGAAACGGCCAACAATTTGGATATACAATGCGCCGATGATTTACTATACGCGAGTGAACTTCCTATTAATGCCTTCGTTCGTTTGCAAAAGCTTTCCGAGTTGCATTTGAATTCGTGTAAATTGCAACGTTTGCAACAAAACGCTTTCGAAGGTTTGGTGTCGTTGAAAAAATTAACAGTTCGCACTCGGAATTCGATATGGGGACCGGGTAAAAGTTTAGACATTCTGACAAATACATTTGCCGGTTTGCGGGATCTCCAGACGCTGGAGTTGAGTGAGAATAATATAAGACAACTTCCGGAAGGTGTGTGGTGTCCGTTGCACAGCCTGAAAGTGCTCAATCTTACGGCGAATCGCATCCGATCGGCAGATAGTTTGGGATTTTCGGAAAAGTTGTGCTCCATCGGTGGGATGCAAGGTTCGGGATCGGAATTGCAAGTGATCGATGCGAGTTTGAATGAGATTCGTTCGTTGCCGGAGAATTGGGGTGCATCGCGTCTGCGCCGGTTGCAGCAGCTCAAACTACAGCACAATAATATCACAAGTATTGCTGCGGATGCATTCAGCGGGTTGACCAGTCTGCGTACACTTAACCTGAGCTACAATCACCTGGAGACCATTCCTACTGACACATTCGCCAACAACAAGGAACTGCGCGAGATTCATTTGCAATCGAATGAGTTGTACGATCTACCAAAAGGGATCTTCCACCGTTTGGAGCAGCTGCTGGTGCTAGATCTTTCTGGTAATCAGCTGACCAGCCATCACGTAGATAACACTACTTTTGCCGGTTTGATCCGACTGATCGTTCTGAATCTAGCCAACAATGCTTTGACGAGAATCGGTTCCAAGACATTCAAGGAGCTGTATTTCTTGCAGATTCTAGACATGCGCAACAACTCCATTGGCCATATCGAAGATGGTGCTTTCCTGCCGTTGTACAACCTGCACACTCTTAATCTGGCTGAAAACCGTCTGCATACGTTGGACAATCACATCTTCAATGGTCTCTACGTCCTAACGAAGCTGACACTCAACAATAACCTGATCAGCATAATTGAGGGACAAGCTTTCCGCAACTGTTCCGACTTAAAGGAGCTTGATCTCAGTTCCAACCAGCTGGCTGAGGTTCCCGATGCTATTCAAGACCTCACTGTCCTGAAAACTCTAGATTTGGGTGAAAACCAAATTTCCGACTTCAAGAACGGCACATTCCGCAATTTGAATCAGCTGACTGGCCTCCGACTGATCGACAACAGGATCGGTAACATCACCAAAGACATGTTTGCCGATCTCCCTCGCTTGAGTGTGTTGAATCTGGCTAAGAATCGCATTCAAGCTATTGAACGTGGAGCTCTGGACAAGAACACCGAGATTGAAGCGATCCGTCTTGATCGTAACTTCCTAACAGACATCAACGGGATATTTGCTACCTTGGCATCGTTGCTGTGGCTAAATTTGTCCGAAAATCATTTGGTATGGTTTGACTACGCTTTCATTCCAAGCAATCTGAAGTGGTTAGACATTCATAGCAACTACATTGAAGCTCTGGGAAACTACTACAAGTTGCAGGAGGAGATTCGGGTCACAACTCTTGATGCCAGTCACAATCGCATCACAGAAATCGGTCCAATGTCGGTGCCGAATTCGATTGAATTGATTTTCATAAACAACAACATAATCAGTTCCATCCAACCCAATACCTTTGTCGATAAAACAAAACTCGCCCGAGTTGATCTCTACGCGAACGTCCTCTCAAAGATTCCACTGAATTCCTTGCGAGTGGCTCCAGTATCAAGTGAAAAGCCAGTGCCAGAGTTCTATCTCGGTGGTAATCCATTTGAATGTGATTGTTCAATGGAGTGGCTGCAGAGGATCAATAATTTAACCACCCGTCAACATCCGAAGATCGTTGATCTCACCAACATCGAGTGTCTAATGCCTCATAGCCGTAACTCACCAATTCGACCACTGACGTCATTGAGCAGCCAGGACTTTGTTTGCAAATACGACTCCCATTGCCCAACATCGTGTCATTGTTGTGATTTCGAAGCGTGTCAATGTGAAATGAAGTGCCCCCAGAATTGCTCGTGTTTCCATGATGCCACATGGTCCACCAACATTGTCGACTGTGGCAAGCAAAATCGCAACTCTTTGCCAACAAAACTACCGCTGGATGTGACTGATCTGTATCTAGATGGTAATAACCTCCCACTGCTGCATTCTCATGTCTTCGAAGCGAGAAGAAACTTGAGAGCTCTATACCTGAACTCTAGCAACGTGATGACAATTGAGAATAAGACTTTCAGTGATCTTGGTATGCTACGCGTGCTGCATCTGGAGAACAATAAATTACAGTCACTGGTTGGACACGAGTTTGGGCAACTATCCCTCCTCAGGGAGCTTTATCTTCAAAACAACCTCCTCACGCAAGTCGGAAACGCCACCTTCGCTCCTCTCGTCTCACTGAAGGTCCTCCGATTGGACAACAATCGTCTGATTTCGATCAACATTCCACAGTTCGTGAACCTGCAGTACCGCAATGGTCTGGAAGCTTTGACTATTGGACGTAACTCATGGTCCTGCCGTTGTCGATTCCTTCATGAATTTTCACAGTTTGCTTCCGATAATGCCATGATCATCAAAGACGCCCAGGAGATCTACTGTGTCGATGGAGCAGTGAAACGTGAATTAGATCTCACCACGACAGCTGAATGCAGTGAGCTTCTTGAGAGTAGCAGTAACGTCGCATCACAGGACATCAATGGTGGCTATGTTCCACTCCTGGCTGCAGTTTTGGTTCTGATTTTTCTCATCGTCGTGCTGATCATTGTGTTTGTGTTTCGAGAATCCGTCCGAATGTGGCTTTTCGCCCACTATGGAGTACGTGTGTGCGAACCTCGCTTCGAAGATGCCGGTAAGCTGTATGACGCCATAATCCTTCATTCCGCCAAGGATTATGAATTTGTGTGCAGAAATATTGCCGCTGAACTCGAACATGGCCGTCCACCATTCAGACTGTGTATTCAACAAAGAGATCTCCCACCAGAAGCATCTCACTTGCAGATAGTTGAAGCATCACGTGCCTCACGTAAGATCATTCTCGTTCTGACCAGAAACCTCATCCAAACCGAATGGCAACGAATTGAATTCCGTAATGCCTTTCATGAGGCACTCCGTGGCTTAGCGAGCAAACTTGTGATTATCGAAGAGACTGCCGTCAGTTCTGAAGCCGAAGATGTGCCCGAACTTGCTCCGTATCTTAAGTCAGTGCCATCGAATCGTCTACTCACCTGCGATCGTTACTTCTGGGAGAAGCTACGATATGCCATACCAATTGAATTGTCAACACGCAGCAACAACTACACACTGGACCACCACGAGCGCTTCAAACAACCAGTCAGCCCAGGAGTCATCTTCAGGCAGGCTCCACCTCCTCCTGCATACTATCAGGAAGATATGGAAGCCAATTACTCGTCAGCGACAACCGCCACTCCAAGTCCACGACCCAGTCGGCATGTTGCTCGTCCTTGCGAGAGTATTGCCATGCGCCCACCATCAGAACACATCTACTCCAGCATCGAATCAGAGTACAGTGCCTATGACCAGCAAGAGAATCTGTCAATGATTCCCAGTGGACAGCAACAGCTTCTAGGACATCCACACTTTCGAACTGGCGGTGGACAGCACAACCTGAGGAATCCTCATCATCCTTCTTCCTCAGCTCAATGGCGCCCAATCCAACAGGCCCCAGTCCATCTTCGAACTAACAGCAACCTAAGTAATGCTTCCACTTCAACACAGTCGACATCAGCAGCAGTGGTTCAGTCAACACAGGCGCAACCCCAATCGGTCGCACCAGGTACCAACGCAGTTGTAGCATCAGCACCACCTGCTCCAACCACAAGCAACTCTTCTGGCGGTCAGGCGTTCCTAGTTTAACCCAACCATTAATTCATTTTCTTTAAACAAAATCAATGTGATATTAAATAATGTATTAAAGTTTGTAAAAAGAAATTTAACTCTATATATAAATCTAGATTAGTATTATTTAACCATGTAGTGTCATTTTCTTGTAAATATTTCCATGCGAGACATAAACTGAATCTAAAAAGCGGACTGATAGACTTCTAAAAGAGAGACAAAAACAGAAACTTAAAATTGTTTATTTTTAAAAGCAAAAAAAAACTTAAAAATTGTAAAATGTTGATATTTTTGTAAAACTTACACGATTGCGCATGTTGTAAATAATTGTAATTTCTTTTTTTTTATTATTGAATGTGACATCTTTGTTAAAATTAGATAGAAACTATTTTTAAAAAATTCTTTTTATTTTTTATTTAATTCTAAAACGTTTTTTTGTAAATCGCCTAAATAGTTGATAAGTATTTAAAAAATAAAATAATTCTTATAGTTGTTTAGTAGATATTTAAATTCAATAATTGTGTACTCTTTAGTATCTAATTGTAACTAAAATGCAAAAAACTAAAATAAAAAAACAAAAACGGTTCTAAAAGAAGAAGAAAAAACAAACAAAATAAAAACAATTTTCTTATGAAAAATAATTAAAATAAAATTAAACATTGTTTTTCTCATTTATGGGTTGGAGTTTTGCAAGACTTTCCTCGAACTTGGGCTCTTTGTTTCAGCAGTGGTAAGACTTCTCCAGCTTGCGGTAAGTAAGTGTGCAGTTTCACCACTTGTTTGACGAGCCTTTTGATATCAGTTACCACAAATTAAGACTTTGGTCACGAAAAAGTGTGAACACGCTTTTGATTCGGAAAAGCAAACGCATTAGTGGAAGGTATACATACATGAACGTCACGATTGCAATGCGCCACGTTTCGTTTCACTAAATGTAAAGCAGAGAAATATGTTTTTATAGCAATTTCCAGGCGAGGCATATTAACACACTTATCATGCAGAGCGAGGTTGGCATGAGCACACAATTTTAATCAATCGATCGCATAGTTAATGTTAACTATGTAACTATGTTAATGAACGTGGAAAGAGATGAGGATATGAATGAACGGGTCTTGTATGCTACACAGGTCTTGCACAAGTTGGCGGTATCGGATCGGGGATCGTGCACGAATTCGGGTGCTCCTTGAAAAACATCATTCGAGGCTATTAGACACTTTTTTGTTTTTTTTTTTTGTATGACAAATCGCCGTTGATGAGTTTTGGTTCTGAATTCAATTAAAGTTTAGTAGAGATCTCCAAGTGGGATCGTGTTGTGTTTATGCGATACAGCAAAAGCATATCGTTTAAAATTTTTACTTAGTTACTGTTAGAAGAATTCTTTAAAAAATTACAATCCTAATCAAATCACTGAGCTGTGCTTTACAATGCACAGCACGCACAATCCAACCAAGTAAGTGCAAAACCATCAGGTACCCTGAAGGGGCTATTTAAGATATTTACTTAATTTTTTTTTTTCAAAATTCTACAGTTCAGCAGCATTTTATGGTATAGTCTAGTTCATCAATAGGTTTTCTTTAGAATTGAATGCGCTACAAAAGTGCTCATTGCGGTGAAGTCGTAACTCACAGCGGCCAGGTAGTACGGGTCACCAAACCCAAATGTTTTGTTAATTTTTTTTTTTTTGCAAAAAATAATGTATTAAACAAACTTGTGGGAAATTAAATTTCCAACAAAAAAAATCTGGAAACCAAATTGCTAACATCGATATTTATTAAGACATTGAGCTTTTAAGTTTGGGTCCGGACCTTTTGCCTTTTCTCGGATCGCGTCACATATAAACTTTTTTACATGTAAATTTTTGATCGAAAGATACTAACCAGTAAAGCATTAAGCGCATTTTGGATGTTCTGGCCGTTGGATCTGGATTCGTTGCCTCCACATCTTTTCTGACAGAAAATTTTCTTTCGATCAATCCGATATATTTTCGTAAAATGTGTAGAAGTCAGCGCATTTCTTTTTGTTAAATTCTTGTTTAAAAAACAGTTGCCCGAAACTTTGGAAAATGGATTTGTGTTCCGAGAACCGTCTTTTGAGTTGAGAAATGAACGTATCAAGAAACGAAATGTAGGAAGAACTTCTGTAGTAGTCTTCAATACTTTGTGCTTGAACGTTGCAACGATTTTTTTGTTGATTGCAACGGCGCGGCGGCGGCGGCGTGGCAATTTCATTAACTGATTCCATAATGTGGCAGGCGATTTGGAATTCAACAGTCGAAATCGCTGTCAAAAGATGAAATGCATTTTGCCAAGTATCTCGATATTTCCACGTTTTGATTTCTTCCAAAGATTCAATAACAGCCGGTTGCAATTCAACGTACGTTCCAACTACTTCATGAGACTGAGCCCACTTGGTAGGACAAACAGATTTCAACTTTTGTTTTTTTTTTTCACTTTTGTTTGTAATTTTTGAAATTTCTTGGTGTAGAACGTCTTGTCTCTTAGGCCAGTGAGAAAAATGCTTCAATCGCTCCGATAGTTCCTAACGCATTTTTGATTCCTGACACTTCGCACGCTGCATTGACTGCCAAACTAAAGCTATGTGCACCGCAATGTACATAAATTGCCAGGGGAAAATACGATCTCAGTTGAGCCTGTGCACCAATGCATTGGACACTCATTGCCGGAGCTCCATCGAATCCTTGGCCATACATATATGAGCAATCGACGCCAACATCATGTAAATAATTTCTGATTGAATCTGCTAAACCTCGTATGTATAAATAAAATTTTGAGTAATGGACCCCCCCCCATGCCCAAATCCTGGATCCGCCACTGAAATCGGTTTATTAGCTTGGGCGGGAGATGGTAACATAGAACGACGGACAGACAGAGCTCCTTTCACACTTATTATATTAGTAAGGACTCCCGTTCCCGTAGGAATATGTGGATGAATTAAAGTTAATGTTACACAGGGATAGTGTAGCATTCTAACGGTGGAAGAATTTTTGAAATCGGTGTTGTATATAGGGAGCCGTAGGAATATGGGGATGAATTAGTTTTTATGTTACTCGGGGATAGTGTAAGCATTCTAACGGTGAAAGAATTTTTGAAATCGGTGCTGTAGTGTCAAAGTTCCCGTATACGTTCCTGCTCCCGTGGGAATATAGGGAACCGTAGGAATATGGGGATGAATTAGTTTTTATGTTACTCGGGGATAGTGTAGCATTGTAACGGTGAAAGAATTTTTGAAATCGGTGCTGTAGTGTCAAAGTTCCCGTATACGTTCCTGCTCCCGTGGGAATATAGGGAACCGTAGGAATATGGGGATGAATTAAATTTTATGTTACTCGGGGATAATGAAGCATTATAACAGTGGAAAAATTTTTGAAATCGGTGTTGTAGTTTCTAAGTTCCCGTATACGTTCCCGTTGGAATTTAGGGATAAATTGTAGCCTATGTGTTATTCTGATATATAAGCTATACAGTGGCGGATCCAGGATTTGGGCATGGGGGGGGGGGGGGGGGGGGGGTCCATTACTCAAAATTTTATTTATATATACGAGGTTATGCAGATTCAATCAGAAATTATTTACATGATGTTGGCGTCGATTGCTCATATATGTATGGCCAAGGATTCGATGGAGCTCCGGCAATGAGTGTCCAATGCATTGGTACACAGGCTCAACTGAGATCGTATTTCCCTCTGTCAATTTATGTACATTGCGCTGCACATAGCTTTAGTTTGGCAGTCAATGCAGCGTGCGAAGTGTCAGGAATCAAAAATGCGTTAGGAACTATCGGAGCGATTGAAGCATTTTTTTCACTGGCCTAAAAGACAAGCCGTTCTACACCAAGAAATTTCAAAAATGACAAACAAAACTGAAAAAAAAAAACAAAAGTTGAAGTCTGTTTGTCCTACCAAGTGGGCTCAGTCTCATGAAGTAGTTGGAACGTACGTTGAATTGCAACCGGCTGTTATTGAATCTTTGGAAGAAATCAAAACGTGGAAATATCGAGATACTTGGCAAAATGCATTTCATCTTTTGACAGCGATTTCGACTGTTGAATTCCAAATCGCCTGCCACATTATGGAATCAGTTAATGAAATTGCCATGCCGCCGCCGCGCCGTTGCAATCAACAAAAAAATCGTTGCAACGTTCAAGCACAAAGTATTGAAGACTACTACAGAAGTTCTTCCTACATTTCGTTTCTTGATACGTTCATTTCTCAACTCAAAAGACGGTTCTCGGAACACAAATCCATTTTCCAAAGTTTCGGGCAACTGTTTTTTTAAACAAGAATTTAACAAAAAGAAATGCGCTGACTTCTACACATTTTACGAAAATATATCGGATTGATCGAAAGAAAATTTTCTGTCAGAAAAGATGTGGAGGCAACGAATCCAGATCCAACGGCCAGAACATCCAAAATGCGCTTAATGCTTTACTGGTTAGTATCTTTCGATCAAAAATTTACATGTAAAAAAGTTTATATGTGACGCGATCCGAGAAAAGGCACCTTTTAGGCAAAAGTGAAAGCTTACACGGCATGCTCTGAAAGGCGTTGATGAACCATTCAAACCAATGTGAAAAATCGTTTCTCTGAATTTATATTTTGTGAAAAAATAGCGATGTTACAATTTCTGATTGCGCTTCATGAATATTCAGTAAAAGAACTTGTGTAAGCAATCATTATCCAACAACCGATTTTTTGCCAAGTAAGTCACTTTTATCGGATCGAGACACATAATGCAAACATCAATCTGACGATATTTTTCAGGTTATCAATAGCAAGTCGTTCAAGAATGTCGATATATTTTGCGAGTCTTGGCAGTTGGCAGTACTACCTGTCTTGCTTCTTTAAATATCCATAGGAGTATAAAATAATTTTTTAAGTCATTACTCGGCACAGAGATATGATAGCAAATGTAAATGAAGTAAAAACTGCTAAACCACGATAAAATATGACTCTGGAATATGATGCAGCTTTCAAAATATACAAAGACATAACACTTCTTCCCAAATGGCATCAATTGAAGCGATTGTTGATGTAAAGCAAGGTTTCAACTATTTCGGTATACGTGCAATGAATTCCTTTGTTACCTAATTAAATGTTCTCCTCAATGTTTGCCCAGAAGCGTCAAAAGCTTAATTATTGTTACAACTGAAGTCATGTGTGTTCAGGAGAGGCTCCTAAACAATTGAGCTTAATCATGAGGTTTTTTTTTTCTTTTGAAAATTCTGTGTCAAAAAGCTTTAAATAAGTTAAACCCAAGCAACCCGAACAGGTTAGCTATAGTTTGCGAAGTGGGTTATGAAAAGAAAAATAGCAATGAATTTTTGTTGGCAGCCATATTGCAAGAAATAAATTAATAGGCTGGTGCAACAAAGCGAGGAGCCCCAGCGCCTAACGCAATCCTCACAACAGTGGCGTAGATAGCTTTTGGCTAAGGGGGGGGGGGGGGGGGGGGGATAAACCTAGTTCGCTCATTTTTTAAAAAGATTTAATAATTAAAAAAAAAAAAACAAATAGGTGATAAGGCTTCATTGAATTCATTATGTATGCCATAAGAAATTGTGTATTTTTTAAAGATAACATATTATGCGCATTAATTTGAATGTGAACTAAAATAAATATTGATGGAATAGGTGAAATAATATTGATTTAAGAAATTTATTATAGAATAAAATCCTTTTAATTCTGTCCTTTTTATTGTTATTAAAAAAGACATATTTTTAAGAATCTCACTTCGTTGGTCACGCTTCTTTGTGTTGTTTTTGATCTCTTTAAATAGGAGAAATATCTTTCGGGAGTTGACGTTGAAACGGGCAGTGTAGCTGATATCCTGTTAGAAGATATATATATGTATATATGTTAGGAAAGTTTTCTTTGGGGCAGCTATCGAGCGCTTCCAATGAATTCTTAGAGGAAGTAGGTATTATTCCTTCGGATCAAATATCTCTTCCAAGTTTTAAATTCTTCAAGAACAGAAGATGGACTCAACATTTTCATTAAATTTTTCAGCTGCTTTGTATATTTCAGACGAAGAATCCTTGAAATGAACCGAAAACCCTTCTAGTATGTTTTCATGGTTTGTAAATTTTTCTCCAAGGTTCATTACATAGAAATCGAGAAAAGGATTGTTTTCATAACACGAAAATATTCTTCTGTACTTGGAACCGAAGGGTTCAAACTATTCTTTTGTCGGTTCACTATTCTCTTATGTTAAACGTCGATATCAAAGACTTCAGCTTATTTTTTTTTTGCATCTTCAAACACTTTCGAAAATGAGTCATCTTCTGCCCGTTTAATTTTTAGTTGATCCCTTAAATCATAGCTTTTACCAAGTCTAAATTCACTCTATGAATCTCACGACTTATTGACAACGAGAGTTGGTAAACCATACTTTTAACCTTTAAGCTTATCAAAAACTCGAAATCCATAGCGTTTTTAAGTTCCTTGCGTCAATTTCCAATGTTCTTATTTGGTCAAGAGTCTCGAACACAAACGGAAATAGCTGCTCAAAATCTTCAACTGCTTTATATTTTGAGATCCATCACGTCAGATTCAGCTTTTTAATGTCTTTTTTTGTGGAGATTTAAATAATAATTGTCAACTGCTTCAATTGTGGTTAGGCATTCTCTAATGGCTGGTATTTTGCTGGAAACAGATACAGCAAGGATTCAAAGAATGTGCTGCACAATGAACGTACAGAGCATCCGAAGCAAATTGTTGGCGAATAATTGCCTGAACACCATTGTATCGATCAGACATATTGCTTGCTCCGTCGTACCCTTGGCCGATCAAAAAAGAAATGGCCAGATCACAATTCTGAAGATTTTCCACTATAAGCTTTGCAAGAACATCACCTGGATTGTTAATACAGTAATGTTCAGTTTTTTTTTTTTTTTTTAAACTGCTGTATTAGAGATTTTAAGAGAAGAGATTTTATTCATACCAGTCGTGGAAAATCGATATAAAAAATTAAATTCAAAAGATTAGGTGATTTGCCGAAATAATAATTTCTTTCAAATGAAATTGACTTTGTATTTTCCCTGTAGAATGAAAGTATAGAATGTACAATCCTTTGAGTACTTATAAGACTTAATTCACGTTGGAAGTAGCTACTAAATTCCACATTGTGTTTCTTTAACTTTTTTGGGTCATGACTGGTTATGTTGAACAATTATCGATCCCAATGGGGGGGGGGGATACATCCCCCTGATCCCCCCCCCCTTATCAACGCCACTGCTCACAACCATGCCTTGTAAGCGAATGGAGGGGATCTACAATTTTCTGCTGGTTCTGAACGGCTAATCGAAAAGCACTTTTCATGGTAAAGAATTTAATAACATGGAACTTGCCAATATTAATCACGAAAGGCGATACTTGTCGAAGAACATTTTTGCCTCTGTTGGGATATGAACTAAAAAGCAGACATACTAACCATCACTCTAAGGGTACCATCATATCACATTGACATTTCATTTTAATAAAGAATTACATTTTGCTAGTCAACCCCTTTCATTTGATACCCATATTGAAGAAATAGTGAAAATATAGTTGATCCGCCATTTTATAGAGGCGGCCATTTTGGATTTACAATGATAAAGGTTTTTAAATGTTCGTACCAAAGGTCTATTCGTCTCTACAAAAAGGGGTTTTCATTGAAATACAAGGTTGAAACCCCTTTGTGTTTCTTTATCACGCAAATTGTATTCAGAAAAGTAATAACATACTGAAACTCGCAAGATCTCTCCCAACAACATGAGATTTTCAACTCAAACGACTGCAATGAGCTCATTTTAGTTTGAGGTTAGGTTAAGTTAGGTTTGACTGGCGCACTTAAGCCAATAAAAGGTCCATTCTGGATCCATAGGAAGTGTGTGAGGGTTGAGGGAGTACCTCAATAAACTAAACCAATTGTAGCTTTTAATAAGGCGGTAGAAGTGAAAGGTATCTATGTTTACCAGATTGCTTCGAGGAAGTAATCTCCAAGGTGCAGTTATTCTTTTGTGGGAGAGTGCGGGATATCAACAGAAAAGTTGTGGCATTGTCTCTTCTTCCTCCTTATCAAAGCAGCTTCAGCAGAAGTCGTTTGATGAAACTCCGCGCCGAGTCTTATGGCTTAGTGACAATGATTACGGAGCCAATGTATGTTTCCTGTTTTAATGCTACACAATCATCATACCGGTTCCAATTCTGTCGAGTTCTTCAGTTTTGCTGTTTTCAAGGATATTTCTGTGCCTCAGCACTAAAAAATCGTGAATGTTGAACTGTTTAACCATGAGAAATAGTCGACAATTCATGGCGGTTACTGGGTTGGTGAGAACTGCGTCTAGTGGTTTGCTTGGCTGTCTGGGATGATACGGATATTTACTGAGGATATCACGTTTTCTTTTATCCGTGATATGACCTCTTTGATCAGCACAATTTCCGCTTGAAACACGCTAGATTGGTTTGGGAGGCAGAATGAAAGAGTAACGTTTAGTCAGCCATGGTAGACGGCCACAGAGGCCGTACTAATCAGGTCAAAGGTTTTTTTTCCAATCACAATAAGTTATTACTCAAAGAAATTAAGGAGTCATTACAACTAACTAACTAACTAACAAGTCTGCCATTTCAGGTTGAGGAACAGTAAACCTTTTTCATCAGAAATGTTTGAGTGATTTTGTTCTACCAGAAGCAGCAGAAGCTACACCTTATGGCTTCCAACTCAAAGGACAGCAATAAGCTCCAATTGGATTGACCCTTTGGAAATAGAATCACCATTTTCAATAAAAATAACTGAGTGGTTTCGTTTCAAACGAATCAACACGAATCGCATTTTACGTTTTTGTTTCTCTATAATGGCTCGATTGATGTTTTTTTCTCCCAAGTTACTCAAAAAATTCGAGGTAAGCAAACGAAAAAAACTACACGATTCTATATTACTCCTCACATGACTCTTTTAAGGCCGTGTTGAGTGCAACACTTCCTTATTTGAAACAAATTTTACGTGAAGTACTATTTCCTATAATATAAAAGTCTCCTCACTCCGCTCATGAAGAGAAGCATCTCCTTGCTTTGGTCTTTTCTGAAGAAAACTTGCCAAAAACGCCCTAAACCTTACAACCCCATACTCAGGGCAGCAAAAATACCTTCATGTCACCATGTCTTGGGTAAGCAATTTCAATAATTCACTTGTAATCCATTGGGTCCCGTTGTGTTACCCTGGGTAATGATATTTATGACATATTTACTATCAAGAAATATAAAAGTCTGAAGTCTAGACACTTTGCATAAATACCCAATAAATTGCAAGAAAAACTCAAAAAGTTGGAAGCCCACTCGTGTGTTTCGATGTGAGGTGCAAGCACCTACATAAAACTGTTAAACATTGTCCCCTAGGGCCATAATCGTAGGTACCTACATTTCTTCAATATAACAGCGCCAACGGCTGCATATTAATTACTATTCCAATAAACCAAATACAATTATCGTTTTGTCATTAAATTTTGTGACCAATTCCCACAATTGTATTGAATAACCGCAACAAAATGCCTCGATTTCACAGAACACCACACCGTAGATAGGAGGCTCTTCGGTTTCACCCAAAACGTTAGAATTCGAATAAAAAAAAAAAAGAAGTGAATAGTGAATATTCCATTAATGCAACAGGTGGAACTTTGTACACAAAGCTGATCCACGTCGAGGTGTGGATTAACCCATTTAATACAACCTCTAGCTCCGAGGACGTGTTCGGTGTACGCACAACTTTAACCAAAACCGGGATGTCACGTAACTGGCATTAGGCTTTGTAAAAACAAAAAAATTCATTTGCTTTGCCCTGTAAAATATCTAATTGGAAAATTTATCGATAAATATTTTTTGTGCAGTGCCAGTGTAGTAAAACAATTTGATTATCATTATGTTTTTGTGTCTTCCTGCATGTGCTCAATGTTCATCATCAATTAGAATGCAAATTGGTAACCTTTTGGAGTGAATTCAACCATAAAGTATCTATGATGTTTCATGTATCTCTACATCTATATTACCGTTGAACAATAATTGTACACATAGTGAGTAGGTACGTAGATAGTAATTTTGTTTTCTTTTTTGGAAAGCAGTGCGTTGAATTTATAATTGGAAAAGATACTTTCCAGCGGTCAGATACACCCAATAAGGAAACAATTGATTTCGAATTTTAAACAACCGGGGCTCCGGGTGTCTATGCCTCGATCGCAAGCACAAGTACGAGTGTTCTATTCGATGGCAATAATATGCAGGTACCTGTATTTATCTACACCAACTTGTCATCCTTTGCAATATCGATCATCACAGCTGTTCGCGCCTAGGTGTCGCTTATATTTCACACAACTCAACTCAAAAAGCAGCAAAACACTGCAAATAATTATTATTAAAATTCATATAGCGCTCTGAACACCACGGCGACTGTGTCAATCCACGATAATCACAATTCCAATGAATCGAAAAACAATTCGCAATTGCACGAAGAAGAAGTATTTAAATTTGGCGCCAATTAATATGCTTTCAGTATGCTCGTGTGCCCGATGAGCGTGAGAAGTACGATGAATGAAATAGTTTGGAAAATTCTTCTGTTCTATACTCACATTTCACATACAGCAGCAGTCCGCGGGTGAATATGAATACGTTTTTTACAAAACTCATGAACGATATATGCAAATTTTTATATGAAATTTTTCAGAGCTCTGATTTTTGCTTTTCTCGTTTTGTCGTATAGCTACGTTCGCATTTACGTGTGCATGCATTTTGCGTTATCTTCCTGATTTTATGCCTTTTTTTGTTTTTTTAAATATGTATTATATTTTTCGCTAAAGTTAATACCCGTGTAGAGCTTGGGCATTGTATGAACAAAGGAGGTGGATTGAACTGGCAACGGGGTTTGCTGTTTGCATATGAATAGGAAAATTTCATATCTGATGGCCGCGGGCGTGGTGTGTAAATCCTGTTTGGGGGTACTAAAGGTATAATAATATAATGTGAATTCACGTTATTTATTGCGTGCAGCGTTTTATGATGTTTGCCATGGCACACGATTCGGGTGAGTAAATCAAATTGATTTGTTGTCAACAACTTGGCGTAAGGCTTAAGTGCGATATGGGCTTTTGGGTTTTAGTTGGAAAAAGACTTGTTGTATGGATATGGATGTGATGTGTATTTTTAATTTTGCTTCTATCAAGCGAAATCAGAACTTTTTCTGCTAGAACAATGATCTGTGATGCGATGTCGACATTTTGAAGTGGAATTTCACATTTCAATCAAACGCACGGACATGCAAACACGAAAAGATGAATAGTCTGTCAACTTTTGGTTGGGCTTGAGAAAACTCTCATCGAAAGGGTGACTGTTTTGGTTTTCCAAGTTGTGATTTTGATGTGGGAAGAGATTGACATGAGAAAATATTTTTATAGGTTCTTATGCGCAGGAGGTTTAGGGTTCGTTAACTCTTCGTATGAGAGTAGCTCATAAAATGAAAATAGGTATAAGTAGTTTTGATAAGGTAGGTACGGAAGCAGATTACTTTATGCCAGTCAAAAATTTTTTTTTAAAGGAAAGTGCCCAAATCAATCCACAAGTGACCAACCGAATCCAAAAAGGAAATTCCATTTCCTATCCGCTCAAATTGATCGCTCTAGTTGTCCATGCAGGTAGGTACCTATCTTCTCTTGCACCGGAAGACAATCACAACAGTCAAATTATTAATTAACAAGGTTTCTTTAAAAAACACCATCCGGGTGCATTTAATTTTTTTAATTTTTTGAAATTTACCCTAAAATTTGTCTGTTTTTTACAAAATTTTGCTAAATAAAATTTTTTAAAAAATTTGCATGAGTTGGTAGCACGAACTTGCGATTGTGTGCCAAGTACAATATCAAATATCAATGTCTTGAACCTGAGTACAAGTTTTAGTATCCGCTCTTCATACATTTGGTGGTGCAGGCAAGTGGCAACAGGCAACTACACAGCTAAATCTTCGGAAAGCCTTCGTTTTCCAGCTGTTCGCTTGGCCCTATGAAAATGAATATTGGAAATGGTACGAACGAATGAATCAACTGCAACCCGGTCTTTCGACGTCTGCCTGGAGCTGCTGGAGAGCTTCACATCTTTTCTGCACTCTGCGTTTGATTTGGACTCGGACAACTTCTATCAAGTGGCAAAAGCCAAAACGTGGCTATAGCCGCCACGAGAGAACTGAAATCGCCACTCTTACCAGCTGGAATAGTTTGCTGATGGTTCTCTGAGAGCAAGAGTCAGTGCTATGAACTTAACTTCCTCATCTTAGCCATTTGCTGTCGCGGCTGCCTCAAATTGTCTTTTGTAAATTGACCAAGGGGTTCCTTATTCTTTGGATGTTCTTTACAAATTTTCCGTAATTCCATTTTTCGCATCTGGTTTAGTTCCTTGGCTATGTTTTCTACTAGATTTTCAAGAATGGCAAACTGACTCTTGATTTTCTTTTCGCATTGGCTCTCAAGCATTGACAGCTATTTCTCGACACCTTCAATAGGTTTTTCTAAGGCAGATATATTTTTCTCATGGTGGTCAAATTAGCCTACTAGTATGTTTTTCTGATCTTTCAAAAAGTTTTGTTGAATATTTTGCTGTTTCTTCTTTTGATGGTCCAACTTCGTAAACAGAAGATTCATGATATGTACTTCTGTTTCAAAAGTAAAATTGTTTATATCTTCCCCTCGCTGTTCTAAGTAATTATCCGAGCGGAGGACGAGCTCATATTTCGATTTAAAAAGAAAATTGATAAAAATCCAGAATTAAAATTTTTCAAATACTGAATCTTTTTTAAACAGCCTAGGACTGTTTGAATATATAATTTCGTTAAAATCATTTTTGGCTTTAGCGAAGCTTTAAAGTTAGTTCTAAAAAACACGGTACTATGGGAGGTCCCGTTTTTAAGCTAATTAAAAATTAGTACTATGGGTGGTCCCGTTTTTAAGAGAATTAAAAATTAGTCTCTCACACAAAATTTTATCGAAATTGTTCGAGCTGTTTTGGAGAAATGTAGGTATTGTCATATAGGTTGTATGGCAAGTATACAGTTCAGTATTTTAAGACCTAGAAACTCAATTCCAAAAAGATTTATGAAGACTCCTTCATTGACTTTAACTGTAAGTTTTGTAGGAAGACAATTGGATTAACCGGTCAGGCTATATATCCAATACAGGCATACAGAACTGTTGGGTCCAAATTTTTTTTATTCTCTATCATGTCCTGTCATCTTTAATTGTTTTCTCAACTTACATTTACACTTTATAATGGAAATGTTTTTTTTTTTTGTTTGTTTGTATTCAATAGGTCCCAAAACTAACGTGCCGATTTGAATGGAATTTGAAACATCGATGGTATAGAGCTTCGAAAGTAACATAGTTGTTATTACATCACGATAGTCCTTCAGGAATGGAAACGGCAACGTAAACGAAAACTTGAATTGGCTCCAAAACTACTTATTCTACTACTACTACTTATTCTAGTCTAGAGGCTAAGAGATAATATAAGCTATATTTCATCAGCGTATTCCTACTAGATGTTTACGGGAACATAATGCGACACGAGAAAATACTGGACCGATTAAAAAAATTCTTTCACCATTAGATTGCTCTACTATTTCGGAGTAGCATGGGATTTATTTCATTCCCATATTCCTCGAGTAATCGAGAAGCGTTTTTCATGGCAATGAACTTATTAACGGAGGACTTGCCAATTTATCGCGAAAGGCGATACTAGCTGAATTGATTTCCAATCTTTTTTACATTTGTAATGCGGTGTTGTCACCGAGCAACGAGACTATAGAAATTTTTATTGGGAATTTTATGGTCATCTTCACTAACGAGTCTCAATAAAACGCTGTACTCACTAATGCAACTTTATTCCATAAACTCCATTTGCAAGCCATCCCTGTTGTTCACATTCACTTCTGAACACTGACTTATTTTTGTTCACTAATCGTTATTGTTTTCCTATGTGCGATGTTTTGGAAACGTGAGTATAGATTCCCAATCAAAAACGTCTTATATAAGCCGAGTATTATTGGGAATCTATATTCACTTATATTCACTTAAGCAAATTATCGCAAAACATCGCTCGTGGAAAAACAACAACTCTTAAGTGAATATAAGTGAATAGCGTAAGTGGACAAAAATAACTCACTTGCAGAAGTGAACAAGAGGGATGGTTGGTAAATGCAGTATGTGAAAGTGAACTTGGTAAGTGAATATAGCCACATAAAGCGTTTTATTGAGACTCGCAAGTGAATTGAATATAAGTGAATATAGAAATTCCCAATAAAACTCGGCTATTGAATCACCATATTCCCACGGGAACGGACTGTGAAAGGAAAAATAAGAACTGTAGAACAGTGCCCCTGTTCTGTAACTATCGCATCGATAACATCGATCGAGAAACAGTGAGAACCGGAACGAAATCCTACCAAATTCATAGAATTTCGTTCCATTTTTCACTTTTTATCGCTGTCTTTTATCAGGGCGATCGATAGTTTCAGAACAGAGGCACAGGCTTCCAAAGTTATTTCCAAATTGGAGTGCTTCAATATTCTTTAGTAACATAGATTGTATTGTATATTTTTTCATAATGTCATTCAAAACCGGTGGTACCCGTGGTGTGATGGATAGCATGTCCGCCTGTTAATCCAGAGGTTCGAGTTCGAATCCCAATAGAGGCAAAAATGTTTTTTCCACGGGTATCGCCTTTCGCGAGGAATTGGCAAGTCATCCGTTAGTATTCATTGCCATGAAAAGTGCTTTCTCGATTAGCCGTTCGGAACCGGCAGAAAATTGTAGGTCCCCTCCATTCCCCCACAAGGCGTGGTTGTGAGAAATGCGCTAGGCCCAGGAGCTCCTTGCTCTGTAGTGCCACCCTAATGTATCTGTATTACAAAATTCGTTTTGCACAATCTCTGAGAACGTTTAATATTATTCTTCCAAAATTTAAGTACTTGAATAATTCATCGCGACTCTTTTTCATTCACGCAATCAATCTTTGGAATTCTCTTCCTTTACAAATCAAAGGGATTTTGATCCCAGCATACTTCAGAAAAGCTGTCTTACAACATTTCTCCAATATAGATTTCCTTTCTTTTCTTTCACTTAATCCTTTCTTTTTCTCTTTTCTTATTTTTCTCCCAATCCCACTCAGATTATATTAATTTTATATTTATTATGCTGCATTTATATTCTAGTTGTCTAAAGTATGTACTAAGTACTATAAAAGACTAAGTCTTATTGTACAAAATATTATGTTAATAAATGAAATGAAATTAAATAAAATAGATTTCATTTCATATAAACGCTGAAGAGTCGATACCATACACGAGATCACCTTTTAGGATCCGAGCTACGCCGTGTTGGTCAGCTGGTACCTGGTAGTGCCTATTATCGAAAATTAGCGACATCTGTGAATTAAAAGAAACCCAAATTATATCAGTAGATTTTCGATGTCAGTACAGTTTTAAAAAGGTATATGTTTCTATTCTATGGTTACTCACTCACTCGATCACTGATGCCACTCACTCACTCACTCGATAACGTGATCTTTAATTCAACCCCTGTCAGAAAAAATGGCTCTCTAATTCAACAGTCTATATAATGCCCTTCTTTTTTATTTATCTTTTCTAACATCGAAATATTTCAGTGTTTCATTTGGGGACTTTCCACAATACTTCTTAATCAGGAAACAAAACTCACAAAAAGTCAACTGCAACCCCTTGCAATAATATTGAAAGTGTTTGAAGAACTTTCTGCAAGGCGAAGTGATTCCCAGCTTGCTTTAAGCAAAGATGTGGAAATAATACTTCATCATCTAAATTTAATGTCAGATTAAAATGGTATTGGGGTTCACTTTTCAATTCTGCTAGGAGATATCTGATGAGAAATTATTTCTTGTAGTTTGTTCAAAATAGTACTAACTAGAGTCCAAAGCTGTGTTTAGAAATATGCGAATAACCATAATTCGAATATATTTTGAGAGTAAATGTAGCAAATAATTTTCTTAAGAAAATATTTCTTTTGCCAGGTTTATTTCTTATAACTTTTACTTATACGACAAATATCCGAAAAATAAATCAGAGTAAATTTTAATACCTACCACTGTTCGCGACAAAATAGAGATGACAAAAAACTAATGTCATGTAGGATATTTTCTCTGATATGACAGCTCAAGAAACTAAATTAAGTTTTTCAGTCGGCTGAATTTGTAAAAACTAACAGCCGATGAATTGTCAACTGAAAAACCTAACGTCTGACCAAATAGAGGCCGAGAGAAGTTAGGTTATCTGAAAAATTAATTTTTCATGAACGCCCTCATTGCCAGACTTGTGCTAATTTCGCAACATATTATTGACTTTTACCATGTCTGTCTTTCCAAGCATTATACAGAGCCTCTTTTAGATCGTAATATTCCATCTTAATTGTAAACTTTCAAGTTAAAGCCCACCATCAGTGCAATAAATTTGATAGTCTTACAATCAATCGTCAATTACTTGCTGATGAGTGTGATTTCTGCGAACAATTTACTAACAATCTATTTTTAGTTCTCATTATCGAATACATTTTGTTTTTGTTATTAAAAATCTTCAAGCTCAATCGACTTTAGCTGGCAAGGGAATTGAAACAAGAAAAACAAAAATATGATCTCTATTGGTACGAACAGGCATCAGATATTTCCTAATTTTTTTTTTTGGAACATTTGGTTTGTTTATTTACAAATAGTACAGGTTTTTGTCTTTAGGAACTTAGGAGAATATCTTGTTTTTGTGTAATAAGATCACTCAATTTTTTGCAGAATGCTTATGTCATCCGAACAACACTGAATTGTTTTTCACTAAAACATTGCTAGCTGGCCAATAAGCAGTGGAATAGATAATGACAGAATATAACATTACAATAAACACAATGTGTTTCAAAAAGGATCATTTTACATAGCCGTAGTCACTTCTACATCACGTACTAGCGACAAGACTGTCTGAAAGCAGCTTTGAGAACAGAGGGGAAGACCTTCAGATTTATTATTATTATCACTTGGCTATAGTGAGTAATTGCGAGATTAAACACAATTTCAGAGAAGTGATGCGAATGGATGATGTCTCCGATTCATAGAAATTTGTTTGCTTTTTTTCAGTGAATATGAAATTAAACAGAATTGCCCTTTAATAAACTCTTGAGTCTGTTTAGGAGCTGGAGCTAATTTACCTCGTCAAACCGGGCAAAAAGAGGGTCTTCGAAGCTTTGAGCAACTATCGGCGCCATCAAGCGCTATCTAATCGCGCTTAAATTGGCTATCTTAAATCTGCAAACGAGAATCGTGTTATGGGGCTCAACGGTAAATTTTTGAAAATCAATTTCTTGCGGTGAACACCACTTGTATGGATTGAGTATTTTAAACAACACCATATCCAATCGTGCTTTAGTTATGACCATCTAAAAATCTGGAAAGACAGATTGCACTCGCAGTTCCTGACAAATTTCGAAAATTAATTTGTCGCGGCTAATAGAAACAAAGAGAAATGAATACCAATTGTATGGCTTGTCTGTTTTAAAGACAGACATTATCCAATCGCATTTAAATTGTGTCTATTCCGAAGTTCCAACTCTTAATTTTCGAACAAACTATTCCTTGCGGTTAATTGAAACGAAAGTGAATACCAGTTGTATGGCTTGAGCTCGAAAATGTCCACCAATTGTATCGCTTGAGTATTTGAAACAAAATGAATTTTATTCAGTTGAAGTGATTGAATTAAACTAAAAAGAAGGTGCCTTAGCAAAGATTAATTTCTTCGTAGTGAGATGTCAAACCGGGCAAAAAGAGGATCTTCGAAGCGTTGAGCAACTATCAGCACCATAAAGCGAAAGTCTTACCCATTTCAAAACGAAAGTCCTCTTATTTACTAAACCATGGCCTTCGCAGTTTGGAGTTTGGGGTGACCCTGGACTTTAACCAACACCTTTCGCCAAAAATTTTGATTCCCGACGAGCTTCTTCCAGTTTTGCAATTGAGGTCGTCTTCTACTTGATTGCGCCACTCAAATTCTATTATTTTGAGACTTTCTTTTTTGGAACCCGAATCGTGGTGAGTTGGGGCTTGGGGGCCTCCCTGAAGAAAGAGTTCAATTAAAGTAAAAGATGGTAGGCAACCAACTATAACCGTTTTTTGAACGTTTATTTCGCACATGTGATAAGGGTGCGGCAATACTTACTTCTTTCTTTTAATTGACTTATTTTAGGTCGATCTCACATAACAAAAACACACTTGTTCATGAAACAAATAATGTCAATACTTCTCATGAAACTACTTTGGAACTTCTCGTCAGCGTGCGTAGTGTCGTTTCGATCGCTTAACCCCAATATAACACATTGACCGGTTGATGAAAAATCCCAAGGCCCAAGCAGATAAGCAGTGATATTGTAGCCAACAGCCAACTCTTATGACAAATACGTGCCATGCAGTGATTTACCAATATTTACTTTGCAATACGAGCTTATTCAAGACGAACTGTGTCTTGAAACTTAATCATTCTTTATTATTATTGCGTCCAAATGGCTTACTATACACAAGTTGAGAGAGGACACAATTATTGGGGTTAAATAACACTATCTTATTGCAAAACAAATAATCAATTTCCCATGTTCTCAATCAGCATTCCGTGGAAAGATTTCTTATCTTTTCCCAGTTTGCATGTGCGGAATGATTTTTTGCGCTGTAAAGTTAGTGTCAATGTAAACATCAATTATTGATGATCTCAGTCTGTGGATCATATTGGACGTAGCCAATCCCTACACCCACCTACAGATCCATGTCACACCTATTTGCAAGCGAGAACCAAATATCAATTGGGACAATTCCTCAGCTCCGTTTTTTTTTCATGACTTTGTTCACACAGAGCGTCGATGAATAATCTTCCTCTTGACCACAGCTACAGTATCTCACATTGAATACACCAAACCCGCATTGTAAGGAGTTCAAAGTCAAAATTGGATCCCCTCTTCCGATGTGTGAATTCTCAGTTTTGTCTAATCTACTTTCCGGTCGAAATTAAGACCTTTATTTTATTCTGAAACCAAACCCTGCTGATGGTCAGACGAGACGACACCTCACAGCTCGGATGTTTGTGTTGAAAATGTGTTTGTTTGTTCACTTGTCGTCGTTTGGGAGCAGGTTTTTTTTTATTTATTTTCTTTTTGGAGAAATATCAACTTCTTTCAGTAAAAGCAACAACAAATTGGGACTCATATACTCCTGAGTTTGAATTCGGGTCTGGGTTTTCGATGCGGGAGTGGAGTTTCTCACTAAATCTACATCCAACCAATTTGAGTATACTCGTTGGTATGTTATATCTTCGGGAAGAATAAAATTAATTGGTCCAATTGGATGAAACGATTTGTTATGCTTTGATTGGAAAATGTAAAACAAATTGAAAATCGAAGCCAAAGGAATTCAAAACTCAGCGGAGACGGTAGGTGAATGGGAGATTTTTAATGTGTGTTTATAGAGGGCGAATAGTTTTTGTGTTGATTGAATCGCCGCGCCCGCGCCGGCCGCAACGTATGCCACATGGATGTGAAAATAAATTAGAAGTCTTTGAAAGAATACTTTTTAGTAGAGGTAAGCACATACCTATTATTATATTTGTAGATGAAACCGGTAGGTAAACGATCCAAAAAGGAGCTGTTTTAATGCCATGGAGATTTGCAGGCGTATTTGTAAGGAAAGGAGGTGGTGCATACTTGGGTCCAGGGCGTACACCTATGAGACTAGTGCCAAACGAAAGCTTACGTTCAGCCCAATCAGTCTGTCAAATATTTTTGAATTCGGTCTTGGTTGAGATAATTAGACTTGAAGTTGAGCGCCGGAAATGGGAAAAATCTGACATTTCTGCAAATAATTACGAATATCTCGAAAAGTATAGCACGTAGGACAATGATTTAGATATCATATGAAAGATCACAAAAATATCTTTCATTTCATATAAAATACATTTTTTGAAATGCCTTATATTTCAAAAAGACATACCTAAAAGTTGTTTTAATAGAAACATTTTCGTTGACGTTTGCCAGCCAATATCTCGAAAAAATCAGTGATTACCTATATTTTTTTTTGCACCACTTTAATCCTTAATTGGTAAGCTTTAATTTGATATATAATTACGCTATCATATATAAAGCATATCACGTACATTATACACAATTCTTAAAAAAAAATGACCAAAAAATATGTTCCACAGCAAGCATTTTTTCATTTAACTTTTCGCAGTACCTACTCTGTTTTTTACAAAACATAAGACCAGAATACATATTAATGCTACAAATGAAAAAAAAAAACTAGTCTTCGTTTAGATCTATTAAAATGCCATCCAAAAACAAAGCTGGTGCTATATTTATTGCTTCCTGGTGTCTTGCGTAACCCAAATAATATAGAATGCTCATGACATGAGCGCAACAACCAACAGTCCTCATTCCAACGAGACAGTTACAATAGTAAGCTTTTATTGCGTTCGAACTATGTGCTGCGTTTGCTTCGCTATTCACTAAGATGTAAGTGAGATACACTTTTTACTTACATGCCTGGATTTGATTCGCCCTCGCAATAAAAGTTATTGCTGCATATAAGACTATGATGAGCAGTAGAGGTATAATTCGCATCCGATCTTCGCAGACTTCGATTGTATAGGTTCCCTGGTCTTTTAAATGTTGACCAGAGTAGGATCGAGCCTGGTTAATTTGGTAATTCCCCAATGATATCATACGAAGTTCTAGAATAGTGAGTTGTGGGAAATTACTTAAACTCGGGATATTACCATCGATTAAATAATTAGAAGTATTCAAACGATTTAAAGCCAGTTCTAGCTGAACGTTCGCAATAGCACCGTCTTCAATGATTGGATGAAACTTATTAAGAAGTGCAGCTGCAATTTTGCAGTCGTCCATCAAATGACCAGCAGCTAGATTGAAAAAAGCTTGTCGAAATAGTTTAAAATCCCTTTTAAACCGTCCGTTCAAGACCATCTGACCATAGTCACACACCTGGATCTATTAGCCTGCTCTGTGGTAAGTTGAAAGTTACCTTCAGCAACAGATTCAGGCATGTAAGCCTCATATCGTTGAGATTCAAGATGTGGGGTTGCGTCTCTGAATCCTTTGTCCAAAATAGTATTGCCTTCCATAATCGTCTCTGAAAAGATGTTTCTTTATGTTAGCATCAGATACAGTTGTAGCATAAGGTGCTATAACGTCCAGGATATACCCATCACAGCATGTGATCACAAAAGGCCTAACCAGATTTTGATACTTATGTAGGCTGTATGATTGTTTCTGAAAGCCGTAGTTTGAACTTTTTTGAAGGTACACTTATGTTCCATCGCAAATGACTATAGATGGACGATCATTTTCATTTAAATTAATGTTTCCAAACAGTCCGTTGGGAATAAGTCTGTTCCTTCTGGATAGCTAAGCAAACGCAGCACATAGTTCGAACGCAATAAAAGCTTACTATTGTAACTGTCTCGTTGGAATGAGGACTGATGGTTGTTGCGCTCATGTCATGAGCAGTTTATGGTATTTGGGTTACGCAAGACACCAGGAAGCAATAAATATAGCACCAGCTTTGTTTTTGGATGGCATTTTAATAGATCTAAACGAAGACTAGTTTTTTTTTTCATTTGTAGCATTAATATGTATTCTGGTCTTATGTTTTGTAAAAAACAGAGTAGGTACTGCGAAAAATTAAATGAAAAAATGCATTTGCTTTGGAACATATTTTTTGTTCAATTTTTTTTAGGAATTGTGTATAATGTACGTGATATGCTTTATATATGATAGCGTAATTATATATCAAATTAAAGCTTACCAATTAAGGATTAAAGTGGTGCAAAAAAAAATATAGGTAATCACTGATTTTTTCGAGATATTGGCTGGCAAACGTCAACGAAAATGTTTCTATTAAAACAACTTTTAGGTATGTCTTTTTGAAATATAAGGCATTTCAAAAAATGTATTTTATATGAAATGAAAGATATTTTTGTGATCTTTCATATGATATCTAAATCATTGTCCTACGTGCTATACTTTTCGAGATATTCGTAATTATTTGCAGAAATGTCAGATTTTTCCCATTTCCGGCGCTCAACTTCAAGTCTAATTATCTCAACCAAGACCGAATTCAAAAATATTTGACAGACTGATTGGGCTGAACTTAAGCTTTCATTTGGTACTAGTCTCATAGGTGTTCGCCCTGGGCCCAGGCTCCATAGAAATATGCACCACCTCCTTAAACTTACTCCGTTAGTTCGTGTCGTAATGGTAAACATCATGTCTGCCAGTTGCGTGGGAGTTCTAGGTCCAGTGACATAAAGTTGTTTTTCAATAGCTATCACCTTCTGCAACTATTTATCTGGTTCGCCGAGAGTATTCTAATTAGAGTGAAATGAAAAGGACTTTCTTACTTAGCCGTTCGGAATCCGCACAAAATTGAGGAAAACTTGATAAAAAATTTATATTCGTCTAAAATACCATTCTGCAAGAAATAGAGCATGGCCAACTGGTTCAATTCGAATTTTCATGATCACTGGAGAGAGCCAGAGAACCCCGTCAAAAAGCCACGAAGAACCAAAAAGAAAGGCAGACTCAAACACTCTTGACATGAGAAAATGCAACGTCATCAGCTTTTGGTCCCAGACATGGAAACGTGGCGCTCCATACAGATGGATCTCTAAAATGAAGCAGATAAGTTGGTAAGCCGGATCCCTTCGAGAAGATGATACTCGTGGTGCCGAAAAGAAATTGGAAATTGGTCATGGGACAGCAGTTCATTGAATATGAATTTGTATCGTACGCTAGCGAATGAATACCGATCGTACGAATTGATAAACAGATTTTGTTTTTCATTCTCGAATACTACCAATAATGGCAAAAGTTTTTGAAAAATTGTTACTGAAAAGACTAAGCAAAGTCATAGAAGAAAGATATCTAATCCCAAATCATCAGTTTGGATTTAGAAATAAACATTCCACGATAGACCGAGTTCATAGAAAAACGGATGCAGTTGAAAAAGCATTAGAAGAAAAACAAGTATGTTCGGCTATATTTTTAGATGTTGCTCAAGCATTCGACAAGGTATGGCATGAGGGGCTAGAGTACAAACTGCAAAGGGACCTACCCAGGCAGTACTACGAAATACTAAAATCTTATATCTCAAATCGGCTCCTCAGAGTACGGTATGATCAAGAATATTCAAAGCTAAGCAAATTACAAGCCGGTGTTCCACAAGGAAGCGTCCTAGGACCTACCCTGTATTTGCTATATACAAGGGATATTCCAGTGGATAACAACACCATTATGGCTACTTTTGCAGATGATACTGCAATTTTGGCACCCGGTAAGTGTGTCGTCAAGGCTGTTGATTAGAAATTGCAAAATGCCGTCGACACCATTAATGATTGGACCAGAAAATGGCGTATCAAGCTCAATGAAGCTAAATCTGCACACATAAACTTTACAAATAAAAAGTTAAGCTACGTTCAAATATTCATAAACAATCAAGCTGTACCTTACGCCAATACGGCCAAATACCTTGGGATGAATTTGGATGCAAAGCTAAAATATAAAGAGCGTTTCAAAAAGAAAAATGAAGAGCTCAACATGAAGTATAGAAAATGTACTGGTTACTCGGTAGAAATTCTGACTTATCTGTCGAAAATAAAATATTTAATGCTTTACAAACAAGTACTTAGACCTAAACAGGCCTAAGGAATCCAATTATGGGGCTGTACAAAGAAAACAAATACTGAAATCATCCAAAAGTTCCAAAACAAAGTCCTTCGTGGAATAGTAAATGCACCATGGTATATAAGAAATAACGATTTACATCGTGACCTACAAATAGAAACGGTTACAGAAGTTGTAAGAAAACATACTGTATCACACAATCAGCGACTGCATAGTCATATCAACTCTGAATTGGAGTCCGTATTAAATACGAGAGGCAATGGTCCGAGGTTAAGAAGAACCCAGCCGCACGAGCTAATGGTCTAAAAGTCATGGGAAGCATTAAAAGTTTAAACTTCCCTTAAAGTGATTATATTATTGAGAAAGAAAAATCTGTTGTCGATCGTTCATAGATTGGTTCTGATTACGAGGAGTTTTTAGTGAGGTAAGAATCCCACACTACTTGGTGTCGAATACTGCCAAGTGTCTTTTGAAGATTTAATCCTGACAAAAAAAATAATATAAATTCTCGAATCGTTATCGATTCTGTGAAGCTCTGTTTGTCCTTGTCAATTAACAAATACGTACGACTAAAGGCTATCCCAAACTAAAGCGACTTTGAAGTTGCGATAAGAACGGACACGCTCTTTGACAGGGTTTTTGTAGTTGAGTAACTAGAAATGTAGAGAAACGCGGCGTCCTTCTTGTTGCTTCAGAAAATATTATTTGGCTGCAGAATTTCTCGCTGTCTCATCCACTTAATTGATTTGGTTTGGGAGAGCATGAACTCGCACCCAGTGTCACCACTTCCATTGCACTTTAAAGATCGAGGAATTAACCTACGTATAACCAAAAAAGTTTGCCGTGTGTAGACTCAAAACGCTCGAAGAGTGTGTTAGCCTAAACCACCTATATCTAGGTTCTGCCATAGGTGTTCTTTCGGCACACTGTCTAATAGGATGACACGCCAAAAGACTTGGTGTGTTTTCCAATGATTTCTGCAGAAGCTGCATGGACGAAGAAGAGGAAGAAACCGTTGAACACCTCCTCTGCTCGTGCCCTGCACTCCTTCATAGGAGGAAAACTCATCTCGGTGAATTCTTCTTCGATGATACTAGCGACTTAACTTATGTAGACCCTAATAGTCTTTCAAAATACATTAAAAGTTCCACGTGGTTCGACTAGCAGGTGATTAACCGGGCCCTTGCGGCCTAAGTGTGTCAGGCAATGTACGTAGGCATTACGCATTGGCTGACAGCCACTTCCACCTAACCTAACCTAACCTACGTGTTCCCACGAGTAAAACTCCCACAAAAAGTGTCTACTTTGCAAATGAAGCACAACCACTCTTAAGGTTTAGATCGAAATACCGCTTAAGCTTCAGTTTCACCTGACGACGTTTATGAGTTCAATCATAGAAAATAAGTAAATCATACCACTTTTTGACTTCGATGTTACGTTCACTCGTGTACAAAACGACGTAAACGCAACGTGACACGTGACTCCAACTCAAAGCAAACAATTCAGTTTGATTGAACTTTTGCTCGCTTCGGATGTAAAAAAACAACAACAAATTCACAATGTCAATTTAAAGCTCGTACGTAACGGGGTTGAAGCCGAAACATTGTGATTTAGACATTAGTGTTTCATGTCAGATAACATAACGTGAATGTAACATTAAACAAAATGTTGGATGCGTAACTTTTTGTTGTTGTTGGTGATAACTCACAAAAACGGGCAAAAAATTCAAAAATTAAACGCAAATGAACGTAACGAGAAAAAGGCATAAACGTGGTTTGGCCTCGGTTGCGGCCACGTTACGTCTTATGCGGACATTTGTGTTCCTTTTGAATTGACGTTATCGTTTCGTTTTTGTTTATTTGCTGATAAAGCTACCAAAAATTCTACCAAACCGAACTAATTGCTTTGAGTTGGAGTCACGTTACGTTATCTTGTACCTAAATCAACGTAACTTCGAAGCGACTTTGAAGATGAACTAATGTTCTAAACGGTAGATGAAAATGAAGCTCAAGCAGTGATTCAAACATTATACATATACATAAGTAATTGGCACTTGTATACAGTGAATACATCTTTCTGCTCACTGCAACATAACTCCAGTTACGCAGCGTGTCAAGTATTCGAGGTCACTTTATTTTTGTGTTCTGTTTGACTGTTTCCCGTTTGCCTAGAATGTTCCAGAAGCTCTTATTCAGTCATCAGAAGTCTCTATAGTCTCTGAATCATGCTTATGACTTGGAAATGGATATTGCCATCTTTTCCCTATATTTCAAGCGTTTGCGCAGCGTTTGAGAGGTCATACGGATTACGTAATGTTTGTGCAAGGGGTTGAAAAGGTAGCTATCTGTTCATTTTGAACATATACGACGTGCTTGTTTGTTGGTTCTAATGTAATAGCACTAAGGGCCCGAAAGCCACAAACTTTCTAGTCGATAGTTTTAGGCTTTTAGCGCGCACACTATGCCAACTTAATAGTCGGGTTGGTTGAGTTTGAAGGCAATCGGGGGAATCCCATCGAACATATTTATCGGCCGATACCAAATAGTTATTATATGCGGACTTTCATACATCTTCATACTGATTATAACCCCGACCAAAATATCGGCCGATAGAAAGTTTGTGTAATGTATAAAGACTCTAAGTTCGTGAGCCCAGCTTCTACCAACGCTAGTAAAACTTACGTTTTAGATCAACACAGCCAATAAGGTAATTTACTACCTTACCACACAAGAAATGGATTGTTTCTACTTGAATGACAGTTGAAACAAGAATAGTCTCTCTTTCAAGGCCCGAGGAACTCCCAAATATTTTCTTTATCAACACATAACAAATTTTTGAAACTTCATGTCGTAACTTATGATCTGTGTCACTACCTTTAACTTTTCCCCCCTTTTGATAAATGATTTTCCTAAGCATTTTTTTGTTTGCAGTGTTATAACACTAAGCCCTCGGGTCAAAGCACATGCCAATTAAACATTTCAGTCTTTTGCAATATGCACACTGACCCGAACGGTTTGCATACCATTTTCTTTCAACGTGGGCAATAATTTCCACTCCATCATTACATACTTCCAGGGCAATGTGCATATCTACTGGCCTATGACTATCTTAATCAAAGTCTTTCGAAACAGCCTATACCAGCTCCGTTCCGCTTTCAAAGCATAACCAGTCCACAAACGTTTCACTTTTCCCTACATATACACTCCATACGAAACCTACAATTATATGCACACAACTTCAGTTCTTTTAGTCAATATTTATCAAGTCAGTTCATAACTGTTTCAATTTTAATTAAACCACACAATCAACTGAAACCAGTCCCACATTACCAATAAACTGTCATCGGTATCTTCTAGTACAAATGACCTCTCAGGTATAAATGATGTTCTTTATTCTCGTATGACATTTCAATGCCAGGAAAGATCATGCCAAGATCAATCTCGAACTGATGCGATCGCGAAAGAAAAATCATCTAAGACCTCGACTTAATGTCTTAATTTCCTATCGAGTCGAAATGAAAAATGACACCACCACACCACAAGGTACATCCGATGAGATACAAATTTTTGTCTACAAATATTACATTTCAATCTTGCATCGCATAAGCCAGAGAGAGAGAGAATAACAATTCCGCATAATTTGTATTTTAAGCGATTGGGATCACCATCACCAGCACCATCATCACTCCCGGAGGACAACCAAAAAATTTAAATTGTCCCCAAAAATAAAAGAAGAACTTTTTTGAATTTTACAAATGTGATCCAAGTAGTGTTGAATTAATTAATATTAATTAAATGTTTTATGGATGTGGTGTTTCCTTTGCGTTCATTCATTAGGTTGTCATTAATTTAGATACATATTTTGTGTTTGGAATGCACTGTGGACAGACAAACAAAGGCGATGTAAAACTACGAGTTTTGGCTTTCAAATTGACAGGGAGGGAATTTATGACTCGCACTTAGTGCTTTTTTTTTTAAATATTTATTTGCTTTTTGTCTTTTTTCATGATGGCGATGGCGTGTCGTTAATTTATTTAACCAACCACCTCCGAAGGAGCAGCTGAGACCGCTTAATAAATACACATATTTTGTGAATGTGGTCGCGCCAATTGGGTGATTAATCGCTAGGACGAAGGACATGTAGCCCCATGTGACATAATAAAAATTAAGTCCCACATGCAACTGCTGTTCCATTACCTACACTGGATGGAGAAACAAATGATTTGAGATTAATTCATCGGAGCCTAATGTATCTCGTGCACCACGAAATCGGGGGCAAACATAGTTACAGGTTTTTGAATTAAATCGAACACGCCTTGCGTTGCAACTGAAATAGTTATTTATTCCCCCTTTTTTTTACATCTATCAAGCAATCTGCATTTTGGCTTGCGCAGCGGCGACAAATGATTGCGCAGTGCAACGATATCGCCCGTGGGCTCGCGTCTTAGTGCCTTTTGTTGCTGATGTGATGGAGAGCGCGGCTTGAAATTTAAATAAATAGAATTATTTCAAAGACTTTTTCGGACTTTGGTGCAGTGAATAGATGAATGTAAGTGTGATATGTTACTAATGGGGTTATGTCAAACTGAAAGACAAGGCGAATGGTGCTGCGAGCTGAGAGATATCAAGCTGTCAACTGGACAAGGTGTTTGGTTAGGGGTTTTATAAATTAATTCCGACACTCAGTGAAGTGTGGTTTTTTTTATTTTGGGGTGTGATTGGTTTGTGTGAGATCGCTTGCTGTTAATGAAAACAAGTCGAAATCTTAAGTTTTTGTCGGTGAAGTCTGTCAGAACAATGAAAATTGGAATGGTCGTTCGTGATTCATGAGTTAGTATTGAGAGACAGGTACTAATTGCCTGTAATAAGTTCAAAGTAAGCCCATGACTAGTACCCATAAAATGCACTTATTTATTTGGGTAAGACTGACTTTGCTCAAGGCCAACGCCCTGAATTTGGGAATGGTGAAGTTTTTTAGTCGAAAGTTAAAGTTGATTATTACAAAAGTGGAAGTGGAGTTTTGAAAACCATTAACGATATTTACAACAACTGACAAGGTTTCAGGTTCAATCGAAATTTTGGAAGTGCACTTGTGTGGCTTGAAAAGAGGGATAAAATAAATAAACGGAGTGGCGTAACAGAGCAGGTAGCATGCCGGGACCAAACACATCTCTCAACCATATCTTATGAGGGAATGGAGGGGACCTACAATTTTTTTCGATTCTGATCGGTTGGTCGAGAAAGCGCTATGAATGGCATGAAATTACATTTTGTGAAATTGCCAATTCTTCGTAAAAGGAAAACCATTTTTTTTTATTGATTTTTCTTAGATTGGGCGCCGAATCGAAGTGATTGAAGCGAAATCCATGATATCTTGAAACTGTCCAGGTGTGTATGCAGATCCCTGGGCTTCTTCGACTGGAAGTCACCGGTTAAGTAAAAAAAAGAAATCGAGCTATAAAAAAAAATAGAGAATGTATGTCGAAAAAATGAAAACACGTTTCGATAAATTTCGTAAGACTTCGAACATTATGTTAACATTTACGAAAAGCAATGGCACTACGCCGCGCCGCCATGAACTACCACTACTACCCGTGGTTCTTTATCTGGACCGATCAGAAGTAACCGGTTTAGAGCTTAATGGACTACGGGCGGTCGGGTTCATGTCTACTTGTTGCAGACCGGTCTGAGTCTTGAAAGTTCTGGTAGTAGTTACAGTGCCACTTTTGACCACAAATCCTTCACCATGAAGCATGTCATTGAATAAATGGCAGTGGTTTGCTCATATCATATCTGATCAACATGTAGAAGGGCCTTCTAAATAACTTAACCTAACCTCATAATATTATATGCCTTTAGCCCAGTTCACACTGTACAATTAGTTGGACAGACTTCGTTTGATGGAAGTTGGATGGTCTGATGTAGTTTTCGTTCACACCTATCAAGCTTGTCGTCCAACTTTATGTCACATATACCCTTCCACTCCGCCCAACTTCTAGATTTTCAAAAAATTTTGAAAACCATCCAACAAATTGGACAAGAGGTCGTATGAAGAGTTCACACTATCAAGCATTGGTTTGTCAGACCTAAGTTTGTCCAACTAATTGTACAGTGTGAACGGGGCTTTTGACAATTCAACGAGACATGTTCCCGTACCCATTGAATAGTTTAGTTTCGACACGGCATCTTGAGCCACCTTTAAACCAGATAATATTTTTGTCCTCAGTTCATGTAAACAGTCTCGTCTCTAATGCTATGTCCCTATGTCTCCACTGGAAGTTGAACTGGGTCTCATTCCAGGATAGTTTGAGTTAGTGTTTCCATATGAAAAAATTGAGTATAGACAAAAAACGTGCGTTCAGCGCAGTTCGTTTCAAGAAGGTAGAGTTGAGACCCAGAAACTGAGAAGGTTTCATTTTGTATGACAAACTGCGTTGTTTTCTGGCATAGTTTTGAGTTAAACTTGTTTAAGTGCTAGGTTGAAACATATTTTATGGTAAAGGCTTCAGACAAAGGCTCTGTTCTCAAGGTCGTAATACATTCAATCACTTTATATACTATCTCGAAAACCTTATGTATCTCTATTCATGAACATTTTCCATTTAAACAGTGCTTACTTTGAGAACGGCTTAAATGAACGAATACTCCAAAATTCTTTTTTATTTAAAAAATTGTTCTTTTTCGCGTGCTTGTTTCTCTAGCTCTTTGCGCTCAGGATTCCAGATCAGCTTTCAGCTCTCAGCTTATCAGAGTGAAAGCTCATATACGTTAAGTTTCGTTAAGCCTCTCTTAACCTGTTTGGTTTTGTTGAAAGTGTTTCAATCAGTTCAGTTGACTGACATCTGTTAGGTCATTGCCTTTCGTTATCTCGATAATTTTACATTTCAATCATAGTTTTAATAAAATAAATTCCTATTTCTAAACGAAGTGGTTTTTTAAAGTTTTTTTAGGTGAAATTCTTTCATATATTCGTTAGTTAGCAGCTTGCTCAAGAGATTTAGTGCGTATTGAATCCTGTTTGTTGTGAAAAGCGCAAAGGCATTGAAATAAAAGCTTTTATAAATAAGTGAAGATTTCGTTCAAACCACTTTCATTTTACTTTACAACTAGAATTTAAATATAAGTAAAAGTTGATGTTATCAAATTTAAACAAACAAATAATTAAAAACTAAAAATATTTCATTTTATCATAAGATATTTAAAATAAAATCATCACATTTTGAGCAACTCAAATTCTTTTAAATTGTATGAATTCAAATTCAAATTCAAAAACAAAAATAACGTAAATAACATAAAATAAAAAACCATAAATAAGTTTAGGAACTTAAATCTATAAAAAAAAAGGGAATTAATTGTTGTTAGGTATTGAACTTTAAGTTACCCAGTGCGATGTTAGATTAGATTTATTGTTTGATTTTGTAATTCTTAAAGTCAAAATTGAAGCGATATTTTTTTATACATCTTGAAAGCTGTTGAAGTGGTTGGACTCAATATATTTTTTTAAAACAACCGATTTGTCTTTATTTGGAAGGTCAAAAAATCTGTTGCTGAATTAAATACTTTTCGAAGAAAACTTACATTTGGAGCAATGTCACAAAATTTTTCTTTTACTATAAGACCACATAAGAAACTTCATGTTTAAGATTGGTCTTCAATTTAACAAAGAGATAGTATCCGACTTCAATGGAATAAATTTTCAACACGTTTGAATGGCTTTCGATATTTTTACCCTCCGCATCTGCATTAAGACTTGAAGAACTATAAATTTCAAAGAAACCTCCTACCGATTCATGTTATTCCACAAAATATATTTCTGTATCGCTTTCATCAGATGAAGAAACACGAGAGGTTTTGTTTTTTTCTTGATTTTTCGAAAAAATTTTATGACTCTTTTTTAGTCCGGGGTACATTTGGCACCTGCTGAATGTGCTTCAATCCAAATGCCGAATTTGCCCGGACTTCCACAAATGAAAACCGGTTTTTTCTAAATAAGATTACATGCACTTGTCTATTGGACTTGGAAGTCAACGAAACCTGCATTTCCTGCCATTAATTTTTCACTTTGATAATCTCTTACTTAAATACTAGCCAAAATTACATCGGAGATCACAAAAACACAAAACAACATATTATAACTTTTTTTATCGCGTAAATACAAATGTCAAACAAAGAGCATGTTCATGACGTAAGTAAAGGGTTATTTTCATTTCTTAATGCAGTGTGCATCCCATCGAAAATAGCTTTGACGAATATACCCCAGTTTACCATACCTTCCTATATAAAATATAAAGGTAATGCCGAACGACAGCTCAATACTTGAAGGTAAGTAATTTTTGTTTCGACAAATTTGTTGTGGCGTCAAATATAAAGCTCCCAACAATTAAAATTTTTTTTGAGATTAAGAAAAAAGAATTACAGTGAAAACATTCATCTTATTCAAATCGTATAGAATAATTTATTAGACGAAAAATTATTCAACACCCAAGAAAATATCTGTCTTTCTAATTTTGGCTAAGAAATTGAATTTTTAATAGCTATCACTTTTTGAAAAGTTAAGCGCAAGTGCATGTTTTTAAGAGATGGTTCTACTTCAGTCGACTACTTCCAAGTATTCCATTATTTGGGCTTTTGAAAACAGCGACTGGAAAGAGTTGTTCTCCGTTTGATCTACACACTGCAGTTATTTTTCTAGTCCATAGCGGATCCTAGGTAGAGGAAGTCTTGTACTACCTCGAGGTTAAATCTGTCTATTAAGACGTTTTGTTTTAATCGTCGATGTTTCCGGACTTTGTTCGATGACAGTTTATACTTCGTTTTGCACTCATTTACCATCAAACCTTCTATAGTTCTATGCTCGCAAAAGCACTTTTGACATCACGCTTCTTCCCATTGCGTCAATATCGTCTGCGTAAACGAGAATTTACAGACTTTTGAAAGAATATGCCTCTAGTCTTGACGTTTGAATTTTGTACGTTTGAAAAGCCTTTTTCGATGGTCTTGGTGAGTTCTTTATCGACATGGATGGAGCAGCGCGAACCCTCTAAATTCAGCATGCAAATGTGTATGAGTTTTGCAGAGATACTAACATGACATGGCTACTGTACTACTCGTTTCTATTAGTACCTACTGTCATATGCAGCCTTAAAATCGATAAAAAGATGATGTACCTATATCGAAATTATATTCTAGGGTTTTTTCCAAGGTCAGAGATGAAATGTGAAAATTTGGTCACATGTAGACTTTTCTTGTCCAAGATAGCATTGTTTACGGCCTATCAAATTGTTGAAATATGGTTTCAAATGATTGCATATTACAGCAAATGCGATCTTATACCTGGCGTTTTGGAGGCTTTTCCTCTATAATTGGCGCAATTATGAGGTCCTCCCTCTTTTTGGATTGGACATACGATTGTTTATTTAGAATGGTAAAGGTTTCCGTCAAGCGGGTTATCATGTGATCCCCTTATAAATCTAAACTTTACGAATAATGTCGTTTTTGATAAACGATCCTTCAATCTGTGATCAGTTCTTGCAGGCAGAACTTAAGTAAGTAAATGGTTGAAACTGCCATAATTACTCGTACATGCAGTGAGGTTTCAAACCCCCAAAACGATCGCACACTGAAAATATTTTTTTTCGTGTCTTGTTGACAAAAAAAACTTTTGATCACAAACTTTTTACTTCTGGTTGAAAACTATGAAAACAAAATCAACATTTCAATCGCTGGACCAAGCTTTGTGCCTGATAAAGTTCAGAATTTGCTTTGTGGCATATGGTCTTACTGCGCATCTTAGATTTATAACATAGCCTCCAAAAACGGTCGATTAACACCGCTGCACTATTTTTTGCAGGTCAATTTAAAATCTCTTTTGAACGCATATAACCCCGAGGCGATTGACGGCTTGGAAGAGAATATACGGTGCGGTTTTGTTCACATACGGCCCCAAACGCTGCTAAAAGTGTTTGAAAATTGGGCCTCTCCGCTGGAATTTATTCGAGCCAGCAGCGGCGGCCAATTGCATCAAATCGTTTTTAAAACTAATAGTAATGGCAATTTCTTATCTGTATAAATAAATAAAAAATATCTTATCTGTTTAGCAAAGCTTAAATCTTGGCCATAAAATAATATCTATGCTTTTTATCTCTTCCCATAAATCAAAGTCTAACACGTCTTCCTCGTATACGTGTATTTTGAACGTGAACGAGGCTAACGGCAAGTGAACGATCACTCTCCACATAGCTTCATGAGCAAGTTCACAAGCGAACGAAAAAGTCAAATTTATATGAATTTTTAGGCACGTTTCATAAGTGAGTCCCAGGGTTTTGAATCAGAACTCTTACTTTTTGGGGCTTCTTTTTTATTTTATTTTTTGTCGAAATGAGCTTCTGCGAAACATGACTCTCATAACGTCGTCAATCTTCAATCGCAAAGTTTGTTGAGACAGTTCTAATTCCGCACTTAGATTTCTGGAAATAAAAAAGTCTGCTCAGATCAAAAACTTGTGTACATCTTTGCCTAATGGTATACCTGAATAAAAAAAGTAGCGTTGCTACCATAATCAACACATGACCAGAACCTTCACTATCCATTAAAGCAGGCCATTAGTTTTATGAAACAAACCCGTTCCATCATTTGCATCATTGAGTCGACCCAGCGATGAATAGATCCACAGCACGTACATAGAGCTAAGACTATTTTAAATTACTCCGCAGACAGATCATCGATAAGCTTTAATTAGATCGATGATGATCGTCCATATGTCTTTCGGAAAGGCGCCCAGAAATACCCCTCTATGAACCCTAGCTCCCAATAGTACCTACCTATAGAGAATGTTCACTCTTCTTGCACACACATAGACACACCACACACATGCACGTATGACAATGATAAATGATCCAATATGTCCATCGTAGATCTAATTTCCTTCTCTAGCGTATTTTGGAATTTTAATTACTCTCCTCCTCAGAAGCAAGTACAAAGACTTTGGCAAATGGGATTCAAATTGAAAGCCCAGTGTGTGACCTCACCACCTGGGTTGGTGTTGTGGCCTTCAGATGAGAAATGAGTATTTCGTTTTGATTTATTTTTATTTATTTATTTTGGTTTTTTTTTCTCTTTTTTTTTGAAAGGTTGTAAGATCAAGGTTGGCCGACTTTTGAGTCCGAAACTTACCAAGAACCACCGTGTAGATATGCCGTTTTGAGTGAGTGGTTGTGGAATTATTTCGGTTTCTCGGGCTATGGAGCTTGATTTTAATTGAAAATTCTTGAATTTTTCGCGGTTTCCACTTCCTACTGACATTCCTCTCCCATAAGCTAGCATGTGAACATAGACACTGTTTTGCGGTTAGGAGTAAATGCGTTATGCTGCTGTCATTCATCCGACCACCTGCGACACTTTGAGGTCTCAATTTGAACTGATTTTCACGCTTTTCTCTCTGTGTGGGACTTGTTTTTTGTGTTTTGCATCAAAACACCACCCCAGATGGCAAGTGGCTTAAGAATATGTGAACCAGATGCCCGCAGAGAACGCCCACAATAGAACAACAATCCACGATCGGTCGATGCCAAAAAGACCTGCACTGTGTTTGGTGTCTTAATTGAATTTTAGATTTCTCCTTCCAGAGCAACGACTTGCTGTCCATTGGACTTCAAAAAATCTAGAGCAAGCGTTCGTCGAGTCTACTTCGGAAATCAGTTTATTTTGTTTTTTCTTTATTTTTAAATTATTTACTTCCACTTTATTGCGAACCAACACCAAGTAAATGTGTAAATGAGGTAATTAGGGCTTCCGGGCGGGGGTCATAAAATCGAAGACTCAACACCCTACCAATCTCTACAGCTACTTGTGTGTGTGTGCGTTTTGAAGCTAATTAAAAAATACTCGTATACACAATTCAAATTTAAACGTTGATGTTTAGAGTGTTTCGATAGATGTCTAGCTTGATACGACTTCGAGTTAAGTCTGAACGATTTACGATGGCAGCTTTATAGGTGTTTGTGGTGTTTTTTTAGTTCTTTTTTTTTTTTTTTGTCAGCAAACAAACTCTCACGCAAATGCGCGATTCATTAATTAATTTTGATTTTTTGCTTTGATCTGGAAGAAGTTATGTTGTCCTCGCTGAACATTGTGGCCAATTAAAAACGCTTTGTTAAGGAACGATAACGATAAGGATCGTTAAATTTGCTGCACGTTAACAAGATGGGAAGCTAAGTTCAAGTAGTTGTAGCAGAAAGTCAGTTTTGATTGAGTGTCTTCGCTTTTATTTATGAAAGAGCTTCTTAAGAAGCAAATTGGCTCATTTGGTTGTGGGGAAGAAAAACTAATGTGTTGGAAATGATTTGGGAAGATGATTTTGTTGGGACACTAAATGCGTGTCAGTTCTCAGTGGGATGCACAAAGAATTCACTGTGGTGTTTCAATTCTTTTAAGAACCAGAGCTATAATGGTTTTTTTAATTGGTTGTTGCTTGGAAACAGATCATTTTTATTTAAAGTTGTTCTTTCAGGAAAGCAAGTTGTGAATAAATTTGTTAATTTGAATCTGTGGATTTTGAGTTTGTTACGTCAAACTGAACTCTTTACTTTGCCTAAATTGCGTCTTATTCTTTCCTTTCTGGTTTGCAAGGCCTCAAAGGTCACTATTCTATTACTATTCTATTGAGAACTATTTTCTGGCGTAGTCTTTTCGCCCCGAACAGATTTTAGGTTTTCCATAAGCGCTTCCCTGGTGGTGCGCGTGGCATAATGGAAAGCGTGTCAGCCTTTTACGTGGGAGGTTCGAGGTTCGGATCTAAGATACAACAAGAACAAAAAATGTATCCACCGATGAAAGGCGATTTCCAAGGGAATAAGAATTTTCCCCATAATTATTTCATCCCATGAGAACGGCTTTCTCGATTAACCGCTCGGAATCGGCAGCAAGCTGTAGGTGTTTTCATTCCGTCACATGGTATGGTTGAGAGAAATGCGTTTGGGCTGAAGATCTCTGCCATGTTCTGCCATTCTTTCCACTTTGTTTATAGACGATGTAATTTACATTTACTTTTCAAAATCCTCTGATTCTTAAAATTCGTGTATCGAACTATAGGGAAACTCCTTCAAGTGAACTACCCTTTAAAGAAAATGTACCAAATTCTGTAGAGATTACTCTAAAGCCTAGTATGCTGATGAAACGAAAAGAAAAATCCTCTTTAAAAGTGACAAAACGGAATCGTTAATGGAAAATTTCGCTGTACACTTCGTTTTGCAGTACGCGGCTGCTTTGCGAAGTGGGTTCTGCGGGTGGATAGAGTTGTAAGTTTTTTACTACAATTCTTTAATTCTCCACACTTTTCCGTCCATTATTTATCTATCCCGGTACAACAAATGCTTGCGAAATTTTAACAGTTCTATTACTTTTTTATTTTGTGCTCCCGGAAGTCATCACAACCAACGAATTAGATGCTAAAACCAATCAGGAGAAAGCGAAAGAAAAACACCAACCGATGGCCCGACTTTCTGGACGAAATCGAAATATCCATCCAACTGACCCTTGGGCCCAACACTGATGAAACCACTTTCAGCAAAAACAATCTGTCAAGTGACCCAGTCAACTGTCCAGTCAACAGCAAGAAATTGCGGAAATTATCAACAGCTCCAAGCCCAAGAAGTCAACAGTACCAGATGGTGTTTCTAATTTCGTCCTGAAGAGCCTCCCACAGACAGTGATGATATTCCTGTCCATCATAATGAATAATTGCGTCAAAAACAGCTACTTCCCCGGGAAATGGAAAACGGCCCAGATAGTGGCGATTCCGAAAAAAGGCGATCGGAATCTCATCGCCAACTACAGGCCCATATACCTGTTGAACAACCTAAGTAAGCTTCTGGAGGAGCTATTACTTAGGAAGTTGAAGAAGTTCTACAGGAAAAATAACATCATCCCATAGACATGCAGTTCGGCTTCCTGGAAAAGCATTCAACCCTTCATCCGTTGATGAAATTGCACAAAGACGTCACCAAGCCCTTAGCAGCCATTTGGTCACCGTCGCTTGCTTTTTGGATTTCGAAAAAGCATTCGACAGTGTATGGATTGATGCTCCATCCATAAACTCCACCTACTAAATTTTTCAGCTCCACTTATAAAAATTTTTTTTTCTTTTCTCTCCCACAGGAACTTTTCGTTCAAGTCGGAAGCGCAAAATCAGCCACCAAAAGCATCAGAGCAGGAGTTGCTCAAGGATCGAAGCTAGGGCCATTCCTCTTCAACATAATGACGTTGGACTAGCCTACCCCAAGGGACTGCGAAAACTTGCTTTACGTTGACGACTCTCTAACATACTGCACATCTTTGTCGCCATCCATAGCTGCCCGGAGAGTGGAAACTCACATCCACAGACTATATGCCTATTATAGTAAGTGGGGTATACGAGTCAACTCAACCAAATCTGAACTCGTCTGCTTCAGAAGGCCTGGAGTTTATAGAGGCTGCCGTACTGCTGGAAGATGCAGATCAACATAACTATCGCTACCCGATGGAACCAGACTGACTGCCCAACTGAACGCGAAGTATTGAGGTATCAACTTTAACGAGGTGCTTAGATTTAACCCGCACTCACGCGCTGTACTGAATAAGGCAAACTTCGCTTTCCACCGACTTTACACTTTGATGAGAAGAAAAACAGGACTAAGTCAGTCAACGAAACTTCTGATGTACAAGCAACTGCTGAGACCCGTCATCAACTACGGCAGCCCAGTCTGGTTTGCCATCTCCAAGAGAGCGATGAAGGAGCTCCTACTTTTCGAAAGCAAAATTCTGAGACTCTGCACCGGCCTCACTTTTAACCACCAGCGCCAAAGACACTACAGCAACCAGCTTGTGTACGAGAAAGCCAAACTGATGCCTTTGAATCAATGCGTGTTATTGACAGTAAGGAAAACGGCTGCAGATATCAGCAAACACCCGAATCATTTGGTGAGACGGATGACCAGTGAAAACCAACACCCCGAGCCAAGATACCTAAGCGTGAAGAACACTTTGGACGAAGAAATAATACCAACCAACGACAAAGCCACCGACTTCTAGGCTGACCCTGGGTCAGCATATTTCCGTGGCTAATACCACCCCCTATCACCTCCCCATGCAGAGCGACGCCAGCGACAGCCGGGACGGAACATCCCGAGATCACCCAAGTCAGCCGACTTATAATAAAGATAAAGAAGATTTTCAATACCTCTAAAATGTTTTGACACATTATGAGCGTTTATATCTTAGGATAGGATAGAATATGAAGGGAAATGCTTACCCAAATCATTTTCTTCTCTCGCTCTCCTTGGAATTTTGTCTTAAAAAAATGTTAACTAAAGATAGAAGTATTAGCTTTCGAAAGCACTATAGTACGTGGTAGTATGGAACTTAGTTTTATTTAAATACTTTTATAGATTTATAATTCGTTTTTATAAAACTGCCCTTCCTGCCTCAACGGCGAGAAATAAGCCCCCACGGGTACGAGTTTTTCTTGTCTCGATTCAAATCATCCGTTTTGGGCTTTTGTCAACCTTATGGAAAGCACCATGTATCAATAAGATCAGATTGGGTTAGAGTTTCTTACCTTTCTTTCGTAGCATTGAATTTTAAAAGCATTGAATTCCACACGGCTTATAAGATCTTATTGGACAACTTGTGCTTATCATACACTGCCCCGTTCCAGTTCGACAACCGAAGAACCAGGCTGTGAATCTGGAATTGAATATGAAAAACTGAAAGTACTCACGTTAGCAATACAATTGAATGGATAAGTAGCCTCAGACACAGTGGCGTAGCGTGAGTGTCTGCCGCCCGGGGCGGAGGACAATTTTGTCGCCCTTATACATATTTAAGTATTTTAATTTAATGTATACTATACTTTACATACATTAATTATAGAGAACTTTTCGGTGAGAGCAGTCATCACTATTTTGTATTAGAGTTATTCCCGTTTATTTACCTCCTCGCTTTGATGCACAACCCGTTTATGTAAGCAATATTTTTCTACGCTTGTTATTTTGTTTGATATTGCTCACAAATTAACCCTGCCTATCGGATATTTACCCAACCCGCTTAACGCCCTATATTTATCAACACGTTTATCTAATAAGCACGCATTTTTTCGGATAGCTACCTTACTTACACAAAATAAAAATCATTAGCGCAGTTCACACTGTTCAACCAATTGAACAAACTTGGCTGGATTCATAGAGTGGTATAGAACAAGAGGACAACCGCTAACTTCTCTTGCCACAGCTTCCATTTACTTACATAGTGGCTTTTGTAATACAAGATTTGTCTGTGATACACATATTCAGCTGAATAAAAATTAGTATTAGTGAAATTACACATACCAATTTATATTCGGATAAAAAATGGCCGCAAAAGCAAAAGCAAAAGATAGGGCTAGACATTAGTTAGCTTCTGTGAATAACTGAAAAATTTGCTCCCGTAGTTTTTCAAAACTGGGAGTTACAATTTTTGATTTTTTTTTAATGAACTTAATATTATTAGTACTTTTTCTTTTCAATCAATCTATAACAGCTTTATTCATGAAATTATTTCAAAGCTATGAATCAAAGCTTGTATGCAAAAGTGAGTAAAAATTTAAACTTATTTCGAAATGTTTGTTTAATTTTTGAAAGGGCATGAATTTGGGTACTGGCAGTCAATGCATATGTGTGTATGTCAATGCTTTGTATGCACAAAACTTAACTGATACTTTTGACTTTTGATTTATGCTACTTTTCCGTGTTTTGTAACAGCTCTCTAGGAATGCTATAATAATAATAATTACTCTTATTTAAGCTTTAGCATACCTATTTAACACAATTCTAAGAGAAAACTAATAGTTTAATTCACTGTTTCCAACAGGCTGTTTGTTTGAATAAAATACAATGAAGACTTAATGATAACTGCAGTGCTAGAATACACTCCCCTATTCTTATTGAATCTTTTATTATCAAATGAACATTTATTGATCTGATATTTTAAAGAAAAGAATATTGAAAAGTGGAATTTCGAAAATGGAAACAAAATTTTTCACAAAAAGTCTTAAAACACTTTCAAAATTCAAAAAAATTCCGTGCCGTGCTCTTTTCAATCGATCCGAATTTGTAGTTGCGATAAAAATATAAAATAGTTCAAGTATTTACAAAATATTTTTATTACTTATTGTTAAATTTTGCCGCCCCCTAAAAACTGCCGCCCGGGGACCGGACCGCATCCCCCGCTACCCCCACGCTACGCCACTGCTCAGACAAGAAATTATTAATTCATAAAAGAAAGAGTATCGGAGACAGAACGGAACCTTGGGGTACACAAAGCTTTAATTTTAAAGTTTTCAGACTGGAACGTTTCAAAAAGATGCAACTAGTTCATAGAAGAAAAGTTTCATCAAAACCGAAAGTACACGTTTTCGATAAGAGAGCCTGTTGCCAAACTCTATCAAATGCCATTGAAATACCAAGTGCAATGGTCACACTCTCTTCGAAGCTATGTAAAGATTTGTTCCACTGTTTGGTTAGACATACAATGAAGTCACCAGTAAACCTAATGTTAGTAGGTTCGCACTACCGATCATCATGAAGCTTTTCATCTTCGAGATATTGCTTGTCCCGATAAATGATCAACGTTTCCATGACCTTGGAAAGAAAGGGATAGGCTGGACAAAAGTTGTTTTCTATGCGTTTGGAAAGAGACCAGAAAATTGAATTAGAAAGAAAAGCTTACGCAGTGATTTGCCAGTTTTGTGTGGAGGAACACTTCGGAATAAGACAGGGCATGCATACCCAGCGGATTTTCAGATGTCAAAATCATTGAGTACCCTCATAACTGCAAGAGTATGAAGAAAAATCTGTCCCATTGAGCTGTTAAGAATCGGCTGTAAAGTAATGATACTTTTCTATTCTCCTGTCTTTTTCTGCATACCTTAATGTCTTAAGGCCTTTGAAATGTCACCCTGAAATGGGAAAGTCCAAAGTCCATCTCATGCCTATGCATTCATACAAACCCCTTTTTTAATTTTTGCCTTTCTTATAAGACTCATTGAAAGTTCCCCCTGTATAGAGCCGTCCTTTAGTCAGCCTTATATCAATTCATCTCATTAACCATTCACTTAATTAGCATCTTTTTAACTGCACATCAAAACAAAAGTATGCAAATAAATTCCAATTGAGGAAGAGTATACGTGTAAGTAGGTACCTCAGCTATTCTATCCATGGTGAAGTATCTGGAAAACTGTCAATGCACTTCAAATCGCCACACTTAAGTGGTGCATAACTTCCGTACTGAAGCAATGAGCTTCACATCATTTTGCATTCAATCCATTCTAATTGAAGAGCCACCGCAACTTAAGCATTGCTGCCACTGCTATGCTGGTACATTATCTATTCCCCCTTCTCTATCACCATCGGTCCTCATTTCTCATCTGCAAAAAAAAAGGAAATATGAAAGCAAAGATATACATGCCAAACGAATAACGAAAACGATATACTGAAGGAGAAGAATCATTAGAGCCAAATGGCAACAACTCTCCTCGTTCGAGAATTACTCACCCAGTCAACTGGTGTATGGAGATGGAGTGCATCCATCGTGGTTGCATCCACACATTTCAACATTCCCCAACCTGCCAATTCCGACACCTGATTCCTCTTCAAGCCCCCACACTTGTTCAAACACTTGGTTGAAGCTCTTAAGCGCAGCCATGCTTGATGAGGTGAGGCTAAAGAGTTAGGCCTTCTCCCATTTTTCCAATGTTCCGTAGGAAGAGGTAAATGTACGTATGCTCATTATTAAAGGTCTTTTATTGCATTTGTGTAAAACATCAAGTCTTTCTAGCTCAACAGCATATCGTCGACCAGTCTCATATTTTATTTGAAAGTCATTCAACTGATAGAGTTAAGCCTATGAGATGAATGCTGCGACCATACAAGGGCCTTTATATAGTTTCCTTTCCAAAAGATATGTTGAAGTAGAAGAATTTTCTAAACTTTTCTTTGTTGTCGTTGCTTCGTTGTGAAGATAGAGCTCTTCACCATTTAATGCATCATCTTTGGAGCTAGAGCAGAGATTTGAGTGTTCCGTAATTAGGAGTAGCATTTCCATAGAAACGAGAAGAATTTTCATCTCCCCAGATCTAATGTGAGCATGCAATATTTTCTTGATGTTCTTGGGGCAAGTTCCAATGGGGAAACCACGACACAACGTCGACACAATGACAACCCAAGGCGGCAAGAGAAAGTTGCTGGGATAGATTTGTTGACGTTTTGCAGTAGGATACCTTTTTAAACACAAAAAAAAAAAAGTAAAACAATCTCGATTGAAAATAGTACCTGTGTGTGGATGGATGGATGGAAAACCATAATTAGATTGAAGGTAGGAAGAATAGTGAAAAAACTACTCAAGAGTCTGCAATTGCAGAACGGTTCTGCTTAACATGAACTTAAAGTGTGTGGTTAAAAGTGTTGTGGTAGTATGCCATAGAGACTACTTAGATAGATGCTGGCTTTGTGATTTGCTATAAAGCGTTATGTTCCTTGAAAATTGCATGGTTAGGTTATAACTTCAGAAAGAGGAGCAGACTGTCTAACGCTGCAGAGAATAAGGAAATTTGATTTCGTGGTTTAGTTGTGATGCGTTGATTTTAATACGTGCCTGTTCGAAAACAAATAAGCTCTACTGGTGGTGGCCAGGTGTTTGAAAAATGCGTTGATTCAGTTTCTTCATTCAAGTAATTACAGGCCAATAAACAAACTTCGACATTCGACTGTCAAAGGGTCTCTAAAACCATTAGCATTTCTTTCGATTAGAGTTGGATTCTGGGAGAATCGGGATTTGTTCAGGCAAGAGCTTATTAAAGTTTTAGGAAAGTTCTGTCTTCCACTGTATATCTCAAGGCATTTAAACGACTATCGTCTAAGCGGCGACAAACATTTTATGATGGCTACGAAATGTTTCCGAGGGGGTCGAGCTATATGCTCTAGGCGAGGACGGGGCACAGTGGACCATTTAACGTTTGCCAATTAGCGATGGTTCCCATTTTTTGCAAGGACGACACTGCATCCGACATTCATTTTTTTTTAATTTAAAAAAAGCTTCAGTGCAATATATACAAGAAGGATTGGCGTCACTGTCGTCATTCTGAGATTAGCACTAAATGGCTGTTTTCTTTTTTACGCCACTAGCAGCAGCTATCAAAGCTGCTGCTAGTGATGTCCATCCATTGTATTTTTTACCTTCGGTCTCCTTTAGGTTCTTGAATTGCTCTTTTTTATTGTTGCTAGCGCTGTCTCAGATTTTGGTTTTGGGGAAATCGTTATCTGACTTGTTGAAGGTCTGTTGTAAACATAAAGAAATAAATAAACATAAATAGGGTGGTGCAATAGAGCGAGGTCTAGCGCTTTTTCACAACCATGCCTTTAGTTTAGTTTAGTTTAAGTTTATTCCATACATTATTACATCGCAATAATTAATCTTAAGCTAAGTAAACATTACATTAAAGGAAAAGGATTTAGAGACAATTGCTATTTTCTTACAAGAAGTAAATAGTGATGATGTCACTTCAAAATATATTCAGGCCTTACAAATTAAGTGCTTAATGTGGGGTGGCAATAAATAAAAAAAATCATTTTAGAAGCAAAAAAGAACAATAAAAAATATTATATTTGATTTATGCTAATTACAAAAACGAGAATGATACGGAAAATAAAGCGATAATGATAATAAGTTAAATCAGAATATCAGAAAAAGTTTGAAGCTGGACTTGAATGGTCAAATTTTAATAGCCAGACTTTTACGCTTCTTTGAAACAGTCCAGAAGACGATACTGCTCTAATTGAATTTTGAAGTTTATTAAAAAATCTTACAGAAGTTATAGAATAAAAATTGCGGAACGCAGTTGTGCGGAACAAAGGAACAGTTACCACAATAGACAGATTAACACGTAAGCTATAAGTGGAAATAAGCCGAAAATTACGATTACCGGACTTCATATAGAACGACTTCAACACTTTTAATATAGGTGACGAACTGGAAGGATGTTAAGGTAGCAGAACTAAGGGAAACTATGATGTCTTACAGTTTTACGGCCCATTTTACTTAAATTATGCTTCTGCAGCACTAAAAGAGGTGGAATTTTGTTTAAATACGAACCTCCCCAGCAAACAATTCCGTATTGTAGTTTCGAATGAAAAATTCCGTAAAAGATTTGTTTCATGACAAACTGAGAACACATATTTCTCAGGTAATAAAACAGCCGAAGAGTTGAACGAAGGAACCAATATGTTTTGAAAAACTCATGTTAGAGTCAATGAAAATCCCTAGATATTAAAACTCATTAACTTTCTCAATTTCAAAACAGTTATCACTACATTTATGATGCCTATAAAAGGTGGAAGAAATAGACTGCATATTGCATAAACAGTTATTAGTTTTGAATTTAGGGCATTCCGGTGCATGAAAGTGGATTCCAGATATCAAATTGACTGACGTAGTTAAGCTGAAAAACATTATTTTTGTTTTATTGCTGATTACCAATTTGTGTTCAGCAAACCAAACCCTCAATAAACTCAGATTCTAATTTATATCAGCAACCAGATCGAGAGGACTATTCGCACCATAAGAAAAACCTACATCATCCGCAAATGCTGTTGGCAAACCTTTGAAGTCGAGCTCCAAGAGAGAGTTTATGTAGACAAGAAATAGGATTGGACCAAGGGCAGATCCTTGAGGTACTCCCAAGTTGAAAAATTTCAAGTCACTCCTTGGAAGGGAATTGATAGGACCTTCAATTTTCTGCCGGTTTCGAACTGCTAATCGAGAAACCGTTTTTTATGGCAATGAATTTACTAACGGAGCACTTGCCAGTTCCTCGCGAAAGGCGATACTTGTGGAAAAATATTTTTGCTCCTGCTGGGATTCGAACCATCACGAACCTCCATCACGTCACGGGTACCAATATCTGTTGTATACACCTGGCGATAATGAATAGTGACGATTTGATGGTTTCCACTTTGTTCTACTGTAGTCAGAATTCGTATTTGAGGTGAAATCTAAAGTTCATTCGAAGTTTTTGCCTTCTTCTATAACACAGTGGGGCAAAATGACGAAAAGTAGTCAATAAGTCGACCAAAATGGCGAGGAACTTGAAATTCTGCACGAATCCTATTGAGCCATTAGGGGTCATTTCTTTTTCTAGAGCTACCACCGATACAGTTTGTTAGTTACGGTTATTGGTACTAAAAGAAAGTTTTGCCATCGTCCAGAAAAAATAGAGAGATAAAAATAAAACATAACACTACGATGAGATATAAAATAGATACGAATAAAGTGGGTCCTGCAGTTCTGTCTATCTGTCCGGATATGGATCTATACAGCTTGAACCGCTTGACCGATTTTCTTCAAAATTTGCTGCTAGGATCTGTCAACTTAAATTATTTTTAAATTGATTTTAGATCTTGAAATAACGGTACTTGCTATACATCCAAGTTGATAATATACACTTATTTTTCTCGAAAACGGCTCAAACGGTTTCTATTAAATTTTAAATTATTAAATTTTTTGTTTTTTAAAAAGTCCAAAAACGGTGCCTTCCTTAGCAGCGTTTTCTCTCAAAACCTACTTTTTCGTTAAAAGCTAACACGATTTTGACTTTTATATTTAAGAAGTTTTAGGTTGTTCTACAAAGATTGTATAGAAATACAAATGAGGAGTAATTTTTTTTCCTCTTCAAAAATGCTATCTTATGCCCAAAATGAATGGCACCTGAACTTAAGTAGGTAATTTGGATGGAATTTTTATATTGACCAGAAAAGAACTTTTATTTTGACTGAAGAGACTAGGGATAACTGTGATCCCTTTGAGAAAACGCAGGAAAAGGAAGAAGGAGAAGAGAAGTTTTGATTGAATTCCAAACACTCTGCACCCTCAGTTCGAGCTGTTTCCGACAATTTTCTCTGCGTATAAGTTCAAAATGAAAAGCAGTCGCATTTCTCTTAGCCTTTTCCAGCCAAGCACACCTACTCGGTTGTAACTGTACAAAATTTCCACCGATCGTAGATCTTCATCATCATCTAATGACGCACCGCCCTCCAATGAACATTGACAATTCGGTAAAGATTTATGAATTCATTTTCTTGCAGACCGTATTTTATACCTTCCCATAACTAAGGGTGTACCCAATTCACCATAAAAGCCATTCGCCTCTCAACATGAGACCCCACAATCTCTGCCGCAGTCACTCACCTAAATATGCACTTTTCCGCCCATAAAATAACAACTGCTAACTGTATTCTTGTACCAAAATGAGTATATCTGCATACGACACCTTCAGAGATGTCATTTTGGCTCATGTGTAGCACCCACAAAATGTCAGCGCATTGCATTACAATAAATTTCGCCTCGCAATGGGGCTCTTAACAGTCTCCATTTATTAGGCTTTTAGGCGGCCATAAAAGTCACCTTCCATGCTTCCATTTGTGCCAACTGCAACTCTCTCTCTCTCTCTCTCTCTCTCTTCTCTAAAGACCCCACAATCACAATATTGAGAAGAAAAAAACACAGCACAGGGTTAAGAACAAAGTAATAAAATTTAAAAAAAAGACAACAACAACAATCAGGCAAAATGAAAAACAGCGCAATGTAAAAACGAATCACTTAAATGTCCATTAGCATTCAACTTCACAATTTTCTTATCGCTCATGCACTCACACTCATATAAACATTCAACTAGAATCGCCGGCTTGGTTGGGTCTGGTCTGGTGTAAGACCCCAAAGTCACACTTTGCAGTGCATCATTAAAAATGGCTTAAAAGTGGTTCAATGCGCCTAACAAAAGGCATGGCACGGCGGCCGGCGCGAGGTTGCTGCGTGCATGACCATAACCGGCTTAGGCTCACGAACGATGATGATGGACACAGAGGCACGATGATGACCGTGATCATCATCTCTAGGAGTAGCTTCTCATCCTTCTCCAGTTGGTTTTGTCTATGAAACGAGTGAGACTCGATGGTGGCAAGAACTTGTATTATACGTGAAAACACCAAATGAACCTGCTCCAAATCTGACAAACTCCGTGGAACGTTTGCTGAATCCTCAAACCAAAAACAAGTGAACAATCTTTAAATGGTGCGAAGTGTGAGCAGCATCCGAACCACATTAAATCTGTGAAACCAGTTCCAAGACGCGCACCACCAGATAGCCCAAAGTGCAAAAGACTGGTAAATGGGATTATTTTGAGTCCGATCTTCGCTTTCGTTTGTACAGGGTGTGTCGGGAACATTGAAAAGCAGTTTGATTCTTTTTTTTTTCTGAAATTATGATTATATATTTTAATCATGTCTGTCATGCTAATTGCAGTTTGAACAGGGTAGCACGACACTATTCCAACAAACTGCAAAGTCAGGAAAGATTTGGTGGGACTGTTGATGGCGAGTAAGTTGATTTTCAAAAACCTTAAATTGTTCTGCGTCTTTTACTTTTTCAGTATTATCACTAAATTCAATCCAATTGATTGATGAATTGAGATGCATTCTGACTCCCTGCAAAGTTTAGGTTTTTATTGATTCTTTAAAGGGACTGCAGTACTTAACAGATGTGCCCATTCGATGAGGTGACAAGTGCTGTCAAAGCGGTGAGCGTCATCACTCATCACGCACAAGTTTGGCTATCCCTAAAAAGCCATTAGGTACCTAAAAGAAAAAGAAAGAAAACAAAATGGACACATTGCAGGAGCATGCCATTCGGACATTTCTTGATGGGGTGAGTTAGGGTTAATTTTAATAAAAAGAGGAGGCTTATGCTTATCTGGAGCTCTGAGGCCTGATTGTCGGTCCTTCCCTTTCTTTGTGTGGGGTGATAGAAATGAAAGTGTAGTAATTTCACATTAGCCTCAGGAGTGACGTCCAGATGAAACTGAGAAGCTGAAAGTAGATGCCCACAGTGGGATTTGAGACCTTTCGTCTGGCCTATCTACTGAACAAGGAAGAATAATTAACTCGTTCAAGTACAATATTTACCCTTTCATCGAAAATGGGCTTTTCAATACAATCAATCACAAAAGAAACTGAAGGGGTCTATTAACGAGCCCATATAAACTAATAACATTGAGTGAACTAAAGTGTTTAGGGCTACTTCTTTTTTTGCCTCCTTTTTACTTTACGAGCATAGTGACCCTGATCGGATCACAGTTATCCCACTTAATTGCTTCACACTATTGATCCACTAGGGTATGGTATAGGATGTGCCACTGTTTATCATTAAACGGCCGTTTTTGGAAACTTCTCACTCATATCGCTTTTCAAAGAAATCAAACAAATAATCTGGAGACACCCTGTATATTGTTTGAGGTCCAAAACGGCCCATCGACTGACTTTTGCTGATTTCTTTGTAAAAATGTTGCCCATTTGTTGCTGGGATTTGTGTTCCTCTGGCGAGAATCTGTGTCGGTGGCTTATTAACATGTGTTAAGTCCTGAAATGGGCGCCGTGCTAAATCGTTTGGCTACTCATCTGCAACGTTCATCTTTGAATTTATTTTGCACAAAGTACTTTTAAGTGTTTCTTCGTGTGTATGTGTGTGTGCGGATGTGTATTTATGTAGAAACCTCATCTCTATTTCAAATTAAATTTTTTGTGGTCAAGAGTGCAGGGGTACATGGCCGAAGAAGGAATTGGTATATATATATGTATGATGGAAAGAACTCAACGATAGCCAAAAGGGAATTCTTCCGAATCAGCTTTGAAAGATATATACTCGTACCTACCTACACTTGCACATAAAAGTGCGCCTGAACTGCTTAAGCACAAATGCGTGTGATCGGATAAGAAAGTATGCCCTCGTATGGATTCCAGATAAGTCATTTTTATGCAACCTTTATGCTTTGAGATTTGTTTTGAAGTGAAATCTGTTTCAGAACTTTTCTCTTCTCAATATTAATAAAACCTTGTAATTAAATTAAAAAAAAATAGTGGTTTGAAATGTTTTCGGAGTGTTATTGTATGAAGTTGACAATAATGTCATTGTGAAATGGTTTTAAAAGACCGTGTTCTGTTTTCTTATAAACTGACTACTTTTCACATTTTCCAGGGAACCTTGGACTACGCACCATTTCATAAACTTGAACAAAATTTCATTTTTTACTCGAAAAACAAGGAAACGATTCAATAGAGTCACATAAACTAAAGCCTGGCAGTTCATGGTCTTGACTTGAATAAGTAACAGAGTCTAAAAAAACAATTTTTATGCCTACTGTAAAAAGTGACACCTTTCAAAACCGAGACTATTTGTTTAAAGTAAGACAATGCTGTTACCAGGCGCTTTAAAATTGGATAGGACTGCTGATACTAAACATATGAACCCTATGGGTCAAAGAAGGCAAAGTTTTACTGGCTGAAACTGTCAACCAGCAACACCGTCCTTCACTAACAGATTTTTTTTTTTGGAAGCGGTGAAGGAAATCAAACAAACAAGGGCTAATAAGAGAACCAAGTGGTACCCATAATTTGGACAAAGTAAAAAGCAGCCGATTCATTTTAAATATGCAAAGATATCTGTGCAACACCCTCGACACACTCCAAAATGCCTGCAATAAAATTGCTCAAAAAGTGTCAAAAAAAGAGACACTAAAAACAAGCCAAAAAAAACATGGTGGTGGGACCACGAAGCTAAATAAAAAAAATAAATAAGGTGGGGCAACAGAGCGAGGAGCCCCATTTCTCACAACCATACCTTGGGAGGGAATGGACCATGAAGCTAAGGCAGTGATAAATTAGAAAAACTGCTCTCAAGGGATGGTCAAAATATCCCGCAAATAATAAAGATGAGAAAAAAGCTAAGAAGAAGTGCGCGCAACTCCAACCCAAAGGAGTTGAGGGCATGTTCGGAGAGCTGGAAATACAAACCAACCTTTTCGAGAAATTCAACAAAAAAAACTTGAATAAGGGAGTAAGAATCTTCGAAGGAATGAAAAATATGCTCAGGAAATTCGTTCGGCGAAGTTCATTGACGATGCTCGAGGATAACTTTGTGTGTGGATGATGGCAAAATTCTGATCAGGTCACATAATAAGAGGAGTATGACATAACCGGTAATGAAATGGCGGAGAAGTTGGCCAAATTCGGGTTAACCTTCAAATCCACCTACCAGGAAGACCTTGTCTCAAGGCGCTAGAAGAAGAAAAAAACAGAACCCAACAAATTTTTCTAAGAAACGCCAATGACAATTGGTCATTTTTAGAAACATGCACCGTTTCCAGAAACCTATGGCCAAATATTTCCGAGAAAAAATAAACGGGATTCATCTTCAGCTTAGGAGGCTTCGACTCTCTTTGTTGATTGGCATTCTCAAGGGTCACAACTCTTTGAGTACCCACATAATTAGAATGGGCATAAGCATTTCCGATTTGTATAGATGATGTTAAGATGAAGAGTCAGAGGAATGATCGTTTTCCACTTCCTCTTTGAGTGCCCCACACTTGAAAAAAAAAAAACGATCGGAGAATACTTCTTTCACGATCTGCCACTGAACAACATCCTTAAATATATTCAGATCTCCAAATGGTTCAGTGAGGGTTCCCAATCCTCATAACATAGTCACCAACCTAATCTTCTGTTATCCGAAGAGCACAATGGATCCATAATATCCGAATGAACTGTTGCCGCTTGCGGTTGCAGCCCCATCCAATCAAACCCAATCCTAAGATCAAGCGAAGACTGAACACCGCGGTTGTACATCCATCACTAATATAAGGGTAACAATATTGGACTATGTACAAAGAGTATGAGAGTGAGTTGCAGTAGCTGGGATGAAGATGCTCCATATGACAACAGGAGTAGCAAATCTTGATTGTAATAGAAGTACCAAGATCCCTGGAAGCCTTTAAGTCAAAAATACCCGAATATTGCCATGTTCAAATGAGAGATTTAGATAACCCTGACGAAATCATACATGCCTCAGACAAGATCATAAAGGGAGAAAAGGAAAACATTTGGTTGGCATCAAGCATTGTACCACGATCGGATCACTAGTGTGAAGCAATTGAGAGGGAGAATTATAATCTTTCCGAGGTCATGATGCTCGACACGTTGGGAAATGGAAGAAGAAAATATTGACTTTAAGCAACTTATTACAGGGTGTGACAATCCACAGAAAGCTTTGGTACTTTTTGGTCTTCTCGTTTTAATTTGGGAATATTGAGCAGCTTCGCGTCGTATGTGAAAGTTGTTATGGAGGAACTTAAAACTACCTGCAACTACTAAGATTATCATACTTTTCCAATTCACAACAATTTTCGTAGTTCACAAGATCTCAAAAAAAAGTAAAAAGTTTCGAAAAAAATCAGTTCTGCCTCATTCTCGTCATATGACATGACAATCCTTCAAGTCTTATCATTTGTAGCGACCATATTATGATCTTCATATCTGACCTAGTGAATAACTAAATCGTGCTGTCATCAACAGTGTTAATGAAGGCCGTGAACTGTCAATTCGTCGCCCATTTCTAACTAAGCATGTGTTTCACAGCCACATGGGAATTTGTAGGTACGTCTCGATTTGGGTGTGATAAAATAAAGTCCAACTTCTGCAAGAATTGAAACCGAATGACCTAACACAACGTCTATTATTTGGTGAATGGTCCATAGAACAGCTCCACGAAAATGTGCTGTTTTATCGAAAAATTCCGTTCGACGATGAAGATCATTTCTTGCTTAACAGAAACGTAAATGAGCTTAATTTTCGGATCAATATTGATAAACAGCTATTTCCTAAACAATTTACGACGCACCAAAGAACGACAGTTTGGTGTGGTTTATGGGCTGGTAGCATCATCGTTCCATTTTTCTTCGAAGAAACGTTACCGTGAACGGCTGTTACTGTGAGACGCCCTAGTTGGCTGAGCTGAACTTGGTTGAAATGTGGTTTCATCATGCTACATGCCACACACTTCGTGAAGTAATGGACGTGTTGAATGATGAATTTGTTGAACTTTTATCTCTCGAAATGCACATTTGAGTTGGCCGCCAAGATCATGCGATTTAACGGGTCTTGACTTATTTCTTGTGAGGTTATGTAAAGTCGTTAATCAAGCCGAACACTATTGAAGCCTTCCAGGATAACACGCATAATTCGTGGAAACAGGCCGAAATGCTAGAAAAGTGATGCAAAATCAAACCTTTCAAATGGACCATTTGAAACGGAGCTGCGGACAACATTTACTTGAAGTTATCCTTAACACATAAATAACAATAGTCAATTTATTGATTTCAATAAAAATTTTTACTTTATGATGCAAATTTGAGTGTTTAATTCGATTAAAAAAACCACCCTTTATAAATAAATTATAAATAAAGAAGAATTCTTAATGTTCCTACTCCCAATGGCACAGTGCTGCCAACTTTCTCTGCGCTGATGTTTTCGTTATTTTTTGCTTTGAAAGTTCTGACCAGAAATGATCGTGGTAGGCATCCTCAATCCTCACCCTCCGTGTGGTAGGCCATTGAGGCCTAGAACACACTGAATATATCAACTCAATATTCTTTATCATCCATCAAACAAAAGGCGATATGCGTTAAAAGCTAATGAAAAACATGAATTGCGTAAACAAAAGCCCGGCAAAGTGGCAAACAATACCACAAAATCCCTCGAGGGCAACTTTGAGTCCCAAGTATGGACATTCAACATTTTCAGAAGCTATTTTGTGTTGCCAAATGACAGGCATCACTTTATTGGCTACCTTAATTGATTCTCTTACTTCAAAACGAAATAAATCAAAAGATCTCAACAAATTTTTCATTCATCCCGAGGCACACACCAAAAAAGCCAACCAAAAAACCATCAGCTGAATATGGTTTCAACATTAACATCCTCCCTCCCCTTCTGTCCACAAGAACACATCAAACTGTCAATAGCTAAACTAAAACTAATTGGTTTTCCTTTAGCTATCTTGGACAAGATTTATGCTTGAAACGCATTAAACTATCAAAGAATGAATTCCGATCGCATCAATACCCACACAAGTCTCAAATGAATCGCGAATGAGACACAAACCAATCATCATACGAATAAGAAACACCAGTAACCCAAGACACTATGAATGCTAATTCTATAAACGCCACATGCTTTAATACGAAACGCTGAATCTCCTCTCATCAACATCCGCTTAAATTATTCAAAATCTATTCATAACCAAAATCTTTTCGAAGCCCATTCTGATGTGATCGCATGTTCAGTACACCATTCATTATCTGCCATAAAAGTTAATTCGCCAATTCTATTTACTGTCCATCGAATAAAATTAATTATCATGACCTTATCCCAAAATAATCGATTAACCTCGTAAGACGATATCCAAAGATCGAGCTGATAAGTTCATTGGAATATCGAAATCCGCGTAGGTGTCCTCCAAACAAGTTCGACACATTAATATAGAGACCACTCTACGTCTATGCTTTTGTGGAATTGATTAAAATTTAGTTGCTACATGTGGTTCGGAGTTAGTGTCTCTGTATTGCCGGCATTAATAACAGGCCATATTAGCATACTAATTTCCTCTCACATACACGCGGAACTTAAATTAGAAAATAAAACTTTTCTCTTTTCTGTTCTGGAAAATTAATTGAAACTATTCCCATACCACAACCATCGTATTCATGTGGCGGGAGCAGTGTGCAGTTGTTCTCGAGTGTATCAATTTTATTCCGTGACATCAACAACGTGTGTGTTTAGTCTCTCTTTGCAAAATGTAGATGATATTAATAATTAAGACAATGTATCCTTTTTGAATCTCGGGTTGGGAATTAACTCAGTCAACGTCTTTGTACATGGCCGTTGTCAGGGATGGTAAACACTTAGTGAAAGAGTGCAGTTCATTGCGTCTCTAATCCACCAAACAGCATCTATTAGGACATAGCTAAGTAGCACTTTTCAACTTGGAGGCCAAAGGAGCAGAGCTTATATGACGCGACGACAGAGACGGAGCAATTGAAATGCACTTTGAGTGCCCTCGATTGCTAGCTCCTCTGTTTTTTACTATGCTGCGTATCATAGTCAAAGCTGCTGCTGTTGGCTTAATGGAGTTAATTTCTTTTCGGCGGAACAGCTCTTAACGGCTAAATGTGTCTGCAAGAGGAAGACCAAAGTCAGAAGGAAGTTGTAATAGCACTGCGTCAACGAAAGATCCAAATCCAATTAACCATTTTGATGGCAAAGTTGTTTCCATTAACAAGACGGGTGGAGCTACATTTGTCATCGTAGGCAATGGACCATATGAAAGGAGGAAGTGAGGAATGATTTGGAAAAACTGTACGAGTTCCTAGCATGTCAGCTTTAAGTGCCTTCAAATTGAGATCAACTTTTGGAAGTGAATTTTAATGTTTTATCTACAAAGGATCTATGTTCAGTATAAGTCTCTACTGCTCCATTTGAGTGTCTCAAAAAAGTTTCTTCACACGGAAACAGCGAATCAGTGCTTTATAAAGCACTTTTTTCAGAAAGGGTCTTGAATTCCCCGTGTTGGCTACAAAGTTATATTTAGGGGAGAGCAACCGGGGCTATAGCAACAGGGCTTCCATACTTAAGAAGGGTCCGTACAGTATGGACTTCGAAGAAGAAATTCAAATTCAGAATAGATTAGAAAGAAGGATCGACGCAGAAAGAAAGATTTCATTTTTTCGCCACGCTGTGGCGCAAACTCAAACCGCAAACGCTTTATTTAAATTTTTAATTTAGCATTAAAAAAGCTATAAGGACTCCCGACTAATTGTGCGTTAATGCTGCGAACTTGGGGGGCACACACAAAGGGATGCAGGTTTTTCTTTTGAAGGAAAATCATTTATCGACTTTTACCGTCTTGGGGTACCTAATTCTCTTTATTTAGTTGGAAAGGCAGCAGCCAACTCTTGTCAATCAGCTGTTAGATTCTTTGATTTCACTCTGGTTCTGGTGCCTGATTCCACTCGGTTACGGAAAAGCATAAGACGCAAATCTGTCTCTAAAAGAGAAATACAAATTACACGCCTTTATCACAGTGGTCGACCACCTATGTGCTCACTTACCGAAAGATTGCATGCCTATGACGCTATACCTTCGAGATTTGGATTCCTTAACTCAACATCGAAATGGCAGATTCATTGTTGAAAGTTATCAGTAGATATAATTAAGAACCCAGTCAAGAATATGAGTGGGTTCAATTTATGTCTTTGATTGACTCGTATAAAAATGGGCTATGGAGGAAACCAATCTCCGGAACTGGGACCATTGCCCAAACTAATCTAATTGGTTAGAATGGATGTGGCTCCTCCAAGGAAGTCACGTTCTGATGTTTCCGTTGTTTTCTTTTTTCTCCGCTTCTACTTCTTTGTACTATTCTGCTGTTACTGAATCTTCTTCTTCTTCTGCTTATTCTTCATGTCCTTCTGCTGCTGCTCCATTTTCTTCTTCAGCTTCTGCTTCTTCCTCAGTTTCCTCTTCGTCTTCTTCAGCTGCTTCTTCTTCTTTTCTGATTTTCCTGCACCTGGTTCTTGTTCCTCTTTTTCTTCTTCTTCTAATGTTTCTTTTTTTTCGTCTTTTTTACATCTTTTCCATCTATTTCTACTGTCTCTGTCTCTGTCTCTGTCTCTGTCTCTGTCTCTGTCTCTGTCTCTGTCTCTGTCTCTGTCTCTGTCTCTGTCTCTGTCTCTGTCTCTGTCTCTGTCTCTGTCTCTGTCTCTGTCTCTGTCTCTGTCTCTGTCTCTGTCTCTGTCTCTGTCTCTGTCTCTGTCTCTGTCTCTGTCTCTGTCTCTGTCTCTGTCTCTGTCTCTGTCTCTGTCTCTGTCTCTGTCTCTGTCTCTGTCTCTGTCTCTGTCTCTGTCTCTGTCTCTGTCTCTGTCTCTGTCTCTGTCTCTGTCTCTGTCTCTGTCTCTGTCTCTGTCTCTGTCTCTGTCTCTGTCTCTGTCTCTGTCTCTGTCTCTGTCTCTGTCTCTGTCTCTGTCTCTGTCTCTGTCTCTGTCTCTGTCTCTGTCTCTGTCTCTGTCTCTGTCTCTGTCTCTGTCTCTGTCTCTGTCTCTGTCTCTGTCTCTGTCTCTGTCTCTGTCTCTGTCTCTGTCTCTGTCTCTGTCTCTGTCTCTGTCTCTGTCTCTGTCTCTGTCTCTGTCTCTGTCTCTGTCTCTGTCTCTGTCTCTGTCTCTGTCTCTGTCTCTGTCTCTGTCTCTGTCTCTGTCATGGATAGCAAGTGAGGGGCATCAATACAACAGTCGATGAGTATGAGGTCTTTTCTAAAAGTGGCTTTGAGTAAAAGTTGAAAACGATGTTCGTAAGGAGGACGGTTAAAGATATCCTGATATAATTGAGTCTCTGCGTCATTCTAGATTAAATCTGACAGACGCGAGATGAAGTAATCGAACGTTGCATAGATCTTGTCACATAAGCCTCGTGTCGTGCAATTCCATTATGACACCAAACATAGAGTTGGCCTCCCTTTTGCAATCGAGTTGATATGTTTACTTTGAAGTAAAAGCAATTATCAAGCTAAGTCACAGAATATACGCTTCTTTCTCGCCACTATCGCAAGTTTCTAATAAGGACGCTCTTTGACTTCAACCAAAAACCCCATCAGCATCACTCAATTTTCAATTAACGACCTTGCGACGTGGGTTAAACCGCAACCGATCAACCGAAAAGACCCAAATTAAGCAACAAAAATAAAAATCAACAGACACTAGATGCATTCTCTGCAGATGCAGACAGGAATACAAAAGGCCAACAATTCACTCACAATGCGCGGAAGAGCTTTCGAGTGCAGCACACGGATTGTGTAGTGCGTTTAATTTCATTTTTTTGTCAGTTCACTTTAGAAATTTGTTGTCTACCCGCCTACAATTCCCTTTTGTAAAACACTTAAAATATTTCACAGAGGAAATGATAACCCCGCTTGAAGAAAAACCATTTGTATATCGTACCCACGAGTTCGGATGCAATTTCAGCATCTGGACAAAATTGGGAGCGTGAAGAAAGACTTGGACAATGACCTTCTTTTCTTATGTCTTTCCGTTAATCTCAGGCATTCAGTCGGTATCGCGTAATTGGCCCCTCGACTCGGAACCAGTCTTACGTAAAACGAAAAGAAAACAAACGCACGTCGATCAGCGGCAGCACACGCACCGCTATACGTGGACTTAATCCCAAAAGCGAATCATATTCCAGAAACGATGGATACATCCAAAGGGAAATGGTGCGAAACGAGCAAGATCTATTATAGTAGCCTCGCTTGGCCAGACGAACTCTGTTAACCATGATTGATAGGAATTTTTCACGCGTGTGAGCTTTTTTTCTGCCGGTTTGGCGGCTGGCTAGGCTAACCAAACGAGTTTATTCCGAGCGAGATTGTGTGCGTGACATGTGAGAGTGCGTCTTTAATGGCTATTGCTATACCTACGAAGACTGAGGCAAGCCCGGCAGCCATCATAGAACAAACTACTTATGATCAAAACTGCATTTGTGTATATCTTTTCAGCACTGCCGACATCGACACAACCAATGGACAATTTTAATTCCAATGAAGGCGAACCATATTCTTGGCTTCCTTCCTTTTTACGGATAAAAGCATGAATACGAACAAGAACAACATGAAAGAAATATTCCGTCCCGACTAAACACTCTAATGGATCTTCAGCACTTTGAGTGATTTATTTCACACGTTGATAGGACGGAACGTCTTTTTGACTTTTATTGTATGCATTTTCTTCTTTTGCTTGCTCTCCTCCACATACTGATGAACATATTCGTTCCGCTTTTGTTCTCTCTGGCGATGGGGCTGTGGGGCTGTGGCGCAATGGTGGCTGCTGTTCTGCTTTACAAAAATCGGCGGACAAGTTCTTCTTCTTCTTCTGGTGCATTGTGTCGTTGTTGTATTTGTATTTATGTTTGCTTTAATTAGTTGCGGTCTTCCCTGGCGAGGAAGAAAAACCTCCAGTGATGATGACGGGATGACGGGATGACGCGAAGCGACGTGTGGGCGATGAGTTGGAAGAGGAATCACAATCATAAATGCTTCCTACGCTTATGTGTGCCGATTTTCGGGAACGTCCGTCGCCGTGTCGCGTACTCCCTTTTGATGTGGAAAGACGATGACGGGCGATCAGTTTCGTTCTCATAATCGCATTCGGGGAGGTATACCTAGTTGCAAAAGATATGCATTCGGATCGAGTGCAGCATCAGATGTCAGAATTGTATCTACATCCTGTGCGCATGGCAAGATTTTATACACAGACTCACTTGGTGACGATGGAGCAGAGAGGATGAAAGATGATGATGAAACAAATGACATTGCAAATTGATTTTTCTTCCATTCATATACATACATCATTGGAAGTGGCGAAGTGGTGGGAGATTGGGTGCGCGACCTAAGATCTACAGCGAGGAAGTTGGAACAAAAGAGGTAGTTTATTTGACAGGGTTTCCGGCAAAGGAACGGATGGGCTTGAGGTAGGTTCGATGAATCGATTTATGTAATTAATTAAGCGACATGGGCGGGAACGGTTATTTATATTGAATTCATTTCATAGAACTCTTTGGGAGTTTTCGAATGGAAAAATGCATGATCAATTGTTTGCTCATGGATCCTTAGTTTTTTCGAGAGAAAGAAGGCGAGTTCATGACTTTTGTTTTTGTTTCTCCGTTCTTTTTTTTTGTATATTTTGAATGAATTCTTCAATGTTTATTTGCTTAAAGCAGCGTAGGTACACATCATCTGTTTTTGAAAACTGAAAATAGACCTCGAAAAAGCAAAGTATACCTACTTTGCTTTCTCGAGTTCTATTGCTATTGAAGTTGCTAAACTGCAGCCAATATAGTTGAATTTTTTTTTTCTGAAGTTTTGTCTTCTCCTTACTTCCAACTTGCACTTTTATTCAGTTAAGCAAGGGTAAGGGGCAAACTGAGAACTTAAAAGATTTAACCAAACCATGGGTTTAATAAAACTATAGACGTAGTTTTTCTTTGGTTCTAAGTCCCATCAGCAACTGTAGCTAATGGCAAATCGAAAATTTACAGCAAAAATGAGATTATAAAAAAAGGTTAGAACTATACCTCCCCAAAGCTCTTATACACATCAAAAGTACGATAAAAATATGGAAGATTAACACTATACCCGTTTAAAAAGAATAACAATCGACTGTTCACGGAAAGAATTGAAAAATCGCTAATTGCGAATTTCTAGTTTGTAATTTGCGAAACCCCTCTTTTTTGTAAACCATACCGCTTTAACTATAAATTGATCGGAAAAATAGTAGTTCACTCTAAGTGTCGTCTCAAATTACAAAATTTTTTAATATTGTAGTTTAAGAATTCTGTCTTTTTAGTAGATTTCAAGCTTTTAATCACAATCTGCTACTTTCGAAGCACATCATCGTTTTACAATTTATTCATCGTGGTTTACAAAATAAGTATGGCAATTTGCTTTCTTGAAATGCTCAAATCAGGAAATTGAAAGGAAGATATACGTAATAACCCCAGAAAAACGTAATCTACGAAAATACTGTACAGTAAATTGCGATGAGTCGCATTTCTGTTATCTCTATCTAAAACACTATTATTTCCTATTTAACTGTCTGTTTGTGTTCACATTTTAAGCGGCCATGATTTAGGTATCTTCGCAGCTAAACGTTATCATCGCCGACTCACAACCTCAAGACGTCTAGTTCAAATCCACACAACACCTAAACCAGCATTGTTTTCTTTCTCATATGCACCCCGACACTGAATCACAACAAAACAATTCACCAGTCCTATATCGCCCTATAACTACCTACCTACAATTTGAAAAAGGGGTTGTTATTAGATTTTTGCTTTTACTACAAATTGGTTTCGAATTGCGATTCGCGAGTCACAATATTTTTTTGCTAAAAAATTTTTTTTTGAGTGTCAATTTCATCATTTCGCTTTTTTTTCAAATTGCTGACAAAAAGTTGCAATTTGCTAATCTCTGATCCAAGGTCTAAAACTGGATTCATTAGTTGTGATTTATAGCTGACTTTCCTTGATCTGATCTTGGAATTCTTTCTGACTGATGAAACATTCCGATTTACAGAAATTGCACCTTTTTGTCATAAAATAAAAAAATGCGTAACTCACTTAATCGACGTTTTCCTCTTTAAGTCACTTAATAAATTTGCGTCCCCCAACTCCTTTTCCCGCTAATTGATGATATCGCGAGCGGTGTATAATTTTCGAAATAAATCTCGACTGTCCAAATTACCCATATGCTCCACTAGCACCGTCCTACGCTATTTGGAGAGCTTTAGACTAATAATGCTGAATGAAACGTCGAAATGTGACAGTTCTGGAAAATCCACATTTGTGTACCTACAAGTTATTAATTTATTAATTAATTTATATTTAATTGAGTATCTATTGTGACTAAAAACCTTTAAAAAGGCACACTGAGGAACTCTAATAACTTTTTGAAGCTTAAATGAAATGAAAAGAGTGCTCCTCTTTAAATTTGTTCTCAGTTGTCAATTCAGCTCTCTACCTTCTCAATCATCAAACAGGTATTAGCAATATGACGAGCATGTAACTCGAGCTGTCACATATTCCCAGCCCCATTTTATCAGCGCACCAATAATTTTTCACTCACACCATGAAGCATGTGGTTCGATAGGGATTGCAAGAGGTTTCGTCTAAATAAATTTTGGCAAACTGAAAACTGGTGTAATTGTTTAGAGTTCGCTAGTATCTAAAGAATTATAAACGTTCAAAGATGTGATTGAGAGCTATCGCGTGTTAAAACCACCGACATCTTTGAATTTTCGAAATCACCTTCGCAAGCACACCACCATTATGATTTTTTTAACTTTTTCTTTTTATCTGGGCTGGGCATTGTAATCTTAAAGATATTGCAGCATATACCATTTGACTGACTGCTTAAATGCTTGGCAAAAACCAAGTGCCGGTAAAGCAACTATTTTGCAGTTTTCTAATTTACGCTGCGTCTGTCTGCATCCAATGTTGGCATGCCTTTGACAGTTGTGCTCTTCGCAGATTTAGTTTAGGTCCTGCAAAAGCTGTCTAAGATACCTGCCTTACTAGTTAATCCAGTTATGCCGTGATGGCCTCGAACCCAATTGAGACTCAAGCAGTTTAGTCTTTCGACTGCATTTAGAGAGGTCTTGAATTCATCATGACCTTAGATGTAGTAAGAGGGTTGAGCTTGACTGACACAAATATTTCTCCTCGTTTAGCCATTCTTTGGAACATAGCTTATTGTCATTCACCTTTCATGGGTGCCGGGGCACAGGGACATACCAGGCAACTGAATGACAGACGCACTAGCCAAAAAGGGCACAACCACTTCCCTACGCTCAGAATGGAACAAATAGGCTACATGTAAGCTCCTACTTAGACAAGACGCTTCAAGGATGACAAACACTAGATGGACTGAGAAAACAAATGCCTTGCAACCAAAAAAGTTCGGCCATGTGTAGACTCAAAACGCTCGAAGAGTTTGTTAGCCCTGAACCGCTTGTATCTAGGTTCTACCATAGGTGTTCTTACGGGACACTGTCTAATAGGAAGGCACGCCAAAAGACTTGGTGTGTTTTCCAATGATTTCTGTGGAAGCTGCATGGACGAAGAAGAGGAAGAAACCGTTGAACACCTTCTCTGCTCGTGCCCTGCACTACTTCATAGGAGGAAAACTCATCTCGGTGAATTCTTCTTCGATGATACTAGCGACTTAGCTAACATAGACCCTAAAAGTCTTTCGAAATACATTAAAAGTTCCGCGTGGTTCGACTAGCGGGTGATTAAGGCTATAGTCCCGTAATGGAAGATTAATGGGTGATCAAATCGTTAATCTTACATCGGGTTTCTGAGATCAGTAGGTGACTAACTTCCTGATCTCTGTGTTATCACAATGGGCCCTTGCGGCCTAAGTGTGTCAGGCAATGTACGTAGGCATTACTCATTGGCTGACAGCCACTTCCACCTAACCTAACCTTATTGTCATTTGGATGGCATATGTCTACGCTGGGAAGACGAACGTGTATGTGCCTAATGTATGTCATCGCTCTCCACAATAGCACCAGATACATCATCGTTTTTGGAACCATCCTTGAATTTCCGACATCAATCCTTTCCTGGTCCAGATTCTAGAATGAAACAATCCTGAACCGACATTTATTTTTGATGCAGCTTGTGAGCCTTATGATATTCGTATTGGATGGCTTATCCATGAAACTCGCTGCTTGCGAATTCCTCAAGGCCCAGTGCCAATCATAATATCTCTTTAAACGAGAAATGATCTTGAGAGTACCTACATCACATGATGTAGGCACCCTTGGAGTGCTTACAATTCTTGGCGAATGAGGCAATCACGTATTTACGTGAGGGGTCATTCCACGGTAACACCCGAAACGAACACTTTTCGACTCATAAAATTGTTTATCCTTTTGCTAAAATCTTCAAATCTTACAATTGAGATAAAGCAACTAAATACGTAGAAAATAAAAAAAAATTTTAAACGCAAAAATATCATCATAAGGATTAACAATTTTATGAGTCGAAAAGTGTTCGTTTCGGGTGTTACCATGGAGCGTGGAAAGAGACTGAGAGCTTGTTCCGCCAAACAACTGACTCATAGGAGATGATTTGTTGAATTATCACCGAATAGATCCAAGGACGGTGATAGACCCCATGTCTTGCCAAAGGCTCCATTACACTGCAATAAGACTGATAGTGTCCGCATCTTTTTCAGCATTCTTCGACTGCTTCGAGCGATTAAGTTTGCTATTAGGATGACTCCAAGATGTGTAGACTTCGTTTGAGAAGTGAATATTGACGCGGCCTCGGTTTTAAGAGTTTTTACGGAAAGACATACAAACGACACAGCTGGTGTTGTTCACATTTAGCGTAGCCTGTGATCTTCAACAAACTGCTTAGTGACTGGATCCAACTGAGAGCACGGTGACGTCGCGTAGGTCTTCGGAATATGCTTGGGTGCACGTTAGATCTATTGAGCATTTCAAGAGTAGAGATGAACGGAAAGCACCACAGAAGAGGAGATGGAAGCCGTGGACAGCCCCTATTCACTATTGTAGCACAATATCCACACTCCGGTTCAACATTTCTTTCCTGGTATGGCAGAAGGTTAATTTTAATTTTGGTGGGGCTACCGCCCCATTTATTAGCTTAATACAAGCTTAAAATAACTTAAACATACTAAACTTAAACTAATTAAAACTAATTAAAGCTAAATTAAACTACAGGGATGAGAAATGGTTTAAAAGGAGGACTTTCAGACAAGGACTTGGAATATTAAGGTCGAAAAGAAAAGGAACGGAGTTAATCTTACTCATCATGCGGGTTAGGGGTTCGTTGAGACCATAGGATGTACGATGAGCAGGAAGGAAAAAAAATCGGGATGATCTTACGTTTCGGGGATTAGTGTTGAAGGAGATAAGATCTAAAAGGGGGGAGCAGTCAGTGTTACCAGTAAGAAGTCGGTGAATGAATATGATGTCAAAGACATTCCTTCTGTTTTCTAGGGAGTGGAGATTAAGGATTTCGAGACGTTCGCGGTAAGGAGGCAGGGTGAGAAAGTTTCTAACATCGTAGAGATCCCGAAGGGCAAACAGCAGAAAACGGCGTTGAACACTTTCGATCCTAGAGATATGAACCGCTTGATATGGAGCCCACACTTGCGATGCATACTCTAGGAGAGGGCGAACATAGGCAATATAGAAAGATTTCGTTACAAGGGGGTTGTGGAACTCTTTGGACCATCTCTTGATAAAACCAAGGGCGGAATTAGCTCTTGATATTACCTCGTCAATATGAGAACGAAAATTTAATTCGCTGTCGCAGAGAACTCCTAAATCTCGGATAAGCTGCACACGGTTTATGGAAATGTTCTGAAGATAATAGGACCTGGGGGGAGGTTTATTACTTTTACGAGAAAAAGTTATTGCTTCGCATTTGGCAATGTTTAACTCAAGGAGGTTTTTAGAACACCAAAAGACGAATGAATCGAGGTCATTTTGAAGCTGGAGAGAGTCTCGATCGGAGGTGATGACTTTGAAAATTTTAGCGTCATCCGCGTAAAGTGAGATAGAAGAATATTGGATGATCTGTTCGACATCGTTAATGGCAAGAATGAAAAAGAGGGGTCCAAGATGGCTGCCCTGGGGCACACCGGAGGTTGCCACAAAAGGAACTGAAAGAGTAGAACGGAAACGAACTCTATATTGGCGGTTATCCAAATATGAAGATATCCATTTGAGTAGGATAGGGCTAAACTCACATGCATTCCTTGCGGAAATTGTATTGCAGTAATTCTGTATAAACGAGGAATGCAACTGGCTATTTCATTTGAGCACTTTTTATAAAAAAAAAAAAAAAACGGTGAGAAAAAGAGAGATATGAAACAGATTTGGTAAGTCCTTCTGTCACTGCCATAAAAAGTGCTCGATCAGCTTGTAGATCCTTTTCATTACTCACAAGGTATAGTTGAGAGAAATGCGCTAGGACTCGCAATTCACCAAGCTCTGTTGTGCCACCCTATGTATGTATGATCTTCAACTCTTGCCTCATCAAGAGCTGATGTTTTCACCGGTTCAGAGTATTTTGACTGGTCTAAAACGAAAGTATATGTACCCTAAGGCTACGTTTTAAGTTCGTCGTTGTTTGCTTTACTTATCGTCGTTATTTCTGATCCATTTTAAGAATAATAACTTTAAGCGGTCGTACAAATCAGGGTTGCGACTGAAAAGCCATGTCATTATTCTTGAATACAAAACATTGTTAATATAAACCAAAATAAAGATTTCTTCTTCTTTAAAGTTTCTCTATTTGTTTTTTTTTTTTTTTAAAGCTTTTTTGAAGCTTTATTACTGCAACTAAATGTTGGTGTCAGAAAGAAAGATACACTCATCCTCACTGCGTATAACGACGTTCGACAGCAAAAAGTATAGAGAACCACTAAAGGTACCTAACCTACATTTCCAAAACAACACCTTGTTCATCAACAGCAAATTGCATGCTACGGTTCTGCCAGCCTACAAGGGCAATCACAACTCAAATTGCCAAATTCCTTAGTTTGAAATGTGCACACAGCTAAACAGCTCTTGCCTTATCTCTTTAATGCTCTTCTGCACTTTGGGTGTATAATTAAAACTCTTTGCCAACGAGGCATGGCATATTTTGTAATAAACAATCTTGAAAAAAAAAAGAAAATACATCGGACCCTAACCTCACATCAAGGGCTTGTAAAATGAACATAATATCTGCAGCCATTGAAGGGAAGGAATTTCAAAGAAACACCAACCACATGAAGGAGCCTCCTCCATTTCATCACCTTTCATTTGAAATGTTATCATCTTTTTAAAATCACCAAAAAAATTTACTTAATTGAAGGATAAATCAACGTCCACTTGTTTCTCAATCGTTGCCTTTATCAATGCAGAGATTATTGCTGACGATAACATTCTAGAGAGGAAGAGTTCCTTTAATGCGTACGTATATGTTGTGCGAGGAAAAGCGTGAACAATGTTGGTAGTGTACGTATCTTTCGAATCTTCTAGTAGGTACCTAGGATTATCTCTATGTTGCGTACGTTAATTAAGGAATCTTTTTGCGGTCGATAAAGCAAAATCCTTTGGATTAGATTATAGGGCTGTCGAAGTACTGTTTAGTTTGCAGTGCATACCTTTTTGTCCAATGGAATGCAATTAGTCGGTTGCACCTGATGCAGACTGTAAGGACAGCAGTAGTTTGTAGGATGGAGTTCTGCGCCAAAAACCATAAATTTTTCCATATAATGTAGGTATGCAAAATATTTTGTAGACGTTTGGCCTTAAGTTAACCCGAATACCTGTGGTCTGATACGAAGGACATATTACTTTTAATTTGTTACATTATCCCGTCAACTACCACGCACAATGCAATGCTCATTCAGAGGGTTTTTATGACAACATTGTGTGTGGCACTTCTCGCCATATCGCGACCTTAGGACAACAAGGTTCTAACTGACATTTTTTCCAAAATTGAGTTATTATTGCATTACACTAAAAAGGCTACGCTCTTTCGATTACCGCTATCCAAATTTGGCTATCTCTTTCCGTTTATGAAATAATTCATGAAATTGAAGGCCACAAGGTTCTATCTACAAACACTCAATATGAATTTAAGTTCACAAAGTTCTAATAACCAGATAGAACCTTTTGTCTTTACAAAAAAAAATATATTTCGTAAATAGAACCTTGTTGAATTTTACGTTGTAGATAGAACCTTATTGCTGTAAATGACTATTCAGACATGCTATCATTAGAAGTTAGAACCCAGTACTCCTTAGAATTAACTTAAAGTTAATTTAATTTAAAAGCTAAATTAAAAAATCGGAGAAAAATTAGTAATCATCTGATAATCGTATCAACGTATGAAATGAATCAAAAATTGAATTTTGCTTACTGAGTATAAATCCCACTTGAGAAAAATGAAATACCAAAAAGTTATGAGTGTTCAAACATGCTCTGGGGTCCAAATAGACCCGAGGTTGTAAAGAAAGGTTAAGATCTTCTCTTCGAGACATAATGAAGTCTGTTTAAAGTAAGCTGCGAATAATTTGGATTTTCAGGCGCGTTCTTCATAGAAATTGGTTCTTTCTGTTGGTACTTTAAGATCCATACTCTGCCGAACGGAATCAATCGGCACACGCTGATCGGTAATACCAACTTAATGTGGATGTCGGGATCGGCCATCCTCCTTACAGCAACCGACCCGAATTCGAACCGAATGAAATTTATCGGTTTTCCGGTCGGCATAGTGTGAACGCACCCTTACATGATGAGCTTGCCAGGCAAGGATCTCAGACAGCTTTCTCAGGACCTGAACCGTCACTGCCAGCGTCCTCAGTGAGGGCTTCATTCAACGATTGGATCTGTGAAGAGCACAACCGTAGATGGCATGCCTCCATTGGATGTAGACAGACCAAACGCATGCTCCCCAACGTTAGTAAGAAGACTGCAAAATTTTTGCTGGCTCGTAGCAGAAAAGACTGTAGAAAGCTTATTAGCGTTGCATTTAAACGTGTTAGACTTAAGTGATACCGCGCTCTGTGAATCTTGTGGAGAAGATGAGGACATCGCAGAGCACTTTCTCTGTAAATGTCCTGCTTTTTCTCGCATGAGGTTACAGATACTTGGCGCAGACATGGTGAGAGCTGGTATCTTAGGCTCCTTATCATGGCAGCGTCTTTTGGCTTTTCTACGAACATCTGGGAAGCTATAACAAATAGAATGTTGCTAACTGGTAGTACAATGGGCCGGTATTTAGGTCTGAGTGCTCCAGCTGGTATTTTAAAAACCCCTAACAGAAAAAACCCATTCATGCAGCTGGTGCTATAGAAAGTGCCGAAGTATGATAATCTGATTTCCTCATGTGGGACTTATCAAAAATCTTCCAATAGCATAACTTCTCATAATTGCGATTCCTACCTCATGAACTTCTCTAACATTAATTAAAGACTCAAACTAGTGGAAATATAAACTGCAAAATCTATTTTTCAATTTACAACTTTTAATTTTTATATTTAGAGTTAAATTTCTCTCTAGTAAATTCATTGCCATGAAAAGCGTTTTCTCGATAAGCAATTCGAAACCGTCAGAATATTGTAGGTCTTCTCCTTTCCTCACAAGGGATGCTGTAAGAAATTCTCTAGCCCACCACACATAAAAAGGCTCGACTTGAACAAAAAAACATTCAGAAATTGCAAAAAAGAAGCGAAGCAAAATCGAGCCAAGCTCCTAGCAAAGAGCACGGATGACACGTATCGTGAGCAGGAAGAAATGTCTGAATGATGTCCCACAACATTAGTAGAGCGACTTAAAGAAGAAGAAATACTCGTTAGCTATGCTCAAAAACAGCTTCTTATGGACAAAACTCTACTCAGGTGTTAAATGAACAGTTCTCTCGAAAGTTTTTCCAGAAGCTGAATCTAACTTCATTGAAAAACCCGACAGATAGCAAGGTTATTAAGAAATCCTTTAAAGGCAAATTTGCTAAGTCAAACGAGATACTACCATGTGAGCTTTGAAAAAGATGGTTGCCATCGCGTTTTGCTGGTAATTCGACTACAGATTCAATCTATAGTATGAAGATCCTAATGGAAAAGCATAGTGATTAAAACATTTAAAATATGTACACGTAATGCTGGCAGACTTCGAAAGCATAGTCGGTCAATAACCGTAAGATCTATTATGGGTGGCCCTCAGACAACGAGGACTTCCAAGAACTTAATCTAATTTTTTAATTACATAAAACTTCATAACTTTTGTTATTTTCTTTTATAATTACTATAAATAGAGATTCTATAACGAAACAAAAGCATTTTTCTTACTGAGTTATTTTTTTTTCTATTTTAATTTATCTTGACAAAAAAGAAACAAGGTTCTATCTGAAAAACTAAATTCCTTACCGTAACACAAAGTTCTATCAGGTAATTAGAACCTTTTTGTCCTACGTATATTTAGCTTATCGTTGAGCAACAAAGTTCTATCGATTTTTTTAAGAATAAATTACTGAATAACTATTCTATACAGTTTTTATTTATTTAATGCAATGAAATCCATGAAACAATATAATGTTAAAATTAAATAACATGTTAAGAATCAAATTATGGTAGAAAAGTTATACACGATGAAATATTCCATCTTAATTTTCTCAAAAGTGATACCAGTGCAGATAGAACCTTCTTGTCCTAAGGTCGCGATATAGTGATTGACTCTATAGTAGCTGCTGAAATGGTCTGAAGAAATAGTTGAGTGTAAATTACGGATAGCGTTATTACACTCCATATGGCATAAGCCTTTTTAATGGCTTCTTGTCTGAGAATCCATTTCTGGGAAATATTGAGATTGAGCGAAAATAAAATGTGTCTGTGTATTTCTATGTTCACACGAAAAAAAAATAAAATACATAAATAGGGTGGCGCAACGGAGCGAGGAGCCCCAAGGCCTCACGCAATTTTCACAACCATGCCTTGTGAGGGAAAGAAGGGAACCTACAATTTTCCAAACGACTAATCGAGAAATCGTTTTTCATGGCAATGAATCTACCAACAGAGGACTTGCCAGTTCCTCGCGAAAAGAGATACCACGTTACAAGTTCTATTAGTCTGCTGTAAAAGAACTTAAGATTTCATCCCGCCTGCCAAAACGAAAATCGTAATGTGTGTGAGTATTCTAACCATCAATTCAGACCCCAATGATCTCTTTATATTTTTACTTCCCAGCCTTACAAATGGATCTCATCAAACAGCTGCGCTGAAATGAGTCATATAACTGTCACACTTTTAAATATTACAGAAGAAATAGAACTCTCTACTGGTTCACTTTTCAAGTTTTGCAAATTTTTTTGTTTTTGAATCATTCAAAACTATCTATAGTTTCAAATCACAATTAACTGCATTATGTCGCTTTTTGGATGTTAAGTGCTTTCATTATGTTGCTTTCAGGCTGTCGTTGTTTGTGTACCTTGATCGTGGGACTTTTTGGCTGTCGGTTGACTGATATCATGTCGTTTTCGGTTGGATATGTGTCTTCTTCATGTTGCTTTTTGGATGTAATACAGAGTGGCGCACGAATCGTGCTACAAAACACGTAATAATTTTTTTTCAGTGTGAGTACCTAATCGGCTTATTTTTTTTAATTTTATTGGCTACTATTTCGATAAATAAAAAGGAGTGCTTCTGATTTGGATAGTGCAGCGATACCATGCTTTGCAGTGCGTCATTTCCGTCCAAAGGGAATTTTGGCGGGAGTTTGGCGGTACTCCCCGAGTAGATTGACCACATGAACATGTTTGCTGAAACGAAGACCGTATCATAGAGATCCCAATGTTCGGGTTCAGGATACAATCGTGGCTGTTGCATCGGCAACCCTTCAGGCCGCAATGAACAGTTTTCTGATCAGGTGCCGCATACGCGTGGATGAGCATGGAGGCCATTTGCGGTTCATCAACTTTAAAAACCATTAGTTATGTAAAATTTAATTTAATTTTTAATCCAATTATTAAAAAATTAATGAAATACATCGATAAAAATAAAAGTTATTTAAATTTCTTATTGCATCACGACTGAAGCACGATTCATGCGCCACCCTGTAGTAGCAGAGTGGGATATCACTTAAGCCTAACTCGTTTAAACTCTTACAAAAGTGAAGTGCCCTGCGGCAGAGCCAACAAGATTTCAGTCTTTTCTTTTTCAACCTTAATAAATTTTTTATCTGCATCCATTGTCATGAAATCTACGGCTCTGCTTTTGAAAGATCAAATAATTGATTGAAGCCCTCACTTAGGGAACGGCAGACCAAGCACTAGTTTGGGTCCTGAAAAGGCTGTCTAAGATCCTTACCTTACAAGTTCATCGATGATCTCGTTTTTAGTTCTAATTATGCCACAATGGCCCGAAACCCAAACGAGACTGACGCAATTTTATCTCTTGACCGCATTCAGAGTGGTCTTGCATTCCTTGATCACTTTCGAAGTAGTTAGGGGGTTGACCTTGGTTGACACAAATATTTCTCCTCGTTTAGCCATTATTCGTAATATACACATGGGAGTGTTGGTATACCTTTATCATTACACTTTTTGGCTGTCGGTCAGGTCATATCATGTCGCTTTTTGGCAGTCTTGTGTCTTTTTCATATTGCTTTTTGGTTGTTGGTGTGCCTCCAAAGTCATTTTCGGCTGTCGGTGTGTCTTCATCATTTAGCTGCTCGGCAGTCTCTGTGCCTTTATCGTGTCACTTTTAAGATGTCAGTGTGCCTTGTTCATGACACTTATCGCCTTGCGATATGCCTCCATCAGGTCGCCTTTTGTCTGTCAGGTTTTTTCATCTTGTTGCCTATTTGCTGTAGGTATGCTTTCCTCCTGTCGATTTTGGCGGACGGTCTTCCATCATCATGTCTCTTTTTGACAGTTGAAGTGCCTTCATTATGCTGCTTTTGAGCTGTAGTATGCCTTCATCATGTCGGTTTTTGGCTGTTGGTCTTTTTCATCATTTTGTTTTTTTTTGATGTAGGTGTGTTTTTTTCATGACGCTTTTAAACTGTATGTGTCCTACCATCATGTCTGTCTTACTAAAGGAACCTAGAAACAAAGCAACCTGTTGATCTTGACTTACTTGAACATGAGCTTTATAAAAAAATATTTTGAAGAGGGAATGGGAGTTGAAAGTTTCGAAATAAAAAAATACCAAAAATAATGACAACGAGTCAACACTCTGTACTTTAAAGTACAGAGTGTTGACTCGTTGGGTTTTAAAACCCAAGAACACACTACACAAATACAGACAACAATTCCATGAAAAAATTGAGTGCGAAAACATTTCTTTAGTTTGTTCCTTAAAGCCAAAGGAGAGAAACAGTTTTTTCGACTTACTATGAAGGATGTTGTTCCATTTGTTGTATAATCAACTTGTTCGAATTATGAATCAAATTTTATAACTGTTGCTCGTCTAAGAAACTCGAGCTCATCCAAAACAAGTGTTTTGAATTGATGTGTCACTTTTGCAAAACAACTCAGCTTCAACGTCGCAACTGAGAATTGCTTGTAAATTATATCCACCCTAGGCGCTTCTTGTTATTTTCTTATTTCACTCTACATTATCCCCCTGCGATCGAAATTCTCTCCCCAATTCGAACGACACGAACTCTTAACAATTTTTCTTTCCGTTTTCTGCAATTATCTGAAAGGTTTTGCTGTAATTTGTTGGTATTTTTGAGATTTTTTTTTTGCTTGCAGTGAACGATGTGTTTTTTTTCGCTCTCATCCGCCATGCACAATTTCCACCATGAAATCTCTATTAGGAGTTAGAACGACGAACGATGGGCTATCCGCGACGCAGCACGGCTGTATGGTGTACCCATTTATGATCATTTATTAAGTGTCATCGCGCTGCAATCTCTTGGGGAAGCTGTGTGCGGGTCGGAAATGAAAATATGTGCGCTCCACTTGAAGGAGGACATGCCAACCATAGGCTCGTAGTGGTGATGTGGTATGGTGGCCAGCTCCAATGTATACGGGAACTTGTTATACTCCACTTGTAAATGAATGTACCACATGATTGGAATATGCGGCTAGAACGCCTACACAGATCATTGTTCCATTAGTCGCATGAATATTCTGATAATACTGGTAAAATGAGGATCTTTTTATGTCCTACACACGTTCAGAAGAGTGATTTTGCACCCATGCAGCGATAGCTATGCGGTGTGTTGAGGGAATGACTTTTTAGATTGACCCGAAGGAGATCTTGTTGCAGTTTTATTGCAAGATTCAGCAAAGTGCGCATATATGGGAGACTGTGCAATGATCTGGTAGAAAAGTGCGGTGTATCTATGTAAAGAAATGTTAAACAAGTCAAATGAAATTTTTATATGGCGATAGTTGCACTCTCCATACGTCTAGTGATGATAGCTTCGGTAGCTGTAGCGTGACAATGTGGCGACACATAATGTTTTGTACGACTATATCTTTCTCTATATCTCTGTACCTATATGTGATTGTGATGGATGCTTAAGTTTGAGTTTGGTTAAACTTGAATGCTTTTCAGAATGAAAGGTTTGTAAGAGTGTTCAAATGTGGCCTTATTCATTGTGATTTTGGGGTGCTATTGGTCTTGTGGGCACTGTTGCTTACAGTTGATTTCAAACTTCTCTCACACTTGGTCTTATACCAAATATTCCAGCTTCAGCACACTTTTAAGCAAACGCTAACTAATCGAAATGCAAATTAACTTAACAAAAATTTGTCATGTCCGTCAAGTAAGCACTACGACTTCAATTGTCGTTAAAACATAAAATGTCGTTCTTCGTTAAAAAAAACGTTTTTTGGTGCTACCTTGGCTGTAAAGTCAGGACTACCACCCCCAGAAACCGATCCCTCTATGAGGTTATCATTCAGAAAGGAGGTTCTCGACAAGATATTTTTCTGCACTACTCATCAACGAACATGAACAAAATTGAAAACTATGGCGTAATGTAGTACAAGCTGCGTAATGATTACTATGTCTACCTGTCACGCGGGAGGTTCGTGGTTCGAATCCCAGCAGAAAACAATCATTTTTTTACAGGGGTATCGTCTTATCCGAGGAATTGGCAAGTCCTCCGATTGTAAATCCATTGCCATGAAAAGGGATTTTTCTATAGCCGTTCGGAATCGGCAAAACAAGGTAGGCCCCTCCATTCCCTCACAATGCATGGTTGTCTATTGCGCCACCCATAAAGTTTTGAATTGATTTGAATCTTTTTTGGGGGTGGTTAACGCGAACTTCAGAAAATGAAAACTTACTTTTTATATTCTAGCAAAATTTAATTGCTCACTCGGTTTTTTGTTTCAAATTGATCTGATGATTTTTAGGGATTGGTTGTGTTAACTCTACCGTCAGGCTATAGAACTAAGTACGCAAAGATTTGAGAAGGCGAAGAGCAAAAAGAGCGAAGAGCAACAAGCTTTTGTTTTCGCTACTTATTTACGAGACTTGAGTGACTGTTAAATAACTTTGAAAGATTCAAAGAGGTGCTTTTAGCTTGACTGACATAAATCATATGGGTACACAAACCTACCCTCCTTGTCTTTCAATAATGAATCATCAACAAATCCTCTCTTTTGTTTCTCTGAATCTTTCGGTGGTACCTATTTTGAGTATTTACCAAATTTCTCCATTGATCCATTTCTTCTTCGCATTATTGGATCCGGCTCTTTTTGAATCAAAAGTTGAATTAACTCAATGATGATTTAATTCCTGATCCCGTTGATATTTCATCCATGTTCTTAAAGAAAAGTTTTTCTTACCTTTTTCTACGCCTCTCAGAACTTTTGACTTTAGGTAAAAAGAAGGTTGATGATACTTCAACTGATTTTGGTAGACCCTTTAATAAAATCTATGATTGACTCATTCTTTTTAAACTATCAACCTTAATCTTCGAAACCATTTTAATTTTTCACTCTTCTTACTTCGGTAACCGTGTTTGTTGAAATCTTCCCTATCAAGTCCTTTTTCGACTACTTCCGGCGTCCCCCAAAGCATTCTTTTAGGGCCTCTTCTGTTCATTCATGTTAATGACCCCGAATTGGTCATTTACAGTTCCCTAATTTGACTGTACGTAGTTGAAACAGTGTCTTACAAGATAATTTTTTTCAGCTGCTAACTCTTCGAGTTCCACAGGTAGCGCTTCGAGAAATTTTGAAGTACTCTGAGATAAAAACACTGCCATGAAAGAACTTACTCGCTTAGCTGTTTAATCGATTTAAAATTGTATGTCCTTGAAATGTGTCTCAAAAGCTTAGTTGGGTAATTATAAAATTTTAAGTTTAAATCTTCTCATTTTGAACAAAATCTCTGCAAACTTTCTGGTGCTCTGAAACCGCTCAGTTGCCTAGTATTAATCCATTACTCTCTCTCATATGGGTATCACATCACTTCTTTTCTCCTGACGCTATCTTCTTCACAGTTAAATCATTTCACCAGTTGAGGCGATTCATGACTTAAAGATCTTTTGCGACCAAAAATTTAACTTCTACTCACATATAGATGATGAACTACTAAATCTTATTCACCACTTGGCTTCGTTAGGCGATGTTCCAAGGAATTCTCTTACTCATACGTACCCCCATCTTTGTATACATTACCTTTATACATATGTAAGTTATTTGAAAATGTACTTGTGGAATGCGGTCCGCTTACATATAAGTTCAAATTTCTAGAATTAAAAATACTCAACGCCGTTTCTTTCTAACTTCGGTCTAATGCATTGTATTCCATTGAAGTGCATTAGACCCAAGTTTTCCCTAGCTTTATAGCGACACCCAATGAATTAATTTATTTTCCTTGGATTGCTCTAAGAGGTCGTTCTTGAAGTAATTCTTTGACTTTACCTCCTTATGAAGATAGCATAAAACCTCTCAACTTGCTTATGCCGAAAGGTCGAAGAGAAATATTCGATATTTTCCTCATTCATCGAGTTTTGTCGGGAACGATGGATTGCACAACCCTAACCAACTCTATTATTCTCCACTCTAGTTTTTGCACGTTTGAACTACTGTACGGTGGCTCAAAAGAATCAGTTACCCGAATACTGAGCAAAGGTATAATTTAAATTTGAATCGACAAAGCCAATTTGTTGGCAGCTCAATTTGCTGCTAACTCGACACTTCCTTACAGCATATTGGCTCCACCCGAGCTCGAGTCTGTAAATTCTTTGATGAAGCAGATATTTTTCCGAACTCGCTTGGTTGCGAGAGTCCTTAAAGATCTCAACATACATAAATCCACTGGTCCAGATGGTATCCCCGCCGTTATTCTGAAGAGATGGTCTTCTACACTGGCAAAACCACTGCGTAAACTTTTCCATCTTTCCTATTCTGCTGGGATTTTTCCGAGCAGATGGAAAACTGCATTTGTCCAGCCGGTCCCTAAAAAAGGCGAATCTTCCTCCTCTTCCAATTACCGTCCAATTGCACTAACGTCCCTTCTTTCCAAGGTCATGGAAACGTTAATAAACTCATGAAATATCTCGAAGAACGCAAGCTTCTTAATGACCGTCAGTACGGTTTTCGTGGCAAACGTTCCACTGGTGATTTGATGGCTTATCTCACCAAAAAGTGGAACCAATCCTTACATTGTTTTGAAGAAAGTAAGATTATTGCACTTGATATTTCTAAAGCATTTGATAGAGTTTGGCATCAGGCTCTTTTATCGAAAATGCGTGCTTTTGGTATCGATGAGTCTCTTCTTCGTTGGATTAGAAACTACCTTTCCGACCGTTCAATACAAGTTTCATTGGATGGCTGGTGGGCCCCAGGGCTTCGTTTTGTCTCCGACTCTCTTCCTCATTTTCATAAATGATCTCTTATCTGAAACTGTTTCGTTGACGACTCGACCCTCAACTTTTCATATTCGCTTCCAAATTCACGTTCGGATGTAAAACTGGAACGGCTACGTATGATAAGCTCATTGAATTCTGACCTTGACAGCATTGTTGCATGGGGTCTTATGAACCGAGTAGAATTCAATGCTTCGAAAACTCAATGCTGCCTCTTGTCGTTGAAGCTTAACATTCCCCCATTGCCATTATCCATGAATGGTGCCTGCATCCAAGAAACCGAAAAGCTGTCAGTATACTTGGTATGTGTGTAAACGATGATCTTCGTTGGAATGGCCACATACCTATTTGAAGTCGCCAGAAATGCTGCTATATGTTTAGTCTTCTTGAGACGATGAAGGAAGTTCTTCACCCTTTCTGATCTGGCTAAAATTTCCAAGCAATCAGTTCTTTCAACATTCTTCTAGATCTTTTTTTTTGTCGTTTAAAAAACAAACATATAATTTTGAACTTGATTTGTTCATGACGCACACTGTCGAGAGTCTGAATTAAGTATATTAAATCTTCTTCGTCTTCTTCTTCAAGAACTTCAACTACAACCTCTGCGATCTTTTATTACCACAACTTTTTTATCTTTAAGCTACTTATCTACTTCTAATTTCGTGAACCTGCTCCATATGTACAACTTTCTTCTTATAAAATGTCTCACCTGCATATTCCTTTGTCTCCAATCTCTTTCTACTCTCCTTTCCCAGCCGTCATTATCAAACAAATCAAAGCAACACTTTCTGTACGCAGCCTATTCATCTCCTGCAAAATTAAACATTTGAGCATCCAAAAATGTTATTCTTCGCCAAAACCAAAACAATTTTAGCAAAATTCATTCCATTCGCCACTGTTCAGTATCATCCCACTATTCACCGTTTGTGCCTGGTATGGTATTTACTTAGCTGCAGGAACCATAACCTTAACCACTAACAGACACTTCATCTTCGTCTCCATAAAATGACTCATTAACCATTGCATTCCACTTCCATAAGCAAAACGCATACAACAAACCAGAATATGCAACAAAAATAAATCATTCTTTTCTTCCCTCAGGAATAAATCTGTTTACAGTGCACCGACCAACTCAACAAAAATTTGTTTATTTACGCCAAACCACGAGTCTTCTATATATCCCCTTTCGAGATGCGTATGTGGCCTAAAATAACACACGCCAGTCATCTTTATCTTTGCACCCTGCTTAATCCGTCCTTTTGCCCTTTCTTCTCCTAATTTGTCATTTTCTTATACTGCTGCACTAACATTTCCATTTAAGCCACTTGATGATTGCCTCTATACAGTTTCCATTTAAAAATGCAATTGTAATAATCTCTTCTAGGTACACATAAGCTAAGGAGCACTAGCCGCCAGCAGCAGCAGGCGAATCTCAAGCAGCACCTACAGACAAAAATAAACAAAAGGTCATTTAAGGAAGAGGAAAGGCATTTCAATGAATGGAAATGTTGGAAAGTAAACATCCTTAAATGGTGCGTTGAAATGATTGAGATATTCCGTGTATACAAGTTCATATAAAAAGAATCACGGGTGTCATTAATTTGGTCCTCAAGTAATGGCCTGCGTAAAATGAGATAAAAAGAGTAGTGAAATGCGTATTTTGCGTATGTGCGTATGTGCAATTGTGCATTAACCCCATTTTTATAGAAACCAACTTCACTCTATCCACCAAAAAGCTATCAAAATTATTTACTTCGCCCCACAGCTAAGTTCAATAAATAAGGAGATGGGCATGATCACGACTTCTGAATTCTAAAAATCCCCGAAATTCAAATTATGCTCTGTAAATATATTCTGAATACGCCAAAAAAAGTCTGCATGGGTTTGAGAAGAACTCAAATCATTAAATCTTGTTTTAGGTTTGGGTTTGGTACTTGGTTAATAATTGGTACGAATATGAATACGAATACGAATACAAATACGAATACGAATACGAAAACGACAACTCTAGGAAATTTCTCCGCAAAGAGATCTGTCAGTAGGGGAACACCGCAAGGCGGAATCCTATCCCCTCTTCTATGGAATCTAGTCGTCAATGAACTTCTAGTTGACCTGGAAGCTAAGGGATTCAAAGTGCTTGCATATGCAGATGACGTCTCCACTGCGGTATCTGGTAAACATGCTCACGTCCTTACGGATCTGATGCAGACCGCTCTAAATAAACTAGTAAAATGGGCGGGAAAATGTAACCTAGGGGTCAACCCTAAGAAAACTGAACTCGTTCTCTTCACCAGGAAATACAAAATTCCTCAACTAACAACTCCATCAATAAATGGAATCCCACTTGAACTTTCCAACGAAGCTAAATATCTTGGTATAATCCTAGACAAAAAGCTAAACTGGAAAGCCAATATACAGGAAAGAATCAGGAAATCCACCGTAGCCTTATTTTCCTGTTAAAAAGCCATTGGTAATAAATAGGGTTTCTCCCCCCAAATCACCGACTGGCTCTACACCGCGGTCATCAGACCAATACTTACATATGGAGTAGTGGTATGGCTTACCGCTCTTGATAAAAGGTCCTACTGCGATAATCTAAGCAAGGTCCAACGAACAGCCTGTTTATGTATAAGCGGAGCACTGAAATCAGCACCCTCAGCTGCCCTAAACTAAACAAACTCCTTAATCTCATACCACTATAAATCTTCAGCAAACAAATGGCCGCCAGTACAGCCATTCGTATCAGAGCTATCTCCCAATGGACCGTTAACAACATTGGCCACGTTACAATCCGGAATTTATTCAGATCAATCCCTTGCCACTCTGACTACACCATCCCCCAACTGGTTTTTGATAGTAAGTTCCAAGTCTCAATCCCATCGAGAACTACCTGGAAGACGAAGAATTCTTAAGAGATGATTCAATTCATTTCTATACAGATGGGTCAAAAACCGAGGAACAACTTAACGTTAGTCTCTCATTCCGCCTCCCTAACCATTGTAGCGTGTTCCAAGCGGAAATTCTGGTGGACAAAGAGGTCTCATCATGGCTAAAAGAAAACGTGATATCCTCAGCGAATATCCGGATTTTCTCAGACAGTCAAGCAGCCCTCAAATCACACGGCGCTATTTCCACGAACTCAAAAACCTCCCTTAACTGTCGCCTATCTTTTAAGGAGATGGCGGAACAGTCCAATATTCACCTTATTTGGGTGCCGGGGCACAGAGATATCGTGGGAAACTGCAAAACCGATGAACTTGCCAGAAAATGAACCGTTCTACCGATCCAATCAGCAGGTTGAATATTAGTATACCAATCGCTACATGTAAACTTATGCTAAAGCAAGACGCAATGGATAGAACGTATCTACGTGTGTGGCAACAAAACAAATATGGCCAAAACTATATCTAAAACGCACAAAATATTTGTTACCCATTACCAGATTGCACCTTAGCTCCGTAATCAATGTCATCACTGGATATTGTCTGATAGGAAGACACGCCATAAGACTCGGTGTTTCCTCTAATGACTTCTGCAGAAGTTGCTTAGATGAGGAAGAGGAAGAGACTATTCCGCACCTCCTCTGCTCATGTCCTGCACTCTCCTTTAAAAGAAAACGGCATCTAGGATAATATTTCCTTGATGATCTAAACGATCTGACGAACTCAGATATCCTCCTACAAATGGTTTTGTTAAGTGTGGTACTTCCTCGCTTAATTCTTATGGTATCACAATGGACCTAATACTGGTCTAAGTGTGTCAGTTGTTTCCCTGACAGCCATTTTTTAACCTAACCTAACCTAATACGAAAATGAATACGAGTACGAATACGAATACGAATACGAATACGAATACGAATACGAATACGAATACGAATACGAATACGAATACGAATACGAATACGAATACGAATACGAATACGAATACGAATACGAATACGAATACGAATACGAATACGAATACGAATACGAATACGAATACGAATACGAATACGAATACGAATACGAATACGAATACGAATACGAATACGAATACCAATACCAATACGGATACAATGGCATTTGTCTACAGGCCACACATTTATTTGGTTTGAACAGTAATTTCACACAACGTTGCTGAATGGCTAAGGAGATCTTAGTCGCTAGTTGCGAACTCTGGATACCTAGGCAAATCCAGTTTTAATTTATAAGTCCTTTACGTTGGCATAGGGCTCTGCCAATGGTGACCTCCTTTCCCTATTACTCGTGGGTACAAAATTGAAAATCAAAATATAAACTTTAAAGAGAGTGATGCTGCTCTAAGTGCATCCACTCCAATGGAGACAGGTCTTGACGACCTTCCACCTATTGGTTCTTTGGAGGAGGCGAAACTTCTTGACGAGGCTGCCCCTTCAACACACACTGATCAAACGATCAAAACAACACAAAAAGCGCGCGTCAAGCTTAGTGGAGCTGCTCGCAAACGCTTTAAATTCCTTCTTGCTAGCGGCCTTAACGAAGCCGAAGCCAGGGAAAGAGCCAGAACGGCTGTTCCAAAGGGAGAAAAAAGGAATCGCTCTGAATCCTTCCCTAGGGACACAAATCGTGCCAAAATATTAAAACCCAACATTGCTAACAAGCAGAGGTCTGTTGATGTGCCTTCCGCATCAAATCCGCCTCCAAATCAACAAAAAATAGAGCCACAAAATTTTAAGCAAGCGCTGGAGAGTTACAAAATAGGTATCCTTGCCTCAGACTTCCCGGAAACGCTACTTAACACTGACCAAATGACAGTAGTGCAAGACACCATCTTTGGTCTGATTTGCAGCCAAAAGACAGGGGATATCAGCCCCAAATTCTTTGGCACCAATTTCAGACCAGGATGGCTTGTCTTCAACTGCAAAAATAGGGTCACGGCTGATTGGCTAAAAGGTGAAATACCAAAAATAAAGCCTTGGGAGAATGCCTCACTGAAGGCGGTTGAAGAGGAAGAAATTTCCAAAAACCAAATTCTGGTGGGTCATTTCCCCGTTGGCCCCACCTGCACGAACGAGCAGATTCTCACGGCAATCAAGGTCCAGAATGAGGGTCTCCCCGTTCCTGAATGGAGAATTATAAGAAGAGAGGCCAAAGGTGCAGCCTCCATTCTTACCTTTTCAGTAGACCACAAATCCGCGGCTCTACTGAAAACCAAAAAAGAAGTCATAGACTTTAGGTTTGGCGATGTTCAACTCCGCCATCCTAAAGTGACTCACAAAACTGGCGCCCCCAAACCCCCACCTAACTCCCCTGTCAAGACAGCCTGTACGACTCTGACGACAGGTAATAGTGCTCCACAGCCTTCACCAACGTCAGATCTACAAAACAGGCTGACAGCTCCAATAACCCTAGATCCTCCCCCCTCAGTTGTTATTGCCACAACTACCTTACCAAAGGAGTCAGCCGTGAGGCCCTCCTCACCAAAAGGTACCTCTGGCAATGCAACAACAACTCCCCCCCCCCTCCCTGCTCAACTACCGTTGCCAAACCATCACCAAAAAGCGGTGATGCAACACCAGCTGCAAAAAGCAGCATAGCCAAATTCATGGCTCAAAAACGGGACCCCAGGCCCAAAGGTAAAGCTCGGCAGAGGCTATTAAAAGCACCAGCGAGCCTTACCTCAACCCCAAAATCAAAATGAATTACACCACCCTAAAATTCCTGCAGATAAATCTCATGCACGCCAAAGCTGCCTCAGCTGCGGCAAGCAGGGAATTTATCAAGCAGGATCTGGACTGCTTACTAGTCCAGGAACCATGGGTGGTAAGAGGCCAAATAAAAGGCCTTCCAACACAATCGTGTAAGTTAATATACGACAACACGCAACTCCAACCACGAGCTGCGCTTCTTATCCATAAAAGAACTAACTTTCTTCCCATTCCAGAATTCATCACAAATGATCTCGTTGCGGTACTAGCTGAGATCCCCACGGCAAGAGGCTTACAAAACATTGTAATAGCCTCAGCCTACTACCCGGGTGATACTACCTCCGCACCACCTGAAGAGGTTAAAAAACTTGTTAGCTACTGCAACGCAAGGGGAAGACAGCTACTACTTGGTTGTGATGCCAACTCCCATCACACCATATGGGGTAGCAAAGACATCAACAAAAGAGGTGAGTCACTTTTAGATTTTCTCATGCACTCAAACTTAGATATTCTAAATAAGGGAAATGAACCTACTTTTGTCACCTCCACTAGGAAAGAAGTGTTGGATATGACAGTGGCAAGTTTTGCCATAGCTAACAACATTCTCAATTGGCATGTCTCGAAAGAGTTATCATTCTTGGACCACCGGCACATCAGATTTGATCTGTCAAGGCCGAATCACAACATTATAGAAAACAATAGGGTACCAAGACACACGGACTGGAATCTCTACACAGAGACACTTCGTTGTGAATTTGAACCATCCTATCCAAACATTGACTCTCCTTATCAACTTGAAAGGGAAACAACACGCTTAAGCTCACAAATCACAAGCGCATACGAGTCCAGCTGTCGTATTAGACAGTCCAACTCAAATCGCGATGTTCCCTGGTGGAACAGTGAATAGGAGAAGTTAAAAAGAAAGCTTCGAAAGATGTTCAACAAAGCTAAACGAACCAATTCGTGGATCGAATATCGAACAACTCTAACGACTTACAACTCGTTGATAAGAAGGCAAAAACGACTTACCTGGAAAAACTTCTGTGAAAGTATCGATAACTTGCCTTCTTCAATTAGAGTTCAAAAAGCCTTAGCTAAAGATCATAACAATGGTATTGGTCTCTTAAAAAAATCGGATGGTAGTTTTACCCAAAGTTACAGTGAAACTCTGAGCCTACTTTTGGCCACTCATTTTCCTGACTGTATACATACCACTGATCAATCACTAACCACAAATGTGAGTTACACTATACACCTAACAGCATAACAAGAAGTCTAGCTAGAAAAATTTTTAACGAAGACTCCATTAAATGGGCAATATCCTCCCAACAGCCTTTCAAGGCGCCCGGGGAAGATGGTATCTTTCCTGCTCTCTTGCAGTATGGAATTGATACCATAATCTGCTCACTTATACTTATCTATAGGTCCAGTTTTGAATTAAGCTACATCCCTCAAACTTGGAGAAAGGTGAGAGTTGTATTCATACCAAAAGCTGGCAATAGATCAAACTCAGACCCAAAATCCTTCAGACCAATCAGTCTCACATCTTTCTTTCTAAAGGTCATGGAAAAAGTGATTGATTTACACATTCGCAGTACGGCCTTAATAGCAAATCCTCTCAATGCTAACCAATTCGCTTACCAAACGGGTAAATCTACTGTTACAGCTCTCCATCAGCTTGTAAGCAAAATTGAGACGGCGTTTGCTAAGAAAGACATCATACTCTGCTCGTTTCTTGATATTTCTGGCGCCTTTGACAATACTACGTATTTGTCAATTCAAACCGCTGCAACTGTCAAAGGAATTGACACACCAACCATTAAATGGATTGACTCTATGTTAAGTGGCAGAATCATCTCCACCACACTAGGTCAAACATCAATAACAGTTAATGCTGTTAAAGGCTGTCCCCAAGGGGGTGTTTTATCTCCCCTGCTCTGGTCAATAGTAATAGATCAGCTCTTGGATGACCTCAATAAGCTGGGCCTTGATACACAAGGCTACGCTGATGACTTAGTCATCTCTATTCTAGGCAATCAAGAAGCACAGGTCACAAACCGTATGCAAAGGGCCCTGAACAAAGTTAATGACTGGTGCAACAAAGAAGGGCTTAAGGTCAACCCCACCAAAACAGTCATCATCCCATTCACCAGGAGACGAAAAATCGATCTCCAAACACTATCCCTAAATAGTGTTCAAATTAATTTTTCCAAAGAGGTCAAATATCTAGGAGTAACCCTGGATAATAAACTCAATTGGAAACCACATCTAGACAAAACCATAGCAAAAGCAACAAATGCTTTCTGGGCCTGTTCTAGACTTTTTGGTAAAAAGTGGGGGCTTAGGCCAAAAATGATTTACTGGACTTACCTCACTATTATCACACCCATCATAACCTATGCTTCGCTGGTCTGGTGGCAAAAAACAGAACAAGTTTATGCCCGCAAATCATTGCAAAAGTTACAAAGACTAACCTGTGTAGGTATCACAGGTGCAATGCGCACCTGCCCAACTTTAGCGTTAGAAAGTTTATTAAATTTTCCTCCGCTACATCTAAGAGTGAAGAAGACTGCTGCACTGAGCGGACTAAAGCTTCATCTCACTAACTACTCAAGAAAGGAAAACTTACAAGGCCATATGAGTATTCTGCAGGTGCTCCCAATACTGAAGTCGCCTGCAGCACACTCCTCGGACTTTATGCCTAAACGCATAATGTTACACCACCCCTTTGAAGTAATCTTTCCAAACCGCTCAGCATGGAAGAACCCTGTAATTCTTACAAATAACTTCCAATACATCTGGTATACTGACGGTTCAAAAACAAACAACGGTGTAGGTGCAGGGATTTATGGTCCCAACTTTAAATCATCTACATCCCTTGGTAACACAACTACTATCTTTCAGGCAGAGGTAATGGCTATAGAATTCTGTATTAGGGAATGCATTAGAAGAAACCTCCGAAGATCAAGCATACTAATCTGCTCTGACAGTCAGGCAGCACTAAAGGCGCTGTCCTCGAACAAAATCGAATCCAAACTAGTTTGGAACTGCCTGACTTGTTTACTTCAATTAGCTACTCACAATAAAATAACTCTTTCATGGGTACCGGGTAACGAAGAGGCTGACCGACTTGCTAGACTTGGCTCTCAGTCTCAATTCAAAGGCCCTGAACCCTACTGTGGTCTCCCAATAAGTAGCCTAAAAAACGAATTAGCTACCTGGGAACGACAGAGCATGATCAGCACCTGGAACAACTCAAATGGCCATCGTCAGTCAAAACTATTCATTGACTTATCCCACAAACGTATGAAAGAAATTCTTGACATGAGCAAACGTGACGCAAAGTTACTTACGGACTTCTTCACTGGACACTGCTCTCTCAAGTATCATCTTAAAAACATGGGCATCAGCCAAGACGACACCTGTCGTCTCTGTCTTGAAGACATAGAAACAGCTGAACACATTTTATGCGAATGCCCTGCCTTAGCTAGATCCAGGCTTAAAATATTCAATAAAGGGTTCCCCTGTCCCCTTGATATCAGAAACACCTCTTCCTCGAAGGTTCTTAGGTTCTTACATGACCTCAGCTTCGAATGAACAAACCTATACACTACGTGTATTTAAACCTAAAGGGAACAGCACAAAAGATCTTTCAGGTCGACGTGCTTGTAAAGGCAATTTTCACCTTCACCCTATTTAATTTAAAAAAAAAAAAAAAAAAAAAAAAAAAAAACTTCTAAGTTCCCGTATACGTTCCCGTTCCCGTGGGAGTTTAGGGATAAAATATATAGCCTATGTCCTTCCTCTGGCTCGAGACTGTCACTGTACAAAATTTCATATCAATCAGTTTAGTAGTTTGTACGGGAGACGGTAACATAGAAAGTCGGACAGACAGAGTGACTTTCATATTTATAATATTAGTAAGGATTGATCTTTTGCCAAACTCAAAGGCAAAACATAAAAAATATTCCGCTCATTCAATAGTTTCTCTTATTTTTGAAATCATTTAGTTCCTTGGTGGTTTCAATATGACCAAAAGCTCCCATATGGCAGTCAATACCTTTTGGTAACATTTTCTATTTCTTAAAAATAACCAGCTAACTCCTTGTATTCAACTCTCAAGAAAATCACAGACTCTAGATTCTAGAAACTGTGCAGACGAGAAAAGTAATCGTATTCTCTTTTGAAATTTATCCACATAAAGAATAGTCATTTTCCCTCTTCCTTCGTAGCTCATTTGTTGAAATTTATTCACCCAACGCGTTCCACCGACAGCCATTTAATCAGAGAAAATGATCACGCAACAAACCGCACTACACAATTGAGAATGGAGCAAGGTGCATTCAAACTATATACGCATGATGATCCATCCAAGGAGTTCACCTACAGGCCAAGCCCGGTAGTGGTCTATTTTAGAACTCAGAACAGAGGCGCACTCGAGGATTGCATCATACAAATATCCGAAGAACTGAAATCGTAGGCGTAGACCTGCTCTTTAAGGAGCATTATTTATTTCCAATCCAAGAGATAATGCTTACGCACAGACTAACAGGCACATATCACTTGAAATGCATCTGGAGTACCTCCAGCAAATATGGAGCACAAAACAGAAGCAGCATTCGAATCAAAGCCCAAGAAGGATTGTTTTTCTCAGATACTTCTAGGCAAAGAGGGCTTTTATCAGAGCTAAGGAAGCAGCTCTTCATTTATTCGAACCATAGAGCAATAATCGTACGAGATTATCCTGGGTACATTCTATTTTAAAGCGCAACTTGCAATTTAACCACATCATCATCCGGTTCCTCATCATCGTCGTCGTCGTCTTCTTAATCATTGAGAAGCAGCAAAACATACGCCTACACGCGTATTACCTCTGCTGTTGGGAATGCAAAACCTACAAAAAAGAATTGTTATCAAAATGGCATATCAGGGCGTATAATTCTCGAATCAAGACCAGGTATATGCTGTTGGGTGATCAATAATTTCCGAATGTGCTCCAGAATGACGTCAATTAGACCTGAGAAGTTGCAGCATCAGCAACATAGTTTCGAGTTTTGGATCTAAATCTGACTCCGAACGATACAGAAATGGAATGATGGTGTAGTCTGTTTGCGGAGAGGTGAATAGGTGAATATTTGTGTAGTGTGCAGTACGTTGCGTCGTTGGAAGCTGTGCACATGCACAAATTACATCAGTGTTTTTTTTTTTAGAGAATAAAAAAAATCAGAAATTCTTAGTGAAAATTCCGTTTTAAAAGGAAAACAAGGCCGGTTGAGTTTTGAGCATCTGCTTTAAGAACTAATTAACATTAACATATTTCTGTTTTGCTCAAAGCTTGCAAGACAAAAAAAAATTCCTTTTGGGGAGGATTGCAGTGACGGCCGAAACTATGCTAAAAAAGTTGGTTTAAAATCAACCCAAATCAATTAATATCGTTTTGCGGGATCGCTAATGAACGTTAAATGAATAAATAATTAAATAGAGCGAGGCAACAGAGCGCGAAGCCTCGAAGTTTGGTTCATGTCTGTAACCATGCTTTGTGAGGAGTGGAGGGCACCCACAATTTGTTTGCGATTCCGAAAGGCTAGTACAGGATGCCCTTTTCATGGCAGTGAAACTACTCTCGTAGGATTTGCCAATTCCTCGCAAAAGGCGATACCCGTAAAACAATATTTGATAGTCTCGAAATTTAACGAAACTGACCTGCTCCCTGCAACACCACAAATAAGATAAGTTAAGAGGTACTCAAAGTAGACGGGCTGAACTTTCTAAAATTTTAAACCTTCTTATTTCGAACAGCGGTGTTATGGTCTTTTTTTGTGTTTATGAACCATTACATGTCGAACTTCTTCCTTGTCATGTCATGGCTTCGCTAAGAATTCGAATTCCTTAAGATCTTTCTAGATAATCCCCTAGTTCTTCCTGTCTATAAGAAATTGGCAATGTCTAAAGCCAGTCTTAACCAAACCTGCACCACTCCATCGATCGTCATCAAAATTCCTCTCATTGTAAAGCCATAGGAGCTATAAATAAGTCGTGCAAATGAATTATTTTGCATACAAGGCTATCAATTGAGGTCGTAAATTTATACCTCAGCGTGCCGCTGGATATTTAAGAAAAAAACTTTCATGTTTCATCCTCACCACCGACGCGACGCGACGAACGATCAACCAAACATCGTTAATGTCGACTTTATTTAGCCCCTTCAGTCAGTCATAAAAATATTGAATCAGCAGTGTTGTCCGTTCGGTTGAGAATTTCTTGACATTTTTTATGACACCACTCGTCAGCTTGTTTTTCCACACTCGTGCATGCAAATGCATCATTTGCGTTCCCAATTATGGCAAATAAAACCAAAATTCACCCTTCGAATAGATGGAGTTTAATAAATTTCAAAAGATCAACTCGTGGTATAGTCTTGGGTACTGAACTGAGTAATAGCGTAAACCTGCATATGTATGCGAAATTAATCGATATTTTGTTATAAATTTTCGGCGCGCTGAACTCGAGTGATGTGCTTACCCTCAGGGGACAGTAAAAATCGCGCCGTTGTGGTACTTGCGGTGGCCCTTAAGGTGTTTGTCTGTTGCGTTTTCTGTTGGATTCGAAAAATTAATTAAAACATGGAGAAGATCTAAGGCACCGCTAAATTTGTTGGCTTGAAATTTGTAATGGTGTGTTGGGTATCGCGCAATTCAGGTATTTCACAACGGGACAGAATACTGCCTCGGGTTGAACTGAGCGGCGTTAATTACACGATGCTGATGATGTTAATTAAGTAATTTTCACTTAAGGTGCGGGAATGTTGGAATGAAGATAGAGTAACGAATAAATAAAAACAATTAGGTATGGACTTTCAGAGGCTATAACAGGGAGAAGATTTAAGATATTAGATCATTTTGTGCTGTGAAAAAATTGGAGTAATAGATTTGTTGATGTTTCCCACAAGCATTCAAGTCCATACGTGTGAAGATCGTTTTTGATGTGAACTTTGGGAAGGTTGATATGATGAATGGTTATCTTTTCCCACGAACTGTAGCAGAGAACCGGAAACAGACGGGATCAACTTTTCTACTTGTGGGGCATTAGGTAGAATTAATAGAACTAAAGTTTTTTTTTAACTTTTGACCTTCTGCTATGATTTTTTCTATTACTTTTTGAAGAATTCGAAGCACCTTAGAATAGCACTTGATTCCAAAATCGAAAGCTAATCGGAACTTAGTTTATTGTTTTTTTTTTTTTTTATTGCAAGTTTTTCCATTATGAGGCTTTGATTTGACATTTAAAAAAAACAGTATTTTGTTAAGCAATTCATCAGATGTTCACTGCAAAGAAAAAGTAAGAGTAAAGGCCAATGATAGAATACAAAAAAACCGATCTAAACTGACTTGACCATATTCCATATTTGCGGTTTTGATGTATGTATACTCGATAGCTTCACGGATTTTATCTTTGAGATCTTGAGTCGAATTTATATTCATTCATGGCATATTTTTACCTTGTCTTTAACGTTTTCTCCAAGAAAAAAGGAAAGAAATAAATATATTTATTTGATAACAAGATCTCGTTTTGAGATTGCCTTTTCGAAAAATATAATTTTTGCTCATAAGATCTACGGTATTAGGCGTGTTTTTTTTACAAGACTGTTATATACATAACATCATTTTACATGCAAAGCAAAAACAACATCCCCGACAACCAATGTTATGGATAAAAGGATGGTTAAGATTTGGTCGGGGATAGATTTTTGACGTTTAGTCGAGTATCGAATGAGTTTTTCGACTTTTCAGTTTTTAATGTTGGTGCGTCTAGAGACTTTCATGTATCTCGAACAAAAGCAAAATGGGTGGCAAAGGGTCTGTTCACAAATGTGTAACTGAATAAAATCATATGCAATCCGCAATTTAGTTGCAGAAAATTTTAGATATTTAGAATTTCATTGATTTCAAGAGTTAGATTTGTAAATGTATATTAAGATACATAAAACAACGTAATAGCAATTAAAATTAGTGACTGAAAGCACTTGCATATATCTTTTCACATTGTGTGAATGTTAACATTTTTTCCAAAGCTAATTGTTAAGTATGCCATAAAAATGGTTGTACTTTCTTATTATTAATAGTTTATTTCGTTTGAAACAAGTAACAAAATATTTTTTCCAACTCACATCTAAATCACAATCTCATATAAACTCAACCCCAGCATGTAAACAGAGTCAAGATAAATTCTTTGTTACCTTTGTGAACGGACCTATTTTTGACTTTTCTAAACTAACAAAAAACAGACAAAAAAAATTGTTTACCTGCATTAATTTCACTACGGAACATTCTTATTTTCCACTCTATACAACTGCTTTAGGTTTTTAACAAACAGTTTTTGCGTTTTTGTGCGAATTTGTCAAAAAAAAATCATTTGTTGCCTTTTATTAGTTTGACAACTGATCGAGAACACCAACCCACAAATAAAAAAAAAAACGAAGCGTTTTTTTTGGATATCATGTTATGTACATAACATCCTTGTGAAAAAAACACGCCTATTGTTATTGGTGTGCTACTACAATGGAATACTGCGGATATATTCTCAGTTGTTCTTGACTGTAGCGCAGTGGAACGGAGTCACAAAAAACCATGTCTATATGTATTATGCACCAACTTTTTCCATTTCACGTCCAAAATTAGCTGTAGAGTCATTAGGGGTAAGTTCGCGCACTTTTCACTTTAAGCTCAAATTGAGAAAAGGTCATAACAGATATCAACTTAAGGTTTTTAACATTTGATTAATCAATATTTTTAGAGCAAAAAAATGTCAAAAAAGTTAATGTTGGTGAAAGTTTTTTGTATGATTTTGTTAAAAAACCAAATCAAGTCAACTTGCGCACTCTTGCCCCGAGGTCAGGGTAAGATCGCGCAAAATGTCGGGTAAGAGCGCGCACCTAGTTTGTATTGGAATCTTAGCAGTTTAAATCAATTAAATATTTTAAAATTTACTATAATACGTATATATATATACGTATATATCGTGCTTCTTGAAACAGGCAACATTAGTTATTCCACAACTTCCACCTTTTCTATACACTCAAGAGAAAAATACTAGAAAAAGACAACTTAATTCAATTACTTACAAGAAATAAAACTCATATCTTATTCCTTTTAAACGAATTCAATTCAGAAAACAAAACAAAAATTAACTTAACAAAGACTATAAAATAATATATTTTTTATTAAAATATTGCAGCCTTTGTGTTTGGAAATTCATAGATATTTTTGATACAGCCTTCACTTTTTTTAATAAAAGATAAATAAACAAAATAAAATAAATTAAATAAAGTAAGTTAAATCTACAATGTAGTTTTTCAATTTGTAGTTTTTTCTGTTTTTCTTTGTTAAGTTCGACCCATTTTCGGAAAACTTCTGCAATCTAAATTTTTGTAATGTGGAGATGGAGAGTTAAAAAAATGAAAACAGAGTTGAAAAACCGAAAATTTCAATACGGGGTAAGATTGCGCACTGCGCGCTCTTACCCACAAGAGCACTGCGCGATTTTACCCACAAAGCTACTTTTTTTTGATTTTATAAAACTTAATAGAAAATAACACAAATTTTGCAAAATTTTAAGCTTGATTGAAGCTTAAATGTTCACTTATTACAAAAATATGCTACTCACGATATATAGTGCAGCCACGCCGTCGCACAGTGTGGCATTTCACTGATTTAGCGGGATTAAATTAATAACACTGAGAACTGTATGTATTGTTTCATGTTTTTTGCGTTACCGTTATTAGAATTTTCCAAAGAATACAAAAAAATATGTTATTTGGACATATCATTAAAAGTTTCGACGCAAATCAACAGAAATAACCAACAGCTATATTTTTTTTTTGATTATTTGGGATATCTGATAATTGCAGTACCTCATTTTCAATCACTTTTGTTTTTCTTTTCGGTATGCATCTTAAACTTGCCAAATATGGATCCGACGATATTAACAACCTATTCAAAAGGTCCGTGTCCTTGTCAAGTCGCGAAGTTTTCCCTGTAAACAGTTCCCGAGCGCATCCGAGCGCTTTTCTCTGACTTTAGATATCCAAACTTCGTAAAATTCTCTTTTCATAGTAGTCTATTGATTGTCATTTCAAGGAACTCGAAAAATGTTTTGAGAATGTAAAAAAGTGCGCATACAGCATTTTGAAATGCAGTATTTTGAGATACAGTATTATGACCCATAGAGTATTTTGACCCTAACCCGGAAAAAGTTCAGGCATCGCGTGTTGGTGGTATTTGTGCCAGCGAAAAATTTGTACTTTTTGATAATTTGCAAAATTACTGGAAACTACAGCTGCTTAGGTCTGGTTCAACTTTGCTACATATAAAGAAACTGCAGTCAGTATAAAAAGGATGAAAAACGACGATAAATGTTTATGTTCAAGTGACAATATTTCGGTGAATTTTAAACATAGAAAGTTTTCTGATATAGCATTTTAAAGAAAATTTTATTTTCTTTCTTTTTTATGGAGCACTGCCTATACCTATCTGCAACCAGAAAGAAATGCCATTAAAAATACTGACAAAACTCAAAAATTGGAAAAAATTGTCTTTTTTTTTGTCGGGAATTTTATTATTTTGGATGAAAAATACTTTTTAAAAATTTTTTAAAAGATACATTTCGATGAGAAAATTTGATTTCTACAAAAAACGTCCTTGAAATTGAATCAAAATTTTGCTTCGTTCTCGAGATATATTGAAAAAACGAATGAAGATGGTTTAGAACCCATATCTCCGAATCGCACCCTCAAATTTAATAGCGCTTTCGTTTTTTTCTCTAAAATTAACCAATTAATCGATTCATTCAATAAAAGTCCATTCAATGTCCAGTTCCTTATTATATGCCCTCTTTTACGACATAATCAATAGACTATAAGTTTGGTTATCATCCTAAAAAGTGAAAAATTTAGTATGGGTGTCGCACCTGTGCGCAAAAAGTTACAACGCAGTTTTGTTCCTAGTTTACTAAGCTTTTAAAAAAATAAGGCCTTCAACATGAACAACACTGACAAACTATACTTTTCTCCCAATGAACTCTTAAAATGCATTTTTGTTCGTGTTTTAGTTTACCTTATGTACGAGCTCTGTTTGAACAAAAATATATTATATATCACAACAACTTATTTTTATAATTTGTAAGATAATATCTATTTAAAAAATTTAACTTCCAATTTAAATCACAGTAACCACTTTAATAATCAAAAAAAAAAAAACACTTGCTCTATAAACTGACCTTCCGTATCAGCAACTGCAGCTAATTTGAAGTTTGAGGTCATTTTTTGCCGTTGTGATTGACTTTTTCATAATTTTTTTTTTACAGTTGTTTAGTGGGAGAATGAGTTGTAAGAAAAACCAGTTATTGTTTATATTGGCACAAGTCGATTTTTGAATTAAATCCCGCTAATTATGCGAATTGTCACACTGTGCGTCGCCACAAACTTTTCTGCCAGCGCTTTTTTTTTTGGTTTGGCACGTTTTTTTTCCAACCCCTATATCTTTTTAATCTAGTTGCGCACACACTCGCAAAGGACTTTTTTTGTTGATGTCTTGCAAGCTTCTCATTTCCTTATTTTTCGTTTTCGATTATTTTTTACACAGCCAAGGAAATAAGCAGTGCACGCTCTTACCCACTGCGCGCTCTTACCCCAAATGACTCTATTCACTTCTTCCCTGCAACTCAAATATTAGGTATTACTTTGATCCTAGTTAAAACCTCTTCATTGACCCCAGTTATCCGAACAGTTGCGTTCGGTTGTTCATAAAATCTCCTTGAAGTGTTTCCATCACTGCTTTTAAAAATCCTTGCTTTGGTTTATCCACACCAAGTCCAAGCTCATCGTGAAAACGCCTTTGAATCTCTTGTTTTCTTCTCGTTTCTGCCTCCTTGATCCCAACAGATTCATTAAATTCCTCTCCCTATTGTCGAAGTGTATAAGCAAATTTCAAAATAAATTCCATGCATCTGATTCTAGCATGCAATGGAGAGATTCTATATTCGTAATTATGTTCGTTATATATTTCATCCTGGTTATTGAAGTTTTTTTGGATCCTTTTACATATCGGACATTACCGCGTAGATGTTGTTTCTGTTAATATGTTAATTTATGACATCCCAATAAGGTAATCTGTTTACCGTTAAACTAAAAAAATTTTCTAATCTAGGCAAAAACCCTTATCCATCAAACTACCTGTCAATAATTAATCATACCCGAATTCAAAAACATTCATACTTAAAAGTTTTATTAGGGGTAACACGAAATAGGCTATAAAACAGTTTTAAGAAACTTAGCGTGAAATAAGTTTTCCTTTTAAACTATAGAACCATATTATTTTAAACAATAACTCATACCTGCAAAACAAAGAATTGACATTTCCCACGATTTCTTTTGCACTTGAAAAAAAAACTCAGTAAAAATTGCTGACTTTTTCAAATCAAATCTCTCTAGCTCAGTGTTATGCAACTTTACACAGCTGAATTTTTTGGAAGTTAGTAAAGTGATATTGTATAAGGATTCATTATCCGTTCACTTTGGCTAGACAACTGTTAAAAACTATTTTTTAACTCAATGTAGAGTTGAAAAAGTGCGCGGAAAGTGGTGTTTCAAAAAACATTAAATTTAGTAGATTAAAATATTTATATTTTTTTTGTTTTTATTTCAGATCATAGCAATTCAAAGTAAAATTTTTTTTTTAATGTTTTTTCTCAGGTGAAATATTTGTCAATTTTGACGGGCTCCACAAGCCGAACCGTTAATACAAATGAAGTAATTTTTTTCGATTACTAGAGCTCCAAACATTTGTTAATTCATAAAAAGTAAAAGTTTTGCATTATAGACCCACCCAAAAAATTAATTTCGCAAGCACTGTACGTCGGTCGCTCCATCATCGCTCTGTTGGATGTAATCATGATTTAATGACTATCGCCGCACTGTGGTCTCATTTGAATTTTTTCGTGGCAAGAATTCTAAATTTTGAACGGATTAAAATATTGGCACACATTTTTTTTCTCCTTAAAAAAAACTTCCAATGCTATAATAGTGAGAATCTAAGAAAAACAATTCATTCACAGTGTGTTTCGCAATCCTTGGCTCCAATAATTATCAACTTTCACAAAAATACTACTGATGCTTGTTTAATGTATATTAAATACTCTTTTTTGGATCGAACATGATTTTTCAAAAAAATTACAAAATGTCTTAATTACTCAAAAGCTATTCTTTTAATCATCTTGAAGTAAAATGTTAATTGAAGCAAGTAGTGTTATTATGTGGTAGTAAATTGCTAGGTTTTTTTTAAATATTTTCTTCTTTTTTTTTATTAAGTCGTTTCTTTATAGAATTAACCCTCCCACATGAAACGATGATAGAAAGACCCTTCTCTTATACTAATTTTTTTTGTCTTGACTTGACCTATTTGTCCTGAACTTTGGCATGCAAAACACCCTGTACACATAAATGGTGAAATTCGCCATGACTTTCTCTTTTCGGTAAATTGTATGAACACCAAGTCTTTTTGTTTTTTAAGTAAAATAATTTTCCAAATTTTTAAGACGACTTTCGAATCGAACACTACTGCGAACAGCTCTTGATAACGGCATTTTCACAACTAACCGCTGAGCCAGATGGTCTGGAATTCCCGTTTATTAAATGCCCAGCTAAAATGTTCCGCTCTGCTGTTCAACCGCTTTACCGATTTGCCACATTATTTGTGGACGGCTCTAAGTCTCTTTTTCCTCAACACTTAAACACATTTCATAAATACACGAAAAATACAAGCAAATGTAGATTCAACTTAAATATTTTTGGCATTTGGGAGCAATAAAGAGTAACGTATTTTGCGTTTGATTTTCTGGTTCGAATACTTCAAAAATCTGTTTTTTCTCAAGAACATGGCTTGAACCTTGAGCTGTACCCCAAATACGACTATTATCTGCTCTCTGACTTCATTCGTCGCATAAAGCGTGAAGAAATCACCAGTAAAGAAGCTGAAATTTTTTCCTCAGCATTTTACTTAGAACCCATGCATCACAGGGACTTCTTTGGTCAGTAATATTTAATTAAAAGGGTGGATTACCAAATACTTATAGAACTTCCTTCTTCACTAGGTGGCACATTCTCTAGCTTATGAAATGCCGAAAACTGAGTCTTAAGACACACGATTGCTTTTCGATTGAGTAAGTCTTTTATTATTAACAATCTTCAACCGCACTTACAAACAACTGTCCTTTATAGAGAACGCGCTTTGACCTAAGGTCTTAAGGTATAATTCCCTTGGCTCAGCTGTATCTTGCAAGACGCCTTCCAAAAGCATTTTACCCTTGTAATCTTTAATCTGTTCAAGTCACATCGGGGCTATAATCAACAAGATAACAGTGCAAGTCAATCCATAATTTTAATAATTCATTGACCGATTTTTAATGTTAGTTTGGCTTTTGGTGTTTCCTTCTTTCTTACAACGCGCCGCACCGTAATTATTTCATTTAAAGTTGCCGTTGACCTAACGATTAGTTGGGATATTTTTAAATGGAAAATTGATGGTTTTATGAGTTTTCCTTTACTTGAAGCTCATTGGCCCAACCGGACGGGAAATAAGAATAATTATTTTCTTATTTTGCATTAAGACACCCGCAGCCCATAAATAATTAACAACAAAAACAACTAGGTCACTGAGTGCATCGACATTAATGATTTGCCGTCCGTCCGTTCGTCCATCGACTTAAAAGGCTGAATGCACTTCGATTGCCGCGGTATTGAGCAGCGAGCAGCGGCACTTCCACAACTCACCGCCTTATCAATTGAACCCGAAAAGTAACTCAGATTACTGCTTGTATCTGACATCAGAATGCAATAACCATTTGTGTCACTTGCCATCGATTGAGGAAACATTAATGGGCTCAAGCTTTACTTCTTTTTTGTTCGGTTATGATGATGATGTGTGTATGAGAGAACACATCATCAGAACCACATCGATATCCACTCCCGAAACATGTCCGGCCGTATTATGTTGGTGTATCCATAGCCAAGTGTGCGTTCTGATCACGCGTTTTGTCAACAACAACGAAAAATTAAAAAAGAGCCAGAATTTATATCTAAATGTTTATCCAGGTTGTTCAATGTCCAAAAGCACTTAGAAAGAAATTATTAAATTTTTAAATTTATCGCCAAAAAGCACTTATCGCGGTGGTGGTGGTGGTGGAGGGACGAGCGAGCATTCGGCATGCGATAGCGAGCGCAACAACACACGATTATTTTGTTAAGTTGGCAGTGAGCATGATTAGAGAAGCTTGTATAGTGTTGCCTGCTATAGTAGGGGAATAAACAAATAAATTTAATCGGATCTGGATGATGCAATGCGGGCCATCAAATCCGCGGGAATGCGTCGATATCTCTTTAAGCTTCTTACTCGAAAGCTAAAGTTTTTTATGTATACAGAACTCGTGCGTGGGTTGGGTCTTGTAACATTGGCTTTGAGTATGCTCGATGTAATCCTGGGGAATGGCTACTAGATATAGGGAAACGAACATGTTGTGGCAATAAAATGTTATCTCGAATGCTGAGCTTGAGGTTGTTAGGCATGTGAGGTGTGGTTAAGCGTACTAGAAGAGGGCTTATTGCAGTTCTTTCGTGCAGTGAGGGCGAGGTGGTTTATGGTTATTTTATATGTAGGTACATTTGATTTAAAAAAAAAAGCGAGGATTGCTAAACCAGTTTCCAAATGCTTTGATTTGAAAGTAGCTTGCAAAAAATCCTGGCCGTCCTCGATATAAAAAGGGTTTAACCTCATTTCCAGGTTTTTGGCATGTCCATAAGAATAGGCTTTAAAGAGTCAATGACCCGAACTAATTTGAATTCCATACCTTCGAATAGTACATATTCAGTCTGATCACCGACAACTAAAGCCCAAGGACTTGTCTAGGGACAAGGACTTGTTGCTGTTGCCGTTCAAGATCGCATTACAAATGACCACACGATTAATGATTTACAGTGCATGTTTCAATCACAATGGCAGTCCGTCCGTCCACCTAGTCGTTACATGAAAATATACACATGTTCTTACACATCTCCCACTGGGACTTGAACTTTGGGAAGATAATTTTTCATCCCACCGGGCTCTTTCGAATGAAAAGATTTTTGTTTCAATTTCATTTCATATAAACCAAATCTAGAAACCTAATGATCTTCTTGACGTGGCAACTATACCCTTTATTCCTCTTCCTCTTCTCGATATTTTAATAACCAAATCCAAGACTTTTTATCTCATAAATCATTCATCCCGAATCGATTAAAAGACGTATAGGATACACATAGGAGCGGTGCCGAAAAAAGAAACTCAATCAGTAGGGAGCATGAGCACACGCGGGGTTACTCCTTTGAACACTCATTGGCATAGTAATTAGCACCCAATTGGTAAGAATCGTGTCCAAGTTCACTTAACCCCAGATACATCCGTGCAGCTCGCTGAATTGAAAAATATTCTTGCCAATTGTTTGACAACTAAACGAGTCTAATGACAGGCATCATCATCTTAATTTTCAAGTCAGTTTGGTCATTTAGTCGAGGATAACAAGGACAACAATTGGAAAGACTTAAAAGCCATTCGACGAGAAGTATATTTTATTTGAGAGACACGGAAACCGACCATTAGGATGTAATGACTTAATGACAGGTGCGGTTAACTTGTCTTTTTCTTGTTTTTACTTTTATTTGTTATTTGCAATGTCTTTGTTGGGGTTTTCGTTTGAAGGGAGGTATATGTGGTAATGTGGTATACAGTGCGCACTTTATCGCAAAGGAAAGGAGAACTTTACTTTAATTTAATTATCTTCCTTAGGATTAGATGATTAGATAAATATGCTGGGATGGGAATTCTTGCATAGTAGGAAACTGCACTCATGAAAGAACGCAATAAGTTCTACTTTTTTAGCGTAAGAGAACAAAAATATCTAAAGAGTTCCTTCCATTTATCTCAAAATAAGGCGTTGTTAAATAGAGTGAACAAGAGTTTACCTCATATAGAGCCTTGGAGCACACCTGTACGTAATCTGAACTGATTACGATTGAATCATCAAGAACCATCAGGAGGTGGAAATCAATCTAGGAGAACAAGTAAAAGGATTATGGGTTTTAAGAGAAATGATACCTTCAGGACTTTCAGTTTCATAATATGACTGATCTTTTAAAAGACGTATGTATTTGGTTTTGATGTCTTCGGCAGACACCGTTTTCTGCCTCGATTTCATATGTGTTTCTTCCGCGTGCAGAATGACTCCACGCATCCATATCTGTCTTCTGAGATATTGTCGACATAGGACATTTTTACTGTCTTCAAACTTTTGTCTGATGAGGATGCATTGACTCTGGAATTAGTGCTGCTAACACACAGCGCAGCGTTGCGGACGACCATGTAGTAATTCCGATGGAGACTTCTTAGTAACTAGGTTAGGTGTTGCTCGGAATGTGGTCAGTAGAGTTTGAATTGCACGCTAAAGCGGTGAACCATTAGAAAGGAGTTTTTAAGCGTTGTTTTAAATGTTCGCACGAGACGCTCCGATTCACCGTTTGATGCTGGATGGGAAGGCATAGTTCGAAAATGTTGAATTGCTTTGGATTTGCTGATATCAGCAAACTGCGTGGACGTAAACTGAGTCTCGTTGTCACCTACTAATTACTATCGTCCTAAGTTGAGTAAACTTTCAATTGAAGAAATGCTTCGGAGAGCATTTTTTTCTGATGTGGCTGAAAGCATTGACACAACATAAGGAAATTTAGAATAAGAGTCAACCAAAATCAACCACATGTGCTCGTGTAACGGTCCGGCAAAATCGATGTGTAGACGACTCCATGGCTCATTTGATTGAGGCCAGCTGCTTTACTCTTTTGCTGAATCAGCAGCTTTGGACTGGCAAACCTTGTTGGTCGATGTTTGGAAACCAAACGTAGCGTCTTGCCAGCTGTTTTGCACGAGAAGAACCCCAATGGCCTTCAAATATTTCTTTGAGGGTTTTTATTTGCAACGGCTTTGGAATCACTACGCGCGGATAGTAAGTGCTAAGTAAAACTTATTCTTGATGGATAGAAAAGCTATGTCTCCTATTAAAGTAGGCTTGGATATGACGTTCATCAGCTTTCAGGTGTTTAGGCCAGCCATTCTCTAGGTATTTAGCTACAGCACAGAGTGGAGTGTCTCTTCTGGAATGTTTTCTTAGAATTTTGACATCAATAAGGTGTGATTCCAAGGCAACATCATAGATTTCACGAATTGCACAGCATGACTCCTCTTGCTTGTCAAATTTATCATCAGGCCCCAAAGGAAGGTGAGAGAGCGAGTCTGCCTTAGCGTATTTTACGGTTGGGCGATACTTAACAGTATAGTTGTACCCCATTAGTAGGATTGCCCATCTTTGAAGGCGTTGTAGTGTCATTTCAGGAAACTTTTTGCATGGATTGAAAAGCGTCGTCAACGGCTTATGATCCGTAAGAAGCTCAAATGACCAGCCATACAAATATTGATGGAATTTCGTGATCCCATATATGATAGATAGCGCTTCTTTCTCTATTTGGTTATACAGTTGGTATAGATGTTCTATGTTTTTGAGGCAAAATTTTGTACAATCTTTACAAGTATAGATGTTCTATGTTTTTGAGGCAAAATTTTGTACAATCTTTACAAGTATGCTGTTGTAAAAATCGCATGATAGTTTGTTGCCTTGTCGAAAAACGAAGTTTTTTCTTCACTGATCCTGAAGTAGCAGCTCCAAATAAATCCTGCAAATTCAAACGATTTTTGAAGGGCAGCTGAAACAAGACACGACTCAAAATAGTCATACGCGGCCTTGAAATCGATAAAGAGATTATGCTTATTGGTAATTTCGCACCCAAAGAATGAAAGTGATCTAACTCAAATTCCTGTAGTTTTTAATTTCGCAATAAACTGACCTGAAGTATTTTATTGCTCATTTCTCCACAAATGCATTTTATAGGTCACTTTCATTCTTAGGTACTGACCGGCAAAGCGACAAAGCGGCAAATTACGAGCAAAATTGAAAACTCAACGGAAAAAAAATTTCGAGTTATGTCACTTTTATTCTAAGAGTGCGATTTATTCAAGGATCTTAATCCAATAACTTCCGCATTGTGAAAATTTTGTACATTAAGGGCTTTTCTTGCTTAAAATCGCATTGACTAAAAGCCATAGGTTTAAGCAGAGTTTCAAACCTTCACATATAACAGCAGAAAAGGTCTTATATGCGACGTTAAAGAGGGTTATTCCATTACATATGGTACAAATGCGAGGATCTCCCTCTTTTAGGATCAAAATATGTAAAGAACATTCTTCCTTTCGACTAGTAAGTAAGTAAATGTGTGATTTTATTAAACCATACAAAAGTTTGTTTTTTACCTAGTTTTACAAAATTCACAAAAAGAGCATGGCATTTGCCGTCAGCCGAAAGAGATAGAAAATATTCAAATATCAGATGGTTTTATAAGTAGAGATACAAATATAAGTTAGTAAAATATTACTATTATTATTATTAATTTTTATTTTTTTTTTCAAAAGCTTTCGTTTATAATCTGTCTACGATATCTTAAAGCGGTTTTTACAAACCTTACCAGCGTTGACCAGTTGCTACCATTTACAATGCTTTGCAATTCCTCGGTAGTAAGCGTGGTTTTACTAAAGTGGAAGCGTCTGATGCCATTGAGTACTGGGCAGATTCCAATGAAATGTTTTACATCTTCTGTCGCATGTAGATTGCACAGTGTATATTCAGTAGGGCGATCACTCTTGATTTAAAAATGGTTGATATGGTCTCAATAGGGGAGAGTGTGGTCGAAAGTAACATTTTGCATATTTGGCTCTATAGCTTTTGAACCAAGAAACATAGAAAAATACTACAACGCGCATGTTGACAAGTGGATATTTGGCTATCTTTTTAAGCTACTAAGTTTTCAAACTTACTTCTTTCTCCGGGTGAAAGCTGGGAAGAAGAGGTGAAAGTCGAATGTTACAACCGTCCTTTACGGTGTTTCGATTGTAACATAAAGAAAGGACGGTTGTAACACCATCTATATCTTGAAAAATAAATGAAAAATATTGTTTCAACTTCATATTTATGAAATCAAAATTGATAAATTAGAAATTAAAAACTAAAAACAGTTTTGTAGTCTTAAGTTTATAAAATTCTGCTAAGTGGTATGCCATCTTTCGCACGCATGTGGTTGTCAAGCCATAGTTTAAATCAGCACAGTGATTTATATATGTTTGCAACTTTTGCTTCAATAAAAAGAAAAATTCGAAATGCAAATTATTTATAAATATAATAAATAATACGTACTTCTTTATCATTGGTGAAAACTCGATTGTGAGGCCTATACTCAACATCTGAGTAATCAGCGTTCCACCGGAGTCGTAAGAAAATTTGGTTTTTTGAACAAAAGGGCTGAGTGTAACGTGACACAGGTTGTGAGCTCTTGAAACACTTCGAATAGATTTTCCTTCTTTAAGGACTTCTTCTGCCGCTTTCACAATAACTTCTTTTGTCAACATGCCTCGGGAGGTTCTTCTTACTCTTTGTCGTGGCATATTTTTTGCGAAAGAGGATATAGCTACGATATTCACTAAAGATTAAAAAACGCATTGGAGCGTGGGTTTTTCTTCGTGTGGACGGTTGTAACGTGTTACAATTGTCCACTCAAAAAGTGTTACAACTGTCCACATCTCGTTTTTTTGATTGAATATGAAGTTTATTCAGAAACTACTGCGTTGATTACAAAAGCACTTACACCATTAAATTTGAAATAAAATGAAGTAAAATAATAATGTAACCACTGAATCGAAACTTCATTACTCAAAAAAATATATTCAAAAACTCACCGCCAAAAAAATTTGCTTTCAAACACAAACTCCACCTTTTGAACTATATTTGGCACAGTTCAGTACTTCGACAGTTGAAGTTTTGTGGGTGCATTCAGCCCCAAATAGCGAAGAATTCTACATTTAAAAATGAACGGATACAGGCTCATTTTTCTCTTAAAATTCAATGTTACAATTGCAAGGCGTTACTTTCGACCACACTCTCCCCTACTGTTAGGTTAGGTGGAAGTGGCTGTCAGTCAATGAGTACATTGCCTGACACACTTAGGCCGCAAGGGCCCATTGTGATACCACAGAGATCATCAAGTTAATCACCTACTGATCTCAGAAACCCGATGTAAGATTAACGAGTTGATCACTTATTAATCTTCCATTACGGGACTAGTCGGTTAATCACCTGCTAGTCGAACCACGTGGAACTTTTAATGTATTTCGAAAGACTTTTAGGGTCTATGTAAGCTAGGTCGCTAGTATCATCGAAGAAGAATTCACCGAGATGAGTTTTCCTCCTATGAAGTAGTGCAGGGCATGAGCAAAGAAGGTGTTGAACGGTTTCTTCCTCCTCCTCGTCCATGCAGCTTCTGCAGAAATCATTGGAAAACACACCAAGTCTTTTGGCGTGTCTCCCTATTAGACAGTGTCCCGTAAGAACACCTATGGTAGAACCTAGATACAGACGGTTCAGGGCCAACAAACTCTTCGAGCGTTTTGAGTCAACACACGGCCAAACTTTTTTGGTTGCAAGGCAGTTGTTACTCTCAGTCCATCTAGTGTTTGTTATCCTTGAAGCGTCTTGTCTAAGTAGGAGTTTACATGTAGCGATAGGTACACCTATGTTGTTCCATTCTGAGCGTAGGGAAGTGGTCGTGCTCTTTTTGGCTAGTTCGTCTGCCATACAGTTGCCTGGTATGTCCCTGTGCCCTGGCACCCATGGAAGGTGAATGTTAAACTGATTTGACATCTCCCTCAGAGACATTTGACAATTTTGGACCGTGATGGATTTTGTAGAGACAGAGGCAAGAGATTTAAGGGCATCTTGGCTGTCTGAGAAGATCCGAATATCCGTGGAGGATATGACGTTTTCTTTGAGCCAAGACAGCACCTCCTTAATCGCCAGAATTTCCGCTTGGAACACACTATAATGATCGGGTAGGCGGAAGAGAAGACTCAATACTGTTGCTATCGTTAAAATAATTATTTTTGAGATTGTGTTCCAATGTTCGGTAGAGGATTCTGGATTCACTCCTCTTTGCGCTTTCGTGATAAATTTTAAATTGCCTCTCTTTGATTGTGTTCCACAAAAATTCCAACGATTTTTTCCATGTAGCAGGATTGTCGCTAACTTGATCCACGTTGTTTTCTGTGCACAACCTTAACCATTCTCCAAAGAATTTGGTTTTGCGATGCATTGTAGGTATGCGAAGCCACAATTTTAGGTAGTCTATGTTGGTCTTGGAGTATGCAATACTTTTCTTATATAATTGAAATGCAGTTTTAGTGTGTACAAATATAGTGGCAGAAGTCCAGTTTCCAAATGAAGCATGTACGTAGGTGTGTTTTCTGGCAAGCGAAAAATTTTCTGAGAAGTATCTCAGTAGTTTTTTTACCTCCTCGTGTTGGATAACACCCCAAATTTGTACAGAGTAACACATAATAGTTCTTACTACGGCTTGAAATAATTTGTATTTTACACTTGCTGCAATGTTGTTTTTTCCCAGAATTTCTTTCCATCAGTTGCAGTTGATTGCAATTTTAGATTCTTGGAGTTTGGAATGGAAGTGCTTTTTCCGACTATATCGTGCAGATAAGCTAGTGCGTGCTCCCTTTCAACTGATCTAGAAGCTCTTGAGAAATTCGGCGTCAAGTCCATCTGCACCTGCTGTTTTATTTGGTTTTAGCCTACATATTATGGCAAGTTCAACTGCTTGTGGGTCGGAAGATTCTTGGTCAGCGTTCAACTTGAATGTGGCATTCTGCCTGACGACGTTGTGCAGTCTGCAGTGCAGTGGTATTTCTAGATAATGAGTAGCGATTGCGATTCTGTCACTTTGTTTCCCTACGGGTCCTTAACGGATTGAATTCGATATTTTCTTATTGGCATAACTTTCGATTCCCATTGATACGATGGTATCACTCAATTTCCTCAAACGAGCGCTTCTCCATGCTGATTCCTTTTTCGGTACTTGTCACAGGCTCACATAGGTAGTATAATTGGTAAATTTATGATATTTGCAGAGGTTCATTTTTTTCTGGTGCCTTTAAAAAGGAATTTGAGTAGATTGGCAACTTGTTAGCGCTTCAAATCAGAGGACTTGCCTTGTGTTGATTTGTTTATTGAGTTCATTAGTAAGTGTTTCAAGTAATATCCTAATTAAAAAACTTGCATTGTATGCTATACCATCTTCAAATATTTGACGGAGATGAACACCAGAATGTAGATGTAAAAAAAATATTGTTTTGTTATGGTTTGTGAACTGAAAATCATATTGAGCCAGAAGCCTTACTTTATCAACCGAAACCACTCGGTAATACCTAAAATCATATTTCCTACAATAAAAGCGAACAGCTGCGTCGAACTCCGTACAATACTCGTACGTTGAAACTCGATACCTACATTTCTTCAACCTAGAAATTTAAACAAAACAGAAAATTTGTCAACTGATTGTGTGCCCAGTCGTAATCAACCTCTCGATTACAAATTTTCTAAATTCCTCTATTGGTTCGATCTCGCTCTCACTGAAAAATATATTTATATATACAAGGGATAAAAACAATGTCTCTTTTCCAAGCAGAAACCATACCATGAGAAGAAATCTTCTGCGAATCTCACAGAAATTACAGTACACGACCATCGACCACCGACCACACATTCCGATGTTCAACAAAAAAAACCCCAATCGACCACTCAGCTGTGCGACAGAAAAAAGTCCTTAGTTACCATCAACTAAAAACATCTCAAAGATGTAGTCGCATTAATCACAGTAAATCATCTCAGGTGTTTTTTCCTTAAAAGTTGACTCCCACTATAACCGTCACCAAAGCGAAACTCGATAGTATCTCATAAGTCTTCGATTACAGGACAAAATCAAAGACAAAAAATTGTTAAATGTCCTTTCTATCGCAACTAACTCGTCAACAAAGGTATCGCACAAAAAAAGAGAGAACACAGATTCCATCTGAAAGTTAGACACAAAATCCTGCTTCTGTCAAAAGAGCAATAATTAATTTTCCCAGTCCCTGTGTATTTTTCCGCTCAATTAAAAATTCCATGGTCACAAAAAATAAAAATAAGAAAGGACACTTAGAAGCAGCACAACCGCTTGGGGTTAGGGTAATTGGATGAAATCTGGGACATCCTCGATCGGTTATCTCACCGGTATGCAGTTTGTTGCACATTATGAAACATACAAAGAACCCACTTCTCCCACCAGCGATATATTCAACCCGCAAGTGGACCCTCATTTGAGGCAAAAACAACATAAACGCACTACACAGAGCAACATGGTAAAAAAGGATGGTCTTTTTTATAAAATACCTGCTTTCTTGATTTTACTTAGAGTTTCTTCCTTTTTTTTTTTTTTATTTCATATTTCAATTTTCGCCCTCTTTGTGGTAGAGCATTATAATAAAAACCCATAAGGACAACTCGAGACGATGATAATAATAATGATGTCGCCACAGTATTTCTGGGCTTTATTTAGGTCCTTTTGTGAAACTTGAGAAATTTGTTGACATCGATGTCATCGTTGGTGGAATTTAATGCAACGATGACGACAGTGATGATGGTTCTTCTGCTGGTGCTGGTGGTGGTGGCGAGTGGCGAATGGCGACAAAACTGCTGGATAGGACAACTCAATCTTCAACAAGGACAAAAGGCAACGGAGAGAATATGCTTATGCTTATACACTCAATGCGGTTCGGTAAAGCGGTGAACAACAAAACAACGACAGCGCGACGGGACAACTTGCAGATGTACGTAAATGTTGTCCTTTGTAGTCTTAGAAAAGAAAAAAAAGTTCTGCGACGCGATCAACAAGCCCGTGATTGTGATAGCGTTGAAAATTATTCCGTTCCCGTATAATAAAAGGCATACAAATGGACGCAAAGTGGTCTTTTACTTTGAAAAGCAAAATGTTTTGTATTATTTTGATGGAGTAGGGTGTGTGTCAGTTTTTTGGGCTAAAATACTTCCACAACACCAAAAATTGTGTGGGTATGGATCATTTTCACAATCTCCTGTTGAAATTTTTGAAGTAAAACTTCTTATGCGGCTTCCAACAAGGTTGCGTTAAACGTTAAACACGGATTATCGATTGCATACTTTTCGGCACTGCTCGCAATTTGTTGATATTACAGTTGTATCAATTCCGCGTCGTTCAGCCAGACGATTTAACTGTAGTGAAATGTGTTCTTCGGTTGAAGTTTGAAGTTTCACTTCTTCCGCGTGGAAGGACTCCACGCACTTTTTTTTACCGCTTCTTGTTCAATTCGGCTCAGAAGATTCCAAACACTCTGAGACCAGCTCCCAAATGTAGTGTTCCTTTTATGTTATAAGAATGTGTTGTAGACAATGCCCGCATACCTCTAGTATGTATCTAAATTCTTAGCACAAGTCGTTGTGGATAATTGAGGTAGTTCCTGTGCCTTCTTTCTCACTCAGTCAAATGTAGATAGTTTCTTGAGCAAAACGAAATTAACCCGAGTAACAACTAACATTAGCCATCCTTAGAATATATGAAGTCCTTAGGTTCAAGAGAGTTATTAGGTTCAATGAAGTCCTTTTGTTTGAACTAAGTCCTTAATTTCAATGGAGTCTTTAAGTTTCTATAATAAGAACGCTTCTTTATCTGCTGATCAAAATACGCAAAATGCTAGCGTAGAACTATAGAAGCTGTTCTTATCTTTACTCAACAGTTGATTGATTCTATATACTGATTTTATGATATTAGTATGAAATCAGGAAAACTGGGAGCTCTGCGTTAGGAAGCGTTTGATGTCCCTTTAGATTGCTGAGCAGAATTTCCATATCAACTGGTTTAAAGGTTTTTTTTTTAATTTTATTTACTATTTTAGAAATGCTCTACGCACGGAATGCTTTACGTAAGGAAGTATTAATACTTCTACTTGTGCCGGACTCAAGGTGTGCTTGCCCTGGCATACCGACTAAAGCTCCAAAAGTTTCTCGCTGATTTCCCCTTCCAGAACCACTTGCGAAATTCTTTGAAGGTGTTCCGAGTCTAGGTTGCGGGTTTTAGTTCCTCACTTACCTCTTGTTGTCTCTTTGTTCTCAGAATCTGCTTCAGATACCTGATAATTTGTTTCCAACTCTCATCTCTCATTATCTTCTGGATGATATTATTTATTTTCGCTGATTCCTCCGATACTTCTACTTATTTCCTTTGACGGAGAGTTTTCCATCTACTGAACTCGAACACTGTTTGGTATAGGCGTCGTCTACCAACCAATCTCCGTATTGGCCGTTGTGGAACTGTTTGACGTAGTAGTTCACTTCACCGTGCTTTCGGTTACTCCATTCGCTTAGGTCTCCAATCAGCCTAACAGTCCAGCGCGCTCCGCTTTCCAACACCCATCATTCCTGCCAATTTGGCTTTGTAAGCACTTTTGTCTCTATTCGGTGCTTCCACTCCTATTTTTGCTTTCTGTTCGTCTTTGTGTTTCTTTGTGCTGTGAGAAGATCAATTGGTTCCCCTGACACCTGAACTGCAAGAACTACTGGCTCAGACATTGTGCAGTACGCGCTCGCTATTTGCAAGGCACCGCGTCTCTGTACCGATGCTAGTGGTTTCTGGTACTTTTCTTGTTATAGCGCATCAGCCCAAATCTCGTTTTCGTACGGCAGAATTGAGCGTGTTGTTGCCAGAAGAAGTCTCCGTTTTGCTCCCAGATGGTCCACCTACATTTGCCAATAGCCTTGATAGATGGCCTGTAACTCTGGATGCACTTTCAGCAGCCGTCTGTATCTGGCCCTGAAAGCTCAGCTTTGTGTCGAATTTTATTCCTAGGTATTTTATCACGCTCTTTTGCTCTTTCGATGTGGAAGTCTAAACAGTGTGAATTTGTTTGTTTGTTTAAAAGTATGTACTACTTCTGTCTTCTCAGTAGCCAGAGACAGTCCATGTTTCTCCTTCCAGGAATTTGTTTTTCGCATCACTTGGTTAAGCTTTTTCTGTGCGATTTCGATGTCGCTTTAAGTTATCACAGCAGCAACGTTTTCAGCAGCTTTCGCAGAAAATACCTTCGTAGGAAATATTAAAGAGATCTGATCCAATGATAGATCCTTGTGCTGCTCCAATTGTGATATCATTTAGTCTCGTTTCTTTTGGGCCTTGGTAGATAAGTCTGCGTTCTTTGAAATAATCTTTTATCATCCGTAAGAAAAACTTTGGATTCTCGAACATTCAGCGTTACCATAGCAGCACGATTTTATTGGCGTTTTTGCTTTTTTGGCTAGCATTCTCGATCGCGCTTTTGAACTTCGTCTATTGCTCCTATTGTACTTGTCCACCAGTTACTTGGGAGGTTATATTCTGGCCCTGGATCTTACAACGTTAAAAACGAGTATCAAAGTAAGACGATTAGACGATAGTTACGGAATCCACCCTCTAGCTAGCAAAGAGGTGGAATTACGGCTCAAGGAAAACGCAATATTCTCCTCAAATATTTGCTCTTCTCAAATAAACTCCAAGAAGTCCCTAAATCACTCGGCAAGCTTTCCACAAGCTCTTTTACTCAACTGTAGCTGTCGATCGTCTCTTATGGAGATGCCAGAACAATTTGACATTCACCTTTTTTGGATGCGAGGCCACAGAGACGTTCCGGGTAACTGCAACCTTGTTGAACTTGTCAGAATAGAGACTTCCACTGCAATATCAATGTCACCCAACATGGTGAACATTGGCATGTCTAATTATTGTCTATCGCAAAATGGGAACTTATGCTATGCCAAGATGCTATGAGCATTACAAACACTACGTAAGTCAAGTAAGTTTTAAAAACTTATGAGTCTTTAATTATTAAATTTAAATGTTACGTAACGCTTTTTCTAATGCCCCCACTCCCTTGTAACGCACTGCAACGTTTTACAAAACCCCTTTTCTCACCAATTAAAAAAGTAAAGAAGTAGGGTGTCGCTGGGAGCCTCGAAGCCTAGAGCGTTTTTCACAACCTTACCCTGGGGAGGAAGGGGGGACCTTTAATTTTCTGCCGATTCAGAATGGCTAATCGAGAAATCGCTTTTCATGGCAATGAATTTATTGTCGGAGGTCCTGCTAATTCCTCGCGAAAGGCGATATTCGTGGAAATCACTTTCTGTTGGGATTTGAACCACTAATCAGCCACGTAACAGACAGACATGCCAGCCTATACGCTATGGGCTGCTTATGTAATACTTGAAATCCCCCCATGGGTGTTTTTACCGGTCACTGCCTCATAGACAAACACGCCGCAATACTCAATGTGCCATCAAACCACTTCTTCCCTACACATGCCCTCTACCATCTCCCGCAGACGTACAGAGAAGTACATGAAGAACTCATCTCAAACGAAATAAGTGATCTTTGGAATAAAGACATTCACAGTCTTCATCACTCATAGAAAGCACTAAATTGTGTTTGGTTTTTGGGCAAGGCCAGCTGCACAGTTTGTTTTTCTGCAACACTCGTTGTCATCTGTCTTTTGTGGTTCAATCTCAAATGTCCTGCTTAGCTCCCATTACTCTCTGCAAATGCTTTGTGGGAATACAAAATGTCCAGCAGGCACTAAAACCGATAAAATGACAAATTATTTTGAAGTGTTTGGACAGAATCCCAAAATGCAAAAGCACTCTCCTAAAATGATCCAACTTGAATAATATAAAAACGGACAGACAAAGCGTTTGTTGTTTCTCTTGTTTGTACCTACACGTTTGTCACATGAATATTGCATCCGTGTGTAGTGGTTGCCGGTGACATGATGCTACCTAAAGTTGTAGCTGCCTTCTTGTGGGCCCATGAAGTAACACGAAGTTCTTTCAAAAGTGGAACAATTAATTCCTGCGGACGTACAAAAGAATTAAAAAAAAAAAGAGCTCTGGGAAGTGGATCGGTCCTCCCCCGGTAGCTCCAGATGTTGTGTTTCTCTTCTTTTTTTTTTATGTGTGCCACTAACACCAGCACTAATGCTGATGGTTACTGCTCCATTGGTATGCCAATAAATATCGCGTATAATTCCTTGAGCGCTCTTGTTCTCGATTAATGTTCGATTTTCGCCGATTAAACGTTCAATAAATATCCTTAAGTCATTCAAGATAATCTGCTGCTGTTCCAGCGAACAAATTCAGAGCGCGCAGATCCACCGTCATCAGCATCATGAACATCATCACCCTTCATGCTTCCTCCAGTTTGTGTATTGTGCACCTTTTGAAGAGAGTGAGATAGCCAGGCCATGCTGAAGATGCGATTTAATGCTCGTCCAGACTGACCACAAAAGCAAAGCGCTCAACCCGCCCGTCCGTCTTCTTTTTTTTATTTTTTTGTTTCTGATGGCGTATACGCCACACAAAAGTAGTACCTTCTTAAGTAGTTGGTGCGGAGGACAATGGACAATGTGAAGTGAAATAAACCAAACCATCGACGTGGTACAATCTGCAAAGTTGTTTTAATATAATAATTACAAGGACTTAATTATATGACCCATTGTTTCCTTTTGCCGGTGATTGTGAGATTCTGACAGCCACAGCACAGCAGCATTCAGCGAGCAGAAGGAATGGTCTCTTCGATGAATCTTTTAGCTTTGGTCAGTTTAATTAGGGAAGCTGCATCATTGAAGTGGTAGTGGCTATAGTGGGGTGGTTGCTTTAGTAGCTGTAACTGGCTGTTGCTCTTGCTGCTGGCGCGGCGATGGGATTTCATGCCGTTTGGCCATTGAAGTGCACAGTCGGACAATCGAAATTCCTGATACATCCGTTTCTTGTCTTATCTGCGAGATAGATGAAACACATTCCTGATCGATTTGCCATTAATAATTGCCATTTGCCGGTATTTCGGTATTTAGTGGTCTGAGAGATCCCTAATAGTTTATCAGGTAATGAGGTTTTTGAGTTGAATTCGTTGCTGAACGAATGTCAGAACAGAAGGTTGAAGGGCGAACGAATTATTTTTCGTTATGGCTGTTGGCACTTCTCACTATCAGATTGCGATTTCTCCAAGAGTGCTTTTAGATGATTCTGGGCTTGAGGATTCATCGCGATAATAATGAGTAATTAAGATTAATTTTCCAAACTAGAGGATGATGATTTCATGAGTTCAAGGTTTGCAGTTCGGCTACTCACGGGGGAAAATGGAATTAGCAGTTGATGGAAAAGACTTTGGGGGTTAAGTCATCAAAGCAAAGTGGCTTCTTTTGATGAATCTCTGCATCTGCACGCTGATTTGTCCTATGTAATATTAAAAGATTTGGCTGCAGACCGTGCAAACTGCTTAACTTTAACGGTCGCGGTAAGTTTTGATTTTTTGAAGGCCGGTTAAAAACATTTCTTTCAAAACCTGGGCAATTTTCAGATCGCACTCTGGTAATTTTTTGTCAGAAAACTTATGGTGGCACATGCTTCTCACTCCTTTGAGCCTGACGAATTCTACACTCGTGGTTTCTATTAACAAACTGTAAGTTCCAAGCATCATCAATGTTTACATCGGCTTAGAAATATAAAATTCATAACATGTTAATGCCATGAATTTTATAAGTGTCAGTACAAACCGACCAAAAATTCGCGGTACGACAGCATCTAACTGATGAGCTCACTGTCGTACCAGGGCGAAACGCCAATTTTAAAAATAAATATAAATATAATATATAAAAACAGTAATAAATGAAAAGATTAGTAAAGTTTTTAACAATTAAAACACTTTTTATATTTCCTCAGATGTACATTTCAGATCTATAGGTGAATTTGCTAGGAATAGTTTAAAGACATTCGCGAGATGTTAAGCGAAGAGGCTAGCTTTTTGATTCGGATTTCTAATCCATTTGCCGCCTTCAGATTGTATTGTCGGATTTTGTATCTGAGTTCTTTTTAGATGCTTGAATTGGATGCTTTCCATAAAAGTAATCGGTAGAACCAGCCGTTGTCAGACTTTTCAGGTATCTACAAAGTTAATCATTGTTGATTCACAGATGTCTGGCTTAGGCAGCTGGAAGTACTACGAGTTGTACTGCTGGTAACTGCAGAGCCACATCCATTACTCTACCTGATGGAACCAGACTGGCTGCCCAAAGAAACGCGAAGTATCTAGGCATCAATTTCAACGAAGTGCTTAGATTCAACGCAACCCGCACTCACAAGCCGTACTGAAGAAGGCCAACTTCGTTTTCCACCGACTGTACCCTTTGCTGAGGAGAAGGACAGGACTAAGTCAGCCAGCAAATTTACTGATGTCATCAACTACGGAAGTCCAGTTTGGTTCACCATCTCGACCGCGATGAAGGAGCTCCTAATTTTCGAAAGGAAGATTCTGAGACTCTACACCGGCCTCACTTTCAACTACCAGTGCCAGAGACATTACAGTAACCAGCCAAGATACCTAAGCGTGTTGCACGCTTTGAACGAAGAAGTAATGCCAGCCAACGACGAAGCCTCATTTTGAGCATTTTGATCTCGAAGGGATAACAGCTCTCCAACTTAACTGTTTCATTTAAGTGATCCGCTCGTGAGGTATGGCGATTTTAATCGATAAATTAGAAAAAAAATTCTCTGAGTGGAAGAAATTGCCGATTCTTCACGAATAGTGATGCCCGTGAAAAGCATTTTTTTTATGCTTCTGAAATGTAAAGCACTGACCTCCCTCGTAACAGGCAGACCTGCTAGCCGGTACGCCACGGACACCATTATAGTCCGCTTGCTTAAGTTTGTATAAAGACTAGTTAACCTGCCTGGCGTTGATTGGGTCTAACTTAGTCAAAAGTGATGTTTACACAAAATTGACATGAAATCAAAAATTGTCAGGAAGGTTGTCTGAAAGTCTTAAGTTCCCGTTCCAATTATCATGAGAATATGGGGATGAAATGTGTCCCTTAGATTCAAAGCCAACGTTGTTTTGAAATACTCAAACAAAGTTTAGTATTTAACAAATGGACAAGTGGACAAGTGTACAAAATGACTAGTGGAAAAGTGGACAAGTGGACAAGTGATCAAGTGGACAAGTGGACAAGTAGGCAAGTGGACAAGTGGACAAGTGTACAAAATGACTAGTGGAAAAGTGGACAAGTGGACAAGTGAACAAGTGGACAAGTGGACAAGTAGGCAAGTGGACAAGTGGACAAGTGGACAAGTGGACAAGTGGACAAGTGGACAAGTGGACAAGTGGACAAGTGGAGAAGTGGAAAAGTGGACAAGTGGACAAGTGGACAAGTGGACAAGTGGACAAGTGGACAAGTGGACAAGTGGACAAGTGGAGAAGTGGAAAAGTGGACAAGTGGACAAGTGGACAAGTGGACAAGTGGACAAGTGGACAAGTGGACAAGTGGACAAGTGGAGAAGTGGAAAAGTGGACAAGTGGACAAGTGGACAAGTAGGCAAGTGGACAAGTGGACAAGTGGACAAGTGGACAAGTGGACAAGTGGACAAGTGGACAAGTGGACAAGTGGACAAGTGGACAAGTGGACAAGTGGAAAAGTGGACAAGTGGACAAGTGGACAAGTGGACAAGTGGACAAGTGAACAAGTGGACAAGTGGACAAGTCGACAAGTCGACAAGTGGACAAGTGGACAAGTGGACAAGTGGACAAGTGGACAAATGGACAAGTGGACAAGTGGACAAGTGGACAAGTGGACAAGTGGATTAATTAACCGTCAACCAAATCGACCATGTTGCGATCGAGTCAAGAGACTCTTCCAGTGTTATTGATGCCCAAATATTCCCACAAGCCACTCGACTCTTTTTTGTAGTAAAGGTTCGAATGAGGACACTCTGTTCACGACTCACGATAACCAACGCTGCGAAACTATATAAAATTGGATAACTATAATCGCAAAGATCACCAGTTCCATTTCCAATCGGGTATCCCTCCAGCCATCTTTGAGTCCAATGACGCCGGAATTTAGAATTCAAGACTACTGGTAGAAATGCTAACAATCCATCAGAGCAGCAGCCTCTGATGTTCTGAGTTTAAACCGACCCCCAAAACTAAACCTATGGTTCGATGAAGAAAGCTGTCAGGGAAATAATGCATCCAAACGAAAAGCACGACAAATGTTCATGCAAAAGAGAACAAAGGGATGCTTTCGACGAGTACAACGGGATCTGTAAGGAGGAAAAAAAAGGAGAAGAACACCGAATTCTCAAAAAAAAGATTGAGAAGCGCTTGTTTGAGGAAATTAAGAGATGTCATTGAATGCGATTTGAAAGTCTTACCAAAAGATAAAGAGATCATGCAAAGGAGACAAGTCCCGAACTAAAGCCTGTAAAGACCACTAATGAGACTTAGAATCGCAGTCGCTTCTGAGGATCTAGAAACACCACTTCTTCAGACTGCTCAACAGCGATGAATAATAAATTCCGCTGTCATGCTGAATACCCTATTGAACTTAAACGATGATCAAAAAAGCCGTCCTTCCGTCCTAGAAGAAGCTAAGCGTGCCATATGTAAATAAAGCTGTAGGTGCATATGACCTATTTGACGTCGAAATTTTCAACGCAGCTGGAGATCAGTTGAGAAACAGCACGAAGCAGCTGATCTGCAATAATCGATGAATGGAACCTCAGCATCGTATATCCGATTCTTGAAATGAGATGCCCTCACAATTGTATCAAGCACATTGCAGGAAACTCGCAAAAGTGAAGACCTCGTCTTAGGTGGCTCAGTTTTTTGGAAAAATACCTCAACCGACTTAGAGCGCGAAGCTGGAAACAGCTCACCATAAATCGAAATTGTTGGCGAAAGATGTAAGTTGAGGCACAGGTTTACCCCGAACGGGGCAATGACCTCCTCTTAGTTAGTAACTAATTAAGTAAAACAATCAAATCAACGCCAGAGAGTTATTATTATGTTAGTCAATTATTTAACAGTTCCCCTCACTTTAATTTATCACTCTTCGATTGCAATGTGATTTACAATAGAATAGAAGATCCGCCTTCACGCACAGCCGCACATCTGAGGAGAGTTGAAAGCTAGGCAATTTGTGACGCAATCTCTAAACACAAGGAGCTAGCCCAAAAGCAATTATATTATTGATTCCAATATGGGAAATTGTTGCAACTGACAGCATATAAACTATCAGAACAAAGGGGGTATAGTCCTTGCTCTGACTGCTAAGTGGAAGTGCATTGTAAGGTAATGCCATCAATTGCTGGACATAAACAGCCCTATAACTGCTTTACCTAAATTACTTGCAATTATCTCAACTGGCCAAAACACTGAAATGGGCTAGATTAAGTCTGCTTTCCTTTGCGATTACCTGGAAGTAAGTCAGTGGTGGGGGAAAAACCGCCCCTCATTTGATGTTATCTGATGAAAAGTAAACGTGCGTCTTCCATTGAATCAATATAATGAAAGTGATGGCAAGGTAAAAGGCTATTCAAAGGTTATTCAAAGGCCTAAGGCGATTTGGATTAAAGGCTCAAAGGCGATTACCGGCCAAACTTAATGCCTCAATTACCTTTCTCTTAGCCTTGTTGTAAAATAAATGCTAGAGAACCAACCATGGCTGGCCCGTCGGCGGTCGACTTATGGTTGACTTATCATCATCCTAGCCGCCCCGATAACTGACTTAGGGGGCTTTCATTATGATGTGTGTTTGTTTGTACGTGTGTGTTTGTGTGTGCATACCACATACATTGGAAGCTTTAGCAATTTTCTAAACTAGGTTAATATGTAGTTCGAAATAACTACCATCAATGTACTTCAACCATTGTCAAAGCCGTCTGATGTGGATCGATTTGTTGTATTTATTTTTGCAAGGGTAATTTCAACACAGACGGGGGTGGCAATTATGTTTAGAGTCATTTGACCAGAAGCGGGTGGCAGTACACCATCACCTGCTCGCTGTATAATTAAGGCTTTTCAGTAAAATTGTCATTTTCTAATAAATGACCAGGTGAAAGTTGCTTGCCATAGTTAGACGTATTTCCTTCTGCCTTCTGTTCTCTTTCACGTTGCAAGTGAATTGAGACATTTAATTTTAAGTAACTAGACTGTTCAACGAGAGGTACAATTATTCATGGTGATTGAATTGTTATGAAATACACAAATAACTTTCGATGTAAGTGGAGGGGGCTAGAGAGGTGCGTTTTTTCACACGCCATCCCTTTTTAAGGAGTTGGATGTCCCTATCAAATTATGAGACTGATAATTTTATAATGAGTTGCAACCCCTTTGACGAAACTTTGAGAGGTGTTTAAGGTCTGTGATTAAATCAAATGACGTCTTTTTCCGTCTTCATTTTCAGCCTTTCCTTTCCATTCTCTATGGGGAAAATAATGACATAATTGTACATATTTAAATTTAAGAACAAAAGTGTGAAAACAAGAAGTTTTCTAGTTAAGGTGGTCCCCGCTTCGTAATGGTGATAACATGTCCGTCAGACTTGTGGGACGTTTGAGGTTCGAATCTCAAAACAGAAAACTAAAAATGTTGTTTTCTACGGGTAGCACCTTATTGTGAGGAGTCGACATGCCCTTCGATAGCCATAATGTAAGCCTTTTGAAATCGGCAAAAAATTTAACGTTTCGTTCATTCCCTCGCAACGTATGGTTGTGAGAAATGCGCTAAGGCCCGGAGCTCTCCGTTCTGTAGGGCCACCCCTTTTTCATTTCTTGTTTTGAAAAATATTCAAATTTGTTCTTAAAGCTCTCAGTTCTTATAAAGGCTCATCTTATACCTCAATATATGCCACTAAGTGAGCTCTTCGTCATTAAAAGGTAACCCAGACAAAGTAAGGTTGGTTCAGATGAGGTGCGCAACGGGAAACACCTTACTCGGATCTTAACGGATCCGTTGTGCTCTCTGTAATAAAGAAGGATAAGGAGGCGGGGGCGGTTAGAGGTTATAACAAGGGAGTATGTGGGTGACTAGGTGTTCGGGATTGAGGAACTTCACTGAACCATTTTAAACCCTGGAGTGAGATTTAGGATGATGTTCAGTGGAAGGCTCGAAATGTCACCTAATTCGTCGCAGTTTTCTCCTTGGACTTCTTTTACGTGTGGGACAAGCTCGCGCTCCTCTCTATACGTCGTGTCATCCTTTACACAAGTCGAATATGCTAATGCCCATTTTCATCATGAACCCAACGTACTCAATGAGATGTGAATGAGAATTTAAAAACCAGGAGTAGAAATTGAGGTTTTTTTTCTTGGAAGTGTTTGGAAATAGGTTTTTTGGAAATCCAGCAAGTTCATAAAGATAACATCTTATCATTAGCAGCTTTAATATAGCTCTGGTTTGGGTTCTAGGCCATCACGGAATAATTTAAAATTCTATCGCCGATGAACTTATGCTAGGCAATGATCTCAGACAACTTTCTCAGGACCTGAACCGCCGTTAGGTCTGCCAGCCTGCTCAGTGAGAGCTTCAATCAACAATTGGATCTGTGAAGAGCAAAACCGTAGATGGCATGCCTCCATTGGATGCAGACAGACCAAACGTATGCTCCCCAACGTAAATAAGAAGACTGCAACATTTTTGCTATCTCGTTGCAGAAAAGTTTTTTTTTTCCAAGCATTTAAACGTACTAGGCTTGTGAATCTTTTGGAGAATATGACAACACCGCAGAGCACTTCCTCTGTGAATGTCTTCCTTTTTATCGCACGAGGTTACAGATACTCGGCGCAGACATGGTGAGAGCTAGTAACTTAGGCTCCTTATCATGGCAGCGTCTTTTGGAAAGCTTTAACAAAAAGGAGGTTGCTATCTGGTAGTATAATGGACCGGTATTTAGGTCTGAGTGCTCTAGCTGGTATTTTTAAAACCTCCAACAGAAAAACACCTTGCTTTAGTTGCTTGAGGTGGAGCCCGGGCAGAAAGATGACCATGTCTGCCTGTTACGTTGGACGTGGTTTGAGTCCCCACAGAAAACAAAAATGTTTTCCCATGGGTTTCGCCCTTTTGCGAGGATTTGGCAAGTCTTACAATTGTAAATTCAATGCCATAGAAAGCACTTTCTCGATTAGTCGTTTGGAACCGACAGAAAATTGTAGGTCACCTCCATTTCCTAACAAGGTATGGTTGTGAGAGATGTGCTAGGCCCCAGGGCTCCCCATCCTATTGCGTCATCCTATGTATCTATATGTGAATGTAGGAGCTTTAGAGTTATTGGTTTCGCTGGTTTCAAGTGATAACCGAATTTCGAACTGCTGAACCGTTTTTACCAGAAACTAAAGCTACGGTGTTCATTGCGCTGTCTTAAGTCACCACGATATATATTTCTACTTATTTGAATTTTGTGACTATGGAAACTATAGCATTTTTGGCCGCTTGCATATGGACAACAAACGAAACGTTTGTAAATAACTTTATGGAAGATTTATTCATCAACGGAGGTGTACAAAGTCGCAAGTTAGTATCCGTAACTAATTTGAAGGCGAACGCAGGTGATCAAAACCTACTGTTGGCTAGGCTTTGCTTACAATTGTCCATTTTAGATCAGCAAAACACTTCTGTTGTTAACTTCTCCTTCTCTTAAATACGTATATGGAATTAAAAAATAAACTAAACTAAAACTAACTTCTCTTGCTCTGGTCACGAAAGAGACTGTGACTTAAGGCGTACCAAGACCCAAGCAATGTAATAATTGGAAAGGAAGACTCTTGCTATCAGGACCCAGAACTATGATGAGGATAGACAATACCCCACAGGACATAAAATTCGAAGATAGTTTGAAACTACAAAACTCATAAAAGCATACTATCATGACTTCATGACTCTAAACTACACAGGAGGTTCTACAACGAAAGAAGTCGACTGATTCGGGCATTTGTTTTCTGATTACGCTTCCGTTACTACTTCCATAAGTAAGTTTCAAGCGAAAGTACTTCTGCTAATTTGGACATTTGGACGTTTGTGACCTGCTGAGAACCGAAACACATTTGTAATATTGCGTGCAAAGTTTTGAATTTACTGAAACTATTTGGGACTTGTGAGGTGTCAGTGATGTTGACTGTTGAAAGTTTTTTGTTCCTCTATAATTTGAAATCGATTTGGCTACTAAAATCGCAGTGTCACGTTTTTCTTTCTGTGCAAACTAAAATAGTCTGTTATAACTGGTACCCCCGGCGCGGCGTAACTAGAGCTAATTTACGTAAACACGTAGGTATCCTGCGTTCTGTCACCTTCTTTCGGCTCTCTACTCTCCACGCCAATGAGGCTTACTTTAACTCAATTTGCAGGATGCCACGTTCAGCGAATGTAGCAGGAAATACCTTTGACTCTTCCCTATGTTCCTCTTCCTTCAGAAAAAAATTTGACATTCATTTTAGCCCAAAACAACGAGCAACCTTTGCTTTCTTTTACGAATGTAAGGAAGTCGTTCTTAAGTTTCCTACAACAGCCCCAATCCAAGGCTTAAGGTTCCACCAATCATCCGAGCTTTAATCGGGGGTAGAAAACAAGACACAGCACACAAACATTGTTCAGTTCATTGCCTCGAAAAGTTTCATCTCATCCACCTGTTGGCGTCAACGACATACCTTTACCTGGTATATTGCATTTTTCTGACGGAATCAAAGAACTGCAACCACATGTGCCTTCAACATGATCCGCAAAAGAATCATCAGAAAACACAAAAGAAAAAACCCCACAGCAGTCATCCACGAAAAACCATGATACGATGCAGCGTTGATGCTCATAACAACCAGAAATCGCGCGCCTATCACCCATGTTAACACAGATACTCTTCTTGTGACCACTGAACAGTCAAATCAGCCAACTGACACAAAAGAATATAATATCAGACCGACAGTGGGTAGGTAGAGGTACACTTATTCCCTCGCTCTGTCCCAACATCCAATTCCAATGTCCATTTAAAGCCTGAAGGTATGGAAATTTCGCCAACAGCATAAACCATTCACTGTGACATTTTGACATCGTCAAGCTCCAAGCTCGACTCCGACGATGGAGGCTTAGAAAAAAAAGTAAAAACGTACGGCAACAAAGCAACAGAAGAAAAAAATTATACAAAATCCCAGTCCCAGCCCATATGCAAAACTTATTTGTGCCCTCCTCCCACTCTTGGGCCCTATCTTTGATTACAAATTCAAATTTTTCCCATTTTTTTCCCCGAAACGTCAAACTAAAGAACAACAAATACGGAGACGAGAAAAAACTTGCCTTTAGCAATTCATGGATTCGCTGTTGCTGCTGCTGCTGCTGTATGTGGTGTTGCTACTGGAATCGGGATCCGTGTAGCTGTAAGGTTCCTTGAATCAAAGTTTGTTTATGGCTGCCCCTACGAGTTGGAATTCAATCCGATGACCGATTTTAGTTTGCCGAGGACTGATGGATTGATAGCCATGCTGACGACGACGACGACAACAACCATTCCTTGTGTGCCATGACTACTTGCCTACCTTCCATCAACCCATCCCATCCATTGACGAAAAAAGGGACAGTGAATTTAGGAATAAAATGGAAATTATTATACGTGTCCAGAGACAGGACACTTAACTGGGATAAGATGATTTTGGCCTTAAAGATGAGTCAAGTATTATTAGGTGAGTCAAAATGAGGTTGGATGTCATAAGACATCATCACCTTATAATTGACATATGACCAATAATATTTCCGTCATCAATCATAACACTCACACACTAGCCAGGCTTGACCCTCATTAGCAACGTTCTTTTTCTCTAATCCCACGGACTTGTTCACTGCTCCAGTTGCGAGTGATGACCCACTCAAAACCGTCACCGTCGTCATCGTCGTTGTCGCAAAGAGCCTCATTATTTTCAATTTTCATAATGGCAGGCATGAGGCAAGTATGGATATGGATATGCAGATGATGTGTTATTTGCGGCCGTTGACAGGTGAAAGGCTAAATTGTCATTGTAAGCCGCTTGCACTTACTGCGTGGTATAGTCATGGTGCTCGAAAGTAGGTCACATCAGAAGCTGGATTTTAGAAAAAAAGTCGAAAGCAAAGTCCAATGGGTAAAAACCCACTATTGATTCCCATCACCAAAGAGCTTAATAGAAAATATCAATTTTCTCTTAGAAGGCGAGAACTCTATAGTTACCTGCAGTGAATGACGTCACCCATCAACATCGAACTCGAAAAATAGAACTCAATAAATAATACAGTTGACAATAAAACCATTGTGGCTTATGTAACCTAACTGAATTCAATTTAAGGAGTTGTGATTCGACATTGTTGCACATTGCACGTTGCATCACAAACAGTTGGATTGGAAGGTGAGTAGAGGACAGCGTGCCACCCAGCTTACGGATATGCACTGTGTACACACGTGATGTGTCTTTGTACACGCATTTAATCAATCTTCCTCTTTCTGCAATCGACATTTTGTTCCATCTGTCTTTGCTGTCCATCAATTGGATTTATGGACCAAAATCGCATCTCTGTCTGGTTGCCCCTCCTATATGCATTGACTTTGGAATACACACATTCCTTTAGTCTATGATTGTTTCACAATGCGATTGGAGATGTTATTGGATCTTCATGGACAGTGAAACATATTTGCCAACAAGCATTGTTGACAGTGGCGTTTGAAAAAAATCGATCGGGCTAATTTGCCCTTTTGTTTTTAGCTCTAAGCTGTGACGTATGATGTGCTTTTTAGTTGAGGTTTTGGCCAGGGTCTTTCTGTAGAAAAGACATGTAACTCCACGCAGGAAAAGACCTTCATAGAAAACTCTTTATTCGACTCTATCAAGTCACTTGCTTTGGATGTCCTTGCTATTCGTAGCACCGGTAACACATTAATCGGAAACAAGTAAAGAAGTATAGGTTTACGTATGACCCCTGCAGAACAAGTTTCTATGATGGCGATATCACATGCTTATATCACTCTTTTCATTGATAACCAAGCACCAAAGCGATTCCTGAAAAATCTTTTCAAATTAAAGCTTGTTTCTTGCTGTCGAGAAGGCAGCATAACGTTAGACTCTCTTGGGTTCCCGGTCAAATGAGCATACCGGGCGACGAAAAAGCTTATGAACTGGCGAGAAAATGCTCAACACTTGACCTTTCTCTTATAGACCCATCAACCAAAATCCCACCCTGTGCAATCAAACAGATCATTGGTAACACAATACTACGAAAATCTGCAGTAATAATATACAAGCAAAAGTGGTTTGAACCCGAATATTTGAGTTCCCGTAAGAAATCTTTAGCTCTTTTACATTAAAAAAATTAAAAAATTAAATTTTATGGAATTGGTACACTGCGAGGCCAACACCTCTTACAAAAATATGTGTCGTGCGAAGAAAATCAATTGGGAAAACAGTCAAGCTATTCAGCTTTCAAATATTAAAAACTCAAAAGAGTTCTGGAAAGCCACAAAGGAAATAAATGGTTCTGGATTTAAAATAGGCACTGATGTTTCTGCAGATAATCTGTCACTATACTTTCAAACTCTACTTCGTGATCAAAGAAATATAATCTTTTTAGCTGCTGAACCACTTATCGTCGATGATATTCTTGATTGTGAAAAGTCTCTGATGGAAATTGAAAATGTTTTTAGAAAATCAAAAAATGGAAAGGCACCGGGAGAAGATGGAATCCCATACGAGTTTTTCAAAAATGCATCACCCGTATTTCTATTACAACTCACAAAATTTTATGATAATATTTATTCCAATTCCGTTGTACCAAAATCTTTTAAGCAGTCTGCAATCTTCCCCATACCTACACAAAAAAGGCGCATTGGATAGACCTGAAAATTATCGTGGAATTTCCTTTATGAATGCCATTGGCAAACTCTTTTGTGGAATACTTTACGATGGACTAGAGAAATAGGTTGATGAAAATAACACTATGACCGAACTACGATCGATCACACTTTTAGTTTGACAACAATTATAGTCAAAAGTTTTCAAGTTAGAAGCAAAAAAGTGTACGCGCTTTTTGTAGATTTCAAGGCGGCTTTCGATCTCGTTTATAGAAATGCACTTTTGTACAAGCTATCGCAAATTGGGCTCTACAAATACATTCGGATCATCAGGGAAATGTATTATGGAACTAATGCAGCTGTTTGGGATGGAAGCAATATGTCAGAGTGGTTTGAAACAGTAAACGGCTGAAGCAGGGATGTCCGCTTAGTGCATTGTAATTTGCTCTTTTTATCAATGATGTTGTGACTGAACTACCTGGTGGAATCAGAGTGGCAAGTAGCATTATTAATGTTTTATTGTATGCTGATGATTTGGTATTTTTGTCTGAAACTCCCCAAAATCTACAATTGATGGATTTATCACCTGGTTTCATACTGCGAAAAGTGGGGACTTATCATAAACACAGATAAATTGAAGATAATGGTTTTCTCAAGATGTAATCGGGGTAACTATACACAAAGCTATAATTGGTTTCTGGGACGTAATCGTCTTGATGTTGTGAGAGAGTATACGTACTTGGGAGTAAAGGAAAATAGAACACTTGATTTCAAGACCCACTTTCAAGAAAAAACTAAAACTTGTCAGAAACTTATAAACATGACTTGGAAAAAAGTTTTGTTCAATGAACACGTTAGCCTGTCAACTAAGTACAAAACTCAGTCGTTAAATCAACATTGTGCTACGCTGCAGAAGTATAGGGATCCGAAGAATTTGACGAAATGGAAATACTGCAGACAAGTTTCATCAAAAAATTATTCAACCTACCAATTAAAACCCCACTCAGAAGGAGATGCTTGTATCGGAAGCCCAGCAGTCTGAGAGCAGATTTTTGTATTCACAACTCAGATTTAATCTAGAAGATAGAAGATAACTATTTTAAGTGAAGCGACTACATTTAGAAGTAAGTTCTTTAACAGTGCAGTAAACAGTACATTTGCTTAATGGACCGGCCCGAATTGGAAAAATCTTCATTTATTCATAAAAAATGCTTATAAATATCGAATGTTACTGATAACTGAATTTTATTAAAACAAAATTGTTAAGTCAACTTCTTTACCAAAATGTTAAATTGTTAAAATATTTATTGCCAAATGAGCTGACGGCATTGACACTGCTTTTAATTGATTGATTGATATAATTTATTTCTTAAAATATAAATACAAAAATGTATAAACGTTTGCGTAGGCAAATTTAAGAAATATAAGTGACAATGATATTTTTATAATAAAAAATAGAGATATTGTCACTATTAGGTCATTCATTTCTAATTATGTTAATGTGTTTACTTTACTCGTATAAAGTCAATAAATGGATTACTTACTACGAAAATCCAATGACAGATGGAAATTCCTAGAATCTTGTGTCATCTACAGGAAATAGATCGAAAAAGTTTCTATCACAGAATAGGCCTTCAAAACGTCACCATGCTATCAGTACCCTAACAGCACATAAGCTACTAGGTTACCACAAAAAGATAATTTGTTTTTGCATCCATGACTTATGTAGAGCCTGCTGTGACGAAGGCGAACCACTCACTTTCTTTGTCACTACCCAGCAATCGCGACATAAGAAAAAATTTCTGAGCATACTTACTTCTTCATCGAGCTAAAAGAATTATGACAATTCCAGGCAATAGCCTTTTGAACTTCCTTAGGCCACAAAATGGTTAAAAATTCACCAACCATCGACTTATAGGACGGTACACGCACCTGGGTATCACCATAGATCTGCATTGATCTAAATTTTGTGGAAATAAGATCAACGGTCTGCCCATTTTACCTAACCTAGCCTATGGTTCCTGGTGGCACACAAAACATCAGGCTTTGTTGGATCAACATTCAGAAAGCGTAAAGAGAGCTTACATGCTCCCTTGTGCTTTGTCTTAAGCTGAAAAATGAACTCCGAGTGAAAGTTAGTTTCACTCTTGGTTGTAGTCTTAGAAGTGATCTAACAACTAACAGTAGCAGTGATCGAACTCTGGTTGAAAATACGCAAAGACCAAGCGTATAGCTTTTTCTTTCTAAGTAGCACACCTCTTAGACTTGTTTTTCCAACTGAAGGTCACCAATATATTAAAATTTCAGCTTGGCAAAGCATTTTTTTGCTTCGGACTTTTTGTCTTTCCCTCTTGACGGATTGAAGATGAAAATTTCTCTGTACTTACACTTTTGACACACACTGTCATCTCCAGTTACCCATTACTTCTATGCAGAAAGATTTTTCTCAAATTATTCTTCGGAGTTCGGACAAAGGTACAAACGTATTGTCCATCTTTCTGAGCATCTTCATGGCCTTGTGTGTGTGTGTGTAATTGTGTGCCTAAGTGGGCGAATCTGTGCACTTCGAGTGCTTTCATGCAAATATAGAAAAGGACCTTCAGGAGAGAGAAAATTCAAACATAGTAATCCATTGACATCGTTCTTGACATCATGTTCACCAAAAATTCTCCAAAAATGTTCACCCACTCGTATTCAAATTGCCAGTGGTAACAACTATTGAGTGGCCATGCATTCAAGTGGAACAACGAAGTTCTCCAACATGCATGCATGCAACTATTTGCGGTGGTAGTGTGTGGGTGACATCCTGAGCAAGGACAAATTGAGTTCTGACTAAAGTACCATCATCATCATAAATCGTATTGTGTGTCACGTATAACCTGGAGAGTAAATCTCCGGTCTCTCTCGATTGTGCGATGCTATATACAACAACTAGGTCAGATACATTTTTAGGATGGGGACAAAATCTCTAAGCAGAACACGATTGCAATCGATGTTCAAGTAGCTTAAAGCCCTTGAAACTACCTTTCTTCCATCTCTTTCATACAATGCAGAGTCCAATGACATCATGTTTAGGAAGGTCTTTTTGAATGAAAATCGCGTTTAATTGGGACTTGGTGGATGTTGTGTCGATGTCGACGTTTGGTCTTTGCTCTTCAGTCGTCGGTCGTCGTTCGTCGGAGAAGATAAAAAATGGAATTAAAAGATAAGAAGCGAGCTCTCGAACTGTCAAGCCTAAGAAGACCAACAACAACATCAGCAACTATACATTCATGTAGCAACATTGATTTATGACTCAGGATTGTTCCCGACTAATTAATAATAGAATAGATTTTTCTCTCCCATGAGTGATGCATCGATAGGGCATCTTGCAAAGACATGTAAGGATGCAAGATGCAACTAATTAATAGTTGGGGCTGTTTATTATTCTGGGGGTATGAAGTTGATTTATGACAAGGATTCAGATGGATTCTTGTGGTTCGTATAGTGTCAACGTAATGATAATTTTTGTATGTCTCTGTCCGTTATCTAAGAGACAGATTTGGAAGTCATCACTGAGAAGAGGATCAGACAGTCAGCGATGCCTTTAAAAGGAAGTAAAATTTATTTATGCAAGAGACGCCACGTTGATTGACATGGATAATGTATGGGAAGTTGATTACTGGAGATGGAATAGCTATCATTTTTTAGGTCTTCATGGATCAGTTTGAAAGGGTTGAAGCACGATTAATATGTTCGAAATCAAAGTTTGATTCTTTTTTGTTCCCAGGAGTTGAGAAGAGCTCTCGCATGGTGTGGTGTGATGTGAAAGGCAATCAGTGCTCATATAACATAAAAACCAATGTCATACTTTCGATATCTATGGTTCCATGTCTTACTAGAAAATATCTTGTCTATGAGCAACATAATACTCTTCCATGCTTAGAGTAGGTTTGTTTAAAAAAAAAACGTGCATTTACGCTGTGCTGTTCACTAAACTAAAACTAAGCCGAATGTACCGAAGAGTAAACAAAGCACAAACTTGTTAGGTTTCAGTCAAGTTTGAAGCAGAAAGTCACAAATCTTCTTATTCTTCTTATTCTTAAAAAGGATGTTTAACTTAACCCTACTTTTGCTCGCTTTCTGGTAAATTCATTCAAATTGTTGGCGGTTTGGGGAATTCCTTTTCAAATTTGGATTGATAAAGGTTTTCAATCACATGATTCAACCATGAAGAAATAGAATCTTCATTTTATATTTGAAGACTCGATGAACTCGTGCAAGGTTGTCTATTCAGAATAACTTATTTTGAAGCTCTAACGTTTTGCATTCCTTTATTCAGAAGTCATTTCTCATTTGTGGGATTTTAATTGTGACTTTCTTTCTTGGAGACTTTAACGTAGAGGCACAGCCTGCATAACACAAACAACGAAAACGAACTCGGGTTAATCGATATTGCTGCGAGGCTTTATCTTGTAGCTATCAACACACGCCTTACACATACCAAAAGGAAACAAAGATCATTCCAGGGTGGTAGACCTTGAACTCAAGCCTGTAAAGACCAGCAGGGAAACATAGTGTTGGAATCGCAGTCGCTACTGAGGATCTGGGAAAGACCACCTTAGCAGACAACTCAACGGCGATGAAGATACAAGTTTCGCTGTAAGGTAGATACTGGATTGTCCTTTTAAGTTGGACGATGATGAAGAATGTCGTCCTTCTGACCTAAAAGCAGTTAAATCAAACAAACCTGCAGGTGCAATACCCATGAGCTATGATTCCGAGCTTTTCCAGGGAGATGGAGATCAGTTGGGAAGGAGCATACTTACATATGTACAACCAGCTGATCTGCATGATATGGTTGTAAGGCCATTTTCGATAATTGGAACCTGTCTATTGTATGCCCGATCCTTAAAAAGGGATGCCCTCACAATTGCACCAAATATAGAGGAATAAGTCTTCTTTTCTCTCTCTTGCTGATCTTCGAAAAAACACGGGTTCTTTTTCATCAAATCAAGGCCGCTTATGTCGGTATTTAGGGAGACGAGCTGATGAGCTGTATAGCTGTCAATTTTTGGCATCTTTGATAAAATTGTCCTAGTAAATATCATGCTGGTGTGTGTTATTTTTCTGCTTATCTCCAACTGGAGAACTCGGCATAAAGTCACAATTAATAAAAAGCGAAGTTAAGTAACGGGGCAGAAGCAAAATAAAAACTAGGCTTTTTTAATTTTTTTTTCAAAGGATGGAATTCCTTTTGTATTGCTTTCAGTTTCTTTACCCTGATGGTCAGTAATAGGCGAAGTCGGGAAAATAGAAAGGTGAAAGCAGAGAGAAAAAGTTCTATTCACCTTATAAGGAATCGACTAAATTGCCATAAGATAGTTTACCTTAGGACTCAACTCCTCTAATTTGCTCAAAAAATCGACTAAATTCTCGACTTTATTCCATTGACCTCCAAATTTTACCTTGAATTTTGGACAATTTCAATCAAACCCTGATCCAAACCGCTTGTAATCGCTTGAATAGAAAACAAACGAACAAGTGCTCTGCTTGTCTGCTTTTTAGATTAACTTGATTGAAGGTACAACAATGCTTATGTAAGTTGACGTTGGCGGAAGAAGAAACAACTAGAGTGTTTCATTTAATACCACTCCAGAATTACTATACACCCTGCTGCCAACATCTTTGCCCAACCTTAATCCTCTTCGCTTTCTTGCAAACCCATCATAGGTAGGTATACTCTCATAAACATCTGGAAGCCATAAGCATAACCAGTTAGCAGAAGTTCTAACGGCTACTGCAATGGACATGGCCTATACTACCGCTTGTAGACTTTGTTTAAGACCCGTGTAAGCTATATGTCTAACTTCTTCATCTTATACTGTGTGGCTTGTGAGTTTGGATAAAATGTACCTTTAGGTTTACTCCAGCTCACGTATACAGCCATGGCACATCAGAATTTTGTAACTCTATTGGTGCCATGCACCTGACGTCGACAATGGCGAAGGTGGTGAGGTGGTGATGTTTCGTTTTGTATATTTGCTCTTTTTTTATTTTTGTTTGCTTTACTTAAGCAAGCAGAACCGAATGAAATGAAAGACACTAAACAGAGCACAAAGTGGCCATACAAATACGAATCTCAAATGTAAACCATCGAATCGGCTTAGATCTACGACTGGGCTACAAAATTTCCCAGGCTCTGAGATTTTGCATAAATAAACTTTGCATCTCGTCGTTGTTGTTCTTATATGTCAGTGTGTGTGTCTGTTGTGTGTCACATGTTGTATAGGGATTTTGTTTTTTTTTCGCAGTCAGTCTGCATGAATGTCCTCTAGCTCTGTATAAGACTGGAGTGTAAGGGTTGCCGTTTAACGGTTTATAGTTTTCACAAAATTAAAATTTACCTCTACTTAATTTTTTCACTAATCTCAAGTCTCATCTCTTTTAACCACTTCTTCTTCTGCTACTTCTCTTCACGCGAAACGAGAATCTTGTTCTTGAGCATATCACAGCTCTACCTCTTTTCTGCTTTACTCTAGTGACTCGCCAGTGATGTACCTCCTTACGTTTTTTGCAAAGCACTCAAGTGCTGCACTTTTTGCCATGATCTCTCTTTAACTGCATAAAGCTTACGATTATTCTGGTTAAAGTTCTTCAATGCTCATGAATGTCTTAGTTCTTTAAGTTTTCCATTAACTCAATAAAGAAACTAAACTACAACTTTTTTTTCTACGCCATGGCAACCTTGAAGCCAGCACAAAGGTGCATTCTTATGAATGTCTGCTCCAAAGACGAGACTGCGAATAAGATAGCCTCATTGTTGTGCATTGGCACAGATGTGAATTGTTTATAAGAGTAACGAGGGGGAGAAGCTGCCGCTTCTCCAAACTGGACGATATGTTGCGACAGGTTGGTAATATTCATTCGATTTTTTCCGGCATTTGTATCGATATCAAGGGATTTGTATTGCCAACAAGTTAAATGGACGTATAAAAGTTGGTATTTATTTTGAATTTTAAAGATAACCGCACTTTCAATAGAGAATGAAGTTCAGGATCGACAATGGAGACCAATGACTGCGCAATCCAAACAAGCTGAAGAAGATGCTTGTATCTTGTTCCGTTTGTAAATATTTGAAAAGTTGTGTTGGATTCTGGACCATGTCTCTGGAATTAGGTTTGAATGAGAAAATGCAATTTAAATAAAGTCACTCTTTGGAATGTTTCCATCTGACTTTTGTTGAAAGTATAAACTGATAAGCAACTTGCGTTGCAATAAAACTTAGCTTCCCTAGCGGGAACAAGATCTTAAGGCTCGGAATTGTAGGAGCGCATTTCGTCCACAGGTAATTATGATTACTCAATGGCTAAAATAAGTGCATCATTAGTTCTCCCTATAAAAAAAAATTTGGTAATAATTCAGATGTCTTATGAAAAGCAGCTTTTCCAGGTGGGATTACAGAATCATTTGCGATGAAACGCCTCCGCTTGGTAGACGGACCCATATGTGCTTAATGAGACGTGCAGTCATATGACATCGCTCTTCATTAATGCACGGTTTTGGAACCATCCGTGAAGATTCGATAACAGTTTTTTTCTGTTTCAGATTTTTCAGTGAACCAATCTTAAGCCGACCGAAAGATTACGGTATATTTAGACGCAGTTTGAGCTTTGGGACTATCGTGTCGGACGGTATATATTCATTAGGCATGGGTCAAAAGATATGCTGATTGCGAGATCTACAGAGCTCCAGTCGGAATTGTGCCTTAGACCACACCTCCTGAAAAGGCTTTGGGAGTGCATCCCATGATGTTTTTAGCTAGGGGAGGAAGACTCAGCTCGAGAGCAGTAGCAGGATTGCTCTGCCTAGAACAGTCGAGACGTAATGTTCTTTGAAATTCGGCGAACGAAGAAATTCCATATTTACGTGAGAGCTTGGTGAGAGAGGAGATGAATGGTCATATCATAACCGTTTCGGTCCAAAGGCCCTCTTTTGGTGAATGACCATTACATTACCAGAAGGCCGACAGTACCTTGGCATTTTTCGACTTGGTATGCTTTTACCAAAAAGGCTTTGCTATCTAGGATTGCTCCAAGATGTTCAAATTTGATCGAAAAGGTAAGGTCGGATCAGTCATTTTTGTACGTTGGTTGCTTCGAGGAGGAGACCGTTTAAAACACACCAAGAATGTCAGTCAAGTTAAGTGATGCCTGTGCTCTGAAACAAACAGCTTTGAGGCTGCATCTAGGCGAGAGTACGATGACGTCGGCTTCGTTGGGATATGCTTGTGCATGAACGTTAGATCCATTGAGCATTTCAAGAAGAGAGTCGATCAGTATGCACCACAGAACTTTACATGGGCTGGCATTCAGACACCGCAGTGCTCAGAGCTGAGCAAGCTCTACCCGTCCCCTTAATCTAATCTAATGCACCACAGAAGAGGAAATAAAACGCTATATATTTATTATTTACTCTTATTCACTCCTGTTGCAACATATGGTCCCCACTCTGCTTGAACTTTAGCGGTTCTATTCATTCGCATGGCCTTAATCCAAAAGACAAATGATTCGTGATTCGTCCACATTAGGTATATGTTCTCTGACAGCATTGCACAATGCTCATGCCATCAACGCCGTTATTCTGAGTCAATGAAAATGCTCACCGCAAGATCTTTCTTGTCAAGAGCGGATTCGGTCCCATAAGATTTTTCTCTAAGGCTGCATCTGAAACAGAGGGTGTATCTGGAGTGAGATCATACATATGAAAACCTTAAGCGTTCTTTGCAGCGTTTTAAGCAGGAAGGAGGTAGGACTATTATTTTAAGGATATAGGCGAGGATATTGCTTATCAATTTTGGGTATGAAGATGACTATCTAGCTCTCTAGCAAGGGGTTAGGATGTCCGCTAGAGCTGAACTGGCTGTATTTTTCAAAGTTGGTACCAAAGGATTTATACTTTCCAACAACGTAGCGTAATAAAAAACAGTCTGTGCCAAATGGCTGATGACTTAAGGCTGTTAAAAGAAGACTAATCATATTTGATAGCCTTGTCAGTAGCAACTAACGATGGCATATTATGTAACAGCTGCGTCGCGTCCAGTGGATTTATCGGGTTCCTGGGATTAATGGTTTCTTTAGAAATGTGTTTCCAACACTAGATTGAGCTTCTCTGCTTTTGGCGGGGTGTAGGCATTGTTTGATTTGGTGAGTGTTTTTAGTCTGTTTACCTTTTCTCTTTTTAGGGTCTTGGCAACTCGGCTGGTTCCATTGAGTGTTTCGATGCTTTCACAGAATTTATTGTAAGAAAAACTTTTTGATCTTCGAGTTATGCTTTTGAACTCTTTCTGTAATCATCCGTGACGGTTCCAGTCGGCCTCTTTATCGGTCTTGATTGACTTATTCAGGTGTCCCTGTGAAGTTTTTGTAGTTCAGCGCTCCAAAACGGAATGGTTTTTTTTTCTGTTGGAGGTTTTTAAAATAAAGATGTTCGGAGAAAAGCCAAAAGACAGTGCCATGATGAGGAGCCTAAGTTACCAGCTCTCACCATGTCTGCGCCGAGCATATAGCATGACCTCATGCGAGAAAAGCAGGACATTCACAGAGGAAGTGCTCTGCGGTGTCCTCATCTTCTCCACAAGATTCACAGAGCGTGGTATCACTTAAGCCTTACACGTTCAAATGCTTGGCAAAAGAGAAGTGCCCGCTGGCAACGCCAATAAGCTTTCTACAGTCTTTTCTGCTACGGCATAGTAAAAATGTTTCAGTCTTCTTATTAAGGTATCGAAGGTTCAGGGCCTGAGAAAGGTGTTTGATATACTTGCCTAGCAAGTTCGTCGGCGATCTCATTTCCAGTTATGCCGTGATGGCCTGGAACCCAAATGAGACTCAAGGAATCTAATCTTCCGATCGCATTCAGAGAGATCTTGCATTCCTGGATCACTTTCGAAGTGGTTCGAGGGTTAAGAAGGGCCTTAAGCTCAGCTTGGCTGTCGCTGCAAACACAGATACTTCTCCCCCTCCAGCCATTGTTCGTAACGTGGCTTAAAGCCATTAGAGGTGTGCAGTCGTATGTCGTCGTACTCCATAAAAGCACCAGCGGCAGACTCTCGTCTGTTTTGGAACCATTTGGAAAGATTCGATAACAATCCTTTCCAGGCTCAGATTCTGGAGCGAACCAGTTCTGAACCGAAGGACTGACCGAGTAATTTTGACGCATAGTTTGAGCTTTGGCCCTTGGGATCATCGCGTCAGACGGCAAATCCATTAGACGTGAGTCAAAAGATTTGTTGCTTGCGAGTTTCTCAAAGCTCCAGTGCCAGAGACCACATATCTTTAAATAAGAAATGGTCACGAGAGTACTCCACATGATGAAGGTACAAAGGGGAAGAAGACTCAGCAGTTCGTCGAGAGCAGCTCCCGGTGTACTGCGGAAGATAGCTTTCATAGCCTTCGTTCATGAATATAAAACACGGAATCGTAGATCTAATTAGCATTTGTTTGGCTGAACATGTCAGCTCAAAGCTTTTTGTAAGGACCCAATTTACGTAATGAACTGCATCCTCCACTTTCTGGTTTATTGAGAGCCTATGTACTGATTTGACGGAAGTAACAATTTCAACAGCCTAGTCTTAGTTTCAACTTTAAAGCTATTGAATTAATTACGCTTAAACTACGTACTTAAAAAAAATAAGATAGCCCATCACAAAACAATATCCATTTGACCTTCTCTTGAAAAGATTTCTCCGTGGAACTATTTGAAGCTCCGCTAGACTTTCTCTTCATAAATATCACGAGGAAGTTATGGCTTCTCATTGAAGAGTCTTCTCCTTTTACGATCGACCACTTAATGAAAAGAACACTTTTCCAGATGGTAGACCGGTGGTTATCCCACCTGAATCTAAACCAATCCCCAATTCATTGGATTGTCCGATAGCTGTTTTATGATGAGATTTATTTGGCTACACTCTCTGTGGACAGTATAACATCTTGCCAATAAAAAATCGATGGACATCCAGTCTTAAAATCAATTTACTGTTTATCCAATTAAGAGCAAGAGTATAAATCACTTTGAGCCCTTTAATGACAATCATTAGACCTTAGAGCCCCAAATTGGACAGCAAATTGGTCGACAGTATCGAATTTCCATTTTCAATCACTTCACTTGGCCTATAGTTGAGTGATTGCCGGGAATCGAAAGTATTTTTATAAAAACAACAAATCCTTTCAATTGCGTTATGAGAAACAAGGAACAAAATATAAGGGGCGCCCGCCGCCGCTGATTGCCGCGCACGTCACCAATGGTGGTGTTAAATAAAATCCAATAGACTTGACATTTTGATCGGAAGTCTTATGAGTGTCTGCTGGGGAAGGCGCCTTACTACATCAATTTAAATAAATTTCTCATCTTAGTCTAAGGTGTCACACAGATAGCAAGCCCTGGGGCCCGGCATATACTCGTATATGATGTCATAAAATTAAAAATTCCAGAAAATTGATTTTTTTCTCCAAAATAAAAGTGAAAATTCTCAGTCTCAGGTATCCACAAGATACAAATAACGCCCGCCACAGGTAGTAGAAGTGATTATGATAGTCGTTGGTTTGGGAAAACAAGACATCACATACTCGTATGCACCCCATCGAGAGGCTATTGAACAATTGTTTGTTTTTCTTTGATTGGTTTTATGGTTTTTATTTGTTTTTCCCGCTGAGGGATGCTGCACTTGATTGAGATGATGTGCGATGCGGTTTTTTTTTGTCAGTCTCATATGAATGACTGAGGCGAGGCGCGGCTTGTTGTTTGGAGTAGGTGTAGATATTCGGTGTAACAATCCGGTTTCGTATATCGGATCGCTGTTGAGGATTTTGTAAAGTTGATTTATGATCGAAGCGTGTGTTTCAATTAAAATTGAATTAAAAAAACTCAGTATTGGGGAAAGAATCTCAATCACGAAATAAATGAGTTTCATGTTTTGAAAAAAGTATACTCGTATCAAGAAGATAAGAGTAAGTAAGATATCGAATAGAAAGTCATCGTCACCCGATCGGAGGTGCTTTTCTTGGCTAAAACATTTCAGAATATTTTGAAGGGACCCTGCTATCTTCTCGCATGTTTGGAAAAAATCCTTCTTCAAAAACATTTTTCATATACCAAACGCTGTGATAGTTTTAATGCTTTAGCTTGTTTGCTTTCGTTGGTTTAAGTTGTTTTGCAATGTTGGTATTATTGGATGACCAGTTTTATAATTGCTTCGACTCAGAATGACATTGTCGTGGATAAATTGAGTACCAGCTACAACGTGCGAGTTTAGCTTCTGTAATTCCATCATGTTTCTACCTAAGCTCTCAACAGGGCAGAAAGTGAAGGATGGAGTCCTTAACGTTAATATTGTGCCCTTACAAAAAGCTTTGAGCTGACATGTCCAGCTAAAGCAATTCCTATAGTAGATCTACGGTTCCGGGGTGGAAGACTGAGCTACAAAGCAAAATCAGAAGACTTCTGAATAAGACGCTTAAGACCGATTAGAGGCCGGCATAAACCGATGAAACAACAACAATAGAAAATTCGAAAATTAAAAATGCCTGTATAGCAAAGAATTCTGCGAGGGCATCGAAATTGTAGAAGTTCGTACATACTTTGTGCTGACAAGTACAAGTCACGTTGATCGTGGGTATGAAAATTATAGTATGGAATGAGTCAGCAAACTTGCATTGCCTTGTATCGTGGGTATGAAAATTATAGTTTGAAGTGTGTCATAAGAGAAGATTGAAAAATAAAATTGATTGATTACGATTACGACTGTGGTCACGAAAATAAGTTCTCTGAGTTTTTATTAAATTGAGTTCATGCTGTTGATATACCCCACCAGTGGTAAGGTTTTAATGGTACGTCCTCAACAGAAATACTCACAGAAACTAGCTGGTTTGCTCAATCCCTTAAAAAGAGGAGACTGGAAACCATCAGGAAATCAAACGGTTCCCTTACCCGAAAGCAGGGCTATGCTGGAAACTCATTCCTCAGGTTCATTTTCATCGAATAGAGGATTCTTTTGAAAGTGCTAACTTTGATGCATGTGCATACGCTGCGAAAGAACACGGCGTGGACGAAAAATAAGTCTTGTTTATTAAAGGAAATGTATAGAACAGTGATCGTTGAAGCTTTGAAGCGGAATGTGGACAATGTGCTTCAAAAGAAGTGAATAATGGCTGTCGGCAAGGTAGCGTTTTTTTTTTGTATCCTCTTCTGTGATGAATGCTGATCGACTCTCTACAGGAAGTGCTCGATGGATTTAATGTGCACGCCCAAGCATATGCGCGACGACATCGCCGTGCTCTCGGTTGGATCCAGCCCCCAAGCTGTTTGTTCTCGAGGACAAGCATCACTAAACTTGATTATACACTATTGTGCTGGAATAGGTCCTTCCGTCAATCTTTTTAAGACCTTGGTTGTTTTCTTCACGAGACACAGAATACTGACTGGTATGGCCCAACTTACACTTAAAGGAGCCAAAATTCAATTAATTTGGAGTTATTTCAGATACCTAACAAGCTTTTCTGATCCAAACATATCGGGTTTGAAACTGCTAAAGCACTTTAAGTCTTCCGACATTATAGGAAATCCTTAGGCAAGACATATGATAGGACCAATCATTTCCATTGCGTCAATTGTTTAGTGGACCAATTCAGCAAATAAGTTATTGTTGCGTTCACCAAATTTCAAAGAACTATGAGTATTGGCTAAAATAGTGCCTTCGTCTTCACTAGCACCATTTCATATTTAATGAGCTGTTGTCTCTGCCACAATTAACAATAGAGCTTTATTAATCTTGCAAGCAGCTTGTCTTCACTACATAATCTACATGCATGCAACTTTAATGATTTAATATAAAGCGGTGACAGTCCTGTTTCAATATGGATCATAAGTTTTTTTTTCTCTACTGCTGTTTCTTTTTTCTCTACTAGCAATATCCCCAAGATTGCGCTGCGTATGTACATCGTAACAGATTCTACTACAGCTTAAAAAACCTTGTATTTTACACTGTGGTTAATCAATTGATTTGAAAAACATTTTTTTCATGTAGCCGATATGGCACTTTTCGCTTTTATCAGTCTTTCTTTCGACGAGGTTGCATGCTGATATTACCTATTGTTACCCCGAGATACGAGATATTTATATGTTTTCACAACCTCAATGAACTCTCCGTTGAGATGCCATTTTTCATTTCACTCTCTACCAGCTCCCTTCTTAAAAACCATAATTTTTGATTTTGTAAGGTTAACCGTAAGATTCCATAATCGGCAGTACAAATCAAGTGGGTTAATCATTAGATAATTGTAAGGACTCTGGTGAATAGGCAAATAGAACCACATCGTCTGCAAATAAAAGTGCTTTTATTAAAAAATGTCCTGCAATCTCTATTCCTCCAGGTAAAAAGTCGATGAGGTCATCGATGTACAAAGCAAAGAGATATGGGCTTAGTGTACATCCCTGTCTTACTCCCATATTTGTTTCAAACCATTCTGATGATTCGGTCCCGCTCCACACACTCGATTGGTTATCTTCGTATATATTTATTAGATAATTCTTCCAAACTTTTGGCTTATTCCAGCGTTATAAAGTTTGAATATTAAAGCTTTATGTCGACATTATCGAAGGGCGAAGGCTGCCTTGAAATCAACGAAAAAGGCGAATAATTTCTTTTTTTGTTCGAGGAATGTTCCAGCAATGTTTTGCCGTACGAAAATGTTGTCTATGGTTGAATAACCATTCCGAAACCAGCTTGGAATTCTTTGATCAGATTGTTGTTCTTGATGCAAATTCCATTAAAAGTTTTGTGAAAATCTTGTAAGATGAGTTAAGGAAAGATATTCCACGATAGTTTGCGGGATCAACTATATTTCCTTTTTTGTGGATCGGATTTTCTTTATTTGCATTTCAGAGACTAAGTCGTACGGAGCTCCAAGCAGCCTCATATGTACGTTCTTATCGCTTATCATCATAAATGTTATATAAGAAGTTAGTAACCGCCAATACTAGCACAAAGAGAACGAATAAGAAAAACCCAAACATAAAATACAGAACAGTATTATCTCTGATTAAATACTAGAAATAACAGTAAATATAAATTAAAAAAATTTTAATATGTATCAAAATCATGTAAGTGGATCACTGCACTGGTTTTGAATTTTTGTTTTAAACTTTTCTCATTAAAATTGGAATCTGAAAGTTATTAATGGGAATTGAGTAATCTACCCATGCGCGAAAGCGGATCATGCATGTTGTAGTTAGTTCCATGATGGGGGCAATGAACCAACTCCAATTTACGCAAGTGGAGAGATCCTCCGCGGCAGTTGAAACCTATGGTCGAGAGCAAGTAATGTGCATCGATAAAGCCAGTCATAAACTGATTGAGAAATATTTGGTCATTGTTGATACGTCCTTGAGTAAGGAAGTGTATATGGAAAAGCTAAATACGATGTTTGTAGGGAGGTAGATTAAAGGGATCATCCCAAGGAAGACAATTCAAATCAAAGCGTATAATTTGTGTTGTATAGCCTCAATACGATGTTTATAAATCTCATATAGAAAAGGCGAAACTTGAGAGGCGGACTCGAGATGCAGGCGAACATAGCAGTCATACAAATTAAGTGCTACATAAGGGTCATGAAATTCTTTTGCCCACTTCCTTATGAAACCTTGCATAGAATTTGCTTTCCTAACAATCGAGCTAACTAAATTCAAGTTTGACATTGAAATAATCACCAAAGTCACGAAAACTGGTGACATTGCATAATGAATAACCAGATATGAAATACACAGCTTTGCTAGATTCCCGTTTTTTCGAGAAAGTCATAGTTTGACATTTCTAGGGGTTGACACTAAGACCATTCTTATTACACGATGTTCCAAAGCTATCGACATCTTTTAGAAGAAGTTCGCGATCAAAAGTGTTTTGAAAGAAAAAGAAGAGGCCCAAGGTTACTGCCTTGTGGTACACACGACCGAGCATTGAAAGGATTCGGTAAACTGTTAGAAATTTAACATGGTACGTTCCTTTTACGAGATAAGAATAGATCCATACAGTAAATACTGTAAGAAAACCAAAAGCTTTGATGGATTTGGCACTGGTGCTTTGTGGAGAGCGATGACATACGACTGCACGAATTTCTGAGCATATTTGTGTCCGTCATCCAATAGGGGATGTAGGTACGCTATCCGAATGGTTATAAGCTACGTTACGAACAAAGGATTGATGGGGGAAGTATTTGTTTCTACAGCCAAACTGTGCTTAAGGCTCTACTTAACCTTGTGACTTGCTTCAGAAGTGCAAGGCCTCTCTGAATGTAATGGGAAGACTTAATTATACAGTTGGAAATGAGATCACCTATATGAACTTGCAAGGCAAGTATCTCAGAGAGCTCTCTTAGGGCGTGAACCAATGCTTGGTCTGTGGAGTTTCTAAGTGAGGGCTTCAATCAGCAGTTGAATTTTTCAAAAGAGCTCCCCAAACTCAGTTATTATATTTAATATATGGACTAACTCTCACACCACATGTCTCGGATACGTGTCATTAATGTAACCAAACCTCATTGGAGATATGTGTACCCAAGGGGATGTCTACCTCAAACCAACATTCTGTCGAGCACACAGAAAGACATTCCAAATACTGCTGCCATATAGATACTTCACTCCGGTTTCAACAATTTACCAAATTAACTTGCAATTCCTTTTAGGGTTTTGACGAAGAAGCAATAAAGATTACCTGTTCCCCCATCTTGACTCCTCCATAAAAAAGAACAAAAAAGTACTGAACCCAACCTCAGCGCTTGCTGTCTCAAAGTGCTTTCTTTGGTAAAGCTCGCATAATTCCTTGGATCTTACTATAATTTCTAAGCATTGCTTAAAAATTCACCACAGATAAGCAAAATCTACTCGCACTTGCACTAAAAAAAAAAAAGAGGAAAAGGAGAAACCTCTTACAAGATTTACAACATACCAGCGGCACGTTCTAACCAAAAAGTACTCAGCGAAAGTGCTTATACCACAGTGTTGGAGCGCTCTCGGCTAGCCACAGTGTGAATATTTCATAAGCTTCAGTCCCGAAAATAAAGGAACCTCACTCGTTATTCTGGGAATGCTTTTTTTAATTTTTTGTGTGTGTTCACTTAGTGTTCACCCTTAGTTTTAATGGACTTTCATTGCATTTCTGGTCTACCTTTTTACTGATGATGTTGCTGCATACGGGCGGGCAGACTCTCATAGAAAGAAGTCTGACTCGCAGGAAGTGAAATATCTTGTATACGTATGATTTCTTTATTATTTGTTCATTGCAATCGCATTTGATTTTTGCAACTTCGAGGATATGCAACATGCACGAATGCTCTCAATTTGTACTGGGATTCCTTTTCTCAACCCGCCCCCCAAAACTTCCTTAACAGTTTGTGTTAGAAGATTTGATTTTTATGTTTCCAAAGGGAAGAAACGCTGAGGGACGTGCAATGCCATGTTATAGTTGCACGAGATGAATATTTAATACAAAAGAACTTACAATGTTTGCATTATCGCAAAATAAAATCTCATGGGGAAGAAGTCAGATGCGGCAGCAATACAAGAGGGTAATTTGATCATGAACAACACAATATCCATGACCCAGGGAGCCGTTACTTTAATCGTTGTTAACGTGGCTACCATTTTCATGGGAGTTTCATCTTCCATTTCGTTCGATAATCATCTTTGAGTAAAATGATAACACGGAATTGTCATTCAGTTCGTACTTAACTATAACCGCCATCGCCACAAGAAAGCAAACATTGTCAATATTAAAATCAGTTCAGAGAGCTAACGGTGAATAAAGGAGCAACTACTGCGCCACCCTAAAATACACAGACAATAAATTGAAGAAGAAAAAAAGAAACTAAGAAACAATTGCATCTATCTCGAGACAGTGGGAGAAAGAAAAGGTCTTGACCCTTAAAGCCGATCAACCTACTGCGAGTTGAGACTCATGGTTCCTGGCCGAAGAATCCAGCTCAGCCGCAGCACAGTCCTCTTATTGTGGGACAAAAACAATGCAACCTATAAATACCAAATATGATGGTACCACTTTAATAAGACTTTACTGCCAAAGTGAGCCTGCCACAAATAAAATGCTTCTACAGTCAACTGCAGCTAGGCTAGGTATCGAAGTAGCCATATCTATTGGAAATACCTACCCAAATCGACTGGAACTCCTCACAGTGCTGGGACTGTTCGGCGGTGGCGCGGTTTGTCCAATTCGCGAATTGGTAGGAAATTCTCCTAATTTTGTGTCATTAGTGTGTGATAACTGAGACCATTTACAATTTGCCATCATCACGACACGACACAAAATTGACTGCGCGCAAGCGCACACAGTTCGTTACGTGATATACCCGCAATGCAATCGTTGGCTTGGTATAAATCGTTCCTGAGGACTCTGTTGCTCTTACTGTGTTCCATGGTTATTAGTCGTTGGCAGATATGTTTGAGGCCATAGGTCATTTGGATTTTGAGTTAAAGGAGTAGGATATCGAAAAAAAGGGAATGAATCGTCAACCCTATAGTGAGGAGGAAAATAGAAAAAATAATAAGAATCGACTTAAAAAGGTTTGTATGATGAAATCGTGGCGAAGAGTCTTTCTTTCCTGGTATGCCGAAATGCAATTGTGATTTGATCATTAGATGAATTGGGGAAGATAAAAATACCAAACCACGGCAGGGAAGGTTATCTTTGGGGAAAAGTGATGTCGCAACAAAGTTGCAACTTGATTACAAGCGAATTGAATCACATAATTGAGTTTGTTGAAAGATTCTTATATGATTGTGATTGGCACTTATGTAGAAGCAATCTGCTTTCTTGAAGTGACAAATTTGTTGATCAATGACTGACTGATCGGTTCAGATTCTTGAGTACGTGTGTCTGTTTCCTTCTGCTATCCTTCTTACTAAGGGGTTTGGATGGTTGGCGAGGTTTTCCAGCAGGGGTCTTTCAGATTACACCATGTACATCTCTATAGGGATGATAGAGTTTTCTGTTGCTGGAAGTGTTAGTGAGTATCAGATCGTTGCCAAGTCCTGTGCAGATACGCAGAACCTTCCTCTCGAATACAGTCAGTTTTAGCATTCCAGTCTTGGATATAGGGAACCAGACGGGAAAGCAGTACGTGATGACAGGTTTTATTAGTTGCTTCTATAGCAGTAACTTTGTTTTTTGGCTAAGTCCACTCCTTTTGCGCATCAGCGAATGCGAATGAACGCGATAATAACACGGTTAGCTTTCCTATCCTAACAACTGCAGTGATTTGCGGGTCGAAACGCATCTGTTTTTTGAAGTCCTTTTATAGTGAAAATCAGCACATTGTAACTTCTTTTAATACAGACTAAATGTGTTGCTTTGAGCACTTTTAAGTTAAAAAAAATGTGCTGATCAAAATTAATTCAAATTTAAATGCTTTTTATATTATTGTAATCAAAACGTGTTGTATCTTTCAGTGGCGGCGCTAGGCCACACGTGGATGTCGGCGAAATTAGATTTGCGAGGCCTCCTATATTACCCAGTTAAGAAAACGTTTAATTACTGTTTAACTAATTTGTGAGTACCTAAACGAGTTTCATTGCTAATCAAAAAAAATAACAAAAATTACACAAATAGAAATTAAAAGAGTCGAACTTTTCGGCTTTTGGCCTCACTGAACTCTTTTAGGGTTATGTCATAACTAAAAGTAGCCGCTATTTCAGCTTCAACTGATAGTAGTGATGGCGCTCATAGTCTCTCTTGACTCATCGTGCTTCTCAAGTAGGTCTTTATCAATTTTAACATTGAGAAGTTTCTCTCAGCGGAAGCTGTTCTGACGGTGTGATGCTTTCTTTCTAAGGCTGAGGTAAACTCAGCGTGTCCAAGGTACTCTCGACGAAGCACCAGAAGTCGAGATAAAAATTCCACCAAGATTTAGCCAAAATAACCAAACACAACCAACTTTTATTTTTCCAATAAATTCCTTTTTATTTATCGCTTTAATAACATTAGGTTTTACTTAAACTAGCATATACAATAATTCTGTCCTTAGCGCAAATGCCAAAGAATAATCAGGTGGCTACAAGCCTGTGCTCGATACCTTCAGGAGGAAGGAAGGAGGAATAAACACAAGTAATATTGTCTTCGGCGCAGATGCCGAAGAATAATCAGGTGGCTAAAAGCCTGTCCTCGATACCTTCAGGAGGAAGGGAAGGAGGAATAAACACAAGTAATCTTGTCCTCGACGCAAATGTCGAAGAATAATCAGTTGGCCAAAAGCCTGTCCTCGATACCTTCAGGAGGAAGGAAAGAGGAATAAACACAAGTAATCTTGTCCTCGACGCAAATGTCGAAGAATAATCAGTTGGCCAAAAGCCTGTCCTCGATACCTTCAGGAGGAAGGAAAGAGGAATAAACACAAGTAATCTTGTCCTCGACGCAAATGCCGAAGAATAATCAGTTGGCTAAAAGCCTGTCCTCGATACCTTCAGGAGGAAGGAAGGAGGAATAAACACAGTAATTCTGTCCTCGACGCAAATGCCGAAGAATAAACGGTTGGCTATGAGCCTGTCCTCCCTACACTCAGGAGGAGTGGAAAGAGGAATCAACAAGCAGGATCTCGCTTCTGCTTTATGTCCAAAGCACCAATGCTATGGAATGATCGTTGAAACCACTTTGGCGTCAGTAGCTCCCAATGTCCGTGAAGATTACCTGATGGGAATCCACACGGAATAAACGTTTGAGTCTACCGGACTCTGTCCTCAGCACTAATGCCAAAGAATAATCAGGTGGCCTTCGGCCTGTCCTCCCTACACTCTGAGGGAGTGGAAAGAAGAATAAACAGGCAGGTTCTCGCTTCTGCCTTATGTCCAAAGCACCAATGCAATGGAATTATCGTTGAAGCTACTTTTGCGTCAGCAGCTTCCAATGTCCGTGGAGATTGCCCGATGGGAATCCACACGGAATAAACGTTTTGAGTCTACCGGACTCTGTCCTCAGCACAAATGCCAAAGAATGATCAGGTGGCCTTCGGCCTGTCCTCCCTACACTCTGAGGGAGTGGAAAGAAGAATAAACAAATTTGGATAGCTGTCGCCGTCCTTCTCAAAAATGCAGTGGGATAGTACCAAGGTACCAAATCCCAAGTTTTCAATTGAGTGGTGTACACTCTACCGAAGCGGAGCAGAAAACTTAATTTTACCTCTACAAGTTACATCCCTATATCACATTTCCTACGACATGTGAATGTGAGTTCTATAAATGAGCAAAACCCATTGATCAATTTTTGTGGTGAATGCACATTCATTGTCGCACGCCGATGCCTGTGTTTGCACATAACGAGTGGGGTGAATGGGCGACTTGGAAATGCGTATGTAACTTGTGTGTGTTACTGCGTGTGCGGAGGTATTCGGTGCGTTTGTTGGTTCGGTTACTCCGATATACATATATCTTGTGTATATCGCTCGAATTTCGTTGAACGAAATATCCGCACTGTGACGGTTCGTTACAGAGCCCCCTCTGTTCACGAGACGAGAACCTTCTCGGCTTAAATTAAACATTTTTATTTCAAAGAACTTTGTTGAATAATAACTTAAATATATTTTCCTCTTTTTTTTTTTTTTTTTTTTTTTTTTTTTTTTTTTTTTTTTTTTTTTTTTTTTTTTTTTAATAACCAAAAATTTAATTCATATGCTGTACAATGTTAATTTCAAAACAAATTTAATTCAAAAAAATATATATATCTTCCTCTTCATATTCTGGGCTTTCCGTGTCTCCTATTGTACAATGTCGATGACTTTTGTTGCTGCCTTATATTTTAGACTCGCTTGCGTCCCCTTTTTGTTTAATCGCACCGAAATTCTCCGCCATGGTCGGTGGATATAGAACGTCCGGTGATGTCCTTTACCTCGCAAAGTTATGCCCGCGAAGGGGTCTTCCGGCGCTGCGGGAGTCTGGGAGCACTCGCGCACGAAGCTGACGGGAATCGCCTGGGGAATTTCTGATACGGTCGTTGGTACGTCAGGACCTTTATTTGGTGTTGGGGACCGCGTTCTGGTTATGAATTCCTGTCTGGGTGTGATGTTTGGCGTTCTTGGCTGGTGGAGGGCTGTGACGGTTGGCGTTCTTGGCTGGTGGAGGGCTGTGACGGTTGGCGTTCGTGGCTGGTGGAGGGTTGCGACGGCTGACGCTCTTGGTTGGTGTTGAGCGGCCTTTTAAAACCAATCCTCTTTGGTTCGTCTTGGGGCACGAGCTTCTTCTTTTTCTGGAGCAACTGCTCTGCAGCCGCTCTCCGATCTCTGATCATTTTCATCCGGCTTCGAGGAGAATCGGGGGCCGCGATTGCTTTTGGTGACGGTGCTCGCCCTTGTTGGCCAATTAGTTTAAAATGTACTGGTTCCCCGGTACGTCTTGGGGCGGACATGGCTGGTCTGGTTGGGGTTCGTACCGTAGGGTCGATTTTTGGATCCGCTGGTATTCGTCCTCCTCGCGTTGACTGGTTCGACCTCGATTTGTTTGGTTTTGGTGGGCGGGTTCTCTCCAATGACTGTAGTCTGTCGAAGCGTGGGCTTGTCCTACCCGTTAGTTTTCTCTCCATTTCTCCTTTGGTTTTTCTTCGTCTTTGACTTCTACTTCGCTCGGCGGTTGGATGATGAGTGATCTCTTTGCGCTGAAGTACCTCTTTATTTATGCATTTTTCTTGGCATGACTGGATGTGAACCGAAGGGCATGAATTTATAGCTGAGGCGTTTTTGGTTGTTGTTGCTTGATTATTTTCTTCGTGTTCGCTTTGGAATCCTTTGAGATCACGTATATGAGCGCGAATATTTTTTGTTCCTCTTCGTTGGTCTTTACCTTTGAGGACAACAATTACTGGGGAAATGAAACGGGCGACCTCGTAAGGTCCTTCGTATCGTGGCGCAAGTTTTTCGGTGAAATAATTTGCACCCGAAGAAAGTACATGTGACTTTTTGTATACTTGGTCCCCAATGCTTGGTCGCCAGGCTCTGCGTCGGAGATTATAATGCCGGGCTTGGGATTGACTGGCTTTCTGTAGATTAACCTGAACCATCTGGAACAGGGTCCGCATCCGTTCTTGTCGAGTATTGATGTCTTCTGCTGGTGTGCCTATCGGTAAGGCGGTTCGTAATTCGTGAGGGATCCTAAGTTCACGACCGAAATTAAGCATTGCGGGGCTGAACCCCGTCGACTCGTGTCTGCTAGAGTTCATGGCAAAGGATAACTCTGGTAAGTATTCGTCCCAGTTGCGGTGGTTATCTTGCACGTATTGAGCAATCATGGTTTTTAATACCCTATTGACTCTTTCCGTTGGATTCTCTTGTGGCGTGTAAGGAGCGGTTAGACGTTGTTCAATCCCGAGGTCGGTTAGGAATTGTATGAATTGATGGCTGGTGAATTGGGTGCCATTGTCCGAAAGGAAGGTCTTTGGCGTTCCAAAGCGGGTGATGATTCGTTCGCGTACGGCTTTAACGAGGGTGGCGGTGGTGGCGGCTCGGAGTGGTATTATTTCTACCCATTTTGTAAATTTGTCCATTATGACAAGCAACATGGTATTTCCATTTAAGGACTTCGGGAGTGGTCCCATGAAATCGGCACACACGGTCTCCCAAGGTTCGTTGACCGGAGTCGTAAACATCATTCCGCTCGGTTTTTGTTGTGACACTTTATGCTTGTTGCAGATATGACACTTTCGGATGTATTTTCTTATATCCCGGAACATTCCTGGCCAATAGTAGCGCTGGGTCACGCGTGAAGTGGTTTTAGCTATGCCCAGGTGGCCGGCCGTGACGTCATCATGATTCTCGAATAGAATCTTGTCTCGCTCGTTGAGGGGGACGCATATTTTCCAATCGTATTCATTCGAGTTGGCTAATGGGTGACTGGATTGGAAGCGGCGGTACAATTGGTCGTTTACGGTTTTGTACTCAGGGAAATCAATGGGGTGCTTTTCTATCAAGTTTTTCTTCTTTTGTGTCCAATCTGGACCGGTTTCAATGACGGCAGCTGGCGCGTCGGCTTCCGTGATTGGTAAGGGGTCGCGTGATAATGCGTCGGCGACGACATTCATGGCCCCTTTTCGATACTGAATCTCGAAATCATATTGCTGTAATTCCAGCGCCCATCGCGCCAGTCTTCCGGATGGGTTTTCTAGGGAATGAAGCCATTTCAGGGAGTGGTGGTCCGTGACCACTCTGAAATGGTACCCCTCGAGGTAAGGGCGCATTTTCCTTATGCCCCATAAAATCGCGAGACATTCCTTCTCAGTTGTAGCGTACTTTTGTTCGAGATCCGTTAGTGTTCGACTTGCATAGGCGATGACCTTCTCTTGGTCTTCTTCTACCTGAGAGAGTACTATGCCTAGTCCATAGTTACTCGCATCGGTTTGTAGTGTAAACGTCAGGTCGAAGTTCGGGCAGGCGAGGACTGGTGCCTCCGTCAACTTCCTTTTAAGTAAGTCAAATGCGGCTTGGTGAGGTTCCCCCCAATGCCATTTCGCGTTCTTCTTGAGGAGGGACGTAAGCGGAGTAGTAACGGTCGAGAAGTCTTTGATAAAGCGTCTGTACCAAGAACAGATACCAAGTATGCGGCGTAGCTCTTTTATGCAGGTCGGGACACTTAATTCTTGAACAGCTCGGATCTTCTCAGGATCGGTCTGGATTCCGTCTCTACTAACTACATGTCCAAGGAATTTTAGACTCTCGCGACAGAAGTTACATTTTTCCGCGTTGATCCTCATGTTAGCTTCTCGCAGCTTTTTGAAGACTTCAGATAAGTGTTGTAAGTGCTGTTCAAACGTTTGACTCACGATTATAATATCGTCCAGATAGACGAAAACATGATCCATCATGTCTGCTCCAAAAACTGAGTCCATGGCTCTCTGAAACGTTGCACCTGCTGAGTGCAAACCAAATGGCATTACATTCCATTCGAAAAGTCCCCTTCCAGGCACGGTGAACGCGGTATACGGTCGGCTTTTCGGGTCAAGAGCAATCTGCCAATAACCTTGTTTTAAGTCTATCGTGGAAATAAACTGGGCGCCGCGTAGTTTGTCGAGTATGGCCGATATATATGGCAAGGGGTAGGCATCTTTATAAGACACTTCGTTGAGCTGTCGGAAATCAATACATAATCTCCATGATCCCTCTTTTTTTCGCACCAGCACGATTGGTGAGCTATGTGGGCTCTTTGAGGGTCTGATTTTCCCTGTTTCGAGTAACGAGTCTATCTCTTCATCTATGACCTTCTGCATGGCCGGGTTCCGGGGATAATAGCGTTGCTTGAACGGCTCTTCGTTCTTTAGTCGGATCTTATGAGGGGGGACGTGAGCCATGCCTCTTATGTCTTCAAAAGCGGGGAGTTCGGTATTGAGGAATTCTTCGAGTTTTTGATCCTGATCATATGGTAAATGTAAGATGGCCGAGCACCTTGGCTTGGGGTCGTAATACCCTGGCTTTTTACCTTCTACGATCTGATTCCCTATGAATATCTCTAACCCCGCTTGTCCTAATACGTCTATTCCGAGTAATGCGTCGGCTTCTAGGGATGGCATGTACGTAACGTCTTCGTTAATTTGTCTCCCATTGAGTTCGAATGAAACTCTGTATTTTTCTTTCGTGGTATCTGACGTTCCGTTTGCCATACTTATCTTTTGATATAATACATAGCTGGGTATTTGCAGACGGCGAAGATGTTCTCGGAATCGTCTGTTAATGTATGTTATCGTTGAACCGGTGTCTAGCAAGGCGTAGTAAACCTCCTCCTCAATTTTGATTGGTACATAAGGCCGTGGATCTTGGTGGGGTTCGTGGTACACTACGGCTACGTTGTCTCGCCTCCGGCACGAGCAGTCCTTGGTTAAGGTACCGTCTTGCCCGCAGAAAGTGCAGAACAACCGGAACGGCTTTCGGCAATTTTCTCTACGGTGGCCTCGCTGTTTGCAATTCCAGCAGTGAGTCTGGCGATCGTAGGCGATTTCGGGAGGAGCAGTTTGGTGTCGCATAGGGGTGGAACTCGTATTTGGTCGTGGCTGAGTTGTTGGTGTGTACCTTTCATCTTTTTTAATCGCGTCGCATTCCTCGACGAGGAGTAATAATTCGTCGACTGTCTGGAAGTCTTGACGACGCGCATATAACCTATATTCGGGTCTCAGCCCATCGAATATTCTGTCGAGATTGTCTTGTACAGTCATCCGTGGATGCTGGTGTATCAAGTACTGGGTCTTCGAGATATACTCTTTTGCGTTTTCTCTCGGCCCTTGACGCCGGTGATATATCTCGTCTTCGAGCTTAGTCAGGTATCGAGGTGGTAAGAAAAATTGAATGAAGGCTTGGTGGAAGTCTTCCCACGTCGTCAAATCCTCCAGTTTAACTCTCAACCACTCCAATGCCTTTCCTCTGAAAAACTCGGGGAGCGTGCGAAGCATATGGTCTTTCGGGATATCATAGCACGTCGTTAGTTCTGACACCCGTTTGATGAATTCCAAGGGGTTCCCAGTTCCATCGAACCTGAGACCCCATTTCCGGACAGTGTTCATCACTTCTGCCTCGTAGCTCAAAGTGTACCGACCTGATGACCGAGAGTGTGTTGGTAAACTCTGTGAGGGTCCCATATGGTTGGAGAGCTGGCCCGAGGGTCGTTCCTCCGTACGCCCCGGGGTGCTAGGTTCCTGTCTATTCAAACCTCTACTCATAGTAACAGGAAACTGGATTTCCGTGTAATACGGGGCCGTAGGTGCATGTGGCGTTCTTTGGTCGGTGGTCGTCTGAGTACGTAAAACAGGAGGAATCGTCGCACTGGTAGTAGGATCTTCATCCTCATCGAGACGTTTCTCTATCGTATCTTCCCACGTCTGGCAAAGATTCTGTGTCGAGCTGTGGTCTCTCAGCTTCCTTAAATGTTGGCTGAGGCGTTTTCGTAGTATTTGTACACTACCTGTCGCGTCTAATTTACGGGCTGCCAGTGTTTCAACCAGCTCAGGTTTCTTCATAAAATAAATGAAGCCCAAATTCTTACATGGGTTCAAGTATTGATCGTCATGGTCCTCGGAGTCGGACATAGTGCTGGTTCTAGTTAGATATGCCGTTGGCGGTAGTTGGGAGAAGAACGCCAATTTCAAAAACTTGCTCACGTAATTTATCTAGCCAAATTACGGCGTTGGTTGGTATGTGGTCGGTCTCTTAGAAGGTAGGACCTTTCGAAAAGTATTGGTTTTGGCTTGGCTGTTTGGAATCTTTTATAGTCCCTGCTCGGGCGCCATTTTGTGATGCTTTCTTTCTAAGGCTGAGGTAAACTCAGCGTGTCCAAGGTACTCTCGACGAAGCACCAGAAGTCGAGATAAAAATTCCACCAAGATTTAGCCAAAATAACCAAACACAACCAACTTTTATTTTTCCAATAAATTCCTTTTTATTTATCGCTTTAATAACATTAGGTTTTACTTAAACTAGCATATACAATAATTCTGTCCTTAGCGCAAATGCCAAAGAATAATCAGGTGGCTACAAGCCTGTCCTCGATACCTTCAGGAGGAAGGAAGGAGGAATAAACACAAGTAATATTGTCTTCGGCGCAGATGCCGAAGAATAATCAGGTGGCTAAAAGCCTGTCCTCGATACCTTCAGGAGGAAGGGAAGGAGGAATAAACACAAGTAATCTTGTCCTCGACGCAAATGTCGAAGAATAATCAGTTGGCCAAAAGCCTGTCCTCGATACCTTCAGGAGGAAGGAAAGAGGAATAAACACAAGTAATCTTGTCCTCGACGCAAATGTCGAAGAATAATCAGTTGGCCAAAAGCCTGTCCTCGATACCTTCAGGAGGAAGGAAAGAGGAATAAACACAAGTAATCTTGTCCTCGACGCAAATGCCGAAGAATAATCAGTTGGCTAAAAGCCTGTCCTCGATACCTTCAGGAGGAAGGAAGGAGGAATAAACACAGTAATTCTGTCCTCGACGCAAATGCCGAAGAATAAACGGTTGGCTATGAGCCTGTCCTCCCTTCACTCAGGAGGAGTGGAAAGAGGAATCAACAAGCAGGATCTCGCTTCTGCTTTATGTCCAAAGCACCAATGCTATGGAATGATCGTTGAAACCACTTTGGCGTCAGTAGCTCCCAATGTCCGTGAAGATTACCTGATGGGAATCCACACGGAATAAACGTTTGAGTCTACCGGACTCTGTCCTCAGCACTAATGCCAAAGAATAATCAGGTGGCCTTCGGCCTGTCCTCCCTACACTCTGAGGGAGTGTGGAAAGAAGAATAAACAAATTTGGATAGCTGTCGCCGTACTTCTCAAAAATGCAGTGGGATAGTACCAAGGTACCAAATCCCAAGTTTTCAATTGAGTGGTGTACACTCTACCGAAGCGGAGCAGAAAACTTAATTTTACCTCTACAAGTTACATCCCCATATCACATTTCCTACGACATGTGAATGTGAGTTCTATAAATGAGCAAAACCCATTGATCAATTTTTGTGGTGAATGCACATTCATTGTCGCACGCCGATGCCTGTGTTTGCACATAACGAGTGGGGTGAATGGGCGACTTGGAAATGCGTATGTAACTTGTGTGTGTTACTGCGTGTGCGGAGGTATTCGGTGCGTTTGTTGGTTCGGTTACTCCGATATACATATATCTTGTGTATATCGCTCGAATTTCGTTGAACGAAATATCCGCACTGTGACGGTTCGTTACAACGGGAACTGTAATCTGTAAGCATGATTCTAATTGTTATAGGCATTTGGATATATTTTTTTAAAATTATTTTTTAAAATTACTGAATCAGTTGTTTTGCGTCGTTAATAGAGTCTAAAATAAATAAATAAATAGGGTGGCGCAACAGAGCGAGGAGCCCCTGGGCCTAGCGCATTTCTCACAACCATGCCTTGTGAGGGAATGGAGGGGACCTACAATTTTCTGCCGGTTCCGAACGGCTAATCGAGAAAGCGCTTTTCATGGCAATGAATACTAACGGAGGACTTGCCAATTCCTCGCGAAAGGCGATACCCGTGGAAAAAACATTTTTGCCTCTGTTGGGATTCGAACTCGAACCTCTGGATTAACAGGCGGACATGCTATCCATCACACCACGGGTACCACATCACACCACGGTATCCATCACACCACGGGTAAAACTCAGTTAATAGAGTCTAGTGAATTCATTTTAGAAGCTGGAGTTCTTCATATAGATCGAAAGGCTGTATATCGCTGTTTTCGCCTTTCCGTTTGAATGCTGTTTCCCAATTACACAGCTTTTACTAATCACACAACTTGACTTAGTAATTTGTTTTCAGCGACGTGTTATAACGATTCAATGTTAAAAAAGAATAAGTAGAAGATGAAATTTCTAGCTCCCAATGCCAATGGTCCGATGGAAAGAGCATTTGTTATACAAGATATGTCCAAATTTTGAGGGGAAGGCTCTAATGATGCTAACTTTCATTCACCCTAATGACACACAGTTCTTGGCACTTTTTTACCTCTTACTTTACTTGGGTGTCGTACCGCTTACGACGATTTATTTTAAGCCACCGTGACGCCACATAGCAGTCGCACGATAGAATATCTTGACTTGGAAAGGACGAAGATCCATGCTTCAATGCATAGTATGAAAAAAATCTTTGTAGAGAGAGATAAGTTGCGTTAAATTCATCATAACGACTGTTAAAGTATTGACTGTCTCTAAGCTCTGCGATTCACTTTCGAAATTAAAATTAAAATCAACGTAAACGAGAACTTTGTATTGAATATTCTTCAAAAATTACAGCGTCAAATTGAAGAATATTTTTTGAGCGGAAATGATCTAGAGCCAGCGAAATGATAAAGGCTGTATTAAATCCCCATATTCGTACGTTGAGGGGAACCAAAATTGTTTGATTGGTTGACTGTTAAAGTGCTATACACCTGATCACAGTAGGACCCGAATTAGGCCGGGCGATTAAGACTGATTTTAAATACATATTATCTTTTTTGTACATACATAGGTACTACTGTGGCCTGTGGGTTTACATAGAACAAAAAAGAAAAATTACTGAAGGAAAACAAATATTTCTGAGTTTGAATTTTTTTTCCGACGTCTCTTTTGTGGCGGCCTTATTTTGTGAAGGCTTCAGAGCTGTAGCCCTGGTTGCCCTCCCCTAAATCCGAATTAGAAGCGAACTAGATGCAAATTGGTTTTGCCTATTTTTTAACAACTCCAACTACCACTTTCGAGTTAGAAATTTGACGAAATCCTTTTTGCAGTCTCAGTATTGAGCTTTTAAGTTTACCTGTTTCTGTTTGTTACGTTTTTTTAGCAACTGCTCTATTTCTTCTTTTTCTTTGACAAAGATTTAAGTAATGTGATGACGAAAGGATTCTACTCTCTTAGTAGGCTGTTCACACGAAATTCAAGAAGGCTACGCCTTATATGATCGCTCTATTTTAATTAGCAGCACAGTACAGGAAAGACGAGTGATTATCTTCTTAGAAAAAAATTGTAGGAAGCTCATTTTCGCTAAAAGGCATAGTAATACATTTTAACTAATAGGTGAAGCCTTAGAAGAATCATCAGTCAAATCACTTCGTTTAAGCCCTCAGCATAATTCTTCTCACGTCACAAGAAGAGATGTTTATGGGTTTTATATTCAAAATCTTCATCCATTGATTCCGTCTAAACAAGCAATTTACATGCGAAACAAGTCTTCAAATTAGCCGTCTCTTAGTTATAAACACTCAAGTTTTCTAAAAGAACACTTCATGGATCATTCTAATGCCTTCAAAGATAAACCAATTCGATTTGGAACTTAAAGTCCATTAGTTACGGGCTTTAATTCTTCGCTGTGAACTGGGTCATCTCTTAGTCACTCTTAATGCCCGCTTAAATAAAATGTTAAAACTAAACCTGTCCACTGACCCGCTTTATTGACACTTGATCCACTGATCACATCAGGAAAATGGTGTTCCATCTATAATCAATGAGTTGTCGATAAGCCATGTAAAGTCTCTTATTTTCATTTTAAGAAACTCTTTTCACAATTTTGAAGCCAAAAAAGACTTCATAAATGTTTTACTTCCAGATTAAAAAGTAGGCTTCAATAAATTTTCCACCAATTCAAGATGGCGTGTATTAAAAGTAAAAGTTTAATTCCGAGACGATCGTACGGCTCCTAAGTGCCATGTTTAATTTATTATTTCTTAATCTTGGGCGTGTGTCACATTGAGTTAGTGGGGACTGGGGAGAAAGAAGAATTAACAAACAAAACAATAAATTTACAAAATAAATACTTACAACCTCTTCTTGTGTTCCAAATTCCCTAAGACGAGGCATCATCCAACACAAAACAAAATTAAGGCAATAACAATTATTATTAAAGTCTGTCTGTCCCCCCTTAAAAAAAATCGAATGCATTAGTGTGTTGCATCATTTGTTTTTTTAAAGAACGTTTTTCTTCTCATTAATTTCGGACGCGATAAGGTGTCAAGTGGGTTTCCGTTTCTCTTGTTCGTAGTGCGCTGGGCGCTGACATTTGAAATTAATTTCGCTCTTGGACACACCACCATTCACCATACACAACCACAAACTGATAAGAGAAATGCTCCTCTTCTTTGGTCCAGTCATTCAAACAAACGAATCTTAATTATGTCATTTTGAGGCCACGAAAATACATTCCACTTCCATCATCATCCAAATAACACATCCCGAACAACGACACTTTGTCGCCTTCTTATCCAGTAGACGTGAGAATGTCGTCCGATGATAACAAATTTCCTTTCACCTTTTTTGTGTTTGGTTTTTTTTTTTTTTTTATTGAATGAGGTGTCAACCTCGGGTGGGGGAACACAAATCTAACCCCAGATCAGTAGTTGAATGAAAAAATCCCCATTTGATTGAGATTGAGAAGAATAAAATCCAATTTGTTGCAAATGACTACTACTCTCAATGACAGCTCAATGGGTGTTTTTATACTTTTTTGATGACTTAATCCGATGACTGGGGGATGAGTGGCCGGACAGGAATTCTATGAAATTATTAATCCCCTTTAAGAATTTGTGTGTTGGTTTTAAAAAAGGGAACCCGAAGAGACGAAATCAAATTCGTAATCTCCCCAACATGTTTTTTGTTTTTATTGCAGGCTTTTAGAGGTTGGGCTTTTGAATGAGTCTGGATTTAAGCGGCAAACCGTAGAGAATGTGTCACCTACGCGGCTTCTCTATTAGGTCAGACAATGTTTGGAAGCTTACTGGGCTTGGGCAACAAAGAAGAATTCTTTTGTTAAAAAAATTAATTTTGCAAAGTCAGTAGGTAATGTGGCTTATTTAAAGGAGTTGAAACAATGCGCTTCCTGCTTAGTCAATTTACCACGGCAGAAGCAAAACGAATGGTTTAAAGAGCAAAAATGTATATATGTATATACATATTTATATTTTTGGTGGATGAGGTGGAAAGCGTAGTATACCATTTTGAGAATTGCTGTTGCATGGGAATTGAACCATTATCTCTCTTCGAAGCTTTTACCGAGATACTTAATGTTTGGTGTCTTTAGTGATATTCCTGAACTGGTGACACGTTGGAGAATCATCCGCATATGCAGCAAATTTTAGGGGTTGTCTGTCTGAGGGTGATCTGAAGTGTAGATGTTATAGAGCTACGGCCCGAGGATTGATTCTCGTGCAAGTCCTGCTCTGATGATTTTGGTTGCCTGTAATTAACAAAACTGAAAAATATTTTGAGTGATATGCCTGGACAATCGACAATTATTTCAGAACCAGCGCTTGGATCCAGATGCTATCATTCGCTTTCTCCATATCGAAGAAGCATCCAACGGCAACCTGGCGGCTGTTGAGGGTTCTGATGATGTCTTTCTGGAACCTTAAGATCGGTTGAAGAGGAGAATGATTTTTCCGAAACCCGCCGAACTGCATATCTTGGGTGATGTTGATGTCGTCAGTCGTCACAGAATACTTTAAGACTCCTTCCAGGATTTTGCTAGTGTTGATCAGCAGAGAGAAAAGACAGTATGCAGAAGCTGGGCTTCTATCACTTTTTTCGAAAAAGCACGAATTTTGATGTTTTCCATCCCTTTGGCCTTTGGGAAATAGCAGTTGTTGAGCAGAATTGCCTGGAACAGCACCAAGACTTGAGAGAAATTCCTTACGATGTAGTTGGAGATCATGACGGGATCGGTTGATTTCTTAGGTCGGAGCAATTCAGCTACTTCATCTGGGTTTGTAAAACCCAGGTTCTGGAACACATACAATGTTATCATCGTTTAACAACATGGCTTGAGTATCCGTCTGCTGCTGTGTTGTAGCGTTTTTCAACCTATTCAAAAAAGTTTTTCTTGAAAAATTTGGCAAATGCATCGGCTTTGTGCTGATAAGTATATCGACTTCTCACCCTTGTCGTGTTCTTATTTAGTCTGGCATTTTGGTCTTTTCCCGATGATCTTGTTGATTAATTTGAGTGCGTCGGAATCAAGCCTGATGCTCTGAAGCCATTGTTGGAGCTGGTTTTTATTGAAAGTTTAAAGAGCGTTCTTCAACGTAACGTACTCGTAGGTACATTGTAGTCCAGTCCCTTGGTTGAATCCTTGGCAGTGGTTTCCGCTATCTCCGCCGACGTTTGTACAGTCGCACAATCTCATTAGGAAGATGGTGGTATCTGCACCTGGACGCCTTTGGTTTTTTCTGTTCGTCGAAGGTGTTAGTCATTCTCACTCCCATATAGTCTAAGAGCTGGAAGCAAATTTTTGGAGTGGAGTGATAACCAAAAATAATGCACATGTATGTGTAGATACACGTACCATTATATCATTTCAACCGTCTGGCAGGTTTCTTTTTCAGCCGGGACTCAAAATTCTCACTTCGATCTCAAAATCTGTAAAGTTACCATTTTCGAACCTCACCCCCGCCCCCGGCTGAAAAAGAAACCTGCCAGACGGTTGAATCTGATATAATGGTACGTGTATCTACACATACATGTGCATTATTTTTGGTTATCACTCCACTCCAAAAATTTGCTTCCAGCTCTTGGTCTAATACCTTCTACATCCGCATCAGCTTCGTCATTATTAATTAAGCTTAATTCCCTCCCCGATCTTCCTTTGCAACATTTCAGTATTGATGAAGTTGGAGGTTACCATAAAGAAATCTATCTTTTGGGATAAGTTGACTTCAGCTGGGATACCGTAACGAATGAATGGTTTCTGGAGTATTTTTCTATAGATAAACACTCCAGAAACCAAAAAACTAAGATATCTAGATAACCAGAGGCCTGTAACTCAAAGCTGCAAGTCTACAAGTTAAGAGCCACTTGTAGATTCATGTCCATTACACTTGCAGAAGAGCAAGCCTATTTGCAGCTTTACTTACTTACTTATGGTGGCGCTACAGTCCGGGTCGGACCAGGGCCTCAACCAACATGCTTCTCCAGCCAGCTCGGTCCCTAGCTAGCTGCCTCCAGTTTTGCACGCCAAGTTGGTTGAGGTCCTCTCCTACTTGCGTGCGCCACCTGAGTCGCGATCTTCCTCTACTGCGCCGTCCCTCGGGATTGGACTCGAAGACTTTCCGGGCCGGAGCGTTGGTGTACATTCGCTCTACATGACCAAGCCATATAACCGCTGGACCTTGACTCGTTTGACCAGATCAGTGTCGCTGTACAGCCCGTACAGTTCGTCGTTGAATCTTCTTCTCCACTCTCCATCAGACGGACCAAAAATCACCCGAAGAATATTTCTCTCGAAGCATCCTAAAGCGTTCTCATCTACTTTTGAAAAGGTCCATGCCTCTGCGCCATATATAAGAACCGGGATGATAAGTGTCTTATACAGAGACACTTTAGTTGCTCGAGAGAGGACTTTACTACTCAATTGCCTTTTTAGTCCGAAGAAACAGGGGTTGGCAAGAGTTATTCTTGGTTTGATTTCTGCGCTGGTGTCGTTGTCTGAATTAATAGCGGAGCCCAGGTAGACAAAGTCCTTAACTACCGCAAAGTTATAGCTGTCTATCATGACGTTCTGTCCAAGACGTCGGTGTTGGGTGTCCTTTCTTGATGACAGCATATACTTGGTCTTGCCCTCATTGACCACTAAACCCATCTTCTTCGCTTCCGTCTCAATGCTCATAAACGCGCCATTGACATCACAGCTGCAGCTTTGTGTTACAAAAATTGTTTACTCTTGTCATAATCCACTATAGCATTACAAGTACCTGTAGGTTTTTGTTACAGACTTCAAGCTGTTTCCGGCACCATTAGAAGTTGTGGTGGTGTCGGGCATTAAAATCTCCACATCTCCAGTCCATACTGTCTCGGGCGGTGATATGGTGCTGAAAGAAGCTAGATCGTGATTAATATCGTTTTTGCTGGCGCTGAGGTAGTACCCGTAGAGTGATGATTCGCTTGTCTGCCGGTTGACCGGAAGGTTCGTAGTTCAAATACCAACAGAAGCAAACATTTTTCTCACGGGTATCGCCTTTCACGAGGAATTGGAAAGTCCTCCGATGGTAAATTAATTGCAAAAAGCTCTTCCTCGATAAGCCGTTTGGAATCAGCAGAAAATTGTTTATTACTCCATTCCCTCACAAGGCAACGGTTGTGAGAAGTGCGCTAGGCCCGGGGCTCCTCACCTCACCCTACCTATTTGTTTATTTGCTGGCGCTAAGTTTGTTATAGATGCTGAAGACAATCAATAAGACATTATTTTCGACTTCAATGGCTACAGCTGTTGCATCAAAAGCTCTGAGACCAGGGACCATGATTTGAGAGGCTTTTATGTTCTTTTCACGAACAGCACGGTGTCTTTTCTATCCTTATCTATCTCGAATGTGTTGAAACCTTTGAAGTCGATGTTGCTATTTTCACTTCTCGTTGATTTTGCTCATGAATTCCAGCTCCGGTGAGTGCTCCTTCAGGAAGATATGAAATATTGTTACTTTAAATACACAGCGTGATGAGTTAATAGATGGATAGATAGAAAGGTAAAATAATTTCATTTTCAGTAAAATTTTTACAAAAATGTTTTTACTGGTTTTCAAAATTAAATTTGACAACAACTTGTTTTAAGTTGTCTGTCACGTTCAAAAATTTATTTACTTTCTAATAGCAAAGCTACGAGTATAAGTGAGTTAATATTGCACGTGATAATTTGGAGCTGGTGAATGCGCTGCATAGCTCGAGGGATGAAGGTGGCTAAAGCAACAGATTTCAACACACTCTTATTCGATTTCACATGTCTTCTGATAGGTCCCTTTCATTCCCTCACAAGGTTTGGTTGAGAGCAATACGCTAGGCTCCGTTCCTCTTTTTATTTCACTTAACACCAGTACTTGACTTGGTATAATGAGTAGCACGCCTGCCTGTTAAGCACTTTATCACTTTTATCTGTTCAGAATCGGTATTCAATTGTTCGTCACTGAAATGCTTTAGGCTCCGAGGCTCTCTGAGCCTAGTCGCGCCACAATATTATTTATTTTATTTATTCGCACTTACGAAATTTCGACACAAATATCTTAACTTTGTCTAAATACCTTGAAACGTTGTCAGTTTATCCAAAGTAACTGTTTTAGTCACAGCTACACTTCAATTCAAATATAATTGGCAATGAATAGAATGGGTTGGGCTAAGTGGTTCTCATTCTAAGCAAACATGGATTTCTAATTTATTTGATAGTTGTAATGTATTCATAGTCAATCCTCCACGCCACGCTTCTCCCATTTGCTAGTGTTAATGAACTGTGTTTTTTTTTTCTTCAAACTCAAATCAAAACTACACAAAAATTAGAGGGGTGAAGATTGAGGAAACTTGAGTGATTCTGTCCCTCGCTTTATGGAATTTAAGTTAATTTCAAACAAAACATCATGGTGAGCTTCAACGTCAAACTATAAACACTTTCGATGTATCTTTGCCTTTTATCGTTTGGAACCTGTTGTCGATTTAGATATCTCCATTGATTGTATCAAAAGTCTCATTAAGAAGTCACAATATTTATACCCTCGTTACTTGTACTGGCTCATCCTCCTTCAATAATGTATTTATTTATTCCATCAATTTGTTATCTCTCCAACAACCCAAAACATACCCGAATATCTGCTTTAACATTAATCACCCACGAAATTCGTGTCTCCGAATCGCTTCCATCTCAGCTTCCAATTTGATTTGTTCTACGGCCGAAATACCAATTAAAAGAATTATATTCAAATGGCCTGACATGAAACCGAATTGTCGTCGTCGTCGTCTTTTTCTTCTCATGATTTGAGGACAAGTAGGAGAGAGAGATATGAAAGAATCACGACCTTGTGTGTGGTCTTCCTCGTCTAGTTAGTCATTTTCTCATATTTCACAGTCAAATAAGAGTGTCAACTGTCATGATGAAGGAACGAGTATCAAAAAATGATCCCAAGGCTCATTCTGTTCACCGATCATCGGGATTATCTTAAAAGTATCACTTCAAGGAGTATCATTTCATCCTGGTTCTGAGTTCTAGGCATCAAGTTTCAATCAGAGGAATCTGATGATATAAAGAATCTATGATGATGATACCTGACAAACAAAACCAACTCTGCTTGACTACACTATACAACAAAACAACATGTTCCATGGAATTTTTAGCATAATGTGACCATAAATATGCATGAGTTGATCTTGTTATGCTCCGGAGGTCTCTTTTTTTAAATACATCATCATTGATAGCGCGACCAAAGCATAGCCCTTAATTTTGAAGCTAAACGCGCCTTTGTGTTTTTTTAGTTACGGCCAATATGAATTAGTTACAAGTCAAAAACTCATGTTAAACGAGGGACAACGACTGGGGTCCAAGAAGATTAATTGGCGATTCAATGAGCTTGTCGACTCTGGTCGAATTAAAAAGACTGTCTTACAATTATTGCGTGGTCGTCAAATTTTGAGAGGGAAATTCCTTGGCTTTTTGGTTTCATAACTTCTAAGACAGGTCGTGGAGTGCCTTGCCTTTTGAGTGTTAAGCAGTTTGACACGGTATAAGAGTTGCATGAAGACATAAAAAATTATCTAAAATGTCTAATTAGAAAGATAAAAAATGGGGCTGCTAATAAAGCAGTTGACTCGGTGAGATGTGTTTTCAATTACCACAGTTTGGCCTTAATTCTTAAGAATGCAGCCTTCCAAATGAAATGAAATTGGTTAATTTATCCAGGCAGTCGCATAACCCTTCATCTAAAAGAATGACTTTACTCAGATATTCGTGTTCTTTTTAATTGAAATACTTTTTGTACGTCTCTTTCATTATCTAAAACAATTTCGAAACTTAAATTCATTCACTCAAATTATAACCCAATGTAAATACTTTGTTGTGAAACAATTGCGTTTTGTGTTTTATTGAAATGTTCTGTGACAAAATCCTGCACCACTTGCACTTCGCAAAACAGGTTTAGTCTTATCAGACTTTTTTATTTATGGCCGGTCCTTTAATCCATTAAAATATCATATTCAACGTTGGATACTCGACCGTTGGCTGCAATAATTTCGGTCTGTCTCTTTTGTGGTTTTATCAGTTTGATTATATATATTTTTTTTTTGCAGAAGCATGAAATGGAAATAAAATTTATATTCTTTTTTGTATAATTTTTGACGGATGCAAATTCTTTTCACGGCTTGGATAAGTGTCAATTAGGCTTAACGGTTTGGCGTATCTTTCTCGGCAAAAATTTAAAGCCATATAATAAAATATAAAAACTTGTGACCGTTGTTGATAAGAGCGGGGATAAGATCAGTTAAACCTTGACAAGTTATTCATATTTCATAATTCCACATATGGATACATGATTCACTGGAGGGTAGGTATTTACAAAAAAGGCAAAAACGAAACCGAGCTAAGCTACACACTTTTAAGAGAGAGATGTGAAATGAAGCCTTTGTCAGTCAAACGTTAAAATATAAAACCAGAAACAAGACTTTCGTACGAAATGAGGTCACATTAGAGTTTCAATCGGCAATGAGAATCTTTTAATAACCTTCCCTATTTTTTAAAGAGGGTTGATTCATAAATGCACCGGCATTTAACCTCTGGTCTTTACATCTTAACTTTTATGGTCTCAATCTGTGGCTGGCTAATTGGGAACATCTTTAGAGTATGTAGGTACCTAGTAGAGTCGTAGAGAATGCCTTTCATACTGTAAAGTACACCCAACATTAAATACTAATTTTCTAATCGAAAACGTTCAACCGAAAACACAAGCGGCAACAATATAATGTACATCTAATAGAAGGCGTTGCTTGTGAGTCAGTGTGTGTGTGTCTAGAAATATACCAGGAAGGGAAATGGTTGACAGCAAAATACTGGAAGGCTTTCGATGTCGGAAATTACTGGAAAGCTCTAGATGTAATGTTATTCTATATAAATTGGCCGCTGATCAAACTAGGGAGTCAGTTTTGTTTACAAAGTGATAGTGCAAAGATTGAGTTGAGATCGAATAAAATATATATCGAATAAAAGTAGTAGCATTGAACTAAAAGGAAAAGTTTTATTATTTCGAACTAAGCGCACGTTACAATACTTTTGCATCGTATTCAGTGAAGACTTCCACAACAGTTTTAAAACAATTAATAGTAAACACGGCTCTAGCTTAAAATAAATAAAAGGAATCATCTGAAGCAATTGAAATTAATGACTTCGTAAAAGTAGTTCATTGCTCTTAGCCTTTTGGTTTAATAGACTTTTGAAGATATTTGAATATAATTGAGGTATTGCATTCTTTTATTAACTGCTTTTTTCCACCTCTAGTCTTTGTTGGCCTTTAGCATGAATTTTTTTAAAATTGTAATTAAAGTTGAATCAACCGAATTCTAATCAATAGACTAGGGAATCAATCATTTCATTCATACAGGTTAAGGCACTGTGTGCTTGTGGCGTAGAGGTAAGCATGTCCGCCTATTAGGCGGGAGGTTTAAGGTTCGATTCCCAACAAGGCTATACCGATGTTTTTCCATCGGTATATCGCCTTTCGAGAGGAATAGGCAAGTGATCCGATAGTTAGTTCAGTGCCATGATCAGTGATTTCTCGATTAGCTATTCAAAATCGGCAATAAATTGTAGGCCCCCTCCGTTGTGAGTAAAACGTACGCCTGGGGCACACTTCCCAATCTATTGCGCCATCCAATTTATTTATTTAAGTTTTAGCTGTTTAAACTCTTTCATGTGATGCTGGGACTTATTTTTCAAAATAAAAAAATATGACACAAGAAATTAAAGCAGTGAACAGTGAACAGCGCTTTCTCGATTAGCCGCTTGGAATGGGCAGAAAGTTGTTGGGCGAGGCTGCGCCCCAAATTGTCTATTCCTCAGTCCAATTTAGTTTAGTTTAGTTTAGTTTATTTTGCCAAAGTAAGACAACATTAATTAAAGCTCACTCTTTCTAATATTTCGGCCGGTGTCTCAGAATAAAAGCTTAAATGTTAGCTTGTCGTTAAATAGATGGGTCTTAACATAGCCCCACAAAAATTAGTCTAGTAAAAGAGCACGATGTATGTGGTCAATTCACCGGATCTGTGAAATAAACTGCTTACCGAACACGCTCCTCAATTGGTTCAATGTTAGACTTGCTGTTTGGTGGCATGTGGCACCGTCTTGTTGAAACCACATGTCTTGTGGGTGAAGCTCTTTCTTTTTGCGCTAAAATAAAGTTTGTTATGGAACGGTAACGCTCGCACCATTTACAGTAACGTTGCTATTCGCATCAACTTTGAGTAAATACGGCCCAACGATTCCGTCAGTCTATAAACCGACTCAAACAAGACTTTTCTGGATGCAATGGTAGCTCTTGCAATTTTTCTGTTTGGCACTTAAAATATGGCAATTTTGCTTGTTCACGCATTCATTCAAACAGAAATGCGCTTCATCGCTAAACTGAACTTTCGCGAGATGAACTTTAACAGACTACGGATTTTTTTAATAAAATCCAATAATTCTCAATCGCTGTTCGTTAAGACGATTCATGGTAAAACTACATGGTGCGCCATCTAGACAGGACCTATTGAAATGTTGAATATCTCCGCCATATTTCGGCCGATTTTGGTAAATAAACAAGATTTATTTAGGGTATAGAATGCCATTAATTTACAATACACTCAGAATACAATATCGATCAAATGACCGGGAACACGATCGCCAGAAAGATCGATGCCGAGCCTGATTTTTGGGACCAAATTTTGATGAAGGTCGAAGCTCATTTTTCGCTCTCTGGTGGGGTCAAGAAACAAAACTGTCGAATTTGGGGAATAGAGAACCCACAGATGAATCACGAAACACCTTACGTAAAAAATACTGCTTGGGCCGGAGTGTGCTCGCCATTTTTTTTCAAAGTTGGAGAAACCGTCGGCGGCGGCGATGCAGGATGCACGCTATCGTTGGATGTTGGGACAATTAGTTTGTACGGAAATACGTAAACACCGTCTGACAAACTTTTATTTTCAACAAGAAGGCGCACCTTATCACACCGCAGTTGCTACTATGAAGTTTTTGCAGAGCAAGTTCCCGGGACGAGTTGTGTCAAAAAAGAGTGATTTGAATTGGCCTTCTCGTTCGCCGGATTTGACGGCACCGGACTTTTTTCTGTGGGGCTACTTGATGAGTAAGGTGTATGCCAGCAAACCGAAGACTATTGAACTACTTAAAGCTAATCTCAAAGGGGAAATTGCTGCTATTACGCCCGAAATGTTGTCAAATACAATTCGAAATGCCCGAAAAAGGGCCGCATGTTGTGTTTCTAATGAAGGCGGTCATTTGATCGATATTGTATTCTGTGAATTGTCAATAAATGCCATTCTGTTCTCTTAATAAATCTTGCCTATTTACCAAAATCGGCTGAAAAATGGCGGAGTTATTCAACATTTCAATATTTCCTGTCTAGATGGCGCACCCTGTATTGATCAAACAGAAGATGATTGGCAGTGACACGAAACACAAACCGACTGCAGCCCGCATGGCCTGGGATACCGCTAAACACACTGCCTTTCCTGCCTAATATTTTCTGTTGCTATGACGGTCATTGAAACTACCGGTTTATATTTCGTCAAAAATGCCTTTTATTAAATTTCACTATTTAACAGTCAAGAGAATGATATGCAGACCTAAAATTAACTCTAGCCTCTAGTGCGATATTAAAATGTTGCCTTCAGTCAGAGGCTATAGTTTCTGTTTTCAAGGTCGAGACATATTAGTCTTATTTTATTGGTATCCATTAAAAGTTACCAAAAGCTGCAATTTAAATCAGATTCATAAGTCTGAACGTCAAGATACATCGATGCGATGACCCTAATGGACGACGACACAGTCAACAACAATGAAGCAATGATTTTCTATGCTATTTTGGGCGCTTTTTCAAAAACTTAGATTGCGTGACCATTTTTGTTTTCTTGATTTTGCTCGAACTTTGAAAGAACAATTTCACACTCATTCGATTACCGATCAAATGACTGTCTAGTCATTAACCTCTCTGTTAACCCATTGGATAAACTTTAACTCATCCACCAACATAAGTTCATTAAATTTTGCACTTCTAGCCCAGTTCAGGAAGAATGTATTGCCATAAAATTTCATCTGGGAAGCTGAATAAGTATACAAATATAAATCAGAAGAAATTTAACCAACAATGGCGTTTGTTGGTTTCAATTTGAAACTCTGCAAGCTTTTTTTGGTTGGTTTCACTCGCAGTGAGTCCAAAGAAGCATGCAAAGAAGAAGATGAAAAAGGCTGAAATAACTCGTTGAAAACATATTTCGAAGAAAGTTGTTTTTAATTTTCTTCCTTAACTTGCATGAAACACTTTTCAAGTAGCTTTCTACTGCGACAAAAAAAAAAACCTAGACTTCAGTATGCTTGGACCACCAGTCAATATATGAAGTGAATGAAATAAAATTACTTCACAGATTTAGAGACAAAAAAATATTGTTCCCAAAAATCATGGAAGTGAAGTCCGTGCAATTGAAAACTACACTAAAAAGCCTCTGTTAGCTTAAGTCTAACTTTAAAACAAAGGCCCTTCAAATCAACTCAAGAAAATTCATTTTCGTAGCGTGAGTCGGTTAAAAGTTAGAGGTTCGTTAGATGAAGTCATCGAAATGACGAGAAGTATGCAATACATTTGTGTTTCCGCCTTAAAGTACACACCAAAATTATTCAACACTAAAACGCGTATTAGTTACGATTACGAGTCAACATTCTGCCCCATCTTCACTCGTTAACTTGAAATGCAATTTTAATTAGAAATTCACATTCCACCAGCTTAACGATAAGAGCAGAAACAGTGTGGTTGTGCTTACCCGCAAATAGTATCTGACCATCTCTCTCCCTCTCTCCATATCTAACCCAGACGGAATGCATTTTTATTTAAACATTAAAGCGATCTGACTTTTGAATGTGGTAAGCCAGGTTAATGGCCACACAGTTGCACCAAACACAGCAACAGTTACGGAAATGTTAATAAAAACGAAATTGTTTTACCTCGCCGTTTTCATTATTTTTTTCCTGTGGGAGTGTTGGCAAGGGCATATTCCACTAACTGTAACTGACCATTGCCATCAGAGTGTTGGAGAGATGTCCTTTCATTTCGTTCGTCCACCTACCAACATCACCCACCAATTTCCTCTCTGCAAGTTTGTAAAGGGAAGGGAATATAAAATAAATCTCAATTTCACGCTTCAAATAATTCACTAATTAGAGAAAGGACATACAAATAAAGAGAAAAAAACGACAGAAGGAAACTGCACATAAAAATAAATACCGTCATGGAGGAGCATATAAATTTCTTTGGGAATTTGGTTAATGGTCAGACTGGATGTGCATTCTGTCTGTCTGCAGAAATTATTGGGCTCAGTGATGCTGAAGTAGACACAACACGACTTTAAGGTCTGACTATTAGTGGCTTAGCTGTAAAATTCAAGGTTTTTCGAATTCAGCAATGAAAGTTGAACTTCAATCTTTGCTGGCCTAACAAAAATGTTGTTGATGTTTTGCAATCGACGCCGAAGCAAGGAAAAGTATACTCGTGCATGTAAAATAGGAAAGGAGTGACTACCTTCTTTTCTAACTTAAAAATATCGTTGCAGGAAGCCCAATGCTTCTTACTTTTTTCCGTTGTTACGAGAATCGAGATATCAAAGGGATCACAGCTCTCCCACCTAACTACTTCACACTATAGTAATCCGATCGCAGGTTATGGCGAGAAAGCTCAGTGCGTATGCAATGTTTGTTAATTTATACAGATATCATTTCTTTAAGCTCTTTCCCCCAAGCAGACGAGTGTTTCCATATTCCCTCGGGACCATCTAATATGTCACTGTCAGTCTAACTTTTCCCTTTCCAAGCCATGCTTACCTACTCGTACATTTTTGGTCAAATTTGCAAAGCAGGTGAATCCACGCTCGTTCCCCTCCATCCTGGTGGCATGTCAAAACTCAGGATTCCATCATTGATTTCCTTCGACAGATCAATCCATCAAATGTCATACTGACCTTCTCCCCTTCGTTCAGTTCGTGCCTTTCGGTTCTTATCCTACTTATCTGCGAAGTGAATGACTTCTCCCAGATCCAAACAAAAACCAAGCTCTACGTTGTTTATTTAAACTCTGCAATTGCAAAAACCATTGTATTGCAGCTTCTGACTCCCGAATGATAAACGACAATTTAAATATGACCCAAGTTATGTCTGCACCAATGCAATGGGCTGCGCACAGAATTCCTATTGTGGTTCCAAAAGGCAACCATAACAAAACCAATAATGGAAAACGCCTCTCCATATTGAAATCCAATCAATACTGAAATTATAATTGAATCGGGCGCATTCGTAATGATTTTTTCCTCTTAATTCGAGATGCGCGCGCGAGATTCCTTTTGGGCATCACTTCATGGCGTTGTTGTTCTTGGTCTATTGGTAGGTTAGGTACTCTACAGTAGGACCGGCTGCACAGCCGCCACGTCGGCCGTGCAGCTCAAAAACACACAGCCAGTCAAAAGCAAACAGAATTTATATAAAAAAGAAAAGGAAACCCCCCAAAGAAACAAAACAAATGTGGAATTGAAATTAAACTCCATTTGATTAATTTGCATAAGACAACAAATTCGTGATCTAAATTATTTTCTTCTATCTGTGGAGCCTAGGCAATGAGATAGACATGCCAAAGCCATAGACTATAAGGACAGCCACTTAGGGCTTAAGATGGAGTTTAGCTCGGAATATTTTCTTTGGTTGATACTGCGCGGTGGTGCTGGCTATGTGGTGAATGATAGTAAATAAACGCGACCTACGGAGGGAATAAAAATTAAATGAAAATAAATTGAAAGTCTTTAAAAGGCAACTTCGAAGGATGTACACGGTACAATATACGTTTAAAGATCGAAGGAAGAAAAAACACTTCACGTTCATGAGTTTGTTCTTTCTGTTTGTTGTTTGTTTGTTTGATGACCTTCTTTGGGATGAGATTTTATGAGCTCTCATTTGACAATTAATGTGTGGGATTGGCTAAATAGATGAGTTGAGGTGGAGTGAACTTTAATTTGGAATTGGAGAAGAACTGACAGCTTGAAACAAAGCCTCACAAGAGATTTGGATATCGTAGCCTTACTTTGGGAAAATTTAAATCATCAACGATAGCGCACTTACCTCTTTGCTGCAAAAACATAAATTACATCCTCCCTGTTCCGCCAATCCAAAGTAATCTTTACCACAGCTACAGCCTCGGAAGGCAACGATAAAGCAAAAATTTCGATTTCGTGGGAGATCCCTCCAGTTTTGCACTTTATGACGATTGAGGTCTTACTCCACTTGATCGCGCCATTTTCTCTAAAAACAAAAGCTTTAATGATCGAGAAAAAGTTCACCTTTTGAATGTGGATTTGATAAAATACCTTCTACTCGATTACCATTTATTTTTAATTTTTAATTTTTGATATGGAAATTGCTTAAGTTTTATCTAGCCCGCATTTATAAAGACCAATGAAATTGTTGACGTGAAGTCGCAGACGTTCACATATTACAGCAGATTCGATCTCATAAGCGAAGCGACGTTAAGAAGAATTATTTCTCTAAAATTTGTTCAATTGTAAGGGTTTCCTTTCCTTTTGAATGGATGGTGCACGATCCCTTGCAAGATGTAGCTGACCACCAGATGTCTAAAAGAGCTCTGCGTAAGGACCTTCTGCACTTGCAATTTTGTTTGATTTAAGTTTGCATTTGGCAAGGTTAACTCCTTCTAGGTCGGTCGGGATCATCGTCCTAGATTTCTTATCACCGTCTAAGTTGAATGGGCATTCTAGGATGGAATTTGTGTCTTCATCCCCTCATCGCCGTTAAGCAGTCTGCAGAAGTGATCTTTCCAGATCCTCTGTACCAACTGCTATATAGTCTATACATGCTCCTAACTTCGAGCTACGTCACCATGGCATTATCTTTTTACCTTTGGATAAAACTTTCGAATCACATTCATTTCATAGCATCTCTCAATTTCCTTAAACAAGCGCTTCCCAAGCTGCCCTTTTTCATTTTGAGAATTCGGTGTGCTTCCCTTCAAAGGCAGCCCCTACTCTCTTTTGCAGCAACTCAACATTCGCCTGCTCTCATTTTTCTTTGAACCATGATGGGCTTCGTTTTGAGGGCCGAGTGAAATCGAGAACATCAGAGGCTGCAGTTCTGATGGTTTGTTGGCATTGTTTCTACTTGTTTTGAAGGCTTAATGCTGGCGGTATCGGATTGTAGGATATTTGGAGGAATACTAGATTGGAAAAGGCATTAGTTAACTCTTGTTGAAGTCTCCCGACGTCATATGGTTTCGCAGCGTTAGTTCACACGAGTAGTGGACACAGGATATCCTTATTTGAACCTTGGCATAACAAGGTAGCGATCTGAGTCAAAGTTAGCACATCGGTGAGTTCGGACATTTTTCACACTAGAAGAGCGCTTTGCGTCGATCGCTTCTGAATGACCGACAGTACGACTTTCGGAGCAAAAGATCCACTGGTGGTTTTATGGCAAATCTCACCGAAAAGTGGCACTAATCTTTACACTGTTTTTGGAGAAATTAAGATTATTGCACTTGATTTGGGGCATTTGATAGAGTTTGGCATCAAGCTCTTTCATCTTAAAAGCGTGAGTGAAATTACCTTTCCGGCCGTTCAATACAAGTTTTTTTTTACGGTTTTAAGTTTGATACTCACATTATAAATGCTGATGGTGTCCCCCAGAGCTCAGTTTTGTTTCCGAATTTCTTCCCTATTTTCATAAACGAAACTGAAACTTCTAATCCTCTCAATAGTTTTGCTGACGACTCAATCTTTAGCTTTTCATATTCGTTTCCAAATTCACGTCCCTGCTCTTCGGATGTGGAACTGGAACGGTTGCGTATGATTAGCTCAATGAATTCAGACCTTGACATTCAATGTTTCGAAAAATCGATATTGTCATTTGTCGCAAAAGCTTAACATCCCATTTGCCAATATCCATGAATGGTCCTTTATCCAAGAAACCGAAAAGTGTCAGCACTTGGTTTGGTTTGTGTGTAGATGATCTTGGGTAGAATGACCACAGATTTAAAGTCAACAAAAATGCTGCTAAATGTGTCCAGGGGTCGAATTACCGCACACGTGATCGAGTAATTCTTGACTGAATTATTTGTTTTTGACATTCATTCTCCCGTTATCAATAACTTTATTACCTTACATTCTATCATCAGTATTTGAATGTGCTGAAGTTGATAAACGAAAAGCTGAGTGATGTTGTGATGCAAAGGACGAATTTTAAAAAACAAATTTCACTCACATTTCACTCACTTACTGATGCGGTAATTAGACCCCTGGTTTATTAATACGATGCAGGAAATTGTTCACCCCTTCTGATCTGGCTACAATTTATAAGGCCTACATCTTTGCGCCTACTTGATAGGGTACAAAATCGAGGGTTAAGATTGATAGCTCATAAATCGATCGATTCTTTTGAACATCGTCGAAATGTCACTTGTCTCACCTTATACCGCTTTTTCAAAAAGTGCTCTAGTGAAATAGCCGGTTGCATTCTTTCTTTGAAAAGATCTAATCGCAACAATCGCCTCGGTGGGAATGCTTATCAGTTGTACCTTAAGCCTAACTTCGGACGTACGGTCAAGCATAGAGATTCATATTTTGGTCCCATCACCATCCATCCATGTGGAATGCTTAACCTGACTCTGTTTTTACCCCACATTACGATTTACAAAAGAGAGCAACGTGCATCGGTTTCTGCTGATAAATGCTCTCATATTTCCCTAAATGCTCGCACTGTGTCTTAAATTACTATAAGGGTATTCATAACCCTTTGATGTGCGTGTTGATCATAAAAAAAAAAATGGTCAATTTGTTTGACAAATGCTTAATCTGGGAATAGCCAAGTGGCTTCATGAATTTTGGGATGCAGGAAGCTTCTCCTACTAACTACAAGATTTAGTCCGGCAGCAAAATCGATTAGCCTGTATGTTTTCGGAGGATTCGTCATGGAGGCTATGCTTACTGATCATGTTTCTAAAAATTTCCTCCTTCCATAGTTTTGCGGAAAGTTCAGAACGATTTTTACGTCATGTCTAGTGCACTGTGCATATTTTTCTTAGGAGCTCGTAGAAACAATCTTTGGAATTCTCGTCTTTCTCTTCTGTGGGGGCCTGGGTGCATATCAGGTTAATGTTGAGGAACTTAGCCTTGATGCGGATTGTTGTAATTCGCTCACTTTGCCGGGCTAATAGCCTTATCCATGAGACAATCTCTAACCACAATTCCACATCCAAATAATTATTACTTCTGTTGTTTGTACATAGTTATCGCTATAGCAGATGTTGCATCTATCTTTACTTCAATATAACCTTAGTTTAAATCAACCATGTCGCAGCAGCTTATTCAGGAAATTCTGCTTTTTGACTACTGAAGTCCAACGTTGATTTTGTAAGTCAAAACCACTGCGACATTTCCCATAATTTCTGGGAGGCCACCGAGATTCGAAAAGTCAATCAATACTCGCAGAGCTTTAAAGTGCTTTATTTATCTACGTGCCTTTGTCAGCTTACTACTAAAATCAGAAAGAGGATCAAGTGAGATCCAGTGACCTTACTCCATGATCTCACTTGATCCTCTTTCTGATTTCAGTTTTCAACTCCAAAATATAAAAAACAATAATAAAAATCTTTTTGTTATTGTAATTTTCTAGCTTACTACTAGTTTGGCAAGTCAGCTCAGTAAGCACAAATATAAGCATACTATAATTTGCAATATCTCACTTATTTCTAGTCCACTTAATTTCAAAATGCTTTTTGTTGAGATTTTGTTGTTACTACTTTCGCTGCTACGAACTCGTTTTTTCAGCACCTAATACTGGAAAATGTCTGGTCTTGACCACCTCACAGTCAAATTGATCGGGGTTCAGGGTCCTGATTAATCAACGCTTTCAAGATCCAATCATATTTTTCTTAAACTGTCTTACGAGGCATATCTTCATCAAAATATACAACTTTGTTTGGCACACTACGTATATCTTTACAATCCTTACTTCCGGACATCTGCAAGGAACTATACGTTCATCATAAGGTGCCTAGCATATTCGCTCCCCGGGCCAATTTGTGGCATCCAACTTAAACTTAGCGACACTGCTATTGGCATAGGGCATTTGACAGGACACCCTCATTATAAACTTTCTAATTTTATTGCATTCCCAAACAAAAACCATAGCTCCACAAACAATAGAAACAATAATAAATTCCCCATAGGTTTGCCTGTAATAAATCAATGCGCCCTCGAAAATAAAAATCTCTGATCAACCATCTTCAAGGTGAAAGGTGCGACACTGTTGTTCCGACGCGACGCGACGTTTAACCGTATCGCTATTCCTGGAATTGTCCCACAATAGGGCACAAACCATTCCTCGGCATCCTTCGACTGGGAGAGCCCATTAGCGGGTAAACAAAAGCACAGCGTCGTCCAACACATTTTATCTTTTATTTTGTTTGTTTGCAAAACTTACCAAACGAATTTGAATTGAATTCGATTTTTAGCGCGCCCGCCAATTCGCCATTTGGCACTTTTGGTTTCTCCAACAGCAAAGGCTCTCGTATAGTCGTATAGATAATCCATACTCGACGGGGGTATCCTATCCCCAACTGCACACTACAAACAGGCATCCTTTTGCAACAGGTATGCACCATAAGTGCTACACTGTACGGAAACCAGTGCCAATGCCAAAGCAGCATCTCGGTCGATTATAATCACACGGGGATTGTAAATCAAATCGAATTGAACTGACTCTAAAGAGGATCATTATCGCATATGGATTCGTTGCCATTCATTTCGAATGATCGGAAATAGTGGAAAAGAGTGCTGGCTGCAACATCCTCTGAGTATACTTTGTACATCCTACAGCCACAGCCGCAGTTAAAGTCTCTCAGGTTGGTGTTGATCTTCACTCGTTCACTTGGCGCAATCAAAGTTTTCAGATCGGACTCATAAATAATCTGTCGCGACTCGCGACACACATACGCGAGTGCAGCAGGGCTATGAATAGTAAACTCCATTTCCATCCTGAATGGGATCACATCTTTTATAAAACTTTAGAGAACTACGACCGCGAAAAATGAGTAATTTTTTTTTTTTTGTGTTTCTTTTTGTTGTTGTTTTTGTTGAACCGATAAAAAGGATGCACTTGGATTTATGGGCCAGGACAGAATTTTCTGTAGCAGCAAACGATTCCTAAACTGCTTTAGGCCGGTCGCTTGCTGTGATAAATCAAATTGTCACTTTTGAAAATTGTGCGACTTGTGTGATGCAAAACACAGTCGCAGAATCCTGCGTGCAGGCATGCGGGACAATAATTATGCCTTGGCGAGATGACATTATTATATCTTGAGGTGGGCTGCCAGAGATGGAGATGCCTCTTCTTGCATAGGGCTGCAGCGGGTGGCTGTGGCGTACGGTGGTGTATGTAATGGTGGTGGACCTCCACGTCGCTGCAGCTAATGGTATTCAATCATGTCAAATGGGTGCAGTTATGACGGAAAGTGACACATTAATTAGGGATGGTTTGATGAATGGGCAAAGCGCTGGCGGTGGCTTAGACAAAATATACGTTTACAATGTAATTTTTGAAGCGCTAACTCAGTCGGTTAGCCGAAATTAGGCATGGTAGGGGCCATTCGGTAGACCGCAATTGATAGTTGATCAAAATGATGGCCAATAAATCCCGGGCGTCGCGTCGGCAACGGGTAGATTCTGTTGGTCCTCAGTTTTAATTTGCCGCATACATAGCTGACATTTTTCAATAGAATACTCACAAAGCGTTTAAGAGTCACTCATTCGACCTGAAGTCACTCAGTAAATTTGGTTTTTGAGGGTAAATTTAATGGTTGGACCGGAAATGAAACTACAGGGTGTCCCGTAATTCGTTTTACATATTTTGGGATATGATTCTTGGTCATATTCTAAGAAAAAAATTGTTATACAGTAAAGTCCGTTTTTCAAGTTTGACATCACTTTTTGACAATTTAAAAAAAGGCTAACTTTGGAGTACCCTGACCTGTGTTAAATTCGATATCTCTGTCAATACTGATGATAGAGACCTAATCTTAGACTCAATTTTTTGTAGAAATAACAATCTTTAAGACTGTATTTAAATTAGGCTTCCATAGGTTTAGGGTTGCCAGATTTTCAATTTTAAGTGGTGTTCAAATTTTCTTGCCAAAACAAAGTTTTGACTTTGAGGTCATTTTTTTGGAGAAAAGGCCTGATAAACATAGAGTTTCTTTATTTTTTACAGATGAACAAAATAATAATAAAGAAAAAACTCCGCATTAAGTTAGCTCAAAAACCCATACATTTTATGATACTAAAAAAAATACGAAATGGGAAAAATAAAAAAATAAAATAAAAAAAAGTTCTTGCTTTGAGGTTTGTTTGAATAAAACAATAATATGATCACTTTTAGTAGTTTTTTTATGTATTTAATACAAATACAATTATAACAAGTGCTCAAAGCCCCATCCTTCGTTTTGAATCCATGCCAGAGCCCGTTTTTGGATTTCATTGTGGGTGTTTGCTGTTGATAACTCTTGTCTTACTTGTAGTCTTGTAATCTTTGAAACTGTATTTAAATTTGACTCCTATAGGCTAAGGGCTGCCAGATTTTCAGTTAGTATAAAGTTCCTGGTATCCTTTGTTGTGCTTTTCTTCAATTTCCATTTAAAAACTCATATAAGAAAAAAAATGTCTGCGTATTCTTCTCTCGTAAATGAAAGCATTTCAAAAAACTCTCTGATCAAACTGCAATCGTGACTTAATTTGACAAACTAATGAACAAATTTGTTTTCTTATTCTTTTATACGACTTATTTTCCTATTGAATTGAATTCATACCCCAAATTTAAAGCAAACATCCACAATGAAATCCAAAAACGGGCTCTGGCATGGATTCAAAACGAAGGAGGGTGCTTTGAGCACTTGTTATAATTGTATTTGTATTAAATACATAAGAAAACTACTAAAAGTGATCATATTATTGTTTTATTCAAACAAACCTCAAAGCAAGAACTTTTTTTTATTTTTTTTTTAATTTTTCCCGTTTTGTATTTTTCCAAGTATCATAAAATGTATGGGTTTTTGAGCTAACTTAATGCTTTTTCTTTATTATTGTTTTGTTCATCTGTAAAAAATAAAGAAACTCTATGTTTATCAGGCCTTTTCTCCAAAAAAATGACCTCAAAGTCAAAACTTTGTTTTGGCAAGAAAATTTGAACACCACTTAAAATTGAAAATCTGGCAACCCTAAACCTATGGAAGCCTAATTTAAATACAGTCTTAAAGGTTGTTATTTCTACAAAAAATTGAGTCTAAGATTAGGTCTCTATCATCAGTATTGACAGAGATATCGAATTTAACACAGGTCAGGGTACTCCAAAGTTAGCCTTTTTTTAAATTGTCAAAAAGTGATGTCAAACTTGAAAAACGGACTTTACTGTATAACAATTTTTTTCTTAGAATATGACCAAGAATCATATCCCAAATTATGTAAAACGAATTACGGGACACCCTGTATATTAAGTGTAACCCTGGCTAAGGTGATTCCATAAAGTGCTTGCAAGAGAAGCTCATTGCCATAGAAAGAGTCTAGGGAGCTTTCCGAATTCCAAAGTCCTTCCTTACGAGATTACAGAAAGGTTTGAAAACAATGAGCCGTCTTAAATGACCGGGAAGCTTATGAAAAACAGTAAAAAAAATTTACCTTGCGCCAAAAATAATAACACACTGAATGAGAGGGAACCAAGATGACAGATGATCTAGTTGTCGAAAACCACCCAGCTCATGTCCATGAGGGGTCATGACATGTTGCATTGCTTACTTAAAAACGAATCAGCACTTAAACCGTCCAACATTGGACACATAAGTTGCAGCTTCTCGTTGACCATCATTGCCACAATCTGTCAATGACAGCCAATGTCACAGCAATAAGCAGCACTGCATCATGTTCATTCTCTTATCCACTGCACTTCACTGTGCACTCCTCTGCTACAGGTACCTACTCTAGATTAATGTTCAGCGATATGTGTAAGACAAAGTTGACGGATTTATTGCACCACGCTGCTTGGGTTAGTCAAACAACACACGAAACCAAGAAAAATAAAAAAGAGGAAGAAAAACTGAAAAGTCATAAGCCATTCCTTGCTGCACCATCATCATCCACCATCGCAAAATTAGCTACGGGAGCCACCATCACACATCATGGCTCGGTATAATAGAGTGTGTCCCAGTGTCGAAGATGACGAAGACAATGTTGAGGCTTGTGATGGTCTTGGTTTCAATTCGAAATATTAGTGCTCGCGCTGTTATGTCATTTCGAATTGAAATTGGAATTTAGATGACAGGTGCATATAGGATTACGATTTCGTTTTGATTTGTGCTTCCCCCTTGATGGGATACAACCACCGGCAGGAAGCTTTGTTACTTAATATCAACATCACAGCAGCAGCTCAAAACATCATGCCACCAAGTCTTAAGTTAGTTTTTTTTACAAGACTTGAGAATAAAGGACATCGGGTATTTGCTGTCCGCATGTTGTGGAATATATCTGCAGTTTCTGCTGGTTGTGGTTGAAAGCAGTGTATAGAGGACAGCGTTGCATGATTGTTTCACGTGTTATTGCGCGTACGGGTAATGGAACTGACACGACACGGCGACGGTTTGAGGTTATGAGTGTTCTGCCGCATAAGCGGCTACTTTTGAGGCAATGATGTTACATGGAAACTAACAGTGTTGAGTGGAAAATTGTGACTTGTGAGGCATCAAGTTAAAAGAAGTTGTATGTACCTATACCAAAGCCTATTGTACAGCTAATCTTTCCTACATTAAGAACTTTATATCGGTAAGGACTTAGTAATGTTTGACTGGACTTACCTCACTATTATCACACCCATCATAACCTATGCTTCGCTGATCTGGTGGCAAAAAACAGAGCAAGTTTATGCCCACAAATCTTTGCAAAAGTTACAAGGACTAACCTGTGTAGGTATCACAGGCGCAATGCGCACCTGCCCAACTTTAGCGTTAGAAAGTTTATTAAATTTTCCTCCGCTACATCAAAGAGTAAAGAAGACTGCTGCACTAAGCGGACTAAAGCTTCATCTCACTAACCACTCGAGAAAGGAAAACTTACAAGGACATATGAGTATTCTGCATCAGGTACTCCCGATACTGGAATCGCCTGCAGCCCACTCCTCGGACTTTATGCCTAAACGCATACTGTTACACCACCCCTTTGTAGTAATCTTTCCAAACCGCTCAGCACGGAAGAACCCTGTAACTCTTACAAATAACTTCCAATACATCTGGTTTACTGACGGTTCAAAAAGAAACAACGGTGTAGGTGCAGGGATTTATGGTCCCAATTTTAAATCATCTACATCCCTTGGTAACACAACTACTATCTTTCAGGCAGAGGTAATGGCTATAGAATTCTGTATTAGGGAATGCATTAGAAGAAACCTCCGAAGATCAAGCATACTAATCTGCTCTGACAGTCAGGCAGCACTAAAGGCTCTGTCCTCGACAAAAATCGAATCCAAACTAGTTTGGAACTGCCTGACATGTTTATTTCAATTAGCAACTCATAATAAAATAACTCTTTCATGGGTGCCTGGTCATGAAGGTGTACCGGGTAACGAAGAGGCTGACCGCCTTGCTAGGCTTGGCTCTCAGTCCCAATTCGAAGGCCCTGAATCCTACTGTGGTCTCCCAATCAGTAGCCTTAAAAACGAATTAACTACCTGGGAACGACAGAACATGATCAGCACCTGGAACAACTCAAATGACCATCGTCAGTCAAAACTATTCATTGACTTATCCCACAAACGTATGAAAGAAATTCTTGACATGAGCAAACGTGACGCAAAGTTACTTACGGACTTCTTCACTGGACACTGCTCTCTCAAGTATCATCTTAAAAACATGGGCATCAGCCAAGATGACACCTGTCGCCTCTGTCTTGAAGACATAGAAACAGCTGAACACATCTTATGCGAATGCCCTGCCTTAGCTAGATCCAGGCTTAAAATATTCAATAAAGGGTTCCCCTGTCCCCTTGATATCAGAAACACCTCTTCCTCGAAGATTCTTAGGTTCTTACATGACCTCAGCTTCGAATGAACAAACCTATACACTACGTGTTCTTAAACCTAAGAGAACAGCACAAAAGATCTTTCAGGTCGACGTGCTTGTAAAGGTAATTTTCACCTTCACCCTATATAATTCAAAAAAAAAAAAAATGTTTGATGATCAGAACAATTGTTGTTGTTCACTAAGAGAAGTTCTGCAGTACTATCTGCTGGATTGATAAAAAGGGCTGGTGTTTCTTAGATTTTGATGAGTTTCAATGGTTTTTTTGTATGGTTTGACAGTTGGGAATGTCAATGTGTGCTGTTCATTATCTAGGCTCTTGATTATGTCCTGAAGTGAAGGGTCTAGGAACTCGCGATCTACTCAAACTTTCGCAAGAAAATCATCAATATTCTTTTGATAGAAGAAGAATAACCCAAAATTTTTGGTATACAAACAAATGGGATTTTATGGAAAATTGATGTTTTGGCTCTTCAGAGAAACACGAAAATTTAAAAAAAGAAAAAAACACTAATATAGAAAAATACAATAGCTAAGAATTTGTTATTGTTATTTATTTTGGAGTTGAAAATTTTAAAATAAAAGTTAAATTGACGTGGAGGATCAAGAGATGTAAACCAAACAATTTAGCGTTTTAGAAAGGGTACGACATCATCAAACGCTAATTTTTGGAGTTGTGAAGTCACTGGATCTCTTGATCCTCCATGTCATTTTCATTTTCATTTCACTAATAACTATGCACAGTATCTTATTTCCACAATGAGCTGCAACCAACGCATTAAAATTATTTACTGCACTGTTGAATTATCAGATCTACGTTTTTAATTTAACTAAGAAAAAACCGTCAACTTATAAAAAGCTTACTGTCACTTTATTGTTTTTTATTATTATAACTGCATTTCAAAACAAAAAGGATCCACCTTTATATTTGGAATTAATGGTCTATGAGAGAAACGACTGTGAGCCTCCTGAAGCTCCAAATGCTGCCTTCTTTAGTGTACAAGCTCAATTTCCCTTTTAATAAAGAGGTTGTTGACACATCGATGTCACCTTGCAGTAAAGAATTTATCAAATACATTTTCAAGATCGTGTTCAACAGCCAAACAAAACAAATGTTGCAACGAACTCAGTTTCATACCGCCCGGCGGAAATAGCTCACAGTCTCTTTATGTCTTTTCTTTGATCATACCCCCTTAAGACGAGTTGAGCCTTATACCTCCATCAGAGATAAGAAATTAATTAGATGGCAAACTTCACACACACATTGAAACTGCCTACAAGCTGATTTCCCGAAAATCACCTCTACTACTTTGAGTACAGCTTCCACTCCACCTTTACTTTACACAAAATCTCACTACTACCACTTTGAGTATAGCAAATCTCACTACTACCACTTTGAGTACAGCTTCCACGTATTCACAGACAGAGGATGTGATTACAAAAACAACAATGTAAACAAATGGTTGTTGCGGGGCAAGAGAAGTAAAGGTTTGCCATCTAATTAATTTCTTATCTCTGACCTCCATCTACTTTTTAAGGACCCAGCGACACCAAGTGATCTTAGCATTTTTTGAGAAGTTCCTCCAAGACCATTTGTTGTTCTCAATCAGCGATTTGTACTCTCCGTTCATTGTTTCTTTTCAAAAGTTGGTATCTGCACTTGCTACAGCTTTATTCACATTAACTTGATCCGTTAAAAAGACATTTTGACAATGATAAGAAACCGCATTTTTTTAGTAAGGTTAGTTTTGTTTTGTATTGGGTAAAAGGAGTCACTTGTGATACTTCGCGTAGTGCTTGTTGGTTAGCGAAAAGTCCAAATTCAAATACAGAATTTCAAAATCAACAGGTTTCTATAATTTTCTACTTCATAGGTGAATTATTTTGTTGTATTTTATGCACAAATGAAAACAAATCATCGATATACCGAAACCACACTCGTGGTAAAAGTTTTTCATACTTTAATTTTTTTTTCAAAACTTGACGAGAAATTAATGAATTATAATAATAATAATAAATGAATAACCATGATTTCATCTTCTTTTAAAACTAAATATTTTATTTCCTCAGCGAATTTGAATGAATTATTTCACAATTTGATTACTTTTATTCGCTTTTACAAACATTACATCTCTTTTCTAAATTTGCCTACTACTTTTTTCTTTGCTTTAGCAGCTCCAAATTGTTGAATCGATTTTTTATTATATTTTACTAACGACCCGCCCCGGCTTCGCACCTCGCACGGGTACAATGTTGATACAAAATACACTACAGAAAAACTGTGAACATTTAATTTTGGAGTAAAACAATACCCCTTTCCCTATACCATGAAGATTTTCTGCTATCTTTGGAATATTCATACACAACATTTTTACTTATTTACATTTTACATTTTTACCTCGCAATTTTTAAATCTGTAATATCTTTGAAAATATTCATTTAAATTACATGCTGTAAAGGGCTATTTTGATCTGCATGAAATGCACATCATATCTATTGAATTTAATTTGATAAGTAATGATACTGTATCGTTTAAAATAGCATGGTAAATAACCCATTTTTTTTTTTTTTTTTTTGTAACATGTAAAAGATAAAAATGGTTACTGTGGGTTATCCTTGGGAGATAGATTTATGCTGTCGTGGACTTTTTTATTCAACTTTTTAAAATATATAATTCCGTAGTACATAAATTTGATCTATCTCGTAAGGCTTAGCCAGCGTTTGCAATGTAAGCACAGAAAACCTTCTTCTTTAAAAAATTCTAAGCATGCATTTATGGACATAGGGACATAAGGACAGATAAAGCGACTTTGTTTTATACTATGTAGTGATTGCATAAATTGTAGCACACTGCACAGCGATTATCATTTTGATTTGAAGGAACTTTAAAATTTGGGACTGTTCCAACATCAACGACTACGTCGAGGATCAGAGACTTACTAAGATCTGTTGTAAATTTCGAACCATTAATCAAAAGATTTAACTCATTATGGCTGCAAACTTCGGATAGATATAGTTAAGAATTCTGTACTAATATAGGAAACCCACTCCATTTATAAATATCTGAACTCTTTCTGTCGAGTTTTGAAATAAAATTATGGAATGATAAACTTTTACCTCGAGTGTGGTGTCGGTATGTAGATGATGCGTTTCAATTGTGCATAAAAACGAAATAGACAACGTGTTAAGAATATTGAATAATCAATTTGAAACAATATGATTCACCTTGAAGTTGAAAATGATAAAAAAAAAAAGCTTTTTTTTAATTGCATAGTACAACAGCTTTTGAATATGAAATTTTTCACGAGCCAACAAGCACTGTGCACACTATCGCAAATTACTCCTTATGTCCATTACAACACAACATTTCTCCATACAACTCAATGGCCCGGTTTCAATTTCAGAAAAGAATACGAATATTTTAAAATAATGGCAAGTGTTAATGGTTTAAGTGAACAAATGGTTGACAATTTAGTTTAAAAATACTGAAAAAAAAGTATCGGTCTGTGAAATGACAACTTTTTACTTTTATGTTCTCTCAATATCCGAAAATTAAAAACAAAAGAGTTTCACTTCACTTTCAATCAAAATCCACAAATAAGTTGGAAAAAGTAAAAGTAACTGGCAAATTTATTTGGTTCTACAAAAGACAAAACGCCAATTTTGAGCAAATCGGGGATCTATGCAATTGAATGTGGTGATTGTTAACTATGGACCAACAAAACGAAGCCTAGAAACCAAATTTAAGGAATGTTTAAATTGCTTAAATTTATCCCTCAAATCCGCAACCCCTTAACATAATTATTTTAGGTGGTAACCACGATAACATAAATACTGAAAAGTGACAAACTAAGAATAAGAAATGATAATAATCGAAGATACGCAGCATTTGTTTTACTTAAAGAAAGACTAAAATACACTCAATTTAGTCAATAGGAATATTTAATCCTGCCTGCCGCACTTTTTATGTCAACTTTAAGAGAAAATAAAGGAGAAAACCAAATAGAAAATTGACGAATTCAATGATGGACCAATAAAGTTTAGTCGCGACTGCTTATGATGAGGTGCTTCAGGTAAGTAACGTTTCGTAAATTTTTTTTTGTGAAAATTGTGTTTTACCTAAAAAACGCTTAACGACTCAAGTGAAATTAAAGTAAGGTGTGTAAATTATTGTAAACCAACTTGATAGCTCCTTTGTTAGTCAGTTGTGTGATTGGTTGTAAAATCAAGTAATACAATTTAGAAAAAGCACAGAGTCTTAATTTGTAAGGTGGTGTCTCAACAGAATCGCCATGAGCTTATCGTTGAATTACTCGTAAAACACAGCTTATCACTGTGCCAAGCGATTGGAGCCCCTCAGAGGCTTTCTCATTCACTTTTGGCTTTCGGCTCGGTGCTTTGCTGTAAGCTACATATATAACGAGTGCAATAAGACTCTCAAATGTAAAACCTAAAGCTTATTCGCAAAATCTAATAAGGCTTCATTCAATAAGCTATTTTGGGTTATTAGAAAAAAACTTTTAAAACTAGTAACAAAAATCTCGCGGCACGATTTACAATTAACAATTTTCTAAACAGAACAGCCAATAAAATATTTGCAAACACCGAATTGATTCCCATATGTTTGTATCTGAAATCAGTCCTATAAAACTTTACAAATCCAGTTACAATTACATTCTTCTCTCTAAGACTTGAGAAAAAATAAAATCTTCATTGCCAAAGGGCTAAGCTCTCACAGTCACCAGAAATGAACCATGAGACCGCAGGACCAAGACAGCGCCCACCTCTCAAAATAGTTCTCTTCGCTAGATGCCACAATCGGCCTATAACTTATGACCCATGCCAACCCCGTGCTCCAATGGCAAATTCATTCGCAATACGAAAATAATTAATTTCGATTCCTTACCGCAAGTGGGCGTCACTTTTCAGCGGCCTAGTCCCTACATCTTCATCTAGTTCCGCTATACACATCGAGTACATCTCTTTAGTGTAGGTTCGAATGTGTCCACCTGGGCTACATCGTATATCTCTGGGTACAAATAAACAGACCAAACGCATTCCTGCATAATTTTCAGCATCACACCAAGAACGTTTTTCTTAAGAATCACTTCGTTGCAGTAAAGCGGTGTTAAACATGTCCAACTACACATGTCGTTCCACGCGAAGCCCCAAAGACTCAAACAAAAAGGCTTTATTTCCCAGGGCAGATTTTACCATCGTCGTCATCATCATCGTTGGAGTTGTTGTCATAGTAGTGTCGTCGTCGTCGTTGTCGTTGTCGTCGTCGTCGTCGTCTATGTTGGCGTCTTCGTCGGCGTCCTCATCACCCAAACGTCCGTATAGTCGTGCCTTGTCCATTTGATGCTGAACGCGCTGTCTCATGCTGAATTGGGACACAACGCAGGTGAGCATTGGTTCTCGTAAACAAAATGGACAATACCCGACAACGCACAATATAAACTCATAGTCGTGCTTTCTCGGCGCTGATCTCATCCAGCCTCTACCGGCTTTTACCATCTATACGAGTACCTATTCTCGTATATAGTTTTGGAGTTCGTGGTTAAGCGTGGGCGCGAGCCATCCACATTAAGGTGGTTTCGCTCAACCCTGACCATCATTATTGACGGTTCATTTTGTCTTTAAAGGCTCGGCTAAGGCATAACCTACTGGCGATATTCGACTGTAATGCGGTTACAAGCACCAAACAAAATCTCTAATTAAGTTGCAATAATCTACACCACCAACGCAAGTGGTTTTTGTGTTTTCTTGTGGAGCTTGGTCCCCATCAAGAGGTGTTTGGATCAAGATGAAGATGACTATTGAAAGCGAACCCATAAATCGGTCATGATCAGTGTGAACTCACATGTTTTAATTTTCAAATGTAAGTCGATAGATATCTGTTGGCATCTTGCCGCCAATTTCAACTCTCGGACCAAGCACACACCTTCGGCTACACACCCAAGCGCTTTGGAAATCGACCTTATGAACACCACATGATGTGAGCGGAGCCATGGGGGATTGAAAAATGAATCGGAAGTGAATGCAATAATTAATTGTTAATATGTAGTGCTGGAAGAAAAAGCGCATTTGTTATAAGAAATTGTGAGAAGGGAAATTTTACTCCATAGAGCGTGGGCTTTGAGTTGTAACCACTCGTATCGTCATTTGTTTGCTGTCTTCACAAGCAAAAAGGAGAAAATTTGCATTGAATTTGTATTCAATAACAGGAAATGAAACGGACATTACGAGTGGCCCAAAACAGTAGCAAGCATTCTTGAGGCACTTCTTTGTACAAACCAGGTAGGGTCTTTAAGGTTAGCTTGTTTCAATTGGGTAAGTAAGACCGATCAGCTTCGTTCATTTGATCGGCTTGTTTTCTGTTTCACTAATTCAGCATGGCTCGCTTTTTCTATTTGGTCTTTTGGCCCGCCCAATCTGATTTCTTCGTCCCCTTCACGCCTCACCGAGCTTCGAAAATGCTATGGGTGCTTACTGCTGTTAGAACTTTGAGTCATTCAAGTACTGGAAGTGCTCCAGTGTTCCGAGTACTGCGAGCCTTTGTGCCCACTTCACCGCTTCAATTAAAAGTGTCACAAATGCCTTTGTGTCCACTTCACCGCTTTACTGAGTGTCACAAGTGCTTTGGGTAGTTAGGGCTCTTATAGCTTTGAGTCATTCAAGTAGGTACTTGTTGAGCTCCAAGTGTTCAGAGCACTGAGCTTTTGTGTCCACTTCACCACTTCACTGAGTGTCAAAAATGCTACGTGGCTTATTGCTCTTAGAGCTTTGAGTCATTGAAGTACTGGAAGTGCTACAAGTGTTCCGAGCATTGAGCCTTTGTGTCCACTTCACTGCTTTAATGAGTGTCAGAAATGCTCTTGGTGGCAATGCCTCTTAGAGCTTTGATTCATTCGAATACATGATGTGCTTCAAATTTAACGAGTACTGAGTCTCCCTGGGTCCACTTCCCCACGTCACCGAGTGTCACAAATGCTTCGGGTGGCAATAGCTCATAGAACTTGGAGTCATTCAAGTACATGATGTGCTCCAAGTGTAGGGAGTACTGAATCTTTGTGCCTTTTTCCCCGCCTTACAGATTGCCACAAATACTCTGGGTGAGTAGGGCTCTTAAGGCTTTAAGTCATTCAAGCACTGGAAGTGCTCGAAGTGTTCCGAGTACTGAGCCTTTGGTTCCACTTCCCGCTTCACCGAGTGTCACAAATGCTTTGGGTTTTTAGCGCTCTTAGAGCTTGGAGTCATTCAAGTACATGCTGTGCTCCAAGTGTAGCGAGTACTGAGCCCTTTTGTCTTTTTCACCGCCTTATCGATTGTCAGAGATACTCTGGGTGCGTAGGGATTTTAAAGCTTTAGTTCATTCAAGCACTAGAAGTACTCTAAGTGTTCCGAGTACTACACCTTTGGGTCCACTTCCCCGCTTCACCGAGTGTCACAAATACTCTGGGTGCTTATAGGAATCCTAAAGCTTTGAGTCATTCAAGTACTGGAAGTGCTCCAAGTATACCTAGTACTGAACTTTAGGTTCCACTTCCCTGTTTCACCGAGTGTCACAAATACTCTGAACGGGTAACGGTCTTTAAGCTTCGAGTCATTCAAGTACTGGAAGTGCTCTAAGTGTACAAAGTATTGAGCCTATCGGTTGGCTTCCCAGCTTTACCGAGTGTATCTGCGCGGTTGAAGCTAAAAGAGCTTGGAGTTCCTTCAAAACTGGAAGTGCTCCAAGTGTTACGAATACTGAATCTTTGGCACCACTGAAGCAGCTTTGCCATTGGAAAGACTTGACAGTTTCATTTGAGAGGTGATACCCTCGAATAACATTTGGCGTGGGCATAACTTGCTACCACGAAGATTCTGGTGGATTATAGAAGCGTTTGGAAGATTTTTTGTTAAATCGGAAACGATATGTAGAAATCTCTTGTATTATTTGCTATAAGGCTTAGCGAAGACAACCACCAGTAAGTTCCTCACTTTGTTTTCCATAAATCTCAAAACCGGAAGTCTTTGGGTATCACGAATGTATCTGATTCCAACCACCATTCATAATCGGTCTACGATGTAAGAACCACTGGATCGATTTCTAGCGCTAAAAGATGGAGAATTTATTTTTTATTCTTTTGTCCCTTTTCACGAAGTCACTCCTACAAATTGCGGGAAAGCTAGTAGAAAGATGTACCACACCTAAAATTGTGATGGAATCACGTGAGATGCTTGCAAAGATGTTGCCTTAAGCTCAAGCAGATAAGAAGAGCCTGCAGGAAGCTCTACACAAAATTAATTGCCCGACAAATCTGTCGACACTTCCTTCATCAGCAAAGCTATCTTGGTGTGAATGTGAAAATGAACGACAACATTGTCAACGCACCAAAAAACACAAACTCTACCATTTCTATGCCGTTCACACTTTTCGCATGGCAATGACCAAAAGACCATGTCGACTAAGTGCATGTCCGGGATTGATAGCACTTGGCTAATCCAAATCTCACCGTATCGCTGTGAGAATTTCCTCGTCTGCCTTTGCCATCGCGCTCATCCGGTCGGTGTATTGTTGTTTATGTGCAACCAAGCACTCCCGAGTAAAGCAACTTTTATAGAGGAGATACTCCTTTGGAGTTGGATTAATCCGCCGATGCATGCAGCACCAAAGAGACTAGCCTCACCCGCAATGCTCACATATGGGTGAGCATGAGACTAATGCGAGGATTTAATTAAAATATGCAAATCGGTGCTGGCATTGATCAAGTGCTGATTTTTTTCTTTCTTACTTTTTTTTTTAAATTTAGAGCGCGCGCCCTTCATTTGTGGGATGCGAGTGCGATCCAAAGCATCCAACAGATATATTCTCAAAGAACTTCAAGAAAAAATCCACGGAAAAACAAAATTTATTGCGAATTTAATTTCTTTTTCTGTTTGCGACCTTTTCACAATTTTTTTTCCTTTTTTTTCATTGTGTTTGTGTTAAAGTTCTGTTCGTTGGCCGTTTGAGAGGATTATACAAACTGTGCGGTCTTTGGAGCACAGGTATCCTTCCCTTGACTTGAAATTGGCTGGGTTTTCTTTTTTGTTTTGGTTTTTTAAATTTTTACGAATGTGTGTCTGCGTTCTCGAATTATAATATGATTTTGTGAACGTTATCAAGGCAGCCGACCGACCGACCGAAAGAGCCAGCTTAGTTCTGGTGCTGTTGGTTCATTGCAAAAAGAAGACAATGAACCAAAAACCAGCCAGCACAATGTTGGTTTGTTGCTGTTGCCCGGCTTTTAATTTATCGCTAATTGTTACGTCAGTCTGGATTTTGTTTCGATGTTTGTTGTTGCTGTTGCTGTGTTTTTTTGGTGTCTCGAAGAGGACGGAAAAGATTTATCACTAAGCCGAAGCTCCCGCGGATAAAGAAAGGTACAACCCTGAGAAAAGGTGTTCTTTTGAACTGTGAGTGGAACTTATTGGTGATTCATGAGCTAATAGGTAATAATAGATAGGAGTGCGAGGATTCATAAATCAGATTTGGGGTGATAATTTGTCGGAAGCAGAGTTCTAATTTTATAGGTTTTGAATTTTTGACAGCTGCAGACAAATTATTTTATAGGTCTTGGAATTGGGCAAGAATTTTGGATCAGTTCCTTGGAAGTGAATGTGTGAAGCGTGAGTATCTTAATTGCTTAAGGGGGCTTAGCGCTTCTCAATTAGAACGCCAATTTTTCGAAGAAAACCAACTGACAATAAATCAGTATTTGGTGATGATTGGTTGCGGTTTTATTTTTGTGTAGGTGTGTTGTTTGTAATTAAGTTCAACACAATATTTGAGGAATTTCGAAGCTTTTTTAGTAACAAGTTTATGATTGGGCATCAAGTAACGTTTGACAATTTAGACAAATATCAAGTCTGACTCAAATAAACAACAAATGGTGAGCGAACAGATCGATCCCGTTGTATGACGATGGCATTTGAACTTCTACATACATACAACGGGTGGCGCAACAGAGCGGTGAGCCCCAACTCCCAAGGTATAGCACATTTCTCACATCCATGCGAGGTGAGGGAACGCAGAGGACCTACAATTTTTTGAAGGTTCCAAACGGTTGATCGAGAAAAGGCATATCAAGGCAATGAATTTATTATCGGAGGACTTGTCATATCCTCGAAATAGGTGATACCCCCTTATAAAATTTTTTTTGGATTCGAACCACGAACCTCCCGCGTTACAGGCAGACATGCTAACAATTACACCACGAGCACCACTTGAACTTCTGCAGACAATAAATTGTAAAAACCATGTCTATCATGCAGAGATTAGCTGGTTCGAACTCTTTTTCAAAAGATCTCCAGCTGCCTTGGCGTCTTGGTGCATTGCTCCTGCATTTTTATTTGATTTAAGCTTTCATATGGCAAGCTTAACTTCCTCAAAGTCGTCAGTATATAGCATTTTGGTTAATCGTCTAAGTTGAATGGGGTATTCTACCTGACAGCGTAATTTGTGTCCAATGTTTATTCGAGGAGATCGTAGAAACAGGTTTACATCTTTCTGTTCTGTGGATGAGTATATGTGCATATCAGGCTCTTTAACCGAATATTAGCTGATAACCTTATCACTGAGTCTACATCTAACGACAAATTCGCACTCAAATAAGTATTGTTTCTGTTGTCTGTATAGCAGTTGTTCATCTTCTTTATACCCGGCCCATTAAATATTCCAAAGGTTCTTTGGCAAAATTTAAAAATGCAGCTGCTAACATTATGTAACTCTGAAAATTTAGTCAAAATCTTTAGACCCCGTTATCTTGAATAGCGATTTTTGTTTATCACTTTTCTCAAAATAAGTTTCTTTTCAAAATCAAGCTTGTAACTTTTGTCATCTTGCTAGAAAATGACTTAACAATAAATTTGAAAAAATTCAAATACACCGTTTTGAAAATATTTAAGAACATCAAAAAAATTGTATGATGTACCATTTTTAGACTATTTTCCCATTTTTTTACACCGTAAGAAACACAATCAGAAACTAATCTCTCACACAAAATTTAATCAATATCAATATATGTATATATTTTTTTTTTTTTTTTTTTTTTTTTTTTTTTTTTTTTTTTTTTTTTTTTAAAGAGGAGGCTTATATGCTAATCTGAAACTCAGACCTAATATCCGGTCCATTGTACTACCAGAGTAGCAGCCTTTCCCTTTTTTTTTGTGTTGCAGTAGTTGGAAATAAGTTGTTAGTAATTTGACATATATAACCTCAAGGCCGGCGTCTATATGAAACTGGGAGGCTGAAAGAAAAGTAGATACCCAGAGCGGGATTCGAACCCACGCGTCCGGCCTATCTACTAAACACTCTACCACTGCACCACGGCCGCCCCACAATATCAATTTATAATAGTGGTTTCCGAGAAGAGTAAGAATAATCATGACCCGTTATGTTATTAGTCTATCTTCCTTCCTCCTCAAAACACTGGAAAGAATGATTGACATACACTTAAGACAGGAAATTAAACCCAGTCTGATCTCAACGGCACAACATGCCTACAAAAGGTAAATCAGTGGAAACTGCACTCAACTCTCTGGTCTGCACCATTGAAAAATCCCAGCCCTACAAAGAATACACTCTTGTCGCATTCCTAGACATAGAAGGTGCATTCTAACAATGTCAGCAATAGCAATTACTAATGCTCTTGATGGACTCCACATAGAAGAATGCATCAAGAACATTATAATATAACAATGCTCAGCAGCATAATAATAGTTCCAAGATATGGGGAACTACAAAACAATCAGAATGGCCGGCAGAGGAACCACGCAGGGAGGAGTTCTATCTCCTCTCCTGTGGAACCTGGTCGTTAACAAATTGCTAATCGACCTAGAAGACGAAGGTTTCAAGACCATAGCCTATGCCGATGATATAGCAATTGCCGTTTCAGCCAAGCACCCACAAATCCTAGCTGAGCTGCTACAAACAGCACTAAACAAGCTTAGCTGGGCTGAAGATTGTGGACTGAAAATCAATCCACACAAAACGGAATTAGTTCTCTAATTCCGGACTCCAGACCAACTATTAAGGGGGTAACTCTCACACTGTCAAATCTGGCTCAAATATCTAGGTCTCATTTTTGACATAAAACTGACCAGGGAAACCAGTAGAGGAAAGAGTAAATAAAGCCAATAAAGGTGGGAAATGGGGTTTCTCCCCCTATAGCACCCTTTGGCTGTATACTTTGGTAATTAAACCAATACTCACATACGGGGTGATTGTCTGGTGGACCGCACTAGACAAGATGATTAAATACAACAAACTGGCCAAAGTTCGAAGAACGGCTAGTTTGTGTATTAGTGGCGCACTGAGGACAACCCCATCGGACGGCCTCAATGTACTACTAGATCTCACACCCCAGGATATCTTCAGCAAACAAGTCGCAGCTACTCGAAGTTTGGCCGCTTGTAGGCTCAAAACGCTCGAAGAGTTTGTTAGCTTTGTATACCTAGGTTCTACCATAGGTGTTCTTACGGAACACTGTCTAATAGGAAGAAACGCCAAAATACTTGGTGTGTTTTCCAATGATTTCTGCGGAAGCTACATGGACGAAGAAGAGGAAGAAACCGTTCAACACCTTCTTTGCTCATACCCTGCACTACTTCATGGGAGGAAAACTCATCTTGGTGAATTCTTCTTCAACGATACTAGCGACTTAGCTTACATAGACCCTAATAGTCTTTCAAAATACATTAAAAGTTCCGCAGGTGATTAACCAGCTAGCCCCGAAAAGACAATTAATGGGTGATCGATCAGCTCGTTAATCTCACATCGAGTTTTCTGAGATTAGTAGGTGATCAACTTGCTGATCTCTGTGGTATAGCAATGGACTTTTGTGGTCTAAATGTGTCAGGCAATGCACGTACGCACAAACTCATTGGCTTACAGCCACTATCATCGTTACGTCAAGTTTGATTGTAATCTCTGCACAATTGCTGAACTTGATACTTTAAGCTGCAACCGCAAAAAAATATTATTAATTATAAGTTGCAACATCTTGGCTCCGCGGCCAAGTTGTAACCAACCAGAGCCTTCCGAGTTCCCAAGTAGTACACTCCCATGAAACAAATGCTCTTATTCTTATTGGAAGGGGTTGTTGGTCTAGCAACCTACAATTATTTGAATTTGAATTAAAAAAATTTTTTTTTTTTTGCTGTTTTGGGTAATGCACAATGCTGTCAAATTTATTATTCATTTTGATACTACTTATCAACTTCACCAAAATGGAATTAAGAAAAAAACAGTTATTTTAATTTTAAAAAAAGGGTTTTGAAATCTCCTTCTCTACAAAAATGGACATGACTGTTGAGAGGTGATTTATCTGACCTGGATATAAAAAAAACTGAAGAACTTTTAATAAGTCAATTTAAAGGTACTGCAGGAATTAGAGCAAAAAAAAAATTTACAAAATGGGACACAGTTAAAAGCACAAGTCTCAGAACGACTTTTCGAGAACTCCAGACGACCAAACCCTTTTAATATTGCAAAGATACTTAAAAATAAAGTTATACGGTCAACCAATCGTGTCTCGAGGTTTTCAGTAACGGCTTTTAGGCATGTACAGCTTCATAGCTGCCATGTACTACCGTTGTCTATGTTCCGATCCTCTGTTAAGAGCAAATAACGGAAGAATTGTGGGCGAAGTAAGGATATGCGAGTTCAAATGGATAAGAAAGGGATACTGAATATAAGAACGATTTTTGCTGTTTGAAAACTTATCATGGCACGATCCAAAACCATATTTTCCACAGTTTCAAAGCCAAATGGCAAATATCGTATGATTCCTTGTTGCCTCAATGCAGTTGGTTTGCTTTCAGGTAGGTATAACGAGGAATTTCCAGAATCAAAATACCAACTATAAAATATAGGTAAAGGTAAGATGGTGACCATTCATTATGAAAGCAACCAATTAAAGAAGTGTTGAAAAAAGGATTCATCTTTTTTGTTTAATTTAATTCAGCAACACTTTCCAGACCTGTTCAAATGTCCATACAATCGCACATACATGGACAGCAATAAAAAATGTCAGTCTTCATTCTGCACTTCCAACCACCTGTTCTTTTTATTTAACAAGAAGGTTTAATTCTGTCGCTAGTCAAATGTTTATACAGTCACTACAGTTGGTATCCCCATTCCCCAGATATCTCACCTAAAGACTGTTTCTATTTAGTTCAATGCTTATGGAAAACACTTCCTTTATTGAGCCCCATGAGAGACCCTGCAGTTTCCATAGCAAAAGTAGTAGGTACCTACCTATAAGGTTTAAGCTTTCGCCCCAATAGGTAAAACCTTGTTGGGATATACCCTGATCGAATATTTTTAATCTGTACCTTCCGTTCAATCGTTTTTGCTTGTTAGTTTTGTCCAAACTCTTGTATCCTTTCATTTACTTACGTTAAGAGTGGGCGTAAGCCAAGAGAGTTCTTACAATTGTTAGTTTAATGAATTGATATTGTTATCAATCTCATTTGCTTACAAGTTTCATTTTAGTCACGTCTCACGCAAGTTCCACAACCACATTTCACTCACTTCATGCCATGCCAGGGATGTACCTACATTTGGTTAGAGTTACAGAACAGGACATAACAAACCGAACCGAATTATTTTTAATCCCAATGACAATAAATTCTTAAGGCATTGGCATCCCGCAGAGTAAACACCAAGAACAAAACCAAATTCTATTTGTCTTCCCACATGCATTAAGCCCAAGGCACACATCTCACAATCCCAACCCTCATTTAGCATTCATATTTCCAATTTATCAATTGTTTCCGGGAATTGATTTTGATTTTCTAGCTACCGGCATAGGTTCCTCTATATTATTCGATTTCTGCTGATGGAGTCCTAGTCTAGTCCTCTCTATCTGTCTCTGTAAAAGAAAAAGAAGAGGCTCAAGAAGGGAGAATTCTCCACACGTCGTCGACAGCCGACCGACGACGGGCGTCCCAAACAGAAGTCATGAGGAGCCGAGCGTCCGGTGTGTGTACCTACTGTCGTAAGTAATCGCGATGAATCCTTCTTCGACGAATCGATTCGGACAACATGACAAAACAGCATTTCATCACACATGCATATGTTTTCTGCAATTCGTGTGTTGCATGTTTTAACCAGTTTCATTTCTGGCCTGGTGGTGTTGTCTCCTAGCCCACATGAAAAACGAACGCAATTTATGTAAATCTCTTTCAGGTGCCTCACATTTTCATATAAACTTGACTATGAACTCCTGGATGCTGGCAAATGGAAACTGCTTTGGAATTTATTTCCTCCGCTGAAGCCTTTTGTATAAAATCGTAATCGATCAGTTTTTTTTTTTTTTTTTTTAATTCTGTGTCTGATGACTGTAGAAAAACTCACACTTTTAATAGTTCTAGATGTTTGTTACCCAATTTTCTGGACTCCTTTGAGATTACAAGGAATCGTTTGTATGTAGTTCCCTATACAACGTGCGCTTGTATCATGACCATAACATCGGAAGCATCCCACGTGAGTTCTTTGAGGTCCATTATCGTTCAAATGGAATTTCTTGTTGTGAACGAGTTTATGTTGCTTCTACCATAAACACAAATCCCACACAAGGATATTTTCCAGTATTTCTGTCAAACAATCGAAAAACCTAAGCAAGCACTTCATGCAGTTTCATGTAGTTACTCATGCAAAGTGTGGGTAAATGTTATAATGTTAACACTTGTTCTAGTTTCACTGCAGATTGCTTTGAAAATGTCTCTGGCTTAGTGTTGCCATGCTGACATTGGAGCTTGGAATGAAATTCAATGCAGAAACTGAAAAACGGGGGTACAAAGACGAGATGGTGACTAAAAAAGAGCAGCTTGAAAAGTAATCAGCTTTACATGGAGATGCCGATGCATTTTAAGAAGTGAAGTCGATTGACTTCAAGGTTTTGGAATTTGGCTATGGTTTCTGCTGTTTTTATGACAAAAGGGCAGACACTCACCCCAGAGATAAAAACACTATTCCGACTTAGCTGAATGTTTTGTTTCAGGAATACGCAGTTGAAGAACGCTCGCTTCTTAGTAAAAAAGTTGTAAGAGCTTTGCCGCAACTGTCATTAGTTTGAATTTGAATCTTTGAGCACTGGCTTCACAACATGTCTTAGCTTTCCTGATAAAGTAAAAGAAAAAACAAAATGGAAGCAACTGTGTGAGAATTTATTGAAGCCACGAAATCCATGGCTTGAGCCATCGACTTCTTTCTTTATTCGGACCTGGATAGATGCCAAAGCTAACTGCTTGCAAATAAGTCAAACATGTCCAACAAACTCAACATCATTGGCAACACTTCTCTCCTTTCAAATTTATTCTGAACTCGTGAGCGTTGTTGTCGAATTCTTACTTTTTTTTATCCATCGTGTATTTCCCAATATTCATCACAAATCGATTGAAGCTGTTTTCTCCCGCCTTGAACTGAACTCTGCACATACAAAAGTCCAATACGAAATGAAAATATGCAGATGAGGCATATCATCTGATTGACTAGCAGCAGCTTCCATCAGTAAAGCAACAATGACCAAGTTAAAGTTTATGTTGCATGCAGTGCTGTACCTTATTTTCCATTCCTTTATTCCATACCTTGTGTGGGATGATTATGACGATGATGTGTGTATGTAAATATACCAGGTATCCCCGAATCCAGAGTCCATTTGGGAACTACTACTGCTTTTCTACTTATAATAACTTTTGTTATTTGTTGGAAAGGGACCCTCTCTTTCTCTCTCGCTCTAAAGATAGCGGCAACACAACAGAACCGAGCAGATTCAGTATAAGGAAGTCAATAAGCATTATGCAGAGTAGAACAAACTTACTCAAAGCAAAGTGCATTACAAATCTTTGGCTTGAGTTTCAGGTATTGGAAAAGACGAGTAGGAAGTGTAATTTTCGATCGATTGGACAAATTTGAATAAAATATGCGAAATGCATCCGAGCTCATGGGTTGAGATTTTGACCAAAACAAAAACAAATCAAAGTTTGGTTCTGAGAATGTTTTCCAGTGATTTTTATTTTATTCACTTCACGAAATTGAGTCAGAGGTGTACGCTTAGTGTTTTTTTTTTCCCTCTTCCTTATGACATTTCCCGAGGGCTAATTTGGATATTTACATTTTGGTGAATTTATTTTCAGTGAAAGTTGGCTTCAAGAAAAGATTATGAGTCCTAAGATATATAAAGTATCGTTGAAGTTCAAAGAATGAAAGTATGGTCACTGCAAGAAAGAAGCCTTTTCAATATGTGGATTTGGCTTTTCTTGAATGTTAATAAAATCAAATACTGATTTGTTCTAGTAACTCCATCAGCTTATGATCATGTTTAACTCCTTAAGCATAGGTCACACACGGTTGGTTGCCAGAGGCGAGTCGAGTAGCCGCTACTGCCAGCCGCTGATCAGCTTTGTGTGACCACTCGCTGGCAGCTGGCAAGTAATTAGCAGCGGCCGGAAAAGTTGAACATGTTTAACTTTTGGCTGCTAGCAGCGGCTGGCAAAATAAAAAAATACTGATACACATTCTATATTCTATTTAGTAATTGTTCATTCGAAATTTGTGTCAAATATCATAAATAAGTTTAAGAACTAGAAATAATGTTCAAAAACAAAGTTTTGTTTGGTTTTCTGCCGCTGTGTGTTACCGGGCTGCCAGCCGCTGGCAAGCAGCCGTGTGTGACCCGTGCCTTAGGCATAAAATGTGAATGGGCTTTTTGATTTAGCAATCAAAACGCCCATTCACATTTTATGTGATAGCAAAAATTAAAAGCTGTGTCTCACGCAATAAAACTTGTTTCACATTCGATCTTTGAGTACGCAACGCGATCCGGCTTAAAGGTTGCGTGCTAAACCGACTCTTGAGATCTACACCAACTCGACGAAGACTGACTTTACTGATATCTAAACCGACTGGACCGAGATCTAGACCGACTCGACCACAATGCAAAGAGACTCGGCTCAGTTCTATCTAGAACTAGTCGACTGAAATTTAAACCGACTCGACCGAGATCTTGGACAACAAGACAGCCAATTAAACCGACCTGTCCGAGATCTAGACCTACTTGATCGAGATATAAACCGACTGATTTGTGATTTAGATCACTTCTGTTGAAATCTAGACCGATTCGAGAGGGCTAAACTCATTCGACCGAGATCAAAACCGACTCGTCTGAGATCTTCACCAACTCGACCGAGACTTAGACCGACTTAACCGTCATTTAAACCGACTTGACCGAGATCTAAACCTATTTGATCGAGATCTAGATAGACTTGACCGATATTTAGATCGATTCGATTTAAATCTAGATCGAATTGACTGAGATTTGGACTGCGTCGACTGAAATTTGAGCCGTCTTAACCGAGATCTTGGTCCGACTCGACTGAGATCTAGAAAAACTCGGCTGAGATCTTACCCGACTCCACCGAGATCTTGGCTAAGTCGACCAAGATCCAGACCGTCTCGAATAAGATTGAGACGGACTCGACCGAGATCTGAACGGACTCGACTGAGATCTAAGCCGACTCGACTGAGATCTAAGCCGACTCGACTGAGATCTAAACCGACTGGACTGAGATCTAAGCCGACTGGACTGAGATCTACACCAACTCGACCGAAGGCTAGACCGACTCTTACAAATTTAAGACCGACTTGACCGAGATCTACATCGACTTGATCACGATTTAGACTGATACGACCGAGATCTTGAATAAATCGTAAGAGATTAGGATCGAATCAACCGGGGTTTAGTCCGAACAGGGACCACTCGACCTACTTTTAAAATGAGTTCAATTTAAAATTCTGTCATATTTTGTTCTAGTTTCTAAAATGGCATTTCACAAGGTTCAGATCTCGGCCCACTGCTTTTTCTCGATTTATGTTGAATGGAGTTGTACATTTATGGGATAGTGCTTTATACGTATTTAGTTTGATGGTACAAAGCTCTACCTAAGCTGCCCTGTGGTTTATTGAACACTCTCCTTCTTGTAGATAAAAAGGAGTTGAGTCCTTGTCACTTCAGAAGGGCTTACTTCTTGTTCTTAGCCAAAAAATAAAACAAATGTGTTACCTAGTTTTAAAAACTAACAAGATTTGACTTGAACGTCTTTGAAATGAACGTCTTTATATTAGAGTAACACGTGTGGTAACTGGTAAGACCCTTTAATTAAATTAAATGATGCGGTGGGTAGCGCTCATGCATTTATCTAGGCACCACAGTGTCAAGCTGTCAAGATGAAACCTATTGCGTCAACCCTAAGAAAGTGGTCAAGTATAGTATCTGCTTTTTAAAGGATATCTCTATACTTTTAGGGGCATATTCTGCAAAAAGGATTTTCTGCACATTCCCATTTGCCATTTGGTGTATAAATATGTTTTTTAAGGGATCAGTAAACCGTTAATAATCCGGTTCAAGTTTTTATGGTTTTCCTGTGACAGTTCAACAAGAATTTCTATGTTTTTTTGGTTTGATGTTTTTTGGAGCAGATTTGGCCAGAGGAATTATGCCTAGCTTTTTGGGATATTTCCAATAGAATGCTCTTGACTATGTATTTGAATTGGTTTTATTTTCTTCTTCTTCTTCTTTCCATTTCCGGCGTTACGAGTAGTGATCTTGAAGCGATCACAACTCTCCCACTTCTCTGCTTCACACTAGTGGTCCGCCTGTGGGGTACGCCGCGTTGACCTCAGAAAGCGTCGGCAAGCCTCCCGGTTTTGGATTGTTCCATGTCTGAGGCCAACCAAATGCTGCTGTTTTTGCATTTGCTTGTACCAGGAGTGTTTTGGCCTGCCTTTTCTTTTTCGTCGCGAATTGAATTGGTTTTATTTTACAGCAAAGAAAGTTTCAGGGTTCACGAATGGTTTAGAGTCGAAGTCTTAAGCTGAATATCTGCGTCCTCATTGTCATATCCTTTGTGGGCTGGAATTCAGTAAAGAAGTTTGGATCTTATGACAGGTGAGCTAAGAGCATTTAGGGCAGCCGCGTAGCAGTCTGAGAAGATGAAGATTGATTTATTTTTTGTGTTCGATGAACTTATTGTTCTCGTTGATTGATGGACGGCAAAGACTTCAGCCTGAAATAATTTGAACGACTACCAGTACCAAGTACCAAGACCTACAGAAAAGTTCGTTCTCGGATGCAGAAAACTTACAGCTGCATTTAACACGTTATGATAAGATAGATAAAGCTGTACTTTTGGGCTTTAAAGGCTTCAACCGAAGCTTTTGGAGGACTTAAGGGTGTTTTTCAAATTAAACAATTGAAAATAGAGCAGAATAGTGTTTTCGCTGCCTGTAAAAGTAGATTTTAAGAAGCATTGCGCTATGATAAGAAAGTCTGAACTAAGGTTAGCAATAACAAAAATGTGTGTAGTAAATTTCTCTTTCACTTTGTACAGCCAAAAAGCAATCGTGCACAAAATAAAATTCATCTCATACTTTTTCCAGCATTCCCATGAGCCATTGCCATGGCATAGCCTTAAAATATATTTCACTTTCTTGTTTTATGTTTGCTTTCAAAAATGCCAAAAATGTCACTTGTTACTTTTGTTCCCCATTTCTGTGACTTTTATTAACATGTAACTGTGACATTAAGTGACAACATTTGTGTCATCTTGCCTGGTCTCGTTTGTAGAAAGTTCACGCAACCGTCTCGGTAGAGAGTCAAAGAAACAACAAAAAAGCACATTCCAAAACGCAATCGACGTGTGCACATACACGTCTCATGAATCATCGATTGCATCTACCATCGCTCCCGGGTATCTATATCTTTCAGTTGCACAAAACGCAATGACACGGCAGTCTGCACAGAGAGACAGGAAGCAGCACCCAGCAGCCAACAGCCAGCCAGAGCAAAAAGAAAATTTATATATGAAGAAGAAAAAGATGCAGAAATCTAGAGCTCAGCAGGGAACGATTGCTTATTTATGGACACTCGAGCACTTATTTATGGTCCTTGACCATGATCGAGCGTTTAAGGGAGATGCATGTCATGTGATACTATCGCAGACAGAAAGAGGCCCAGACATTTAGGCCAGTGACACTGTAAACCATATTCTGCTCGAGTTCGATGCCTAATTAACATGCAATGACATCGTGGGTACGTACGTCTGGACTCGTCAGTCGTCATCGCCAGCCGTGGGTATGGAAGTTGAAGTTTTTAGGCACATCAATGCTTTGTTGTTTGGTGCGTGACACACCTCTTCCTTTTTGCTCACTCACTTTTTGTTGGTTGTTGCTCATGTGTTTTTTGTGTCATTTGTCACTGTTGTGTTGAAATGAGCGAAATAATTGAATTTTGCGTGAGCTGGAGTCCTTCACAGTGAAGTCGCTCGTCATATCATATGACACTTTACTCTGCATTGTCCTCACGAAAAAGGGTATACTTTGGCGGAGCGTTTACCTCCGCTTATGTTGCTTTCTTGTCAAAGGTAGACAGATACACTTCGGTGTGCTTCAATTGTGAAATGGGAGTTACAGAAAAATAGATTGGAGATGGCAGTATGGATTTATGATCTTCGAGATCCGCAATAGAACCACTTTGGAAGAAAGCGATCTTCAAAAATATGTGACGGGTCGATTAACTCCCAAAGACTTGAGTCATGACTAATGGCAAACAGTGATTCACTATGGATCAGTCAGAATTGTCAAAGTAAACGGAATCCATATACTTTATATTAAAGCTTATCAAATAATGGCAGTTCTTGTCAGTCAACAAAAAAACAGCTTCAGTTCAGAATCAGAATCAGTTTATGATTACACTTTAGCAGTCGTATTTATAACCGCTTTTTAATGCTCGCTTAACTTTTGAGCACCCCTATTCATTGCCGAACACAAAAGTCTTAATTATAAATGGCTTTTTTTGTTTTTAGTATTGAACTGCCATTGAATGCTTTCTTGATGGATTTGTTAATTTTTGGAAAAAAAAAATATCAAAATGGGAACTATAACTCTTTTTAAATAATTGGGATGTGTTCTTCTTACGAACGACTTTTATTCTACAAATCACGACATCGCTCTGCAACAACTGGTACAAAGAAGTAAAGAAAAGTCGTTCAAATAGCAAAAGTCCTCGATGAACCAGATGAATGTAAAAGTACGCTTTTCATCTTTCGAAGCAAGTCGCTCCTGCCTTCAGGCAGTGTAAAAGATGCCACCGGCCTTTTGGTGCGCTCTTTTTAAAGAAAACATAGAGCTTTTGAATAGTCATTGCTGCTTTTAAGAAGCGCATTCGAGGCTCTTGGTTTCGGAAGAGGTGTAGTATCTTTTGATTTGTCGGTCTGGGAACTTGTAAGGGCAAGGTTATATCTTTTACCAGTCACATTTGCGAATTGTTTTTTTCTTCATGCAGATGAACTTTACCGAATTGATCGACAACAACACACAATTTGTAGATTTGTAGTACATATGTAGGTACACTTCTCAAGCTTCACTCTTAAGTAAGTATCTTCGACACTTACTTAAGAGTGAAGCTTGAGAAGTGTACCTACATATGTATTTTCTGTTGAAACGCCGCCGCCGCGCCGCCCGGCCCCAACTCTGGCTATTGAATGTGTACAGTTGGAAGCAGATTCAGTAGTTTTGTCTGATGAATTTCTATAGCTCATCGATTCGAACTGATTCGGTCTATATCGGAAGAAGCTCTCAAGCCCGTGAGTGTGGCCGCCCTGATTTTTGTTCAGAGTGCAGTGTTGAGTTTACTTTTGGAGGAAAGTTCAAGAAATAAAATCGTCATTTAAGAAAAAAGCGGCTAAAGACCTATTTCAAAGCTCTCTTATGTACCTAAGGTAATTTAACAAATAGTTTGCGAAAGTTAATCCTTCTTTTCAAGGAATGTTGTCTGCCATCAATAGCATGGACTTTTGCAAAGAAGATCGACGGCTACCAACTTCTATCTTTTTATCATAAATGTTCCAATGCCTTGAGTGTGGAAATGAGCTTGATTGCATTTACACTGATTTAGCTAAAACGTTTGACCAACTTTCTTATAATATTATACTTTATAGACTAAAAGCTTTTGGATTTTCCCCAGTATTTATTGCTAGCATAAGTTCCTACTTAGAAAATAGGTCTAATGAAGTCAAAATTCGTAACGCTTTGTCAAACCTTTCAATGCTATGTCTGGCGTACCACAAGGAAGTCAGCTTGGTCCTTTCCTTTTCATTGTTGCAATAAACCATGTTATTTCTTGCATTTCCTGCAGTGACATTTAAATTTTTGCTGATGATATGTAGATTTTTAAAATTATCAAAAATGCTTCAGATCGCGAATTCTTACAAAAAGATATCGACAGTTTTATTCTATGGTGTACTAAAAACGGGATAGTTTTAATCGCTTCAAATGACCTTTCCCACAAAAGATCTCATGATATTGGAGAATATTCCATGTGATAACAATCCCCATCTCTAGGATATCATGTGAATCCTTCACATAGGATATACATCGCTTCCACCACAGAACTAACTATGGCATGCATGAGCCATTAGCTTGCACAAGCTGGTTATTCAACTCCAACCCTTTTATTTCCGATCTCAACATCAGAAAAAATACTTTAAAAATTAAATCTAAGAACCAGAATACCATCTGCATGATTAATGCTTATTAGATATTCTATTACTGTAATCTAATTTCATTTATTTATAGATTTTGTTTAGTAATGTTTCACAAGTTTAGTTTTTTCTATTAATGTTAACTTTAATTTCTTTTAATCTAATTTTGTTTTTTCGTCAATATTTTGTAATGTCTTTTATTCTTCCCCGTATACATTCTCTTTGTGCTTGTGTTTGCGTTATTTATTAACCACTAACACTTCTTGTATTAATGATGAAGAGCGTAGATAAGTGGGTATAAATAACAATAAGCTTGCTCTAAGTTCAGTACCGCTTTAAAGTCTCTGAGAAGTAATTGAAGAAAACAACGGCTTATTTGAAGTCAAGTAACCCAAAAGTTCTTAAAGTCACACCAAGTTTGCAAAACGAAGAGGATAGTTAATATGAAGAAAATTTTGCGAAATTCTTCTCTTCAAGTTGCGAAGAGAACAAGAAGCTAATCAAAGAGCATAAGCTAGGTAAGGTTTCGACACGCCAAATGGAACCCGGCTTGTGCTTTGAATAAAACCCTGGCAACGCAATGCGACACCCCTTTTAACCAAAACCAGATGAGTGGCCTACTAGTGAACACACCGAGTTGGATGACGAACAATTTGAGGCTCCATACAATTAGCGGAGTTCAATTTGTACAATTAGTTGGACAGAGTCCGTTTGATGGATGTTGGATGGTCGGATGTAGTTTGCGTTCATACTTATCAAACATGTCGTCCAAGTTTATGTCATATATTCCTCCGCTCCGTTCAACTTCAAAATTTTCAAAAATATTTGAAAGCCATCCAACAAGTTGGTCGAGTGGTCGTCTGAGGGTTCACATTATCAAATATTGGTCGTTCAAGTCATAGTTTGTCCTACTAATTGTATAGTCTGAACGGCCCTATTTATTTATTTATTTATTTATTTATCTATTTATTTCACCTACGAGCAATGAGCTCAACAGATTACACAATATTACAAAATATGTTTTAATTTCTTAAAAATAAGTAATACAATTTATTTCGAAAATTATCTCTAGAGAAGGCTAAATCAATAAAAATAAATAAATAGGGTGGCGCAACAGAGCGAGGAGCCCCTGGGCCTAGCGCATTTCTCACAACCATCCCTTGTGAGGGAATGGAGGGGACCTACAATTTTCTGCCGGTTCCGAACGGCTAATCGAGAAAGCGCTTTTCATGGCAGTGAATACTAACGGAGGACTTGCCAATTCCTCGCGAAAGGCGATACCCGTAGAAAAAACATTTTTGCCTCTGGTGGGATTCGAACTCGAACCTCTGGATTAACAGGCGGACATGCTATCCATCACACCACTGGTACCACAGGCTAAATCAATATGACCACAAATTTCATTAAACTCTCTAACTGATCTTGAAATTGGTTCACTCATGCCATAATTAGTTCTGTGCCTTGATTGAAAAAGAAGATTTCTATCCCTCAACGGCCTCTCTGGAGCATAAAAAATCAAACAAATTTGTTTACAATTTGCCTTGACATCGTTATTGCAGGTGTGCTTAAGAACAAAATCCCATACTTGAAGACACAGATGAGTCACGAACCTCAAGCAAATCATCAGCTGTTTAATTTATAAACTCAAATCGGTAATATTTATTATTAAAAACAATATGTTACCAACTTGATGAATTCCTCTGAATATTAATTAATGTATATGTATGCCATAGGCCTACTAAAATCACTTTAGAACTTAAGGTTCTTTGGACAGTCCAAGAATAACATCGGTTCAGTCCATGACGTGTTAGTGGAGTACGCTCATTGCTCATACGTCTGAAGACAACTTCTTTTGTCTTACCGGATTCACTTTCTTACAGTGTTTTTAAAACACAAGACACCTCTTTAAAGACCCTCAGCGAGGTCGTTAACAATCTTTGTCTTTCATCAGGATATGAGCTGCTTCGTTTTAGGCCTATCCAGGAGGAAACAAATTGCAGCCTTTCGAAACGATTGATTCCAGGAAAGAGGAAAAGCAGGCCAAAGAAATTCTTTCCACAATCCAATACAAATGCATTTTGTCTGAGGAATCCCTGTTTTAAGCCCGTTTTCTTTACACTAACTTCTACACTAACTTTACAGCTAAAGGACACACTATTCATCAAGACCAAGTGCCTTTCATTGGAAGAAGATTTACGAAACTCCCTTCTTTGCATGAGCGTCGGAAAGCTAACGAAACGAACGTCGTTTACTTTGAGTTCAATCCTTTGATTGCAAGGTTCTGAAATGGCGGCAAATGATGTGGAAAAGACTTTATCTGTAAGCCCGGAAAGATGACCTTTTGTAATGTTGGACGCTTGTTGCGAAAGCTTTTACAGAATATCGTGGGTTGCGTTCATTACGTGAGGATCTTCTCCCTGTTTTTGTTTACTGTGTCATTATCAGGTTCAGAACGCCATTATATTTATATTGACTATCAATCTCATTAAGCTTGGCTTTACATAGGAAAAGAGCCATTGGAGAATACTTCTTTGACGAACTGAACAACGTCTCTTACCTTCAACTTAACTGCGCCCTAAATCCAAATGGATCAGTAAGGTTCTCAACCCCGATGACCTAGTCACCAACTGTAACCTCCGCTATTTATCGCCTCCTAACCCACCTCCTCATTCTCTGTTATCTCGTGAAGCAAGAAGCACGGAAGCACAATGGATCCCTGAGATCCAACCTAACCTAACGTAAAGGTGTTGGTCGTTCATTTAATACAATTTTTCGGAGTAATTTCAATTAAAAACCAGGTTGTGTGGTTCGTGTAGGTTCGTTTAAAACGAAACAATGAGAAATAGGTTGAGGTTTAGAGCGCGAGAACAACATGTGGTCGGGTGACGAGCTAGATAGCTTGGTCCGTTAGAGGAGGAGCGACCGTCGCTTCACAATGCCCTCTACTTTAAACGTAATTAACTCGAAACTACTTTTCAAAAACTGCTCGTGTTGTTGCTCTAAAAGTAAGCAACCGATTGAGACGAAATTTTGGGTGATTACTCTCAGTAATATTATCGTAAGGATATATTTAAAGTTTGAGAGGTAGCGTGTGAATAAATAAATTTTCGATGGTCAAATATGTCGAATAAATTGCCAGAAGTTCAAGTTTTGGAGTAAAAAGCCTCCCAAACTTAAAATTTTGCTCTTTTTAAGTCTTTTTTAGGCATATCTTTCCCCTTAATATGTCAGTAAAGGAATGATCTTTGCTAAACGTCGCCATTTTGCTAATAATCGAATTGGTAAATTTTTTTTTGATAAGTTTTTGAAAATGATTTGGTTATTTTATTCCCTTAAAAAAAAAATCCACAAAAAAGATGTTTCTTAGGGTCCTAAAGTGGTCTCCCTTAAGTTAAAAGTCTTTATGGCAAAAAAAATTATTGCGAATGCCTGAGCAACAGGTTAAGTTAAAAAATGGTTGCAAAGTGCAAGCTGCAAGGTGCAAGAGCTTGAAAACAAAAATTTCCTTTTTCGAGGCATAATGACGGAAGTTGACTGGTTGTAAAAGGTTAAATTGAAAAACGAGCATAACACTGACTGTTGCAATGTGATTTGCTTGGAATCTTCATAAGCTCCGATTGATGATCATATCAACCGAAAAACGATTCTTAACTCTTAAGCACCGCATGATCAACGTTTAGAGAAAAACGAAGAAAAATATCCAATAACTTCAATAAATCGTCTGCCATGTTTCCGCTATACCTGCAACAAATCCTCCATTGTTACCACCACATCATAGAGCATCCACCTGATTTATCAACCACTCACTCTTCAAGAGTACAATGCCTTCCCTATCAGCACAAATGCACCGCACATGGTCGTAGATTGAAAAAGGTCTCCTTTTTGTCATCTTAACTACCATCTTGTGCTGCAACGAAACATTTCCGGGATCTCGTTTTTTGCACTCACCAAATGACGACGACTACGACGATGAAGTCGACGTATAAATACATTGCTGCTGAACCCAACCTTACAAATGGGATATCTCACGGGAATTATGTGCAGTGAATCTGTGATTTAGTGGTGATTAACAACACACACAGGGAGCGCGCTTTCGCATATATGTTAGGCTGTCAAGAAAGATTCTCATGTTGGTACAACTATGCAACTCCCGCACAAGACCAAGGCTTTGAGAGAATTTAACAAAAAAAAAAAAAGACCGGCCTTATCGCTTCAACAATGCTGCCGCATTTCGTTAATCTCCGCACATTATGGCGTACCAAGTCGTCGTCGATGGTTCCATTCCACCGACGACAACAACAATGGGGAGCATATAGAATCCCATGGATGGGATCGCCTATTTTTTCCCCTTAAACTACCACTATGGATCATAATCTGGTCAGTGAGTATTCCGCTTCGCATAGTTGCCAAAGTGTGAATTTAGTTCGATGTGGTTGCTTACACAAAACCATAAGCGAATATGCGTTTGCCTCATCAGAAGAAGTTTGGTGTTGTTATGTCTTTCGGTATGGACCCGTAGTCTAGCACATTAACCTTCTCCATTCCTTCTATCTATTCGTCTTCAGTGACAATCCTGAAATCCTTTCTAGGGCTCGCAAAAATAGGTGTAATTAATCGGAGTCCTACACATCCGCTAATGCCTTCATGTAGCACATTTTGTAGATGTCTTTCATTTCCATACTGTCGAACTAACTTTGAGTGCACTCCACCGATTGATTAGTTGCACCAATGAAACGACACAAGACTTTAAAGTTGAAATCGAGCCCATGGCAACCCTATCGAATATCGCTCAACAAAGTTGTTACCGTAGAACATGAAACCAACTCTGGAATAGAGACACCACTCCTCCCCTTGGGACACTCCATCACTGGCAACAACATTATCGGTTCATGTACTAATAACAATAATAATATGTTGGCAACAACCTATCACGACTCCACTTTATCCCATTTTTAATGAAGAGTTCTTGGGGAGTTGATGTGGTCCTGATGCTCGATGCTCGTATGGTCATCTTTCGCATTGCAGTACTCTTTGGGCGCGCATGGTGAGTCTGTGCGTTCAACAAATGACTCTAGCCAACTCGATGGGATATTAATAAGCCCAATGTTTTTTCCTTTTATTTTGTCGGCCGACCGAACGATGATGATGACCGAACCGGACCGAAGCATAATCTGGGATAGTTGCTAGTTGTTTTGGTAATGGTGGCCAATAGAACTGATAATGTCAGAGCAAAAAAGAAACAACAAAAAAACATGTTGTTTTGGACTTAATGGTCGCTATGGCTTGCTAACCATTTAGTAACATTTTAACCGGAGGTTATGGCCATGCCACAAGAAGTTCATTATAACAATCTAATTAAGGGAAGGTTAGAAGAGAAGCTCGTGACGTTGTCGTGTTCTTAAGAGCTCCCACCACCACCGCTATCCATACTATGCCATGCCAGCCACTAGCCAGCCCAGCCATCATCATCATCGCCAGTAACCAGTATGGCGCGGTATGTTGCATAAGAAGTCAAAGTGGCCTGCTCTTGCTGTCTGATGGTTGCTCCTCGTGATGCTTACAACTTCGATTGGCTGCTGTAGTTGGATGGTGTACGAGGTATTTTATATGCTCTATATGGGATCTTGGAATACTAGGCACTTTCATGTTGGCCAAGATGTTGCAAGATTGAGAGCATAAAATATTGGCAGTCAGGGAAGCGATTTGGGCAGCAGTGCAGACTGAAGCGCACGCGTATGGTGGCGGTTTAATTGATTATCTCTCTCGTAAAATATTTAATTGCTGCCTAATCCTGGTAGTATAAGGCAGACAGAGATTTAGTTTTAAGATGCGGCATGATGGTGTTAATGTTTGGTATGTGCAATCCGAGGCGCTCCACCGAATGTGGTAGATAATGCGGACAGGACAAGGAAATTTGATTTACAATTATATGAATGGTTAGGAGAGGCAATACAATTATTGCGAATGAAGGGATTTCGCATGGTTACATGAAATTAAAATAAATGGCTGGTTAAATATTTGTGATTTGGTGAGTTTCCTGACATTTCGTTATTAGTTGGGTACTTAAATCTAATGGGATTTGGGAGTGTGTTTCAAAATAATTGCAAAGCAATTTCGTTAAGTTTAATGTTGAGAGAACTCTTCGTGGCAGTGGTTTTCAAGTTATGATGATCAAGTCGACGGCAACATGGAGAACTATGATTGGATGGAGGTACAAGCATTGTTTGCACTTCACTACAGCTGCCTGAAATTCAATGTTGGTTAATTTTTTATAAAATTTGGCTTTCTCATATTGCCACACAGCTCGTTTAAGGACTTTGTCTTTTTTGAACGTGACGGGATGTGTAAGATCTGCGGATATGACACAATGGTTCGACTTATCTTGCCTAAAGGAGATCATATCTCAAACCTTTTTTTTCGGAATGAGATGTGAGAAATTGGTTGAGGGTATATGCCACGTGGCCTTAAATATCTGGTACCCGAGTGGGCTTGTCAACAAGTTGAGTCAGATGATTCAACTCAGCGGAAATCTCAACATTCGGATGTTGTATGACCAGAATGTCGAAGTCAGGTAGAATTGTGTGCATTAAAACTGTTAGGAAACGGGGTTTCTGTGTGGGGATATTCCGAAACAGTTCAGGCGGGCGCATCAAACTCGTTATAAGCTGAATCGTTATCTGAATTGGAGCTTCTGAAAATAAAACAATAGTGAGTTATTTGCCTACGTACGGTGAATTTTATCACATGAAATTGAACTGCGGGTACTAGAACAGACCATACTGTAGTAAAAGTTGATAAGCATTATCATTACGAAGACCATCTATGTGTTTCACTCAGTGCCAATTTTTTTTTTTTTTTTTTTTTTTCAAACAGAAAAGAGGAGGCTTATGCTAATCTGGAGCACTTCGACCTAATTGCCGGTCCATTGTACTACCAGGGTAGCAACCTTCCCTTTATGTGGTGCAGTAGATTGAAATAAGGTGGTTGTAATTTCACATATAACCTTAAAAGCATGTCTAGAGCGGGATTCGAACCCACGCGTCCGGTCTATCTACTGAACACTTTACCACTACACCACGGCCGCCCTGTTTCAGTGCCAACACATCTGGCCTGAATTTTACAGTGAGAGCGTAGACAGCAAAGAAATTCGATCACAACCCCCTATTGTTGCTAAAATCAATAAGAAATTTACACAGAATTACGAATCTCAAACAGAAAAAACAGAGTCTTAAACACGCTACCTAAGTTGAAACAACAAGTGAAGATTTCAGTCAGAACACGAAAGCAAATTTAGCGGTGTTATTTTAAAACTAATCATTTAGGCATAAATTCCCTGACTTTAACATCTAACCATTGCTCATGATTTTTTGCAGTGGGAAGTATAAGCTCGCGACTATTTTGTGTTCCCTCTGCTACCAGGGGTTGTAAATAAACCAGACGATCAACCAGAGCTGATGCCTTCAGTTTCGCTTTATACTTACTTGTTTACATAGGTTTGCATTGGTGAGCATTGTAGTTCGAAGAGAAACTGGGCCTCAACCAACATAAATTTCACCAACAATTTCGATTTCGGGTGTTAGGTTAGGTGAGGTTAAAGTGGCTGTCAGCTCTGCTAACACACTTAGGCCCTAATGGAGTTTACAATGAAGAGAGAGAGACGCCGGGCGTCTATGTGAGTAAAATCAAAAGGGTCATTAAAGGAACACGAACCTAGGTGTTTCCTACGTTTGTGAGCTGAAACGGGGCATGAACAGAGAAAGTGGGGAATAGTCTCCTCCTCTTCCTCGTCCATACAGCTCCGGCAAAAATCGTTTTAGACGACTCCTAGCTTTGCGGCATGTCTTCCAATAAGGAAGTGTCCTGTGATGACATCCATCGTTGCACTAATGTTATTTCTTTTGAGAGAGGTCAAGCCGTTCGACAGCTTAAGGTTTAGCTTGAGCCATATTTGTTTTGTTGCGTTACACGTTAAACTGCTTGACCATCTCAGATTATAGTTTTTTTTGTAAGTGTCCTGCTTGAGCAAGAGTTTGTGTTTAGCGATTGGTAGGCCGATTGCCGATACTCTCCGTTATCGGCGAGAAGGGCAGAAGTGTTCCGATTCTGGCAAGATCATCTCTTTGCAGTTTCCTGGAATCCTCTATGCCCCGGCACCCAGCCCAAGTGAATGTTAAAGTGCTCTGACATCTCCCTGAGAATTAGAACATACTAAGTTGGTTGTGGTCCTCTTCTAACTGATTGCATCACCTATGACGTGGTTTATCAACGATTTCCCTGTAAAGTGCTTTCGACAACCCTTGAGGCCGGAGCCATCGTATAGTCTCGCTATATGTTGTGTTGTACTCTTCTACAACCCAGGATTTCCTCATCCGCATTAGATAGGACCCATGCTTTTGAGCCGGCCGTATAGCAGGGCTAGGATGATCAAACTCTTTTAAAGGTTTGACTAGATTGCTTTCTTTAATCAAATAGTAGCGATTGGCAAGAGTAATTTTCTGTTTGTTCTCCATTTTGATGTTGTTTTCCGTGTCTGTAGCGGATTAATGGTAGACGAAGTCCTTTACCATCTCGTATCGAAATCATGTTGGTCAATTGTGACGTTTTTTCTAATCCGTGTATTTTCTCTGCGTTTGTTTGTTGACAGCACTGACACCGTTTTGTTCGTTTTGGGTCCGTTTGAATGTCTGCGTTCTTCATCAAACCCTGGGTTTCGTTTTAGGGGCCGAGTGAAACCCAAAACATCAGAGTCTGTGGTTCTAATGGTTGACATTGCCAGTGGCTTTCAATGCTTAATGCTGGTTTTATAGGATTCAAGGATAGTTGATGGGACGCTCGATCGGAAATGGCATAGGATATTACTTGCGACTGTAGCTTTTCGAGGTATATCTTTTCACAGCGTTAGTTCCGCAAGGTCGTAAACAGAATATCTCCATTCGTTGTTGGCTATAATAGCATAGTGGTACCAATCAAAGCTGGCCTCTCGGAAAGTTCGAACATCTATAACACTGGAAAAGTGTCTTGCGTGGATCGCAACATGGTCGATATTATTGACGGTTGACTGAACGGAGGATCGCCATGTACCTTAATGGATCTTAAGATGAGGGAAGCTTGTGCTACTACTATATCAATGAAAATATATAAATAGCTTGAGTTCGTTTTCGGAGGCTTTATAATGCTGGCTATGGTTACCGATTGGGTTTCAAGAGATGTCCTTCTCTAGTTTGAGTTGAAATAGCCAAGGGCGGCTTCGACTTCACATCTAGGGCATTGCTCATGTGTTTTTTCGAGGAGATCCAAAAAAAAATCTTTGGAACAGTCGCTTTTCTCTTCTGTTGGAGCGTAGGATCAGGCTTAAATTGAGCCCTGACGTTAGTTGTCATAATCCGCTCATTAGCCGGATTTTCCCTCCTAACTTCATCTCTCAGGCTACCTCTAACGATAGATTTGCACTCCAATAAGTGTTGTCTCTGTTGTCTGTATAACAGTCGCCATAGTCGCCGTTTTTTATCTTCTGTTCGGTTCATTCCATCTCACTTCTTGAATGGCAATTGAATTAGCTTCGCAGCAGCCTAGTGCTGTCGCAAGTTCTCCGGTTGGACGTTCTGAAGTTCGCTGTCCTTTTTTGGTTTTATATTTTCGTAGTTAAACTCTACGCACAACCAAAGCAATAAGCATTGAAAACCAGTGGCAATGTCAACAAGCCATCAGAACCACAGCCTTTGATATTTTGGTTTTCACTTGGCCCCTAAAACGAAGCCCAGGGTTTGATGAAGAATGCAGACATTCTAACGGACCCAAAACGAACAAAACGGTGTCAGTGCTGTCAACAAACAAAGACAGAGAAAATCCACGGATTAGAAAAAACGTCACAACTGACAGAAATAAGTTCTATTCGAGATAGTAAAGGACTTCGTCTACCATTAATCCACTACAGACACGGAAAACAACATCAAAATGGAGAGCAAACAGAAAATTACTCTTACAAATCGCTGCTATTTGAGTAAAGAAAGCAATCCAGTCAAACCTTTAAAAGACCTTGATCATTTCGGGATCCGCTTGGACATAAATGGTTGGATAATGTGGTGGCAGTACCCTGCAGCAGGCTGCCGTTGGCTTACCAGGAGCTCATCTGCCACCATCACTATCTCAATACCGTGGCCCAGAATTGAAAAACTCGTAAAGACTTTTAAAAGAAATATATAGGAGTAGTTCATTCAGATGATTCTGTTTCTTGACTGCTGAGGTCCATCGTTGTTCTGTAAGCTCTGTCAGACTATTGAGATCCGGATTGTAAGTCATTACTCGCAGAACATTATAGTGTTTCTCTAATTTTCTTCGTCCTTTTGTCTACCCTTGCACTTTCTAGTTTAGCAGGTCACATCCAATTGGAGAAGAACAGTGCAGTACCCACAATTGATATGTACTGTAAGTTGACATCAATCACTGCCCTCCCAAATAGTACACGCTTGTCCACTATTCAACGAGGATAGTTTTGGAATATGACAACGTTACGAGAAAACAAAAATCTATCGAAAAAAAGTGTGAATAATTCGAACTGACTGAAATAATTGAAACAGAAACTTAAAAAACTGTTCGTTTTCTTAAGAAAATGTTTGATGGGTAGAAGGTTTTTCAAATTTGTACTCAAAATCACTGACACTGTCGTACTTAATTTAAATAAGAAAGTCTCATTAATCTAATTTCGAAAAGTCACAACTACTTTATAGCGTTGCTTTCCTCATGCTATCATTCCTAGTTTCTCGATATTACAAAACAGCTCTTGCCTACAAGTATCACCAAAACGATCAATGAACCCATGAAATCATCTTCCATCAATCAGATCTCGCCGAATGCCTATTTCATCCATAAATCAGCTCCTGAGACACCACCAAGTACCTTTTTTCTTCAATGTTGGGTGGGCTCGGGGCTATAATACAAGCACAAGTCACAGCTTTCTGAAAGCGTTCCAACATCGGATCAGCGATGGTAGAAGTCAAAATACATTGTTTCGTTATGTCTTTAATGCGACGACAGACGATGTTTTCACATTCAAATGTTGCAATGAGGATGCAGTAAAGGGCGGTGGAAGGAACTCCTTTCAGACCTCAGAGGAACTACCATCTGCTAAACACATCAAACAAACAACATACTAGAAGATAAACATTGTGTCTGTCTGTTCATCTAAAATCTAGATTCAAGTGCACACAGCATTTCGTGTGTTTCATTAGTCTGAATTCGGGACTCTGGGGTCGATATACATATAACAGACCACGTCTGGTTGTTGTCGTTGTCGTGCACATACAAGCACACACTCCACTCATCGAGTATAAATAGTGTACAACCCTTGAAGAAAGAAAGCCATCAACTTCTAATTAACGTTCGAATGAAAACATTTCCGATATATTCGAAACAGATCCGATAGATCTGAAAGCGGGACTACGCGAGGCCAGTTCCACAACAGTCACCAAGCAATGCGCGCCTCGAATCTTTAGATTTGGATCCCTAAAGCCGAAGACAATTTCTATTAAAGTCTGTTCCGTGGTTACAGTTCAATTTCATTTGCCGGATAGCTGCACTTGAAAAAATGATTGAATTGAATTGATTGAGTTGTTGAGGTGCGGAACTTGAGAAGAGTTTACCTCAGCAACCCTTCCGGATTCTTACAACTTATCAAATAATGTTCAACTCAAGACAAAAATGCCTTTAGGCGCACACACAGCTCTTATACTAGGCTTTTTTTGAGGTTTTGATGTCATTACCCGATTGGGCTTTTTTCCAGTGGTAGGCTACAATTCTGAACAGCGTTTCCATTCTTAAGGTGTTTACTATTCTTTCAGTGTACACACATACCCAGTATCTGTGTTCGAATGGTTGTCATCAGGTATAAAAGGAAACTACTGCCAGGGCAGTCCAATTGCGCGCTACTAAATCGCGCACAATTAGAGAATTTGCATAGGCAAACGTCTAACATTTCATTTTGTGTGATTGTTTCTGGGTCGGTTTAGCAGATAGGTACACTGGGATATTTGCGCAGCAGGCCCAGGGGTATCCCAGCTCGTTACCCAGCATCAACAGGCCTCCTTCAGAAGCCAGTCATCGTCAACGAATTTTGTTGTTTTGACGGTGAATAGCACAGCGGCCTTCGATTTGCGATTTGCGGCGGTCGACGATGGACTCCTCGACTCGACGACAACAACAGGCGGGAGAATACCTTGGCGTTTGCGGTACGAATTTTCAATTTATATTTGAAGTAAATTGGATCAATCCGCGCAACGACGACAGACGAATATAAAGACAACCGCACGCCTGGCAGGCCTCGAACTTCTACAAGCTGACATCATCTTTGCCGTCGCGTCGTGTGTAGCTTTAAGTTGTTGGGATGTAGTTTCAGTTGCCTATTACCAGCCCACACACCCCCTCGCTATACTCGCTAATGGTGAATTTTAAATACGCGCGGTAATAGATTCTTTAACATAGGAGTGCTCGTATATGAATGCAAGTCCTCTTAGTGCTGCTCTCATGCTCATTAAGATCTAATTGTCAATTAAGATACGAATGAGGTTCTTCTGTCTCTTTCTCTAGGATAGAAATCTCCAATTCTTGATCTTTGGACAGAAGTCATATGTTCGCTTTTGGTGGCTAATGATTTGCTGGCATGGCATCTTTGGGGGGCCCATACCTATCTATGTATGAATGTATACAGCGTTTGGGACCTTTGCCGAGGGAGAAAGAAAAAGAAATTCCTCCTCATCCACACAGTCAGCCAGCCAGCCATCACCCGCCTTGGAATTAACATCGTATCCGTTGGATTTAGCGCTGATGTATGTCGACTGGAGCTGTCGTTGTCGATTAATAAAGCCGTTCCTGCTGTACTGTTTGACTGTAAGGGAATTTAATAAGACATAAGAGTCGTGAAGTGGAAAATTAGAGCAGTGTTGTTGTTTGGGGTAAACGTGTTGTTTGTTATTTTTTCGAGTTAATATTTTTTGTCGGCTTTTTAAAGCTTTGATAAATGCCGCTTGCGGTGTTGAATAAACGAATGAACGACCGACCGACCGACCGACTACGCGACGGAACGGAAGAAGTCAAAAGGAAACCACAATGCATGAATGGAAGGGTTGTCATTGGCAATTGAAATTGCATGCAAAAGGGACATGCCTTAATTGCAATTTTTCAATTACAAACTTTAAAGATTAGAGAGACCTTCCCAAAACTAAAGTCAAACCTTAGGAGTTGAATCGAGTTGTGTATGTAATCTGAAGGTAATGTAGAAGCTTTGACGCTTATCGATTATCTTAGTGATGGGTTTGGTTGAGAGGCGTGCGCAAGAGTTAGAAAAGGAGTTGAGGAACAAATCGAGCTAAGCTGGGGATTGAACATTTAATAAAATAGTTGCTTTGAACCCTTGAGCGGTTTCACTTAGTAAAACTCTTTTTGAATACATAGCTCTTCAGATTTAAAGCTTTAAAGTAATGATTATATTGAATACAAAATTACTGTCTTGGTGGTTCTAGAGATACTTTTCATATAAATTAACTACATACATATATGATTAACTTTTGACTCTTAGGTTGATCTCATTATTATCATTACATAGTATAAAACAAAGTCGCTTTCGATGTCTGTTCGCTTAGATTTTCAAAACTACGCAGTGGATTTTGATGAGGAAGGTTTATATGTATATCTCATCCTCGTATTCTCACGGGAACAGGAATATACACGGGAACATACATGGGAACATACACCGGAATTCATCAAATGTTTGATTTCAAAATTCTTTCATCGTAAGAATGCTATTTATTTCCATATTCATACGGGAAAGGGAGCGGGAACGTAAACGAGAACTTAGTGTTTGCATTGAAAAGGCTCCAAAACTACTGAACCGATTTAAATGACATTAGGAACAAATATGGGTTTGAGCCTGAGAAATGACATTTCATCCCAATATTATACCACGGACAGGAGAACATAAACGCAAACTTTTAAAATACAGGACTGGTTTCAAAAATTCTTTCAGCATTAGATTGCTTCATTACCCCTGAATGACATAGACAGTATTTCGTTTCCATGACTCCACAGAAATGAGAACGGGAACGGGATCAGAAGCTCAATAACCATAGGACGAATTTCAAAATTTGTGCGCTATTATCATTATTTTTATCCTCTAATAATATAGACTATGTTTCATCCCCACATTTTTGCGGGAACGTGGACGAAAATGTACACCGAAACTTAGAAACTGCTGGACCGATTTCAAAAATGCTACATTTTTGAAAGTAACATAGAGTTGTGTCTGAATATCTCAAAACAACGTAGTCTTTCAATCTAGGGGACACATTTCATCCTCATATTCTCACGGTAATTGCAACAGGAAACTTAAAACTTTCAGACAATCTTCAGCTTAGCTCAGTTGGTGTTCCTGATCATAATTGGATTTTTAGCAATTTAATATGACCAACGCTTTTGAATAAGTTAGAGCCGAGCAACGACGAGCGGGTCAGCTAGTAGTTTTATAACAAACTACATATATATTCACTGCTCGTGATTCAATTTCTGTTCTGGCTGGCGCTGGGAGATGATGGAGACCTAGTTTCCAATTAGCTAAAAGTTTATAAAAAATCTAATGTTTATTTGTAGGCATATCCTCATATAGCGAATTTCACATATTTTTTAAGTGGTTGCATAGCAGACCCTCCATCCCTCACAAGACTTGGTTGTGAGAAATGCGCTAGGCCTTGGCTCCGTATATTCAGAGTCTTTCTCTTCTATTTGCTCTGAGAAGTGTGAATAATCCCTTGATTTTCCTTCCTTACCAAGATCGGATGCTTATCAGCATGAATAAGTTGAAAGATCGAAGAGAACCTTTGTCTGTATAATCTTTTACAATTCTATCTTCCTTAACACTAATCCTATCAACATTTGTAATTCTCGCCTCTTTTATTTACTCTCTCATCGGACGTCATGTATGGGAATGCTGAGTTATGTTAATTCGAGTGTTGATTACTTTGACTTTAATCTTATTGCTCCTTTCCTAAAACTCCTTCTTTTATATCATCCATCTCATTAACCCATTAACACCCAAGGGTACCAAAAGTAGAAAAGTTTATATTTTTATGGTATTTTCCTCTTATTTATATAAAATAATACACTTTTGCAAAAAACAAATTTAAAAAATAAAATTATGTTGTTAGTAATGGACCCGTACTTTATAAAGTACAACGGGATCATACATACTTTTTTAATTTGCATTGACCTGAAAATTTTTGAAACAGTTTTTATGAATACACAATAGGTTTGTTCGTTGAAGCCCTAGGGTCGCCCTTGGGTCGCGACAAAACGTTTTTTTTTTTTTTTTGAGAAACCTAAAGTCGCCCTGAATTTCAAATTGAGTGTTTTTTGAGCCCTAAGATTGACCTAGGTTTTCACAGCGAAAACCTATGGCGAGTTGAGGGCTGTCAAAGAGCATGTATTTTTTTTATGACAGGGATCTGTGGTGATTTGTGGTTTAGCGTTTTTTGATAACTTGAAAACCCAAGTTTTTTTTGACAACTCATAGGGTTGTCAAGAAAACCTGGGTCAACCCTGGGGAAAGTTCAACGAACGAATCTAAAGTAACATCGCACATTTCACAGCACCATTTCGATCGTAGATGGCACTGACGGGATCTCAAATGATTGGGTAGTTTTTTGGGAAAGTGGTATCCTGCGCTCTCCACAATGCTTCTTTGGACGGTAAGCTTAGGTTGTCCTGGATTCAGAGTATGAAGAATGAGATAGTGAAGCGTTAGTGCCCTGGTGAACTCGAGCAGATCACTATTGTTGTTATTTGCTAGCTTGTGAAGCTTCCAGGTATTTCATAGAGTTAAAGAGAGCATAGAGGTGAAAATGTTCCACCACCACTTCTTGCCTCGTATTTCAATGGAGTACGTGTTTATAAACTGGTCGTGTAGGTCCACACCACCCTTATATTAATTTTTGACAACAAGAGGCTGAGGAATGTTTACTTTTTTTTTGTTGCTCCTTGCTTCACCTTTTCACATGTAACGATGTTATTGTCTTTGGTTCTTCTGCCCCGCAAATAACATGGCTTGATTTACAATAAGATGTTTGACTTCAGCGTCAAACAACTTTTCAAAAACTTTGACTTCGTTGAGGCCGAATAAGTCTGAAGCAGTCAAGGATTCTATCTAAATAGTTTTCAGTTCGTTCAAACTCGGTTGATGAAATTGATTTTGTCCATAACGGTGGGGCAGTTAACTCTTGCAAACATTTTTAGTAGGCATAGTTTTAAAATCCATTTGGACTTCTAGAAGAATAATGTATGCATGAACCCAATGTACTTTTTAAAGTACATACAACTTTGGCATTGCTTCCCTCTGCATATAAATACCAAAATATGAAGAAACTTTAATTCTCGTAAGCTTTATGATTGTTTAAAATAGAAAGTTAAAAAATAATTTCAAATATTTTGCTTATTGAAGTTTATAGACCACAAATGTCTTGGAAGGAGACAAAACTAGAGAAATAATTCCAAATGCTTTCTAAGAAAAGACAGTTGGACAATAGTTAGCTTGACCAAAAAACAAAAAAAAGGACCTGAAAAATTCAGATAATATTGTTTATTTGGAAAACAAATTCAAACGGATGATTTTTATTTGGAAGCATACTTTTAAATGGCCATTTGCTAAAAGCATTTTACTGTACTTTTAAAAGTACAATGGGAGAGAATGGGTTAATGTGAGATATTAGTTTCTTAGTTTTTAAGTTAGATTAAGAATGAGCTTGTATTTAGCCAAATAAATGGGGGTTTTGGCCCACCAAAAAAAAATTAAATTTCTTTGTCTGAACAGCCATTAAAAATTGTAGAGGAAAAAAAATTTGAAAATAAAATAAGGATTTGTGGTCTAAAAATTTAAACATTTGTCGAATATTGCAACTCCACGCAAAACTTCACCCTCCAAGACTATAACTGATAATAAATCAAATCAACCCTTTAACTTGTTTTGTTTTTTGTTTCGATGTCCTTTTACGCAAGAGCAAATTTAAACTTCCCATTTTGAAATGGACAAAGTTATCATTCGGATCTTGAGTGTGAATTAATTAAGTTTATGAAATTGAACTTAGTGTAAACTAAATCTTTATGTGAAATTTTTTGAGGAGGACTTATTTCTTTGCACCGCACCGTTCTGGCTCACATATAGCATCTAGAAACTAAAGCTTAATTTTTTTAAAGTGTGGTTTTCAATCCAGCATAACATTTCTTGGAGTTTGTCTTTTTGACTTACACTGCTCTGCTCAGTTCAGTTTAGAAGAATTTGAAGTCTCTTGAAACGAAATCCGCATCAAGATTTTTACAAAATTTCGAGCTTTAAACTTGGGAGTTGTTTCTTTAATATCGGGCGATTTAATACAGCTGAAATTTTTTGTAAACTCATGCACTGTCACATGTCTGCACTAATAAACCCGAGACGATTAACACCTTGAAAGAGAATATTCGGCGCCTTTTTGGTCACATACGGCCGTAAATGTTGCGAAAAGTGGTCGAAAGTTGGGGCTCTTGGCTGGAATTTATTAGACCTAGTCGCTGCGCCCGCTTGCCTGAAACATTATTTTATACATCATGACAAACCCATATTTATAGTATACTAGCTGACCTACCCGGCGTTGCTCGGGTCTAACTTATTTAAAGCAACAGCGCTTCAAAACTGTCAAGAAACAAAAACTAAGAAGACTAAGTTTAAAAATGCCTGAAAATTTCTAGATTTATATTTATTTACTAGGTGTGCCAGCGACTTCGTCCGCAAGAATTGGTATAACTTTTTTATTTATCAACCGATTGACATGAAATAAAAACTAAATGTTAAATGAAGCTTACCACAATATATTACTGAAACCCTCATCTAGATAGGATAAGCCGTTTCTGAGATTAGCGTGCACAAAAAAATAAACTGTTACGTTTTTATTATATGTATAGATATAGATAGATATAGATTTCTATCATTTCTAGTTGATATGACATTTACACTGAGACTGTAAAATCTAATTTATAAGACTCCCGTGTCACAGTGTAAATCAAAGAAACAATGTTAAGGGTAGATGAAGACAAGAGTAGCCGATTCTCAGACCTACGGTAAAGCCGTTTCGGAGGAGTACGGTAACTAACTTAGTGACATGGAAATTTTATATATAAAGATTAATACTAAGTACTTAACTATAACATCGAAAACTTTCACCGTTTTAAAAAATTTTGAGATATGCTTTCAACAACCGGGTTGATTGGTTAAGTGGCAATCTGACACAGAAAACTATTTATAGTTGGCTTAGCCTTTTTAGAGCAATGTCAAATCTTTCCAAAATCCTATTTGTTTTTGCCTCTTTCAATGCTCATTAAGAACCTGGAAGTGGGATTTCCTATCATTTGAAGTGTTGCATTGAAGGAGTTCAACGACATTTTCTTTTTGTTTCGCATTTATGTTTGTAGCGATGATGTTAGATGGATATAATGAAGCAACAGAATAGCTTCTTTAATTTTTCATTAAAATGTATTTTTAAAGCTCAAATGCTATTTTGGAGCATTTTCTTATAGAAATTGACGAAGAAAGACAATTTTGGATAATGTACAAGAAGTATAAGAGTATGACAGCGGGAGTAACAAAGCTTGATCGTAGTCCATGGAAGACTTTCGTGAAGAGTAGTACCACGACTATCTCAGTTGGTGTTGCTACGCTTAAATTAGATATCTGGAGAAACTCATCAAAAAGGCAATATCATATAACCTTCATCGTTCAGATATACAATCGCGACGGAAAAAAAGAAAGTCAGATCAAAACATTCCTGGTACAGACAAATGCAACAAAATCTGCATTTGGTTGGACTCAGACATAGAACAATCCGAAAACTAGTGGTTCTTAGATGCATTCTGGGGTCATCACGGAGTACCTATCCCGCGGGCTGATGACTATAGTATGAAGCAGATTAGAAGGAGACCTGGGATCCCTTCGAGATCGCGATGCTCGTTACATCGAAAAAATTTAGAAGAAGAAGAAGAAATGATAAAAAAAATAATAGTCGGCCTCTTAAACGAAGAGTTTCTTCGAGAGCACTCTTCAGAAGCTGAGCTTAGCGCAAATATCTAACACGAGAGGCAGTTAAAAACTCCAAAAAGGCGAAGGTGTTTAGGCAGACGTCAGACGAGATACCATATCAGTTTCGATGAAAGACGGGAGTCATCGGTTCAGATGGCCAACGAATTCATTCAGCTTATAGAGGGCGATAGACTGCAATGGGGTAAGCTACCTGCGGCCGCTGTAAAAGAAAAAGGAGATAGACGACGCTATAAATACCGAGCGATCAAGCTTATATTCCAATTTTTGAAGAAAATCAAAAAATGATATTGGTCAGCCGACTACGAAAAACAACGAGGCTATTTGACAATAAAAGAGGGTTTGTCTCTAGTAAGTTAAAAGTGTATGTATAATCCAAATTATAGTGATTGATATAAAAAAAGTAATAATTCCTTAGAGGACTTGCATGTTGTTCTGGTTGGCTTAGAGTAAGCATAAGGCAAGGTTTAATACCGGTTCCTCTCAGACTACGAGAATTTCCAGAGGCCTGATTGCGTAGGATCAAGGGTAACTCGAAGAAGCAGTGAAAAAGATATGTTGTCCAGCTAGACTTTTAAAAGAAATCAAAATAACTGGGAGGTATACCCATACACGAAGTGTTTTGCATCTTCTGTTCTTTCTAATATACCTTACCACCTTCTTAGGCAAGGAAGCTATATTGAACCGAATCTCCTCAATTTTGAAGCTAAGGTACGAGTCAGGATATCCGCTGTCCACGTCCAAGCCCAGAAAAAGATTGCCGAACCCCTTGCTCATAAGAGTCCAGGCATTTTCTGGTCAGTGTCCATCTGCAGAGGTTGGTAAGCTGAAATTGGCTCATCAGGAGCTCGTCCGCCACCATTGTTATTTTCGTTTGCTCAGTTGATATTTACTCGAAGTTCCGGCATCTGGGCAATGCCAGTACATCGCCGAATAGCTTTGGTCATTTGTCGGCTGTCTTAAGGGGGTAAAAGACAAAAACTCTTGCATTTTTAGCGCCTTTTTTCAATGAATTGCCTTTCAATTCTACTCCGAAATATGAGTTTCCAATTCTCGAAAATTCTCCTAGGCAAAGTGTAAATGGAATTTTTCCATTCTCCGTCACTATCTTTTTTTCATATTTGAGGACAGAAAAGAATACGTAAGTTGACAACAGCGTTATTATAAATTCATCTCAATCTTCAGTTGTCACATACCAGAAATAACCTCGAATGTCAAAAGCATGGTAACTTTCAATATATTGATTTCGAGGACATTCATTGGTTGTTTTTGAATTCTACGGATGCAAAGTTGTTCCCATTTGCAACTCTAGTCAGCCGTGGAACACATTACAATGTGTAAAGTGTCAAATGCAGAAGCAATACCGACTCTTTTCCAAGCTGACAACCTTTTCAATTTTATTAAAAAAAAGTACCTATGAGATATATTTATTCTCCATGCACTGGCATCCTCATCCTCATCCTTCAGCGCTCAGCATAACAGATAAGATTACATCTCAAATACAAAGCTGAACTTGCATCCCTACTGCTGAAGTGCTGACACCGCATCGCGAAACGCAACATATTGGATTTTTGCATTCTTCAGAGAATCCTAATATTTCATTGCCTGTTAGCTGCTGCTGTCGTGTCCTGCACAACGCTGTTCTACATATATATTCTGCCTCATCGTGTAGTAGTTTCCGTGTGTGCTGTGGGCATTGGTATATAACATTTTTGAGTTTCATCGTCATTTTGGCTCGCGAGAAATATGCAACTGATATCAAAGGGAAATTCGTTTTGCCTTATCCTATTCCAAGTTCCTTTTGCCTTTCACATCCTTTTGCCGGGTAACACAACAAACATCGATTGTTATGAGATTCAGTCATCTTGGTGGTAAAATGGGAAGAGTGTAATCGCGTTTACAAGGAGAGCAATGTACTTTGTGCATATGATGGTCTGATGCTTGCACAATCTTAAGGCTAATATTCTTCCATACTCCTTCTTTGCGGGAAAGCGAACTACGAGTATCTTCTTCCTCAAAACCAATACCATACTCTTTGGTTTATTTTCTTTGGCTTGACAGGATGAAATTTTCATTTCATTTCGCGTTCTTATATGCATGTTTTTGTATATTCTTCCAATATTGCATTTTCTTCATGGCACATCATGGATCCTTTAATGCGCTCTTTTATTTGTTGATCCTTGTCATTCGCTAAGGGAAATTTTGTAGTAGTACTTTGAAAATAAATTTATTTGTACAGCTATTGATCCAATCATGTTGTGTTGTGCTGCAAGAGTTTTGTGTATACAAACGCATTACTGTGGCACACAACCTTTTGTGAATTTTCTATCGAAAAAGGATATAGTCGCACAATATATCATAAAATGTGGATGTCAGTGTCTTACGTTCGACAATGTATTCGAAGGAGCAATATGCTCTCCTCTAATGGGAATAAAATATTTGAAGAATATTGATATTCTGTAATCAATTTTTACACTCTGAGAGATACACTATTGTCTTAGAGTGTGATAAAAATTTGTTTGTTGAGATGGAATTATGTTTGGTGTCTTCGTAACTCAAATTAAGTTTCAATAACAAAAGAGCTGACATCAAAACTTGACAGGATACTCTTTGTGAAGTAGGTTTTGAGTTTATTGTGAGGTGACATATGTTAGACGGCTGTTAGGTGTCTGAGAACTGAAAAGTTTTGATTTGAAAGATTTGTCTATTTGGTTTAGAAGAACACTTGAGAAGGAACCTTATATCGCTCAGTCAGTTCAGGTGTGTAGTTGCATTGAGCCTTTTTCTGTATAATAAAATTGCTTGAGAAATGTGCGTTAAAATTTTTAAGTGATACAAGAGTTCTAGAAAATAAAAGTCTTCAATTTTCTACTGTCGGTAGATAGGCAAAATTAAAAATGCTTTTTTCACGCCGCTTCTAGCAAAAGTCAATGAGCTTTGTATGACACCGATTAAAACCTAAGACTCGTTCGACTTTTTGAATTGCGAGGAATTTGTGGAATGGCAATGCAGTCCATATGCTTTTCCGTGGTGTGGTGTGAGAGTAGCATCTTATATTTATTTAAAATAGAAGGCTTGTGCTAATCTAAAGCAGTTAGACCTAATTGCCGTCCCATTGTACTACCAGGGTAGCAGTCTTCTCTTTTTTGTGGGGTAGGAAAAGAAAATATGGTGGTTGCAATTTCACATACAAACTCAAGAGCGGTGAATTCGAATTCACGCATCCAGCCTATTAACTGAACACTTTGCCACACAGTTGTGTTGTTTGTATGGGAGAGCGGAAAAAAATCTGTAAAGTCTGAACCATGAAATGGAAACAAATAAAATTTCGCAAACTTGCTTGGTAGTGGCTAAGACACATTTTGACAAATTTTGGTTGAAAAGTATCATTTAAAGAAAAGTTTTTGACATTTTTCGGATTTGCAGGGTTTATTGACGTATTATATAGATTTTTTTTTAATTATTATAATACTAACGTAATATTAATGTTAATAAGTTATGGCGTACCCCACAGGCGGATCACTAGTGTGAAGCAGAAAAGTGGTAGAGTTGTGATCGTTTCATGATCACTACTCGTAACGCCGGAAATGGAAAGAAGAAGAATAAGTTATTTCATTAATTCAAGGGCTTCTTCACTCAAAGGAAAGTGTTCTTTCTTTGGTTAAGGTTTCAATTGAGTTATATATGGATCGGATGATATCAGGATCATATGGAAGATATACTCATTCGTCGATAGCCGGGAGAACTTCCTTGAGTGATAGGTCATATCTCATATAGTACTTGAAGTCATTGTTCCTGCATTCTTTAACCTCTTCCGAAAGTGATCCAACTGGAAAGGATGCGATGACAGTTGCGCGCATGTGATACCAAGGATATAACGATATCGCGAGCTTAGCTGTCTCTTATAGATGTTTAATTTTTGGGTATCGATAGAAAAATTGCTGCAAATAACTTCAGATATAGAAGGATGTTGGTTGAGGCCCAGGTTCACCCCGAACTGTAATGCCCACCTAAGTCAGTCAGTAACTTCCAATATGACTGCGAGTCTGGTTATCAAATTTGTGTCTACTTTGGTAATAAATGCAGCTACATTTGTATTTCCGAAAAATCTTCTTGAAGTATTACCATCGTTCGTTGTTCTAGTTCCTTGTTTTACAACGTCTACTCTTATTCCAACCTTTGAGGGGAATTTCACTTGAATTCTTTTTTTTCATCTTCTTTGACAGCACCAGTAGTCTCACTGGCTCTCCACGCTTAATAAAGCTTTAGTTATATCCCAAATGCAATAAGTACTCCATAAATCAAATCCGTGCATGCAGTGATGACATTTCTAGAGCAAGAGTTTTATTGCAGCTTGAGCTACTTTTGCATCTATCTTTTTTACCGCTGATACTCTGGCGGCAATATCGTTCGCAATAAAAAGCGGATCTAAAAAATAAAAGTGGTTCTAACGCATCAATCCCTTCAATTAAAACTTCACACAAAACGTAGTAACCGAAAACAAATCCAGACATTTTGAACTCTCTTTTGGTAATAACCCACTCGTTAAGCAAGATTTACGACCCAAACACAAAATAGTTTCCACTTTTTTGCACGTCCAAACTTCTATATATATGAAAACCTATCATAGACAGTATGCCTTTGACCCCCAGTAATCAAAATCACAAGAAATACCGTTAAGTGTGTGCTTTATCATTTGCAAATGAGCGCAAGATAACTGGTCTACGCGAGCCGCTATGCAATAGAGTTGGTCTATTGAATATCATCGTTCGATTAAATAATCCGTAAAAATTAAAATTGACCAGCCATTTAGCATTTGTGCTCGTAGATCAGACATTTGTTAAAGGATTAATTATATTTTATATTTTTGTCAAAAATAAAATCCTGGTGCCAGTCTTTCCAATGATTACTGTCTATGAAATTGCATCTTCTGCAACATGACCAAGTTCAGATCAAACCAGGACGGATACGGATCTTTAGAAAAAAAATTTGTGCAGCTTTCTAAAAAAAGTAGCCACTAGACGTAGCTAAATGTAGCTGAAACTGTAGCTCTAGGGAAAGAACAATAAAATATTTGTTCGAGTTTACTCAGTCCATTTTTTAAATATTTTTTTTTTTGTTTTTGAAAGCTCTATATCTATAGCATGTACATATTTATCAAAAAAATCTATAGTTTTTACAGACAGCCACTAAAATGCTACTCTTCATCAAAAAGAAGTTGATGCAAGAAATTACATAGATTTCGAAACCTAAGGATAGGGGAACTTTAAAGCGCTGTCTCGCATATTCCTAGATACAGAAGTCCCAAATTTTGGGAAAACACACAACGCTTATACTATGAAAATATAAATGAAACGAATCCATATTCTAAATTACATTTTAAGCATTTATTTCCGCAGAAGCACCACTATGCAGCGGCCTTCTAGCTACACCTTCCAAGAGCCTCGAACGAAAAAGGCAATAGTTATCAAGGGCATCCGCCGTCATCATCACCGACGTATCATTTTCTAACTGCAAACCAAAACTAAGGTAAGTTAACAGGGATAAAATCTGCATTCGTCACATTGTATAGATCGTCGGTATTTGGAAAGCTCAACTCAAACTCCTTTTCCTCCGTGTTATTATTCCGATACTCCCTTTCAAGTTCGTAAGTGATCTCCTGTGTCTAATGATATTTTTATCCTATTGAATTTTTTCATGGAAAGGTTTAAACCTTCTTTGACTTCATCGTTAAACGTGAAACCAATCACAGAGAATAAAACAATCCTTCTTCCGATTGATTGCGCTTTCGCCCGTTATTTCAAAATTGCTATAGAAACGTTAGTAAGCCATCAAGTCATGAAATACCGTTAGGAACAAAAGCTTCTAAATGACCGACAGAAGTGGTTTTCTTAACAAAAAGATCACTGATGATCTGATGGTCTATCTTACCAAAAATTGGATCCAATTTATATTTATATTTTTTTTTTTTTTTTTTAGAAAATGAGGCTGTTCAATTTGATATTTAAAAAGCATACGAACATCAAAATGCGTGCTTTTATAGCCGTTGAGTATCTACTTTGATGGGTTACAATTAGCCTTTTTGATAACTAGAACAAATTGAGAAATGACAATACAAAAACTGGTGTGACGTAGGCCTTAGTTCCCCTCCGACTCTCTTATCTATCTTCATAAATAACCACTTGCCTGGACTTCCTTATTTACTAAGTCTCAGTCCAGAGTTTTCTTTATTTGCTTTCAATTTAACGTCACACAGCTGTGTATGATTTTTTCATTCAACTCTAACCCTGAGAGTACCTTTTGTTTCTTGGGATTATCAAAGTCGAGAAGAGCTCAATGACCCCTCCAAGTCAGCATTACTTTTCATAGAAAAATCTAAAATACTTTTGCGTGGAAGTTTTACAGTTTAACCTATCCTATCGGCAGAAAATTATAGGTCCCCTCCATTCTCTTACAAGGAATTGTTGTGAGAATTGCGCTATAGGTCCCAAGGTTCCCGATTCTTTCATTGCGTCGAGCATGAGAAAAACCGAACACTTTCTTTTGTCGTTTTGACTGCCAGGCATTATTATCCTATGTTGCCGCTAGTTAATAGGTATCAAGCTTAGACATTGAAATCAGACTCTCACGTCCCACCAGAATGTGAAAAAAAGTTGTCGGAATTATAAGCAAATTATTTTCCGAATTACTTTACTGAGGTTTTCTTTTCCATGCCCATTCCGCTGAGTATACCCACACTATATCCAGGCATGTGCAATGAATGCCCTCATTCAAAAACAATCTCAGATTTGTATTTGCATCTTAAAATATTCGAATTCGATTCTTTTTTATGATCAAAAATATTGGTCCGCTCATCATAAAGTCATAAAATGCTCATAACTTGGCAAACAGATTCTATATCCATCTGTCCATTCTGCTCATCGAACAGTTCAGTCAGTTTGTAGATTCTTGACCGCGTTCTCTTCACTAACCAATACAGTAATTCATTTATTTATTCTAACGAAATAACACAAAAAAAATGAGAAGGAAATCCAAATAACCGAACCTCATCTCTGAAGCCGATGATTTGCATAAAGCCAAAATGATTCTGAACAAAAGAGATGCAAACTGTATTTTCAGATCTGCCTTCCGGGATTGGCAAATCTAAGTAGGAAGCCCACTCAAAGTGGCTTTATTAGGCACACAGAGCAGATTCAAAGTTGCTGGTTGTCGATGAAGTTGGAAGGTGCATCGTCGACAAACCTAGAAGTATAGGTAAGCAAATCTTAAGGAGCACCGACTATAATGAAATTCAAAATCTTTATATGGTCGATCATCGATTGCTTATGACATGGCCCAGCCGCAGATTGGGTCAGTTCCCATTCCCATATATCAGGATAGGACCAGGAGCAAGAGAGTACAGCACACGGTCATTATTCAAATATGCATTCCAATTGGATGGGGCGCGCGCTCTTTTTCAAACGACAGCAACAGCTTTTTTTCCACCATAGGTACTACGGCGACGACGCGACGACTACGACCGACGACTTTGTCGCGTAGAGCTGACTCGCCATAACTCTGGAACTCTGACTCCTTTTATCAAATCAAATTCTCGGGAGTTATAAAAGACTGAAATGGGATAATTGCTCGGGAGGTTTTTCTGTGTATTTTTTCCCCCGCCCTCTGCCTATGCACACAATGAGTATTCTCATAGTTCAAGACGAGGATGGAGAAATTGCGATTTGCAAGAGATTTGGTTGGATTTGAAAAAGGGAATCATGCCATATGGCACAGTGGCACAATAGATGCAAGAACTTAACCAACACAAAGCCCATCATGCAAAATGTGTAATAATGGCGAGGAATAGAACAGAAAGAGAAAAATCACCAACAAAACAAAACATCGACTGCAATGCGACTTTTAGACGACGACGATAAGGGCGGATGACCTGAACGGATGTTGGGATTGGGAACTGCTATTGGCATTCTAAAATGAATTGTATCGTGTGAGTTTGTATTCGCTATGCGCTTTCCCATACGTACTGACTTCGTCGATTACATCATACGGCAGTTTTTGATTTTGTTAAGGGATGCCGGTTTTTTTAATTAATTTCTTGAATATTCATTTCATGATGATGCAAATGATAAAAGGGTTTAAAAAATATAGAAAAGGGTTGGTCACAATGAAAACAGAGATTAAATTCAACCGTGCAGTTTGCTTATGCAAAGAGATTGCTTAAATCCATCCACATAAGTGCTAAGTGTTGGTGAATTCAATTCCATGGAAATAATTATCAATTTCAAGTCCTAAGTGAATTAGAATCGTTTTGTTCCTAAGTTGCATTAACTTAAACAAACCAAATTTCAAGACTACCTAGGTAAACGCACATTGGACCATAGACCTTAGACCTACTACGTCGGAAGCAATTAAGTCATTCGACACAATAAATGAAAAGATTAGTAAAGTTTTTAACAGTTAAAACACTTATTTTATTTCCTCAGATGTACATTTCAGAAGCAATGCTTCCATCGTCAGTGAGATTTATAAAATTAAATTAAATTAAATTATTTGTCAAAAAACTAATAATAAACAAAAATGTTTCTAAACAAAATTACAGTTGAGTTGAGTTGAATCTATTAAAAAATTTTTTGAATATTGAATCTTTGATTGGTCCATCATCACTATTCATTAGATTATTTTTGTTTTTAAATATGTAAAATGATTCAAAAGCATCTAATTCATAATTGCTATTTACATTCCTTATTAGTTTTAAATTTTGCAAACTAAAGCTATGACTATTTTCTAGCATATGTTCTGCAACACTTGACTTTTCTTTTTCATTATATTTAAGATGTGCAAAATGTTCTTTAAATCTTTTTAGAATAGGTCTTCTTGTCTGTCCTATATATTCTTTTGCACAATCATTACATCCGATAGAATAAATTCCTGACTTTTGAAGTTGTTCAATTTTATCCTTAGATCCTCCAATCAGATTTTTTATTTTTATTTCGCTGCACTCACTCATACGGATATTATATTTATTAAAGATTGGTTTTATCTTAGATGTTATTTCTGGATAGAAATAAAATTTTGAATATTTCTTTTCGTCATTTCCTTCATTCCTTATTAGATCTAAAGTTGTATAATTTCTCAATTCTTGTTTTCTTCTATGTGCAATTGTTAAATCTTCAATCAATTCTTCAGTATATCCATTAATTTTGGCTATGTCTTTAATTTTTTGGAATTCTTTTATTTTTGTTTCTATAGTCATTGGAATATTTAGAGCTCTAAAAATCATTGAGTGAAAAGCTGACATCTTATGTTCAAAGGAATGGAACGAGTCTGATGTAATGTATCTCAGAGTATTCGTTGGTTTTCTGTATATATCCAATTCGAAATTGTCTCCATTCCGAGTTATACTTAAATCCAGAAAATTTAGTTTCCCTTCAATTTCTTCTTCATATGTAAATTTTATTGATGGGTATTTAGTTCTATTTAATTTGTTAATGAGCTGACGGAGTTCATGTTTTTTGATTATCGCCCATATATCATCTACATATCTTAACCAAATTCTTGGGAAATTTACATATGAAGAAGAAATTGAAGGGAAACTAAATTTTCTGGATTTAAGTATAACTCGGAATGGAGACAATTTCGAATTGGATATATACAGAAAACCAACGAATACTCTGAGATACATTACATCAGACTCGTTCCATTCCTTTGAACATAAGATGTCAGCTTTTCACTCAATGATTTTTAGAGCTCTAAATATTCCAATGACTATAGAAACAAAAATAAAAGAATTCCAAAAAATTAAAGACATAGCCAAAATTAATGGATATACTGAAGAATTGATTGAAGATTTAACAATTGCACATAGAAGAAAACAAGAATTGAGAAATTATACAACTTTAGATCTAATAAGGAATGAAGGAAATGACGAAAAGAAATATTCAAAATTTTATTTCTATCCAGAAATAACATCTAAGATAAAACCAATCTTTAATAAATATAATATCCGTATGAGTGAGTGCAGCGAAATAAAAATAAAAAATCTGATTGGAGGATCTAAGGATAAAATTGAACAACTTCAAAAGTCAGGAATTTATTCTATCGGATGTAATGATTGTGCAAAAGAATATATAGGACAGACAAGAAGACCTATTCTAAAAAGATTTAAAGAACATTTTGCACATCTTAAATATAATGAAAAAGAAAAGTCAAGTGTTGCAGAACATATGCTAGAAAATAGTCATAGCTTTAGTTTGCAAAATTTAAAACTAATAAGGAATGTAAATAGCAATTATGAATTAGATGTTTTTGAATCATTTTACATATTTAAAAACAAAAATAATCTAATGAATAGTGATGATGGACCAATCAAAGATTCAATATTCAAAAAATTTTTTAATAGATTCAACTCAACTCAACTGTAATTTTGTTTAGAAACATTTTTGTTTATTATTAGTTTTTTGACAAATAATTTAATTTAATTTAATTTTATAAATCTCACTGACGATGGAATCATTGCTTCTGAAATGTACATCTGAGGAAATAAAATAAGTGTTTTAACTGTTAAAAACTTTACTAATCTTTTCATTTATTAGATTAAAAAACACGTGGAATATCTCAACTAAAAAACTCATCATTCGACACACCTTTCAGACCATTTTTCCAAGAAAAAGTTCCGGTAAAAATGGAAATTTCAAAGTCCAACTCTTAAGGTTTAGAAAAGATTTGAATTGGGAGCAGTGAATGGTGTTTTTTGAGGACGTAAAGCTGTAAAATGAAATAAAATACAGATAAGTTGAGTTATTGTAAAAAAATATATTTGAAAGATAATTCTTTCGCTTTTTTAAATAAATTAGATTTTTGGCTGGTACATGTCTAACGTGGGTGGCTCGTATTTAGTATAATTTTGGGTCATTCTTTGCAAAATGTAGAATTGTGTGTCGGCTTAAACGCGGTAAATAATTTTTTCCTTGTCCTCAATTGTCACTAGTTTATCGTTGTAGACTATACAGTCTTCGCATATACCCACAGCAAGTAATTTTCCGGTCACAGTTCCAAAACGCAACACTGTGTGAAAATCGGTATCAACAGCAGTCTCGTTTCGAGGTAGTGTATCTTCAGCTCTTGCGCGATAAAGTAAAAAATGTCAAACTAAAGATAAACTACATTACAGATGGGACATTCGATTGTGATCTCATAGCGTCAAGACGTGTGTGTACAGTGCGCTAGTGAATTTCATTAAATTGTTTCAAGCGAATAAGTTTTAGTTTTAACTATGAACGGAGAGTTTCCGCCCAAGAAGGGCGTACCACCCGATAAAGAAATTAAAAACAATAAAATGATGATTTTGCCTTCGCAAATGCTTAATGCGGAGGATAAAATAGATATTTTAAATAGTATTGAATACGACCATTGGTGGAACCGAAACGACGCCAACACCAATACATCGAATGCTCAACTCGGAAACACTATGGAATTAGATCAAACTAATTCTACTACCAGTGAAACAGAGACAATGAGAGTAGCAAATGCTCAGCAACCCACCACCAGCTGCAGCGCAATAATTGGAAACGCTCACCACCACAATGTATCAAACGTAGAGGCATCCTCCTCTAACAACACAATGCAAACAGAAAACGTGTTGAAGAGGCTGTTAGAAAGCGATAAGGAAACGTATACAAACATTCTTGTCAGAAAAAGAAGACAAGCAGCAACCAACAAAGATGTTAAAAAAGTGGCTATGACCCCGACAAGTAACAGCAACCGTTTCGCAATCCTCGCAGAAGAAGATGGAGAGTTGACGAATTTGAGAAATAACAACCCGGACAGCAGTGGACGAATAAGTACAAGCAGTAACCATATTAAAGGCAACAACAACAGCGGCAGCAACAGCAACAATGCGAACAGCAGCAATAATGTAGACGACAACTCCAGCAGGAATTTCAGCTCTAACGCAAAAGAAAACTGGTGTCCGCCTATTTTCTGCAAAGGTATATCATCAAAGACTATTTTAGAATTATTTAAATCACTTAATTGGAATCCAGATCACGTAAAGTTTGACTCAAGAGGTTATGGTAGACTAAAGGTATTTGTAAAGGAAGTAAATTTACACAGTCGCCTTCAAGAGGAATTCAAATTGAATAAAATAGACTCTTTTTCTTTTACTCCCAAGGAGAACAAAAAATTTCATATAATCCTCAAAGGAATACCAGGTAATTTCTCTCCTAGTCTAGTTAACACTGAACTTCTTAAGTTGGACCCATCGCTAAGGGTATCGGTAAAACATTTTGAGACCAAGTGGTCTAAAGAAAATAAGATACCTTTGGACTTATTTTTGTGTGTTCTGGATGATAGAGAAAGTGTAGTTAAAATTAAATCCATTAAATTCTTAATGAGGCACAGAATCCACTGGGATACTGTGAAGAGTTCAGGAACGAAACAATGTTTTAGGTGCCAACGTTTTGGACACATGTCAGCATATTGCTCATATGCCATTAGATGTGTAAAATGTCTCAATGAGCACATACCCGGTAGTTGTGAATTGGGTCCGAAAAGCGAAACCTCTATTGCGGCATGCGTGAACTGTGGTAATGAGGGTCACCCCGCGAGTTATAAGGGTTGCCCAAAACGCAAGGAACTGCTTAAAACAAAAGAACTAGAAAGATCAACAAAGACCAGTATTAGAGATAACATGAAAAACTCAGTTTTTAAACAAGTAAACAATATTCCTCAATTTGGCATCTCCTTTGCGGATGTACTTAGGGGCTCCAGCAACCCTGCACCAGCTCCCCCCGTAAAACCGGTTAGTGGTAATAATATTATTACAGATTTCATGAATGAATCCAAGAAATTGTTTGGAATTCCCTTCCATTTGCTATTTGCCAAGGTTAGAGATTTTTGGCCCTCGTACATTAAATTAGATGAATTCCAAAAACCAGAAGCCTACTTGGCCTTCATCGCCTCAATATCTAACACACCATGAACTTAAGTCTCATAACTGCTAACGTCAATTCTTTCTTATCACGAGATAAACAAATAGAAGTCGAAATTCTTCTGAAAGAAATTCGACCTTTTGCAATTCTTTTACAAGAGACTTGTCTCAAAAAACAAAACAGAATTCGTTTTAACGACGAATTTGATTTAATTAGCAATAATGATGACCGAGGTACAGGCATCTTGTTGAGCACCTCATACAAATCCTACCAAAAAAAATTCCATAATAACGTTATTTCAGCCACTATTGCTTTGATACCTTTAGATTTTGACAATTTATCCTCAACACTTGCTCTTGTCTCGATCTACATCCCCTGCAATATTGGTTCCAGACTCCGCCCTGCTCTAGATGACCTTTTGATCAACTTACGTGGTTATGAATATATTATCATAGGAGGTGATTTTAACGCCCGTAGCCCTTTATGGGGAGATACCAAAACAAACATAAATGGGATCCACTTAGCACAATGGTACACCGACGATCAGTTTCTTGACTTTGATATTGTAGCCGCAGAAGGACCTACACGACCTAGCTCAGGGTCACACATAGATTTTTACATAATTTCTACAAACCTGCGGGCGCCTGATCACTCAAACCCAAATATCGCATGTCTAACACTTGATCCAATATCTGATCATTTTTCAGTTTTTCTAAATATCCAAATTCAAAATGTCTCACCCTTCCCATTTTCAACCCCAAAATTTCGCTGTTTCCAAAACACAAATTGGTCACGATTCAATCAATCCTTAAATTTAAATCTGGACAATTTATTTATCCCAACTAATAGAAACCTCTCAAATGAAGAAATCGATTTCTTCATTTCTGCCTTAACAGAGGCCATATCTAGTTGTATAAACTCCCACAGCCTTGAAAAGTCAATACATTTGCACCATCGAAAAATTTCTACTGAAACCCTTAAACTTTTTAAAATCAGGAAGAACTGGAAAACAAAATTGAAAAGACTTTACCATCGTTTTGGAGACAGAACGAACACCGAATACCGTGAATTATCCTCACGAATCACTTGTTTGAGCAAGATAATAAAAGACTGCGTCAGAATCGAGCTAAATAGGCAATTCCGTGATAAACTAAACAGCTTAAAACCGTCACCCAAGATCTTTAAAACAATAGACCAAATTACGAATAGGAAAAATAGAAATAACACTGACCAAGAGATTGTTCTCGATGGAAGGAACCTAACCACCCCAGCTGAAAAAATTGATGCATTGAAATCATTTTACACTAATCTTTTTTCGCAAAAAAGGCCTCAGTGCGACATTGAGCACCTGATCTCAGTGAACACCTCTAACAGCGCCTTCCTATCGTGGAACCAAAACCTTCAAATTTTTAATTTCTCTCCAGCTAACAGTTCAATCTCCCCCCAAAATGAGAATTTCGTAACCCCAAATTTAACTGAGTCTATCATCTCCTCTCTCAATAATAAAAAATCATCCGGACCAGATAACATCCCAAACTTTGTAATTCGAAAAGTTAAAAAAACACTTTCAAGACACCTAACTCCTTTATTCAACAACTGCATAAATAACAGTTATTTCCCTATAGCATGGAAAAAAGCCAAACTAATCCCTATAAAAAAAAACAATAGATCCAATAGCCTAGACAATTTCCGTCCAATATCTCTCTTATCAAACCTTGGCAAAGTCTTAGAAAAAATTATACTGTTAAAATTAGAAAGTTCATGTGAAGACATAGTATTTAGCCAAAATCAGCAATTCGGTTTCAAAAAAGGGCATTCCACCGAACATGCGCTTCTATACTTTCAAAATAAAATATTAAACAATTTAAGAGCTAACCAGTGCACAGTTGCCCTGGCTTTAGATCTCAGTAAGGCTTTCGATTCAGTTTGGCATGCGGGACTTTTATATAAAATCGAACAACTTAACCTTCCTCCGCATTTCATAAAGATGATTCACAGTTTTCTGTCCGACCGCAGTCTTTCAGTACATTTCGAGAATGAAATCTCTACAACAATCCCAATTTTAGCAGGTGTACCACAAGGATCCATTTTAGGACCGTTTTTGTTTAATATTTTCATGTCTGACTTCCCAAGCTCCAGAGCCATACTGTATGCTGATGACACGATACTCTTTAGTAACCATGAGAGGCCCCACGAAGCCTTAAGTGATGTCAAAAACCACTTAGCCGAAGCCACAGAGTATTATAGAAAATGGGGTATTGACCTAAATTACAACAAGTGTGAGTTGATTTGTTTCCGTAACGCCTCGGGCAAAGGACATCATTTGGCAGTACGCGAAAGTAAATACCTTCAACTAAAGATCAATGAAAATATAATTCCGCTTAAGAATTCGATCAAATACTTGGGTGTGAATATGCACGAAAGACTCAAAATGAACCCCAACGTAAGATCAGCTCTAAATAAAAGCAAAGCGGCTGCTGCAATTCTGAAAACATTCCTAAACTCGGCGGAGGTTGACAAAAAGACCAAACTACTCATATACAAAACTCTGATCAGACCCCTTATCACCTACGGTTTCTTGATTTGGTTCCAAATAACACCTAATGTAGCCATGGAATTACAGAGATTTGAGAGAAGTATAATTAGAAAATGCATTTCCAAAAGCAGAAGACGATCGGGCAAATGGATCAGCAACAAAACCCTTTACGAAGAATCGAAAATAGTGCCTCTATTGGATTACCTCACAATATTGGCCAAAAAAAGAATTTCATCGCTACCCAACCATGTTAATCCGATTCTTCGTGATTTATTTAATGAAAACATTACTTTCTCTATCTATGACAGATACTACATGTCTCCGATAAGTATCCTTAGCGAGAATTCCAACTCTGCTTTTGAAATCAACAATGATGATAGCTCTTTCCTCTCATCATTCTACAAAAAGTGCGTGCCCAACAGTTATAGGGGCTAGTAAATTTACTTCCTAATTCTTTTAGTACAATCAACCTCAAAATTACCTGACTTACCTAATAATGAAAAAAAAAAAATCGTAAATTAATCTATGATAAAATATCAGTAAGTGCACCTAATGTGTTCCTAGAAACTAGTTCCTAATGCATTTTACCCAAGTGCCTATCTTAAACCATGCTGTGAACTAATATTAAGACACTAATATCTAAGTAATTTACAATAAGAGTATTTATTTACAAAGTTAACCTAAGTTATATAATAACACCTAAAATAGTCCTAAAACACAAAAAAAAAAAAAAAACAAATGGTTTACATGTAATTACAAAAGTTGTATAAGTTATTAGCTTTATTAACTTTCTTACTAAGGCAATATTCACATAACAATACTATGTTCTGTCAGGCACAACCTTCTGCTGTACCTGACATTTGTTTTCTCTCCCCCCTCCCCCCCCTCTTCACACCACCCCTTTTACTTTAGATTAAGTTACAACCCAAATACAAACTGATGGTCTTTTTGAGTGGACACATTTAATTTAAGTTCAGTACCAGATACTTTAAATCATTATTTAATAGATCACGCAGTAAACCTTGCACAAAAATAAAAACAAAATGTATAGCTTGGCCAATCCTAAGTCAGCAAATTTCATAATAGAAAATAAGAAAAAAAAAAAAAAAATGTTAATGAAAAAAAAAAAAATGTATAATAAGAAAAATCTCAATAAAGTTTACTTACTTACTTACTTACATTACAGATGGAAAAATGGTGGTCAGTGAAAACATCGCTGTAAATCTAATACTTAAAGAGAATGCAGACCCTAAAAGTTGATCTCCCTTTTCGTACGAAAATCGGAATGATTTGACTAACAGGTGATCAACTCGTTAGTCTAGGCTCGATTAGTAGGTGTTTTAACTCTCTGATCACCTAGATAAGGACCAGAAGATGATCAACCTTCTGGTCTCATTGTTATCACAATAGACCCTCTGTGGCCTACGTGTGTCGGTCTCCGTATACTGACAGCCACTTCTAACCTAACCTAACCTAACCTGTTGCTTATTAAGTAGGATACGGTTGTGGTCCTCAAATAGATTCTTAATGATAATATATCCTCCGTATTCTTGTAGCATCTCAGAACAACAATTCTTCGTCTGTGGAATCTTCCTCCCAGAACGAAAATAATGCGTAGTGAAGCTAAGTTTAGCATTGAACTTCGAAGTTAAATTAAATTAAATTCGAAATGCATAGGCTTTGGAAAACAAAAAGTTCTTCATATTAGATGAGATTTGTGTACCTATGGAGAGCATATTCAATTACATTTTGTATAGATAAACATTTTAATATTAATTGTGCTAATGTCGAGATTTTCTTGAAGGGACTAGTTTGACGTACTAAATTTCCTTCAAAACCAAAATCTGGGGCCGCATTACCACATCAGTGATCGAGTGAGTGAGTAGATACTGTTTTTGTTTCAAAATTCGATCTATATTGTACAGAACATCAGTCTGCTGTTCACAATTCGTTCAAATACTGATGAAAGAATGTCAAATTGTGGTACTAAATTGCTCGACAACGTAACGAAGTAATACCAAAAACACATTATTCAGTAACGTATTACTTGACCACATGTGCAGTAATTCGTCCCCTGTGTTTATGTTTGCTACACTCGTAGCTTAACACTACTACTTCAAAGGACCCATAGTCAATATGACACTTAACCTTTTATTAAAAATAATAAAGTATGAAAAGTTTGATAAGGTCGCTAGTCAGACCATGTAATAAGAATGTATACGAAACAGCTAAATTCGTAAAAACATCAGATGACCAAGGTAAATTGTATTTAATCTACAGAGAACCATGTTTGTAATCTGGTATATTATTTTAACTTTAAGTTAAAGGATCCTTATTGATTACAAGAACCAATATTTTCTAAAAACAAAAAACAAACAAAAAACTTTGTATTTTATTTAAAAAAAAAATGATGATGAGATGACCTACTCATGTATTGTTCTTTCAAAAGTAACAAGTAACCTTAAAACTAAAAATTAGATCATTCGTTGTCATGCTTTATCAAGATGAGATCGCTAATATAAGTCTAAATGTATAATATAAATAAAAATTGGGTGGCGCAACAGAGCGAGGAGCCCTTGCCTTGTGAGGGAATGGAGGGAACCTACAATTTTATGCAGGTTCCGAACTGCTTATCGAGAAAGCGCTTTTCATGGCAATGAATGTTCTATCGGGGACTTTCCAATTACTCGCGAAAGGCGATACAAGTGCAAAATCATTTTTGGCTCTGTTGGAATTCGAACCATAAACTTCTGGGTAAACAGCAGACATGCTAACCATCACCCCACCCACAGGTACCATTATAATTGAAACTAACTTTGATTATAACTGAGTTAGAGACTTTGATTTTGGAAGGGTATGAGAATTGGCTAGTCCTCAGAGAGTAAGTATTACACTGCCATGTAAGCGTATGTGTAAGCGTATTTATTTTCGGGTCTTTATCAATGAAATTCTTTCTGTGTTTTATTATTAATAATTATTATTGATTATTTATTTATAAATGACTTAACAGTTTTCACACATTCTTATATACAGAAAATCATATAGCATGGCATTTGCCGTCTGCCAGATTGACTATTAACATTAATTCAATTACTGTAATAAGCTATCACAATTAATAATAAAAAAACAGAATATATTTATATATAACTTGAAATTAATAATAAGCTACTGTATGTTAAATTAAAAGTCTTCATTCATTATTCTTGCTCTATATCGTAACGCAATTTGCAATAATCATATAGTTGGACAACTTTTATCTCATTAAGCCTACTAATAACTTGTTCCTCTGTCAAAAAGTCACTTCCGGGAATGTTTCTTCTAGTTTCTCTCAAAGTTGGACACCTTCCGACGAAATGGATTACGTCTTCCCTTTCCGCTATGTTGCATACACTGCACTCTGCACTCCAGTTTTAAATCGGGTCTGTATGGTATAAAATTCAAATTGAGTAATTCGCTCCGAAGCTTGACCATTGTAGCGATCACATTTATCTTGTTCGAGTCACCAGAGTCATCAGAAGTAATTTCTCTCTGCAAAATTATGGTTCAGCCTACTGTATGTTGTCCTGAATAACGACCCAGAACTCCAGAAACTACAGCTGCATATTCTGCTCTACATTTTTCATCGACCTTTATGCAATAACGTTATACAGGAGAGTTTTACTGTTTGATATATTTTGAACGTTTAAATCAAAATTTGTATTGCATCCTTCCGCAAGACTTAACCAATAACCATTCCCTGTACCAGCTGTTTTGGTCTTGTCCCGCTTTCAGAACTACCTTCCTGACCAGCCGGTATTCAGGCATCTTGAAGACGGTCAATAGATATTCGGCTTGAATCTTCAGGGTTTTTACGAATAGAGGTGGCAGTCCGGTTTCTAACATAAGGTGTACTTGTTGGCAGACGAAATATTCTCTTAACGAAGTGTGTTAACAGTTTCTCAACCGTGTGAAACTTTTTACCTCCCCATACTTGTGAGCCGTACAACAGGATACTCTATGCAACTGCTTCAAAAATCTTGTGTTTACTGCTGTGAGCTATGTTTACGATCATAAAGCATTTTTTCTAGGAGATATAGATACATAGCAGTTTTGCTTTTTGCAGTTTTTCGTTAAAGTGTTTCTCGATACTAAGTTTTCTTGAGAAAATTACGCCAAGGTACTAACACACTCTAAATTTTCTCAGTTAAAAGTCCATTTTTCATTTGATGCGTTCTGACCCCCACTATTTTTAAATATCATCACCTTGGACTTCTGAGTATTGACTATTAAGTTCCACAAACGACAGTAATCATATACTCTGTTTATCATGAGTTCTAATGTATCCGCGGAATAAGAAAACATGACTGAATCATCTGCAAAAAGCAAAGCCTTTAATAGATATCCCCGTTTTGATAGGAATTGCCTAGTCCGTGATAAGCGCTTAATAACGTTCAGAATCGGCATAAAATTATAATTCCATCACGTGACATTATGGTTAGCATACTTGCCTGTTACGCGGGAAGTTCGTGCTGCAAATCCCAATAGAAGCCAAAAATGTTTTTCCACTGGTATCGCTTTTCGCGTGGAATTGTCAAGTCCTCCAATATTAAATTCATTGCCATGAAAAGCGCTTTCTCGATTAGCCGATCGGAATTGGCAGAAAACTTTAGGTCCTCTCCATTCCCTGACGAGGCATGGTTAAGAGAAATGCCCTATACCCCAGGCACCCCGCTCTGTTGCGCCACCCTATGTGTTTATTTACTTATTCATATCATTTTATTTTAATTAGTCCTTTTCTATTTGACTTAGAGCGAAAGGTTACAGGAAGTAAAAATTCAAGTGGTGTTTCTCCTTTAAACTTGCTCTGCCGATTACTGGTGGTGTTCAAAAAGGACCACAAAATCAATCAACAGCTAACAGTAAGTTGTTGGCTGTTGTGCCTATGTGTCTAATTATTTATGTAAATATTTTTTTTGTTGTTGATTGCACTTTGGATTCGAATATGTGTTCAATAACAACAAACTTCTAAGAATGTAAAAAAGATAAGTAATTGTGTTTCATCCGAGTAGACACAAAAGTAGTCCACATAAATAAAGAATAAATAAATAAATATGGTTTTGCAGCAAATTCCGGGGATCCTCGGCCTAACGCATTTCAAGGACCTTCAATTTTATGCCGATTCCAAAAGGCTTAGTCAGAAAAGCCGATTTTCATTTCACTGTTATTTTTAAAACAAACAATTTCAGCAGACCAATATCCTTTACGACTACAGTATAATTTAAGTCCTTTTCTACATTGAAGCTAACCATTCAATCCTCCGTTTTCACGAACAAAAATTGTACTTTCATCATAAAGCCCAACATTTGTTTTAATGGTTAAAGTGAACCCCACCTACATTTTTAGGTTTGCGGTTAATCATTTGTTACCAAACTGTGTACCTTATGAAGTCCCACGCCATTTTTCTGTGGAATGCCTTACCTCAAAACAAACACCCACCACCTGCTAGCAAAAGGTACCCTTAATCCATCAAAGCGTTCCTACATCAAAAAAGATTTACAAGCCCCAACCTTCATACAACTTTAAAAACAGTCAAATACATAATTGATTTAATCAAAAATACCGCAAAATGTTTACGATCTACTCCATGACTCCCTCAATAAACCACAGCCAAAAAATATTGCTACCCAAAAAGCGCCTATACGCCCATGATCCAATCCAAATCGTTCTTTGAAGCTCTTCCTTTACTCTACTCGTACAAACAGTTTGCACCCGCACCACCACTTCATGTGTTTTATTATTTCGGGTAAATTTAATCAATAAACACCAAAATGTGGCATATGTGGGCCAATAGCAACACTTTGCAGCATCAGCAACCATCAGCCCTCCAGCCGAGTGCTGGCCGAAATATAACGAAAGTAAAGTGAGGACGACAGGGGGGTGTTAGGTACATCTACATATCACCGAAACTAGGCTGAACAAAATATTGTTTCGCATTATTTCCCTTAACGTTGTTCCTTGAGTTTTATTAAATTCAAATTTACGAACCGTTAATATACAGACAGCATATGAGCGGGAAAATTGCTCCTGCGGCGGGCGTAGTGCGGTGTGGCATGGAAGAGTATATATATATGTTGGTTGTATATACGAACCTCCGGGAATACAGAGAAACTGGCATGCCAGCCAGTGCCGACAACGCCTACAACGATGCCAAAAATGGGCCATAACCACAACATTTGGGACTCGATAAAAAGGGAATCGTTTCCTTTTGTTGAGAACGTTGCTGGCAGCAGCGGAATTAAGGTTCAGTTTGGAACTGCTGCACGACGAGGGAGGCATTTCAGGCTACTTTGGTTGCACAACAAAACTCCATATGTGAATTTCTCTTTTGTTTTTTTTTATTTGTTTTACTTTTTCAGGGAAAAGCATTTTAAAATTCTCTTCGCGGGCCATAAATAGGCGCAGCAGAAGCAGCTGGAGCAGTGGTTACATGCACTCGGGAACATTCGTTGAATATTAGTAAAAGTAACTGCCATACACAGGCAGCCATGGGCAAGAAACATGCAGGACGCCCACTGGGAGCTTATGGTTGTTGTTGTTTTATTTTTTTATTATTCTCGTTGTCCTTCCTGGAGCTAGTAAAGCGAACAGGCCAACTAAAAGTTGTTCCTTTAAATCTAATAAAGTTGTTTTATTGCTGGAGTAACGAAATCAGAAGGAAGGCAGTTAATGGAGCCATCTATACGAAAAGCTAGCGAACGAAATGGCAGTGTTACGAAAATACAAGACCAAACTTTGTTGTTTGAGACTTTCTGTATTGTTTTTGCTTCTTCATGAAAAGTTAACTTGAAATTAATATAAGAAGTTGCTGTGCTTTTTTGGATCTACTAGAAAATGTTGCTTTGGCCTAAATGTTGGATGCAGTTTTGTGAAACTGGCGTAGTAGGTTTAAAAGCTGATAACTGGGTTGCAGCAGCATGAAGGAAAACAAATGAGCATGGCGAAAGCCTTAGAGACTTTGAGTGAGATTCTGTGTGAAAATAATCAAATCAAACTAATCTGATGAAACTAAAACTATTAATATATTTTAAGGTCACCGCAAACTGCAAGCTTTTTGCCGGTTGGCAGTTTGACCGGGCTCTCAATCAGTATAGAGATGCAAGAGATGCGCACATTAAAACTACCAGGTATAGGCTGATAAAAAAGTTAAATGGTATTCACCAAAACCTTTAAATTAATTCTACCCGACTATTTAGTTGATGCAGTGTGGGCGCTAGCAATCCATCCAACTCGATTAAACCATCGCATCGGTCGACTCGATTAATACTGTGCAGTCTGGTGGGAGTTCTTAGATATGAACTGAAATCGACAAGGAACTCATCCAAGAACTTTGATTCTGATGTGACCCATTGCTTGATAACACAGCGCACTGAGGTGAATATAAAGAGTAATCGTTCCTTCTACTTTTGGAACACAACTTTCAAGTGGCTGCCTCGGATTGCTTGCACTAGCACATCCTGTCACTCCTATTTTCCGAGACCTTGTTGGTGGTTTCGAAATGTATTGTTTGAATGATGTTGGCCCTAAGAGCTTGAGTTGTTTCCGGATTGTTGGTAAAACATCTGCTTATTACGAATAAGGATCCGTTATAAGTCCAAAGAGTTCGAATTGCAGCTCCGAGGATTACAAATTGACATCGCCAATAGACGTTTGATAACACAATTTGGAAATTTGATGAGCATATTATCGATTTTGATATGGGCTGTGTGGCATGAGTTTGAGTTTGAGTTGAACGACGTGGTCTTCCACGATAAATGGCTCTTACTAATAAAGCCATAATCCTGCGCCTCTTTGCCCCCAGATACCGCATGAGCTGGGGTCCATTTTCACCATTATTTTAATTAATTTTTTTTGTTTTGGTTGCTGGAGGAATCTCAGCTCCTAAGGATCACCGATTTTGACTCAGATGCGGTGCGTATTTGTTGATAGTGGAACAACTACGTCTATTGTGTATCCCTTTTTATTTACCTTGTCAATCCGTCGGGTGTTCTGATTTCTAGGAACTTGAATCTTAGAAGCGAGTTCTCAATGAACGACTTTTGAGACGATGCTATAGTGTCTAGTCAAATAGTCACTGCTTGCCAGCTTTCCCCTTTTCAGCAATATAATTGAAGAATTGTTATTGTTATTATTATTAGGCTCGGTTGGGGCGTAGTCCTAGTTCTATCCCCGTATAAATTGCATTCTCTATTAAAGGTTTCAAAATTTCTGAACAATAGCACATGTGTCCAAAAGTACCGTCTTCTGTATCTGGGCCATGTCGTTTTACATCCCACATTTTGTCAAGGTTCGTTCCTAGGTTGTTGGGAATTAGTCCCATTGCTAATAGAACTATTGGGATAGCTTCGACTTGTTCTGCACCGTACATTATTTCAGTGGCCAAAGGTGTATATTTAGAGACTTTCGTAGCATAAGTGGTCAGTAGATTTTTGCTCAATGGGACTGCTACATCCATTATTTGGATGATTCTTGAGCTAAGACATACAACGTCAGGTTTGTTTGCCACAAGGTGCTGGTCGGTTATTTTTTTCCTATCCCAGTATAGTTTGGCTGTCAAGTTTTCGAGGACAGGTGATGGATGATATCTGTAAAATGGCACTTTATGTTGAATTAGACCAAATTGGATTATACAAGATGTTGGTGGATTATCTTGGCAACATTATTGTGAAGGTTAGTGTAGTCCGAAGTTGCAAGTTTGGTGCAACTACTCTGATGTGCTTTTTTCTCTAGAGCTGGGGTATGCTCGACGGGGTCAGGGTCGACCAAAGAAAACACGTAAAACTTCGGTTATGAAGAAGGTCCAATCCTTTTATTGGTCTTAAAGCTAATCTAATATAATATTCCTTAATTCTTATCACTAATTCTGGTGGTGGTTCCAACGCTGGTAGATCCTTACTCCTATGCTGGCATCACGGTCATCAAGTACTTTAATCGCTGGCATCAACAGGAAGATTCTGGCATCCACAGTAAAATACTGGCATCAACAGACAAAATCTGGCATCGACAGGAAACCTGGCATCAACAGTAAAAATACTGGCATCAACAGACAAAATCTGGCATCAACAGGAAGATCCTGGCATCAACAGTAAAAATACTGGCATCAACAGACAAAATCTGGCATCGACAGGAAACCTGGCATCAACAGTAAAAATACTGGCATCAACAGACAAAATCTGGCATCAACAGGAAGATCCTGGCATCAACAGTAAAAATACTGGCATCGACAGACAAAATCTGGTATCAACAGGAAACCTGGCATCAACGGCTTATAGCCGGCAAAATAAAACCCAAAAGTTCTTAAGAGGCTAGTGGGGGGATTTGGCTAGGAACTCCAAGGAGACCTTGCTTAAAATTTGGGAATCTCTGGGCACACTACGTACCCCTGGTTTTCCTCTAGTGGAAGTAGCCTGTACACGAGATTGGTACTTTTCAACACGGGTTGGATTCCCCTTTCTCGTAATTTTCAGGTTGCCTTATAAAGTTATCTACACCAAGTGCGTGTGAGTTCTATGGTGAGTGAAAAATATCGTGACAACAATGGTACGTGTATTGGCTGGCGGTAGGGTGTGTATTTGTAACTTCGTTACACCACCTAGGATGTGATCAATTGTTTCTCCAGTATCGCCACATCGGCATCGCCTACACCTATCATCTATACCTTTTCTTAAAACTGCCCAACGAGATAATTTCTAGTTGGTATGATCCTGTCCTGAAACACTTTTTTAAAGCCTTCTGTTTCGTAAAACAACTTTCCCTCCATAAGCCATAAGTTAGATGCAGTTTTGTCTATGTGCTACAAACTGTAGGTCCTGTGCATGTTTTCATCGTTAGTAGTTGCATCTGCTGGGGTGGGATATTTATCTCTGCTCAGCATCAAAGGTGTGTAGCCATCGTCGCTCAAGCTTACGGCCTTCAGCAGCACAGAGTCACTGTTTCGGAAGTACTCGCGTAGCAGTATGCTCTGATCGTGGTGCAATTTTCAGAGATGAATAATTCCCCTGCCCCCAATTTTGCGGGGCAGTATTATCCTTTCTATGGCTCCTTGTGGGTGATGGCTCTGATACCTAGTAAGGGATGTGCGAATCATTGTTTCCAAGTGCGCAATATCAGTCGAAGACCATTTCAAAACTCCAAATGAGTACGTATACAGCCAATGCCCAAGTGCTGATTGCCTTGCACTTTGTTTCCACCACTTATGCATGTCCTTAGAACTGCATTGAGTCGTGATTTGAACTGACTTATCAGACTTGTCTTGATCTTGGTGTGGCTAATACCATTTGATTGCACAAATCCGAAGTATTTGTATAGGATTCTCCGAATTGAAGGTTTTTTATAACCTGATTTTCATCTATTGGGCATCCTTCATCTCTTGGTTCTAGTTGTCCTTTTACTAAGTGCGAGTCATCCTGCATTTGTCCAATCCAAACTCCATTTGGAAGTCATCACTAAAAATTTTAACAACCTCAACATCCTATAGAGTTTATCTCCCCTCTTAGCATAGGTCTTCAAGTCTTCAACGTAGAGGAGATGGTTCAGTTGAAAATCAAAAGTTTCGGCATTTCGAGCTAGCAAATCGCCATTATGTATTTTGTAAATCACGATGAATAGATTGTAAAGTGAGGTTGTGCTCCTGATGTAGTATATTGCGATTCGATGTTTGTAAACTATTAAAACGACAAAAGTTAGGAATTACGACACTTGATCGTAAATCACAAATTTAAATGTTTTGTAATTTGAGACGATATGAAATTACTATTTTTCGATCAATTTATAACTAAAGCGGTGTAGTTTACAAGAAAAAGGTGTTTCGTAAATTACAAACTAGAAAATTGCAATTAGCGATTTTTCAATTCCTTGTCCCATCCCAACTTCCACAAAAGCGTTGCAATAACTGCGCGATACAGTACATACAAAATTTATATTTCCAATGATTTAAGTCCTGCGCAAACCAGCGCGGTTGGTGCGTGCGATGCGATTGCAGTAAGTAGAACCTCCATAAGTTTACATGAGCTTCATTTTGTCAGAAACCGCATCGCACGCACTAACCGCGCTGGTTTGAGCAAGGCTTTAAGCTTTCAATAGTTTAGCCAGTGAAGCTAAAATTGCGATCATTATGTGATATGGCCAACTGGGGCTCCTCGCTCTGTTACGCCACCCTATCTATTGATTTATTTTAATAACAGATTATGTGTCGAAATACGGCGAAGGTATTCCAGGCGACCGTTAACTCATGCTTGTACTATGGTGCCCGATGGTTTTTGTACCAACAACTTGACGAATTTGAAAGCATTCAAAGATGTTTCTTCAAACGTTTGTTCAAATAACCTGATTCGGCTCCAAATAATGCTATCTACATAGAAACTCGCATCACACCAATATATATTCTAGATCAGAAATCTGAAAAAACCTACGATTTTAAACATTTTTCTCTAAAATTGTATTTTTGTTATTTAGATTAATTTATCAAAGGCAATATTTAGTCGCTGTATTTCTTAGCGAAGAGGAACGGGAACTTAGAGTTTGTATTGAAAAGACTCCAAGACTATACTGAGCTGAATTGAAAATATTTGGAACAGAGATGATTTAGATTGAGTGTCATAAAAGGGTTTTTCCTAGTAGCTTTTCCCTTGAATTCGAAATTGTATTTGGCGTCATACTTTTTATTATACCTATAAATTTATTAAAGTTGTAAAGAATTATTTTTCTGTAACTCTTAAGAAACCAAAACTAATTATAAAAATTGTAAAGAAATATTATACTACTAATAAAATGAAATGAAATGAAATGAAATGAAATGAAATGAGATGGTTTAGACTAGACCCTGAGAAATGTTAACAGGCTATTTTTTTATCCCCATTTTCATTCGTGAAGGAGACCGGAACAGGAACATGAGCGGGAACTTAAAAAATACTGGACTGATTCGAAAATTCTTTCACCGTTAGAGCTCTTCTATACGGCCCAATCGATTTACAGGGTCGAAATGCAACACAAAACCACAAACCATTCATTGGAGATTTTCAATGTCCTCGAGAAGTATGGACCATTATTTCATTCTCATATCCTTTCCTCAAATCAAAGGGATGGAAACTTGGCCGGGAATTTAAAAAAAAATTCTTTCGCCGGTAGAGTTTATACAAATATACATATACATATACATTTATAAACTACTTCACCTAATTTACTCAGTTCGATAACCATAGGACCCGAGCTATGTCAGGCGGGTCAGCTAGTAGCAATATTTTTATTTGAAAAATTCAGAAAATTATTTTCACATTTTGTGTTATGTCATCACTTTTATATTAAATAAATTTGTATCGGGTTTTTCAATAAGAGCACTACAAAAGTTTTTTTAAATAAAACAAAAATGGTTTTGGATATACACTGCCGGTCAATAGAAAGGTTTGCAGCTTTTGTAAGAAAAAAAGCTTTTTCTCTCTTGAATAGAGCTTCAAGGGAGCTTTTTTCTTTTGTATTCTGAAATCATGGTTTATTGCCTATCCATTTGCAAGAAAGAGACAGACTCAAATACGTCCTAACGGTAAATTCCATGCACACTATGAAATCAGTTAAAAAAGTAGCATTTTTCATCGCTCAATAGAATAGGTTCATCTGCTTTAAAGCCATTTTGGGTTCAGAGTTCTAAAGATTAGTGCGTGAAATTTTGGCAAAAAGAGTAAATTAAATATCCGAAACACTTTTTTAAGGAATAATGGGACGAGCAAAGTGTCTTAATTCGGAAGAAAGAATTAAAATAAAGTTATACGCTGAACAAAGTTTAAGTGCGCGAGTTAAGTATCCATAAAAAGATAACATTATTTGTATTCAATGATATCTTTAGTCTCTAGTACAGTCTTGCACACAACGCTACACCGATCACTATGTAAAGAGATAACATCGTTTGTATAAAATGTTGCAATATTATCTCTTCTTCATTATCAAGCAAGATGGTTGTACGCTTGGGTCTCCTTGCAGAGAGATAAGAAAATAATATAAATACGACTGTATGATGAGTTTATCAACAGTCTTATAGTAACTACATAGTAGCCTTAAGCTCCTTTTAAAATTAATAAAGTATTTCATTAATAAAGGACATAGTTCCAAAAGAATATTGTTTAATTTTGAAAGTAAGAAACAAATGTTTTAATTGGTGATCCTGCCAGGAGGTTAAATATACTTTTTAACTTCAATCGAGCGGACCTCGGGAACAAGTAGTGAAATCTAGTATAAACAGAACACTCGCGTTACCGGTTACAAAAACTACCTAGCATAGCAGGTACAAATATAGCTTCTTCGTACGAAGCAGCAAAATAATTCAGTGAAAGTGTATATGTGGAGGAAAAAAGCACACCAATTCGACGACAACAGACACGAGTTCAAAATGGAACAACTCGCAGTATTAACGGCAAGATTAGAAGCCTTAGAAATCAGGTGCAATACAGTAACACAAACCCTGGAGCACACACGCACAGAGAATGTAAGGTTAGCAGCAATAATAACTAACCAAAATCAAATAAACACTAATTTAGAAACAAAACTAAAGGAAGTGAAGGCTGGATTAGTCATAGTACCAAACATACCTGTGCTAGAGGAAATAAGAACCACATATACAGATGGTAGTGAAATACATTTAGACGCATTTAAAAGCCTACCTATTTTCAACGGCGATCAAACAAATTATCGGTCGTGGCGCGAAGAAGCATCCAGATTAATGGACAGCATTAAAAACTTTAAAACACACAGTAAGTACGCAGCAGCATTGACTATAGTGAAAAGTAAAATACAGGGTGCAGCCGCGAATGTGTCAACTAATTATAACACAATTTTTAATTTTGAGGCGATACGTAACAGATTAGATTATACGTACTCTAATCAAGAACCTCTATACGTGCTACAAGACATGATGAAAGCGATCACGCAAAAAAGAAGCACACTGTCTGAATACCACGACGAGATAAATAAAAATATCAATTTAATAATATCAAAAATCACTATGTCAGGTGATCCGCCGAATATAATCGACAGACTAATTAAAAATGCTAACGACGACGCAGTTCGTATATTCATTGATGGTATGAGTGACAACTTTACAAGAGGATCATTATATTCAGCTACAATAGATGATCTAGAACACGCATTCGCAATTGCTCGCAGAATAGAACATGATAATGTCCACAGGCATTTACATCTTACTCAAGATAGGCACCACAAAAATATGCCACATGAACGCAGAAACGAGAGAAGACCCAATTATTCGAACCAAACAACGAATTATCAACCCCAGAAGCAGTACGATAATATGCAGCAACACAATCAAGGACCACGCCTAAACCCATTCAAAAGAAATGACGGACCACAGCCGATGGAGATAAACTCGAGACAAATTGTACATGCACAGCGACAAAATTGGAATCAGTACAAACCCGATGTATATAATCCACCAGTGAAACGTGAACACAGCGGGAGTTTCAACACACACAACAGACCGCAACGATCTTATCAGCAGAACTTCAAGCAGCAGAGAGTTAATAACTCCCGACAACAACGAGAAGACGATGTCAGCAGTACATATCCAGAAGCAGATGAAACGGAATGTATGGTAAATAATAATATAAGAATAGATCATTTAAACTAGTAGACGGGTTGCCCTGCTTAAATTTAACTAGTATACTATTTCTAAGAAAATTTATAAAATTCTTATTGATACTGGTGCAACCCATAATTACATTAGTAAAAAATGCGATTCTAGCGAAAAAATTAAAATTAAACCTATAAAAATAAAAACAATGCACGGTTATTCTATGGTAGATACAAAGAAAGTAGTTAAGATATTAAAGAAAAATATAACATTTTTTGAATTAGAGGATATTCAGTCTTTTGATATGATATTAGGATATGAAGGACTTAAAGTTTTAAACGCGGAAATAAATTTCAGGAATATGACTCTAACCACCATAAGCAGTGTCGAATCTATTCAGAAAATTAATTACATAATTGGAGAAAATAATATTTATAAAGCAGACATAGATAGACTGATGAAGATTAATAACAGCATAGGACCGTTACCCTTTACAGATACTATAGAAGCAAGCATTAGGACGACCAATGATAATCCGGTTTATGTTAAACAATATCCATATCCCATAGCAGATAACGAATTCGTTAACAAAGAAATACAGTAACTCTTACATGACGATATAATAGAAAAAAGCCATAGTCCTTATAACAGTCCCATATGGACAGTACCTAAGAAAGGTTTGGACGAAAAAGGAAAACCAAAACGGCGCATGGTTGTTGATTTCCAAAAACTTAACGCTCACACTGTAACAGACAGATACCCCATTCCAGATGTCAACATGACTATTCAAAATTTAGGTAAAGCCAAGTACTTTACAACGTTAGATTTGGAGTCAGGTTTCCACCAAATTAAAATCAAAGCAGATGATAAAGAAAAAACCGCTTTTGCTATAAATGGCGCAAAATATCATTTTAAACGAATGCCTTTCGGGCTCAAAAATGCACCAAGCATATTTCAGAGATGCGTGGACGACATTTTGAGAGACTTTGTAGGTAAATTCGTACACGTTAACATTGATGACGTATTGATATATTCTTCATCTGAGGAAGAACATATACAGCACATAAGTCAAGTATTCGACGTACTCAATAAAGCCACATTAAAAATATCTGATGAGAAAAGTAAGCTTTTTCAAGAAGAAGTAGAATACTTGGGTCACATAATCAGACATGGTAGAATCACTACGAACCCTGAGAAAATAGCAGCTATAGAAAATTTTCCAGTCCCACAAACGGTAAAGGATTTGAGAGGATTTTTAGGTCTTACAGGTTACTATCGTAAGTTTATAAAAGGATACGCAAGCATAGCCAAGCCCCTGACATTATATTTACGAGGAGATAACGGTAAAGCAAACAAAAAACAAAGTAAAATGATTAAGGTAAATCTGAATGATTCAGCATTAGAACCGATTAGAATTTTAAAAAAATATTTGAAAGAACAAGTCGAACTTTTTCAACCGGATTATAGTAAACCATTCGAACTTACTACTGATGCATCCAACATAGCTATTGGAGCCGTACTAAGTCAGAATAAGCAACCTATACACTTCTTGTCAAGAACACTGAGTAAGACAGAAGATAACTATAGCACAAACGAGAAAGAGCTATTAGCGATCATATGGTCATTACAAAAACTCAGAAACTACATATATGGTATAGCAGACTTAACCATATATACCGATCACCAAAGCCTTATATATTCTGTATCAGAAAAGAATCCCAACACAAAGCTGAAACGTTGGAAGGGAATCATTGAAGACTTTGGAGCAAAATTAGTTTATGAACCAGGAAACCTAAATCTTGTAGGTGATGCATTATCACGTCAACGCATAAATACTTCTACCATAGAAACAGCACATTCAGCTGAAAGTTCTTCAAATGATATAATAAAAACTGTGAATCAGCCTTTTAATGCATACGCTGCACAGTTCGAACTTATTGAAGATATAACAAATAGTATCGAAACACAAATCTATTTTAGTAACAAAATAAGACTCATAATAAAGTTTAAGGACAAAGACTCTTTACTAAGGCAGATGAAAGAAGTTATACAACCCCAAAAGATTGTAGCTTTGCATACGAAATTTGAAAACGTATACAAATATGGTGAAAACATAAAAAAAGAATTCCCACTAGTAAGATTTATATTCACACCAAGAAAACTTCAAGACGTGACAAATTTGGAAGAACAATTAAAACTTGTAAAGAACACTCACGAAAGAGCACATCGAGGGCTACGTAACAATATACAAGAAATCTCAGAGAAATACTATTGGCCCGATCTAAATAAACAAACAAAGAGTTTCAACAAAAAATGCATAGCATGTCTATTTAGAAAATATGAAAGAAAACCTATCAGAGAACCTCTGAATAATTCAGAAATACCAACACATGTGGGAACACACATTCATATGGACATATACTTCAACGACAAGTATACTTTCCTTGTAACAGTAGATAAATATTCTAAATATATAATCCTAAGGGAAATCGAAACTCGAAACAGACTGTACGACGTTATGGAAGAGGTCTTATCTAATTATTTCCCAAAATGTGAACGACTCATGACAGATAACGAGAAGGGCTTCAAAACAGAAATGGTTAACCAAATGTGTTTGAAATACAACATAACTAAAGTAGAAACTCCAGTATACAGATCGACAGCGAACGGTCAAGTAGAACGTGTAAACGGTACAATAACTGAACTGTCTAGAATATTCACAATTCAGAATAAAACAAGACTTATCGAGGAAATATTTAGAACAGTGCGTGAATTAAATAATTCTATACACTCAGTTACAGGTTTGAAACCTAGAGACATTTTCTTTAATCAAAATAAATATAGCAATAGTGAAATTATAATAAATAAACTAAACTCAGCATCCAAAAAAGTGATCGAACGTCTAAATAAAGGAACTCGACACAGAGAGTATAAAAAAGGAGATAAGATAATGGTAAGAATCACAGGTCTAAGAAAGAAATCTAACGCCAGATACATAACAAGAATAGTAGAAGAAGATAAAGGAGACACTGTAATCTCTAAAGAAGGAATAAAAATTCACAAGGATAACATAAAAAATTATCACTTTTCAGATGACGAAAATATTACTATTCCTATAACATTACTAGGAATTGTACAGAGTCAAGAAGGGCAAGGAAACGTTCAAATAACTGAGTTACTCAACAAAAAGTTTATACTTACGCAAACAGATGACGTGTATCTATTCAAAGAACAAACTTATTTGTTACATGCAACCAACCTGACTTCGATATTTCAACCTTACGTAAATATCGTAACTTGTAATTATCAACCTACACAAGAAGAAAAAATTTGGTTAAGTAAAATTAAGAATCTAGCAGACCAATTACAAGAACATATTAGGCATACTAGATCAATTAACTTTTTAGGAACAGCTTTCAAATATGTGTTTGGTAATCCTGACCATTATGACTTAGTTAACATAGAAACGAGTATAAATAATCTCGTAGAAAATAATAATAAACAAAAAACTATAAACTCTAGATTTGAACAAATTTTGCAACAATTTGAAGGTCAGAGCCTAAAAGAACATTTAGTAATAGAACAAGCGTACGAACAATTATTATTATTGACCAGAACAATTAATGCAGCAAAAAATAATGAATATTTATCAGAAAGCCTAGACTTAGATGACATTAAAAATATTATTCAACATGAAATAATTCAAGTACCCATAATAAATATACTTGAGTACTCTAAAATATTATTAGCTAGAACTGATGAATTCTTCATCACAATATATAAATATCCAATTCTAATTAAATCATGTAAATTATATAAGGTAACACCTTTAAATTCAAAACACGGAAAAATCATTACAGATAAAACAATTGCCGTATGTAACCAAACTTATTTAAGAACAAAAAATTGTCAAAACCATCTAAGTAAAAACATTTGTGAAATTAACTTTGAAAAAGAAAATTGTCTCATTCCACTTTTAAAGAATATAACTTCAAAATGTAACATTAAACAAAAATACGATTACGACTTAGAAATTGAATCCGGTGTTATGTTATTAAACGGTAAGCATAAGTTAAATAATCGAACAATTAATGGTATAAACTTAGTTACTTATGAAAATACTATAAATCTAGACGATAGAATATACAAAAACATGCATAAGCAAATTAAAGAAGTTATATTAAGAAATCATAATTCAGAGTCTTACATCGACCAAATAATTAAAGAAGATACAATTTACAAATTCGATAACATAGATACTTTAAAAAAACTAATTATTCCTTTTGAAGAAAAACCGATATTATCAACTATATACACAATTGTAACATTGATTGTTATTCTAGCATTTACGTACGTAATGATAAAAACTATACAATGTATAACAGATCGTCAAAAACAAAAAAGGATTGACGCATATAACAAAACTTATGAAAGAGAAATGTTAAAAATAGCGTCGAAAAATCGGGACGATTTCGTTTAACAAGGGGGGGAGTTAAGTATCCATAAAAAGATAACATTATTTGTATTCAATGATATCTTTAGTCTCTAGTACAGTCTTGTACACAACGCTACACCGATCACTATGTAAAGAGATAACATCGTTTGTATACAATGTTGCAATATTATCTCTTCTTCATTATCAAGCAAGATGGTTGTACGCTTGGGTCTCCTTGCAGAGAGATAAGAAAATAATATAAATACGACTGTATGATGAGTTTATCAACAGTCTTATAGTAACTACATAGTAGCCTTAAGCTCCTTTTAAAATTAATAAAGTATTTCATTAATAAAGGACATAGTTCCAAAAGAATATTGTTTAATTTTGAAAGTAAGAAACAAATGTTTTAATTCGCCTTTAATTGCGAAGAAAACAGGAAGATCGCAAAATGTTGTGAGCAGATTCTTAAGAAACAAAGGGAACAATATGAAAGGACGACCAAAAGTTACGTCATCTGCTGAAAGGAGATTAATTGTCCGACTGGCATCGAATTCTTGCCAGTCAGCTCCTCAAATAAGGACCGCGTCTGGAACAACAGCAAGCATTTCGACAGTAAAGAGAGTGATCAGAAGTGCCCCAAACATCCAGCGTATGAAGTTAAAAAAAAGCCTCCACTTAACACGCAGAGAAAGGAAAAACGACTTGAATTCTGCAGGCGCCACATGACATGGAAAAAGGAATGGCAGTTTGTCGTTTTCACAGATGAAAAAAAGTTTAATCTCGACGGCCCGGATGGTTTTAATTATTATTATCATGATCTGAGGAAAGATAAATTATTTTGCAGCGTCATCATAGCCGTGAAGGTGGTGTTATGGTTTGGGGTGCCATATCTTATTTCGGAACTATTGATCTAGAGTTTCCATCATCACGAATGACGGCAAATGCTTACAAGAACATTCTTGAAAGGGCTTTTCCGAAATTCAGTGAAATGTTTGGACCCATTAAATTGACTTTTCAGCAGGATAACGCGCCCATCCATACTGCCAGAGCAGTAAAAGCCTGGATAAATCAGCAAAACGTCGGATTGTTGGAATGGCCTCCCTAGTCCCTACTCACCAGACCTAAATATTATTGAGAACGCCTGGGGATGGCTCGTCCGTGAAGTTTGCAAGTCTGGCCAGCAATTCGAAAATAAAACATCACTTACAGCGGCAATAAAACAAGCTTGGACAAAAATGTCCTTAAATTATCTACAAAAACTGTACGATTCCATGCCAAACAGAATTTTTGAGGCAACTGTAAATAAAGGAGGGTCAATTCATTATTAAATAAATGGAAAAGTGGCTAGCTTTAAAAGGAATTGGTTTTGTTTGAATGTTTCCATCATTTTCTCTTAATTTGCTTAATTAATTCAGGTGAACCTATTCTATTGGCCGATGAAATCGGCAATTTATTTGAACTCATTGCAAAAAAAGTTTCAAATTCACTGTTATTATTATTTTTGATTTAGCCTTTTATTGTTAATAGGTAAGTAAACATACATGCTTTTAAAATACAGCATCAAAAATATTCATGTAAAACCATTTTAAAGAAAAAATAGCTCCTGTTTACTGCAAAAACAGAAACCTATTCTATTGACCGGCAGTGTATGTAAATGAAATTCTTTATTTCTGTGCGTTTGATGTCATTATGTACGAATTTCAATTTCTTTTGCATGGCCACCACGGGCACGCTTGCAGAAGTCCAGAAGCTGAACCCAATTTTCGAAGGTTTTGAAGCTAAAATCGAACGATACTGCTGCAACTTCACGTTCGATATTCGTACGAAGTTCATCAATCGTCGCTGGCTTGTTGGCATAGACCATAGACTTGACGTAGCCCCACAGGAAATAGTCTAACGGCGCCAAATCGCACGACCGAGGCGGCCAAGCGACTGGACCATTTCGTGAGATAACACGTTCTCCAAACTTGGTTTCCAATAAATTGATTGTGATATTCGCTGTGTAGCCTGTGGTGCCGTCCTGTTGGAGTCACATGTCCTAGAAGTCCATATCACCCAATCCAAATTTTTCCACTAGACGCTCAATTGTTGATCTGCTAGGACGATTGTGACGACCATTAATTGGGAGTAGCGCTCATAACGTTGATGCCACTGACTCCGAATTTCGGTAGTAAATTTAAATAATTTCGACTCGTTGTTGGCGCTTATATCTTTCCATCATGAAATGGCAAATCTTACTGAAGAAAAAAATCAAAAGAGCGCAGCGGCAAGAAATTTGGCGTTGTTTGCTGTCCCTGCTGCTCTACTTCTGTCGCGTCTTTGTTGAAAAGCCCTTTATTGCTTAGCGTTTTGAAAATACATAATTTTCAAATGTTGACCTTTTTTCAGCTTAATTAACTTAGCGAGTGTCCTTCAACAACCCCATGTCTTTTCGTTTGTTCTTTACTTTCTCCCCAAGACAAACGTTCAATATAAAGAGTTCCGATAAGATTGTGTAATAAATAACATTGTCCAAGTTGCATGCAGCTTACTATCTGCATTTAATTTTCGACTGATTAATTTTTACCTAAACCTACATTAGATCAGACTATTCCAGACACAAATTAAAAAGAAAATCCAAAGAAGCTGTGTAAACTAATTCGTGTATGTTTTTCATTGCTTCCACAAAGCTTCAAAATAATTTGGCTTTAGTCTTTAAATTGTGATAAAAACATAAGTATGTTTACTCCTTCCTCTTTTAGAAGACTATGTAATTCAAATAGGCATATGAAATAAATACATTCAATCCTCTTCATTAGATCCCATCTAAGTCTTCTCTTCACCAGTTGAAATTTATCCCGAGCACCTTCGTTAGCAAATAAACACTTTGCGCCCATGGCCAATTATTCTCATCACCACTAAGAATATTTTAACAAAAACCCGTATAAGCTTGTTCTTTTTGCAAAAGAAAGAACCGCACGAAAGACTACCATCATATTTCGCTCACGGAAATGAGCTTTTATCAAATTTATTCCGCTTCCGCTCGCTGTATGAATTTCACATACTTTCTCCCGATTTCGCCTTCGAAAAACAAGGATATCTCTTACATCCTCTCCAAAACATACATCTTAACCCTGTGGCGTCCCCGTCTTTGAGAGGGCTCCCTAACGACTGTAGTAGCATGAACAGCACAAGGGCTGAAAACGAAAACGTGATCTAAAAGCTGCAACCCAACCGCTCCTCGTCAAAGCCTGTCGATGTGCGCCTTGCTGCCGCAATGTGAAGTTGTGCGGAAGCACCACACACAGAAACCGCAACAGAGAAAAAAAATTATAAAGAAACCCATCGTCACGAAATTCATGGCTTGCTTACAGAACAACACAGGATATCATCCACACTGGTTTGTCGGAAAAGGAAGAGGGGTGAGTTAGTCTAACTCACTCATATTTTTGTGCCAAAGAAGATGAATCCTTATTTGGGATTCCAAACAGATTTCAACTGATTGTCGGGGGGTATAAATTACATTACACTTACTCCGCATGTTATACACACTACAAACAGGACTCTCTTCAAGGATCTGCTGTGCGTTGTCGTCTATCCAACGCCAAGCAACTTTTTTGATACAAAATTTGCGAACAACATTGGCAAATAAAAAAAATATTTATGAGTTTATTGCAAGGTGGTTGAATCTCCATACCCCCATATAACAAAACGAGGATGGCTGTTTTCTTGGAGAGCAGCCAAGAAACAGAAAAATAGCTGCGAATTGATTACATTATGTTAAGGACTTGGCATTCGCTCGAAGCTCGAAAAAGACGACGACGGTGCTGCCGCCTGGCTTCAAGCAAGCGATGATGTAAATTGAAAATTAAATTGAATTGCATTACATGCGATGATGGAAAGAAAGGAAAAAGTCGAGACAATTGTGAAAAACACGAGCTGCTGGCTGACAGCTTTGCGCACCGGCGCGGTTCTTGATGGTGCTGCGGATTGGTGTGGGGCGATGGTGGCAGTGGCAACTTCTGTTTTGCAACAAACAACAAGCCAATCATACAAATCAATTTAATTGTAATTCAATTTGAAAGAAGCTGCCTGAGCTGAGACGTTCTGCGTTGGTAGTTAATTTTTTCTTCTTTATTATTTTTTTTTTCTTATATTTTTTTTAACAGCGTACGAGTATCTGCGGGGTGAATTATAATTGTCTTCTTGGGTAGTTACGAGCTGATGATGGATATTCGTCGACTCGTTGGACATTAAGATGATACACAAATGGAAATTTCATTATTTCGTATTGTGTGAAGATGATAGAGCGTTGAAAGATGCTAATGATGATTTAATTTTGTGGAGATTTTAATTTTAAACTTGTGCAATCGCTGATGAAGATGAAATGAGTAAGTTAAGGGTGGAATGGTATTTATTTAGGAGAACGAAGTTTTAATTGAATTTAGCTGTTTGATTGGATCGAGAGAGCTGTAGTGGGTTGAATAAAGAGAAGAGGACTAGGATTTTTTTTTTTTGTGGAAAGCGTGTCCATTCCATACCCTTAAGGGTCTCTAATTTTTTAAATCAATTTAGTAGAGGATTTCCATCTTGAACTATAAAATTAATTATTAAATATTTGGACAAAGAAAACCAATCCAAGCTAATTCAGGCCCTAGCACTTCTTCTCTCAACGGTTCCTGATAGAAAGAATTATGTGGGCTTCAAACGGTCAAAGGACAAAACACTTTACGTGACAATATTAGCGGATATTAGCCCCGGTACCAAAGAAAATGCATCTTGAATCTTGCTGCTGTCGAAACATCGGGCGTACATTAAGGTCCAAAGCTCTCACAATATTTCCATTAGGGGTTAGTTTTTCTGCAACTTCTTCTTGATATTTTAATTGGACTCAATTTGTGGCATTTTAAGGGTGAAGGCGTTTACTAAGCCTTTGATAAAGTGCGAACAGTTGAACAACATATAATTGCTTGAAATCACTGGTCGGCAATAATGAATACCTATCTGAAGATTCTATGAAGATTGGTGTCGCTTTCCATTGGTTTCACTAGGGGAACCACTCATTTTAAAAACCAATGGAACACTAAAAATTTTTAGTATTCAGTTTAACGTAATTGACTTTGTGTGAGTGAAACACCTATGGCTCTTAAAAAATATTTCTTGAAGAAACTTTTCTTTTTGACATTAGAGTTACATATGTGTTACATGTTTTAAGTGGATTCTCACTTCAAATCGAGAAGTGGCTGTCACTCCACAGAATCGTGAGAAACGATCTTTTTGCACAAATGGAACAGTTTAAGAATGCTCCTGGACGCTCCTGAACAGTTCTTTTCGTCTAATGCAAAGTGACATGAGTGTGTTCTTTTTACACTATAGAAAGGTCTGACTAAAAGTCTTTGGTTGGGTGACGTAGATTGCTCGCAGTGTCATGGGCTTTAGTTGGAATTTGGCTGGGCAGCTCCAATAGAGTTCAACGATTGTCTGGTGGATGACTGTAGCCGTCTTTGCTGCCAGGACACTTCCAACAGTTTTACTGCGGAAATATGCGCAATATATTTGGATATGGTTGTAAAGCTGCATTTGACTCAGGTGGGGTTCATCGGGTAACCTTGCAAAAACAATCGAGTTATCAACTTGCCTTGCAGGACTATTCTTGAAATGTGAACAGTTTTTATAGGCGATAAGTCGGAAAGTTGATAGACCTGTGCATCGCCTTGTTCGAGGCCTTAAATAGAACGTTACAAAAGTTTTCTTTATAAGCTGTGATTAGTCTGACCTTAGTTTTGGTGTTTTTACCTGCAGCTTTATCAGAAAATTGTCAAAAATTTACCTAGCTTTCTCTGTACTTTGAAAGACTTATTTTTCTTATTTGTCTTGATGGCTTCGGAGTTAGCAAACCAGAGAAGTGTTCACTTTCCTTAGGAAAGAAGGAAAAAATTATAAAGGGGATGCCGTTGCACACTACTTTTAGATTTCTTTGCATTCTTGGAAAAATTGAGATAGGAAAAGCATTACACATTCGGGTTGCGCGATTTGGAAATGAATATTTATACTTAACTGTACTACAGAAATTGGGTTCAAGAAAAAAATGATGCACATTCCATCGTTGCGTTTGATTGTTTGAAAGGAGAAATGCTACTGGCTACGCCAAAACTAAGGTATTTGTGCAGCCAAAAAGAGCCAGGAACTGGTTGTAGTGTCGATATAAATAAGCGTAGCTGACTTGACCAATCTATTTATTAATTGTTGCAAAAACCCGCTTGTCAGTTAACTTTAAGACGTTAATGCAATATTTCGTTTGACTCGTTATTGATTTAATTCAAAAAACGTCTTTGTTCTGAGCGATTCCTGCTTTTATGACTCAGAATGTCGCAAAAGAGACGTAAGAAAAATTTGAGACAGATGCTACTGGTGTTTTGATCAGTTTGAGCTGACGAACAAGTCCCGCGGAAGATCACAAACTATTTCAGATCTTCTCCAGTCGTGCCTTAGTCGCTAATGTAAAACAGTGTGGTCCCATTGCTACAAGCTTGATAGGGTTGGATGCGGGGGTACAGCGTACAGCTGCAAGCGGCAACACCTTAATTGGATGTAAAGGATCCATTGTACCAACCCGGATAACAGAGAATGAGGACTGAGGAGGGTTAGCAGTAGGAGAATTATATTAGTGGCTAGCTGTTTTGAGTCGAGGGACTTATTAGAAGCTCCTTATAAACTTATAGTATGCTTTTCAATGGAAGGTAAGAGATGTTGTCAATCACTTCTTTCATTGATAGCCAAGCAGCAATAAAAGCAAAAAATTTCTTCCACTCTTTTCAAATCAAAGCTTGTTTCTTGCTGTCGCAAAGAGCTAAGGGTTCTTGGCACACAGCATGACGTTAGACTCTGCTAGGTTCCCGGTCGCAGTGGCACTCCGGGAAACGAAAAAGCAAACGAATTAGCGAAAAGAGGATCAGCACTTTACCCTTCTCTCATTGATCAATCAATCAGGGTCCCACCCTGTGAAATTAAGCAGATCATTGGTAATAAAATAATACGAAAATCCAATGAGAAATGGAAATGCCTAGATTATTGTGTCACTATAAGAACAGATCTTAAGAGCTACTATCCCTGAATAGGCCTCCATAACGATCGCTTATCAGTATTATAACAGGACACAACCAACTAGGCTACCACAAAAAGAAAATGGGTCTTTTCACCGACGATTTGTGCAGAGGATGCAAAGACGAAGATGAACTTGACGATACCACTCACTTTCTTTGTCACTGCCCGGCAATCTGATAAACCAGGAAAAAATTTCTAGGCAATTACTTCTTCAACGAACTAGAAGAATTATCAGACACTCCCAGAAACAAACTGTGGAACTTCATTAATGCCACAAAGTGGTTAAAAGCTGACGAACTATAAACTCATAGGTTTTAGAACGTTACAATACTCCAGGGTATCACAATGGATCTACATTGATCTAAGTGTGGCGGAAATAAGATCAAACGTCAGCCCATTCTACCTAACTCCTAACCTAACCTAAGACAAGAGATGCCATCAGGCTTGTCAAAGTAGTATTCTCCAAGGGTTTTTTTTTCTAGTGGTCCAGCTATGGCAGTTACTGAGGATGGGGAATGATCCTCCCTCTACTTCTTCGTCGTGGCATCCTCTACATGAATCGGATGTGCTAATTTTAAATGAAAACTCTTCTTTTTTTGGGAAATGTCTGGTCATAAGTTTCTGAAAGCTCATCCAATTTCTAAAGCCGATTCGCTGACATTTGCAGTTTTTAAATAAATACATTGGGCTTTGTTTTTTATTGTAGTGGCTTGAGTACAACTGAGTTGTTTTTCCTGGATTCGAGTGATGAACTGATTTTTTCCAGGCTATTCACCATTTTATTATTAGTTAGCTATATGACGGTGTCCTAAGCTAATGTGAAAGTCTTCATTGAGATGAACAGTCTTAAATTGCTGCCATAGTTAACTACTTATTTGGATTTTGTATTTTTGGATGCTATTGCTTTTATGGCAACCTGGTTGTTTATGAAGTGTCTGTTCTCTGTTTTGCTGACCACGTTTTGCTTTGTGAGATTTTTAACAGCTTCACAGACTGCAAGTACTTTTGCTTGGAAGACAGTGCAAAAGTATGTGAGTCTTATTGATCTATTTAGAATCTAAGAAGACGCCTGACCTCTCCAATTCATCCATTTTGGAACCGCCCGCAGGTGAAGACGGAGACATGAGTTGCCTTTATAACTCTGTTTTCCTAAGTTGTTGTTGATAGTTCCCCTTTGACACCCTCACCAGTTACCTGTAAAAGTTCTGTCGAAAACGGTGCTGGGATACGTAGATTTAACCAAGAACTGTAGGTAGTGCACAGCAACGTTGAACTATTCAGAAGAGTCAAGAGATATACCGACTTAGATGCCTGAGTCCTGAAGAGCAAATGAAATGTAAAACAATGCTCTGACCGGAAAACCGAACCGGATACCGCGAATAAAAACAAATAAACAGGTGTTGGAATACCTCAACCAATTTAGCGTGTAAAACTGGAAACGGCTAGCTAAGGGCCGAGTTAGTTGAAGAAGCTTGTTGTCCCTGTTCCGACCTGAACTGTGGCGTCATCCCAAGTACCTATAAGAAAAAAAGATATCAATTTTTTTCAAGAAATGTAGATCCACTCAAAGTTTATGGAAAGATATACTAACCAAACTGTAAGGTTCGAGTACACAATGTGTTTGTCTCTTTCCATTATTAATTCTGTCTCGTTTTTTATGGACCACCAAAGGCGAAACCAAAATAATGTGCGCCTATTGTTTCCAATGTAATATTGAACAGATATACGATGTACCTACCTACGAAACAAACGTCTTGCTCTGGCAAGGACTAACTTCCTTCTGCAAATATAAACCACAACAAAAGAACACATATTCTGTAAAAACAATTCCATACACAAACACACTGACTGTCGCTTTAACAAAAATGAATTGCTTCTCATCAGCAATTCAAAGTAAACGTCAATGAATAATAAATTCAAACAGAAAACAAACAAAAATATTTCAACACTAATAAAACTCCGAAAACCTGCATCACAACAACAATTTAGCTTTACAACACTCCAGTTCCAGTTCAGTTAGTATATATGCCACTGCACCATTCAGCTTGTAGTCAGTCCTTCACATTGCAACTACTGCTGCAAAAAGTACAACAAAAAAAAAAAAAAAAACAAAAAAAAAACCGAAAAACAAATGTGTTATCCTTTACGTGATATCCTCTAGGCGACTTGACTCTTCAAAACATCTGGCCCCAATTTTCCACTGCAACAATGCGGTGTATAAAAGTTTAACAACATCATCCACAGTTAGCCTGCCATACAAATATATCCAACTTCCTTATGGGCTATGAAATCTTGATTGTGTTTTTCATTTTCTATAACTGTAACCAAGCGCCCGATTGGTCCTAATATACACAGAATCCGTTTCCATCGCCATCGCCATCGTCCCGTGTCGTCGAGAAGAAAATTGAAAAACTTTTCAATACTTAAAACTCCTTTTGTATTGTTTTGTTCGCTTATTTTCCAAAATAAAAACAAACACATCCAAACATTTTTCATTTTTGAAAATAACAATAAGAAAAGAAAGAAAAAAACACAATCCAAAAGGACCAGAAAAAAAAACACCTAACCAGAGCCCCTCCAATTTAAAAGTTCTGTCCCATTGAGTTTTGAGTTCTGTTTATTGATTGAAATCAAACGACAAAATCGTTATTTAATGACCCTTGGGAAAGTCCTGGACAAAGGACATCAGACGGGCCGACGCCGACCGACGCGACGGCGACGATACGAACGGCCGGACGGCAACCTTCATGACAGACGTTTGACAAAAACTTCCACCATCATTGTTGTTCGATTCTTTTTTTTACATTTTATTATTCGAAATTAATTCAAATAAATCGGGCAATATGACTTCGAGTTCAAACAAGGACGTCCTCGGGAGAACTCAGAACTTAAAACTTCCAACTCTCGTTCTATAATCGTAAAAAAAGACCAACTTTCTTCGATTTTTCAAAGTGCATTTTAGCCAGATTGTTGTTGAGTTTGTTGTGTACGTGTGTGTGTGTGTCCGTCCCCGTCCTCGACACAAGATAAGGTTTTCGGAGTTAGATATGAAGTCGGAGAGTCCATAATAAAACTTTCAAATGACTTAGTTAAAGGCCAGTAGGTACTGCGTTGGGCGCTCATCCAAAGAGTATTGGCCGTTCAAAAAGAAAAAAAAAAACAACTTTTAAATGACTTTTGTGAAGCTGAATCGGGATAAGGATATTGAAATCCAAACCAGAATCTCCCGATTGCATTCGGAACGGACATTTCTACAGCATTTGAACTCAAAAATACGTATACACTCGACTCGTACAACCCAACTGTGGATGTAAACTTGGGCCAGCCGGGCAACAATATTTAAACTTTTTTATTGAAACGATATTTACGAGAGGGATGAAGGGTTTTTCTTGCCCAGAATGAGCAATGTTCGAGAGCTGGTGTATTTTTGCATAAAAACGAAGAACTGCGTTGGGAATCTAAGCACTGTCGTGGTGGAGTGTTTTTCGGGGGTAAATTAAGAAAGTTTTGCAAAATTTTTGCTTTTGATTTGATTAGAGAGATGAATTGCATGGCAGGAGAGGTGGTTGACCAAGCACTCATACTTGTACATGTAGAACTGGAAATGGACAATGGCTATGGAGTCTTGCAGACATTAAAGTGTTTCCGGTGTTTAATTAAAATAAGTTTTGGACAAATTGCTTGGCTTTGAGTTATTCAACTTTTGACATTTGGGACACATTTGGAGATGTGTATAGTATGATGTGATTTGGACGAGGGAAACATTTCAATTGAGTTGTTATTTTTTTTGTGAAGTCGTTTAATGAAATGGGTTCGCATTAGAAAGTTTTTTTTTTTGCTAATATCTTTTATTTTCTGAAGGACAGTTTTAGTTTGGATGAGGCTTTGATTTGATTAAGGATCCTTGTCGAAGCGTTTAAAGTGTTTTTTGTTCAATGTGTGTGAGGAATTCCTTTCAGATCCAGTATCATATGCTTACTAGACGGCAGTGGTTAAGCTATGAAGCATCGCACAAAGAGGAGATCGAGAGTATAAACTAATGTGTGATTAATTCTATCTCAATCTCTCGCCGGCTTAATTCTACCAATTTATGTGTTTGTGTTTTAATTGTGACGCATTTTAGTTTCATATGGAGTTTGAAATCGCAACGGTTCTCCAAAAGTTGCACTTCAAAAACAATGGTTTTTGTTTTGTGAATTGATATACATAATTAGTTTGAAGTGAGGGTCTTTAAACTGTAAGGACCAAAGAACGGTTCCTTTTTTTAGCAAGTTGCTTCAAATAAGTCAAGTAAGCTGGGAGTTTGATTTTGGAAAAGGCTTTCAATTACAATTGATTTTCACGGGTACTGGTAATTCTTCTGATCGTAATTACACACTGTCATGATAAGAACTTTCAAACCCAAGGCGTTCGGAATGGGCATAAAATTGAAAGCTCTTGAAATGCGTTAGACCCCGAGACTTCGATAGCTTTGTTGCGTCACCCTTCTTTAAAGTAAAAACTTTTAAGCATCGTTGTGATTTGAAATTTGATGACCCAAAAAACCACAGTAAAAAGAGACAGACTAATAAGTTCATAAAGAGAAAATGAGGTAGAAAGAGGAAGCATTAAACCGTTTTATTTTACGTCATAGTTCTCTTCGTGCTCTACTTCGTACAACCTCCACTCGTGTGCAAATAAAGTTTAGTCCAGGGATGGTGTAGAGCAGGGGTTCCCAAACTATTTTGAGCAAGAGACCCCTTTTCCAAAACTAACTGATACCCTAGACCCCCATAGCCAAATTACATTGAAAATCATGTCTCAACTTTTTTACTTGCTCTTATATGTGCTAGTTATAAGGCAAGTGTTGCAGTCCTGCAGAAAGAAATTTTGGGGATAGCAATAAAATATGGCATTACGATGATAAAGAATACGAAAAAAGTGAAGACTCCAATTCTGTTTGAAAACTTCTTTTTAAAATGGCTCAACCATAGTGGGCAGATTTGGTAATTTGTTGGCCTTGTTTTTCGTTGCTTATTACCCATGTCTGACTTATGTTGAAGCTTTGACTTGATGAGCTTCTTAGCGTCTTCTTATAGTTCACGGCAGCCCAGCACTTTCCAAAAATGACTGTGCCATGATTCTTAAGAACCGTGCTGTATTCTTTTGGTGAAGTGATGATTTCGTTCTCCTTACATACAGGTACAGGGTGTCCCGTAATTCGTGTTACATACTCTGGACCTGCGCATATTAAGTTTTATGGAAAGTATCGACAAATTATACCTAAATTATGCAAAAACATATGAATGTAGGTACTTTCAAACTGGTGAAAAGATAGTACCTTCATATTCCGAGAACAGTAGCATACGTATACAGATAAAAGGGGCTTGAATAGAAAATTGATAATATCTCAATAAAAATGTAATAACATCAACTACCTATTCGTCGAAACAGTACTTAGATACGAAAAGAAATTTGTTGAGTTTTTTTTTAAGTGCAACTATACTACTTATCATTCTTATAACAAAATGGCAAATGGCAAAAGTAGCGAAACACTATCTTAAAAGTTTTAAGTAAGAACTTGTCTAAAGAGGGCCAATTGCAGAACTTTTCGACCCCCAAAATAAGATTTCGTTTTTGCCGACCCCTTGGAAACTCATATCGACCACTTTGGGAATCACTGCTGTAGAGGCAATGACTCCATATTCACACGGGAACTTGATTGAGAACGGGAATTTAAAAACTAATGAACCGATTTCATAAATTCTTTCTTCATAAGGATGCTATTCAATGCCTCAGTAACATAGGGTCTATTTCATCCCATATTCTAAAAGTAAGGGAAACGGGAACGGGGAACTTAAAAACTACAGACCGATTGTAAAAATTCTTTCAGCATTAGGATGCTACTTTACTCCTCAGCAACACAGGTTCTATTTCATCCCCATTTTTAAACGAGAACGGAAATGGGAACGGCGACATAAAAACTACTAAGCCGACTTCAAAAATATTATGTATCACTATCACTATGAACATTACCAAAATCACAATCATCCTCTAGCCGGGATTCTACAATCGAATGGAAGGTTTCAATTCTACCACTTGTGAATTATTGCAAACCTATTTTTTTTTAAAGGTTCCTGTCAAAGAATTATTTATTTAGAGAGATGCAGAGATTAACTTTAAATTAGTCACCTTAACCGCAAGAATATGGACACAATACTCGACTATAGCCTTTCTTGAAAAATAGCAGGGATCACATGCTGACTCTCAGTTGTCAGTTCAGTTCGTGTACAGCTTATGTATATGTAAGGTAAATTGAATTTTTTTCTTCTTAATTCTGAAACAATATCATTAAAAATGTGAAGAGCAATTGGGATATTAGACAATTTGAGGACTGAACGACACAAAAATGTATTTATAATTTGAAAACGAACGTGGCTTGTCTGCCTCTAACGTGGGAGGTTCGGGGATCGAATCCTAGAAATGTAACGGAAAAAATGTTTTTTCGCCTGGTATCGTCTTTCGCAAAGAAATGGCAAGTCCCAAAAAGAATTTTTCGATTAGACGTACAGAATCGGCAAATTGTGGGACCCTTTCATTCACTTACAAGATATAGTTGACGGAAATGCGCTGGTCCTGGGGCTCCCCACTCTGTTGCGTCACTTTAAGATGACATATGAATGGTGACAGGTAAAATTTATCAAAGATTTCTGGTTACTCAGAAGATCTCTTGTCAAAATAATTTTTCGACATCAAAGGTCTCGTGAAATCTTTGCTGATCTTGCAGAAGCAGCGTAATGTGTGAATTTGCACACCAGGTTGCGAGGAAAATTATACATGAAGCTATTGCAATAGCTTTTTTAATGCGTCAATTAGTTTATGTGTATTGAGCGAACTAAGTTGTTGCTGACATGGCAAAAGAAAGTAGATGATCTGTACAAAATATTAATAGCCCAGGTAGTACAGGACTTCGTCTACCGAAAGATTGGTTCCACTTTTCGGTGAGATAAGCCATCAAATCCAGTGGACCGTTTGCTACGAAGGCCGTACTGTCGGCCATTGAGAAGCTTTCGTTCTTCAAGATATTTCATAAGTTGACGGTTTATCAACGTTTTCATGACCTTGGAAAGAAGGGACGTTAGTGCAATTGGACGGTAATTGGAAGGGGAGGAAGATTCGCCTTTTTTAGGGACGGGCTGGACAAATGCAGTTTTCCATCTGCTCGGAAAAATCCCAGCAGAATAGGAAAGATGGAAAAGTTTACGCAGTGGTTTTGCCAGCGTAGAAGAACACCTCTTCAGAATAACGGCGGGGATACCATCTGGACCAGCGGATTTATGTATGTTGAGATCTTTGAGGACTCTCGCAACCGAGCGAGTTCGAAAAAATATCTGCTTCATCGAAGAATTTGCAGACTCGAGCTCAGGCGGAGCCAATATGCTATGAGGAAGTGTCGAGTTGAGAGCAAATTGAGCTGCTAGCAAATTGGCTTTGTCGATGGAACTGACATACGGAGAGTCATTGAAGACGAGCGTTGGGACCGATGACGTGGTCGAGTTTTTAATGTTCTTGACAAAAGACAAAAAGTTTTTACTTCCTTTTGGACACAACAGTATTTTTTGCCTTACTTTTTGGTCATGCAAAAATTTGGATTTTGTATATAAGCATTACAGACATTCCTGGCCCGTTTGAACAAATTTCGGTTTTCTAAGTAGGGTTATCTTTAAATTTTCGAAAACTACTTTCTCTATACATAATCACCTCTTTACATCTGGAATCAAACCACGAATTCTCTTTGCGGATGATACTTTTTGTTCTGTGAGGAACAAAATTTCTCATGCCGTTGAGAATTACGTTAAATATCATATCAGTTGATGCATCAACGTTTCCGTAGAGAAAGTACAATGACCAATTAAAATTTCGAAAGAAATTCTTCAGGCCATCCCAATTGGCTTTCCCGTATTGCCACACAGTTCTTTTGGAGACTTTATCTTTTTTTACCGTGACGGGAAACGAAAAAACTACCGATATGACACAATGGTCCGATTTGCCTTAAGGAGATGATACTAAAACCCTATATTTTTCGGGATGAGAAGTGAGAAATAGGTCAAGAGTGTTGGCTGCATGGCCTTCAATATCTGGAACCCGAGTGGGCTCATCAACAAGTTGAGTAACTTGGTTAAACTCAGCGAAGATCTCAACATATTTTCCTTCGGGTGTTGTCTGGCGAGAATGTCGAATTGTGTACATTGAAATCGCCCGCAATTGTGAATTCAGTGTAAGGATAAAGGGAAACAATTCTTATTATGGAGTCAGATAGCGCATCAAACTCGTTAGAGGTTGAATTGCTATCTAAATTGCGGCTTCTGTAAATGTGTTTCGAAGGAGTTATAACAGCGAGTTGTATGACTTGTAAATTTCAGGGAAACCGCGGATGGGGAAAACCTCGTCTTAGGTGGCGCAATCAAGTTGAGGAAGACCACAACCGACTTAGAGTACAAAACTGTAGAGAGCTAGACTGAAAACGAAGTTGCTATCGAAGGATGTTGGTTTAGACTTGAGACCCAGGTTCACCCGAAATTATCCACCGAACGGAACTTGGATACCAAATTGTTTCTCATTTTAGAAGGGCAGTTTCGAAATGAACCACTTTCCCAAAAATTACGGTAGTCCTATATGCGTAAGAGCCCGACTTTTCTGAATTTAACACAACGCACTAAGGAACAAGCCTTATATTAAGTTAAAGAAAATCTCTAGGAAACAAAGCTCGTACAAAGTGTAAGCAAAGCGTAGTGCAGACGGTTGCAATGCTCTCTGTCTCAACCTGTCTGCCTGTCTGTCTGTTCCTTTCTTTCAAATGACGTTTGAAAAAAGCTTTTATAATTCCTGTAAATTGGGCTCTTATATGATACGTAATTATTGGATAACTAAACTTAATTAAATTTTAACTGTCAACACTATTCCATGACCTTGATAACATTAAAGTAAACGACTATCTTAACCACCATCCCCTTTTAACTTCACCCACTTACAAAACTTCCGAGCATATCATTACTTAGCATTGCTAACAATATTATGCAACAGAACGCATCGAGAGCAATTCATGTTTCCTGCATTTATGCAAATCCGTATAGCATCAGCTTTCGTCACTATAACCGTTGCATAACACAAAACAATGGCATGCAATAACAAAACAACCACTCAAAACCGATCTACTTGTATACAGACTGACTGATTCCAGCACAGAGCACACACTGTCGTCATGGCGTCAGCATCAGCATTTCTAATCCTGATGATGGAAGTCTTTCTACAAGAGAACACAAACTAATTGCTTCCTTCTCCTTCGGCCTTATTGCAAAATGCATATCATTCTTCTTCTTCTTCTTGGCCATCACTCGCTTGGTTATGGTCGCATTGGTATATGGGTGTTTGTTTTGTATTTTGTGTTATCCTTGCCAGAAAGGAGCTTCCGGGACGTGGGAGCAAGCTCCAGTCGACAGTTTCAATGATAAGTTTCCACTGCGTGCACTTAGGCTATCAGTTACAATATCCTTTTGTTCTTACACGCATAGTGTATATAGACGATGACGCGACGCGGACGGCATTGTTTGCTGTTATAACATCGCATCTCTTGCAACAGTGTTTTGGGAAATGACAACCAGTTCTTGGCTTTCTTTTCTCAATGGGAGCATTTAAAGTCGACGATGATGACGAGACTACTACACTCGGCCAGTATACCACAATTTGCCATCTAACCATAGACCGTAGTAAGCTATCTCTATGTCCAGAGCGGTGGCCGGCAGCGCGGTTATGGTGGTGGTTCGTTATTCTTACTCGTGAAACAACCAATTTCGAGTGACAAACACTTCAGATAGCGCATTCGTATGCATTTAAGGGTTCTGGTGAGGTTCTTGATGTCAGCTTTTTGTCTGTGAGAGAAAATTACAGTTGTGCGAGAACGCGAAGTGTATCCGCTTAGTTTGCCTTAAACTTCGCTTCACTATCAGAGCAAAAATAGACGGATTTGGTAATGCAATATGACCATAAATGTGTCGTATGTTTTGTTAGATGGTTCGGCTGGCGTTTTAGAAGAGACGGGTTACAATGAGGTTAACTCTTCGTGTGTGGCCAGCAATTTCCCTTCTGCAACTATGTAGGTATATGGAAAGAACTGAAAGCAGATACCGATGTTTCTTGGTGGGAGTCGCCATTTCAGATGGCTGGAAACATTGCGTGGTGAGTCTGAATATGACTATGCTTTTGTTAGAATAGTTGTATAAGACAACATTTCACCAAATTTTATTGCGTCGAGTCGCGTCGGGTCGCATTCATTTTGATTAAACATCAAAATTTCATAAAACGCTCCTTTCGCAAGAAGCTTTACTTTTTTACAGGGAAGGCGTACCTGTTGTATTCAGAGCGTTGACTGGAAAAAAAGTTCTATTTGTAGAAATTGAGGTTGCAAGGTTTTCGGTAGGACATTTCCGGGTGGTTGTCTTTCCCTGGTACAGGAAAAAATGCCCAAAAAAGAGTCACCAAAACTTTTGAGACGATAGTAAAACAGCAGCTGCAAATAGTAGAGTTGTAGAGACGTGATGTAATCACCATGAGCATTTTGCTGGCGATAAACGCGATCTGAGCTAAGAAGAGAAATATGCGATCCTAAGTGTCCTACTAAGCTTATCATCGCTGTAATTCCCATTACCTATACTTGTTGGTCACTCGACCGGGCGCTGACGAAAACTAACCGAAGTCATGTCTTTCACATCCTTAACTTTTTGATTTCGTGAAAAATGAAAGCTTTCCTTTGTCATTCCGCTCTTTGCTCCTTCTATCCCAGCAAACCATCAAAGAGACCATTTAAAGGCACAGAGATGAAGTAGTATAATGGAATAATCCATCAACGACGACGTTTGAAATTGATCTCCCTACAAAAAATTCCAGTGAAAGAAATCATATCCTCTGGGCGAAAACTGCTGCACTCGACCAGAGCACATGAATATTCTTGTCCCATCATCATCGGCAGATGGATATGGATGGATAATGCGAATCTTCATTGCGGCAAACCGTCTTATCCTGAGCATGGCATCCTGCCACAATGACACACAGCTTCTTTTTACAAATTGCTCAGACTAAATGTTTGCTCTCCAAATGAGGTAAGATTGGAACCCATTACATACAGAAGCCCAAAGACTTTTGCCATAATAAGAAGCAGTAAGTGGTATAGAAGAGAAAAATTTGAAGAAAAAAATGCAAATACTTATCAGACGCAGGAAAAAAAGGTCCTCATAATAAAATAAAAAAAAGTTAATCAATTTATCGTCGAATGAAATTTAATTTTCCTCGTCCTTTAAAAATAACGATCTGCACCACCATCCCTCTCAAGTCGTATATTATTCCTAGAAAGAAAAAAGTCCTTTTTTTCTTTAACTTAAAAGTTTTTCTTGCCTTCGTCAGTTATTTTGGGAATTTTTTCTTCCCCCATCAAAAGTATCTACTACACTCACATGCAAATGTGTGTATGAACTTGTATACACTCGCAGTCGCTGGGCTTCCTTTTCATTGAGCTCATCATTATTTGGGTATGGCGATGGCGACTTTGACTGAAAGTATTTTCTTGTGGAAGCTACTGCGAGTTCTTCCTCTTTTCGTTTTTGTTTTGTTAGCTTTTTTTTCTCAATTCAAGCGATTTTCCAATTTTTCCAATGGACCGGAAAATCAAACATTCGGATAGGTGCGGGTTTTTCTTTCTGCTTTTTTTTGCATTCTGCAGAAGAATCAGAAAGCAGCACTTTTCATCTTTTAGCAAACAGTTTGGCATTCTCTTTTTAGAGGTACTTACTTACTTACTACTTATATTATGCATTGGCTTGGGGCAATAAAGGTCAAGAAGATGAGTTTTCCTTGGATAGCCATAATTAAATGCTGTGCTCAAGGAAAAAACACAGTTGAATGGGTGAATGGATGTATACTTGAGAACTCCGATTAAGGATATTAATTTCATTTATTAATGTTTGCCTTTGGGTTTGCAGTCGAGAGGGTATTTTAATTATTGAAGTAGGTACATTATGCTTTGAACTTTTGAGTAAACTGGTCTTTTGAATAAAATAAAATTAGAAGTGACTCACTTAAGTAAAAGAAGCGTCAAAGCTCTCAACTACTGAATATTTAATGGAAGTGTTTTATGTGAAAAACACAGAAGAAAAATGGTGTCGGCAACTTCGGTGGATTTGTGAAACCCGTATGGTTCGCCAAACTCCCTAGCTTACTTTCTTGTCTGTAACTTCTAATCCGCTTAACTGTTTTGCTGACGACTCGACCCTCAGCTTTTCATATTCGTTTCCAAATTCACGTCCCTGCTCTTCGGATGTGGAACTGGAGCGGTTGCGTATGATAAGCTCATTGAATTCTGACCTTGACAGCATTGTTACATGGGGTCATAAGAACCGAGTGGAATTCAATGCTTCGAAAACTCAATGCTGTCTCTTGTCGTTGACGCTTAACATTCCCCCATTGCTATTATGCATGAATGGTACCTGCATCGAAGAAACCGAAAAGCTGTCAGTACTTGGTATGTCTGTAAACGACGATCTTCGTTGGAACGACCACATATTTGAAGTCGCCAAAAACGCTGCTAAATGCTTAGGTTTCTTAAGACGATGCAGGAAGTTCTTCACCCCTTCTGATCTGGCTACAATTTATAAGGCCTTCATCCGCCCAAAACTGGAGTATAATTCCCATATCTGGTCAGGTGCACATCTCTCCGCCTACTTGATAGGGTACAAAACAGAGTGTTAAAATTGATAGGTGATAGTTCAATCGTAGAATCGATTGATTCTCTTGAAGATCGTCGAAACGTTACCTGTCTCACTGTCTTTTATCGCTTTTTATACAAACAGTGCTCTAGTGAAATAGCTATTTGCATTCACCCCCTGTAACAATTTAGCCGCAACACCCGCCTCGCTATAGGAATGCTCATCAGTTTTACCTTGAGCCGAATTTCGGGCGTACAGTCAAGTATAGAGATTCATATTTTAGTCGCACCACCCGAATGTGGAATGCTCTACCTGACCCTGTTTTTCCCCTACATTGCGATTCACAAAAATTCAAAAGCAACGTGCATCGATGTCTCCTTTCAAATCCTGTCCTTTTATCTTCCTAAATGCTCGCACTGTGTTCTACAACATTATAATGGTAGTAATAACCCCTTGATGTGCGCGTTAATTATAAAAAAAAAAAAAAAAGCACCTGGAAATATAAAAGAAATACTCTGTAGATCTTGTGAAATTCTGCGCGAATTGTTGAGCTTTACGAAAATTTTTGGCGGTTTGTTACGTATTTTTGTGCAACTTTGCGTTACTATTCACAATTCAGTGGAACTTTGCTGCATTTTTCGTAGCTTTGTTGAAAATTCCGTGATCTATAAAGTTACGTATAAACTTTGCGCGTTGTTGCTCAATTTTTTTTTAATCTGCTGAGTTTGGCGAAATTTACCGTAACTTTGAGTATTGCTTCATAGTTTTGAGGAACATTGCATAAGTTTGTACAACCTTGCTGGATTCTGTGTTGTATACTCTGCGTGACGCTGCATTTTTGTTAGCCGATGCGAATTTTTTCGAAGCTGTGAAGGGTTTTGAGGAAATTTGCGGTGTTTACGCATGCTTATTATTGGCTAACTTTAAATACTATTGCTAAAGTTTACGAAACATTTCAGAGATTTTCAGAAGCTTATGGAACTTTCTTCCACTTTGCGTAGCGTTTTAATTTTTAATTTTGCGCAACATCGCTTAGTTTCAAGTAACCTTACTCAGCCCTTTCTAAATTTTCGTAATTTTGAAAAAATTTGAGGAACCTTTTATGTAACTTTGCCGGCTTTTGCTCAGTTTTGCCAATTTTTGTGATCATTTATGTATATTACAAAGCGAAGCTTTTTGAATCTTTGCGTTTTTTTTTGCATCCTTACTCTTACTTACTACTGAAATTTGAGCAACATTGCGTGTTTTTGTATGACTTCGCGGATGGTTCTGCAATTTTGCGTAACATTAAAATTTTTTTTTTTGAAAATTTACGGAACTTTGCAACACTGAACTGAATTCTGTGTTGCTCTGCTCGACTTTAAGATTCTTAGAATCGGTAAAGACACTTCTGGCGAGTTTCTGTCGACATCAATGATGTCAATCTTATCGCATTAGTGTGAATACTCTGGCAGCTGGATTTTCTCGCAGCCGCAATTACTTTGGTTTTGGTGAACTTTTACCCAAATTTTCAAGTTTTGCAAGACTTCAACTCTTACTTTGAGCATTTTTGTACTTCAGCTCTTACTTTGAGCATTTTTGTACAGCTTTACTCAGCTTCACTTAGATTTGAGTATCATTGCATAATTTTGTAAGACTTCACAGAACATTTCATTTCATTTCATTTATTTAAGTATATATCTACTGTACAGTAAGAACATAGTCTTTAAGAAGTACAGGTTATGTACATAATTTACTTAGTTTAAAAAAATTTAAAAGAGAATTTAATTACAAAAAAAAAACAAAAATTACAAGAGTGAAAAAAAAAACACTATAAAGAGAAAAAAAAAGAATATCTATACGTATATAACAATTTAGAGATATCAATTTTCATTCTGCAAATGTTTAAACAATATTAAATTAAAATCTTTCTGTTCAGACTTACGTCTTATTGCGAGTGGAAGGTCGTTCCATAAACTAACAGTTCAGTTCAGTTCAGTTTATTTTATTGAGTCTTAAATTCACTAGTTTACAATTTGATTACAATTTTTTTTTTTTTTGCCGACTTAAGAGGTATGTCTGGCTGAAAGTGTGTATTTATATAAAGATTTATAAATGTTTATCTTGCTTTTTTTTTTTTCTTCAGTTACAATAAGTTTGTTTCTTACATTCTGTATGTGCATGCTTGCTCCCTACATGCCTTCTAACGTGGGCTCTTTATGGCCATACTTAAACTATGTGACTAGAATATAAATCTATATAAAAACAATAACAATAACAATAAAAGAAGGGAAAACAAATGTAATGTTTTGCTGCTCGACATTTTCAAAGATTTGTTTTGGAAAAGTGAACTCTTATTTTGTAATATAATTTAATATATTAAATAAGACATCACTTCTTTCAAAACTCTATCCTGCTTTTTTTTTTTTTTTTTATTAAAATGATTCAAAATGTCATCCTCTGAAAACATTCTCTGAAGCTTTCTCGTAGAAAGGTAAAGATAAACCTTCTGTTTCTAGTTCTAGCTGGAATTGTGATCCATTTTGCATAAGGTCGAAAGGTGATAAATAGTATTGTGTTCCATCATTATCATTTAAGTTTAATAAGGAGCTAACAGCTGGATTTGGGTGATTGGGAATCGCATCTAGTCTCTTTTGCAATAAGATCGTCATGTACCTTAGAAGTGGTGTTACCTTGGTCAGATCATAGAGCGTATAATTTGAGTACCATTTTTATTGGGCTTGCGATATCTACCGCAGCAATGTCGGAGAACGGTTCTTTCAAACTTTTCGAGTTCTTTAGCTGCTGTTGGCGAGATGTGGAACCAAGAAGCAAAACCATATGCTAAAATAGGTCTAATGAGAGTTTTATACATTAAAATTTTTGTATTTTGGGAAAGGTGTTTGGAAGATAAAAGTTTTTTAATCATTGCTGTTGCCATTTTTGCTTTGAGAAGCACTTTTCTGGCATGTATATTAAATTTAAACTTGTTTTGAAAGTATACTCCTAGGTATTTACATTCAGATTTTAATGGAACCGGTGTATCGTCAATTTTTAAAGCCAGCGATTTACTTTCTTTTACTGCATTTCGATGACCTTTGTCGTACACATTTCTGAAGCACGTCAAACCGCTCTTTTCAGCTTTAATGTTCAAACCCCAAGACTTTAAATATGATAAAATCGATGGCATGATGGTGCTTATTTTGTCTAAAGCATCTTTCGGTCTTATAGCTGACGCTATAAATTTAGTGTCATCTGCATACAAAATTGAGTGGGGTTCTGTGTCTGCATTACAAAATGGAAAGTCATACAAATATATATTAAACAACTTCGGTCCAAGTAATGTTCCCTGTGCAATTCCTAAAAGAACAGGAAATCGTTCTGAAGTTTGTGATCCAATGTTAATGGAGGCAAATCTCGAATCAAGAAAGCTGATTATCATACGTATAATAGGTACGGGGCAGTTAATCCAAATCAGTTTGAAAATCAATCCTTTGTGCCAAATCGAATCAAATGCAGCCTCTAAGTCGATGTCCAAAACAACAGTGCATTTTTTTTGTCTTAAATTATGTATAATCTTATTTGATAGGAACAGTTCCGTGGAATGTTGTTTTCTAAAACCGAATTGTGTGTTCGGAATGATTTCGTTCTCTTCGCAAAACTTATCGATGTTTTCTACTATGGCTCTTTCAAACAATTTTCCTACATTAGATAGCAGGGAAATTGGGCGAAAGTGTTTTAAATTTGATGGATTATTTTTCTTTGCAATTGGTAATATTTTCGATTCTTTCCATGCAGTTGGAAAATAACCATTATTAATGCATTGATTAAAGATGCATGTAAGGATAACATCAAGAGTGTTTGAACATTTTCTTAGGATAAAATTCGAAATTTGATCCGGCCCAAAAGATTTTTTGTTATTAAGATTTCTTCTATATGTTCTCACTTTTTGTGTTGTTGTGAATGGTAATAGGCTCTGATTAGATGTTGTATTCGATTGAGAAAATACTACTAGACTTGAAATACAATTTAGGTTAACGAAATCATTAACTTTTGAGAAAACTTCATTATTTAAATCTAAATCATAGCTAGGTGTTTTGGCCGCATAAACTAACAGCATGTATGTACGAAGAAATGTCTACGAGAAGTGAGGCAAGAATGCATAGGAGGCCTCATAGTTAAGTTACGAGTTGATTGAGAAAAGTGAAGTTTTTCATATAGATACACTGGTTTCTTGGATCGTACTATTTTAATTAGAAGAACGAGCGTTCTGTAATTCAAGAAAGTTTTGAGACTGCATCCCAAAACTTTCTTGGAGTGTTCGGATACATGATCGAATCTCCGCAAATTAAAGATATATCGAGTGGCTGAGTTAAAAGCAACATTTAGCCTTCGGAAAGAGTCACATTCAGAATTGGCAATGATTTCACAGCCATACATTATTAAGGGTAGGATAAGAGCCTTCGCTAGCCTTTGCTTAACCTCTGTAGGCAAATAGTATCTGGTTAAGGATAGGCCCCTTAACGACCCGTAAATCTTGGAAACAATTTGGTTTATGTGCAAGTTCCATTTTTGACTACTGTCAAACAAAACTCTTAAGTTTTTTATGCTTTCTACCATTCCTATCCTAGTGCCATTTAGGATAATAGGTGGAAAAATGGTAGGGTCAAGGACACGTTTATATATGGCAATCGCCTTTGACTTGTCTGGGTTGATCTGAATTTGATTAAGTCTAGACCAGTTATAAAGAGCGGATAGGTCTCGATTTATCTTTTCAAATGCATCATTAACTAGGCCACTGGGAAAATTAAGGTATAGCTGTACATCGTCCGCATATAAGTGAAATTGACAATAAGATAAACAAAGAGGAAGATCATTAATAAACATTGAGAACAATAGTGGACCAAGTATAGAACCTTGAGGTACGCCCCGGCGGATGGGAAGAAACGAGTATAGTCGATTTTTACATGACACTGCTTGGACACGGTCACAGAGATACGAGAAGATAAGTTTAATTGAAGAGTTACTAAAGTTGAAGTTATTACATAGTTTATTGCAAAGAATAATATGGTCAATGGAGTTAAATGCTTTCGAGAAGTCTAGTAGAGCCAATAGTGTGATCTTTTCGCCCCTTTGTAAAATTTAGAACTTCTTTGCTTTGCTTAAATTTGTAAAACCTTGCGTAACATTGGAAGTTTTGGGGAGTCGGCTTAGCTTGATAGACGCAGTATTTGTTATTATAACACGGTGTTACCTGATCCTTATTCATAAAATATCTTGACCAGGAGAGTTCCTTGTACTGTATCCCATACCCCATGGCAGTCCTCATATCTCTACTGTATCTTCCCCATAGGTTCTTTCAAACCTCCAACCAACAAAAACACTTCCTTTTTATGTTCTTAGAATAAAAAAAAATACTATTTCGCCACAGAGCGAGGAGCCCTGTGTCCTAGTGTTTTTCTCACAACCATTGCATTTGTGAGGGAACGAAGGGGACCTATACAATTTCCTGCTGGTTCCGAACGGCTAATCAAGGAAGCACTTTTTATGGCAATGTATTAGGGAACTTTCCAGTTCCTCACGAGAGGCGATACCTTGCTTCAGTTGAGATTCGAACCACGAACCTCTCGGTTTACAAGCAGACATGCTTACCATCTCGCTACGGGTATCACTATTCCTAAAAAAGCTGCTCAAATTTAGCCACAATGTATTTTTCTGCACTCGCTCACATCAAATTTGAGACGCATCGCCTATTCAAGAATATGAAATAGTAAACGCGCTAACAACTAGCGTATCATCCACAATCATAACACCGATCGCGTTTTTACACTAATGCGTTGTTTTGTATCGGCATTTGTATTTAAATCTTAAAAACGGACCGTTTTCTTTGTACTCCACCATCTCGTTTCTTGGACAAATTCTACTCCCCGAGCTCGTTTTAAATGCGATTGTTTTTCTATCAGACTTCAACTTCTAAGGCTCTGTAGAAAAACACCCAAAACTAAATTCTATTCTGTTTCATTAGGTTGATGCATGAGCCAACGGTGCTTGACTCGTGCGTTGATGAAACCGAAAAACTCTCTGCTCTCGCTCTGCAGCAGTGATCACCTTCAATGTGATGTTATATCATTGTATATAGAAACTATAGTAAGTTCAAAACACGATTTAACAATGCTTTGGACCGATGGCTCAGCATTCGCTTCTCTACACACAATGATGAAGCAAATGGCTTGGAACGTAGACTGCTAAGATGGACCGGAGAAAATAGGTTCGTTACCAGTCAAAAATTCTACATAATAATCTGTACTATAGTTTCCATATACAATGGTTATATTCGTCATGACAGAAAAGTTTCGTAATCCGTCGAACTGGAGTTAGGTACTCTAAAAAGTCTTCATCCGTTAAAAACTAAGAAATATAACTAACTTCATTCTCCTTAATAAAAAAAGCCTTCAAAAAATTTCAATGTTTCATGAGTCTCGGTTTTAACTCAACTTCTCCGCCTAATTTTATCGCTCTATCAACACAGCGATTCAGTGAAATGGGTGCTCTTCTTCTTCTTCTTCTCTTCCTCTTCCGGTGTTGCAAGCATTGCGATCTCGAAACTCAAAGGGACTACAGCTGTCCTACTTATCTGTTTCACACTATGGTGATCTACCCGTGGGACTCACCGTTTGCTTCATTATGTTCATTGGCTTTGCTTGCTCCATTTTTTTGGTATTGTCAGTTGTAGAGAAAATTTCTCAGACGTGTAACACGAATGTGGATTGGTTTACCGGCCTTATTCGTAAATTCATCGCGGTCAAGAATTGAAATCCTCTTGTTTTCTCATGGTTCTCACTTTCTTCAAAGTAAAAAACAACTGAAAAAATCACAACAGTTTGTTCGTTTTTTAAATTTTACCTCCTGACTTTCTTTTTGTCTCTTCAACGTGTGCATTATGAAAATTCTTCAAAAACTGATTAAGTTCTGATTTTATAGTTTTAGATGCATTATTTTTAAGTCACGCATATCGGCATATCTCTTGCAAAAATCCAGCTAATATACAATTTACCAAATACTCCTTCTGTTTGTTCGCAATTATGGATGAATTCTAGCGAATTTTTGTTGGTAGTCTCTTCAATTTTCTAAAAATATGCATCCGAATATTATTCACATACTTACAGCCAATTGTCTGTGAAACAAAAGGATCCAACTTTCACCCCACCTCTACCACACCTTCATCTAACCATAAAACCACGCAATTTAAATCCATTTCATTCCATGCTGCGATTCTGCAAATAGTTTTGCAAATTGTGAAATATTTATACGGAGAGACGATGTTGCCGACGACGACAAATGCTTTATCCGTAGATATCTATAGCTAGCTGCATTTGCTGAAGTTGGAACAAATACAACGCAGCAAAAAGCATACACCCACAAAAAAAAAAATTACCAACTTTGGAAAACAGAACTTGCGGTGTCCTTTTCAAATTGGCACACAACACAGATTCAATGCACATATTAACAACCAACACAAAAGGGACTAAATTAGAAAATCATCTAAAAGCTAATGGGAATTCCTTTGCCAAAAGTTATTCGCTACTAAAAGCCATTGCATTCAACAAAACTCTCAGCTCTAACGTAGAGGGATGGTGATGACGATGAGTTGGTGTATTGGGAAAGCAAAAAAAAAAAGGAATCTAAAAACCACAATATGAGAGCGTTAAATTTTTAGGATTTTGTTAAAAATGTCTTCTTTTTTTTGGTTTGGTTTCATGGCCAAATAGGGACATGGATATTTTGTTCATCTTGTCAGTTGTGAGTTTTTCTTGTTTTTTGTGCACGTCGCGAAACTGAGAACTTATTTCGATATTATTAAGCTTCTTCTCAAAATTATAAGCGAAAGGATCAACTTCTCCGCCTAATTGCCGTGTTGCGTCCTTGCAACCTGCCGTCCTTACAAAAAGCCAAAGATAAAAATTATTGCATGTAATTAGAAAACTATACAAAAAATAAGCAAGCAGGAAAATTTGTTAAGAAAAACTGCAAGGATAGCAAAAAGTTTTCACCAAAAGGATGGTTTCAAATTATGCCATCCATCGCAGTTCTCTCTACTCTCCGTTATCATTATCCACTCTAAAAGAAGAGAGCAAAGTAAAATCCGTTTTTTGTGTTTTCTATCTTCTTCTTTTTTTTCTTGGGATATAACTTATGTCAAAGGAGGATATGAAAAACTTTTCGATAATTTCAAGTCAAGTGGTAGAAGACGGATGGCTTCTTCGTAAATTTATCTTCGACGATGCAGCGATGCACTCGCAGCAAGAAGTTTGCTTTGAGTAGAGTAATTTTCTTTGCGTGTCCCTTTGATGTTTTTGTATCGTGCTCATATTGATGCTCTCGCAATATTTTCTTTTCTTTTTTTCTTTGCGTGTTGCTTATTTTATGTTGTGCAATTAAGTTTGTTGGCTAATTAAAAATATTACTAAAGCATTAAAAAGTTCTTCTTTAGCAGATTGGTGAGTGGCCAATTTTTCGTAAGTCGTAAGAGAAGCTTTTTTATTTGGTGTGGAAAATGAGTTTTAAAGATAAAATTTGAAAGATCTTAAGTTTGTGTTTTATCTACCCACTTTACAAAGTTTTGCAAAAATTTAAAGAACTTTGCGTGTTTTTGGATTGGTTTGCGAATTTGCACGGAACATTGCGCAAAGATTTGCAATCATTTGCGTGTAAATTTGTGCAGCTTAACATTTAAGTAGCATTGTATACTTTTCTAAGACTTCGCAGGACTTGTATGTAGTTTTCACGCGTTTGCTCATTTTTGTAAAGCTAAGCAAGGCATTTCGCACATGTCTTAACTTTGAGCCACTTTGATCTGCTTTTTGTAACTTTGCAAGACAAGACACTTTGGAAGTGTCAATCTAGCTTAATGGACACAGGATTTGTCATGATAAGATCGTCTTACCTGCTCATTCAAATGTCTGTTCAAATCTCCATACCAAGTAACAAAAACACTTCTGTTTCTGTATTCTTAAGTAGACTGTGAAAATATGGCCAAAATGTATTTTTTTCTAATTTTCACTCGCTCACATCCAATTTGGTTGGCATATGCACTGACAATACTCAACACTTTTCTTTGCATCACCAAATTAAGAGACACTCTGCCAAATAACTCTTTCGGAAAAGTGACACTAAACCGTTTTTACCTATTTAGATCCGTTCTATATTTTAAGGTTTTGTCTCACATCCAAAGAACGGACCTTTTTTCAGCCATTTGTTTCATGAAATGACAACATGTCGACTCCCCTCTTTCTCAGAAACTCTTCCAGTTCGAAAGTTGGAACCGTCATGCCTCCAACATTACAGTGTACAAGTATCATCAAAGTATATAGAGGAATCATGGTTTATTGGAATTAGAGAAGTTTTGTTTTTGGTCTTCAAGTCTAAGCCTATTTAAGCAAGTCCGAAATAGCTAAGCCTTCATATTTTTCATCATCTGTTGTATCATCGGAAGAGTCTGAGAGCGGCTTCCAATTGAGTACATTTTTAGTTGGCTTGAAAATGGTGTAAATCTTCTCCAAGAGCAACGCTGCTACCGTTATAGGTTCAAGATATGCTTCCATGTTTTGGTATGCCTCTCATATGTCTTGTTGAGACCGGGCCGGGGTACAATGTATCTATGACAAGCCATGGGACGTGACAGTCCTTATTGCTTTCAATGTGGTGAAAAATCTGCCATCAGAAATATTCATAATATTGACACCTACAAAACTACATTCGCTGAGTATCGTGTCAGAATTATAGCCTAAATGAATTACGTTCTGCGAGTCGCATTCCGTTGGAAGGATTATTTTTTTTTTTTTTACATAATATACGCGCACATCAAGGATCAAGGGGTTATGTTATTAACACAACGCGGAAAGGATTAGAAAGGTTGTATCGATGCACATTATTTTCGAATTTCTGTGTATAACAATGTGAGGAAAAGACATAGTTAGGTTAAGCATTCCACATTCGCGTCGTGCGGCCAAATAATGAATCTTTATATTTCACTGTATGCCCGAAATTGGGCTGTTTTTAAAACTGAACAGCATTCCTCTCGAGACGTGTATTGCGGTTAAATTGATAAAGGGGAGGAATGCAGCTGGCCATTTCATTCGAGCACTGATCTTTAAAAAAAGGTGAGCAGTGAAGGACCTGCGCAAATAACTTTGCTTTGACAAAATAATCAGAAGTCTTTCGAAAGTGCACTGCGAAGTGTTTTTCAATTCCCCATTTAAACATTTGACGTCACTATGGTCCGCAATCACATTAAGTTTGATATGTTCCACTTTCATGCAGTGGCGTAGTAATTAGTATTTCTGCCTTATGTGTGGGAGTTCGAAGCTCGAATCCCAGAAACATTCAATTAAGCGAAGATCTGGCAAGTCATCCAAGTATAATAACAATTCCATTAAAAGCACTTTCTCCCCTAGCCTATAAGAAGATAATCGACAATCTAAGACCAAGTTGACCCTCAATAAAGCCTCGATCATCTTAGTCGTACTATACGTCGTGGAAACGAGGACCAAACTACAGCAGATGACGAAATTCTTGGTCTTTTGTGAGGATAAGAAAATTTATCAGCGAGCTGTATCAGTTGTACCGCGACCTGAGCATAGCTAGAAGAGTACGCACCACGAAACTACAATGGCTTGATATTCAGAGCGGAGGAATTTCAACGTTCAGACTCGACGCACTGGTCTTCAAGAGCCAACTTCAGGGAAGCTCACCTCACGCTCAAGCTCACCCCGAACTGTTATAGCCACCAAAGTAGGTAAGTACCAAGCGGTTCGGAATTGGAAGATATTTGAAGGTACACTCATGGTCACACAATTAAGTCATTTTTATAAAATTAGGTTTACATATCCATATATTAAGTATAAATTACAACGAAAGCAAAATTTGTTCAAATTCTAGATATTTACAATCACAATCATTAAAAAAAACAAAAGAAAATAAATTCCACTATAACAATAGTCATTTCTTTAACAAGAAATCAATAATATATAAAATAAGTGTGGCCATATAATTAAGTCACATGAAAAAAATAAGCAAAATATGATAAAAAACATAGTTTTTTTAACCGCACAGTTGATATTTCGTAGGATAGCCTTTCTGTTTCGATACGGCGGATATTCTCCTTGGCATGGAGTCCGCCAAACCTTTCCATTGCTCTACGCTACTATTTTTCCACTCTTTCTGCAAAATACTCCAGAGAGTAGTCTTGCTGGTTGGTTTTTTTTCCGCAACTTTTTTCTTTAGAATGTCCCCAAATTTCCAATAGGGTTTAAGTCCAGTGACATTGCTGGCCACCCCAAAACATTCACTTTACGCTCTTTAAGGAAAGATTTCGAAACTCTTTACTTGTGTTTGGGGTCATTGTCAGGCTGAAAGATCCATCATTGGGGGCGCTGGCATAAATACCACCAACACGCGATGCCATCATGGCCTAAGCTCTAAACTTTTTTCCAAATCCAACAGTGGCATGGAACCACTTAAATCCTCTGAACTTTGGTCGGGAAAACTCTAAATGTGGATTAAATCCGGTTAACACAATTGCACTTCCTGCACCAGAGATATTGCTTCAAAAAATGGCTTGTTGTTGCACTACAGGTTGCCATGTAAGCTGTGGTTGCAGAAAACTACAAATTGCTTGCTCAATATGTATGGGAGTCAATTGCGATAATGTGCAAGTAGCCGATATTGCAGAAGAGGACATTTTTGAATGTAGATGTCGATCTCGATATAGACTTTCACAATGTTAGTGAAGAATTATAATAGTACAAGAATTTTACACTTATATTGTTAAGTAAAAAAAAATATGTAAAATTCTTTTTTTTTATAACAAATATGATTTTATTGAGTGAAAAATGTTTTTTTTATTCCACAAAGTAAAAATAAAAGCAGTCAGTATAAAAAGGATGAAAAACGACAAATTAATGTCTATGTTCAAGTGACAATATATCGGTGAAATTCAAACACAGAAAGTTCTCTGATATAGCATTTTAAAGAAAATTTTATTTTATTTCTTTTTATGAAGCATTGCCTGAACCTACATATCTGCAACCAGAAAGAAATGCCATTAAAAAAACTGACAAAACCCAAGAACTGGAAAAATAGCCTTTTTTTAGTCGGGAATTTTACTATTTTGGATAAAAAATTTTTATTTATAATTTTTAAAAAGATGCATTTAGATGGGAAAATTTTATTTCTACGAAAAACCTTGGAATTGCATCAAAATTTTGCTATGTTCTCGAGATATGTATATTGAAAAAACGAATGAAGATGGTATAGAACCCATGTCTCTGAATCGCACCCTCTAATTTAAAAGCACTTTCAATTTTTTTCTCTAAAATTAACCCATCAATCGATTCATGCAATAAAAGTCCATTGAATGTCGAGTTCCTGTGTATGCCCTTTTTTACGACATAATCAATGGACTACATAATGCACAATAAAAAGATAAAAACACAAAATTGCGATAACAAAACTTCTTTTCGAACAAATAGATGTTCCAAACTTTAAATATCACTGAGCGGATATTGATGTAGTGACTGTGCTATCCGATAACGATGACAAACTTGAATGAGCAGTGGCTAAGGTAAGTTGTAGTTGGAGTCATCGAAGCATTGCAAGCACAGAAAGGAAGGAGACAATAAAGCGAAGCTTTTGACATCAATTGCTTCTTTGATTTCAGTGTAACGTGAGCACCTTACCACTTCCTTGAGTAAATTTTAAGCTTAACTAATCTTAGAGAGTAGCTACCTACTCTAAATTTTAAACAGCTTTACAGTAAAAATCAGTTCGAAAAAAAACTTCCCCCTTAAATCAACACAATATTCCCCATAAAATTTAATAAGACTCCATTAACTACCCCACAGGGACATAGAGCTTTTTCAAAATGGTCCGATAGCAAGAAGAATGAAAACAAATAAAAAGAAAGAAAAAAAATCAACATCACCACACAGTAAAGGATTAACAAACTGTGTACTTCCTTATGCGAAGGGTAAAAGTAGGTCAACACAAATTTAATAACACCAAAGCACACCAGCAGTAAGATTCAGAAACATCATTTCGTAAGAAGACAACCTAAGGCTACCTCTGCTTTAGTCCTTCACAGAAGCGTATGGCAATTTCCTTCTCTTTGTGCGCCAAGGCACCTATTCATTCATCCCAGAAAACACAACAAATAGTCAAAGAGGTGACACCGGCTGCTGCTGCTGCTGCTACTGCTGCCGTTCGTTCGTTCGGCTTTCGGCTCTGTCTTATGAAAACACAACTACAAGGAAAACCCCCTTGAGGATTAGATTCTCTCATCCCCTCATCGGCACCTCCCAAAAACAGCCCGCTATTCGTGTCTTCCTGCTCTCTCGAGCAACTTCAGCCACAATATTGCGTTTGTTGATGGTTGACACTGTGTCGGGTACCTAATTATTGGGTGTAGCACCTGTATGTAGCGCGTTTAATATTATTACCTGCGGAGTTTGTACAAGTGGTAGAACATAAGTAAACTTTTAGGTAGAGGAGATCATTAATTTAGCACACATGCACATAAAAACACAAAAACACACACACACTAACACTCAATGTTGAGGAGCGTACCTCAGCAGGGTATTATATCCCATTTCATCTAGTTCCAGGAGAGGACTCAAGAAGAAGTGTTGCCTCATTTTGTGGTTTGGTTATTGTGTAGAATAAGTATGGTCTTGTGCAATTTGCTCGTACGTGAGGAAGGTGAACATGTGTCTGTCTTTTGAATTGACACGTATCAGGAAGTTTAAGACAAGTGCTCTAAATTAATCGTGCCTTTCAATAAATGGTTAGGGTCAAGAACTTAGGGTAACTCAAATGAATAGAAACCTAAGAGTTATGAGCTGTAAATTGTCTTGATTATGCTTTCATTTTGCTTACCCTTAATGAATCTATGGGGCCTTATAGACTATATCTTAAGGTTTGGTTTTGTGTGAGCCGAAATTCATTAAAGTTCCGCCAAATTAATTTGGAATTAGGGAAAATGTGTGGAATTTTGTGAGTGAACCTTTTTGAAGGCTGGTATTTTGTTTACTGAAGACGATTTGCTTACATTGTTTCCTGAAGGTGGAATTGTAACTAAAACTATAGCGCATAACTGACTTATTTTGAAGAAATTCTAAGGTCTTTTTGCCTGCAAAACAAGTACAGACATTGATTGTGGACAGTTTTCCAATTTTATTTTGCTGTCGGTTTTTATATCGGCTAACCTGATGACACATCTGTTCCTTTTGCTGCTGTTTGTTCGTTTTCTTTTTTAAGTATTTGATATTGGCTGACCTGATAACGAAAGATGGAGTGATGACAAATGTTTCATTTTTGATTTTCTAAAAGGGCCCGCATTCAAAAGTAGTTTTCCTGATTTAGTGGTTTCTCATATTTGCCGTACAAATTTTTGTTTGACAACTTAATTCGTAAAAAAGCAAAATAATAGACTCACTCCAAGCCTTCTTTGACTACGTCTTAACCGCAGAGAGTCAATTCGTACCCCCCTTTGTCTGAAACACAATTTAAATATTTTTGTGGTGAAATCAAAGATGGCGTCTTATTTGAATTAGCATCTATAACCGGTTGCAATTGAGTTTCATTATTTTCATTCTTCTTATTATAGTTTCCACTTTGGCAAATAATGTTTACTGTGGAAGTTTTGAATGAAGCTTTCAACATTCTCAAACATCACAGGCCCAAAAATAGCAAAAACACGTTCACTTTTAAAAATTGTTTTCAAATCCACCTACAAAAAATGGCGACGAGGGTTCCCGGCAAAATGGAACCACGATTTCGCTGTTGACTTTCTGGTTCTAATCTGTGGTCTTGACTGTACTAATACCTCATTGCGTTTTTCTTCTGTCGCTTTTCCAATAGACGAAAAGAAAAGTCCAAGAGCATTTTATTGATGAAAAAAGATCGCTCGTGATTCTGAGAAGTGACAGTAAATTCTCGATTTAAAGTGAAAATTCACTCAAAAAGCTCAAATACATGTTACTCAATTGTCAAAATGAAAATTGACCTCAGGTAGTATCTTTTATGAGCCACAGATGTTTTACTCACAGAAAAGCAACACCAAACTAATCAGAAACAACCTTGCGTATTGGGTGTGCCATCGGAGTTTAAAATGAGTACTTCCCCAATTGAAACCAATGTAAAGCTACATTAGAGTCCTACTTCCAAAATGAACACATTGGGAGATTGGCAAAAGGTGTCAAATCCACCTGACTTTGAGACAGTGAAATTATGAGTATCAATGTTATTTATAAATCAATCCAGAAAGGGCAACTTAACTAAAGGGATTTTTATTCTTTATTCCAAATTCTTTGCCGTGAATGGATTCAATCATAAAATAACGGTTATCGTGATGAAAAAATTAATTAAGTCCTAGTTAAAACCTATCTATTTCAATAAGCAATTGAGATTCTATTTAACATTTCACCATCGGTGACACCGCTGTTGAATAATTAATTCAAATCCAAAACCAATCGAATTGATGAAAGAGCAGGAATAGAAATACTCAATTCTGGTATGATATTGCCATGCTGTCAAACATAGAACGGTTCGATACGAAAACATAAAAAATGGTATATGTGATTGATTGTATGTTAATCTTTAATTAATCTATAATTACCGTTAAAGCTCTTTTGGGTATTTAACATAAAAGGATACCAATTCCAATTACCACAAAATACTAAAATTCTAATTTACATCCCTCGTCACAAAAAAGAGGACATTTTTTCAAACAAAATTGAGTGCTATAACCGTATCAGTGGTTTGTAAACGGTTTTTGCCTCGCTTTCAACGCTTTGTATAAATTGATTTGATCGCTGCACACATGTGATGCTGGTTTCTAAAAATACTCGGCACTTTTTCTTCAGCGTTTTAGAATAAGGGAAAAATTCGGTAAAATCTAAAATGTAATGATTTTTTTCAAACGATTGTGTTTACCTTGTCCTGTTTGTTTATTTATTTATTTATCTGTTTATCTGTTCATTTATTTGTTTGGGGTCAACTCCAGTAACTAAAATTTTACCCCAACCTGTTGACGGTTTAATTCCCGGTTTTCCGGTTTAATTAAACTAATGGACAGATGAGTCTCTGGCTTTGCTCTGTGGTTCTGATCACAGTGTAGATAATTCAGAGAGTCAACTCGTACCCCCTCTCCCAGAAACACCCACAAATTATTTTCGTCGTGAATTCAAAGACAGCGTATTTTTTGAATTGACGGATACAAGCGGATGCAATTGTCATTCATTATTTTAATTTTCTTATTGTAGTTTTAACTTTGATGGCGAAAAGTGTTAATTGCGGCAGTTTTGAATGAAACTTTCAATCGCAGTTTTCCGGTCTAATTGAACTTTTGGGCAAAATGGCTCTACCTTCCCGCAGTTAATTCTCTGGTTCTACTCTGAATTGGCAAAATTGAAAAGTAAAAACTTGAAAATAAAAATGATTAATTTTCAATTAAAACGGTTTTATTAGATAATAAATTAAAATTGTGTATACAGTTTTCCTGTGAATTTAATGAAGTTATAGCCATTTTGCGAAAAAGTCAAAGCTTTATGTAGAAGTCAAAATTAAAGAGGTCTAGCGAAAAAACCTCTAACCTGACTTCTTTATATAGCTTTGATTTGCATATTAACATATTTTGAGCACACCTTCCTAAGGTAGACCGTAGAGGCAAAGTAACGCGGGGCTTGTTTCGTCTAAAAAATGCCGGTTATTGATATTTTGACATCAAAAAGCGAACGTAAGCTTCGTTGAACATTCTCACTAAGATTCTATTCATTTATATTTTCTTCACGTAGTAGTTGCTCTGCTTATTGAGTGTGTTGGCCTTCCAATGATAGGAAAGCTTAAAGATCGCTAGATCGAACATATGTACTGTTCAAAAATTTTACTAGGTGGCAACAAATTACCATATTTCTTCATATATTCATTTTGTATAGCAAACAAGAAAACCTCTGCTTCAATTACGGATTTTCGGCAGATTATTTCCTTGAGTTCTTTTCGGTATCTGGTTTGAGAATTATAGTAAGGCGTTTGAAGCCAAGGTGTGATTTCGTATTTAGAATAATAATTTTCTTTCAATTTCTCAATCATTAAGGATCTTTTTAAAGCGCGTCAGCTGTGAGCTGACCCTGTCCACTGGGCGTCCACACTTATAAGTTCTTCAGCTGCATTGCAAGTCGCTTGTACCTACATTAAGACTATAGAAGCCATCCGATGAATAAAGGTAGCCTTTAAAAAATCTTGGGGCTTGGAAGGTGTAGTCGATAGCCCCAAAGCTTCAGGAAACGTACTTTTTGTCTTCTATTTTACCTTTTCAACTTCGATTTCTCTGCGACGCGACAGAAATCGAATATGAAGTCTTTTCCACTATTCTACACAAATATCTTGTCCAAGACCTAACTGAATTCGAGGTTTACTCGAATATCTCAAAAACATCTACATCCTGATCCTCTCTCAGAGGACACCATTTGTTCGCTCTGGTAATTCATTTGAAGTGTAATTAGAAAGAAAATGCACATTCTGTCCTGAAAACCTGCAAAAAAACTGAAGCTAGTCCGACTTCCAACAATTTCTAAATTAGTTATTAGTTCTTATGAGAATTCAAATATTACTTCAAGTTTGTTTCATTCTGATCTTCGCTATCTGGAAAGCCACTTCCCTTGACTGCTCAACGACGATAAAGATACAAATATCAGTGTCAGGCAGAATGCAGAATTCAATTCTGACGTTGAACAAAGATGCAGTTCTCCCGATCTAGAAGAAGAAACCTTCCAATCAGCTGGAAAGTATTAAAATGATCAACTCAATGTGCCCCAGGGCTCCGTCTTATCTCCGACTCTCTTCCTCATTTTCATAAATGATCTCTTGTCTGAAACTTCTAATCCTCTCAACTGTTTTGCTGACAACTCGACCCTCAGCTCTTCATATTCGTTTCCAAATTCACGTCCCTGCTCTTCGGATGTGGAACTGGAACGGTTGCGTATGATAAGCTCATTGAATTCTGACCTTAACAGCATTGTTTCATAGGGTCGTAAAAACCGAGTAGAATTTAATGCTTCGAAAACTCAATGCTGTCTCTTGTCGTTGAAGCTTAACATTCCCCCATTGCCATTATCCACGAATGGTTCCTGCCAATCCAAGAAACCGAAAAGTTGTCAGTACTTGGTACTTGGTATGTGTGTAAACGATTACCTTCGTTGTAATGACCACATATTTGAAGTCGCCAAAAACGCTGCTAAATGCTTAGGATTCTTGAGACGATGCCGGAAGTTCTTCACCCCTTCTGATCTGGCTACAATTTATAAGGCCTTCATCCGCCCAGAACTGGAGTATAACTCCCATATCTGGACAGGTACTCCTCAAACTTCTTTGCGCCTACTCGATAGGGTACAAAATAGAGCGTTAAAATTGATAGGTTATAGTTCAATTGTAGAATCGATTGATTCTCTTGGATATCGTCGAAACGTCACCTGTCTCCCTTTCTCTTTTATAGCTTTTTTCACAAACAGTGCTCTAGTGAAATAGCCAGTTGCATTCCTCCCCTGAAACAATTTACCCGCAACACCCGCCTCGCTAGGAATGCTCATCAATTTTACCATGAGCCCAACTTCGGGCGTACAGTCAAGTGTAGAGATTCTTATTTTAGTCGCACCACCCGAATGTGGAATGCTCTACCTGGCCTTGTTTTTCCCCTACATTACGATTCACAAAGGCTCAAAAGCGACATGCATCGGTGTCTCCTTTCAAATCCTCTCCTATTTTTCTAAATGCTCGCACTGTGTTTAATAACATTATAAGGGTAGTCATAACCCCTTGATGTGCGCGTTAATTATAAAAAACAAAAGTCGACGAATTAGACAAAACTTCGCAATAGACAGGCTTGACTTCAATGTATAACACGACTTTGTCCACCTATGATCCAATATAGACTCGGAAAACAGCATCGGTGTGGAGATCAACCGCAGAATTACTGTTGCCAATGGCTGCTATCTTGGTCTAAGAAAGAAATTGATAAATAAAACCCTCTGCCGCAAAACCAAGGCAAACTTTTTAAGACCCTGATCATTTCAGTCCTGATATACCACGCAGAAGCAATGGACCTTTGCTTTTTCCGCTGTATGAGAAAATTAAGAAAACATTATGGCCAATGCACCGACCATTAGGATGAAGCGCTTTGAAGTAATCACAACTAAGAAGTCGTGCGGCACAAAACCTTTCTCCTAAAAGGCCGTAATAAATATACTGAAAACAATTTCCATTTTCACACACTACTATGTAATTCTCACATACCTAGAGCAAATTCTTTTAAAGGTTTTATTTGTTTCTCACATGCTTCAATAAGGCTAAAAGCCTTTCCAATTTCCCATATCCCCTTAACTTTCCTCTATAACGAATGATGTTTTAACGTCTTATGCTTTTCCCTTAAAAATACATTTAAACAAATTGTTCTTGTTGGTCTTGATCCAAAAAATTCCGTCCCCGATTTCTAAACTCATCCCATTCCTGACAACCCCTTTCCCTACTTACGTTAAAATATCAGCAAAGTTCTTGAAATAAACAAGACTTAAGTAAATCCTTGCAGTTTTTACCTGTTCACCTGACCTAGAATTCAGTGTTTTCTCCCTAAAACACAAGTATAAAATAAAGAAAGTCACTTCAATTAACCTCGAAAACTTTCCAAAGAAATGAGGAAAACTTCCTTTCTTATTGGATGAAAAAATTAACACTTTTTTATTTGATGTGAATTTGATTTTATTCGTCTCCTTTCTTTGGACTTTTTCTTACCAAAACTCTGGCAATAGTGCAGCAATGTAGGGTGAGGTGGATACGTTATGTCCCTGTCACCCCTAGTCTCCTGGTCACTCTTGAATGGGTCTCCATTACCTGATGACCATCATTACTTTGAAGTTCTTCTAGGGAGGTGTTTGCTATGGCCGAGTTTTCATGATCTGGATGTGAATGCGAACGCAAGAAGCAATTTCCTTCTGACCCATTAAATGAAAAGAAAAAGAGAAAATATATATAAATATATGTAAAAGTGGGAGTGGGACGTAATACAACATCCACCCATTTCATCCCACTCATGATGCGTCTTACTCGGTTGTCTCTGTGAAGAACTATGAGAACAAAAGTTTGTTCCTTGAAAAGCCATTACGTTAATTACTTCTCTATGGAACATGAAGTGGAACACTGAAGAGAAATTGTATGAAGAGACGTCCACTCTGGGATATGGGTAGAAGTATCTTCTTAAAACAACTTTTTGAGTTTTTTTTAAATGCTTTTTTGTGTTCATTCTTCAATGTTTTAAGGAAATCTCTTCCTATAGCCATGTGGCTTTAGGTCATCACAGTTCCATTGACTTTTTTTTCTTTTTGTTGTATTTTTTTTTTTTTTTTTTTTCTATCTCGTTCATTCATTCATGGGGACAGAGCATTCATGGCAGAAATTTCAGGACTCAGAGACGCAATCTGTGTCAATTGGTTGGCATTGTTGGGCTGGTGGGAGTAGATGGAGAAATGTAACATTTGTGAATAACAAACAAAAGGAGCGCAGCGGGAGGAGCTTTCGGGAACAAATGAAAACAATTAGGATAATTTCAATGCATTCTTGATGGTGAGGGTGGTGCAGAGTAATACAGATTAAAAGTTTGAATAATGGGCCCAAGTGTCAGAGACTTATTAGAATTTCTCTCAAGCTGTTTAAGAAATTACTAAAATTTCAAGAGGAAATTGCCTGTTTCTTAAGTATACTTAGAGAGTTAACTTTTGCACGAAATGGAGAGAGAGTTAAGATTGATAATTTCTGCATCTTGTGAAACTCACATTTTAATCGATGAAAGCTTTGTGTGGTTATAGTGTTCGCTTTACGAGTACCAAAGTTATACTTAACTTCGGTCGCCGTGTCTCGATCTAAACAAAAATAAATAGGCAGACAAAACTAGGCTATGGAAACTTCGGGCTTAACACATTTCAAGGACCTACAATTTTTTGACGTTTCTATCGGAGGCCGAATGTTGAAACACATGAAAAAAATGTGTTTCTGGTTGCATTCGAAACTTGAAGCCCCACGTAACTGAAATACAAGCTAACCATTGTGCCACGGGCACCACGTCTACATTGGTCTTCTATATATAGTTTTTCTTACAGCATAGTTAAACTGAGACTTCTTTTTCAAAAACATTGACGAGCATTCGCTGGCATTGGTCTACATTTTGTAATGGTATGTCATATTCATTTCTGACAGATGTAATAGTTTAAAGAAGCTGGAAAATAAAGCGCTGGTTAAGGCTCAAGAAAGGATTACTGAGATACCTGATTTTCAAGCCCATCAGTGATTTTTTTTTACATATTTAAAACTCAAATAAGACTTGATGACTATACAATAGTAAGACAAGAGTTAAGAAGAGGTGTAAGCATAGTTAAGGCTTGACTGTAGCTGCAGACAGGACCTTCATCGGACTCATTATCCGTACTGTGAACATTCGATTACAGCGCGAAAGTTCGTGGTGTTACTAAACATCCTTGTAAAAAAAATGACAATGGCCCATCGTAACAATTTCGGACTACGAATGCCGAAAAAGCATCATTAACGCTATCGTAGTCAATGTTTTGCCACGAAATTTGTTAATGTTGATAAAATTATTAGCAAATTTTAAAAACTTGTTTCAAAACATTATTTACGAAGATGTTATAGACCCTTATTTTAAGTATTCGTAGATCGTAGCTCAAAATTGTGACGACGGGATAGAGAATTAGACCATCGCATTCGATTGTGTATCCAAAGACATCCTGCTCACAAGGACGTCACAATACCAGTGCGACCATTGCTAGGGAGGAAGGTTCAGAAATATATCAAGAGCTTGTAAAGTGCTTTTGATGTTTCTCCTTAAAGTGTAAGATTACGATTAAGATGTTTGACTTTATTTGAGAAATTCATAATGACGCTTTCAAATGTTGATTGGGTCTTACCGCTGTCAATTTTAAACGTCTCGGGAGAAGGTACAGCCTTGTTCTTGAGAGGTTCTCCAGCCCCACTGATATGAATGAAATTTAAAGCGCATATAGAAGGCTTGAAAGGGTTCAGCTGAAAACATGTGTTATGATTGAATCTAGACGCCAACATTTCATTTATTGAGCACATCAACCAAGATTCGACCGTCATTTACCATTGAGCAGGAGGAAGAAGGCAAACTTATGAGCATCCTTCTGCTTTCGGTTTGTGACACGCTCTCTGTTTATTAGGAGGCTTTTTTGACCAAAAGCGCTAATGATATTTTAAAGCCATGTTCTCACACAGCAGGCGAGGCCATTCCTTGAGTACAGGACGTGGGTTTCTTGACAGCATTTTTGCTCATTCATTGTGAAGAAGAGATATAATAGTTTTACTATACTTAATAGTAATGAAGTCTATCAACAGCTTACATAATTTTTTGCTTCCTTACATACCACAAAACGAAGTCGTTTTCCGCTGTCTGTCTGTATGCTTAGATTTTTAAAACTACGCAACGGATTTTCATGCGTTTTTTTAAAGAAAGAGTGTTCTTTTATAATTCTTCCCCATACTCCCACGGGAACGAGAAAATTTAAGGGAAATTAAAAACTGCTTAGGGAACTTAAAAACTGCTTGACCGATTTCGAAATTATTTCATAGTTACAATGCTATTCATTTCCATATTCCAAGGAAACGGGAAAGGGAATATTCACGACGGGAAATTAAAAACAGCTTGACCGATTTCAAAATTCTTTCAGTAATAGAATTTATTAAATTTTGTTTGAAAATCTCACAACTGCGTTATCTTTGAATCTAGGGGACACTTTTCATCCCCCATACTCTCTCGGTAATTGGAACGGGAAAATCAATTAATCAATCACTTTCAGACAACCTTCAACTTAGCCTTGCGGGTGTTCCTGACAATTTTTGGTTTTTTGTCAATTTTGTGTAAACAACGTTTTTGGAGAAGTTAGAACCGAGCAACGCCTGGCGGGTGAGTTAGCTGAGAATAAAGCAAATAAATAACTAGGAATGCACAACAGCGCTCGGGGAAAGCCGGAACCTAGCGCATTTCTCTCAGCCGTACCTTGATGGTCAATAGAAGGGACCAACAAACTTTTGCCGATTCCGAACAGTGAGAAAATTCTTTTTACGACTGTCTAAGGACAAAGGACCTGCCAATACTCTGCGAAAGGCAACACTCATGGGAAAAAAATTCGTTGTTTTCGTAACTCAAGTAGCTTCTTACTTTGATCTTTTTTTGTACTGATTGATGAAAAAATGAAAATATATTTCATTTCTTCGCATCATAAACGAAATATTTTCTTTTCTAATTTTTCTTGGGCCACAATGAACTCAGCAAGGAACATTAAATCTGAGAAAAGGCTTAGGCTATGGTAGATGGTTTCAAGGCTGCTGTCTTGTAGCATATCTGCATCTATACCACCGATATGATGTTACAGTATATTTGTTGGAAATATAAGTTAATGACATCGAAGAAGTGAACCAGATACTTTAGTAGACTGTCGTGAGCCGATTAATATTGATACTATACTGCTATGCATCGCAAGTATGGGCTCATCACCAAGCGGTGCACATCTTTAGGATCGAGGCTTTTCCAAGTTATTTTTTGCTCGTTGTGTTTATGTCTATAACAAATTACTCTCCCTACCACCTTATCTTGATCGTCTCCGTATTATTAAGCCCTCCTCCTTAAATACAGTAGTGATTATTTAACGTAATCTTTATCTATCTGCTTTTACAGTTGACTACATTTTTTTTATCGCCTGCAACACTAACCGACGAAGAATCAGACCCTCAGGCCCATGTTGCCTTCTTCTACATGTTGGCTCGTGTCGTAATTGTTTGCATGTCTGCCTGTCACTTAAGAGTTAAACGTTCGAATCCAATAAACATCAAATTTTTTCAGCACTTATTTCGTGAGGATTTTGAAAGTCCTCCGAGCGTAATTACATTGCCGATAAAGATCTCTTGAAGCAAAACTCTCCGAAACAGGCAAAGGGTCGGACATGTCGTTTCCTAATCTGGCAACACTTTTTTTTGGAGTTGGAAATTTTGACAGCTGTCACTTGACTTGTGCTCAGTTTGATTTGCCTTTTGATCGTGGAAAAATTGAAGCCGTACGCAAGTTGGGCACTGCGAAACGAAACCGCTGGCAACGTTGTTTTTTACATAATTTACAGTTTCATGCCTATGCATTGCTGGGCTAATTCTTTTGAGGTTATGCAAAGTCACTTGTATACGCAGATAAACCGAAGACTATTAGCGTCTTGGAAGAGAATATTCAATGCGTTGTTGGTGCCGACATGCGGCCCAAGTGCTGCAAAAGGTGTTAAAAAGGGGATAGAGTTTATTCGAGCCAGCAGCGACGGCCGCTTGTCTTAAATTTTTATCAAAACATGTTGGATAACCCTTATCTTTAAAATAAAGCTAAGTTCTTCGCCATTGCATTAGATTTAGTTATTTCTTCTTGAAAGCCACATGTCTAAAAAAAAAACAGCCTCTAGGTCTTCTCCATTTCTCACATGGTTGAGAGAAACGTGCCAGCCCCCAAGCATAGGTATCGCAAGACTTTCATTGAAATATTGCCAAAAAAAAATCCTCCAAGAAAACTTGATATAAAAGGTTTCCTGCCTTAAATAAGGGTGCAAAGACACACTCTAGTTGATGGTGTTGGATTTGAATATTTTTTTTTAACATTGAAGTCTCTTCCGACTTCTTTCCAAGAGAATATCAAATAATTCAGCGCAAAGCCTTGAACAATTCCAATTCCCATTTTCAAATCATGTTTCCACATTGACAAGCTTATCTTATAAACTAAGGTCCAATTCAAGCATTCACTCCACTTACATTTCCCATTAACACTCATTACATGATAATTCTCCACATCAGGAAACTGCCTCTTAAGCTTACCTGCTTACCATTCCATTGGCATCGGTTGAAGGTCTCTTTTTTAAAAGCAATTTCCAATCTAATGAATATATTTACTTTTAAATATGAATTCAACCGCCACCCCCAAAAAAAAGAAACAGTAACCAGCTTATATTGGATACAAACTAATTTATGTATCATAATTTTTTTTATAGGGAAAAAAATATGGAACAGAAAAACTTTCTTGCTTTTATATTGAGGTCACACAAACTATAATTTTATGGAAAGGACCTCCCTTTAACCTATCAGTGTAAAAGACAGAAGGATAATGCAAAACAAATAAAGTATCATTGGCCCACAACCCCCATCATAATCATCGTCATCATCATCAACACCATCAGTATACAGGACGAGTACGGGCATTTCGAAATCTTTTCGAGGATCAACTTCCAATAATGTAATTTGCAAGTTTTTACAATATTCAGGAGAGGTAACTTGTTTTTGTGTGGGATGGAGGTGGGCGTCTGCTGGCTGTGGTTCTCGCTCGGGCTTGAGTTGTTTTCGTTTTGCTTGAGGATTGAGATTGCATAATTTCGAATATTATACGCATAATTTTATGAGGAAAACAAAAAAAAACCATCTGGAAAAATAAACCCACATGGTTTTCTGTTGCCAGAGTTTATTAAATTATCTTCAATTTTCATGTGTTTGGGGTTTGAAGATATGAATTCTCGTGGATTTAATAAAGAGAAATTATTTTGTATATAAAAAGAGAATTAACGGGGATAAATTCTTTTTCTTTTTTTGTTGTCTCTGTAACTTTGACCTGAATATGGAACTTCATCTCAAGTGGAGCGGGGTATGGCCTTGGAATTTTTATCTGGTGACATGCACCATGAAGTGCTTAAAATTCATGTTAAAAAATATCATACTCATTTACTTATTGGTTTCTACATTCGAAACCAGGTCATTCAAATTTTAATGACATTCACTTAGCTTCCCTTCACCATCGGGAGAAATTGGAAGGAAAAAGTTCTGGCATTTCATGGTGCAAATCTGTTTACCATTTCAAAGTAGCACGTTGTTTGGCGTAAATATTTATACCAACACACAAAATTTGTGCGATTTTTTCGAGTAACTTCAACCTAATTTCAAACTCTTATGATGTTGCTGATTCGAATCGGTCGCAAGTGGGGACCATGCTCCGATCGGGACACAATTTGCTCCACTTTTAAAGAAAAAATAAAATCCACTCCGACGCTTCTATGGACTCACTTCACTTTTTTGACATCGAAAATTTTGGATACACTTACCCGGCTGGCTTACAATCCATAAAATTTCTGTTCGTGTTTCGGATGCGACGAAGTCGATATATACAGTCTGCCGAGCAATAGGCTTTAGAGCGATTTGTTGTTATTGATTTCCAAGATGGCGCTACTGTTATTAAAAAATTGATTCATAGTTTTTAGAAGTCTTTTTGTTATGAGATCAGTTGGTTGCTTGGAATATTCCATTTGCCATTTGGGTTTCAATTTCGAAAAGTTTGGTTATGTAAGTTTTTACTTACTTAGTTTGAGTGTGTTGTAAATGGCCTACCATATTTTCCTCATGGAGCACCGGTGGAAACACAAATGTGGATTGCAATGCTTGAAACTCCAAAGCCTCAAGTCCTAGTGCATTTCAAAGACTTAAAATTTTAAGACAAATTCAAACTGCTGATTCATGGCAGTGTGGTTCTCTTAGCTTGCCAGTTCATCGTGAAAGGCGATACGTTATGTTAGGTTGGGTAGAATGGGCTGACGATTGATCTCATTTCCGCCACACTTAGATCAATGTAGATCCGTTGTGATATCCTGGAGTATTGTAACGTCCTAAAAAAAAACATATAAATTTATAAATTTTTAAAAAATATTTCGTGGTTTGGTAGATTGCTGGGAGTGACAAAGGAAGTGAGTGGTATCCTCATGTTTATATTCGTCATTGCACAAGTCATCGGTGCAAAGACCCATTTTTATTTGTGGTATAGTCTTGTAGGTTGTGTCCTGTTATAATACTAATAAGCAATCGTAATGAAGACTTATTCAAGGATGGTAGCCTTTCAAATCCGTTCTTATCGTATTTTGGCCATAGAGAAGGTTCAAGTGCTGAGCCTTTTCTCGCTGACTCGTCCGCTTGTTCGTTTCTTGGTATGCCACTGTGACCGAGAACCCAGCAGAAACTAACGTTATGCTGTGTGCCTGGAGCGCTAAGCTCCTCGCGACAGCAAGAAACAAGCTTCGATTTGACAAGAGTGGCGCTTTTATTGCTGCTTGGCTATCAATGAGAAAAGTCATATCAGCATGTGATAGCGCCATCGTGGACACCTGTTTTGCAGCGTTTGAAACTACCAAGATCTCAGCTTAGAAGATACTGCTGTGATTTGGAAGTTTGAAAGAACTGGCTAGATTCAAGATTTCTGAAAAGAAACCTGCACCTGTTCCAACTTCCATTTTCGAGCCGTCGGCGTCGGTCGCTATAAATTGATGTAGACGTTTCGTTCTGTTTGCTGCCGATTCTTGAACATAGTGATCAAGGGGTGTAAGATTAAGGATTACTTCTAAGCCCGCGGTTGGTGTAATTTTCATTGCACCATATAAGCAAATACAGGCTGTTATTTGTACTTTGGTTAGGGTATTTTAATGTGTGGATTTCTAGCGCCTTCCACCAGACCAAATTGCCATAAGATATAGAATGGGTCTGACAATAGCAGTATACATCCACATGATGATTTAAGGATTTGGGCCTAAGTTTTTGCCAAAATTCCTGTTACACGAATACAGTGCTATCATGGCTTCTTTGTATCTTTCATATGTTGGGGCCCAGTTTTTTGGTCTAAGATCACTCCCAAGTGTCTTGCTTGATCAGAGATCTTAGGTGGGGATCCATTTAGTCTTGGCATCTCAAAGGTAGGCGATACGTGCTTTTATGGTATTCAAATATTATCAGTCCTTCACACTCCCCAAAAAAATTGAAACTCCGAGGGCGCCAAGATGGCTGATAACACGATTTGACAACTTAAATCGCAAAAGATTGATTACGGTGTGGTTGTCTTACTCCTTTTGTCATCAATCTCATTTGTCTCTCTGTCTCTCTGCTTCGGCAGCCACATTCTGTCTGTATACGACCGTCGAAAGCTTTTCGAGTTGTCCACAAACATTACGTTTTGCAGAAACTTTTTACAGCGGCGGCGATTCATTTTTGCTAAAACTTCTTTCAAAAAACGCACTGTTTGGACACACAGCATTTCCCAACTATGTTCAAGAGTAGAGCAACTTTTTTCACTCCGCGGAGGTATGATATTGACTTTTTGTCAAAAGTTCAAACGGGAACCAGCTATCAATGCCAAAAAGCTATAATTTAAAAAGAAAACATTATAAAGTTGGTTAAAAGTGAAAATTGTATTCTTGACTGCAACCAACTGAGCATTAAATTAACTGCCCAGTGTAACGTGGTTCAGCCTTCAATGAACTAAAATGCAGAAAATTTCATCATACGAAATTGAATTGTTCATAGATGAGTGGTTCTTTCTGTTATAGGCGAATTTATGAAAATTTCGATTGAAGAAGCTAAATTAAAAATACACGATATGCGATTGTTGTGAATTATTACGATGTTGCATAACCTGATCAAATTTATAGAATGACAAGTAAGTTTCATTAAATCAGTCGCAGATATAAAAAATTTACCAACCCATGCGTGGGAGGACGAAAAGGGATATCTGTGTAGATATTTTTTTTTTTAATTCACAACTTATTAGTTTCTTTTTTATGAAAACTTTGAAATGTTTGTAAAAGAAATCAAAGCATCAGTTTCACAAAAAGTCATAAATTCAATAGAATGCAATACTGTGGCAACAAGGAAAAACGACATAATTCAGTTTTTACTACTTTTCAGGAGAGCGATTTGAATGTTTGGTTTCCAATTACAAATCAGGTACTAGACTTCTTGACGAAGTTTGAACGTGCAAATGACTGAAATTACTGTAAGATTTTATTTTAATTTATAAAGAATTAAATTTATATAGCTTTATAGCTGATTTTGATAAAAATATGACTTATGTCGTTGTTCCTTGTTTAAACCTTTACTTAACTGTCAGTTAAGTTTACTTGTGCTTTTTTTCCACAATGAGTTCAATTAAATAATTTTTTTTAAGTTAAGTTGTGTAATTTTTCCAAACACAAAATAAAATAATGCACTGAAATAAAATGACTTAACTCGTTTTTCCAAACAAATTGTTGAAAGGAGTCAAAATTGTAGAAGGATGAAAATAATTATCTACATTCAATGGAGAAACTAAAAGACACAGTATTTCAACTTTATCGTTATATTTATTATTAAAAATCAACATTAAGTAAAAGCGTTTGACAATGAAATACACTAACATTAAATTTTTTTTTTTAAGTACGGAAATTCCCAGATATTGTTTTAAAATAAAATAAGCAAATATATATCGTTTTTTTAGCGTCTTCTTCTTTAGTCTTCATCTTCATCGCTGTCACCTACATCCGGATGAACGTTTTGTTTTGTAATGGTATCAACAACCAAACTTCTATAAAATGCATGAAACTGGGGATCGACAAAATCCAACAAGAAAAGAAGATCTTGCGCCTTTTCTCTTGAAATAGGAGGGACATGTTGAATAAATGGAATGTCAGACCTAATTAGACTATTTCCGCCACGTTTTCTTATATTTATTTCCTTAAATGGTTCATCCTCGTTCAAAGTGTTTTTGTAGAATATTGAACCGAAGTTGTCTTTGTGATATCTTAGCCACCTGAATTCACGCCATGAATACTTCTCGCCGTCAGTATTCACCTTTCGCCAAGTGAACTAGTTTTTTGAGGTTGCAGCAAAGTCTAGGAAATCTGGCTCACGCATTACCTTCACTTTAAAAGGATTTCTGTCTCTTATGCCAGCAATTAAGTTCTGCCAGTCTCTTGGATGATGAATCTTAGCTGTTGTGTTCTTTTTTTTCCGTTCAATAACAGAGTGGTCGACATCACATTCCATGTGGGTATGACCAGGTTCCAGAAATTTATGGTTAATTACTTCTAGTTGCTCGCTATTCGCTAAGGCAGCTATAAACATGCAACTAACATGCGTGTTTTTATTTTGACCCGGACAAGAATCACTATAAAAAATTAAATTTTTGGCGGCAACAGGAACTTCTTCGTCTATGTGCTTAAAAATACAACATGCCATTTCATTTCCACCTCTCTTTGCCATTCCCTCATGCCACATATAGCAATGAGGTTGATCGTTAGCCAAATTGTGAACCGTTAAATAATAGGTCCACAGCTGACGTTTATAGAATGCTATATTCGATTTCAAATATGGTGTAGGCAAGCACTGCTGGAGATCAAACGCATATGCTGCAATAGCTTTGTTGGTTTTGGCTAGCTCTTTGTCTTTTTTTTTTTGCAAGTGTAAGCAAAATCAGCTTTTTCTTGGTGATTTGCAAGCTCACCCTCGAGCTTTAATTTTTCATCAGCACTTTCTATTGCTGAAATTTTATGATGCAACTTATCGCACGTACCACATGTATCAAGCTGAGGAGATTTTATTTTCAAGTTCAGCTCATGAAATATTTTGGTATACGTGGATAAGCTCTTTGGCTCCTCATTTTCCATACAATAAAGATTATACATTTTTGAAATAGTCAAACCTGGTTGTAAGTAAAGTTTAGACGTATCCCGTCTCGTATAATGGCTCTCATAAGCCGGGAATTTTTTAATATGTGTTTTTATGCTCTCTATTTCTTCCGTAGAAAGAGCGTTTGGAGGTGTCGAGCTTCCTCTTTTATCAGTTAGAGAACTGGAAGGTGAACTCAATTTCTTACGTATTACTGACCGAACAAAGCCATTTGATTCGCCAAAACAACCCAAAAAGCAAGATTTACATACTGTTATATTTTCACCTGCAAGTTCAATTGAATATATAGGAGTAAATTGTCGATCACGGTGCTTAACTCCACACTTTTTGGTTTTTGTCGAAGACTTTGTTGTTATATGAATCAGTGATGAAATGTAAAGAACTCTTTTATTGTAACAGCCTAAAGCCCAATAATTTTCAAATAATAGCTGTTGATTTTCAACTGTAACTTTGCTACCACAGTTATTTCTGCAAGATGATAATGGTTTTAATTTTCTGGCCTGTACTTGTTTATTTTGTTTAAGAGTGTTGTAAGGTAAGCCTTTATTTCTCAGGTCCTGTCGGCGTTTCTTAGCCCCTTTTATCTTGTTGGTGATTGGTGCAGCAATATTTTCTTTTTGATGAGTTGAAGGTGTTTCATCAATGTCAAAATTATTTACAAACTCCAGTGAATCATGCGACATCACCACTGAATCATGACAAACTATATCAACAGACTTTTCAAGGACCTTACCCCAATGCTCTGTATTTTCGTCGTCACTTGAAGTCAATGCATAATCTGGATCCTTAACTGAATCATCTGAATCTTCCAGGAATGGTTCTGAACCTTTTAAATAAAAAAGATGTTCAAAGTTAGGTCTACCATCTTAAGAAAAAGTTAAGTAATCTCTATAATAGGTAAATATAAATGATTGTAAGTTTGAACTTACATCCTGGAGGTCCGTCCGACTGTTGATTTATGTTTTCTGATGGAGTGTATTTTGGATCACCAAATGTTTCTGAAACATAATTATTCGAAATTAAAAAAAAAAGTACAAGCATAACTGTTACCTAAGTTTTTTTTTTGTAATTATTCGTAGATTCAGTTATCTTTTTCAAAATAACAGTAAAACAAGACCAAACCACTCCTATTCACTTAACATAAAAGAACAAATATTTCATTGATTTACTGCAAGTGTAGTTGTTAAGGTATTTTTTTTTTAAATGAAATCCCATTTTATGTTTATGATAATATTCATTATAATTATTATTATTCCCCTGATTTCTAACCTTAAGAACTTACCTTCAATATTTTCACAAACGCTTTCTCTCTGGCCTTTTTTATTTGCACTTAAAGCGGCTGCTCTTTCTAAGGCTAAAGACAACATTTTGCTACCGCGTGACATTATTATTTTTATCAAAATAACTTTCTCTTTATTTTCTTATAACATCAACTTTGTTTAACACTTCACGATTCACATATAACACTTAGAAAAACTATTCGCAAACTAAATCAACTTTCGACACACATCTATCACGTATAAAAATACAATAACCCGAACAAAACTGCAACCCAACCTACCAGAACAGAAATTTTTAAAGAAATAAACGACATAAGTTACAACTGAGTATCAAAATTTGTTTAAGTTTATTCTGTAACGACTTTTGGAACAACAGCACAAGTCAACTTGTGTTGCTTCTTTTTATAAACCGAAGTGTGGAAATAGTTCATAAGTAAACGTGTGCATGTTTTATGTGCGAAATTGATTTTGGAAAAACTACACAAGTCAACTTATTTGCGTGTAAGCTACAATTTTATTTTGGAAAAAGAGCACAAGTAAACTTATGGTCATGGAGAAACAATATAACAGTTTTAGAAAAAGAGCATAAGTAAACTTATGTGCATGTTGATTTGGTTTTTCATTATGGAATAAAAGCACAAGTAGAAAATGAAAATTAAACAATTGTTCTTATGTTGTTTTTCCTTGGGCAAGCTCTGTAGATACAGACTTAAGTCGTTTTTCTTTTGTCTGTAATTCCTTAACCCCTTGAGATAGAAATACAAAAAAAATATGACAGACGGAATGGCTTATTGCGCATCGGATGGTATCAAAAACTCATTTTCGACATAAGTCTACTTATGTCGTTTTTCCATGTTGCCACAGTATTTACATTCAACTTCAAAAACAAAATATTCCACATACGCCAGAGTGAAATAGAACAATTTCGAATAAAATAAAATGAAGTTTGCGAGTGTTGTGGTTGACGGGTGCTTGCACACGAGTATAACCGAAACATTAATGGTATGGCTGTGATACGTTAGGGTAGCTCCTGGTTGTCTCATGCAAGAAAAGAAAACTTTTCCTTCTGGTTCAAAGTGGTACTCTAACAATACGCTATAACCGGGTTAGCAAATCGATTTACTACGTAACGAGGAATCGCTGATTGGGGAGGAATTTTTACACAGCCACTGTTTGCGCTGTTCTATTCTTAATGAAACTTGCGAAATAATACGCACAATCCGTATACTTCAATACTTAATTACTTTATTCTGCGGTTTTCGTACAATTTTACAAAAATAATTATTTGCTCTGTGGCAATGAAAAAATGAAAAATGGCGAAGATGGCGGGTGGCTGGACAACGTGTCGATTTCGTGGTTGGCAGAAGAATGGGTAGATGAAAAGGAATATGGCGGATTCTTTCTTCTTTGGAGAAAAAATTGGCTGACCTGTCAAGTGGAACGGGAGGAAACAAAACAGGGGTGCGTTCGAGCGTTCGACTTTTTAAGTTTTCTGCACATGGTTTTGTTTTCTCCCGTCACCCGGCCGCCGTGCATTATGACTTCAACATTACCGCCCGCCTTGCAACCTCGCTTGCAAAAAATGTGACCGATCCACCCGTCATCCTGTCCCAGCCTCTACATTGGTATGAGCTGAAGTTATAAGATTATTATTTTTATAATGAACAAGTAATGAAATCATATATGAGAAAAATATTTAAAGGTACTAAATACAACAATTTTCCATTTGATTAAAATTCACTCTTATGAGCCAAATATGCTCGGTAATTTAGTACTTTTACGAAACTAAGTAAACGAATGGCAAGCGTATTAGTGAATACTATTTGCGCATATTTTCCTTTTGAAATATGCTTTAAAGAATCGGATTAAAACGAGAAAAAAAAAAATAGGTTCGGTTTAATTCTGAGGTAGGAGAACGCAAATTTTGACAATTGACCGCTTGACGATTCCATTTGCCGTCTTTACTTCGGCGACTCGGATCTTGTTATCGGGTCCCGCGAACACGTTGATGACTCGCCCAAGGCGCCACTCGTTGGGAGGCAAATTTTCATTTCGAATGATAACCACGTCGTTAATTTGCAGATCTCTTTTAGGATACTTCCATTTGTACCGTTTGTGAAGTTCCTTTAAATACTCTTCCTTCCATCGAGCACTTAATTGATGATGTAGGATTTGTAGTTTTCTCCATCTATTTCGAATACTTAGCGACTCATCATTGCATACTGGTTCTGGCAAACCTACTAACAACCCACCCGTGAGGAAATGACCCGAAGTCAAGGGGACGATATCTGAAGCACTTTCAGTCATAGTTGACAATGGACGTGAGTTGAGCGTACACTCAATTCGAGACAGCAGGGTTGAGAATTCTTCAAAAGTAAATTTTTCACTGCCCGCAATTTTTCGAAAATGTGATTTAAAACTTTTTACGCCCGCTTCCCACAACCCACCCATATGGGGAGAACCGGGAGGAATGAAATTCCATTTTAATTGCGAAAAGTTATGAGCTGCTGCTGTGGGACAACGGATAAGTGAATTATGAAAATCTGAGAGCAACACCTTCGAGGCACCTACGAAATTAGTTCCATGATCGGAAAACATCTGCGACGGAGTTCCACGTCGGGAAACGAAACGCGTAAATGACGCGAGAAACGCTTGCGTCGTTAGATCACTAACCAATTCTAAATGTATTGCCCGTGTTGCAAAACATACAAAAATGCATACATATCCTTTGTCCAAACGACATTTTCGACCATAATACGTCTTAATGAGGAAAGGTCCGGCAAAATCCACACCCGTATTCGTGAAAGGCCGACTCAACGTGGTTCTTTCTTGTGGTAGCGCACCCATTAATTGCGTTTGCACGTGATGCTTATACCGAGTACATACTGGGCACTGGCGAATACACTTTTTCACCAAATTTTTGACTTGCGGTATCCAATATTCGGCTCTGATCATGCGCATCATGAGTTGAATTTCGCCATGTACTGAAATTTCATGTACATATTGAATATACCGCTGAATAAAAAGGCATTGTGCAGGAAGCAATATTGGAAACTTTTCGTTATATGATAACGTCGATAAAGCTAAGCGACCGTTCGCGCGCATGATACCCTTTTTATCAATAAATGGATTGAATTTTCCCAGCCAACTTTTTGGTGCTACTTGCTTACTCGATAATACTTCGTTATATTCTCTTTCAAAATACTTCCTTTGAGTCAGCACAATGAATTTTTCCTTCGCCCCGACAATTTCGTGGTAGGATAATTCTGACTGTGGATACCTTTTCTTTCCATGAGTCTTCATGAACTGACAAAACCTCTCAACGTATGCAAGCACACACAGCGCTTTATGCCACTTGGAGAATTTGGCTAAGTCACTCTCAAAATCCCGAATGATTTGATTGCTGAATGACGAAAGTATCACTTGATTGGTGAAGGTTTTAACCGATTTCGATTCTATAATGGGTTCCTCAATCGTTTCGCCCTTCGAATAAGGCCATGTCGACTGAGATTCCCGCAACCACGCTGGTCCATTCCACCACAACGAATGGTCTTTTAAATCCTCCGGGGATATTCCTCTTGTGGCTATATCCGCCGGGTTTTCTTCCGATATCACATGACACCAATTAGTCACTTCTGTGTTTTGTAAGATTTCCGCTGTGCGGTTTGCCACAAAAGTTTTCCATGAACTTGGATGTTTTTGCAGCCACGCGATAACAATAGTTGAATCTGTCCACAGATGGACCGCTGACATATTTTCAATTCGAAGAGATGTTGACGCTAAATGTACCATTCTTGACAGAAGCACTGCACCCTGTAACTCCAGCCTTGGCAACGATATCGTGTTTACCGGGGCAACCTTAGATTTTGCCCATAACAAATGAGACGTTATCTTTTCTTGATGTTGTACCCGTAAATAAATACACGCAGCGTAAGCCTTTTCGGACGCGTCACAGAACCCATGAATCTGTGAAACCGCATCTGGAGTGTATTCTACCCAACGTGGAATACTTATGCTTGCGACTCCTGGCAAACGATTCGCAAATACTTCCCATCTTTGCTTTGTACTGGGGAGCAGTTCCCCATCCCAATCGATCTTATCTTTCCAGATTTGCTGCATCAAAATTTTTGCTACGATCACAATAGGGGCCAACCACCCTACTGGATCGTACAATTTAGCGATAACTGAAAGCACTGAGCGCTTAGTAGCGGGCTTTGACTGTGCAACCGATTGCACCGAAAAGGAAAATGTATCCAAGGTAGCCTTCCACTGAATACCGAGCGTTTTCACAGAGCTTTTGTCATCAAACTTTAAAAAATCTTCGTTAAGAAGTGAACCTTTTGGCAGAAATTCTAGCAACTCCTTCGCATTCGCCGTCCATTTTCTTAGGTTGAACCCAGCCGATTGTAGTACCCCAATCAATTCTGCTTGAGCTTTCAATGCAGTGGAAATGTCGTGAGCCCCTGATAAAACATCATCGACAAACAATTCCCGCAATAGAATGTTTGATGCTAGAACATGGGAACCTTTGACTTCGTTGGCTAAATGATGCAATGTGCGTATTGCCAAATACGGGGAGCTAGAAACACCAAATGTTATCGTTACCATTTCAAAAACGTTTAAAGGCTCCTGTGGATTTTCACGAAATAAAATTTTCTGAAAGGGAGTTTGATCCGGATGAATCTTGATTTGGCGATACATCTTCTCGATGTCGCTATTGAACACGTATTTGCAGAGTCTCCAATTCAACAGCAAGAGCGTTATATCTGTCTGCAGAGCTGGACCCGGGTAAAGAACATCATTCAAACTCTTCCCGCTTGAAGAGGCAAATGATGCATTGAATACAACGCGAACCTTTGTTGTAAGACTTTCGGGTTTGATCACAGCGTGATGAGGCATATAATACGATGATCCCTTTTCACCAAACTTGTCCGAAATTTCACTGGGCTTCATATGCCCCAGATCAATATACTCGGATAACACTGAATCATATTGATTTTTCAACACTGGGTTCCCCAAAAGCCGCCTTTCATTTCGCTGGTATTGTCGCTCCGCATTGGCAAATGATGCCCCTAGGTTTGGATTTTTCACAAACTCTTCTGTGAATGGTAACCGCACTACGTAACGACCCGTGTCGTCTCGATAAGTGGTTTCTTTAAAGAGATCCTCACAATACTGCTCTGCTGCTGTCAACACTGGAGTTTCAGGAAGCTCTTCTAACTGCCAAAATTTTTGAATGTCCTCATTTAACGTTACCTCATTAAAAAACGAAAGTGTTCTTGAACACTGGGAATCTAATTGCGAATTCGAATTTTCCAAAGGGCCAAGTAGCACCCAACCAAATACTGTGTTTTGAGCCATAATCCTCTGAAACACATTGGGTTTTAGGCCTTCCTTAATTATAAAGGGATATAAATCTGCCCCGATCAATAAATCGATTTTTGAACACCTATTAAAACATGGGTCAGCTAACTGGAAATCAAACTTTCTTTGAAACTCTCCCAAGTCTATTGATACCGATGGCAGCTTGTCTGCAACCGTTTTGAGAACAAGTGCCTCAGCGAAAAGAGAAAACTCAGAGTCATGTCTCGATTTTAACATGAATGAGCAAATTTTAGAGGATGTTGCCGTTACCGAAGAATTAACGCCTGCAACCGTTGCTCTCACCGATCGTGTGGGCAACCTTAACCTCTTCTGAACTTCTTCAGATATGAATGATATTTCCGACCCCGGATCGATAAGTGCCCGCCACTCAAAATCAGTATGATTTTGCCGTATTCGAATTATCGCTGTAGCTAACAGCGCTGTTCGTTGCGTCTTCGCAAAGTATGCATTGGCAAAAACATTTTGATTATCGGTCGGATTTGACCATTCGACATTTGTGTTACCGTGTGATATTGCACCCATAGCCCCTTGATTGTTACTCCCGAAAGATTGTTGCGACCTACGCACGTTGTTTGGATTCGAAGTGGACTGTACTTGTTGTTTTATGTTCCCCGGAGAACTTTGATCGAAATGTAGTAGAGAGTGATGCTTTCCCTTACAATGAAAGCAAGTACTGTCACTCTGGCAACTTGTTACCAAGTGATTGAAAGCTAAGCAATTATAGCAATTTTTTAATTTGCGAACCGTGTTTCGCCTTTGAGCAATACTCATTTTTAAGAATTCTGGGCATGTACGCAATGAATGAGCTCCTGGACATACTTTGCACTGTGAACTTACTTTAGCATGATGTGCCCTAACCCGTGTAGTTTTGCTTGAAACTTGATTAGTAGTTACTGCGCCTTTCGAAATGTTGTTGCTTTTTTGCATGTCGGAAACATTTTCCAAAACGCGGTACCTACTTGTCAGAAAATTATTCATTTGATCCCACGATTGGATTTCTGTTGGGTTTTCTAAAGATTCTTCCCAAAGAGCTAAAGTTTGAGCTGGAAGACGACTCGCGCACACATATGTTATCAACGCATCCCATTTTTTCACGTCAATTTTGTATGACCCTAACGCTAAGACAGCTTCATTGATATTGCTTTGCAATTCTTTGAGCGCGGTAGCAGATTCAACTGCGATGCATGGTTGACCCAGCAAAATATTTAAATGGTTATTTACGAGAACCCGTTTATTTTCGTAATGTTCCTTGAGCGCTGACCATGCAGCCTCAAAATTGTCGTCCGTTATCTCAAATTTAGAAACAATGCTTAACGCATGATCTTTCGTCCGAGCACGCAAGTGGAAAAGTTTTTGAACGGGACTTAACTTTGCGTGTCGGATGTAGAGTGCGGTAAACATGTCTCTAAACGCCGGCCATTTTACAAAATCACCACTAAAAATTTCCGTTTGACACGGTGGGAGATGCATACTATGCAGTAGCGAAGTATATTTATCGCCCTTTTCCCCGTTTTCACTTTTATTTTTCGATTTACCCTCTTGCGGCCCTGTAGCCTCTAGTAAATCCCCGAGAAATCCTATATAAGTGTCTGAGCACTTCCTATACTTGGCTCTCACTTCCACAAGCGACGCCTTGAGGTCATCATCCTCGGACGCGGCACACACGAAGTTATTGTACGCATCTTTCACGTCTGTCCATATTTCCTGGAGTTCGACTTTGTAAGCCTTTAATACCGATTGTGAAATCCCTTTAATGGGTTTCTCCTTAAAATTCGCGTGAAAATCTACCAAGGCATCACATGCCAAAATTAACTTCTCCAAACTCATTTTTATCGAACCAAATTGCAGTCACTTATAACCTTAAACCGTCAACTAAACGCTTACCACCCTACCGCGTGTTATCTTAATCCCACACAAAAACGTCTCAATTTTTACCGTTTCGATACGTAATATCGCAAAAAAAACGTCTCAATTTTTACCGTTTCGATACGTAATATCGCAAAAAAGATATGTATTGAAATATTGACTTGATAACTAATATCTAATCTACTCATTTATTTTAATGTAAATGGAAAATTTTTGTAAGTACCTGTACACTTTCAAGATTTACGATGCTGATTGCTGATGTTGATTGCTGATGTGGATTGACGATGCTGATTGATGATGTGGAATGTGGATGCTGGTTGACGGTGTGGATATCTTGACGATGGCTGAATGATGATGTTGATTGATGATGCTGTTTGAAGAGGATGCTGATTGACGGTGTAAATGTCTTGACGATGGCTGAATGACGATGGCCACAATATGGCGATGCAACTTGACCCCAATTTTGTTCGCTTATGGCGCAACGACTAAGTGCCACGACGAAGGCAATGGCTACTCGACGAACGACGATGCTTCTCCAACAGCGACGATGACGATGTTTTATCGCAATATGGCGACACAATTTGACCAAATTTTGTTGGCTTATGGCGAAAAGACTAAGTGCCACGACGAAGGCAATGGCTACTCGACGAACGACGATGCTTCTCCAACAGCGACGATGACGATGTTTTATCGCAATATGGCGACACAACTTGACCAAACGACGAAAGCAATGGCCTACGAACGACGATGCTGCTCCAGCAGCGATGAATGTAATGTATATGTATTGTCCAGCCCGACCACACCTTGGTTATAATTGTACATTAATTTTAACCGGTTTGAAGGACCAAATGTTTGCGCTGTTCTATTCTTAATGAAACTTGCGAAATAATACGCACAATCCGTATACTTCAATACTTAATTACTTTATTCTGCGGTTTTCGTACAATTTTACAAAAATAATTATTTGCTCTGTGGCAATGAAAAAATGAAAAATGGCGAAGATGGCGGGTGGCTGGACAACGTGTCGATTTCGTGGTTGGCAGAAGAATGGGTAGATGAAAAGGAATATGGCGGATTCTTTCTTCTTTGGAGAAAAAATTGGCTGACCTGTCAAGTGGAACGGGAGGAAACAAAACAGGGGTGCGTTCGAGCGTTCGACTTTTTAAGTTTTCTGCACATGGTTTTGTTTTCTCCCGTCACCCGGCCGCCGTGCATTATGACTTCAACAGCCACTCTGTATTAAAAGCTCTCATATACCCTTTAACTACTTTGAAATTGATCCATGAATACAAGACCTCTCTAAATTCGGTTGGAAGACTGGATTCTTTGGGATGCTTTGGGGTTCCAAGCCATCACGAAAACGAGATCGCCGATGAACTTGGAAGTCAAGGATCTTACACAGCTTTCTCAGTTCCTGAACCAGCGTTTGGTCTGCCGGTGTCCTCAGCAAGGGCTTTAATCAACGATATGATCAGTCAAAAGCACAACCGTAGACGACATTCCTCTATTGGATACAGACAAAATAAACGTATGCCAATGTGAATAAAAAATTGCAACATTTTTGCTCTCCCGGTAGCAGAAAAACTGCAGAAAGCCTGTTGCAGGCCTGCTTATCACCGGCAATTGTTTTTCTGTGGATTTAGTTTTTCAATTTCTATTTGCACATTGTTGCAATACTCAAAAGTATAAAAAAAGACCGTTTCAAATTTTATTTAAAAAAAAAGGTACTAAACAGTTCATTTTATCGTTATTTCAACTTACCTATGAACTATTTTCCACAGATCCCAAACCAAACCAAGAAACATGAAATTTTCATAACTTAAACGCCTCCGGGACAACCTTCTCCCGACCCATAAACTTAAGCAATTTGTGATAATTGCTTAAACGATACCATCAAACTACGACGGCTGTTGCTAAGGCCTCACCCTGATACGAAACACCAAGAGAACCCGCCGAGTTATACCGAGAACCAGACACACCGATGTGATTTTGCCAGGCGTGTGCTTAACTAAACTCCAAAACGTGACTATAAACTTGTTAGACTGTTATTCGATGGGCAGAGACACAGAGCGAAAGCGCTCAGTAGGAAAGAAAAAAAAAAGAAAAATAGGAAAATCGTTCGGAAAATGTCACATTTCCATGATAACAACGAAACTTCCGGATAAAAAATAGAAAAAAATAAAAACTTTCCAACAAAGATCCCTTGCCATCAACAAAAGTTGAAGAGCACTCCGACGAGACTATAGGTATACAATATGCCGATAGACGTAAGTTTTACAAGATTATTCTTGATGAGTTGGAAATCTTTTGCAATCTGCGGCTGTGGCTCGATGTAGAAGCACTAAACTTAAGGGATGATTTTATTTAAATATTAATTTGTCTGTGGGGCAATGGCAGAGTAATGAAAATTTTCATTACGTCGATTCGTAACGATAAAGTATTTCATTTTAATTTTTTTTTCTCTCGTTGCCTTTTTTAGATTTTCTATTTTCTAATGGAGCCCCTGTAGGGTGTAGTATCACATCCGGTTGTTCTTTTTTCTAAAAGGTTATGTATGGGCTTGTTGTTGGTAGAAGAGAATTTTATTTTGGATTCTAAGAAAGTCAACTTTTTTTTGTGCTTGTGCAATTCTTCGTGGGCCCTTGTTTGATTGATACACGAGCTTGAGGTTCTTCTTTGATTTTCTACATCCGGAGAGCTTCCGACATCGGAGAGTTGGAATTGGAAAATTGAGTTTCCGTTTAGGGGCTTTTTCTTTCTGACGGTGTTTCTTTACTTATTTTTCTTTATTGATACCTTTTCCTTGTTATCAGAGCAGATGTTTTTAAGGAGCTTCTAGAATTCATTCTTTAAAACAAACAAAACTCCCCCCTCTCTCTCTCTCTCTGTAGGGCCGGCTTCTCCTGTATATTTTGCTTCATGATCCCCTTTGGGAATTTTCTTTTGTTTCTAAATAAATGATGAAAATTCAATTTCCGTTCGAGGGACACAGTCAGTTATTTTTCCATTTAATTCGGGTATTGGATGGACAGTGTGATAGGCGGTTGACTATAGTCGACATTGATGTTGGTGGTAAGCCGAGATGTAGATAAGAGATGCCATGGTGCCACACCAGAAATGAAGAAAGGTCAAGCTGACGAAGGGCATGGGAAGATAGAAATCGATATGGAATCTCGTTGGTTTTTCTGGCGATTGAAGGCAAATGTGGGAGGGAAGGGAGGGAGGGGGGATGCGACTTTTGAATCGATTAAGGAAAATTTTGTTTTGAATTATTTATTGCTTCACGAGCAAGTCACCAATACAATGGAAGGATTTAATTGGAATAAGGAACTAAAATTCTTGGGATCCCTCTACTGTCGAACTCATAGTTAAGGTAAGGGAAGGAGATTTACTTAGGTGGCATACAGTTCGGGGTGAAACTGGGCCTCAATATGTTTCGATATCGGGCGAGCTCTTCCCAGTTTTACAGTCTAAGTCGGTTGAGGTCTTCTTACAGTTGGTTGCGCCATGGCATAGGTGCACCTAAGACAAGGTTTCCCTCTACCGAGATTTCTCTGCAATGTGCTTTCGAAAACCCGTCGGGCTGGAGTGTTGCTGTCCGCTTTACATGTTCCAGTCATGTATGGTAGTCTCGTGATGCGGATCTTCTAGTTATGCCTTCGTCGCGGCACAGCGCATGCAACTGGTTGTTGAATCTTTTTCTCCTTATATTGTCTTCACATACGAGACCAGCCAAGAAACATGAAATTCTCATTTTACCTTCGGAGTATTTTTCTTTCGAAACGACCAAGGACTTCAGCTTTACATATGGAACTTGCATCCTCGTCCTATAGAATGGGATGGTCAAAATCTTATAAAGAACCTATCTAGAGGGGGTTTTACTTCCAATTGACTTCTTCACTCAAAATAACTGCGATTAGTAAGAGTATTTCTTCATCTGATTTCCAAATTGATGATTCTAAGTAGCCGAAGTCCTGTACTGTCTCTAGTTTTTGTCTATCAACTATGAAGTTTTGTCCAATTCGTATATGTGCTACGTCCTCGATTACAGTGTGTTGCCTTATCGAAAGCCTTTTTCGACATCAAAGTAGTTCTTCACCAACCTTGACGGAGCAACATAAGCTCTCCAAAAATATTTTGCTTAGGTGGAAATTGCATTGCAAATAACACTAAATACAGGCCAATCGCCATCAGGATACCCTTCCTGTCCAAAGCGAAGAGTAATCTGTTGAATTCAGTCTGGCTTTCGTGCGAAAAGGAGTTGCAAAACAGCACAAAGGTATGGACGCCAACTGTGCCACGTTCTTAACTTTGCTGAATTTCTCAAAAGCTTTGGACACGGTGGATCACCTTCTTCTTCGTAAAAAAAAACTTACTTTGGATCTTTTATTCTTGCGGTCAAACTACTTTTTTCATATCTATGTGACCGTCAGCATAAGTTCAAATTTGCTGAACCCTATTAGCACCACAAACTTGCATCTGTTCGCTCTGCCTCATACAGAAAATGAGTACCTAGATGATGCGATTTCTTTAATGGAGGTAAAAGAAGCTATCAAAGCAGCGAAGCTCAATAAAGCACCTGGAGAAGACCGTATACCTAACGAGTTTTATAAGCACTCCACTCAAAAATTTCAACAAGGCCTCACAAAATGTTTCAACCACATTTTTAATGAAGGAGTGGTAAGCGAAAACTTCAGAAAAAGTATCATTTTTCCAATATTTAAGAAAGGTAATGCAGAAATCGCTAGCAACTATCCCGGAATTTCGTTCTTGAACTCAGTGATGAAAATCTTCTCAGCGTCACTTCTCAATCGCTTAACGAATTGGGTAAATGAAAACAAGCTCCTCAGTGAGTTCCAAGCAGGCTTTCGAAGAGAATACTCAACCGTGGATAACATTTTCACTCTCACAAGCATTGCAAAAACGTATCTGGATAAAGGAAAGAAGTTATACGCCTTCTTCGTAGATTTTAAAGCGTTCAGTAGACAGAAATGCTCTTTTCCTTAAATTAAGCAATATAGGTGTCTCTACTAAGTACCTAAAAACTATACAAAGCCTGTATGAAAACAACCAAGCGGCAGTGTGGGATGGTAATCAGTTATCCAACTGGTTTGATACCAAAAAGGGCGTAAAACAAGGATGCTTACTTAGCTCATTACTCTTCTCTTTGTATTTAGATGATATAACATCCTTCATCCCAGGCGGAATCGTGTTTCAGGGAGTCAACATCAAGTGTTTAATGTATGCTGATGATATTGTGCTGCTAGCAGAAACTCCGAATATTATGCAACTTATGGCCAACAAATTGCAGCAATACTGTTGCCAATGGAATTTAAAGGTTAATACCACCAAGTCCAAAATTATGATTTTTAGAAACGGTTCAGGACGATATGCCAGGGAAGAAAAATGGACATGGGAAGGCGAGGAACTTGAAAAGGTAAGAGAGTACAAATATCTAGGAGTTATTTTGACCCCCAAACTTTCTCTTGAGAAGCACTTCCACTCCAAACTCCAGGAATCTAAAATTGCAATTAACTGCAACTGGAAAGAAATTCTGGGAAAAAACAACATTGCAGCAAGTGTAAAATACAAATTATTTCAAGCCGTAGTAATAACTATTATGTGTTATTCAGCACAAATTTGGGGTATTTTCCAACACGAAGAAGTAGAAAAACTACTGAGATACTTCTTAAAGAAAATTTTTCGCTTGCCAGAAAACAAACCTACGTACATGCTCCATTTGGAAACTGGACTTCCTCCACTATTTTTGTACACACTAAAACTGCATTTCAACTATATAAGAAAAGTATTGGAGTATGACCAACACAGACTACCCAAAGTTGTGGCTTCGCATATAATGCATCGTAAAACCCAATTCTTTGGAGAGTGGTTAAAGTTATGTACAGAAAACAACGCAACGCGGATCAAGTTAGCGACAATCCTGCTACATGGAAAAAATCGTTGAAATTTTTGTGGAACGCAATCAAACAGAGGCAGTTTAAAATATATCACGATTGCTCAAAGCGAAGTGAATCCAGAATTCTCTACCGAACATTGGAACACAATCTCAAAAATAATTACTTTAACGATAGCAACAGTATTGAGACCATATCAACCATTTTTAAAGCAAGAGGAGAGCTTCTGTACCTCAACTATATACCACATTGAAGTGATCGCCCTACTGAATGTACACTGTGCAATCTACATACGTGTGACAGAAGATGTGAAACATTTCATTGGAATCTGCCCAATACTCAATGGCATCAGACGCTTCCATTTTAGTAAAACAACGCTCACTACCGAGGAATTGCAAAGCATTCTAAATGGTAGCAATTGGTCAACGCTAGTTAGTTTTGTAAAAACTGCTTTAAGGTATCGTAGGCAGATTATAAACAAAAGCTTTTGAACAAAAAAAAAAAAAAAATAGTAATAATAATAACTATAATATTTTATTGACTTATATTAGTATATCTACTTATAAAATCATCTGATATTTTAATATTTTCTTTCTCTTTCGGCTGACGGCAAATGCCATGCTCTTTTTGTGAATTTTGTAAAACTATGTAAAAAACAAACTTTTGTATGGGTAATAAAATCACACATTTACATTACATTTTTTTACATCTGACCGTCAGCAGTGTGTGGCAGTGGAAAACTTAATGTCGTCATTTCTGGGAGTACCAGCAGGTGTTCCGTATGGCTCCATTCTCGGGTCAGTATTATTTTCACTTTATGTCAAAGAGTTCCCGTAGTTAGTAAATGATTGTTTTGTCCACATACATGCTGATTACGTTCAACTTTTGTTGTGCTGTCCTTTGGATATGATAAATACATAGTACTATCGAATTAGTTAGCCAAGACCTAAAAACCATTCAACATTGAGCTCTTGAATACAACTTTCACAAAAACCAGTGAAATCTAAGACGCTATGCATCTATAAGCATTCTCTAGACAATTTAACTTTTCTCTTGGCTAAACTAGGACAGTCATCCGTAGAATACGTGACCAAATCAAGAAGCTCAGGACTCATTTTCAATGATTCCCTTACTTGGAGAGATCATGGTGTAACTGCATTGAAAAGGGTTAGAATGGCATATGACTGTTGTGGTATGTTCAACGTTCGTTGCCTGTCGAAACTGAGATGCTATCACTAGTTGAAACGCTCTTACTACCGGTGCGCCTCTACTACATGGTTCCGAAGTTATCCAATTTAAACGTCATTTACAACAATTTATAGAATGACACGTTTTTAATAAAGGTTACTAGGAAAAAATATATCCAGCTAGCAGCTACTCTCTGTAAATTATGGGTCTTACTTTCGATAGCCTTATGACGCTTACTCTAAAACTTCCTAACTTCCTTGGCCTTGAAATAGATAAATGGTGTAGTCTGCCTAACCGCCGAAATCGGGTCTTCATCGCCGTTAAGCAGACTGCAGATCCTCAGTAGCAACTGCCACCTGGCACGATACATTTTGCTTTTGATAAGACTTTCGAATCTCATTCCTGTTCATGGCATCTTGATTTCCGCAAACCAGGTCTTCTCATGCTGCTTTTTCTTCTTTTAGAGAATTCGGTGTTCCTCCCATATTTTCTAAGTGTAAATCTCGTTGTACTAGTGAAAGACTGCTTTCGTGTCTTTGATTGTCTGTATTTGCATGGACGCACCTACCGAACCATGGGTCTCATTTAGGAGGCCAAGTGAAAATCAGTTGCGGCTTTGATGGTTTGATGGCGTTGCTGCCACTGGTCTTCAGTGCTTAATGCTAGCCAATGGAGGGATACTCAATTGGAAAGGACGTTGGCTAACTCTTCCGATTTTATCTTTTCGTTGCTATACCTATCATTTCGCACTTTTAATTCGAGAAATCCGTGAACAGAATGTCCTCATTCGTACAATACTGGAAGATTGTCTTGCGTTGACCGCAACATGGTCAATTTGGTTGATACAGAATGCAGAACATTGAACTTAAAGCGCAGAACACAGGAATAAAACGAAAAAATTCTGGTCGCAGAAAACAGTTCATAGATCATTTATGTAGATCGCAGAATACTAGGCTTCTTCTCATCTTGTGGCCTAAATCTAGCTCTTACCCTCAAACCAGAACCAATCCTCAATGTTTATTAAAACTTCGTGAGAGTGAAAAGCACCTCCCAATTTTCTCAATCGAGCTCTTGTTTCGCTGGTTTCTTTATTTTTACAAGAGTATTATGTTCTCACCCCCTTCTCTGTATAAGCTGTATGAAGAACTTCCAAAAGTTTCGTCTTCACTGTCGACTTTTTCTTTTCTTTTTTGTCATAATTCCACACCTTACAGGCACTCTACCTTGCTGGGAAAACTTCCAAACATTTTTTTCAGCGATTTTGAACTTATTTTCCTATCAAAATGTAGTCTCTCCTGTTCTTCTCAGACCTGCCAGGTGGCGGGTCTCTTTAAAAAATTCAATTAAAACGCAACCAATCTGCATCTTTTTTCTTTTGCTTCCTTTTTTCAAAACTTCCTGTCAAAACAAATTATCCTGTTGCCTCTCTCAACGAGCATAAAAAGCACATATTCATTAACATACCTTCACCCATATTGAGGACCGTGTTCTGCTTCGCATAGTTTTCCACTTCTTTTTCTTTCAGCGTCTCTCTCTATCTTTGCCGCAACTCTTTCACCGTGTAGTCGTCGTGGTTGTAGTCTTCTTATCCATACAAAATATTAAAATTGAATTCTGTTCTCGCTTCGATAGTTCGATTTGTTCCGCCGTCACACGAGCTTCCAATGTCTTCCTTCAACAAGCAAACAAGCACCTAACTAGTAACCACCCTCTCAAGGATGCGCTAGAGTAAACAGAATAATAATAATATAATCAAAAGATATTTTCAATGAGGATGTGTGTGTGTGTGTGTGCGGAAGGACCTTACCGTAACACTATGTTGATGTAACGAGTCCCATCTGTTGGGTGGGCTCCGATAAAACAACCACACCTCATTCTTTTCTTTTTATACTGCTTTTATCTACATAATATCTAATTCAAGATTCCAAACAGATTTTCCTCTCTATTGTTGGCATAATGTGTTTGTGTGTGCATACACCCGCTTCATGGATTTTGTGCGGCAGTAGAAGATTTTATAGTCCTCCTTCTTATATAGAGATGGCAAAATGGGAAAATTACATTATTTTCACTTCGGAAAGTATACAAAGGGCACACACGACGAAAGCGAAAGTGGAAAATAGGACCCTTTTGGTTGGGGATTTGGTTGGGCATTGCGCGGCGCGACGCTACGGCGAGGTTATAGTGTAAACTAAGTCACTTCATGTCCTTGTGACAGTATGCCTAGACATTATAATAGAATAGAGACACTTTGGTGAAAAATAGTAACTGAAGCTATTTCGACGACAAGTATGACTTAATATAAACACTCCAGTAGGGGGAAACACAGAGCTCTAAGGTGATAAGGACTGTAAGCTAGAGGCTCTTTCAGGCCGGAAATGCAAAACCAAACCTGTCTGTCGTCTAGGGAGCCAAGTCAAAAATTAAATGCTAAAAGCAATGGGCGTAATAAAAACGAGTTGATGGTGTTTAGACTGACTTTTAGCAATGCAAGAAAGAATTCGTAAAATTTTTTTATGATAAGCTTTAAAAGTCGAATCTTAGTTTTAGAATATAAAATCGTAGACTTTGTTTTGATTGGACTTAAGCTTGGATGCGTTCTCCTTGGAAAAATTTAAAGAAAGTGCTCCTGCTTGGTAGCGGTGATAGGTTAGGTTAGGTTCGGTTGAATGGGGGGTGCAGCCACAAGCGGAGGTTTTGTGCACGTCATTTTTGTTTAGAAAGTTGGCAGCCGTTGCCGGCCTCACCCTAACCTTGTTTAGGCCAATGTTGAGTCTATATCCCCTTTCTTTAAGCATAGGCATTGACTCATGATTGAGCATGACTAAGACTTCTTGGCCTACGCTCATAGGCTCTTCCATTTCCAGCACTTCCCAGTCACCACTTGGGAAACTTGGGTTGAAAAGCTCAGTTATTTCCTTCGTCAAGCGCAATCAAAATCAAGTGCAGAAATGTTTATTCGGTGGGGACGTCTTTCTTTGAGGAAACTTCCAATGCTGCTTCTATAAAATCTGCCATTTCGGATATCTTGGATTTTAGCCAGTTCAGGGTAAATTCATCACAGCCAGTGAGAATCTTGAAACCCTTTAACGTCAAGATGGGTCCGAAATCAGGTACCGCGCCTGAGGACGTGGGGAGCTCGTCTGTCATGCACTCGAGTAGCCTTATTTCCACTCGAGTCCAGTCTTCCTCGTTTAGCCTTTTCTCTGGACTCTCCTCATTGAAAGTGGCCACCTGAAGGCTCTCTTTTATCAATTCCACTACATTCCTTTTTTTGTCAGTTGTACTGGCCACCTTAGGCTTTTTGTTCAAGGACATTGGAGGGGGAGTCGAGTTGTTATGTCTGGCTCTCTTTCTTTGACTGGCTCTCTTCGGGATTTTCAAACCTTTCGGTTATAGGACCATCTAGTGGTGGTCTCACATTGGTTTTTCTTGGACACCGCAGTCTTTGTCAATATAGTTTTCTTTTTTGTTTCTTCTTTGGTGAGTCTACCTCTGGGTTCTGCCAAGGGTAATGTTTTGGCTTCCATTTTCTTAATGAATTTCCGAGCCCAGATTAGGCGTTTCCAATCTTGGAAACACAGCGTTAAGGTTCTGGCATTTTCGAGCCTTTTTTGACCTGGGTCTGGGACATCTTCCTTATTCTGTATACCCTCGCCGGATTAGCGCCTTTACCTTTAGCTGGCACTGATGAGCGATGGCTTTTAGTTGGGGGTTTATCCAGACTTTGGAATGTGCACTCTTTTCTGGACCCTTGTTTGGGGTTGAGGCCACTTTGGCCGAATTTTCATTTTTCGCCAGTGATTCGCCTATTTTGGCCTCTGGCCGCCTTGGGTCAGGATTTTCGGCCACAGTGACGTCCGCGAAAGAGTCGTCAGAACAGGCGAAAGATTGGTAGTCCTCAAGGATGCGATGTTCCTCTTCCGACGTTATCTCTCGTACACCTGTTCCTCCATCTCCATCATCGGAGTTTCAGTGGCGTTCGTGCTGCAGCCAGGAATGCAATCTGCATTGTCTATCTCGTCTTTCTTTGTCACTGGCGACTTATCTTCTTTCGAAGCCAAGCCATCGCCGACAGCCGTGACTGCTGCCGACTTTTGAGCGCATATCATCGCTCGAATTTTTTCCTCTTTATTTTCTTTTCCCATTTTTTTTTTTTTTAGTTAGACATCTCTGTTTTAGCGGTTAAAGTTTGATCCCATTTCCTATGGTCCGAGACCAAGTTTCGAGATTAGGAAGAACCTTCAGCAGTTATTTGTTTTATTTCGATACCTAATAACCATGCAAGCAGAGTTCATTACTCAAAAACAGAAAAATTGGCCTAAAGTTAATTTCATACACTTCCCTACTTTGCAATCAAATTTATTAAAAGATGCGAATAAAGTCCAAAGACAAACGGATGCAGGAAACGCACTTCAGATATCACTACATTCTGCCCTGCTTTTTATAAGTGGGAACTGCATGGACGACGAAAAGCTGCCCGTTGCCGCATTTAAATGCACAGATTGGCTTCTTATCACACTGACACTTGAATAATTTGAAATTATCTCCTTTTGACTGCCTCTTCTGATTTGGACTCTTCTTCGTGCCGTCATCGTTTACTTCGGATGAAATGATCCCAAATCGATCCATTGTTCTATCTTTCTCTCCACGAGATATCCCAAGAGGATTGCAAGGCTGGCTACATCCTCTTAATCGATGACCAAACGATGTCAAAAACTACTCCCTATCAGTTTAGAAATCTTCTGCACTACTTGAATGCGCGCATCCTTTTTAGACACACACAAATCCTCGAATGAATTCACAAAACAACAGCAACAAAAAATTAACTAACAAGAAAAATATTTTACAAAACACAATACCAAGCAAAAAGGGACACCATACCAGTCTCCAGCGAGCCCATCCATGGAGTATTTAGTTATCGCTTCTTCAATAAGCCGATAAAAATGTATCCAAAACGGAGGTGAATCTGTATCTGTATATACAAAACTAAAAGCACAAAAACTAAAAATAACAAAGGCAGCTGAAGTTGGAGCAAATGTGTGTATCCAAATGGGGGAAAAGGGATCAAGATTCGCGAATATAATCGTCGACAACAGAACGCCGATATTACCGCACGTTGAGTTGAATTCGATAAGAGGAGAAGCTGACAGCCCCCTTCACCGAACCAATATCTCAAATCTTCATCATCATCATCATCACCCGAAAGCATCACAATAGGATGCAGTAGCTACTCAGCACCATGGCAAATGTATAAGGAGTATCTTTATTTATGGACTGAGAATCATTTTATCATCGTCAATATGTCGACCGACCTTCAGATACCAATAGACCCTGTGCCTGGTGCATCGCTAGAGATGCTCCTCAACTCAACCACCAGTGTTAGTTCTGTTTCGAGGAGCCAAAAAGGTCGAACGACTTTAGAGCGACGAAGAAAGGTTTTTTTGTTGTTGCTGCTGCTGCTGTTGCTATTCTGTTTTGCTCCCTCGACGGCGGCAACTCTTTCTTGTGTCAATTAAGCGTGGTGGAACGAAGGGCTTAGGAATTATATTACGGTGTACCTCATATCATGAGTTTTATCGCTTGCCACATCTGAACCAAATAAAATAATTGAAAGTTGCGATAAGGATCGTGCAACGCGTTCAACGGGAGCGGTCACTTTTTTTTTTCACCCATACTCCATACACTGGGGATCAGTGGACTTGAGAATGAAGCTCAATAGGGTGCTCCTTGGTTCTTGGTGCAAATTTTGTAGGTTCTTGGGAATATGTTTGGTTTCTGGTTTTTGTTTGAAGTGTAACTTGTTTAAATATTAGTTTACGGCAAGAAAAACGAAAATGCAACATTTTTTCTGCCAAGTCGTTGTCTAGTTTCAAAAAAAGTTTTTTTCAAACGAATTATTAGAATCTTTAACCACATTTGGCCGCTATGGACTCTAATAAGCTGATGACAAGATATGATTCACTCACACAATCGAACCTGAGAGCCAACTGCGCGGAGGAAGTGCCATTTCGTTCACTAGCAAAATTTCACCGGGAGGTGACGGCCCTCGTGGCCGTCGATATTTTTTTGACAGTTGGCTTAGAACCAATTTAACAAAAGTTGACGTGTTTTCGATTTTATTCAGTTTGTCACAATTGAAGCTTCATTCAAAATTGCCGAAGTAAATATTATTTGGAATCAAAGCGAAAACTACTCTAAAAAATAAGATTGAGTAAAAATACAAATAAGATGTAGCTTATTATTTCAACTCAGAAAAAAATATTTTTGGTGTTCCAGGCAAAGGGGGTTCGAGTTGACTCTCTGTTTTACCTAATCTATGAACGTTCCTCACTTCCATGACATTGTTCCGACTTCTTTTTTTTTAAACCGTTTGTTAAATCTCACTATCTAATACTGGTATTTCACCTGGCACTTAAACTATGTAAACGCGAAACTACCCCAAACCTACATGAAAGTTTGTTGTTTGCCATACAAAATGAAACCTTTTCAGTTGCTTTAAGTTGTTTCAATGAAACCCACTCGAGACCTAGTGACAAATATCGTGCTGAACGCACTATTTCCCACATTCAAGTGAGTTTGAGTTTGCTTACGATCAGTATAACGAGATCTACAAGGAGAAAAGAAGGGAAGAACACCGACTTCTCAAAAAGAAAAAGAAGCAACATGAGAAGTGCTCGTTTGAGGAAATAGAGAGGTGCCATGACAGGAGCGAGATTCGGAAGTTTTACGAAAATGTAAAAAGATCCTGCCAGGGTGGCAAGCCCCGAACTCAAGCCTGTAAAGACCAGCAGGGAAACATAGTTATAGAGTCACAGTCGCTACTGAGGATCTGGAAAGATCATTTCTGCAGACTGCTTAACGGCGATGAGGACACAAATTCCGCTGTCAGGCAGATTGTTCCAATCAGCTTGGACGATGATCAAGAATGCCGTCCTCTCGACCTAGAGGAAGTTAAGCTTGCCATATGCAAACTTAAATCAAATAAGACTGCAGGTGCAGACGGCCTTGATGCCGAACTCTTCAACGCAGCTGGAGACCAGTTGGAAAGGAGCATGCACCAGCTGATCTGCATGATATGGTCGGAAGAAAGCATGCCCGATGAAAGGAACCTCAGTATCGTATACCCGATCCTAAAGAAGGGAGACCCTCACAATTGCGCCAATTACAGAGGGATAAGCCTCCTTAACGTCGCTTATAAGATCTTGTCTGCTGTAATATGTGAACGTCTGAAACCCCACGTCAACAACTTGATAGGTCCTTATCAATGTGGTTTTAGACCAGAGAAGTCCACAATAGACCAAATTTTCACATTACGGCAGATCTAGGAAAAAACCCATAATATCGATATTCACCATCTCTTTATCGATTTCAAGGCCGCGTATGACAGTAGAAACAGAGACGAGCTGTACAGAGCCATGTCTAGTTTCGGCATCCCTGCAAAACTTGTACGACTATGCAGGATGACTTTGGAGAATTCACGCTGCTCCGTCAAGGTCGGTAAAGAACTCACCGAGACCTTTGATGTCGAAAAAGGTTTTAGGCAAAGCGACAAACTGTCATGCGATTTCTTCATCATCATACTTGAACAGAGCAAAATCGCATCGTCACCTCCAAGTGGTGCCCGCTGGATATCCAACTAACGACGAGCGTTGGATCAATTGATCCACGAGCTGTGTCACCTGAGTTATCTTTTCAGGAACTAGGAGCAAAGAAAGAAAAATATCACTCTGAATGTACCAGCTCAACAATAAATCCAAGAGCGTCTGACACATATTGTGCGGCACACTGGTCAGCGTCTGATCCCAGTGGGACGGCTGAATTTAAAATGCGAATAGAAGTAACTGACCTATTTGTATCATAAAAAAAAAAAAAGTTTAAAAAAATTTATGGCAATGAACAAAACAAACAGATTTATTACCCCAGGTGGCAGTCCAGCAAAACTGGAAAATCCACTCTCTAAAGAGATCGGTCCTACGGATTCTGGGGAGGACCACTTATTGCTTAAAAATTTTGGAAAACGGAGTACGAAAATACAGAGAACTCCACCAAAAAACTACTCCCAAAGGGTTACACCATCGAAAACCCCAACTAAGACAAATGACGTAAAAGTCATTAGCCAAAAAGAAACCAATGTCTCTGAAATGATCGACACTGCAGGACAACAGAGTTTCAAAGAAATCAAAGAAAACTGCCAAACCAAATCAAAAGATTACTATGATGAATGGCAAAAGGAAATAGCAGCAAGAAAGAAACTTGAAACCTTAGTTCAAAGCCTTCAGGATCAAGTAAAAAGACTCGAAGAAAAGGTGTCCCTATTTGACAAGGAACACAAGTCTACGGTTCAGACAAGTCAACAAGATACTGTTACTGTCTATCAAACTGACGAAGAAGAACTTTTATTTGAAACTGAAAGAAAAAGAAATAAGCGCACTGCTAAAAAACGAAAAGCGGAAGGTAGCCCCGAATTGCATACAAAGAACCAGCAAACCTCGAAAAATGAAAATAAAAAAGACTTGGGTACTACAAAGAATAATGCAAATAATGTGCAGAGGTCTACATTCCTCATGTTCTCCAAAAGAATTAGTAGAAGACCTTGTTCAAGCCGGCTTCCAAGCCCTTGATGCAGTCAATCTTATTAAGAATGAGACTACTCTGCTGGGGAACCAATAATAATAAAGAGATCACTGCCTTTATTCACGCTATCTTTCGACAGCAAACAAAGTCTTGAAAATGTCTATAATATTCGATCAATCTTGGGCATAAAAGTCAAAATTGAACCACTGCGAAAATCAAAAATTGTTCCGCAATGTAAACGATGCCAAGCATTCGGCCACACCCAAAAATATTGCAACCGCGAGTTTGCTTGTGTTAAGTGTGAAGGAAAACATGCAACTAAAGACTGTCCATCAAGCAAAGAACAGAAAGCAAAATGTGTAAACTGTCAAGGTAATCACCCTGCAAGCTACAGAGGCTGTCCAGTTGCTAAAAGATTTCAAAAATCCAAAAGCAAAACGACATCCGGTGAAATAAAGCCCAGCAATCCAGCAAACACAAAAAGAACTCCTGAAGCTGAAGATAAAAGTAAGAAAGAACTTCCGAAGGAAGCTGTTAAAAGCAAAAGCGACGAAAAAAAATCCTATTCACAGATTGTTAAAAACGTGCGGAAGAATGAAGAAACTTCCATTAAAGAAATCCTTGAACTTATTCTTAAAAGAATTGACAATCAGGATTTGAACATCAAACGGCTAAGTGAAGAAGTCACTCTTAAAAAACAATGATGGACAGAACACTAAAAATTGGAACATGGAATGCAAACGGTCTTTTACACCATTTATCAGAATTAAAAATCTTCTTAGACATCGAACACATAGATATTTGTCTGGTGTCCGAAACTCATTTCTCAAGTGGGCTGGTTCTTGATGATTTAATATCAAACTATATTTGCTACCACGCTCCTCATCCAGCTGATAAGGCTAGAGGTGGATCGGCAATCCTCATAAAAAAGAGCTTAAAACACCATGAAGAAGTTATGTTTACAAACGAGAATATGCAAGTAACAATAATTAGTATTGGTATGAAAAAGAAAGACTTCAAGTTGGCATCAATATACTGCCCGCCGAGGCGTTCCCCGACTGAAGATGATTATACAGAACTGCTGAATGTACTAGGACATAACTTCCTTGTTGGTGGTGACTTTAATGCTAAGCACACCCATTGGGGATCCAGACTTATAACAACAAAAGGCAGAAGGCTTTACAAAGCATGCCTCAAATACAATTGTGAGTTTTATTCATCCAGATCACCAACATACTGGCCATCGGATTCAAGTAAAATACCAGACCTTGTTGACTTTTTCATAGTTAAAGGTATCAAACGAAACCATATAAGAGTCGAAGGTAATTATGACTTATCATCAGATCATACACCGGTGATTTTATCACTTAATGAATCGGAGATAATGGAAAAAAGTAATCCTAAGCTAGTAAACAATAAAACAAACTGGAGTAAATTCAGAGAAAAGCTTGAAAGCTATATAAATCTCAGATCCCCTATGGAAACAAAAGAGCAAATCGACCTTGAAGTAGAACAATTCATTGCCGATGTTCAACAAGCTGCAGAAGAAAGTACACCAACTTGCTCGAGTAGGAAGCAAACTGAAACAAAATACCCTGCCGAGATAAGAGAGTTGATATTGGAGAAGAGAAGAGCTCGAAGAAAATGGCAAAATACTAGATTTCCAGACGACAAACCAGCGTTTAACCGGCTAAGCAACGAACTGAAAAAACAAATCTACGAATTCAAAAATGATTCATTAAGTAGATTCCTGAAAAATTTAACGACTGATGCTTCAACTGATTATTCGCTCTGGAAAGCAGCTAAGCGCCTGAAAAGACCGCTGTTACAAAACCCGCCAATTAAATCTCTAAACGGGAATTGAATCGGAAATCCGAAAGAAAAAGCTAACCTGTTTGCAGAACATCTTGCGAATGTTTTTAAGCCATTCCCGGCAAATACATCTGAAATCAGCTTACAGTTTATTGATAAAGTCGATGAAGTTGACATACCAATTGTCACACTCAAAGAAATAAAAAGTGTGTGTCGAAATCAACTATCGAACAAAAAATCACCTGGGTACGATCTAATAACTGCTCAGGTTATGAAAGAAATGCCATCAAAAGCCTTCATAAAACTCCAATTCATAATAAATGCATGCCTAAAGACCCAATATGTCCCACATCATTGGAAAATTGCTGAAGTAATTGTTATACCAAAGCAAGGTAAGCCACCAACAGAAGTGACGTCTTACAGACCAATATCGCTTATACCAATAATGGCAAAAGTCTTTGAAAAATTGCTACTGAAAAGACTGAGCAAGGTCATAGAAGAAAGAAATCTAATCCCAAATCATCAGTTTGGATTTAGAAATAAACATTCCACGATAGACCAAGTTCATAGAATAACGGATACAGTTGAAAAAGCATTAGAAGAAAAACAAGTATGTTCGGCTATATTTTTAGATGTTGCTCAAGCATTCGACAAGGTATGGCATGAGGGGCTAGCGTACAAACTGCAAAGGGACCTACCCAGGCAGTACTACGAAATACTAAAATCTTATATCTCAAACCGGCTCTTCAGAGTACGGTATGATCAAGAATATTCAAAGCTATGTAATATACAAGCCGGTGTTCCACAAGGAAGCGTCCTAGGACCTACCCTGTATTTGCTATATACAAGGGATATTCCAGTGGATAACAACACCATTATGGCTACTTTTGCGGATGATACCGCAATTTTGGCATCCAGTAAGTGCGTCGTCAAGGCTGCTGAGAAATTGCAAAATGCCGTCGACACCGTTAGTGATTGGACCAAAAAATGGCGTATCAAGCTCAATGAAGCTAAATCTGCACATATAAACTTTACAAATAAAAAGTTAAGCTACGTTCAAATATTCATCAACAATCAAGCTGTACCCTACGCCAATACGGCCAAATACCTTGGGATGAATTTGGATGCAAAGCTAAAATAGAAAGAGCATATCAAAAAGAAAAGGGAAGAGCTCAACTTGAAATATAGAAAAATGTACTGGTTACTCGGTAGAAATTCGGACTTATCTGTCGAAAATAAAATAATGCTTTATAAACAAGTACTTAGACCTGTTTGGACCTATGGAATCCAATTATGGGGCTGTACAAAGAAAACAAATACTGAAATCATCCAAAAGTTCCAAAACAAAGTCCTTCGTGGAATAGTAAATGCACCATGGTATATAAGAAATAGCGATTTACATCGTGACCTACAAATAGAAACGGTTACAGAAGTTGTAAGAAAACATGCTGTATCACACAATCAGCGACTGCATAGTCATATCAACTCTGAAATGGAGTCCGTATTAAATACGAGAGGCAATGTTCGGAGATTAAGAAGAACCAAGCCACACGAGCTAATGGCCTAAAAGTCATGGGAAGCATTAAAAGTTTAAGCTTCCCTTAAAGAGATAATATTATTGAGAAAGAAAAATCTGATGTCGATCGTTATAGATTGGTACTGATTATGAGGAGTTTTTAGTGGGTAAGAATCCCACACTACTTGGTATCGAATACTACTAAGTGTCTTTTGAAGATTTACTCCTGACAAAAAAAAAAAAAAAAAAAAAAAAAACTTGAAGGAATAGGAAGAAAAAAGCGTGATGCCATAGGTGCTTTTGCGAGTATTGAAACAGAAGCGGCAAAAATGGGTTTGATGGTTAATGAGGGCAAAACGAAGTATATGCTGTCATCAAACAGGGACACAGAACATCGACGAATTGGACAAAACGTCACAATAGACAGACATAACTTCGAGGTAGTACAGGACTTCGTCTACCTAGGATCCGCTGTAGACACGGACAACAACATCAGTGCGGAGATCAAACGGAGAATAACTCTTGCCAACCGTTGCTTCTTTGGGTTAAGAAGGCAATTGAGAAACAAAACCCTCTCTAGAAAAACCAAGGTGACCTTGTATAAGACCTTGATCATCCCAGTCCTGCTTTACGGCGCGGAAGCATGGACTTTATCGAAAGCGGATGAGGAAACCCTTGGTCGTTTCGAAAGAAAAATTCTCCGAATGATCTTTGGTCCCGTATGCGAAAACAATGTGTGGAGAAGAAGATACAAAAACGAGCTCTATGAGCTGTACCGCGATATGGGCATAGCCAGAAGAGTACGCATCGCGAGGCTACGATGGTTGGGCCATGTAGAGCGGATGGACCCAAACGCTCCGGCTCGTCGGGTGTTCGAAAGCACATTGCAGGGAAATCGCGGAAGGGGAAGACCTCGTCTTAGGTGGCGCAATCAAGTGGATGAAGACCTCAACCGACTTGGAGTGCGAAACTGGAGAGAGCTCGCCCGAGATCGAAATCGTTATAGAAAGATGTTGGTTGAGGCCCAGGTTCACACCGAACTGTAATGCCCACCTAAGTAAGTAAGTAAGTGAGTTTGACTTTTGGAAACAATGCCTCTGCTGACCTGCTTTCATATTATGTCACTGACATTCTTTCACATGTCTCTTCCTTGTTTATAGACAGAACCAAGTTGGACAAAGAAAAGCAAGCCGGCGGCGGGCGGCGGCGTCCAAATGGAAACACTTCTAGGTTAACATAAACCATCCTGGAAAGAAACCTAGTTCAACTTAGGGTGGAAAGTAACTATTAGATTTTGTGTTCCACATGCTTGAGCTTTTTTGGGTAGATTCTTTCCTCATTGTTGTATGTTCCATTTCTGTTTAACGCATAAGCATTGGAGCAGCGACATGATGAAGTAACAATGTGGAGAGCTCCGGGGACTAGCGAATTTATCGCAACTATACCTTGGGAAGGAATGGAGAGGACATACAACTTTTTACCGATTCCGAATAGCTAATCGAGAAAGCGCTTTTCATGGCAATAAATTTAGTATCGGAGGACTTGCCAATTCCTCGTTAAAGGCGATACCCGTGAAATATTTTTTTTTGCTTTTCTGTTGGCAGAAATGCTAACCATTACTCCTGGAGCATCGCACTTGTCTTGTTGAAGTCTGCATCGAAAAAAATGACAAATAAAACGAGACGAAAGGCATTTAGCTTCAAAGTCAGAGCGCAGCCATAAAAAAGGAGCATGGAAACAAAACCATAGCTGTTGTGATTTGAAAAAAAACTTCGAAAAATGGAAAAATGTCAAATGAGGTTGAAGGACAAGCATTTCAGTCAGGTAGTTTGGAAGAAACGCGTCCTTAAAGTTGCGCTTCCTAAACAAGTCAAAATAGCTAATCGAAATTGAATGCAAGAAACTTGACATTAGTTTATTTGACGGTAACTGTCAAAATGTTATTGTGACCCGTGACGTAATGGTTTGGTTCGAGTCCTAGAAGCATAAAATTTAGTTCCACAAGCATTGTCTTTCGTAAGATATTGGCAGGTCTTCGAAGAGAAGTAAAACCAACCACAAAAAGCGCTTACTCACTTGACTTAGCCCTTCGGCATCGGAATAACGGTGCAGTGCAATAAGGCCCACGGCAATAAGACCCGCGGGTCTTATTTCCTCTTTGTTTTGGAAATAAGGCCCACGGGGGTTATTTCCATGATGAAATGGCAGTAACAGCCGCGGGCCTTAGTTCCTTTTTCTGCGAACTTGAATACCAATTCGTAATGGAAAGAAGTCTCACCGTTTGCACTTAAACTTATTTTCAATGTTTAACACCACTTGACATAAGTACATGCTCTGATTATGGGTTATGACATATAGGGCCCATACACTAGGCATGCATGCATGCGCAATCAGAAGATTGCGCAATATTGCTTTCGCCCTACACTACTCATGCAAACTGCACAATCTTCATTTGTGTTTTTGTAGCAGTGTAGACAAGTTGTACGATGTCAAGCTAAAACTCCGCTGCTGCTCTTCTCGTCATTCGATTTTATCACTTGACTGAGCAATTTTGTCCACACACGACACATGCATGCATGCGCAAACAAGAAAATATCAGAAAATTCTGATTTTGCTCATGCCGCATGCACAACCACTCAGTCAACACCATACACCTTCAATCAGCATGCGCAATCACGTGATTGCGCATGCATGCATGCGTAGTGTATGGGCCCTAATACCAAAGAGGAACACACGTACATAATAAATATCTATGGAACTATGAATCATACATGTGTCTACTGCGGTCAATTCGCGCGTATTTCTTAAGTTCAACCGCAGGCACGTATTACACTACACGTAGGCAAATTTTGTTCGCTTTGCTTTTTACTTACGGATAGAATAATGAAGCTAAAAGCGAAGCGGAAAAAATTTTCTCAAGGGAATATGGATGTGTGGAGTAAAAATAAAAATTCGCGCGAATTTTTATTTTTACACCACACATCCATATTCCCTTGAGAAAATTTTTTCCGCTTCGCTTTTAGCTTCATTATTCTATCCGTGAGTAAAAAGCAAAGCGAAGCTAACGAAATTCCCCTTCAAGTAGTACGGGCTTGGGGTTGAACATAAAAAATTCACACGAACAAAACAGGAGAATGTAGCTAAAAGCACAACAAACATTAATAAAGTAGATTTAGTTATTATGTGCGCAAAAGAAAGTGGACTGAGCTTCCATCCTATGTCCTATGTCACGAAGTGGGAGACAACGTGAGCTATGAATTCGTATCCATGGAAAGCTGAAATAAGTTTCGAAATTTTGGGGCTTTGCTTTTCGGTACCTCAAAATGTTGTTTCCTTCAAATAAAAAGAAAATATGCATTTAGATAGCGCATCCACAATGTTCTTCACCCTTTCTAAAAAGGAAAACTAATTTTAAGATCCCATGTTCATCAGACTCATATAAATGCTGCTTCAAAATGGCAACAAAAGAATTTAAAAAGAATAATTCTTTTCTTTGGTGGGTCTTATTGCCTCTTCAATGTGGAAACAAAGCCCGTGGGTGTTATTTCCATTTCCTTGGGCAATAAGACCCACGGGTCTTATTGCCGCGGGTCTTATTGCATTGCACCCGGAATAACTTCTTGTTCCCTGAAATGTGCTAGGTTCGAGGCTACTCAAGCTTCTTTCGCCGCCCTATTTGTTTATTTTGTGTCAAAAAAAACAGCTGTCATTGATGTAAAATATACTAAAATTGGAACTGAACCACTGAAAGGAAAAATCAAACCAAAGTCTTATCGCACTTTATAGTCAGTACGATGTCTTCAAAAATAACGAAATTCGTTCCTACATAGAGGAAAGTCATAACCAAATGTTATTAGAAATCGTTCAGTGACTAAATTTTTTTGTGACTGTTTAGTGACCAGAGATGAAATCAAAAGTAAGTTTCTTCAGCATATTTAAGTTTTTAGTTAGCTATTTCAAATGTCCAAGCCCGGAGCTACACGAGCAATATACGGCAATCCATTTACAATACAGTTAAACTTTTTTCACAATCAAATTTTTCGAAATTGAAACCCGACAAGTTTGGATTTTGGAATATTCCAAGCCAACCGAGAAGCAATTTAAGTAGATATGAAATTGACAACTTCATCAAATCATTCACAGAAGCAGAAAATGAGAAACCAAAATAAAATAAAAAATAGTGCCTGGTGTCCCTCCGCGCGGAAGAAGTGAAACTTCCCAATGTGGAAATGAAAATATGTATGTACTTGTACATATGTACATATGTAGGAATAGAAATTGATTTTTATAGAACTCATATTGTTTCTTTAAAAGAAAAAGAAAAGAGGTGCATCGGAGTATATTTTAACAGGATACTTAACACCACTTCATAGATCATTTTTTTTTTTTTTGTGGAGATTAGAAGAGGAAAACGAGGATTATAAGTATGTATGTATAAATGTATATGTATGTATGTATGTACATTGTACATACATGGAATACAATGCCAGGATCCAGGAACTCTTCTGAAATCGATGATTGGCCAGTGTCAGTGGTAGCTGACTAACAGACCAATGAAAACCGCAGTCTTAACACCTAAGCCCAAGACGGAGAACATTTACAAACATACACGTTTAGACATGGTCTAACATGTTTAGACATGTTCAAACGTGTTTAGACATGATTAAACATTTTTAGACATGATCAAACATGCTACAGACATGATCAAACATGTTTAGACATGATACTGCATAAATTATTTTCTATCTTTTCTTTGGAGAAGAAAAGAAAACACATCACTAATCGACTTTTCATTTAGCAAATTAAATCATTTTCGCACGCACAGACACGATTTTCAAACACACACGGCACAAATTATGAGACTGCATAATGTACGTACATACATACATACATATGTACATATGAAATGAAGTTCAAAAATATTAAACACTTCAAAAAGAATATTTTAAATTTTATTTTCTCCAAAAATATTCCCACCGAAAAACACATTTTACTACAATGGAATCGTTGGGATGAATGACGCGGAATTGATGACAGCAACTTATAAGCAGTGCCAAAAAATATGCAATCGATAATATTCTGTGTTAAACAATAACGCTTTCATGTTTGCAAGTCGCATAAGAAGTTTCACTTCAAAAATTGCTCTAACAGCAAAAAGACTATAAAAAACAGTATTTCACTGTTCTTTCGTTAATGCCATCTTGAAAATAAGCTATAACACTTTGATTCAAAGCTCAATGCAAGGCAAATTGTAAGTCACCTTCTATAGAAATAATAGGAATTCGATAGATTGTTCGTGTTGGCCGATGGCTTGCCACTTCTTGAACGTGTAGCCGCAGGGTAAGGTATGAGTTTATTTAAGTTCCGTATGAGTTGCAATTCAATCTTTCGAAGTAATTAACACACGAATAATGTAACTCAGGAGTTGCAAAGAAATGAAAATACTGAGCTGTTTTTGAATAGCATTGAAACTCGTGGAGTACTAAAGAACGTTTTTTGACATGTTTTTTTGCGAGAATAAATAAAACTTATATAACTTAATATTATGGACTGGAATCTGGATTTATTATAAAGATGAGGGTTTGCCATTAAATAAAATGACAAAATGGGTTTAAAGTGGCTGCCACGCCTGGCTCGAATTCCGGCCAAGGGCCTAGTTTTCGACTACTTTTTACGACTGTGAGGCCGTGTGTCAGCAATAGCACACCGAATATTCTCTTCCAACTCGTCAATCGTTATCTGCGTAGACAAAAGACTTTATATAACCCAACAAAAATAGTCAAGCGGTGTTAAATCGTCCGATCTTGGAAGTAACTCACTGGTTTAGAACTCGAAATTATGAAAAAATTGGCGTCAAGAGCGATTTCGTTACGGTATGAGTTGAAAACCTCAGGGTTTGGGTCGTGCTTGTTCGTGTAAAACGACAGAACTCAGTCTCTTCTTATATTTTCAACTCAAACTGCTGCAATGAGCTCATTTCAGATTAATCAAAAGGAGAAGCAGTTCATCAGAAATAACTGAGTGATTTCGTTTTAAACGAACCAACACGAGTCACAAGATGTGCTTCTTAATTCCAATAGTTCAATTGAGAACGTGTTACACAACCAAACGCGATTCACGAGGTGGGTCTTCCATGCAAATGAGATGGTCAAATAAAATGGCTATTACAGTTTCCTATTGTTCTTTTGTGCTTATGTTGGTGCTATTTACCAAGCATTCACACTAGAGATGGAAAATTCAGTACAATTGTACAGAAATTCGAAACAATTGCGTTTTTTCAAGTACAAAAGTACCTACAATTCGTCAGAATTTAGTACAATTTACATATCTGTGTCTTTTATAAGAGGGAAATAAATTGATTAAAAACGAAGTTCACAATTTGCTTAAAGATTAAATCATCAATTCATCATCCTGAATGCATTCGCTTTCATACGAGCAATCTTTTAATCGCAGCTGTAACGCCATTAACTCTTCGTTTACAGCTTCTTTTTAAGTCATTGACTAATTTAAAACTGACTTTGGCTTCCGCTCGAAATCTTGACGGAAAGTCAGTATCATACGTAACGCTCACGGTTTCTATCTTCGTTTCGTGCGAACGGACGGAAATGTGGTTGCTGAAGCTGAGAATATTAGACTCAATCCGTCAACAGTGGGCTTTACAGAGCCAACCTTTCCTCACAGAAATTGATTAAATGGACTTCAACTACCTCTGGTTCATGCAGGATGACGAGCCGCGGCACACAGCCCATGCCACTGTCGATCTTTCGCTCACTAATTTCTCAAACCGTGATATCAGTCGTTTTTTGTACGTCAATAGGGAGCCTCAGAACTGCGATTTGATACTTTTTTGGACGTTTTGTCTGTGGAGATCGATGTTATCCCAACAATTTGGAAAATTCAAGCACTCGAGGCTAATATTATAGAGGAAAACCAAGAGCTACATTCCAATGTAATCAACAAAGTCGTGGAAGCCACCAGAAGGACGTTGTGTTTCATAATAAAAAGAAATGTTTGTTATTATTCATAAAGCCATAATATTTGGAAATAATCTAGCTTTGTTCAATTGCGTTTTCAAAAACAGACTTTATATTGTTGTTTTGCATTTCTTGATCAATCCTCGATTTTCTTTTTATACAAAACTTGTTTTCAATACAATTGGCACAATTTCAGTACAATTTTAGAACTGTTTTAAGTACAATTGAAAGATTTCTTTTCCATCCCTGATTCACACTTGCATTATGAGGTGCCCGTGCGTAATCGTGGTTCAAATCTAAACTGAAAAATGTTTTTCCACGGTTATCGCCTTTTGCGAGGTATTGTCAAGTCCTCCGATAGCAAATTCATTGCCATTAAGAGCGCTTTCTAGATTAGCAGTTCGGAACCGGCAGAAAACTGTAGGTCCCCTCCATTCCTTCTCAAGGCATAGCTGTGGAAAATACGCCACTCCCTGGAGTTTTATTTATTTTATTTTAATAATTGCATTAATGATGAGCATACTTATGGACTTGCTCTAGGGTCGTAAGCCTTGAATGCATAAGAAAACGATTATCACTTAACAGCTGTTTGAAACTTCTAAAAAGAACCTAATTTTTCGATTCCCTGTTTAAAAGAAATTTTTGAGCTTATGAGCCTTTGTTCACCTCCTCTTGATCCTCATTTTCGTCGAATTAGATAAATATTACTTTTTTTTCTCTAAAGTATATGATCCTGTACACCACATACAAACGTATCTGTGTATGTACTTTCTTTTCCAATTACTGTTATTCTTTTTATTAAAGCATCTTTAAATAAAACTTTTTAATAATTTGCCAAACCAACCAACATCACCCACACACTTTTTCACTTTTTAAGGACTTCTCCGTCTCAGCGTGCTTTCAACTCCTTTCAAAGTTCACAAAAACAAAACAATGCCAAAAAAAAGTGCGCACCCGCCATCCACCAGTTCAAAAACAATAATTGAAATGACAATCAATTTGAAATTTTGGCAATTTAATTCTCTAAACTTCTTCAAGAATCCTGACAACCAACAATGATGACTTTTGCAAAGTAGATAGCATATCCTAGGCAACCTGGACAGTTTCGTAATCTTATGGTTGGTAATCGTCTCTGTAGTCCTCGCCCTCGCCCTCATCCTTATCATCCGTTCCTGATTCCTCCTCTAAAATGCCGTAAAATTGGTATGCAAATACCTTTTGAAACGACTTGTTGTACACCTTGATGCTAATCTGACGACTGACAGAAGGACTTTGTTTCTCTACCTTCATCTCCTCGACAAGCTGAGCTCTTGTACACATCAAATTGAAAATTGATATTAGATTTTGAATGTTCCACTGATTTTTGGCGCATGAAATGAACTTACAAAATGTGGGCCGCTATGTGCCATGCTCCTGTACTACCTACTACTACATTGGTCCTTCTGGCTTATAGAGCATGTTCTTCTCTATACAAAATCTCTCTCCATTCACATTCCTATTCCTCTACTCGATGACAGTGATATAATTGAAAGCAAAAAAAAAGAAGAATTCTCAAATAAAATGAAATCACAAATCGCATCAGGCAAATCAAACTTTGGAATTAGTTTCCAACTGCGAGGAAGGTGAGGTTGGATCACGGATCAGGAGAAGCTAACTCAGAGTACACCTAGAACGTAATACACAGCAGTTAACTGAAAAGGAATCAAATCAACTCGCATAAACTTTGAGCGTGGTTTTGTGTGATTGGATTTGCGTGCTCCCTGCCAAAGGAATTTGATTAGATTTGTGTTGTCAACAATTTTAACGATCTCCTTTGCATATACTTGCAAGAGATTTTATTTCCTTCTTTTCTACTTCTTGTACTCTCGTCCTTCTTTTACTTGTATGAATTTAAATGAAGGACCCATGCCAGTGGTAAATCAAATTTTAAAATTTTATACTCATTATCCACGGCCGCATGTGACCGGGAGCTATAAAAACGATGTTACACAACACATAATAGCGAAATAAATTCCTTTTGTATCCTTACAATACTCGTATAATGGAACACAACATTTCTTAGGCTGGCCGCACAGCAACCCGAGGGCTTTTATTAATCATATTAAGTTGCGCTTGGATAAAATTTATATTAACTCCTTTAAGGTTCTTATCGAATCACCCTTCGTCCTTTTATAACTATTTCTTGAGTATACAGTATCCTTGATAATAATGACGGCAGACCGCTACCCTTGTTCCTTTTGTCGCACAACTATGCGAGAGAGAGTTCTTGAGAAATTTTAATAAATGTATCGCTTAAGGGATTTGTTTGGTTCGGTGTGTGGGGTAATGGAACCGGAGTGTGGGTGGTAATCGTGTAATGTGTATAAGATATTCTCATAGCGGGTAGTTTTATTAACACGGGTCCCTTAACTTGTCTGAAGTTCGAACAATTTAGTCTGTGAGGCTGCGGTATCTTTGGAGTATAATCCGCAATAATGGTTAGTTTATCGAACTACTCCTCACTGGAGTTTTGCCCTAAGGATCAAGGGTTATAATGCAATTTTAAGTAAAGAGCTTCTTGCTGGAGCGTATTTGAAAATTTCGACAACAATTTGGAAAGTTTGTTTTTCATTTTTGTAGGTTGTACTTCATCCCGAATGGATGTGTCAATTTGAATAAAATTAAGTGCCAAATGGTCTTCGAGATTATATTTTAATGGCTTAGGTATGGTTAACTCACAATCTGGAATTCAAATCGAGGAATTACAATCTCAGTGGTTTTGTAGAACAATCTTCGAAAACTTAGAAGCATTTGTTGGAAATATTGTTTTGGATTGTGATAAATACAAAGAATGTACGTTGGGTTGAAGAACGAATAACCTGTGCAAGAAAAAAAAAACGCCCGAGCGAGCATTAGTACCTACTTATGTCGGTTCTGTATAGTGTGGGTTGTTAAACTGCGTCTTGAGTCTATGCGCTCAAGACAGGGAAGGTGTAATTTGCATGCACAATGAATACGATTGTTTATGTTTTAATAAGTTGCTCTATTTATGAAACAATAGAGGTAATTAGCATTTATTTTACTTTCAAACTTCATGACATCCTTATCCGAGTCGTCATCTGTCTGTGGAACAATAGCAAGATTGTTGAGAGCATTTTTTTCCATGCTACTTCTCAATCAGTTCATCAATTTTCCTCAAACTATCTAAAGAACTGCTCTTACACGTTTTTCGTAGCAGTGCAATCAACATTTTTGGAGTACAAGTCGTGTCGAAGAAGAAGTTTCTATCGCTTCTGTTGAGACTTCAACAGCTAACTGTGCGTGAATTGTCCTGCATTTTGGGTGGATATTACTCAATATCAACCAATTCAAGTACTTTAACATCAAATTTTTCAGAATCAATAACAGGATTCTGGTCATTCGGAGACTCTGTTTCTTGAGAGTTTCATGGCGAGACTACGATGGTGGGATATGTAGAGCGGATGGACGCTAAATATACGACTCGAATGGTTTTCGAGAGCGCCTTACTGGAAAACCGCTTCGTCTTTGGTGGCACAGTCAAATGGAAGATGGCTTCAGTCGACTGAGAGTCTAAAACTGGAGATAGCTCTCCTGAAGTAGAAATTGTTGGCGAAATATGTTGGTTGAGGTCAATACACCCAGATTTGTGATACCCACCTAAGTATGCTAGTAATCATTTTTCCTAAAGCTGTATGAAAATTCTTTGTGCCAGGAACCTGGTTATCGCCATTCGCGTGCAACTGACGCGTCCTTCGATAGTAATTTCATTACCGAGAAAAGCGCTTTCTTGATTAGCTGCTCGGAATCAGCAGAAAATTGTATGTCCCCTTTATTTTTTCCCTGGGTATGGTTGTGAGAAATTCAAGGTTCCGGAACTCTCCACTCTGTTGCGTCACCCTGTTTACTTATTTAGTCTGCAAATTCTTCACTCCTTTTTGATTTCCTCGACTATTTCATTGAGGCCATTATGTAAATTTTTATCAGTCACGAAATAAATATGGCCACGAAAAACTCTTGCTTGGTTCGTTGGTATCCTTTCCCTAACCTGACTAGCAATGCCCTGAAGATACTAGTTTTCAATTTTTAACAGCGAAGCCATCGATTCGAAGGGAAAGTTATTCAGCATTTTGCCGAATGATATTGAGAAAGTGCCCCAAAACCATTGCAGCGAAGGATGAAAATGCCAAACGATAACTTCGTATTTACAATAAAGCAAAGTGATTCAGTCCCGAGTTTTATTTACCAAAAAGGGTTCTGGCAAAGCAACACAATTCAAATTAGCACACAAGTGAAATTTGCGAAAAAAGGGTAGGTATACCTCAGTTATTTCCACTGAAATCCCTACATGAACTCGGAAGATCTGTTGATGCATGCCTCCGAAGTAAAATTGAAAGAAATTCTCTGAGCTTTTGAACATTGTATCTGCCTCAGCGGCGCGGCGTTCGATAATTTCGGCCGCTCTCTTTGCATCCTCCACTTTTTATATCAAAATCCGGTGTTGCTCTAATTTTTATTTTTTTTTTTTTTTTTATTGAGAGTGTCATAGGCTAAGTAAATAAGGCTCTAGTTTAAGACTTATAGGTCTCATTTCTACAATGACTGTCCCAGCCGGTATTCAGCATTGATCCAGGACCTTCGTTGTGGTCACCTAATGAAGCACATCAATGGCGACGAGACACTCCTAAGTCCTAACGCCAATTTAACAGTAATGCCGAGTTTGGTAGAGATATAGGTAATTAAAACTTCATTTAGCTTGTTGGAAGGCTAAAAGATGCGGGGGTTGCAAAAGTCTCGGACGTTTCTTACCCAACTGATGTTCAGTGCTATTGGGATCCTAATCAAGGTTATCACCTTGGATTGTGCGTAGATCCAAGATTCTGTAGTTATCCTTGCAGCAGTTGGTCACCCATGTTCAAATTGGTAAACAGCATGTATATCTTTTGAGACCATCAAATATTGTAATCATGCCTGCAGTTAATTGTCAATCAGGATTCCATCAGATCCCGTTGTGTATATAGGAATGCTTAAGTTACATTGTTGCTGAACCCTCCGAAAAGTCAATTTATTCTAAGTTCGCTTTCGTTTAGCTTCAGCCTTCCGTTTCTTTCCCATTTTAGAGTTTTAGAGTTGAAGTCACGAACAAAATTCATTTCACTGGCACTTATCACACGTCTTTATGATTTATGGTGAAATTGTTACTTTTTTATGAACTTTCTTATGCAAATCGAGGTGATTATTTTTTTTTTTATTTTTCTTATTTGACCTTAATTGATAATGTGATCAGTCGTCTTCTTATATTGTCAAAGTCTTCTTGCTTAAGTCATCTTTTTATAGCAAAACCGTACCAAAAAGCCATCGACTCTTCTCCTTGTTGCAATCCCTCTGGTCGATTTCACATTTGTTGAATTCATACCCTCTTCAGTCAGCACTACATCTCACTTTAAGAACGGTTGTATTGTTGGTTGTATTTCCAAGTTGTGGTTGGGCTTCATGCAGCCTGTTGAAAGTTCTAACATTCCACGTTGAATTCCAAGTCTCGTAGGTATTATTTTGTTTATATGGGTCGTCTACAAAGAATAAATCTAAGTGTACACGATTGGTAGGTCTGACAATCATTGTCACATCTGCAAATAAATTTGTCTTCAAAATGATTGATGAACAAATTTTTCTGCAAATTAATTTGGTTTGTACACAGTTGTCAGCTTGTGTGTAGACGATTGCCAGATATATCGACAAATTAATTGGCAGATATTTGTTTACAAATCAGCAGCCAAACAATTTTTCTGCAAATTAATTTGGTGTGTACACGATTGTCCGCCATTCGAGACAAATTTTTCAATGATAGATCCGCAATATTTGCAGACCTGGTAATCGTGTTACGTGTACGCTAAGTCTTAATCGGAAGTTTCTTTATACTTCGAGGAAAGTCTTTTTTCCGAACGGAGGTCATCTAGACGAACAGCCACACAAAGCCGCGTGCGTTGCACACTTCGGAGAAATGAGATACAGTTGCACCATTGAAGGTTCGTAGGTCACAATCTCCATTATAATACCCTAACTAGGATTGAAAGCTTCCAGTCACTTCGACAGTTGGACTTTGGTCCAGTTAACTGAAATCGTCTATTGTACATCTCAAGTAAAATTATTAATACTTTAAGAGTCATGTACGAAAACAACTTGGCCTATGTTTGGGACGGTGAATTCGTATCTGAAGAATTCACAACATCTATAGGTTTGAAACAAGGATGCACACTGAGCACACTACTTTTCAATCTCTATATCAACGATATAACTGACTCAGTTCGGGGAGGAATCGAGCTAAACGGGATAAAAATCCCAGCACTCTTGTACGCGGATGACATTGTGTTCCTGGCCGATACAGTAGACGGGATGCAGCTTATGATCAATAGGTTGGCAGAATACTGCAAAACATGGAACCTAACAATCAACTTGGAGAAGTCTAAAATGATGATTATCAGACGTGGAGGAGAAGATTTTCGCGAAAAGAAAAATGGTACCTCAACGGAGTGTCTATAGAAATAGTAAAAGAATACAAATACTTGGGGGTCCGATTCACCACGAATGCTAATATGAACAAACATCTTGAAAATAAACTTGCGGAAGCTAAAAGAGCGGTTTCTTCGGTGTGGAATAAATGTATAGATAACAAAAACGTGTTACACAGTACAAAGCAAAAAATATTCAGAGCAACTACTTTGTCAATACTGCTTTATGGAGCCCAAGTATGGGGATATAGAGCGTTTGAAACGTATGAAAAATTTCTTCGTTACTTTCTGAAAAGACTATTCATATTACCAAACAGCACACCTAATTACATGCTACATTTGGAGACTGGAGTACCTCCTTTATACCTCGACACTTTAAAAATGCACCTAGACTATGTAGTCAAGATACTTGAAATGAAAAATTAATGGTTGCCAAAAATAATCTTAACCAGTTTATTAGTAAACAGAAGAGGATTTGTCAAGGAATTGGACCACTTAGCAGCAGTAGGTAAACTTAACTGGAAAATCTGGAACTGGATGAACCTGTAGCAATTGTAAAGGCGAAGTTCACCGATCTTCTGAATGCAACCGGTTTCAGGATGTACGAGCAATTCAAAAAGGAAGCCAAGGAATCCCAGTACAGGATGATTTACAGCAAACTGAATTACAATCTGGAAGCAAACACGTACTCCGTCAATTCAAATAAAGTTAACTTAATAAGTACGATCTTCAAATTGAGAGGCGAACTTACAAATTTAAACTTCGTACCCCACAGACCAGACTTGCTAATACTCTGCAGCATCTGTAATCTAAAGGTAAGGGAAGACGTATTTCATTTTCTTGGGTCATGTCCAATTTTCAAAGAAATCCAACTAAGGTGGTTGGGAGCAAAATTCATAGACGAAGGCAAAGTAGTCAAAATCTTAAATAGAGAACAAGGCTGGGATCTGTTGTATAATTATGCAGTCAACGCACTTCGATATCGTAGCAAAATAATAAATGAAGATTTTTAAAAACACAAACTTATATAGTAGTATAATAATTGAATCATACATTAAAAATTAAACCTTAATATAGAAAATTAAAAACTTTTTGTCAATCTGGTAGACGGCCTTAGGCCAAACCATATACTTTTATTTTTATTATTATTTTATTTACATTGTAAATATTGTTGAAACAAATTGAAATAATAAAAAAGTAAATTAACTAACAAACTAACTACATCTTCTATCTTTTGAGCTCAACTACCAATGCAGAACTTTTGAGATTATAGCTGATCAGCAGTCATTGATGGAGAGAAATTATATAGTATCGCTACTTCTTTATGCCTATGAGTTCGGTCTTATCATTCCTTCAGATCGGGTCTGGATGGCCACGATCTTCCCCTTAGTAGTAAGCCTACGATGGACATAGGATATCTTCAGCAGTGGGCGGCATAAGGATGAAGCCAATAAATACTTGCCATATTCAGGATTGTGTGTACTGAATACCATTGTCTTTTCCCTTTGAAGTCAAAAATTTACTTGTGTTCTATGCAAATTATATTTGCGTCATGAATTCTTAGCTCAACAAATCCATCAAACAATTCTTACGCTTCCACGTTTCAAATTCATGAAAATATCGCAGGCCAAACGACAATTGCTGCTTTTCAGGCAAATCAGCTGGTTGTCTTTTAACTATACAGGTGGTCCATTCGGGATAAGATAAGATATGGAGTAATATTATAAAGTAATAATCGATGATGACAAATAAAGCTTAACTGACAACGGCCTTGTCAACCGAAAAGAGTCGGTTCCCATTAGAACACCGTAATTAAATCGGAATGAGCGCTGTTAGTTACAAGATGGGGGACCGTCCGTAACTACTGCGTGCTGTTGTCATGTGTTATTTGTTCTATGTAGTATATTTGTGTAGTTTGTCTTGTGGTGTATCAGCCAAATGGTCTTTGTCGCCCGGCTGCAACCCCCCCTACTCCGCAGATTTATGTGTGGAGTAGGTTTAATGTAAATGTAAATGTAAATAAAGCTTAACTGGTTTTTTTTTGAGTTCCTGTTCGCTGTTTGAAATCGCAGGTAAATTTTCATTTGTGATCATTGTGTGCGTATCTCTAGAAGCAAGCAACTTTCGTCTGACAGCAGCGGCTTTGCCACTCCTTAAAGTTTTTAATTCTGTTAACGTGTGTGAAATAATTTCTTAGAATAAATTACTGAGCGTATCGTTTTTCTGTATTTGGTAGCCACATGAGAAGTTTTTCTTCTCAAAGTATCGCATCGGTAGGTATACCCGAGAAAAATAACTGAATTTCTTTTAAAATCAATTTGAGGACATTTAAGCTGTTATCAACCCACTATTCTATCTCAAAGTAAAAACAAATAAATTCTAGGTTGTTGAAACATCTGCCAATGTTGATCAAGTTTCAAATGAAAAAGAAACAAACTCTGCCTGGATTAAGAGAGTTGGGGGTAACCTAACCATTCTGTTTCATTACTGACCCAAAAACCATAAAAGACACAAAAAACGACCACCTTTTTTTCCAATGAGCTCCTTACCGACCACAAGCATGGGCAACAAAAGAAATTGTTCGACCTACTTTAAGTGGTATCGTTGTTGTTCAGGGTCATTGTCCTTCTACGTTCGTTTTTCTAGTACGCACTGTATCGTAACCCAATCAATTCGTCGTATATGAGGACACCCTACCAAACAACAAAAGAACACAGCAAACTAGAAAAATAAGTAAATGCTGCCAAACAAAATAATTTTATCCTCATACATCAATCGGTTTCGATGGAAGCAAAAACAGACAGACTGTGAAAAACATTTTCTCCTTTTTGGCCAAGATAATTCGATAAAAAAACAAAGATTGTGTTTCAACTTGGTTGCGTTTCTCTCATCTTCGTTTTTCATCCGTATTTATGTATGTTGTTTGTTCTCCGAAAATATATGTACTTTAGTGTGTTGGTTGTTTTGAACGTAGAACATGATGAAAATGCACTCATGCAAATTTCATTTTGAGTGATTATTATACACATAAAGGCTATTGTATTTTGTACTACTGCAATGAAATCGTAAAAAGGAGCTTGAGTTGGGACTTGAGACTGGGTCTGGGACCGGATGCAGTTGTTGATTTTTCCTAAGGAGTCTGACGACATAGGAATTGGGTTTTAACGGGAGCATGATTGTGAAATGCTTTGACGTTTATTTGGTTATACAGCGAGAGAGACAATAGGTCCTTTCTATAAATGTAGGTCCTTTCCTATAAATGTAGAATGAAGTTTCTTTGTTCTGAGAAGTGGCATTAAAAGCAGGAGCTTCCACTATGCGAAGTAATTACATGTAACTATACCAGTGATGGCTGAATTGCCATAAGGATACAACAAAGTTCTTTATGTCTGTACGGAAGGACCATTATTCTAGAAAGGATACCTTTACCCACTCCAGATTAAAGTAGGTTGTTACTCGCATTCCGGTGGTTATTGAGCAACACGTAAGGCATTTGCAAAAAGGATTGCCCAAATCTTCGGATCACACTATCATGGTTTCAGATACTTTTGGACTTGTGTTCTCAATTTTAATGCCTTCGTTTTAAAAATATGTAGCTAGCTACACACCCACTTTAAATTGTTTCTTTGAGACTTTCGTTTTTATTTGGAATCCTTTTTGAGGTGGTCCTTTTGGGAAACTAGTTTCTGCGTAGTGTACATACTCAACATACATCTTTACTTATGATTTTTCGGAGTTGTTCTTTTTGACAGCTCTCACTTGATTTATGGTCAGTTTGGTCTTTGGTTTGCCATTTCATTGTGAAAGAATTGTATCCGCACGAACATTGGGCACTAACTACGATAGATTAATTGTCTGGGAACAAAATCTCTGTTGTCGCCGATACTTACATATTTTTTCCATTTTTGGACATGTGAGTTACATCCAAGATCAGGGGACTAAAAACAGCTTGACTACTTTTTTTGGAGTTATGTGAAGTCGCTTTTCTGCGCAAAAACCCCTAGACGATTGACGCCGTGGAATAGACTATTCAACGCGGTCTTACTAACATACAGCCCCCAAAGCTACAAATAGTCGTATTTGAGCCAGCCGCGGCAGCCACTTGCCCAAACTGATTTTCAAAACATAATCGCAACTTTTAATCTCTATAATAAATTCTTATAAATTTTATTAATAATATGCGTTTTATTCCTTCTTGGAAACAACACGTCTAAGCACAGCCTATAGAAGCTCGAATATGAATTTGGCAATTTATCTTTTTACCACTATTTCCCGTGCAGTGTCGGGTTAGAATAGCACTGCAGCGCCTCCCCGCTTGTCGTAAAAGGCGACTAAAGGAACAATCATATCTAGACGACTAACATCAAAGTAAGTTTAGCGACACACATGCCACCTAAAAACTCTCCCCAAGTATGCATGCAGATCCCGGGGCTTACACGACTGGAGATCACCGGTGAAGTAAAAGGGAAATCAAACTCATTAAATGGAGCATGCATGTGTCGAAAAGGATGAAAGGAAAATTTTTGAAAATTTTGAGCACTATGGAAGTACTTGCAAACATAAAAAGCACTACCCCGCCAGGCAGTTCCATTGCTATGCATGGAGCTGATCCTGGACCGAGCAGCAATGTTCGAGTCAGAGCTATACGGATTCCGGGGGCTAGCAAAGTAATGCGACGAGTTGGACGAAAATTTAGAGTCGCGAGTTGGAACGTTGGAAGTATGACTGGTAGAAGTCTCGAACTCGAAGAGATGATGAGAAGGAGGCGAGTGGACATCTTGTGTGTTCAGGAAAGGAAATGGCGAAACACAGCAAACAAAGCCCGTTTCTTAGATGTAAAGACCAAGGCTTACAAGATGTTCTACTATGGAACAGAACAAGGTAGGAACGGAGTCGGTATCATCCTTGACCAAAGTTTATATAACAGCGTGTTGACCATTTTGAAATCCAGTGACCGTTTGATGTCTCTTAAATTGGTGATGGAAGGAAAGGTCTGGAATATAATCAGTGCATATGCTCCCCAAATAGGGTGTGAGCAGGAGGAAAAAGATGCATTCTGGCTTGATTTTCATAACCTACTTAAGAACATCCCAAAAGAAGAGTATTTGTTTGTTGGAGGAGATTTGAATGGACATGTCGGGAAGACAAACGAGGATTATGAAGACTGCCATGGAGGTTTGGGATTCGGCACCAGGAACACTCCTGGTGAAAATATTCTAAATATGTGCAAGTCATACGGTCTAATCGTACTAAATACCATGTTCATCAAACAAGACCGACACCTTATCACTTACAGCATTGGAGAAATTGAAACCCAGATTGATTACCATTTGGTAACCAATTACATGAAATCTCGGGTGAAAGACTGCAAAGTGATACTTGGAGAAGCTGCCGCTCAACAACACCGTCTTCTTTTAACAGAATTTTTTACGGATGCGGCGAAGGAAGTCAAACAAACAAAGGCTCCTAGGAGAATCAAGTGGTACAATCTGGAGAAAACCAAAGGACAGCAATTCATTTCGTATATGCAAAGTCAGCTGTGTAATATAATCGACCCAGTTTCAAACGCAATCACGGCACAAAATATGTGGGATCACCTACAACGAGCCTGTTTAGAGAGAGCCAAATCACTGTTAGGAGTCTCAAAAGGACACCACCAACAAGCTAAAGAAACTTGGTGGTGGGATGATGAAGCTAAAGCAGCGATTCGAAAGAAGAAAGCAGCTTTCCAAGCTTGGTCGAAGTGCCCCTCAAGAAATACAAATGAAAAAGCGCGTCTCAAAATGGAATACAAGAGCTGCAGAAAGAAGCGAAGAAAAAGTGCGCCCAACTTCAAGCAAAAAGCACGGAGGGCCTGTATCGAGAGCTGGAAGAGATTTCTGCCCCAGCTGCTGAAGCAAATCAGGCAATCCAAGAACTAAGACAAAGCAACTTGAATAAGGGAGCAACCATTTTCAAAATAGCCGCTAAGAGAAGGAGAAATGCGCAGGAGATTCGTTCGCCGAAGTTCATAAATGATGCTCAAAGACTGCTACTTGTGGATGACGACAAAATTCTTCACAGGTGGCGACAGTATTGTGATGATCTTTTGAATGAACAGTTTCCTCGGCGCCACTTTCCAACAGCTGCACCTAACTTTACGGAAGTATCCGACGTTACAGTCGAAGAAGTTAGGAAGGCAGTTAAGAACTCCAAAAAAGGCAAAGCGATTGGGCCAGACGAGGTACCATATGAGTTTTGGAAAAATATGGGAGACATCGGGTTGAGATGGATCACATGAGATGGTGTACATCAGGGAAGTGTCTTGAGTCCACTGCTCTTTATTGCTGTTCTGGATTATTTGCTCGAAGGAAAAGTAACGGACAATAAAGTACAACAATTATTCTTTGCTGACGATGGAGCCATCATAAGCGAGGATCCTACATCCCTGCAACGAGCACTTGACGTTTCGATTGATGTTCTGGAAGGAAATGGGTACCGTATTAGCGCTAAAAAAGACTGAATACCTGTGCTGCCCTTTTTCTGATCCAGACAAGCCTATTCCAGACATTTATTTGAATGGAAATGTGCTTCCCAAGTGTGAAATGTTTAAATATCTGGGATCTATGATCAATAGTGAAGCAACTTGTGATGACGACATCAATCTCGAGTAAGCGTAGGGTGGATGAAGTGGCGAGAAAACTCCGCTATCTTCTGTGATCGAAAAATGCCCCCTAAGCTGAAGGGAAGACTCTACACAGCAGTTGTCCGTCCAGCTCTGACATACGATTCACAATGTTGGACAATGTACAAAAAGTATGAGAGCAAATTGACGGCAGCCGAAATGAAGATGCTTCGGATGACAGCAGGAGTAATATTGTCATGTTCAAAGGAGAGATCCGCAGAACCCCGTCCAAAAGGCAATATCGTACAACGTTTCAACAAATTCGCGACGGAAAAGAAAAGGCAGGCCAAAACACTCCTGGTACAAGCAAATGCAAAAACAGCAGCATTTGGTTGGCCTCAGACATGGAACAATCCAAAACCGGGAGGCTTGCCGACACTTTCTGAGGTCAACGCGGCGTACCCCACAGGCGGATCACTAGTGTGAAGCAGAAAAGTGGGAGAGCTATGATCGCTTCAAGATCACTACTCGTAACGCCGGAAATGAAAAGAAGAATCTTTTTACCACTATGATGCGCAACCAAAATCTTTCGACAACAATTTCGATTTTGGAAGAGCTCTCTCCAGTGAACTCTGAAAGTTGGATAAAGTCCTTTTCCATTGATTGCGCCACCTAAAACGAGGGCTTCCTCAGCCGCGGTTTCCCTGCAATGTGCTTTCGAAAAACCCGTCGAGCCGGAAAGTTTGTGTCAACCCGTCTTAGATAAGTTCCATGCTTCGGTGCTATTTTTTTTTTTTTTTTTCTATAATTAGCGCACACTTCAAGGGGTTATGACTACCCTTATAATGTTATAGAGCACAGTGCGAGCATTTAGGAAAATAGGAGAGGATTTGAAAGGAGACACCGATGCACGTTGCTCTTGAATCTTTGTAAATCGTAATGTAGGGGAAAAACAGGGTCAGGTAGAGCATTCCACATTCGGGTGGTGCGACTAAAATAAGAATCTCTATACTTGACTGTACGCCCGAATTTGGGCTCAAGGTAAAACTGATGAGCATTCCTAGCGAGGCGGGTGTTGCGGCTAAATTGTTTCAGGGGAGGAATGCAACTGGCTACTTCACTAGAGCACTGTTTGTAGAAAAAGCGATAAAAGAGAGAGAGACAGGTGACGTTTCGACGATGTCCAAGAGTATCAATCGATTCTACGATTGAAATATCACCTATCAATTTAAACGCTTTGTTTTGTACCCTATCAAGTAGGCGCAAAGATGTTTGAGGAGCACCAGACCAGATATGGGAGTTATACTCCAGTTTTGGGAGAATGAAGGCCTTATAAATTGTAGCCAGATCAGAAGGGGTGAAGAACTTCCGGCATCGTCTCAAGAAGCCTAAGCATTTAGCAGCGTTTTTGACGACTTCAAATATGTGGCCATTCCAACGAAAATCATCGTTGACACACATACCAAGTACTGACAGCTTTTCGGTTTCTTCGATGCAGGTACCATTCATGGATAATGGCAATGGGGGAATGTTAAGCTTCAACAACAAGAGGCAGCATTGAGTTTTCGAAGCATTGAATTCTACTCGGTTAGAGAGTCGGAGACAAAACGGAGTCCTGGGGCACAACAGCATTTATGAAATGGGTATCAAACTGGAAGCCATCCAATACAACTTGTATTGAATGGTCGGAAAGGTATAGCTTTCTAATCCAACGAAGAAAAGACTCATCGATATATAACAGGATTAGGGAAGATCGAAGTGTTGCAACGTTGTACTGGTAAAAAGCAGCCCTTCTTCTCATTAACATCAACATTTGTCGTGCTTTGTGTTTAACTGCAATTGCAAGGCTGTATTCTTCAGCAAACCATGGGCCTCGTTTTAGAGGTCAAGTAAACTCAGAACCTCAGAGTCTGTCATTGATGCCACTAGTCTCCAATCTCTTCAATTCTGGTGGCAACAGATTCAGGGATAGTTGGAGGGATAATAGATTATAAAAGAAATTTGCTTTCTCTTGCAATTGTAGCTTTCCAACGTCAAATCGGTACATAGCATTTCTTAACACAGGTTCTCATTCGAACATGGCTACAACAAGGTAGTGGTGGTTCGAGACATAGAGGGCCCTTCAGAAAGTTCGAGCATTAATGACCCTGGAAGAGTGGCTTTCGTCTGTTGCAACACGATTGATTCAGTTGACGGTTGTAGAGTAGTTTAACTCTTCTGTCCAATTGTTGAACCGAGTGTAATTCATGAAGCTCACTATCTGGACGACTTTTTTAAATCGGTGGGTGAAAACGATCGTAAGGAAGACTACAAGAACGCCGAGTCATAAGAAATTGAAGCCTACTAACCCGCCGATGACGACGGTTGAATGTCTTTAACTTTTCTTTAGACAAAAATCAACTCTATACCAACCTCCTCTCAAAACTTTTCACTTCCTCAGTTCTTTTTCATTCCTAAATGGACACATACCTTTAAGTTCTTGAAGGCATGGAGACTAATAGGTATACTATTCGTTTTCAAAATAAAGTCCGCATCAAATTATTTATTCGTACCATATCTTCAAGGTTGTTAAGATTAATGGGTGAACACACGTCTGGTCTCCTTTTTCTCTGTATATTGGTTGAAACGTATCTACACTGTCCTAACATTTTCATGAACAAAGAAGTTTTATTATCTGCTATTAAACACAACGTTTTTCCTTAACAGTTCCTATAAAATCGATTGAACGGCTATATGCCAAACTAGGCACGATAACCTTAGCAAAAAAAATGAAAATAAAACTACAAATGTACGGTGTATGAAGGTTCTGTCTGCTCGGGTTAACAAAATAGGACATTTAGTGGAACACCTGACTCAGCAAGTTATTGCTATATTGGCTATAGTGAATGGAGTAACTTTGTCGAACTAAATGCACTAAAAATCACACCTTTGAAGGCACTCCGGCTATCGTCATGAAGGCAGTCCCGTTTATAAACTCTATTCGAAGAGCAAGGCAAAAGATTTATGTTAGCTAATAAATATAAATGTGGTTAGGTGCCGCAATAGCTGTAAATCATTCTCAATAAAGTAAAACCAATAGAAGCCAGACCGGAAAGAGAATATAGAGACTTTGTTGGGCTTCCTTGGTTCTATTTAGCCCCAAGGCGTAGAATGAGAGGGTGGACTTTCCTTTTGGAGTTTATTAAAATGGGAAATTAATTGATGAGATTATTTATATCTTTCCGGATGATTTATTTATTAGTAGTCAGTAGGGGTCAGGAACATTCAACGGCCTTCGGGGAATTTCGAATGCAAAATTATTGCAACTCACTTTGGATGATTCGCATTTTAGAGAATGGAATGGAGTGAATAGAGGGGTTTCATGATTTAATTTAAAGTCGGAGTTCTCGACCAACGGTGTGGAATGGGAAGATATTTTTTTTTTTTTTTTTTGAGAAGCAGGAATAGTTTCAACAGACTCAACAATACGATTTAGTTTAGGTTAAACTCATTTTTGTTGCTTCAACTTAAGTCTGGTTGTAAAAATGTATGAATTTAGTTTAAATATTATTAACTACACGAGTAACTCAACCTTAACGGGCACTCAAAGCTACTCTTTTACTTAACAGTAATGTCTCTCCCTAAAGACAGCTTATGAATGAAACAAAAGTAGAACAAGAAACTAGAATCAGCTTCAAAATACGATTTTTCTTTTACCAAACCACCAATTTCTTTTGCCAGACTGACAAGTTAGAACAACCGCTTCTTTTATACAGAGTTATAACAAACACAGATAGAAGATCCTGTGGACTACAGAAAGATGTCGCCACAAATGTACTTTTAGGTGAGAAATAACAACTGGGTGTTGGGCACAACCCATTTGTTTTCAAAAATTGAATATATTTTATCTTTTTCTTCTTCCTTTTCGGCGTTACGAGCATCGTGATCTGCTTCACACAAGAGATCAGCCCTTGGGCTAGGTCGCGTTGACCGCAGAAAGCATCGGCAAACCTGCAGTTTTGTATTCTTCCATGTAGAAGGGGAACCCAAGAGGGGACTTGGGGACTTACTCGAGCGCGCAGACTAATATATGTGACGATATCTTACATATTCATATGTGCTTCCAGCCAGTGAGAGGCCTTAATAGTACGCTCAGAGGGAGCCTGTCAGATTAGTAAAAAGAAAATCGATCATCGCACGGACTGGAGTGTGCAGCATTCTGTTAACATCGTACAGTCTTTTACTTGCCACTTGTATTGTATGGGTTGAAAAAGATAGAAGATGTAAGTCATGCTAGATTGTCATCATCAGTAAGATGAATTTAAAATGTAAAAAGCAAATCATAATCCTTCTCTTTGATTGTCCGGAATTACGATGCTTGCAAACTGCCACCCAGTCAATCTGAGTTACTACAGCAAGCGTTTCGCACAAGAGTCATTACATGCTGGTGGGGTAGTGCTCATAATGCAAAATTATTGTTCTTTTGAAATATTTGTTCTTTGTAGATTCATTTAAGACCCACTTGGAAAATCTGACGCGCTCGATAATTTTATTTTTGCATTTTCAAACTTGCAAAGATCAAATTAACATACGTACATTATTGAAAATATGTACGTAGGAAACCTGACGCGTTTGAGTATGTCCGTCCATGTTACAGTTTTTTTTTTTTACAAATTTAAACATCTATAATCACTTCCCCTACCGATGGAAAGGTGTACTATATAATATAACATCTAGGGGAGAGTGGGTATGTATGGGACACAGGAGGAATGAGACACAGGCATTTTCTTCAACATCATATCTTTTTTCTCGATCACAAATTTGATCTTTAATTTGTATCTACCGGTCAACAAAACAGATCTTGTGCGCAGTTAAAATTACGCAGTCGAGAAGAAAAAATGGTAATTATTGCATAAAAAGTTAAATCATTGAGTGAACTTTGAGTGAAAAAAAATTATAAGTGAGTGAAATTACTGTAGAAGGAGTAAATTAAATTGGTATTATAACATTTTGAAGTGAATTAATTTTAAATTTTTTAGTCTGTGCCGTATTTTAAGTGTTAGTATCCCTTATCTTTCTGAAGTGCCCTACTGGATGATTGGGACACTTCTATGCAGGAGGAAGGGGACACTGCCCCACGCTTATCGCGATGCACAAGTTTCAATAAAACGAACGTTGGTTAATTTTATAGCAATCTGTTAGACATCTATTCAAAACATCAATTTTGTCCAGACAGAATCTGGAATTGTGACAAAACAGGACTGTCAACTGTGAACAATTCAAATTCAAAAGTAATCTCATGGTAGGAAGTGAAACAAATCGTGCAGGCTACTTCTGGAGAATGTGGTCCACTTATCGCCATCTCTAGTCTCATCAGTGCTTCTGGAAATACGGTTCCACTTGCATTTATTTTTTTCCAGAAATTTTGTTTTACAATCAGAAAAAAAACGAGTTAAATTCAAGAAAATCGGTGTCAAAGCAAGCCTATTCGTTGACGAAAGTCTGTCAACCTCGAAAATTCTTAATCCGTGCCCAAAATTCTTGTTTTAAGCCTATTTCTTATAAGCCTCAAATTCTGATTTCAAGAATGTTCTCACCTTAATATAAGATTATATAAGCTAAATTATAAGAATACAAAAGCTTAATGTCAGACTATTATAACCTAAAATTAAGAACACGTATTCTTAAATATACCAGGGATAAGAAAAAACATACTTAAATTAAGTTTTTTATATTCCTAAACTAAGCATTTACAAACTTGAAACAAGAACAAAAATGATTTGTTTGAGTTGCTTTCGGATCGCTTCTAGCTGTTTTAATCATGAATTAAGACTGAAATTAAGTACTAACGAACTTGAAATAAGAACAAAAACTCTTTTAAGTATCCTTCGGATAGCTTCTAGCTTATTAAATCATGATTCAAGATTTGTAAGCTCTTACCTTCAGAATCAATCCAGTCGTCCTCATCCCTCGTCCCCACCCCCTCTCCACCAAAATGAAACTAAAAGCACTTATAATTATTTTAATGTGTTTATATTTTTTTCTGAATTTTTATTTTACAAAAAATATTTAAATATACTTAATTCTAAAACAGGTTTTTCCACTGTTTCGTGGATACAAATGGAGTGGTGGACTTAAAAATTCCGTAATAATTTTGACTTCAATGGTTCTTAATAAACAACCAATTTGAAAAGATTGGAAATGATGGTCAAATCCAAGGTTTTCAATACGTTGGCATAGAACATAAATTGTTTCATTCTGAGTTATAAAAATTTTCAATTTATAAAGTTCAAAATTATTAGTAACATCATTAAGTAAACCTAAATAACAGTTATTGAAATACCTTGTACCTTTAAAGACTATCAACAAAGAAAAGTCATTTACCTTGATGACAACACTGCTGCTCATTATTTCTTCAACAATTATGCTGATGATGTCATCTCTGTGGCTGTTTTTTAGCGTTCGATTTTTTGGAGTAATCCAGTATTGCTTTCCCTTTCGAAGTCTCGTTCATCAGCGTTGTTAAGTCCTAAGAATGATTGTATCGTTAAAGGAACTAAACATTTTATTTGAAAGATACGAAATATTACCTTAAGAAGGACTTTTCCACCACTTAAAAGTATTGACGAGCTGCTACTTGGGTTGTTTTGAAGCCAGTTTTCAAGTTTTGACGGCACCGACATTGTTTCATCATCTTTTCCGAACTAAAAACACATTGTACAAATTAACAATGTATTTTTAAACTTTGAACATTCGCTATCTACCTCAGCTTTCCTCCACAAAAACAGTTTTTCCCTGAATTCGGCTCGGAATCCGAGATGAGATATTGCTTCCTTGATTTCATCTTTTGTTATATATTGTAGATGTGTAAAATTAAAATCAAAATAAGTTCGCAAAATAATAGAATACTAAAACTGATTTGTCAAACTTATCGAGACGGTGCACTGTTGACCAGAATTGTGCACTGTTGACCAGAAATTTTAGCGTCGGCTTCGGCTGAGTAGTGAATGTCTAAATTTCTTAAATCGTTCACTTTGTCACTCACTAGAACAAAGTTTCCACCAATATTCTCAAAAACATATACACCACTTGATTTAACACTGTTTTCAATGCCACTTTCGTCCGAGGTAAAGTTCTCCATTGTGAAAATATCACTTAATAACTCAATACGAAATCACGTCCGAACCGGAATAAAGCACGCTTCAAAATGAAACATCGATCTTCTTTGTAATCAAACGGCATCATACAAGTTTAAGATCGCCTCGGCTTAATTTAAGAATATTAATCTTAGCGTAAGATCGTATCGGCTGGTTTAAGACCGTATCGGCTTGTTTTAACATTCAATAATCTTAATTTAAGAATGTTTTGTTCTTAATAATAAAACGAAACTAAATCAAGATAATGAAGAACTTAATTTAAGAACGTATATCTTACTATAACTTTAAACAAATCTTATATTAAGAATGTCATACTCAAATCAAGTTTTGTGTTCCTATTTTCGGAATAAAAACTTGTTTTTAGAATAAAATTCTTGAATTAGGAATAAAACGTGCCGTTTTTGAGATAACAAAACTAAGAATGCAAAAAAATAGAACTAAGCTTACTCGTACTTGATTTTAGCCTGCCTTTTTTCTCTGAGTGTAGATGCTATGATAAAAAATATGCAACATGCTATGATATAGAATACAAGTATTCCATTTAACCGCACATAGCTGTCCCATTCCTCCTGAAAGCAGAAGGAATGGGACAAGGCTTTGTGTTGCATGGAATGGATTTTATAATATTTTCTGGTATTCTTTTGGTTACTTTTGTGTTTTGAATAGCTTGCCACAAAGTTATTATATCTTAAGAAACTGTAATGTGTAGATATGCTTCATAAGTTGCCAGCAGTTGACATTTTACCGAAAAGTGTCCGGTACATACCCACTCTCCGCTAATGATATAAGCTTGACAACACATTAGGCCTCTTAGACGTGACAGTAAATCCCAATTTAGCATCGTGGACTCCCCTACAGATTTTATTACTTTTGTCTGTACCATTAGTGCTTTGGTCCGCCTTTCCTTTTCTTTCCCTGCGATAATTCTTGACGAGGTTTTCTGGATCTTGGCTATAAACATGAAAATACCTACTGAGCCTGTATAGTGTTCTACTTCTTCATATTTTTTCTCCATGATATTTTTGATGTGAAGGCTTCGACGGATCCTCGTACCTATAATACGATCAATCCTTGCTATTCTTCCTGTCTTTCATGCGGAGCATCGTCATTTCAGTTGCCGTCAACTCTCATACTTTTTGTACGTTTTCCCACACTGCAGTGAACCGCATGTGAGCTCAGGACGCACAGCCGTGGTGTAAAGTCTTGCCTTCAGTTTAGAGAAGCATTTTTCAATCACATATGATGGTGGAGTTTCATCGCCACTTCATTCAGGAATATTTAAACTTTTCCATTCAAATAAATTTTTGGAATATGCATGTTGAGAGCAGAAAACGGCCAAAACAGACCCTCTTTCTTCTATATCCTTTACCCATACGTCGATGTGAAATCCTCACTTCTGATATATTTTTATTATCGTCATAGAATAGTCAAGGAATGAAATAAAAAGCGGAAAACTCAAAATGCTTCCCTGGTGTACAACAAATTTGACTATAGGAATGCTTCAGCTACCTCAAAAAACATCCTAGCATCGTCGTACTATACTCCTTCGTACATATCGTTCATGCAGTACATATCCTTTATGCATCTGAACCTAAACCTCTGGAACTCCTTGTGTCTGAAGGCCAAACATATCAGATCTTGCTATAGTCGAACGAATGCCTTTTTGGAGTAAACCAGTACAACATGCAAGTTCTCCAAGTAATCACGATGTTTTCCATTAAGGTTTTTATGCTTTGAAGTTGTTGACTTAAGCGTTTCAAAGCTGCGTTGGTTATCAGGTAGCTTTATTTTTCGCAGTCGGCTACCCAATACCCGCTCAACGATTTTCAAAGCGTGTGACATCAGTTTGATCGAACGGTAGTTATCTCCCTTCCTTTCCTTCATTGGTAGAACCTTACTTTCCCTATATTGTTTATGCAGACTTTCACCACCCATAAACTATGAGATGAAAATCGTGTGCCATCTGAGCCAAAGATCGTGTGGCATCCCGTCTCTTAGTACAATGAAATCTATACAAATGTTCTTAATAAAACTGTTACACCTTTTTTTTAAATTTGATCTTTCTTTCACTACAACGACTGGTGATTTTTAGTTATGTAAGCCCTGTGGTCTGTGTGCCCATGAGCGAAGGCTCTTATAATTCATGGTTTTAGCTTTGGTGAACCCTTTAGTTAGATTTTACGATGAGGTGGGAGGTGCTGATACTTTAACATAAATAAGTAGCTATTATGACTGGAATAAGATTCCTATAAAGTGGCAACAAAGTTAACTTTATGAATATTAGTGATCACATTTTCAGAACCCTGCAAGATATGAAAACGGAGTGCGGAGCATTTCAGATCTCAAATATAATTTTCTAAAACCATTGTATTGCACTGAGTAGTTTTAAGGACTATCCATAACAAACATTCACAAGAACATGCGCATAGACAAAAACTCTCAAAGGAATTGTTTCCACGATAAGACGTCGTTCAGTAGTAATTTTCAATCAAATCTCGACACTCAAATCAGAGCGAGGAAGCATCCCGCTAAACTCTAAATGCAAGTCTGTCTAGTCCTTAATAATGTTGCCGACCTTCATTTTCAGATTAAGCCAGTTTGTATAAAAAGGTACTGTTTTGCAAAACGTTTTAAAGCCTTTGAAAAGCTTTACCATACAATGCTAACCAACAAACTGTGGTCATACCAATAAGATTCTGCAGCTCACAAATCGGATATAATTCCTGAAACGAGCGTACCTCTCCATTTTACAGGAAATAAAGCAACACCGAAATTAGTTCGACTCGTTTACCATGAAGTAAACCATAATTGCAATGAATCCAAAAGCTAGCTGCGCAGGGCAATGCTATAAGGCAGTCATTTTGAATGATGTCTTCTTTGAATTTACTGTATAGGCACTGACACTGAGATACCTAATAAAGACAACAATCACTCTGACTATGTTCTATACAGAAGACACTTTTCTCATAAAAATCCAGCCAATTCATTGTATTACGATGATAGTTCTTCCTTATCGAATTGTACATACTTAAACTTATAAGCCCCTATACAGCAAATATTATACAGCTTTGGTAAGACGTAAAGAAAGAGCTAATTACTTGGCAAATCACAAGAGGACCCAATTAAATCAAATGAAACTAATTGGAGCAAATAAAACCCATGTTGTGTACTCATTGTTTTTAATTAAACATATCTCATGTTAAGCCATCATCCCTGCTAAGTAACAGTATTTAAATAGAATCTTCCATAAACTTAATTCCATCCATCATATCATCACAGATGAATCTCTTTAATTAAACATAATGGCCAAGCAGGAGCAGCTTGTGACAACATCGAATAGTTTAACCAAAAGTGACCACCCCGAGCAACTTATGTACATTGACTCTTGGAAAACAATTTCCAATCTGATTTCGATTAGACAAAATTATGCACTCGGAAATTTAATTGTCCGACTGGGAGAGTGATGATAACACAAGTGGTGACTACCACAACGTCGATGGAGACTAAGTCAACATCTCTGATAAGTAAACACATCAATTTCTGGCAATTATGTCAAAAACCCTCAAATAATTGAAATGAGAAAACGTCGAGTATGGGGGCCAAGTAAAATGAACACCCCTAGGGAAGTGGTCAATTTATTCATTTCGTCCCAATAAAGTGTGTGTTTGTTTAGGGTCCTTCATCAAACTCATCATTGTCTCTGTATCCCCTCTAAAGAAGAGGATTTCCAAAATAAATAAAAACAAAAAAAAGAACCTTAACTACGCTATAAAACATCTATCTCATGCTCTGCTTACAGCAAAATTGGCTTTCAATGTTGGAGTCCCTCGTTCCGAGTTGGTTAAAGGCGACACATGCAATGTGACTGCGTCGGGCGCGGGCGGCGGGTTACATAAAAGTCTTCGAAATTAAGCACTTGATACCTCCCCACTTACACTTGAAATCTTATTGTGAAAGGTATTGCTAGTTGAAAAAGGCTGCCATATTCGGGGGTGAACTTCAACCCTTTTTGCAGGACGCTTCATAAATGTCTGATTGCAAAGGACTCCCAGACTTTAGTACCTATGTGTCGTAAAACTATTTCAAACCATTTCTCTAGGTAAGGCCTTTTATGGTCGGCACCATCATCATGCCAAAAAGAGCCACTTCCCACAGCAATCATAAATAAAACGGCCGGAATGGCTAAAGTTTTATATGCGCTTAACAAACTTTACCAGGGATATAAATATTCAAAAGTGAGTATCTGTATGAAAATAACTAAAGAAGAGAAAGACCAATGCTGCCATCGCTGCGCCGCATACACCACTTTGCCTTACCCATAGCATATCACTGAAGCAACATTTGTTGTGGCATCACCTTCTCTGAATTTGCATTCTCCTGTCTCGTTCTATGTTTGAGACAACACCATGTCATTGCCCATGTCTGGCGGGATGAGTTTTGTAAATATTTAAATTCTGTTCACTATATTTTGTGTAATTTAATCATGAAGCATAAAGCAATTTATTAGTTTGAACCGCATCTTTGTCGACTTTCGGGGGTGCATATGCATGTGTGACGTATGCAGTATGCGCACTGCCATCAGGGTACATGGAGGAATATTCCACTCTTTGGTGGCACCTGTTCTATTGGCCTCGGGTGAAGGTGGCAGATGAAATGAGAAGAATATGAAATTGTGGAATTATTAATGTGATTATGTTAATAAGAACAACACTGGAATATTCATTTACAAAGTTTAATTGAGTCGAAACCAACAGGTTCACCACTTGAGTTAGTTCTTTGTCTCTACTATTTTTGTACGGAACGTTGTTGAACTTTAAATTGAATTAAATTGGAACACTGAAATCCAGCGTCAGTATGTTGGTTTTAGGAATAAGTTTTCAAATCCGTCGTCCTTGGATATTGACACAAACACGGGAACTCAAAAAAAAAATTGTCAAAAGTTGTGACACTTTTTGAAATTCGTCAAGCCTTTTGTGTATCGCTTACCGCATATACTTTATGAATTTTTAAGATCGGAGCTTCTTGGCTGAGGCGAAAACCAACGTTCCAATCAACGCCTGCAACAGAAAGACGGTTGACGACCCTTCATAATATGCCAGCTTAATACAAAAAAACAAGAAATAAAGCCTCCATTTGGTCTCCCAATCGACTAAAGCTTACTCCATGAAAACAAATCCCTTGCCCAATCCGTCTAAACCTCCTCGCACAAGAACCCAAGCCTTAACTTCAAAATCAATTATCGTATTAGGATCAAGTTTATGGTTGAATACCCGTCAACCCATTTACCCTTCACTCCATAATTACATAAATACTCCCATTCCTATGATAGAAAGACAGCCCACGTAAAAAAAAGAACATCCATTCGATACCAAATCGAATTGGACCCTTTTTTCGGTCCATCCAATTCTCAATCTGATTAAGAATTGATTCAACACAGTAGATGGTATTAGGAGCCAGCCAGCAACGGCTGTAGTGACAAAAGAACGAAGGAACACGATAATTTACTTAGCCGATTCAAGTATAGTCCTTTTTTAATTCACCTAATGGCCATTTCTGTACCCATCATCCCTCTAGGCATTCAGCATGGTAGATGCGGAGTTTCGAGATCGGAGGTTGGAGGTTGGAGGTGTCCTTTAAGTTGGTTGGCTTACTAATTTAACGCTTGAATGTGAATTTCAGTTTTGTGTCGGTAGTTTACAAACCGGATGTTTCTGGCGTTGACAGAAATTTTCCTGGTGCACTTTTAAGTGCAATTTACTAAAGTGTATATTTACTTCCTTGGCAAGTTAGTTTCAAGTAAATAAAGAGACACCCAACCAAGACGTCGCGACGCAGCAAAGAGTAGGAAATGGCATTTATGTGGTGTTGTGTTGGAGGTAGTGCGGAATATGGTAAAGACCAGCGCCATCTGTGATGACATTTGAAATTATGGAAAACTTTTTAATTTGTTTCCCTTGAGATGACTACGTTCTCGGCGGCAAGGATGAAACTTCTTTTCGAACATCTTGTTGAATTGTTCAAGCGTCAAAAACACAGCAACAAACGTCTGAAACGCCTTGAGTTGCCTTTTCTTAGGCTAAAGATTACACGAAGTGGGAGAGTCTGTCAAAAGTTTAGTGTCATTTTGAAACCAAAATAAAAATAAGTTTGATGGTAAAGAAAGAAAGAGAAAGACAGGAGTGAGGCTTGGGTAATAAATCCAGTTGTATCTGACGGACAGACAGATTGCATCCTGCATTTAAGCTTTCTTACACTACGCTACGCAGTCACAAAGACTAAAAAAGAAAGATACGCCTCAACAACTTTTCAAAACACATTAACCAATGCTACAGCAAAATCCTTTTAGAAAGTCTCTGAAAATTGTGAAAAGTTCTTCTTCTTCTTCGACCAACAGTCGGGGAGACACGACAGCACATTCACAAGTTCTACTCAATCACTCACTTTCTGTTTTCGATGTTGTATCGTCGGCGTCGCCGTCGGTCGTTGTCTTTTTTATGGGGTTCTTTGGGAAGTACGCGATTTTGTGGCGATACTGACTTGAATCCATTTTGCTGTTGCATCAGCACGACGACGACATAAGGATTTGAGTTTTGTGTAGTTTTGAGGCTTTTCCGGACTTCTAACTCGTGTTTTTTGTTCTTTTAATGCAAAGAAGGAACTGACCCGGTTAGGAAAAGCTTTTTGCTCGTTGTTTAATTTTTATTGTTTTTGTTTTGCTTTGTTCGAAAATAAGTTGGAGGTTTCAATTGTAATAAAGTTTTGTTGAATTTATTTAATTTTGTTTTAATTGTGGCTTTTGATTTACAGACTCCAGCAAGAAAACTCCTCAAGGTTGGGTAAAAAGTTTGAAAAGTAGAAATGGTCAAGGTTAGAGATGCATTTGAATTGAATGGCAGCCATTGTGTTGCAATTGTTTGTACCACTTGCGCTCTATAGCTGCTTTTACATTTTATTTTCGAAAAGATCATTAAACAGAGGCTGAAGACCGCAAACGTAACCTTATCAAAATGTGTCAGTTTGTATGCGTTCAGTTTCTTGTTCAGTTGCCACTAGATTTTACCTTTGAACAATGGGGGGAAGTTTTCCAAAAAAAAAAAATGACTTTGATCGCATACATATGTGTCGGTGTGAAAAGCTTTCGATGGTTAAGTTCACACTGTTGTTAACTAACAAAGTAACATCTTATAAGTTACGTTGGCTCATATGAGGCTTACGAAATTTCATTATGGTTCAAGGCGTGTAGTTATATTCCAGCTCAGTTTTATAGCAATGCTTTTATGCTCCGCGCCCGTTTTTGAATGTAAGACCAAACCATGCACAATGTTATACTATAGAAAGGAACAAAGTAAAAACGGAATCGGTGTCATCCTTGTGGAAGAGGTACTTGGCAGCGTATTGGCCATTTCGAAGTTCTAGTGGCCGTTTGATGTCTCTTAAATTGGCGATGCATGGAAAAATGAAGAATATTTTTAGTGTGTATGCTCCCCAATTTGGGTGTGAGCAGGTTGAAAAGAGAGATTTTCATAATCTACTTAATTTTTTTTTTTTGCCGGCGGAAATCTTAAAAGACTACACGTGAGGAAGACAAGTGAGGATTAAGAAGGCTGCCATGGAGGTATAGATATGGTACCGGGAACTATCCTAGGAAGTCTAAATGAAACCCAATTCTTAGCCATATTTATGGAGTCTTAGGTTAAAGTGATAGTTAAGAGAATCAACTGTTATAATTTGGTCATACGAAAAGGGTTCCAAAGGGACACTACCAACAAGGCAAAGAAAAGTGGTGGTAGAATGATGAAGCTTCAGCATTGATAGATAAGAAGAATGCGACTTTCAAAGCATGATCAAAGTGCCTCTCAAAAAATAAAGATGAAAAGACTCGCTTCGGAAGTGAACACAGAATCTGTAAGAAAGAAGCGAAGAAGACGTGCGCCCAACTCTCCTCACAGAGCATGGAGCGCATGCACGTTTCGGGTGCTGTAAGAAGTTTCTGCACCAGATGCTGATGCAAGCCACGCTTTTCAAGAAATTCGACAAAGTGACTCAAATAAGGGCCACGTTTTCAAAATAACCATTCAAAGAAGAAAAATTATCAAGAGACTTGTTCGCCGAAGTTCATCAAGAGATGCAATCTGAAGTATAAGGATCCTAACCCAGCACTCGCATTCGATTCCCCTGAACCAGCGCCAGCACTTGGTCTACTGGGGTCCTGAGTAAGGAGGGCTTCAATTAACGATCGAAACTGTCAAAAACACAGCCGTAGATAGCATGCCTCCATTGGATGCATACAGAATAAACGTATGCTCTCTAACGTTAGTATGAAAACTGCAACATTTCTGCTATCCCGTAGTAGATTTAATGTTTTGCCAAGGATTAAACGTGTTAGGCTTACCGTGGAGCACTTTATCTGGTGAATTTACTAAATTTATTCATGTTAATTTACAGTATGCAGATACTCGACATAGACATGGTGAGAGCTTTTAACCTAAGTTCCATGTTGTTACAGAGTCTTCTGACTTTTCCATGAACATCTGGAATGCTTCACCAAATAATGATGTTTGCCAAATTAAGGCATGTTATAAAGGTTGATTAAATTTTGAGGGCCGATGTTGAATTTGAACTACACCCAAACGTAAAGTTTATTTCTGCATTTTATTTGACATTTCTCAATTTCAGACTAACTCATGGAAAGATATACAATCGAGCAACGCATTAAGGATATTCAGGCTTATTATGAAAATGGGCGTTCAAATCAAAATGCATATCGTCGGTCAATTCAATCGTTTAAATGCGTGCGTACAATAGGAGAAATCGTGTAAAAATTTTAACAAACCCGGTCGTTTGGGATGAACAAAGCATTGCACTTACTTATTATTTATTATTTCAATACTAAGGTGGTGGTTATCCGAAATGCACATCCATTAATTTTAATGCGACTTACTTTTAAAACTGAGTGGGTAGATGCACCAAAAAAAGTATTTTCTGGAAAAAATATCTTTTTTCAATTTCTCAAAAACTAAGGAAAATGTTCACATTTGGTCTTAAATTATTATTCAAAATTGTAAGAAAGAAACAAATGGTCATGGTTCAAACAAAAATAAACAAAACGTTATTTAAACTAAGCATCTACGATCACTCATGAACGACACTCCTGGTTGGTGCACTCTCATTAAAGCTAATAGATGAAGTATTGTCAAAGTGCACACTCATCAATCACTGAATTCAAATAATTTTTTCAAACCGAAATGTGTATAATAATTGAACCTGAATGCTGTGCTTAAGTAACGTTTTGTTTATTATAGTTCAAACATAAACATTAGTTAGTATCTCTCTTTTATTCTATAGGTTAGGTTAGGTTAGGTGGAAGTCGCTGTCAGCCAATGAGTACATTGCCTGCCACACTTAGGCCGCAAGGGCCCATTGTGATACCACAGAGATCAGCAAGTAAATCACCTACTGATCTCAGAAACCCGATGTAAGATTAACGAGTTGATCACTTATTAATCTTCCATTACGGGACTAGCCGGTGCTAGTCGAACCACGTGGAACTTTTAATGTATTTCGAAAAACTTTTAGGGTCTATGTAAGCTAAGTCGCTAGTATCATCGAAGAAGAATTCACCGAGATGAGTTTTCCTCATATGAAGTAGTGCAGGGCATGAGCAAAGAAGGTGTTGAACGGTTTCTTCCTCCTCCTCGTCCATGCAGCTTCTGCAGAATTCATTTTAAAACACACCAAGTCCTTTGGCGTGTCTCCCTATTAGACAGTGTGCCGTAAGAACACCTATGGTAGAACCTAGATACAGGCGGTTCAGGGCTAACAAACTCTTCGAGCGTTTTGAGTCTACACACGGCCAAACTTTTTCGGTTGCAAGGCAGTTGTTACTCTCAGTCCATCTAGTGTTTGTTATCCTTGAAGCGTCTTGTCTAAGTAGGAGTTTACATGTAGCGATAGGTACACCTATGTTGTTCCATTCTGAGCGTAGGGAAGTGGTCGTGCCCTTTTTGGCTAGTTCGTCTGCCATACAGTTGCCTGGTATGTCCCTGTGCCCTGGCACCCATGAAAGGTGAATGTTTGAAATGAATTTGAATGAATTTTATTCTATGTGTACTTACTTACTTAAAAAAGTCTTATGCTCTTACTTTTGATCAAAATCATTTGTTATACTAACTGGAGATCAGCCAATAACTTAAGCCACCAACCAATATCGAATCTTTTCAGATCAAATAAAAAACACGAAGTTTTTTATATGCATATAAATTTTTTATAACATATAAAAGAATTAAGTATTTTTATTGAATAAGCAACAAGAAGTTATTTTTTTTTATTATTTACAAAAACAAAGTAAAAATAATAACTCAGTAAAACAAAAGAGTACAATTTTTAACATTACTAAACAAAAAAGTAAAAATTTAAAATTAAAATTCTGTATCAGTGTAAAAAAACAATTGTTTCGCAGTAATACACTAAAGTGTATTGTATATTATTAGAGCTCTCATAGGTATAGGAGCTATCATAGGCATTAGAATTTGCATAGGTACTCGTAGTATAAGAGTTTTCTCCGTTGTCAGATCTTCAGTTGATGTTTCTACATCGACATATTTTTTAACATTTGCACAGCAACAAACTGTTGAAAAGAATTTTCGAATTCCTGTAATGAGAATAAAAAAAATTATTTAGATTCTCTTTTCTATTTTAAAGTTTAAATAACAACAAATAAGTAAATTGTGTTTCATTTGAAACGAGTTTGGCAATAAATTAAAAAACAGTCTTTAAATATATATTTTTGCTTAACACACAAAAGTTAATTGTTTTTACATTAATAAACGAATTTTAAAGGAAATCACTCGATATAATGATAAATCTATTCGCAATATGCATTTTATCGAACATTTCTATTAGTATAAGAACTTATAACTTATATTTTACACTACTTTTGTTTTATTGGAAAATATTGATCTTCGGCTAAGACTTTTTACATTTAGAACTTATAAAACCACAAAACAATAAAACAAACAAACAACACTTTCAATTGATTCACTTTACACTGAACTAAACATAAAAATTTATTTTGTATATTTTTTTTTTATCTTGAATTTATTTGTTTATTTGTGTAAAAAATTTTTTTGCTGTTATAAATTTATTTTGCTGTGAAACTGAAATACATATACGAAACAGAATACGAAGAATCGATGGTGGACGATGCTCTTCAAGAAGCCTCTCTTTGGGAAGAACATTTACGAAGATCAGAAGAGCAATTGCAACGAAAGAAAAAGAAAATATATGAAAATAGTTTTGAAAAGTGGTGCTCCTGTGAACTAATGCATGGTGCATGGTGCAAAATGCATGGTGCATGGTGCATTTTGTATGATGCATGGTGCATGGTGCATGGGGTGTGATGAATGGTGCACGGATAATGGTATAATATATATTCTACTGTTTTTCCTACTTTGTGGTTTTCATATATTTTTTTTAATCAGCGTAGTCCAGGTTCAGTTGGCGACTATATAAGGACTCCAAATCTGTGACTAAAATTTTATTATTCAAAAATAGATTTCAGAAGCAGCCGATTTGCTGAAACAGGAGCGAAGTAAATAAAATAAAAATATATACAGGAATAGAAAAGGTAATTTTTTTGGAAAAATTTAAAGTTAAAGGTATAAGTGTTAATAAGAATCATTTTTTAGGTGAAAATTCAATGGGCTGCTTCAAAAAAACCATGAATAGTAAGTGTGAAGAATAGAAAAGAATATATTTTATTGTTGTTGTTTAATTTTTTTTAAATAAATGGTATTTTTTTAAAAAATTGTTCTTCCCAAAGAGAGGCTTCTTGAAGAGCATCGTCCACCATCGATTCTTCGTATTCTGATTCGTATATTTCAGTTTCACAGCAAAATAAATAAAAATTTTTTGTTTGACAAATAAATTCAAGATCAAAAAAAAATATACAAAATAAATTTTTATGTTTAGTTCAGTGTGAAGTGATTCAATTGAAAGTTTTGTGTTATATGTCGGGTTGTTTGTTTGTTTTATTGTTATGTGGTTTTATAAGTTCTAAATGTAAAAAGTCTTAACCGAAGATCAGTGTTTTCCAATAAAATAAAAAAAGTGTAAAATATAAGTTTTTGATTTCTTATACTAATAGAAATGTTCGATAAAATGCATATTGCGAATAGATTTATCAGTATCACCCCTATTACAGATGACAACCCAACTGAATATTGGGTTGTGTGCCCGTGTTATATAATATGAGTAGACAACCCAATTTCAGTTGAGTTGTCATCCATAATAGGGGTATATATCGAGTGATTACCTTTAAATTCGTTTATTAATGTAAAAACTTTTGTGTGTTAAGCAAAAATATATATTTAAAGACTGTTTTTTAATTTATTGCCAAACTTGTTTCTAATGAAACACAATTTACTTTATTTGTTTTGTTATTTAAACTTATAAAAAGAAAAAAGAATCTAAATAATTTTTTTTATTCTCTTTACAGGAATTCGAAAATTCTTTTCAACAGTTTGTTGCTGTGCAAGTGTTAAAAAATATGTCGATGTAGAAACATCAACTGAAGATCTCGACAACGGAGAAAACTCTTATACTACGAGTACCTATGCAAACTCTAATGCCTATGATAGCTCCTATACCTATGAGAGCTCTAATAATATATAATACACTTTATTGTACTACTGCGAAACAATTGTTTTTTACACTGATACAGAATTTTAAATGAAATTGTTTTTACTTTTTTGTTTAATAATGTTAAAAATTGTACTATTTTGTTTTACTGAGTTATTATTTTTACTTTGTTTTTGTAAATATTAAAAAAAAATCTAATTTCTTGTTACTTATTCAATAAAAATACTTAATTCTTTTATATGTATATAAAAAACTTTGTGTTTTTTTATTTGATCTGAAAAGATTCGATATTGGTTGGTGGCTAAAGTTATTGGTTGATCTCAAGTAAGTATAACAAAAGATTTTGATTGAAAGTAAGACTATAAGACTTTTGTAAGTAAGTATAGAATAAAAGAGAGATACTAACTAATGTTTATGTTTGAACTAAAATAAACAAAACGTTACTCAAGCACAGCATTCACGTTCAATCATTACACATTTTGGTTTGAAGATATTATATGAATTCAGTGATTGATGAGTGCGCACTTTGACATTACTTCATCTATTAGCTTTAATGAGAGTGCACCAACCAGGAGTGTCGTTAATGAGTGGTCGTAGATGCTTAGTTTAAATAACGTTTTGTTTATTTTTGTTTGAACGATGTACATTTGTTTCTTTCTTACAATTTTGAATAATTTAAGACCAAATGTGAACATTTTTCTTAGTTTTTGAGAAATTGAAAAAAGATACTTTTTCCAGAAAATACTTTTATTTAGGCACATCTACCCACTCAGTTTAGCAACTGCAAAAGAATGGCGTTCTTTGATTTTCGCTTGAAAGTGAAATGGGATCTTTTTCCAGGGGAATTAGTTCAAGTGAAACTCATAATGAGGCTGATTATGAAGAGCTAATACTAAAACCTTTTACTCAGCCTTAAGATTTTGATATCCCTATTAGCACACAATCGCAAGTTCGTGCGACCCAGTCGTGCCCTTTTTTTTCTCCTCCTTATGAAAAAGGTTCTTGTCTGCGAATCCACACTTGCTAAGCAGCTGTCATCAGCAGCACAATTTTTGTTACGTGGGGCCTTTTACACTTGCGTTCATAGGTAGATACCGTAAGGCAAGTTTTGCAATCGTACAGAAAAATATTGAATATGACATTATAATGACAGAGAATACTAAAAAAGTGGGTCTGCAGCCTGAACCACTTGATCGATTTTCTTCAAAATTTGGAGCTAGGATCTGTGTGGGCAGCCTACAAAAGAGCTTTCTGGAACCGGGTCTGAATCTAACGACTTCGAATACATAGTGTGTGAGGATTGGTTTTAATTTGTCTTACTTATGATGTAAAATAAAATAATGGGAAAAGTCTAATAACGGTACCATTCCATTTCCATTTCCGTTTTTAAAAAGTCCTGGGCTGTTTAAGAAAGATTACGTATTAAGATTTGGAAATTTTTAATTTTAGAAATTCTATTACATATTTAAAAAACTATTTTTTTGAATATTTTGAAACCGGTGCCTTTTATTTTATTTTTTTTTTTTCAAACAGCGTTTATTTATAAAAAAATTTCAATATTTTATGTGATTTTAAATTTTCATAATTAGTCAGTAGGTTGCAATCCTCTACCCCTTAATATTTTAGTATTACGAAGAACGATATTGTTACAGTAGTAAGCAGAAAATCTCTAGTTCGTAAGACCCAGTCGTGTCCATTTTTTCCAGCTAAACTGACATTTAACGGTCCTTCGTGGTTTCCATTTTAGTATTCTCGCAGCACACCATTTCGTCAATAGTCAGTTTTTACCCAGTTATACTTCCGTTTCGATTTCAGAGATTTGTTTTTCATCAGCGACACATTAAATCCTGTTATAAAAAGAAAAAGAATTAAATATGTACACAAGCCAATAAATCTATTTTTGTTTTTGTTTACTCAAAGTTCTGTTTTAATCAACCGACATCATCCCTCCTGCCTAGGGATTAACTTAATTATCTACCAATTTTACGACATATTTCGAACCCTGCTATCTCCTGCATTCAATCTTAATGTCAAAACTTTTCCAACTTCTCGAAACCCCTTAATTATAGGCAAAAACGCACATACACACACACACACACAAAAACGATAGATATGCTTGAATGAAAATATCTTTTCCGAGAAAGTAACCCACACCCTCACCACCACAATATAAGACAAGGAATTAAATAAATCTATAACTTTCTTATCATATTGTACAAAATCACTCACTGGATGTACCAAAAATAATAGAAAATTCATCCTCATTACGGAACAGGGTGAAGGTATGCGAGTACAAAAGAAGACAAGATCCTTGATAAGGCTATGAAAGGGTATTATTTTAAGAGAAAGACAGACGTTCATTATTTTGTGTATTGCTTGCTGTTACTCAAGGATTAGACAAGAAGACGACCTGAAGCACATGCACAGTCACAAGATTGAAGAAAAAGAAAACAACATACACAAGTTCACCTTGATGGATGGAATCCTTTTTCTGATATCTTAAGAAAACATATTACAAAAGTTACAAATAACAATACTCGCATTTATTTCTTCCCATCAAGTACACACAAACGTGTGTACACACACACATCCATGCAAACGCATAGCCAAGTCAGCCATTTGCAGAGAAATTATTACATACGTTATCCTGGTTGGTAAAAACTTCTACTCTCATATGAGGACTTACTTATAACAATTTTTAGCGTTGGGCTAGAGAAAAGTTTTCTAGTTCTTCTTAGCGCATATTTTTATCTCCTTTCCAGACACAGAAATAAATATAATCCTTAAGGAGCTCTCCGCACGAGAAGAGGGTAAAAGGACGAATAATAAGGAACAATAAAACAAAATAGAGGCTTCAAGAAAACTTTTTTGAAGGATGTTTTCCATATTATACAATACAATACTCCTTGTTGATGATGATAATGCTTGAAAGTATCTAATGTCCTAGAGAGTTTCCTCCTTCCTTTCGTGTTTGCCTTATTTTCTTATAATATTTGTGCAAACTTTGCAACTTGTGTTTCTTTATTTTTGCCGAAAAATGTTATGCCCGCCTGCTATTTTGTGGCTCCTTTGCATGTGAGGGAACTGTTTTTCCAAACTTGTTGTCCTTTATATCGGAAAACGGTAGAGAAAAAAAGTCAAACAGAAAACAAAAACAACATGACAAATAGTCGTCCTTGGCCGGTTTTGTTATCTGTTTCCGCCCTGAGGTCAGAGGAAATACTGCCTACTTGGACAAAATTGTATGGATGACACAATTGAATTGCTTCCTTAATTACATATTGGATTATTGGAATGTGAAAACTTTTGTTTTTTTTTTTTTTTTTTCCTTAATCACAAGAATTTTTTTGCCGACTTGCCGGCCCCAAACTTCCTTTTGAAGTGTTCTTCCCTTTATCTGTTATTGAAGATTATCTTCTTTGATGAACCAAACTTTGGTACTTTATGGCCAATAGCCATCATCATCAAATAGGAAATTCTTAAGGATACAAGTTTGAGGCACCATTTTGAAAAATAAAATTTTTTCAGAACATCCCAAAGCAATAAATTGGCAATTTTAGTAATCTGTTACATGCTTAGACTTGTGTGGCATGGGAGTAGAAAAACATGTCTTTTGCAGCATGTGTAAATTTTTAGCCCGAGAACCTATTCAGTACAGTGGGTCAACGGTAAAGTAGAGGTTTAAATGTATGCAGTTTTAATTCAATTTAAGAATGGAGTCGTTAAGGTTTTCTACTTAAGATACCAAAAAATGATTTCCTTGAGGAACATTGGCATTTCTCACTTTAAGTTCTTGATTCGTGTACACCCTATGCTGGCCGGGATTCGGTTTGGATTCGGGTCGGCCTACGGTCAGTAGAAAGACCGATCGCGACGTCCAAGCAAGTTCGGTATTACCGATCGACATATCGCGATTGATGATGTTCAGCATAGGTGGATGCACCTTTACTGATATTGGGAGCGTTCAATATTCGTATCCGAATATCTTTTTGTTGTTGTTTAGCAGGGGCACGCATCCTTTTCTAAAAATAAAGCTATCTGAAGGTTCCCGAGAATTCTTGGTATAGGTACCTTTTCATTCAAGTGATCAGCTGATAGAAAACTTTTTATTTGTTTCTTTTCATGTTGGTTTTTTAACTTGGTATGCGTTTCATTCAGAATTAAAGTCGCTCAAGTTGCATCAGGGGAATTCGAAAAAACGAATTCCACTCGTTCAGCAACGATATGTGAATATTTATATGTTCTTAAAAGTTGAATTTTTATATTTCACAGCTGTTGTCGGCAGCAATCTGGAAATATTTCCTGATCCGTTCAAGAAGGTGTCTAAGATACAGGTATCCGGAATAGCCTAAACGATAGGTTCTTGAACATAACCATTATTAGGCATCCAATGAACCGGTCTCCTCTTCAAGTATCCATTTGAAATCTTGAAACTTGAGAGACGTAGCACTTTCACATAAATTCTCACTTTAATAATTTTACTTGTAATTATAAGTACGATAAGGCAAGCTTTGCAATCGTATAAAAAAAAATTGAGATAATTAAACATGACATTACGATGATAGAGAATATGAAAAAAGTGGGCACTACGATATCATCTGTCAGTCCGTACCTACAGCCCGAATCACTTGATTTTCTTGAAAATTTGCAGTTAGGTTCTGCGGGGGAGTAGGGTTTTATTAATTGGATTTCTAGGTCTTCAAATAATGGGTTATTCTGTACCTATATATACCTGAATATTTCTGAGCAACTATTTTTAAGACACAACATACAGATAGATAAGTAGGTTTTTAGTAGCACACGCTTCCCGCATCTAAAAACTCATACAGGTACACGGCGAGTGATCAATCAAATTGAGCGTACCTCATAAGAAACAGACACGAAACATTTACTAAAAGGTACTCGAGCTCAAGTCTTTAAGGATCAGCAGTGAAACATAGTGATAGAATTGCAGTCGCTACTGAGGACCTGGGAATACCACTTCTGCAGACTGTTATCATTAGGCATTATGCCCCATTCAACTTGGACGATGATCAAGAATGCCGCTTTCCCGACCAAGAAGAAGTTAAGTTAAATTTGAATCAAACAAAATTGCAGGTGTTGGTAGTCTTAACGCCAAGTTTTTCAAGGCAGCTTGAGATCAGTTGGATAGGAGCATACACCAGCGCGATAAGGTCCTAAGAAAGCATTTTCGTTTAATGTGGCCTCTGTATCGTATGTTCGATATTAGAAAAGGGAGACCCTCACAATAATTCAACCAATTAAAGAAGAATAAACCTCTTGAACGTTGCGTATAAGATCATGTCTGCAGTAATACGTGAACATCTGAAACCGCTCGTCAACAATTCGATAAGTTCTTATCATTGCGGTTTTAAACCAGAAAAGTCCACAATCGCACATAACGATGGATTCCGAAAAAAACCGGATTCTAATATCGATAAAAATCATCTTTTTATCGGTTTCAAGGCCTATTTAATATTTATTAACAGAGACAAGCAGTACCGACCCATTTCTAGTTTTGGTATCCCTTCGATCTTCATCCCGCGTATACGATTAATTATGTAGGATGAATTTGAAGAATTCACGCTGCTCCGTTAAGGCTTTTGATGGAGCGGTAAATTGTCATGGTATTTCCTTAACATCGTACTTGAAAAGATTGTATAGAACTCTGATGTTAGAACCAGAGGACTAATCTTTTTAAAGTCTGTACAATTACTCGCGAACGGAAACGATATTGATGTAGTGGGAAGAAGGAAGCGTAATGTCATATTTGCTTTTGCGAGCATTGGTTCACCATCAAGTGAATGAGGGCATAACGAAATATAAGCTGTCACGGATTGTGCTACCATATGCATACCTGTGTAGTCACCATGGCGAAAATCCATAAATTGGGTTAGGAACTGCATATTCTGCAAATTAGGCCCCCTTCAACTATTTCCTTCGTATGATCGAAAAATATAAAAAAGAAAACAAGCAGGCTTGACCCCGATGACCTACGTCAAATTTTTGTCCGTTTCCATGAAGCATTCAATTCAACTCCTCACCTTTCCGCTTTCGCTTCTTAAGTTACTCAAGAATTTCCTACAAACAATAAAGTAAACCATTAAAAAAACGACCTGTTGTCAGTTGTTTAGTGTGTTCAGTACTCAGTTCAATTAAAAAAGACAGCATTTAGACGTCAGTCATCATCGACGAATTGGACAAAACTTCACAATAGACAGACATAACTTCGAGGTAGTACAGGACTTCGTCTACCTAGGATCCGCTGTAGACAAGGACAACAACATCAGTGCGGAGATCAAACGGAGAATAACTCTTGCCAACACTTGCTTCTTTGGATTAAGAAGGCAATTGAAAACAAAACCCTCTCTAGAAAAACCAAAGGGACCTTGCATAAGACCTTAATCATCCCAGTCCTGCTGTACGGTTCGGAAGCATGTACCTTATCGAAAGCGGATGAGGAAACCCTTGGTCGTTTCGAAAGAAAAATTCTGATCTTTATGTCCCGTATGCGAAGGCAATGTGTGGAGAAGAAGATACAACAACGAGCTGTACCGCGACTTGGGCATAGCCAGAAGAGTACGCATCGCGAGACTACGATGGTTAAGTCATGTAGAGCGGATGGGCCCAAGCGCTCCGGCTCGACGGGTTTTCGAAAGCACATTGCAGGGAAATCGCGGAAGGAGAAGACCTCGTCTTAGGTGGCGCAATCAAGTGGATGAAGACCTCAACCGACTTGGAGTGCGAAACTGGAGAGAGCTCGCCCGAGATCGAAATCGTTATAGAAGGATGTTGGTTGAGGCCCAGGCTCACTCCGAACTGTAATGCTCACCTAAGTAAGTATTTAGACGTCAGTTCAGTGTTCAATGATGCTTTCAGTGAGCAGCCGAAAGTCAGTTCAACTAGCAACTGAGCTCACAACTTATGAGAATTCCATCAGTTTCAGTCGAACGCTTCAGTTTTGCAATTACACATCAATTCAAATGAAAGCTTAACTGATAGCTAAACTGAAACTGAAAGCTTTCTACAAGAACCTTAACGGACGTGGTGATTTTTATCTTCTTGGTAATGATGAAACTCATTTTTATCTCATGTCAATTTGTTTTTGTGTAAACGAGAAATAAACTTATACCCTTTTCACACCGCACCGAAATCCAGATTTTGATTTTGATTTGGGTGGTACTGGATTCAACCCATTCACACTGCGGCGAAGTACTAGAGTAGATTTTGTTTGACGTTTGACACTGACACTTACTTCACACTTTAAATTTTCTTGTGAATTTTGTGGTTGTTTGTTCTTCGTAGAAATTAAAATAAAATTGCTGTTTTTCTCAAGAAATAAAAATAATTAAATAAGAAAAACGTGAAAAAAGTGAATTGTGAACATTCAAACAATTTAAAAACTTAAACAGCCTTATTTATAAACCCATAATAGGGAGTGAATAGCGCTATGTTCCTCTTATAATATCTCTGAACAGAAAAACGTATTTATAAAACTTTTTGAACGTAACATAGGCTGAACGCCGATTTAGGTAGTATAGTGACTGAATAAATTTGTGTCTTCGCTATTTTGAAATGACAGGGGACTGTTAGTACGCCGGCGGATACATAGATGGCTTTCAGAGACCGGTTTGTTTTTGATAGTGAAGAACACCTGTGTATTACCGCTCAATGCTATAAATTATATTATAGATTATAGATAGGTAAGATATACACATCATAACTATAATGGTTTATAAATAAGAATTTTTTCAACGTCCTATTCACTACATAACTATTCATCCGTTCAGAGCTATTTAGGGAAATCTAATAAATACGGCTGAAAGAGTGTCTTATTTCATGTGTTGAATTGAATGGGGATGAATTTATTGTCTCGTCGCTGCCGCCGGATTGGTTGCGGCTATTGCTGCTTGAGCGACTTTGGGTATGGTTGAATGGCTCATTTTCGACGTGATGGAGAACCTGTTGATCCTGATCATCTTCAGCATGTAAGTAGTAAAAATACAAAAAACGCCTGAAAGTAAGTTTCAATTGAATCTTTTTTTCAGAAATGCAGAAAAGGAACTTCAAGAAATGGAATCAGACGTACTGGGAATCATTCAAAACACTGAAAACTGAATGCAAGCTTACTGTTGGTACAAGCAGCAAGAAACTTTTCGCAAAACAACATCCAAACTTGCTCCTGTGAGTTTAACTTTACAGTTTTCATATTGCTTTGATTTTAAATTTTCTTTTTCTTATTCTAGAAACTAATGCACCTAAACGAGGCATATAATGACTGAAAGGAAGTTGTTCGTAAAAGCTCGACGAAACAACAAACTTCTTTCCTCATCTACTCGTCTCAATTGCACCTGAGATGACATGCAAGAAGGTCCAAGTTCCTGTCTGCTATATCGCGTGTAATTTTCGGGGCAGGTAACAACACCAATGCTATCCGAAATCCGACCAACAAAAAATATTTTCTTTACTTCAAATAAAAAAAAAGAAAACGATAAAAATTTCTTTCAAAACAAATAAAATGTTCTGTATTTAATATTCCACATTAACATTATTATATAATCATTAAAGCACTTCTTTATACCTTTTTATTATGTGTTTCTTGCATCTTAAAATTTTGTGACAAAAATAAAAATAATAAAGAGAACAATTTAGCTAAAAACATCAGCTTAAAATTTATTTGTAGCTCCAACACTTCACTTCATTTGTTTGTGCAACTGGACTCGTAAGTATTATCTCCAATGCTTTCTACCATTGTGTTTCCATTACGCTGTGTAGTTTTTCAGCAATGTCAGCTCTTAGAAGTTAGAACGAAAACAAATAGATTATACAAAGGGAACAAAAAAGGTATACCTATTCTGTGAAAATACGTCTTAGTTCTGTTAAGTATTTAGTTTAACTTCCAGTTCATCAATCTTTTTCGATGCATTTTCCAGTTGAATTCGATAAAGTTGAATTTTTAAGTCATGTTTTTCTTGCAGTAAGTTGAGTTCTTGTTCATTTCTCTCCATTTATCAGTTCCATTTGTTTCATTGCACATTCGGTTGCATTGCATGTTCTCTGTTGCGTCCATCTTGCTTCACAGTCTACCCAACTTAGTCCAACTGTGCCTGAGCTTCTGTGCAACGACAATTTCAAGTTGCTGTTCGCAGTGCTACAGGCATTGACCTTTGGTTTTACTATTTCATTAATGAAAAATACACAAACACATTTTTATATGCTTTGTTTCATGTTTAATTTAGATGTACGTACCATAGGTTTTTTCGCCCATATTTCATCAACAGCCTTGTTGACATCACAGCTTTAGATGAATAAAGAATCTCCTCTGTGCATCACAGTCAACCCACACGAGCTTCTTTTCAACTTTGGATTCGACTTTTTTATCGGAACAACAAAAAACGGAGAAAAAACCACAATTTTGGCCTCTTTTGCATTGCAAATGATTAACATTATGTACACATATTTCGAAGCAACTTAAAGATTCTTTAAAGGAACAACATCAACACGATTAATTAAATAAAAAGCAAGGAACAAACTTACGAGAGAAATATTTTTCTAAAAACAAATGTACTTCTGTGACACTACCGCATGTCATCATTTGAAGTGTTCGATTACTATGAAAAATACAAATTTTTGTTGACAAGTGTCAGGTTTCTTAAGCATTGTTGTTGTTTTTTGTGATGGTTCACTTTCGTTCGCAGTTCCGAGGCTCGTTCCATATCACGATTTTTCATTTTTACTACATTTTGGAGGAGATTTTGTGGAAATCCGAAAAAAATAGACTAGAAAAAATGTAAATTTTGTATGGGGAAACTAGTCGATTTTTTTGAGATTTCGGCTTTTTACTACTTTTTTCGCTTGAAATCCGGATTTCGGTGCAGTGTGAAACCGGTATTAGTCTTTTTTGTTCTGAAACTGTTCCCTCCTACTCAGTTCCTATTTCTCAGAAACCTCTTGAAATCCTTCTGAAAACATTTTAAGATCAATCAAAAACAGTGCTCTTTTCGAAGCAGTTCGTATAGAAGTCTTTTGTTCCTCCACTGCTTTTTGTAATGTAACAACTAATTGTGATGATATTAACTATCATGAGAAACCTTTTTCTGGTATTAATTAAATATCTACTCATGCTTTTAAATAATTCTTAATTGTTCTGTTGATGCTTCATTACTAATTGGAAGCACATTGGAATTATTTCAAGAAATGAACGATGATGACATTCTATTAAATGCTTTAATGAAAAGTTCATCTTCATTTGCTGAGAAACTAAAGATAAGTCTCGAAAACGATTTTTTGAAATATCATAGAATGCGTCGGTTGCCAAAGAGAATTGATGAAAATCCATTTATAGAAAAGAGTTCAAAATGGTTACTTCGCACGTAAAAGATAATTTAATAGATAATTTTATCATTTTTGAACTTTTCTTAAAAATTTTTACCCGCTTCTAGATCTAAATCTATTAAGGAATTAGATCGGTCTTTTTTAAAAACTTATCGGAACCGCAAATTCTTCTTTTTATTTGTAATGCTCAATTTTCGACGATATTGTCAAAGAGGTATTCAAATTAAGAGATGTGATTCCATTAGCCTTCAAACTAGTTTGCTACATGTTAACTGCTCCTGTGTCGTCGGCTTCTTGTGAGCGGTCATTTAGTTAACTTAAAATAGATCTCTATTATTTACGTACGACAATGGGTAGTGATAGGTTAAATTCATTAATGCTACTTTATTCCTCAAAGGATATTGTTGATAATATTCAACTAAGTGAAGTAGTCGATCAACGTAGATTATTAAAACACCGCAGGATGTGATTCAAAATTCTGAACTATTGGAACGTAGCGCCATCCTGTTGAAACCAAATGTTGCCAATATCCTCCTCTTCAATTTTTGTGAACAAAAATTCGTTCAACATGGTCCGATAACGATCGCCATTGACTGTAACGGCCACTCTTTGCTCATTTTCGAAGAAAAATGGCCCAATTATGCCTCTGGACCAAAATCCGCACCAAACCGTAACTCGTTTTGGGTGTATCGGGTTTTCAGTCTATGCGTACGGGTTTTCTGTGCCCCAAATGCGACAATTTTGCTTATTTACATACCCGCCAAGATCAAAATGAGCTTCATCTGAAAAGATGATTTTTTTGACAAAATCGGCATCTTCCCTAAGTCGATCGCAGGCCCACTTAGCGGTGGTCAGTTGGCTTCAACTCCTGAACCAATTGGACTTTGTATGGCGTCATACCAAGGTCTTTATGCAAAATTCGTTTCAATGATGTCTCCGAAATGTTCAATTGTTGAGAACGACGGTGAATTGATGTTGATGACGCCACACGCACACTTTTTGCCACAACAGCAATATTCTCGGGTGTACGCACTGTTTTTTGCTTTTCATGCTTTTTGAGGATGCCAGTTTCTTTCACTTTTTTCACAAGATAATGAACATATGGAGCTGACGGTGCTTCTCTTCTTCCAAAACCCGTACGCAATTTTCGCACACATTCTGCAACATTACCATGATTTTCGTTTACACAACCATATTCATTTAGCGAAGGGATAAAACTAATTATCTGTCAAATCAGACACGAGCTAAGTGTTACCATTCACAAAATAAGCACTAATTGAAAAAAAAAAAAGTTAGATGGCGGACCCTTTATAAGTGAATTTTTGTGAAATTAACACTTTAACGTTTATTTACTTTTAGTTTTAATTATTTATTTATTTTGATGCAGTTGACAAATTCTTAAGACTATTCGGCATTTCACTAAAAATTCACCCCCTCCCTCCTCCCCACGGCTTGAACCTTCACTGCGCCGCTGGGTTTAGTTATCAATCAGTAAGTTTCAGCCGATTTCCAAGCATAATGGATGGTCCAAAAAGCATTCATAGGTTTTACTATGAATTTATCAAAAAGGTACTTTCCATTTGTGTTATGTGTTATGCTTGTCAGGTTTGGGGGTTCGTCCAATATGAAGAAGTAGAAAAGTTGTTGAGGTACTTTTTAAAAAAAATGTTCTGGCTCCCGGAAAACACGCCTACGTATATGTTACACCTGGAGACTGGTGTTTCGCCTTTATTTATATTCTCACTCAAGATGCACCTCAATTATATTTTAAAGCTTACTGAGCTTCCCCCTAATCGCCTTCCTGGAACCATTGCAAGGCATCTACTCAACCAAAAAGCTCAGTTCTTTACTGAGTGGTCAACTTGGGAGCAGACTCACAATGTGCAGTTATTGGAAACCGGGACGGTGACTTGGAAACGTAGCTTTGAGGTGCTGCTTGCTAAGATTGAACAGGCCAGCTTCTCTAAATTTACGGTTTTGGCGAACCAAAGCGAGAGTCGAGGTATGTACAAATGCCTACAACACAATCTTGGATCAAACAATTATTTTGATGATTGCTACAACTTAGAGACTATTTCAACTGTATTCAAAACGAGAGGAGAGTTACTGCACCTTAATTATCGACCGTATAGCTCAGAGGAAAACACGGACTGTACTCTCTGTAACCAACGAGTTAGAGAAGATGTGTTCCACTTCCTAGGAACGTGCCCAATTCTTGCTGCAATCAGAAGACAACACTGGGGAAAAAACCTATCAACTGATCATGAGACCAAGGAAATCCTAAATGAACCGGATTGGAACATTTTAAGCAGTTACGTAAAAACAGCGCTGAGATACCGCTACCAAATCCTGAATGAAGCATTTTAATCCTACCTTCTGTACAGCAACCAATAAAAACATCTCCTTAAAATTAAAAACGAATCAACGAATTATTTGCTTATTTATTAATTAAATTTAAACATAGCTTGAAAATGTTAAAAATCTACATTATGTAATACTATTGATTTATTTATTTATTTTTGTTTATACTCTTTTTTTCTGGCTGACGGCAAAAGCCATGCCATAATTGTGAAATTGTAAAATAACAACAAAAAACCTTTAATTTTGTTAAATAAAATCACACACTACTACTACTACTACTACTACTTTCCATTTATAGCGAACATTCCTTTAAATTTTACTTGAATCCTCAATTCTACCAAAAATTAGGTGATGAGGAATTATTTCTGTTTTTCGGCGTTGTTTTCACTCTAAGTTTAGCGTGTCTGTCTGTTAACGAAATTCGTGGATCTTTATTCCCAACAGAGAACTAAAATGTTTTCCAATAGCTTCGCTTTTCGCGAAGGATTGGTAAGTCCTACAATACACCCCTTTTATTTTTATTTATTTATTTTTTCTGCTCTAAGTGCATTTTCAAAATGCACTGGTTTTTATAGTGAAAACGAATTATTGCGTTTAAAAATGTTTTCCTTTCACAATGACGTGTGTTTCCCTCTTACAAAATTTGTCCATTTATGAAACAGAAAATTTCGAATTCCAGATAACCATTCAGTAATTTTACAAGAGATTATCAGTGAAATTTTCAGCATTCTTACATTTGAGTGCACTATGAGAATTTATAGTGAAAAAACGCGTTTTCCAACGTTGTTATGGCTGCAGTTTGTTGTATACACGTACACGTTTACCCATTTACACACATTCGTGTAAATGCAAATTAAGCTCCGAAAACACCAATGACATGGTCACCATTTATTTTTTATTTTTTTTTTTTTTTTTTTGTGAAAGCACTTTCGGTTTATCGTATAGCGATTTTCCATCGCTGTTCTTACGATAATGTGCTGAAAATTTTTCGTGGAAGGAATTTTTATTTCATTACATTTTTAATTCAAAAGAGCTCACGACTGAATATTTTTGGCTGACGACAGGCACCAGAGAGCGGAACATTGCTGACGAATTTAAAAAATGATGATCACGTTTCATAGTTTGCAGCATTTAACCTGATTGAAATGTTTGTTGTGAACTGGAAACGGGTTAACTGGTTAATGACGGGCGCCCAACGTGTGACCAATTTTTTAAAGCATTCTCGCAGAGTTTGAGGGACTTCACGAGAGTGGTCATGGCCGTCACACGACGACATGACATGTGGAGTGTGGAAAACAATTTTAATTATTTCACAATTGGAATTAAACTTCGTGTGCTAATGAAATGATGCACCAGTGACCAGAACAAGCAAAGCGAATAGTGAGTTGAAATAAAAAATTATTCATGTTGCACTTTGACCCACAACACTTGGTTGTGCGGTACGTGTGGATTTTGGGCTTTTCATCGTCCGAATGACGAGGCTCTTTGGTGCTTCAAGTGTGTTGCCAATTAATAGAAGCACGTACAAACGTATAAATGTATACATAAGTGAACATTCGAAAAGAAGCTTTTAAGGTGGGTGTTTGTTGGATGAAAACGAATCGACTCGCAGATAATTGGAATTCAATGAACAATCGTACAGAGGACCATCGATGCAGTTCGTTAGGTTGGAAATTTTAATTTTAATTTAATTATCGATGTGCCTTAATGCAGTTTCTGTTGTTCGTAATTGTATTGTCCGTTCGTACTGCTTCGACTGAATTACACAATTCACAGTTGATAATTTTTAAAGCCTTTGTTAATTGGTCGAAAAATGGTAATACACGGTAGTATACAGGGTGTTTTGCATACGCATGCGACAAAAGCTTAGAACGGAAAGGTTTGGTCAAGGAGACAAGAAAAGGATCTAAAAAACAAAGAAAGATTTTTTCCTTCGGTTTTCTGTGTTTGACTTAGAATTATTAAGAGCTTTGATTTGATAGAAAAAATGGCCGTTAATAAGGCAAATTATGTAAAAAATTTATTTGAAGAAAGATGAAATTTTGACTTCGAGACTTGACTACTTAAAAACTGTAGTAGTAGTAGTAGTAGTGTGAATTTTTTTTACAAAATTAAAGGTTTCTTGTTGTTTTTTACAATTTCACAATTATGGCATGACTTTTGCCGTCAGCCAGAAAAAAGAGTATAATCTAATCAAATAAATCGATAGATAACATTATGTAGATTTTTAACATTTTCAAGCTATGTTTAAGTTGAATTAATAAATAGGAAGTCTATGATTCGTTCATAATCTTAAGGAGATGTTTTGATGTACAAAAGGTAGGATTAAAATACTTCTATCAGGATTTGGTAACGGTATCTCAGCGCTGTTCTTACGTAAATGCTTAAAATGTTCCAATCCGGTCCATTTAGGATATCCTTGGCCTCATCTATAGTTAAAAGATTTTTTCCCAAGTGTTGTCTTCTGATTGCAGCAAGAATTGGGGACGTTCCTAGGAAGTGGAACATATCTTCTCTAGCTCGGTGGTTACAGAGAGTACAGTCCGTGTTTTCCTCTGAGCTATATGGTCTATAATTAAGGTGCAGTAACTCTCCTCTCGTTTTGAATACAGTGGAAATAGTCTCTAGGTTGTAGCAATCATCATAATAATTGTTTGATCTAAGATTGTGCTGTAGGCACTTGTACATACTTCGAGTCTCGCTCTGGTTCGCCAAAACCGTAAATTTAGAGAAGCTGTCCTGTTCAATCTTACCTCAAAGCTATGTTTCCAAGGCTCCGTCCCGGTTTCCAGTAATTCTACATTGTGAGTCCGCTCCCAAGTTGACCACTCAGTAAAGAACTGAGTTTTATGGTTGAGTAGATGCCTTGCAATGGTTCCAGGAAGCTGATGAGAGGGAAGGTGCATCTTGAGTGAAAATATATACAACGGCGATACACCAGTCTCCAGATGTGGTGGGCGTGTTTTCCGGGAGTTAGAACATTTTTTTTATAAAGAACCTCAACAACCTTACTACTTCTTCATATTGGAGGAACCCCCATACCTGGCAAGCATAACACATTATCGACCTCATTACGGCTTCGAAAAGTTTATGTTTGGCACTCGGAGCTACATATTTTTTACAAAGTACACCCTTCCAACCGCAATTTATGGCCTTTTTTGATTCTATCAGCTTAGCACTCAGGTGTTTTTTAAAAGACAGCTGCGGTGTTAAGATGACTCCAACGTACTTGTAGGTACTCATTTACAACCTCCAGGTCCACATGTTCCCACTTCCACTTCACATTTACTGCGTATCTGCCTGTTTCATTTCGGAAAATCATAACTTTTGATTAATTGGTAATCAGCGTTACGCTAAGTAACAGTAAGATTAAAGCTTGTTGATCATCATTTGTAACATTTCTGCAGATTCTGATAGTATGACGATATCATCAGCATACATCAAAGCCTTCACGTTGGTGCCAGCAATATTGATACCACCTGGTAGAACTGATGTCAAATCATCTAGGAACAGGGAAAACAAAAGTGGACTTAATAGACAGCCTTGCCTAACTCCAGACGTTGAAACCAAGTTGAAACCAAGTAGACCCTTCGTTCCCGTTCCATACCGCCGTCTTGTTGTTTTTGTAGAGGCATTTTATTGCTTTTAGCATTTTGGAGGATATTCCTAGACAACTGCTTGTAGAAAAGTGCTTAACTGTTGATTGAGTCAAATGCCGCTGCTGAGGTCGGCGAAAAAAGCATATAATTTCTTTCTCTTATCCAAATATGATTTACCGATGCATTTAAGGGAAAAAATATTGTCAACAGTTGAGTATCCTTTACTAAAACCCGCTTGGAACTCGCTCAGTAAATCATTATTTTCTACCCAATTTGTGAGCCTGTGCAGGAGAATAATTTCATAACAGAGTTCAAAAATGAAATTCCTCGGTAGTTGTTTGGGTTTTCGACACCGCCCTTTGTGAAGATTGGAAGGATAATATTTTTTGAAAGCTTTCTGGTACTTCTCCTTTATCAAAAGTGTAATTGAAAGCATCTGTAATTTTTCTGATAAAGTTCCCTCTAGCATATTTGAAAAACTCATACGGCACACGGTCTTCGCCTGGAGCTTTGTTGAGATTGCATCGCTCTATTGAGTCCATGACTTCTTGAACGGTGAAAGTCTGGTCAAGATATTCGATTTCCAGATGCGGTGAAGCATAGAGCATTAATTGATTGGAGTTTATCGGTGTGTATAGTAAGTTTTTGAAGTGTTCTGCTAAAATGTTTATGTCGATTTAAATGTTTTGAACAAAGGGTATGCCATTAAGAGAGCGAGCTAATTTCCAGAAGGTACTGCTGTCATTTACTTGAGATAATTTGCGCATTAAGTCAAGTGAGTACCTGTTTTGTTTTTCGCAGCAAATAATTTTGAAAGCCGCGTCGTCTTGGTACCGGTAGCGTCTTGGTACCGGTTTCTTGTTAGGTTAGAATTTGTTGCTCTAAGCAGTCTCAGAAATCCAAAAGATCTTTTCCTTGCTGTTTCACAGTCTCTATCAAACCATGGTTCTCTCAATTTCCGACTTTGAACATATTGAAAGGACTGGGCTGCTTGTGTTATGCAAGATATCAGGATATCTGTGTTGCGTAGTGAGTTCATCTCATTGCCGTGAACGGATGTCAGCAGTCTGTCGAGATTGTTTTGATATCTTTCTATATGCGTGTCTCTCCATTTAAGTTTCGGCAGGAACTTCATATTCGAGATATTGCTAGCTGGCTCTTCATAACAAATAATGCAGTTGACGAGCAGTGGTAAGTGGTCCGAGAACACCGTCTCTTCAACTTTTAAGTCTTCAACGTACTAAATCCATCTAACACGAACGAATGACAAAAATCAATAACTGAACAGGACGTTCCTCTTATAAAGGTAAAATGTCCACCTGGGTCACTTCTAGTTCTTCCATTCAACAATGTAAGATCAATCGTTTCGCACATTTCAATAAATTTTCTCCCGTTAGCGTCAATTTTTGTGTCTGTTGTTGATCTCGTAATGCTAACATTGTCGGGGACACATTCTGGGTTCATCTGTAGCAGCTGTGAGTTTCCTACCCTTGCGTTACAGTCTCCAATAACCATAATATTTTCTTGGTGGAATTCAAGGACTAAGTTAACTTGAACTAAAATGTTTATTTAAGACAAGGGTATTAGCTTCCAGAAGCATTATAGTTTTGCCCTTCCGCCAAAGCGATGATCCCTCTCTTCTCGTTCTAGTGTTGAGCTTTTGTTGCACCGTATATAAAAACCACCCTGTATATTCTGGCAATAATATAAGGGATGAAGAATAGTTGTTATTTAGTAAGTATGTTATTGGTCATAATGTTGAGGTTACGTTTTCGTCAAGATCTACGAATAACCGACAAGTTATCAACAGAGACTTTATCGGTTTTGAGCAAGGTATCTTCACTTTTTGTGATTCTTTTTTAAAAACTTGTCTACTCCTTTTGAAGGTTATGACACTTGAATATGCTAAGATGTTTCTATTAGAATTCAAATCACAGGCTTCCTGTGTTAGTATTCAACAGTCTTCATATTGTGCCAAGGGTAGTAGTTGTCCTCCTCGAGCGCAACAGAAACTTAAAGCTCATTTGGGACATCTTTAAGAGCCTCAACAACACATTTTTTTATTGTACTCTTTTGTCAAATTTAATATGACTCTATTTGAAATTTAACTAAGAACTTTTCAAAATCGAAATTGCTTGTTCTGCACAAACCGTAAAAAAAAATTTTTTTGAGAGGTCGAATTCCTTACTTTAAGAACATTACTTCCAGCCATGGAATGTGGTAACAACCAATGCCAGAAAAACGATGCAGTGAGTGGAAATGCATAATTCTTGTTTCATATTCAATTATGCACTACGGTTGTTTTGCCTGCTCGCTTCAAGCTACTCCTGAATCTCGGTGACAGGTGCAGTGATTTCATTTTGGTAATAAGGAAAGGCTTTTCTTCTGTGTGCTGCAAAATTTTATTTTTATTTTTCTCCCTTTCATTGAATATATTTCTTTTTGGTACTCGAGTCAACAGACGCTGAAGTTAAGAGCTTTATTAAATTAAGGGTTTAAATAGTTACCTCTGCTCCTGGTGGCCCTTGTCGATTCTTACGTTTATTTGTATACTCTTCGTCCTTAGCGAGGATGGTAAAGCGCGAACGCAGTTCACTGGCCTTAGAACGAAAGAAAGAGATTTAATTAAATTAAAGGGCCAACACCTGTGCTCTGTGGTTTATATCACACGACGCGTATACTTTCGTTGGGGGGACGATTGTATCCCTTTTCAATTGCATAGATCCTGTTGCTGAGCGTTGGGCGAATGACTATCAAAGTGCATTGCGAAGGTGGTAGCGCACATTTATACATTCTTTTTTTTCTCAGTGTTCGTTCTGTGTCGAGAACCATTTTCTTTTTAATTAAAAAAATTGTCAAGGCTTCTCAGTAAGCACTGAACACTTGCTTTGTGTGATTGCGAGAGGATTTAAAAAAAAAAAATCTTGAAGCAGTAATTGGACGGAGAGCAGGTTCACTATATGCCGGTTTTGAATTTATTATAATTATTCAATTTTGTAACCTTGGGTCACATGTGTGCTTTTCTAATTGGATAAGCAACTGGGTAGTGGTTTTAGTTGAACAAGGGTTACTTCCGAGGATGTTGGGCTGGTAAGTTACGGTGGAATTTCTTTTAATTAAATGTTTTCTTCTTTTATTTTTTTGCAGGAGTAGAACTTTTTATTTGGGTTAGTGCAGAGGTGAATTGGTGTGTTCTCCCAACCTTGTACTGGTTTCTTAAAGGAATTGGATTCTTTGACTTGAAAAAGTGAATGATAAATTGAAGCTGCCAGTGTCTGCGATGGAAAGTTGAGATTTTTAATGAATCTGTTGTCAACGATGAAGGAACCACGGATCAATAAGGCCAAGATTCACGAGAAGTAGACCAACTGGTTATTTTAACCCTTTTGAGTATATGAAGGACGCATTTTAACATTCCATTGAAAGACAAACAGCTCGCCCACATTATAAGTGTCTATGTGAAATCTTAAACGTAACGTAACGATTGATTTTAAACAATGAAACTATAAAAGACAAATATACTATCTGGATGCATATTGGCGGAAAAGATAGATTACAATTTATCATTCTTTCCGAATACATCAAAAGCCGCATTTATAATCCTACTAGCTGTATCCGCGTTTTCTTCCGCGTGGAATAGTGACTTTCGGCAGCATTTTAAATTTTTAGCCTAATTATTTACAAATGAAACACATTCATGCATTATATTATATTATTTTATTTAAGTACATTTTTGCATACGACGTTCTTATTTTTTTTTTTTTTTTTGCAGGTTTGATACACGTGACCGTGTCACATAGAATTGCTATGGGATTTTTTTCTAAACGAACACCTGCAACCTTAAGCGTCTGAACTTTATTTATGTACACTGCCAATCATCCGGTTAGCACCCATATGAGCTGAAAAGAATTTATTATTTTGTTATTTCAGTAAAAGTTTACCCATCGTTTTTTAATGCATTTTTCTTCTCATTGTATTCACTTCACTTTCACTGAGCAAATTAGTTTCAGTGGAATAATACTATTGGACTGTTAACTATACTTCTTTAACTTACTAACCCAAAACTATGCCTTTTTTTCAATCATGTTAGCATATAATTTACCATACAAATTTGAAAGCAAATGGCAGTTTTTTTTCCTTCATTTGTTCGTGTGGTCTATTTAAATCAATGTGGGTAAAGGAAAATCACTAACTTTGGAAGAAAAGTCAAAAATTGAAGCTTATGAGGAGTTGGGACTTTCAATCATTTCAATTAAAAAAAAAAATCGGGAGAAGTTGGAAAATAATATTTTCTTTTTTGTCCAATAAGTCTCAATATGGTAAGAATAACAAAAGAGGAAATAACAAAGTCCTTTCGAATGCTGATAGAAGAGCAATTTTAAGAGAACTTCTAGTTCTCATCAATCCGCTGCAAAAATTAGACAAAATGTTGGTGTTGCGACAAGTTTGTCCACTGTAAGGAGGGTCATAAGAAATGCCCAACATTTAAGATGACAAAAAAAAAAGAAAAAAAAACGCCCCTAAATGACTCGAGGAAAAAAATTCGCCTAGAATTTGGACATGGAATAATGAGTGGCGATCGTAGTCTTTTCGGATGAAAGGAAGTTTAATTTGGAAGGGCCGGATGGATTCAACTATTACTTCCATGATCTGCGCAAAGAGGAACACCATTTGGATCGCCTTCATAGTCGGGTCGGAAGCATCCGGGCGTGGGGAGCTATTTCTTATCATGGAACCAGCGAGTTACAATTTCTATCAACAAGTGTGAACGCAAATTCTTACATCATTTTCATGCTTCATCATTTTCAAAATTTATTTAAAAACTTGCCATGTCATTTTCAACACGACAATGCTCCGATATAAAAATGGGATAGTGAAATTGTAGTTTGAAGTGCAAAATGTAAACTTAGTGCGGCGGCAGCTCTACTCGCCTTACCTCATTCGTAAAGTTTACGAGTCTGGGAAACAGTATTCAACCAAACCAGAACTGATTGAAGCCATCAAAAGCGCTTGGTCTACCATTTCCTTGGACTTTATTGCTAAACTGTAGGTACGAGCCGCTTCCAAATCGCATAGGTATTCGAGGTCATTCTTAAAAAGGGTGAATGGACACATTACTAAATCTTTTTTAACCCTTTGTCGACCGACGGTAGGTACTTGTGAGTACTGAATTTTACTTTAAATAAAGTACCCATGTGAGTAAAATCTGACACTGTCGACCAAAGCGACCTTTAAGAACTATGTAATCTCCATGTTTCAACTTTTTTTTTTGTTCTTATCTAAGTTCATGGCATGGTTACAACAGCTTTTTTCGACAATATGATAGACTTTTGAAATGCGTGATTGTGAGTAATAAGATATGCAATAAATAATGACAACATTTTTAAAGAAATAACACAAAAATCGTCCTTCCAAGCTTGTATATGAGAATAATGTTGTTTTAATTCAACAAGAAAACAAATACTAAACATTCTTTTGATGTATCTTATTTTTTATGGCCCCACTGAGTTTTTGAGTACTTCTATCAATTTGAGTCTTTAGATGTCCCTACAAAATTTTAAAATGTGTTACCTAGTTTAAAATGCTCCAATATCAAATATTTAAAAAAAAAAAACTTTTTTTGAAGGTTTATCATAGCTTTGTCAGCAAAGGGTTAAACCCATTAATTTGTTTAATAATTTTAGTTGATCCTAATCAAATTTGTTTGACAGTAGCTTAATATATGTAACTATAAAAAAATTAAGTGTTCTTACCTGACTATTCTTCTCTCTTCTTGATCTTTCACTAAATTAATTAAAAAGACATCAGCTTTTTTTTTATCTAGTTTATTTTACAAAAAATGTCGTCAGCTAATAAAAACATTTACTTATATGATGGTATAGGTCTCTTAGTTCAGCAAACAATAACCTGATGATTGGCTGAGTATATACCTACTAATATCAAATACCGGTTTCAGCGGCAAATGCACTCTTTTGAACTAAAATGATAAATCAGTGGGAATTAAAGGAATACGGGGAATCAAAAAGTTTTCTCCTTTTGCCGTTCCAGTCATTATTAAAACTTTTGCAGTGCCGCCAGGCGCGGATCCAGGATTTTGATAAAGGGGGGGGGCAGTTTTCCTTCCTTTTCAATGATTGCAGTAATTGAATATAAACTCAATCAAACATAAGAATACATTTTTTATTCAAAACAATTAGAAAAATTGTTTAATAAATTAAAAAAAAAATAAGTTAAATTAGCTTAGAACAGTTAATTAAATGCTAAAATCTAACTTTTTGATGGAGCCGGTTTTTGGAAACCTTGTTATTACTTTTCAACATCGATCGTGATTTGTCTGTGGATGTGCATAAGTGCCAGACCGCAAAGGCGATTTTCACTCATTGTGGACCATAAATAGGTTTTAAGCGCCGCCGGTCGCCGCAATGAAGAAAAAGACCGCTCTGCCGAAGAATTCGTAACCGGAAGCGTTGCAAGGAATAAAAGAAAACTGTGTATAATGCCAAACACATCCTTATTGCATTTATCCATCGACTCAAGAGCAGTAACGGGAAGATGGTTGTTCTGCTCCTTTGCCGTTAATCATTTTTGCCGCCACGACACCAGCTCATCTTTGAGCAAAAAACAGGCTGTGTCTGTATTTTACTCTAAGAGTTGACCAAAGCGAATTATTAGCGACTTAACGGTGGTATCCAACTCATCAGTATTATACTGAATTGCATTTCCGGAATGAAAATTGTAGGTTTAAATACATCTAAGGTTTCCGGTCGAAATCTTTCATGCAAATCGATCAGGACAAAGTCAATTAGAGGTGCATATAACGAGATTCTGTAGTATACCTCAGCTGAATTAGTGTCAAAATTAGTTCGGTGAATTTGGCGTCCACCATGACGTGGAATACGAGGAATTCTCAGCTCAACATTCAACTGATCGCATGAATTCTTTGCATGCTGCCAGATGTTGTGGAAACTGGTATCTATGTTCTCCCCGCGACCTTGAAGAATGGAAATCGTGTTCTTCACCAGCATTGCGCTTTTATTCAGGTCAAGAGATTTAGATTGTAGTAAAACTTGTTCAAGGACTGTGTTAAAGAGAACACATCACTCAAACACAAAACTGATACAATAAACTGTGAATTGCCTAAAGTTGTTATAAGTAAGGAAGCCTTGCCAGCCGCGCTTGGGTCACGGCACTGCGATATCGTTTCGAATGCTTCCACAATTTTGATGAGGTCCATAGAAAATTGAAGTACACCTTCATGTCGTTCTACCCAAATTGTTTCGCAAAGTGATGTGAGGGCACACCCCAAGGCGTTCATGAGGACAGTTTTTCGTTTCGGATGCGATTTGAAGAAGAAGATAACTTCTTTCATTATTGCAACAGCGTCTCGAATGGCAGGTACTTTTGAACTTTGTGAAGTGGAGTTATTTAGCTAATGGCTGTAGCATGGAGTTCTAACAGCATTTTTCGCTTCTCTCTGAATTTCCATGATAGCAACTCGAAATTCTGAAAGCATAACAGCACATCCGTCTGTCCCTATTCCCACACAGCATTCAAGATGAAGTTTGAGCTTTTTCTATAGTTAGAGATAACTCCTTAGATTTTAAATTTCCATCCGATTTCTCTTCGGCAGCTAGTTTTTTTCTAGTTTCCCTCCAGCTTTCCTCATCAGATTCGTATTCTTCATCAGTTCTGGAATAAGCTAGTTCCTCAAATGCATCCACGAAAGAGAAAAAATCCTCACAAATGCTATCATTGTGAACGTAGCGTAATATAATATGTAGATACTCAGTTGGGAGAGGTGAGATGTATCAGTTGTTTCATCAAAAAGTATTGAATAATATTGTGAATCCCGAACGTTACTCAAAATTTGATCAAAAACTTTTCTTTTTCTAGCGAATACGTACAGTTTGTTTCAGACTTAACATTTTTATTGACAGAGAGAGGAGGGGCAATTGTCCCCATTGCCCCCCCCCCCCCTTTATCCGCACCGAAGTGCCGCATCATAGATGTAATTTGTGGCTGTGTACAATTCTAGATTTCTCATTATTGGCACTGGAACACCAACCTGCAGCTTCTAATGATAATCCTAAGGATTTGAGACACTCTATGTCTATAGGGAGTAATGTAACTTATACTAATATACTTATAATATTGTCTACTGATAGACATTCGACAACACCCCCCCACCACCTCAAACATAATTTATTTGTTTATATGGTTAAGTATTTCATTAGTTGGCCCCGAAATTGACCATTCACACAGCCATTCCCGATTGCCAATACTCATTTGAAGATCAAAATAGATATTTCTTATCAGGTCAACTGTGTAATAGACAGTTTGACAGAAATCACCTCACGGTAAAAGAAATCGATCCAGTAGCTTCAAGGTTCCCGTTTACGTTCCGTTCCCGTAGAAATATAGGGATTACATATATAGCCCATGTCCTTCCTCAGGTTCTAAGCTACCTCTGAACAAGATTTCATTCAAATCGGATCAGTGGTTTGGGCGGGAGATGGTACCAAAGAAGCACGAACAGACAGAGTTACTTTCGGATTTGTTATATTAGTAAGGATGTCCAATGTAAATCATCAGGTTTTAGAGTCTAGACTATCTCTGTACAAAAATTTATATAAATCGGTTCAATAGTTTCGGCGGTAGATAATAACAAAGAAAAACAGACAGACAGAGTTAATTCCAAATTTAAAATGTTAGTAAAGTTTTTCGTCCCCGTGGGAATATGAGGCCGTCTCTGGAGGATGACTTAAGGCTTATGTTGCTCGGGGATAGTGTAGCATTCTAATGGTGAAAGAATTTTTGAATTCGGTACTGTAGTTTCTAAGTGCCTGTATACGTTCCCGTTCCTGTGGGAATATTGGTGTAAAATATATGGCTTATGTCCTTCCTCAGGTTCTAGACTATCACTGTACCAATTTAAATTTAAATCAGTTTAGTAGTTTGGGTGGGAGACGGTAACATAGAAAACCGGACAGACAGAGTTACTTTCAAATTTATAATATTAGTTGGGAAGTTAGGATTAGGATTTTATACAACTCAAAACTTTAAAACACACTAGATAAACAAAAATACAATCATTTATCGACTGTGAGTGTTGAATAAGTTAAACGCAGAAATGTGTCAAAGGATCTCCTTGATTATCATTGTACACAAGAGTTTCATTATACAAAAGCCTTGGGTAATAGGCAGAAAATCGTTGCCACAATCATAACAGTAAGGCCATAGCGCTCTTAAATTTCTTATATGATTTACAATCAAGTATGTATGTGTATGTATATGTCCTACTACTCACACTAAGCGTTTAATCCAAAAATATTTACTATTAAACTTCCAACTCAAGCAAAACTCAAGATGTACAAACGCTTACATGCGTGTTCCCTCAGACTGGATTCAGGATTCAATGGTGCAAAGTAAAACTAATCCAATCTGGTTAAACCTCAAAGAGGCTGGGTCTTCCCTTGAAACTACACGAAAATTGAAGACATTTGCTGTATCAGCCACATTTTACGTGTCAAATAAGAAAATAACTTTGTGTGTTTAGCCATTACTCATTCAGTGTATATCATTGCTGGTAATAAATTATAAAAACCTGTCACATATTCCACAGCTTAAGCAAAACAAGTCCCACCATAACTATAGCTGCATGTGGCAGCTCACTCGTTGTCCGAGAATATTGTATGGCGAATGTGAAGAGCGTTCGTTTGAATTTGAATTTTTTGGGCGCTATACCGGATTTGGTATAAATAATCTTGTTCAGCGATAATTCTTCAAATGCTTGTTTTTTTTTTTTTGTGGAAGATACCCTTAGCGTGAAGCACAAGCAACAAACAAATAAATTTTACTGCCCAAGAAATTTGGCCAACTTCCTTCCTGATTCTAAGGGTGCCACAAGCAATGTAAAACGAAGCGTCTGAAAATCCTTTTTAATAAATAGATCTACACATCCTAAGTCCTGACGACCATATGCAGAGTCTTTTCCGGCGGATGTTATCCCATTTTATTTTCTACAAACCCAAGATGCCAAATTTCATATCTTCTCCCACTTATTTTTCGATAGGCAAAAAGGAAGTAAAAAAGAAATAAATTATCATCGTCTATGGATGTGACCTATTTCTTTTCTCAGGCAATGGATTGGAATATAATAATAATAAAAATGAAAACTTTCGGAAAACTTTGAAGTGCGTTTAGGTAAATTAAACATTTCCCTTCGCCGAAACGGTACCGGTGTCGTGTGTCGCTCTATACGAAAAAAAAAAAGATATTTGCGCGGAGGGTTGTTCGAAAACAACAAACTGCCATTACTTCGATCATTTTTGGTGTAAGGAGGACACAATTTTCTAAATTCATATTTTGCTGCAGAAGAAGTTGAGAGGGTACAAATACTTATCCGGAAAAAAAAATTCTCTTCTGCTCTATGCAAAGTGGAAAAGTTTTTAATTTGACTACGGAAGAAGTTTTTCGCTATCCGTATGCGCTTTTAAGTTGAGAGAATCGTTGCCAGGTGTACATTTTTTATTTCAAATTGAAAAGTCACTAGTAAATCTAGTTCGTATTAGAACATGAAACCAATCAATTACTCTTCTCATTTCCTAAATGTCAGTAGTTGTGTACAACCATTTACTCTACACAATTCTCAGTGCAATGCAAATCAACATTACAGTTCATTAAAACTTACCAGTGCTTCCATAGAACACCATGCGAGCAGAGATGTGTGTACCACAAGAAAAGTTTCTGTTTTGAGAACCCATCTAGCACATTTCTACAGATAGTTATTTAATCTCACATAGAAACGCAAGTATGACAACACTTACGGCAAACCCCATCGTGTACTATACGTGTGAGAGGAAGACAATAAAAAAGATGCTCCCACTCTCCTTTAACGAGATTTTTTTCAAACCTGTTAATTTTTCTAAGGACACACTTGCAGCTATTTTTTCTGAAGCTTTTATTGAAAGCAGGTGTTGCTTACGCTGAAAATTACCTTCGGGGCAGAGTTGAGGTAGACATTGCTTTCTTTTTTTAAGTATTTGTACAGGCTGCTAGGAACTACGACGATATTTTTTTTGTCTCGTTAGTAAGTCCAAGCTTAGAATTGGAATATAAAAAGCGACAATGACTGTGTGTTGGGGGCATGCAATAGTTTTAACTTTTCTTTGTTGTACCTTTAGTCGACATAACCGCAAAGAATTTTTCACTGACACTTTGTGTAGTCATAGCTAACGGCAAAGATACTAATTGAAATTCTAATGACTTAAATGCTTTTGTTGTTTATTTATTTGCTTAACTTCACGCAGGATGTTTGTTGGAGCACTTAGTGGTGTATGGTCGTAGTGAAGCAACATGTGATGATGACATCCAATTAAGCGAATGATGAAGGAAGTGGCGATAGAATATCGTTACCTATTCTATATTCCATACTGCGGTTGTGCTTTCCACACTAACATGTCGTTACACTTTGTTCTCGGGGAAAGTATTCAAATAAACTATAGGTACCATAAAACGAAACTGAAAAACCCCGAAACTCTTGAATTCCCAATACAACTGTCAACTTCGGATGGAGATGGTAAGAAAATGTGCAACAAGTTGCATTAAAAAACAACTTCTGCCAATCCACGGCTACTCAGCTAGACTCGGTTCACAATGGTAAAAAAGATGGTTGCGTTCAAAAAATACATGTATAGTAAAAAAAGAATGTAGGTCCCAACAGGGTTTTCTAGATTTAAATAGATGTTCTAAATAAAAATGGGTGCCAAGAAGCTTTAAAATAAGGGAATTTCCAATCCGTTGAAGAAAAAAAAGAATACCGAATGAAACTGATTTAATAATATTACTGTTGGAAAAGCCTTATCTAACTGGTATTAAAAGCCCTAATCATTGAGTCAATAGGTTGTGTGAAATTTAAAACTACCATCAATAGTATTTCAAAAGCACAAAGCCTAGATAGGTACAGCAGGGAGAACCATTGAAATGCGGTTTCTAAAAACTATAAAATAGGGGCAGATGTTGTAGGGGCGCATGACGATAATTTTCTATTAGCTTCGAAAATAAAAGAGTCTACACGGAAAAAATGTATATCGTATAGGAGTCGAATTACCGCATCAGTGATCGAGTGAGTGAGTACTATTTTTCTTTCTCGCTCTCTATTACACAGCATCAGTCTGCTGTTCATTTATCGACTTTAATTCGGTTAAATACTGATAAAAGACTGTCAAATTGTGGTACTAAAGTCTTCGATAACGCGAGAAGTAATCCCAAAAACACATAATTCAGTTACTTATTACTCGATCACGTGTGCGGTAATTCGGCCACAGGTTGTTTGCAATGAGATGCGACAAAAGACCAGGACGAATAGGTTAAGCCAAAACAAAGAACAGTTCGCATAAAAGGAGGGGAATTTTAAGGGAGGGGCAGTTTCATAAGAAAAAATTTACTGAAAACAGTGGAAAAAATCGTGCTTTATTTTTGGTACCTTGTTCTTTTGATTGACTTTTCAACTAGAGTTGTCCAAATGGTCCAAATATTGATAACAGATATGATTTTGGTCCAGAGGCCAATGTGCGGATGATTGAAGATATGTTTGAAAGAGCGGTGGAGTTACCGAAGCACTCCATGTCACAGTAGGTGTACATTAAGGAAGCGTCTTTAGTCGAATGCTCTTTCACTACACTGTTGGAAAATAAAGTACAGAATACCAAAGTACACTAACTATTATTTGCTCACCAAATGATTGACTGAGTACTTGTGCGTTTAGCAGCAAATTTTTTGATCCATTTTTTTGACATATGACTGAAATATGCTTCACAAGTATTTGAAGTTATGACAGCTTTGATCATCGAGTAAACGTTAGTTGGACGAAGTGGAGGGAAAACTCAGCCGTTTTCCGTGATAGAAAAATGCTCCCTAACCTGAAGGGAATACATTCACAGCGGCTGTGCGTCCAGCACTCACATGTAGCTCAAAATGTTGGACAATGTTCGAAAAGTATAGAAGTACCAAGATCCGAGTGAGCTTTAACTCATAGGAAAAATCCTCGCGAACGAAGAAAAACAAAAACAATCGAACACACTCCTTGTGCTGAACCCGATTTTCGAGGGTTTTCAAGCATAAATAGGCCGCAATTTCACGTTCGATATTCGTACGAAGTTCATCAATCGTCGATGGCTTGTTGGCATAGACCATAGACTTGACGTAGCCCCACAGGAAATAGTCTAACGGCGTCAAATCGCACGACCGAGGCGGCCAAACGACTGGACCATTTCGGGAGATAACATACGTTCTCCAAACTTGGTTTACAATAAATTGATTGTGACATTCGCTGTGGGGCTTGTGGCGCCGTCCTGTTGGAACCACATGTCCTCCGAGCTCATATCATCCAAATGGGGACAAAAATATTCGGATATCATTGAACGGTAGCGATCCCCATTCACAGTAACGTGCCGGTCTTGATCATCACGGAAGAAGTACGGCCCACACCAAACCATAATTTTTTCGGGGTGCAATGATGACTCATGGAGTACCTACGTGTGGATTGCTGCCTGACGAATACCGCATATTTTGTTTATTGATGAAGCCATTCAGCCAGAAATGAGCCTCATCATAAATTGAACGTTGCGCTCTTAACGTTGAGGCCACTGACTCCGAATTTCGATAGTAAATTTTAATAATTTCGACTCGTTTTTGGTTCGTATATCTTTTCATCATAAAATGACAAACCTTACTGAAGAGAATTGTCAAAAGAGCGGCAAGAAATATGGCTTGTCGTCGTTTGCTGTCCCTGTCGCTCTACTTTTATAGCGTCCCTGTTGAAAAACCCATTAGATATAGCTGAGATTCTTTCGAGATCGCGATGATCGTAGGTCAAAAGAAGAAGAAGAAGGCGAAGAAGAAGAAGGAGAAGATGAAGAAGAAAGAGAAGAAGAAGAACATGAACAAGAACAAGAAGAAGAAGAAGAAGAAGAAAAAAAGAGGAAGAAGAAGAAGAGGAAAAAAAGAAGAAGAGCAAAAAGAAGAAGAAGTATCTCATAACGATCAAATAACGCATTAAAATTATTAAAACTTACTACAAAAGTCGTTATTGAAACGTAGTATATCTGATCTGAATTTACGGCTACAATCAATTTACTATGATATGTTCAAATTATAACCGATTTTTTGCCGCAGTTGAAGATGCCATGCCTTGGACGATATGTGGTTCGAACTGGGAAACAAGTTGTTGTTGCGTAACGACAATTATGGCTTCATTGCGTGAGAAGTTACTCATGGTCTCTTTTCGATTTGGTGACGTCAATTGCCCACTAAGGTCATGCGGATTGACGCCGTTCGATTTTTTATCCGGGGCTTCACAAAAGACCATGTTTACGTTTACAAGAATAATCTTCGAGCTCTAGATGCATTGAAACCCAACGAACACACTAAAGTTATGGGCGACATACCGCTGGGAATGTGTCAAAAAGTGGTTAAAAATTACCGTAAAAGAATAATATGCTGAAAACTTTCTCTAGGCAGCCATTTGAATGATATTGTTAAATGAAGAATCCATGTTAAATGAAGAAGCCTACATAAGACACCAACCCATCATACGATCAGGCTGATGCATAATCCCAAAGAGCAAAATTTTTTTTTGTGCAAGCAGCCTCGTCCTTAGAGTTGGTTACCTTCGGGAACCTAAAGATGCATTTGAGCTCTCTGTGTCATGAAACATGATGCATAAGTGTACTTTTAAATAATTGGGTTGTTTACTTCTGACAAAGAGTTCTAAACTTTTCTTATGACGTTCTTCAATAACTCTTGTCGAAGATAAAAAAAAAACATTTTTTGTCCAAAATTCAAGTCGAATAAATTAAAAATTTAACTAAATTATTGATATTAGACAAATATAAAAAAAGTGTATACATATGGGCCCTTTGCGCCTTGGCCATCAGTCGTTTTTCGCCCAAAATCTCTAAAAACATGTAGGTATCTGACTTCCATTGCCAATTAAACCTCAAACGTGTTTTCAAACTACTCACGCAGTGCTGATTCACTTCCAAAAACAAAAAAAAACAAATTTTAGTTGCTCGGATTCACAAAATGTAATTTCCGCTGAAGCACATATGTGGTCAACACGCATTAAACCTAGAATCGCGCACATTTTACCAAAATGAAACTTGATTTTATTTTGGTCAAAGAACGCCATCGAATCACTAACATGTTCCAATTTTGTCAAAACTAATTTCAACCTCGCTCTGTGGATACCTCCAGGACATCCATAAGTGTAGCTCGACGTTGTTTGTGTTTCTTTTTTCTTTTTTTTTTTTGAAGTACAATCCACGAAACTAGGATCAGGAAATGCCAGTTAATTCCACTAAAGCTCACCTACTCTTATGTGTATCGAGGTAGATTACCAATTTGGCTTGAGGGAAGCTTTTGTAAGTTTTTTGCGCTATACGTTAGACTTTTTTATGTCGATTTTCGGACATTGGGTTTTTGGAGAGGGTTGCATGTTCGTAATTGAATCACGTTTTGTATTAAATAAACTTTTCAAATTATCAAAAGTCTATTTTAGGTGGATATCGTTGAAGCAACGTGTAGAGTGTTGTCCTAGAGAGTAGTCACAGTAGTGAAATTTAACGCGTGGATTAACACAGAGAGTGAATGGGTACATCCATTTCGCTAGGATTTTGTTTGACCATTTAAATTTTCAAATGAACAGCGAGTTTTCGTGTATCTGTTGATGATGGTTTGGTACACACAACACAATTACACAATGCAGTTGGAATTTATCTCATCGCTGCATTGCATTGGTGATCCAATTTAAACTGATTTCTTGTTATGGTGGGTATAGGGAGTAATTTTGGGCTTTTGTTTGTCTGCGCGTGTTGCGATGCAGATGGCAAGGATAATTGATATTGTTTGATTCAAGAGGGGGGTTTGTATTTCTAAGCAAGAATTAGTTAGGTGGTGGATGTTACTTTTAATGCTAACTCATGCGGAAATATTTAAGTATTGCTTTTGGAAATCACAAGTTGGTGGGGGATTTTTGAAAACCAATTTATAACTTTATAACATGAATACACAAATATCAGACATTAATAAGCGACTAAGAAGGAAAGTCGAACAGCAAGGACATCATTTTTGGCCCTGGATATTGATGGTAGACAAATCTTATTTGGTTTTTAAATTTTGAAGTTTTGTAGCGCTGTATAACAAACACCAAGCAAGAATCATTTAAAGGTTTTCCCCAAACAAAATGACACCCCCAATTTCGATGTGACCCACTTAATGGAATTGCCCTTTCACATTAAATCGTGTAAGAAGAGCAACAACAAACACGTTATCACCAACGCGTTGAAAGTTTTTATTAATTAAAAGATTTACGTTATCATGGTTGTAACAAACATTTACAAAAATTGTCCGATAAACGATTTTGTTTTAAACTGCAGCATAACCACCCGATAAAAATTAACATATCCCTCTGGTGAAAAGGATTTCCGCACTATAACTATTAATTACTGCGCTTTAAATATAATACCTACCCACCTACAAAAAAAGCAAAAGAGTAAAATTAAAAAAGACATCCTCCCATATCGCCGGAACAACATACAAACAACCGCTTAAATTAAATTATGCTAAAGTCATAAACAGGAGTTTATATTATGTGCAGTGCATGTGTTGGTTTTGCTGTTTCACATATACACATTGTTTTAATAATGTCCTCCCTAGTGGCAGGAGTTCAATATTCTATCTCCAACAAGTTCGGCACACAATGTATCCAAATAAAGGACATTTTATAGGGCAACAATAACAAAATGTGAAAAAACCAAATAAGAAACCTTTACACTTGTGTTTACAAGGACAAACCAAGCTATTTTCCACTCACTCTATCTCTGTGCGAATGAATTCAATTAAATCCTTTAATCTGCATATTTGCCATAGGGTTTCCTGGATGCTGCCACTGCAGGAAGACGAATACATAACTATGAGTATAGGTATCCTGGCTGCGTGCATGTGGTTTATCCACTCCATTTCCGAAATATCTCATAAATGTTGACATCCGTTACTCAGCAGCGAGCGAGTCTCATTCCCTTGAAATGTACACGTCGGCGTCGTCATATAGACACGAGAAATTGTGTAAAACAATTTCGTGCTCCTTGATGGAGCAGAGGAGTCTTTTTCTGTTCTACAGGGTATAAGACAACACAAGTTGGTTTGATTTTATTATCCCGGAAGGAACTACATACTACACTGCAAGCAGCAGTTTTAAGGTTCTTCTGTTACTCTTTTCCTCGTTCCATTGTGTGTTTCGTGTGTGCTGCTAAGGCACTACACACTACCATCACCATGCCTCTGTGTTTCTCAATCAAAATCTCTGTTGATTCGGGGTACTCAAACCATTTTGTCATAATTGACAGCAAACAATTATAAAATTTAATTGAAAAACAACATTTTTGGTTCTCAATGCTTAATTGAATTTTAAGTTACGGTTGTCAGTCAGTTTGGATGGTTTCATGAGTTTGTTTTCTGTAAAGCTTTCAGTTATTTTTTGTTTTCTGTTTTTGGTTTAACCGAATTATGGTGTTGTATGGTTTACATTTTTGTGATGTTCCTACAAAAGAATGTTTGGTTAAAAATAAATTAAACATGGTCAACAGGCGGGTGCAGTGGGAGCTTTGGTGCTTGTAGATCTTTTAAGTGCCATTGTCCTTGGGATACTTAAAAGACTTTAAAACACAAAGGGTTTTCAAAGTAAAGAGAGGATTATAGACTGAAGTTCTAAGTAGGTAAAGTATCATCTTAAATGTCCTGGGGTAAGCCAGCGCACATTCGGGTAGGATGCACCGCTACAGCTTGGAAGCTGAAATTTTTTAACAGAACTTTGAGACCAATCGAAACATATTTCTAAAACAAGCCAACAGGCAAGCAAACTGAAGCCGCCGCTTTTCTGAATTGTGCTTTATTGCCATTATTGGAAATTAAGAATCTAAAAGTACATACATACCCAACTTAAAAACGCATTTTTTAAAACCGATTACACAACTTCACATCTATTCACACATTTTTTGGATTACATATTGTTTCATACCCGAAGTTGAAGGTTCAGTGCTAAGATTTCAGAAGTAATTTCAGATCATAACAAACTCAGCCTCAAAGAAGACAAAAACACCAAAATTTTATTGAGGAAATATCAAATTTTGACTAATAAGCAATTCACACTGCCTCTAAAACGAGATACGTTTACGTAATTATGTTTAGCAATTCAGACCAAAAGCTAACAGGTTTTTATTTGAGATCTCCACCACTTTTTTTTAGAAAAATTACTTTGATTAGTATGAAAAATAAAAAAATAGGGTGGTGCAACAGAGCGAGGATCCACAGGGAGGAAATGGAAGGGATCCATTGCGAACGGCTAATGGAGATAACGCTTTTCATGGCAATGAATTTACTAACGGAGGACTTGCCAGTTCCTCGCGAAAGGCGATTCCTGTGGAGAAACATTTTTGCCTCTGTTTGGGATTCGAACCACGAACCTCTATATTTACAGGCAGACATGCTAACCATCACGCCACGAGTAATTAGTATTATAACACTTATTTGTGTTATATTTTGCAATAAAATAAGAACATTAAATAATGAGCATTAAGTAATGTTGTAAAGTGTACATATTTTCCTACGAAAATACGGAACATATTCTGTAATCTAATCCATGAGTTATTATAGATATGTTTTGTTCAAAAGCAAAACGTATCAAAATATCTTAACTCTGACTATAGGTTGACGTCACCCTCGTTTAATCGATATCTTTTGAACAAATTTGAATTTTATTTTGCGTCAAAATGTCTCCTTGTTAATCAATTGGTATGTTGCTTCACAAACGTCGCTTTGCCATTAATTGGTTTAGTTATTATCGGATGTGCCCTTAACTTCCCTTACTTGCGTAAATACGTTCAAAAGGCTGGTTGCGCTGCTGATGTAATGAAGTAAAACGCATCTTATTTATTGTGCAGTTTGCTTCTGCTTCTGGTTTGTTTTTGTATGCCTCGTCAAAAACCGTTCGTTGTTTAAAGGCTATACCCAAAATCAAATCTCGTGGGTGTGGATTGTGTAAATTCAAATAATTTGATATGGATCTTTGGCTGCATTAAAATAAAAATTAATAAATAAATAAAAATAAATAAACTAATAAAGCTACATATTCATTTTTTGCACATAAATTCTTTTGAGAATATAATTTTCAAAAGAACCCTGAATTTGACGTTCAGAACGACTTACGGTTTTTCAAAAAACGCTTTGTGAGGACCACAGGGCTCAGGGCTCCAAGAAACTAGCCTACCATCATTCGAATTGTTCTATTCGATTTTTATAACAATTGCAAATTCTTTTCACGCACGATTTGTCTTATTGCGGTGTCAGGTACAAAAAAGAAATGTCTACAAATCATAAGCCAAATACTAATTTCTTTTTAAAAATGCAATAAAATTAACAAAGTTTAACTTCTTCCTTTCGTCCATGTGGCTGCTTTTGGCTGGCGTAGCGCTTTCTGTCACTCTAGTTTTCCAAGACCTTGTTGGGCTGAAGCTCTTAAAAGTCTTGGATGATAATTATAATTGAAAGAATGAAAGAAATGAATAATTGGATGATTAATAATTGAAAGAATTGTAGGACCCAATTTTTTCGTATTCTCATTGATTTTTCATTGAAATTCGTATAATCATTGTAATGTTATATTTAATTGTTATCTCAAAAATTTTTTTCTGCACGATTGTAAGGCTTGCCTCATAGTACCTATTATCGCAAGTAAAATGAACGATGATGAAATGAGCATAGTGTCCGTGGTCAGTACAGAATTGCAGTCATTTGATTTTTGGGCTTCTGAAAAGCGTTAAGCCACTTGGTTCCTCAAGCTTTGTTATGCCACCCTATATATTTATTTATTTTGGTTCGGAATGATCGGGATGAGCATAGCATTGCACTTATTTAAAATTTAAATACTAAGGTGGTGGTTATCTGAAATATCCATTAATTTTAATGCGACTTACATTTAAAACTGAGTGAGTAGACGTGCCAAAAAAAAGTATTTTCTGGAAAAAGTATCTTTTTTTAATTTCTCCAAAACTAAGAAAAATGTTCACATTTGGTTTAAAATTATTCAAAATTGTAAGAAAGAAACCAATGTACATGGTTCAAACAAAAATAAACAAAACGTTATTTAAACTAAGCATCTACGATCACTCATGAACGACACTCCTGGTTGGTGCACTCTCATTAAAGCTAATAGATGAAGTAATGTCAAAACGCGCACTTATCAATAACTGAATTCAAATAATTTTTTCAAACCGAAATGTGTATAATAATTGAACCTGAATGCTGTGCTTAAGTAACGTTTTATTTATTTTAGTTCAAACATAAACATTAGTTAGTATCTCTCTTTTATTCTATACTTACTTACAAAAGTCTTATGTTCTTACTTTCAATCAAAATCTTTTGTTATACTTACTGCAGATCAACCAATAACTTAAGCCATCAACCAATATCGAATCTTTTCAGATCAAATAAAAAAACACAAAGTTTTTATATACATATAAAAGAATTAAGTATTTTTATTGAATAAGTAACAAGAAATTAGATTTTTTTTTATTATTTACAAAAACAAAGTAAAAATAATAACTCAGTAAAACAAAATAGTAAAATTTTTAACATTATTAAACAAAAAAGTAAAAACAATTTCATTTAAAATTCTGTATCAGTGTAAAAAACAATTGTTTCGCAGTAATACACTAAAGTGTATTGTATATTATTAGAGCTCTCATAGGTATAGGAGCTATCATAGGCATTAGAGTTTGTATAGGTACTCGTAGTATAAGAGCTTTCTCCGTTGTCGAGATCTTCAGTTGATGTTTCTACATCGACATATTTTTTAATCCTTGCGCAGCAACAAACTGTTGAAAAGAATTTTCGAATTCCTGTAAAGAAAATAAAAAAAATTATTTAGATTCTTTTTTCTATTTTAAAGTTTAAATAACAAAAAAAAAAGTAAATTGTGTTTCATTAGAAACAAGTTTGGCAATAAATTAAAAAACAGTCTTTAAATATATATTTTTGCTTAACACACAAAAGTTTTTACATTAATAAACGAATTTTAAAGGTAATCACTCGATATAATGATAAATCTATGCGCAATATGCATTTGATCATCCATTTCTATTAGTATAAAAAATCAAAAACTTATATTTTACACTTCTTTTATTTTATTGGAAAACATTGATCTTCGGTTAAGACTTTTTACATTTAGAACTTATAAAACCACATACCTAACAATAAAACAAACAAACAACCCGCCATATCACACAGCACTTTCAATTGAATCATACACTGAGCTAAATATAAAAATTTATTTTGTATATTTTTTTTTTGATCTTGAATTTATTTGTCAAACAAATAATTATTTTGCTGTTTTAAAATTTATTTTGCTGTGAAACTGAAATATACGAATCAGAATACGAAGAATCGATGGTGGACGATGCTCTTCAAGAAGCCTCTCTTTGGGAAGAACATTTACGAAGATCAGAAGAGCAATGGCAACAAATATTGAAAAATTTAAGAAAATATATGAAAACAGTCTCGAATAGTGGTGCTCCTGTGAACTTAAAGAGGGTGCTCCCTCTATACAAAAAGTCCATAAACAATAAACCGATAACAACACTTTAAGAAATATACATTTTAACACTTAAACCACACACACAAAACCAATTTAAAAAAAAAATACCATTTATTTATGTAAAAGAAATTAAACAACAACAATAAAATATATTATTTTTTCTTCTTCAAACTTACTATTCATGGTTTTTCTTAAACAGCTCATTGAATTTTCACCTAAAAAATGACACTAATTAACACTTATACCTTTAACTTTAAATTTTTCCAAAAAATTTACCTTTTCTGTTCTTGTTTATATTTTTATTTTATTTATATCGCTCCCGTTTCAGCAAATCGGCTGCTTCTGAAATCTATTTTTGAATAATAAAATTTTAGTCACAAATTTGGGGTCCTTATATAGTCTCAAACTGGACCTGGACTACGCTGATTAAAAAAAATATATTCAAACCGCAAAGTAGAAAAAACAGTAGAAAAGGGGTTTTTCGGTCGTTAGTTGTGCAATGCGTGGTACATAGTGCATGGTGCACGGTGTATGATGCATGGTGCATAGTGCATGGTGCATGGGGTATAATGCATGGTGCATGGTGCATGGTGCATGGTGTATGATGCATGGTTCATGGTGCATGGTGCATGGGGTATAATGCATGGTGCATGGTGCATGGTGCATGGTGTATGGTGTATGATGCATGGTTCATGGTGCATGGTGCATGGGGTATAATGCATGGTGCATGGTGCATGGTGCATGGTGTATGATGCATGGTTCATGGTGCATGGTGCATGGGGTATAATGCATGGTGCATGGTGCATGGTGCATGGTGTATGGTGTATGATGCATGGTTCATGGTGCATGGTGCATGGGGTATAATGCATGGTGCATGGTGCATGGTGCATGGTGTATGGTGCACGGTTCATGGTGCATGGTGCATGGCGTATGGTTTTACATCCTGCACCGCACATACTAATGTGTATGGTGCCAAATACCACATGCATTATACCATTATCCGTGCACCATCCACCATACCCCATGCACCATGCACCATGAACCATTCATCATACACCATGCACCATGCACCATGCATCATGCACCATGCATTAAACCCCATGCACCATCCACCATGAACCATGCATCATACACCATGCACCATGCACCATGCACCATGCACCATGCACCATGCATTAAACCCCATGCACCATCCACCATGAACCATGCATCATACACCGTGCACCATGCACTATGTACCACGCATTGCACAACTAACGACCGAAAAACCCTTTTTCTACTGTTTTTTCTACTTTGCGGTTTGAATATATTTTTTTTAATCAGCGTAGTCCAGGTCCAGTTTGAGACTATACAGGGTGTCCCGTAATTCGTTTTACATACTTTGGGATATGATTCTTGGTCATATTCTAAGAAAAAAATTGTTTTACAGTAAAGTCCGTTTCTCAAGTTTGACATCACTTTTTGACAATTTAAAAAAAGGCTAACTTTGGTGTACCCTGACCTGTGTTAAATTCGATATCTCTGTCAATACTGAAGATAGAGACCTAATCTTAGACTCAATTTTTTGTAGAAATAACAACCTTTAAAACAGTATTTAAATTAGGCTTCCATAGGTTTAGGGTTGCCAGATTTTCAATTTTAAGTGGTGTTCAAATTTTCTTCCCAAAACAAAGTTTTGATTTTGAGGTCATTTTTTTGGAGAAAAGGCCTGATAAACATAGAGTTTCTTTATTTCTTACAGATGAACAAAACAATAATTAAGAAAAAACTCAGCATTAAATTAGCTCAAAAACCCATACATTTTATGATACTTGGAAAAATACAAAATGGGAAAAATTTAAAAAAAAATAAAAAAAAGTTTTTGCTTTGAGGTTTGTTTGAATAAAACAATAATATGATCACTTTTAGTAGTTTTTTTATGTATTTAATACAAATAAAATAATAACAAGTGCTCAAAGCCCCATCCTTCGTTTTGAATCCATGCCAGAGCCCGTTTTTGGATTTCATTGTGGGTGTTTGCTGTCGATAACTCTTGTCTTACTTGTAGTCTTGTAATCTTTGAAACTGTATTTAAATTTGACTCCTAAAGGCTGAGGGTTGCCAGATTTTCAGTTAGTATAAAGTTCCTGGTATCCTTTGTTGTGCTTTTCTTCAATTTCCATTTAAAAACTCATATAAGAAAAAAAATGTCTGCGTATTCTTCTCTCGTAAATGAAAGCATTTCAAAAAACTCTCTGATCAAACTGCAGTCATGACTTAATTTGACAAACTAATGAACAAATTTGTTTTCTTATTCTTTTATACGACTTATTTACCTATTGAACATTCATACCCCAAATTTAAAGCAAACATCCACAATGAAATCCAAAAACGGGCTCTGGCATGGATTCAAAACGAAGGATGGGGCTTTGAGCACTTGTTATTATTTTATTTGTATTAAATACATAAAAAAACTACTAAAAGTGATCATATTATTGTTTTATTCAAACAAACCTCAAAGCAAGAACTTTTTTTTATTTTTTTTTAAATTTTTCCCATTTTGTATTTTTCTTAGTATCATAAAATGTATGGGTTTTTGAGCAAACTTAATTCTGAGTTTTTTCTTTATTATTGTTTTTTTCATCTGTAAGAAATAAAGAAACTCTATGTTTAACAGGTCTTTTCTCCAAAAAAATGACCTCAAAGTCAAAACTTTGTTTTGGGAAGAAAATTTGAACACCACTTAAAATTGAAAATCTGGCAACCCTAAACCTATGGAAGCCTAATTTAAATACTGTTTTAAAGGTTGTTATTTCTACAAAAAATTGAGTCTAAGATTAGGTCTCTACCATCAGTATTGACAGAGATATCGAATTTAACACAGGTCAGGGTACACCAAAGTTAGCCTTTTTTTAAATTGTCAAAAAGTGATGTCAAACTTGAGAAACGGACTTTACTGTAAAACAATTTTTTTCTTAGAATATGACCAAGAATCATATCCCAAAGTATGTAAAACGAATTACGGGACACCCTGTATAAGGACCCCAAATTTGTGACTTAAATTTTATTATTCAAAAATAGATTTCAGAAGCAGCCGATTTGCTGAAACGGGAGCGATATAAATAAAATAAAAATATAAACAAGAATAGAAAAGGTAAATTTTTTGGAAAAATTTAAAGTTAAAGGTATAAGTGTTAATTAGTGTCATTTTTTAGGTGAAAATTCAATGAGCTGTTTAAGAAAAACCATGAATAGTAAGTTTGAAGAAGAAAAAATTATATATTTTACTGTTGTTGTTTAATTTTTTTTAAATAAATAAAAATAAAAAAATAAATAGGGTGGCGCTACAGAGCGAGGAGCCTCTGGGCCTAGCGCATTTCTCACAACCATCCCTTGTGAGGGAATGGAGGGGACCTACAATTTTCTGCCGGTTCCGAACGGCTAATCGAGAAAGCGCTTTTCATGGCAATGAATACTAACGGAGGACTTGCCAATTCCTCGCGAATATTTTTAAATAAATGGTATTTTAAAAAAAAAAAATTAGTTTTGTGTGTGGTTTAAGTGTTAAAATGAATATTTCTTAAAGTGTTGTCATTGCTTTATTGTTTATGGACTTTTTGTATAGAGGGAGCACCCTATTAAGTTCACAGGAGCACCACTATTCAAAACTATTTTCATATATTTTCTTTTTCTTTTCGTTGCCATTGTTCTTCTGATCTTCGTAAATGTTCTTCCCAAAGAGAGGCTTCTTGAAGACCATTGTCCACCATCGATTCTTCGTATTCCGTTTCGTATATTTCAGTTTCACAGCAAAATAAATTTTGAAACAGCAAAATAAATTTTTGTTTGACAAATAATTCAAGAACAAAAAAAAAATACAAAATAAATTTTTATGTTTAGTTCAGTGTGAAGTGATTCAATTGAAAGTGTTGTGTGATATGGCGGATTTTTTGTGTGTTTTATTGTTATGTGGTTTTATAAGTTCTAAATGTAAAAAGTCTTAGCCGAAGATCAATATTTTCCAATAAAACAAAAGTAGTGTAAAATATAAGTTTTTGATTTCTTATACTAATAGAAATGTTCGATAAAATGCATATTGCGAATAGATTTATCATTATGTCGAGTGATTACCTTTAAAATTCGTTTATTAATGTAAAAACTTTTGTGTGTTAAGCAAAACTATATATTTAAAGACTGTTTTTTAATTTATTGCCAAACTCGTTTCAAGTGAAACACAATTTACTTGCATATTTGTTTTGTTATTTAAACTTTAAAACAGAAAAGAGAATCTAAATAATTTTTTTTATTCTCTTTACAGGAATTCGAAAATTCTTTTCAACAGTTTGTTGCTGTGCAGATGTTAAAAAATATATCGATGTAGAAACATCAACTGAAGATCTCGACAACGGAGAAAACTCTTATACTACGAGTACCTATGCAAACTCTAATGCCTATGATAGCTCCTATACCTATGAGAGCTCTAATAATATACAATACACTTTAGTGTATTACTGCGAAACAATTGTTTTTTACACTGATACAGAATTTTAAATGAAATTGTTTTTACTTTTTTGTTTAATAATGTTAAAAATTGTACTATTTTGTTTTACTGAGTTATTATTTTTACTTTGTTTTTGTAAATAATAAAAAAAAATCTAATTTCTTGTTACTTATTCAATAAAAATACTTAATTCTTTTATATGTATATAAAAAACTTTGTGTTTTGACTTTTTTTCTGCACGATTGCAAAACTTGCCTTATAGTACCTATAATCGCAAGTAAAAATCGGTTTATAAGGCTCTCTCAACAGCTACATTCTTCGCACAACGCACCAAGACGAGGACCATCACTGATGTTCACTAGCCTGTTAGTCTCCCAAACTTTTTGCACAAACTTGCGTACATCAGGCGCGGGGGGTGCTTCATTTTGACCAAAGCCATAGCTCCTCAAGACTTCGCACGGTCGCCGGCTGTCAGTGTCAAAATGACCTATGATTTGAAAAGAACCCCACTCCGAATGAATCTTCGTCAAAGTACGACTTCAAGAGAAGGGGGTAATAAGGAGTAAGCCATCTTACTCTTTATTACCCCTATCTCTTGAAGTCGTAATTTGACAAAGTTTACATTGGTCCACAACGCCCGTATACCTTCAAATTGGAGTAGCAGAGAAGGAACACAGTCGCTTTATTCGCACGAAATTTGAACAGTGTGTGTTGATTTAATTTCGGGAAACGACTCTTCAACATCAACCACCCTCCCCACAAACTGTCCAACGAATCGACCATCAGTATAAACATCCTCTTCGTCATTTAATAAGGTGCGTTCAACTATGCCGAAAGGCATAATTCGGCACATGCCGATCAGCAATACCGAATTAGTGTGGACGCCTCGATCGGACTTCCTACCATCCGAATGCCGTTACGAATTTAAACCGATTGAAACGGATACGATTGCCGCCCCTCAAAGTGTGGACACACCTTTCCTTGGAAAATTTTAAATGCTTAATTAAAGTCGTCCCTCTCACAAGGAATTCTAAAGCCGCCATTCCAATAAATTTCTCTTGTCTAAATTAGAATTTCACAGACAAAATGAAAATCTTTGTACCGCAATCAGCTACTCCAAGTGGCCAGCTCAAATCACTGTATCAGCTTCTTTACTCCGTAAACCGAAGAAAATCTTCTTCAAGAAAACCATAACTTAAAAATAAAAATAAAATAAAACCAAGCCCAGGGGAAGTGAGAAGTAAAAAACAAATGCAGGTTCTTCGAATTCTTTTGGGGCATTAAATTCCGATTACTCTCCCTTTTCTTCTCGGTAAATGAACACAAAACCTAAAATAGAAATTCCAACATGGATGAGCTTAACAGAATATCCTTTTTAAAGAAAATACCTATAGGTACAGTTAACTTCAAAATCGCACGTTTCGAGTTAGTATTATTGTTGTTTCTATACGCAAAGAACCCTCGCTTGTTCTATAAATCTTGTTTTTGTTTTTTCACTAAAGAAGCTCTTTGGTTCGTTTCGGACACTTTGCGGTTTAGTTCGAATAATATAATACGCCACGCATATAAGACAAAGAAGAAGCACCATTTTGAAGCATCAAGTGGATTCTGCCTGCAATCTATTACCCTCTAGGGAGGGAGAAGATTTTTTAATTAGAAACGGGTGTTGAGAATTACAATTACATGGGAAGGACACATTATCTCGCCCACATCCTTTACCCAAAACCCTTTTTTGTCTTTCTTTTAAAAGCATTAAAGTTTTTATCCCAATGAATACAAAGCGGATATATAGATAAAACAAAGAGAAAGAAAAGGGAATTACAAAGGGCCAAGGATTATCCATGTGGCAAGGATAACTCATTTATTTTATTCCTCTCTTTACTAAATGAGTGTAGAGTAAAATGAAAAAAAAGAAAAATTAAAAATAAAGAAACCCCAAATGCAAAGTCCGAATGTAAAAGTAAAATGGAGAAAGTAGTCCGGTAATTTTTTTTTTTTTTTTGCTTTTTTGTTCCTATTTTGATTTGCATAAAAAGGAAACTAAAAAACAAAATCCCACAGATTCTTTCAAAATAGTTTACCAAAGCAGGGTGAGCCCCAGTGGGTGGAGTTGGTGTCCCTGTTGAAGAGCATTGGGGATCCAATTAATTTTTAGTATTTTAATTAGCAACCCTGGGTAATCCCACAAAGATATATTGTGTTGAGAGAACCTGCTTTGTGAATAGTTAAACTCAGCATGTTTCATCAATGATCAATGGATTATCCCCTGCATAGGTTAAATAGGGTATAAGATTAATACGATTAATTCATTCTTTTTTTATGTGTAAGAAAATTCTAGCAGTATTATATGGGAGAGTAGTGTAACATAAAGCTTTCGAAATTTAAAAAAAGAACTGTTTGTAAGAACAGTTTTCGTAGTATTTATGTGCTGGATAATTGATAAGGAAACTACTTTCTATGTTTAGACATTTAATGTGGTGTACCTGCTGTTTAGAAAAAATAGAAGAACAAAATAAGCTCACACAGGAATATTGTGAGGAGTTTTCTTGTTATATTTCATATCTGATTCTCGGTCTTGCCACCCAACCTGTTCGGGTTGGAACCAATTTTGAATAAATCGTGCGTCGGCGTCGTTGCAAGGATCTGCCATATAGAACAGTGAACTGTGCGAAAGCGTGTCTTAGGAGATATTGATACAATTATTGCCGCCGCACAGTGGTCGGATTCGACAATCTAGCGGTACAAAACTATTTTGGAAAGGAAAAACATTTTTCAACTTACTTATATTTTATTTTATAAGTTTAACTAACTAAACTAAACTCAGCTGACTAAATTGTACAATTCAAAAATTATAGAAATTATACAAAAATAGGAAAAAAGATTTTTTTTATTAATTTAATAAAATCAATTTTTCGCCTAAAAGTCTTATTTTTTTTCTGAAGTAAATAAGAATATATCTTCATTAATAACTATTATCTTCACTAGGTAAAAGTTCTTCATCGAGATCGTCGATTGATAACAAAGAGAAAACTTCTTTTGCTATCGTCCCACTCGTACATATTAGTTTTGTTAAATGTCGTAAACTAGCAATATGTGGATCTGATGATACCAACAACCGATTCAACAAATCTGTGTTTGTGTTAATTCTTGAATTTTATCTTACGCCGCTAATTCGACAAATCCGTTTTACAGATCTGGGGCCGAATTACGGCACACGCTATCGAATAAGTCGTATCGGAATTATGGGAATTTGGTATTACCGCTCACGATATCGAGTCATCTAGTACCACAATTCGGCATTCTCTCATCAGTAATCGATCGGAATTTCATTCGATGCATAAAGTGCTCTCTAATTCATATATGAAAGACTATCGAAACCATCTATTATCAATATTTCATTTAATAACACCATACGAGTGTATTTTATGTTTAAATTTTCCGAAATTCTTACTAAATATTGTCTTTTTTTTACAAAGGCATAGATTTTACCTACCAAAAAATAATGAAATAAGTATAAAGAGACACCAGCGACATCTATGAATTAATAGAAACTCGAAATTTACTAGTGAATATTCGATGATACTAGTACAATTATAAAGAGCAATACGATACGAGAGGTCACGTATGCTGTAATTCTATAGTGTTGATACTATAAAGTTTATTAATCTTTCTGTAAAGATATAAAATTACATTAAATGTTTTACAATGATAAAGTATTTCAAGTGTATTTGATTTGTTTCGCTTGGCGTCTTGTTGCTCGTCTATCTCACTTCCAATTGAGAATTGAGGTTATGTGTTTTTCATCGGTTGAATTCGAATTTTCCTTCTTCTGACGACAGCGCTGCCTATGACTCAAACGAGTACTTGCTTTTTCTCTCTACTTTGTTTTTCTCTCTATTTTATTTTTCTCTCTACTTTCATCTGTCATACGCCACAGCACTCCTCCCCAAGTGACAGCGTTAACGAAGGATGTTTTTATTTTGCGAATCGAACTTGCTTACGTTTGTTTTTCGTTGCAGAATAAGTTTTGATTCCAGATGGAAAACTTGGAGATTCGGATGGCGGTTGAAGTGGTTTAGATGAAGATGTTGGTTGAACTGGAGTAGAAGCAGATGTTGGCTGAATTGTACTTGGTGTAGTTGTTGGTGTGTTGAATTGTTCGTGTTCGTAAAACGCCGGTTTGAGTCGCTCAGTAGAAATCGTTGTTGGTATTCCGTCTATGTCGATTTTGAATACATAATCCGATATTCGTTCCATTACAGCATATGGACCCTTATAAGGCTGCTCGCATGGTTTTTGTACCGCGTCCACTCTTACGAAAACATGAGTACAGGTGTATAATGTTTTGTGTACGAAGGGTTTTGTATAGCAGTGGTGTGCTGACGGTGTTGATTTTACTTGTCGCATGTGTTCTCGGAACTTCTCGACAAAAATCTCCGGATCCAGTAGAGTTTCTTCATGCATGAACATCTCACCTGGTAGTTTCAGTGTTGTTCCAAAAACAAGTTCAGCAGCAGTTGCTTTGATGTCCTCTTTGTAACTCGTACGTAAACCTAAGAGAACTGTTGGTAGTACACTTACCCAGTCAGTTGCTTCATGACACTTAATGGAAGTCTTCAGAGATCTGTGCCATCGTTCTATCATTCCATTTGAGGCAGGGTGATAAGCAGTGGTTCTAATGTGTGTACTTCCGATCAATCTAGTTAGGGCGTCAAACAGAGCGGATTCGAACTGAGTTCCTCTATCGGTTGTGATGGTTTTTGGTGAACCGAATCTGCATACCCACGAGTTGAAAAAGGTAGTGACAATTGTTTGAGCTGTGATGTCCTTAAGTGGAATTGCTTCAGGCCATCTCGTGAAGCGGTCGATCATAGTCAGTAGGTATCGGTACTCGTTTACTAGTGGCATTACGACGATATCCATGTGTACGTGATCGAATCTAGCATTAGGCATTGGAATATGTAGTGGTTTATTCTTGACATGTCTGCCTATTTTACTGCGTTGGCATTGTATGCAAGACCTGGCCCACGATAGTACATCTTTCCCCATGCTGGGCCATACAAACTTTCTTCGTATTTGTTGTTTTGTAGCTCTTCCACTCGGATGCGATAATTTGTGAACACTGTCGAACACTTTTCGGCGCAACGTTGCAGGAACATATGGTCGAATGTCTGGACCTCTGACGTCACAGTAGACTATGGTGTCCGTATCATCTATGCGAAGTCCTCGAAGTTGAAGGGAGCTCTTACTAGGAGTTGCCAATTCCACTCTTAACTCGTCGTCTTCTTTTTGGTGTTGCGCTAGGTCTGTTGTGCTGACTATGACAGGCATGTTGATGACTTCTAAGCGAGAAAATGCGTCGGCTACCACATTATCCTTTCCAGACACGTACTCTATTCTTGTTGAGAAACGTCCAATTTCTTCGAGCTGTCGTGCGACGCGATCACATGCGTGGTCCGATTTCTGGTCGAATGCGTAGACCAATGGTTTGTGGTCGGTTAGAATGATAAGTTCTCGTCCTTCGATGAGATGACGAAAATGTTTAACTGCCCTGTAGATAGCTAGCAGTTCTCGATCGTAAACTTTGTATCTTGTTTCTCTCGGGTTTAGCTTGCTTGAGAAGAAACCAAGAGGCTGTAGCTGATCATCGATGCGTTGGTCAAGGACGGCTCCAATTGCGACATCTGATGCATCACATCGCAAAACCAATGGTACATCTGAACGTGGATGAGCTAATTGAACAGCATCCCTCAGCTTGCTTTTACATTGTTCAAATGCTCTGTCTGCTTCGGGTGTCCATTCAATTTGACGTTTATCACCTTTCTTTGCTCCTATCGTCAAGTCGACTAGTGGAGATTGTGTTGCTGAAGCTCCTGGCATGCAGTTCCGATAGAAGTTCCATGATCCTAGGAACTTTCGAAGTTGATCCATCGTACTTGGCTTTGTATAGTTGGTTAAGGCCTCTACTCGGTCGGTTGGAGGTTTAATACCGAATTTGTTAACGGTGTATCCTAAGTACCTTACCTCTGGCTGTCCAAAGAAACATTTGGATACGTTAATGACTAAGCCATACTGTTGAAGCTTCTTGAAGACGATGTGTAGATGTTTTCTGTGTTCTTCCTCGTTAGTTGACGCGATGAGAATATCGTCTATATAGCAGAAACAGAACTCGAGTCCCCTGAGAACTGCGTCCATGAAACGTTGCATCGTCTGAGCGGCATTGCATAGGCCGAAGGTCATTGCGTTGAATTCAAAGAGGCCGAATGGTGTTATTACGGCTGTTTTTGGTCGGTCCTCTGGTGCAAGTGGTATTTGGTGGTATGCTCTCTTCAAGTCCAGCGTTGTAAAAATCTGACAGTCAGTCAGCTGATGACTAAAATCCCTGAGGTGTGGAATTGGATACCTGTCTGGAACCGTGATTTTGTTCAAACGGCGATAGTCACCGCATGGTCTCCAACCTCCCGATTTCTTTTGAACCATTTGAAGTGGAGATGCCCATTCGCTCTTGGATGGCTGACAAATACCTTGAAGCATCATATTTTGAAATTCGTTCTTGGCTGCCTTAAGTTTCTCACCCGCTAGTCGACGCACTTTCTCAGCAACCGGATGCCCATTGACGATAATGTGATGTTGCACAAAATGTTCTTCGACGCAAGTCTGCTTGTCATGTGTGATATCTATATAATCTTTTAGAATATCTCCATAACGATTTGTTTCATCTATAGTTCTTAATGTTGGCTGCGAACTGTTGCTGAGACTACCTCGAACCCTTAGATTTATTTTGTTATCACTGATTAGTTTTTGACTCAGTCGGATAGTTAAGTCGAAATGGTGTATGAAGTCCGCTCCAATGATGGGTTGCTTAACGTCAGCGATGGTAAAAAGCCAACGAAATTCTCGTCGAAGACCCAAATCAAGTATCATCGTTTTTGAACCATATGTTGAAATAGTAGCTCCATTTGCCGCATAAAGTTGTGATGAAATTGGTGTATTGTTAGCTGCATACTTCCTAGGCAATACTGAGATATCAGCGCCCGTGTCGATAAGGTAGTGGATTCCGCTAGTTTTGTCTTTTATTTGCAGACGGTGGCGATCGTTGTTGCCGTGGGTGACCGTCTGAACACCCGACGGCGGAGTTAGTTTTCCGTCCATTTGGTGCAGCCTGGTTTGCACTTTCGTGCTTCCTCTCCAAACCTCTTGTGGAAGTAGCACATACCAGCTTCATCACCATTTGTTGAACGAGTTTTGCTTTGTGATCGCTTTCGGGATGTTGATCTGCCTCTAGCTTTGAGGAATTGAATTTCTTTCCGAAGTGTCTCGACAATTTTTAAGACATCGTCTATAGTTTGTGCAGATGATCCAGACCTTGAGACAGTTTGTACCTCTTCTTCGTATGTTGCTACTGGTAGAGAAGCAGAGACAGGACACAGGTGTGCGTTAGACATGTCAAAAATTTTGTCTCCTACTTCCGCAAGTTTGTCCAGATCCTCTTGGCCAGTTGCTATCAGCACCGTGCACATATTTTCGGGAAGTCGATCGAAGAAAAGTGTGCGCATGATGGATGAGTCACAGCGTCCCTCAGAAAGGTGTCTCATATGTGCGAGGATAGCTGACGGCTTTTTCCCGGTCATGTCTTCTCCTCGTAGCATGCGTCTCAGTTGTGATTCTGGAGTGGGAGCAAAATGGTTCAACAGTCGTCCTTTTAGGACAGCAAATTTGTTGTCTGTTGGTGGATTAGTTGCCAGGTCACCAACTGCTCTTAAGGTATCGCCTTCCAGGCTGACCAATAAGTTGGCATACCGATCGTTATCGTTGACAACACCTCCAAGTTGCAACGCCATTTCTACTTGATTGAGCCAGAGTTGAGGATACAATGAATTAAATTTCGGTAGACGAACGCGTTGTATTGCAGATAGACTTTGCCCTGAACTACCTGACGGAGATGATGATGTTGCGAAGTTCGTGGGAGCAAGATGTTGTGTTCCAGAAGTTCCAGCGGCTGTTATTGGCTGTTCAGTCGTACCCAGTTGTCGAATTTTGTTGAGCGAGTCGAATGCCTCCTTCATCTCTCGCAACTCTTCACGTAGCTGCTCTATAATTTTTTTGTCTGCCTCCTCTTGTGCGCTAGTCATTGTTGGCTGGTAATTCTTTATTGCTTGAGAGATTGTCTTTCCTTTTTCGTCTTCGTCAGACGTTTCTGAATTGGAGAAATCCAGTCTTCGGCCTTTTCCACTGCGTAGATCGTACGGCATGTACTGCCTGCTGCGTAAATCTCTTGTAAGAGATCACGTCGGGGTCACCAGTTATAGTGTTGATACTATAAAGTTTATTAATCTTTCTGTAAAGATATAAAATTACATTAAATGTTTTACAATGATAAAGTATTTCAAGTGTATTTGATTTGTTTCGCTTGGCGTCTTGTTGCTCGTCTATCTCACTTCCAATTGAGAATTGAGGTTATGTGTTTTTCATCGGTTGAATTCGAATTTTCCTTCTTCTGACGACAGCGCTGCCTATGACTCAAACGAGTACTTGCTTTTTCTCTCTACTTTGTTTTTCTCTCTATTTTATTTTTCTCTCTACTTTCATCTGTCATACGCCACAATTCCAAAATGGTTACTAACTCACTCGATCTCTAATGCCACTCACTCACTCGATATCGTGAGCTGTGATTCGGCCCCTGGAGGTGTTTGTCTTTTTTCTTCAGCCAGCTGCTTTTGCGGTGAAATCAATATTCTTATCCAAGGCTGTTTTTTGTTTCAGAACCAAACAATTTTTAAGTAGTTGGGTAGTCAACCCCACGTACAACCCCGAACCTATAGGGCCAGGCAGACCCCTCTTTACCACTTGGGACATTGGGCCCGCGACCAGAGCCCCGCAATCACCAGGGGATCCCAAATTCCTGAAACATCACTTAACCTCTATTGGTCTATTTTCAAGAAAGAAAAAATATGTCGATACATTTTTTTTTCTTTTTGAACAACAACCTTTGTTGATCATTTTAAATCACATGCCCTCCAAAATTATATCCAAATTAAAAAAAATAAGAGGTCATCCAAGTTATGATCAGGACAACGAAACCATACACACACTTGTGTTCGTTTCAGGGCAATTTTAAAAATTTAATTGCAGAAAAAACATAGATTCTTGTGTCTCACGATCAAAGTTAAATGGTGTTGTGTTGTGATGGGAAAACTTCTTGTGTATCCTTTTGACATTTGCGTGGTCCGAAATTAATGAATAATAAATTAATAGTTTTTGCCTGTTTTCATTAACTGTGGGGTCTTTTCTTTTTTGTTGTCTGTTGTTAATGTAGACATTGCGTTTGTGTAGACTACTCATTATTAGATATACTCTGAGATGAACGGCACTCAATTGTTTAAGATTTCAAAAACGGAGTGTGTTGACTGCTTATTTAGATGCAAAAAAAGTCATAAAAAGTTTTTCTCAAACATGATGGTCAGCGCGATTTGATGCACTAAGCGCCTTATATAGGATGGTTATCAAGAAATTTAAGAAGCTTTGATGTCTATCGCCAACGATTTAGGACAGTCACGAGAGGCCAGACAGGAAGGTCTTAGTCTTTGCAAAAAAATGTTAAATTTGCTGAGTGCCATCGATGAATTTATAATTATTGGGCTCAAGGACAATTTTGATAACTTTGATTCAAAACAAAAAAAAAACGAACTCCGAATATAAGGACTTTTCTGAAAGAACTATGGGTAAGCTCGCTCCAGTCTTTTTTGACGGCTCTGAACCCTTAGATATTTTGACTGGCAAAGAAAGGTTCAAAATTGAAACCTTTATTCCCATTGACACTCTAAGCGTTCATTTGAAACAGCGACTAGGTTCGCATACGAATATTGAACGTTTTGACTTTTTTTCGATTAAAAAATCTGAATTCAGAAGAAATAAAAGAAAACTGCAAATCTTTAGCTAAATTTTACACTGAAGATGTGAACGGAGGTGAACTACATGCTGAATGCCTGAATTTAAAAGAATACTGGAAAATTAGTCGACACGTCATTGAAAAAACCCTAAATATTCTAGAACTTTATAATTTCTTAAAAACAAATAAAATTGAAGATGAATTTCCAAATGTTAAAATTGCCCTTAAAATTTTCTTAATTATGATGGTGGCCAACTGCAGCGGTGAACGTTCCTTCTCTAAGTTAAAAAGAATAAAAAACGAACTCAGAACTACAATGTTTCAAGAAAGATTGACGAGTTTGTCGCTGATGTCAATGGAAAGCGACATCGGCTGAGTTCCAAAATGCAGAAAAAAAAGTTTAACTGCGGCAGTACTACAGTCTCACTGCGCATCTACTGCGCAGTTTTACTGCTTTGCATATATTTTACTATGCATTAGTTTTACATTTCGGAACGCATTTAAAAAAGCAGTCTGGGTTCTGGGAGCTAAAAGTGTACGATATGGTTACATTTATTTTTAATGAGGATTTTATTTTTGTTGATACTAGCTGAGCCGCCTGGCGTTGCTCGGTTCTGTAGTTTTAAGGTTCCCGTTCTCTCGTTCTTCCGCTTCCGTGAGAAAATGGGGATGAAATATAATCTTTTTTACTGTAGGATTATGTGGCATCCTAATGCTGAAAGAATTTTTGGAATTTATCCAGTAGTTTCTAGGTTTTCTTTATCAACCCCATTCCGGGAATCTTCTGCTCCCATCTAAATATGTGTATGAAATATAAGTCTATGTCGTAGAGGGATAATGCAACATCTTATAGTTGAAAGAATTTTTGAAATCTGTCAAGTAACTTTAATGTTCCCGTTCCTGTTTTTGTTCCCGTAGGATTGCAGCCATGAAATATACTCTTAGTTACTGATAAAATGTACCACCCCTAACGCTGAAAGGGTTTTTGAAATCTGTCCAGTAGTTTCTAAGTTTCCGTTCCCAACCCCGTTCCAGTAGGAATCTCCCGTTCCCATGAAAATATGTGAATGAAATATCAGTTCAAGTCACTGAGGGATAATGTAACATCCTAGAAGTAAAAGAATTTTTGAAATCGGTCAAGTAACTTTAAGATTCCCGTTCTCGTTCCTGTTTTGAAATCTGTCCAATAGTTTCTAAGTTTCCGTTCCCAACCCTATTCCTGTGGGAACTTTCTTAACCTTAGATTCGCTTACTTTTCTATGGAACTCAGCCGTTTTTTTTTTTTTTTACATTGTTTATGTTTCTGTTAATGTTTTTGTTAAAACATAAACATGCTGCAGTAATTATTTACCTAAGAATAAATATTTATTCAAATTTATGTGATTGTCTCTGTATACCTTAATTACACAACATAACATTTTTATATAATCATACAGGGGCCCTATATTCAAAAAGTGCCCAGGGCCCCAAAAAAGAAAAGACGGCTTTGGGGCCAGGTCTTTTTGGGAACCTCCTTTAATCCCGTTTCAAGTACCCAGCTGCAGGGGCTTGAGAGCTGGCTTTGAATCGCCAGGAGTTGATCCGTCTCCATCTCTATTTCGTTACCTTGCCCTAGTATTGAAAGACATCAAAATTCAAAAACCTTTTACAACAAATATTTCGTATTAGCTCAGTCAGGGGTATCTACTTTTCGATTGCTGAAGGCCGCCGTTGGTCCATCAGTCGGCCATTACTCGTAGAGCATTATTGTGTTTCTCTATTTTTATTCATTTCTTTTCAAAACTTATACTTGCCAGTTTGACCAGTTACCTTTGGGTCGGGGAGAGCAGTGCCTATTGGTTACAGCGAGGAAGTCTAATAAGCACTTGTTGTTGTTGTCGGAAATGGAAAAATATTTTTTTTCTTAATATCAATGAGCAAAAGAGTTTATTTCTAGTGGCACCTTTACTTACAACATCTGATAACATTCTACATAGATATTTTCCTCTGTATTTAGTTGTGATTTTGGAGGCCAACGAAAAATCCATTTTGCTTAAGCATCGTACTAGGCTCTTAACGGTCCATACTTATGGCACCTTCGTATTAATAAGAATTCCAAAAAAAATCATGCTTGGAAATTGTGGTATACTTTTGTTACTTATTCTGTCAGATTTGATCCATTTAAAAACTAAATGATTTTTCAACGATAAAAAAATTCTATTTAAAAAAAATTCAAATTCAAACCATAAATGGCGATTTCGCTTTTAGAGACACCTATTCGATAGTAGAAAAACTAAGAGCCTTATTTCATCTGGTTTGTGTCTAATATACGACAAACAAACTACCCTACCCACTTTCACTTTCAATTCTATTACATTTCCACAAAAAATATTCTTTGCTATATTTGTCTCCCTTTCACTTTTTCAAAACTGTCAAATTTAACAAAAACAACAACCCTCATTGCCGCAAATGTCATTTTTTGTTCGTGTTCGTCTTTGGTTTTCGCGATTCAATCGTCCGAAAAGCACATCGTCCTCCATAGCTTCGGATATACATGACTCGTCTCACGTTTACCCAATTCCACAATACGCTGTTTGATGTAAATACACCTAACGAAAATCGATAAAACATCATTTTATCAACAAAAAACAAGCAAAAGTCATCCGTGTTTTCCAAATTATCTTTGTTCTCGTCGTCAAATCACGCACCGTATTCACGGTTGTATAACGAATGTACTTTAGTTTTCAAGTAGAAAATTCGATTCTATTTATATAAAAGTCGATACATCGTTTTAAGCGGCTGTTAATCTAATTTCCAAGCGCATAATGACTTTTTATGAGTCACGCACTGTCTTCAATTACAATTGGAAACAAGTTGTTCAAGCCCATTGGAACAGATATCCAAATCCGTCAAGGTAGGCAAATGTTCATTTATTGTGTCCAAAGTTCAATATTTGATTCTATGTTTTATTATTATGTATATATGTACCTATTTGTAGTTCACATGTGTTAACCGAAGATACCGTGGCACGAGAAGTGCGTGATGGTAAACTCTACTCAAGGCGGCTGTTGTCAAAAACAAACCCTGTTCCCAAATGGGGAGAACGATTTGTCAACACAAATTCTGTAAAGATTATTGAAGACTCAGTGCTGGATCTGAAGAAGAGAACTCTAGTGACATTCACCAGAAATATTGGATTTAAAAAGATAATGGTGAGTGGAAATGTAAAACCGGAACACAACATTTTCCTCAACAAAAAACAAAACATGACCTTTTCGCATGAAACGAGTTATGATTTCGTTGGCTAGTCAACCTTTGTCTTATGTTACTCAGGAAGCGTTTGTTGTTTGTTTTGCAAGCCTAATTATTTTTTATCATTGAGTAGGTATAAAGAAGGGTTGCGATGGCGATTACTAAATATCATTTTAGTATTTGCTAAACTACTTCACACACACGTTCAACTACCACTTTCGATTTTGATTACCTTATCTTCTAAAACAGTTGTTACTACTCATCAATTTTCGTCTGAAATGAATCGTGTTCCCACAGTTTTTATGTTCTTAACAAAGTACATATGTATGTACCTACATAACATTGTTGTTATTGAAAATTGATTTTTAGATGCTAGTAAAATAAGCAAAGAAACTGCCATAAGTCGAGAGTACTTGCCCATTAAGAATTCAATAGTTGTCATTGTTTAACGAACTAGTTTAAATATTAAAAGATGGTTTACTTACTTACTTAGCTAAAGATAACAGTTCGGGGTGAACCTGGGCCTTAAGCCGTAAACAACATCGCTCGCCAACAATTTCGATTTCAGACGAGCTCTCTATAGTTTTGGTTGTGTTGTTCTTTCACTTGATTGTACCACTTAAAACGAGGTGTTCCCCTTCCGCGATTTCCCTGCATGGGCTTTGGAAAACCCGTCGATCCGGAGCGTTGATGTCCATACACTCTACATGTCCCAGCTATCGTGGTCTCGCGTTTCTATGCCCTGTGATGATTTAAGCAAATAAAAATGATTGATAGTCTTCTTTTTAAGACTAAATTTAAACTCATTCGTCAATTCTCACTAAAAATTAATGACTTGTGGTTTTTGTATGATTAAATTCTTGGTAATTTTCGCTTTTTGAAGACCTTTTTCTATTTCTTAAATATTTTAGTTTCATGCGCTTGTTGTTGGTGTTGATGTTGGTGTTGGTGTTGGTGTTGGTGTTGGTGTTGGTGTTGGTGTTGGTGTTGGTGTTGGTGTTGGTGCTGGTGTTGATGTTGGTGTTGGTGTTGGTGTTGGTGTTGGTGTTGGTGTTGGTGTTGGTTTTGGTGTTGGTGTTGGTGTTGGTGTTGGTGTGTTGGTGCTGGTGCTGGTGCTGGTGTTGGTGTTGGTGTTGGTGTTGGTGTTGGTGTTGGCGTTGGCGTTGGTGTTTTGGTTTTGTTATTATTACAGCCTTAGCAAGTTTACGTTCCTCGTGTTTTATTTACAATTTAGTTCAGAAGGTATGTTGGAATATAAGCGATAATAGGTTTGTTCGTTGAAGCCCTAGGCTCGCCCTGGGGTCGCAACAAAGCGTTTTTTGAGAAACCTAAAGTCGCCCTTAACGTCAAATTGAGTGTTTTTTGAGCCCTAGGGTTGACCTAGGTTTTCCCTCAACTCGCCCTAGCTTTTTGCTGTGGCGAGTTGAGGGCTGTCAAATGGCATCTATTATTTTTTTTAATGACAGGGATGTGTGGTGATTTATGGTTTAGCGTTTTTTTAAATAAATAAATAGGGTGGCGCAACAGAGCGAGGAGCCCCTGGGCCTAGCGCATTTCTCACAACCATGCCTTGTGAGGGAATGGAGGGGACCTACAATTTTCTGCCGGTTCCGAACGGCTAATCGAGAAAGCACTTTTCATGGCAATGAATACTAACGGAGGACTTGCCAATTCCTCGCGAAAGGCGATACCCGTGGAAGCGTAGCGATACCCGTGGAAAACCCAGTTTTTTTTTGACAACTCATAGGATTGTCAAAAAACCTGGGTGAACCCTGGAGAAATTTCAACGAACGGACCTAATGTAATCAATGTAGTTCATAGAGTAGTTTTGAGAATACGGATATGAAAAAATACATAAATAGTGTCTCACTACTTTGGTCCTAACGAATTAGAGGGACCTACAATTTACTGCCGATTCCGTACGACTCTGAGAAAGAAAGCAAAGCTAGTGAAAAAGCGCTTTTCGTTGCATTGGAATTGCTCTTGTAAATTCCTCGCGAAAGGTGATACCCGTGGAAAACAATTGGTTGTTTCTGGGATTTGAACTTCGAACTCCGATTCAACAGGCAGATATGCTTACTATTGCGTTAAGGGCGGCAGAGCTTGGGTGGCACCAAAGTTCCCATTCTTTGAAATACTTTATTTGTTTGGCCATTTACTTTCGAATGTATTTATTTATTTATACACGTATTTTTTACATCGAAAATAAATGGCCATGTAAAAGGTGAACGTATCTTGTTGTTTGTAAAGCTGCTCTCTCCTCGTGTTATGCCACATGTGCAATTCGTTTCCCCTTGCGCTAGATAAAAAATCTAAAATTAACTCTATACCTCGTGTGATCTAATCTATTTTCGTTTCTTTTTCAGCGAGTGGACGAACGCGTTGAATATCAAGAACAAAAAGACGGCACCACTGTAGCCATCCGCACTGCATTCATCAGTTCGCAAGTATTTGGTTTCTCACGAGCGATTCGTGCTTTTGGTGTAGAACGTTTCAAATCAAATTGTAACAAAGCATCAATTGGTTTTAATCATGTACTTTGTCGTATGTTCCCTGCCCATATTCACACCATAGAATCGGCAAAAGTCAAGGAGCTTGCTCCAACACCACAAACTACGGTATCTCAACAGGCATCTAGCAGAGCGGAATCACTTAAACGAGCTACAAAAGCCAGCTATGAATTTGTAAAAAATCAAGCGGGCCGAGTGGCACAGATGTTTTCGGTGAAAAATTGAGGGCCAGTTAAAGATTAGAAGAAAATATTGTTATGAAAAGGCCAGGCTGGCCTTTGTACGTTTAAAATAATTAAGTCAGTCCTTACTCCATTCAAACGAAAAAACAAAATCGAAGACATGATTCCCTAGAGCTCGAAGGACAGCATCATAAACAAGGCAAAGTGTATTAACAAATTATTTTTGTGAAAGGAACGAAGCCAACCGCTGCTGGAGCAAACGCAGAGGACAAACATACATCAAGCGTTTGTAACAACTACAACAGTTTGTCATACAGCAAAATCCCCTTCATTTAGAATATACAATACCATTCCAGAAATATTAATGAAAAAGTAGGCTTAAAATGAGTTGAACGGAAATGATTGTCTCTCTAGATTCTTAAAAAAAATATCTTCAAATAAGTAAATTTATTGAAATTTAATTGTAAAAATATTGATTGTAGTTCCAACACTAGTGTGACGCAGGGCAGACACACTTAGCTTCTAAAGAAAATTTTCCGTTAAAATTTATTGATTTTAAATTTAATATGAATGCGATGCAATGCGATATAAATGTCATGTAATGCGGTTACGAATTGTGTTTTATTTTAAACCAACGAAATAGAGACCGGTTGGATGTTTACAAATACAGTCAAACTTCTTTATAACGAACTTCTTTATAACGTAATTCTCTCTAAAGCGAATTTCATTTCGTTCCCCTTCCCCTTAAAAAATATCCCATACGAATTAGGTTCTTTATAACGAAGTTCCCTATAACGAAATTCTCTCTATAAGGAATTAATTTTTTTGACCCAAAAGCAAATTTGTTTCTTTATAACGAAATTTCAATTTTCAAATTTGAAAACAAAGCTTACTAAGATTTTTATTCCTAGATTTAATAGGGAACTCCCAGATTTGGCAAGAATTTTCAAAAAGTTAATGTATGTAATGTTATAATGTTATAATGAATCACTTATACAAAAATGTCGAAGCGCAAGGCTATTTTGCTTTCAGAGAAAATGGCGATTATTGAAAAAGCTAAAAGTAGAGAGAAGAAAAAAGATGTGGCTGAAAAATTTGGTGTATCGCTTAGTACACTATCAACAATTTTAAAGAATGAATTAAAAATTTTAAGGTTTCCCGAAGCAAGTTCAAACAGAAGCAAAAAAAAAAACTAAGAAAAACAGAACACGGTGATGTGGATAAAGCAATTTTCAATTCAATGCTTATATCTTTCTAAATTGGAAGATTTTTATAATAAAACAAACACCAAAACTGTTCATGTTCAATCAAAAATTGATATGTTTTTAACTAAAAAATTAAAATTAATAAATTTCCTTAAAATGAGTTCTTATTTGTATCACTATTTTTTTTTAATATAAAAGAATACTTGCAGTGTTAAAAAAATAAATTTTCTATATAACGAATTTCTTATAAAACTTCTTTATAACGAAGTAATTTTTTGTTCCCTTGAAGGTTCGTTATAAAGAAGTTTGACTGTACTTCGTTTAGTATCCCTTAGAAAATTAAGTTTGAAGAATGAAAATTAAATAAATAGAGTGGAGCTCTCTTACCTAGAGCAGTTCTTTCAACTATACATATGTAGGTGATGAATGGACAGGGCCTACAAGGTTTTCCTGATTCCATACTTCCAAGTGAAAAAGCTCTTTCCATAGCAGTGTTATTACGGCCCGTAGCCTAATGATTGTTACTAGGTCTTTCTGTTACGTGGTATTTCGAGATGTGAATTCCAGAAACGTGAAATTGTTTTACCGCTGGTATCGCTCTTCGCAATAAACTGGCAACTCCTCGGAGAGAGAGAGGAATCGGCATAATATTGTAGGTCCTTGTGAAATGCGTCAGGCTCAGAGGTTCCCCGAGCTTTGTTGCGCCACCGTATTCATGTATTCAGTTATTACTCTTATTATTATGACAATTCCTAGCGATAGACGATACCCATAGAAAAACAATCCACTCTTATTACAATAGGCGTTTTAGTAAGACGCCAGTAAGAGGACATAGCTCTGTGTGCCACAGATTGCATTTAAGTAAAAGAAAAACCGTATTTATGTATTTAGTTATTATTCTCTGAGGATTTGGCAATTCCTAGCGAAAGACGATATCCGTATAGAAATAACCTTATTACAAAAGACGTTTTAGTAAAACGCCAGTAAGGGGACCACAGTTTGCATTTAAGTAAAAAAAAAACTTTCGAATTGATGGTAAGAATGATGAAAAAATAAAGGACAAACCTTAAACCTTTGTCAAAACACAAATCGTATCGTCTGGAGCTCTGTAATTTTCCGTTTAAGTGAAACGCCCTTATTGTAATTATGGGGATGTTAAAGTCGGTCAATTTTTTTAGCTGTTTGTGGGTAAAGTGGAACGGGAAGATAGGGGTCTTTCCCCACATCAAATCAACACGCATTGTTGCAACTTCGTGCCCCATGACAACGGTATGTGCAACTTATCAAAATCCTGGTTTAAAATAAAAACTCTTGAAACATCATCCAGCTAGGCTTTGAGCTACTTTGTTTTTGGTATCAAGTTTAAAGAAGAATAGAAACGTGCAATGGAGTGCTCTAGAATGGAAAGAGTGGAACGGAAAGGATTGGTAACATTTTTCATCATTCAGCCATTCTTCTCATGAGTTGATTGGAATGGTTTTCGATTTTCCCATCAGCTTCCTTGCAGCCATCGATTAGTTGCTGTCCAGGATATCACCCTGGTTTCACTGTATAACTCTTTCCCAGGATTTAAAGTTTCTTCATGTCGGTTTTAAGGTGGTGAACCAGATCGAGGAGCTGTAGCTGAAATTGCTCCTCCATGATTCGAAAACCGTAGAAATATACGGGAGACTACACAAAAACTTGGTAGTTTTTGTCGAAAGCAGTTGGAAGAATTCAAATTCGATTCCACTTTGATTCTTATTGGCATAAGTAGAATCAAAAACAACTTTTGAATGATTCGAAAATAGAGTACGGTTGCATAGCAGAGCCCCAGCTTTTCAAAAGCTTACTTAGGTGATTGGTAAAAGATGTCGACCCCTGGTTGAAGATTATGTTCCTGGCACCCATCTTGGGAGTCCACAAAAACGTATTCGAACCATGACGATAAATTTGATGCCAAGTTATAAATTTAACTAAATAGCTATTCAGATTCTACATAACGTATGCTAACTATTTATCGCTGAAATGCTGTTATGGGGCCTCAGGGACCCAACTATGTAACTCTATTCAACTTTCGAGTTATTCAAACGTTATTTTTGATACAAATTTTGAATGAATGAATTCTTCCAACTGCTTCTTCGACAAAAACTTCCGAGTTTCGTCAAGTTTAGCATTAACTACGTCCTTAAGCAATGCGGAATTCGTTTAGAGTATTCGAAAACTTTTGTTGTACCTTGTACGTTCGAGTTATGTATGTGTTTTTTAAATTTTCCTTTCAAAATGTCTATTTTCGGCTTCGTAATGTGTTTACCTGGTAAATGACACGAATCTATTTGAATTAAACTGTGATCAGTTGACTTATGTGCATATCAACGGCACCAATACGGTTATATTCAGCCGCTAACTCCCAGCACCGCTGGCAATATAATGTTCCCAAAGGAAGGAGAGTAAAACAACTAAACAAACAGCGTGATGTGCATACAAGACATAAATCTGGAATTTATAGAGACGTACGTGCTTTCAGCTGTACTTAAATATTAAAATACTCTATCCTGTTCTGTCTTCATGGATAAATTTTGCTTTCACGTTTGAAGAATACAATACACAAAAACAATGTCAAACTTATTTAAAAAAAACATGTATTTTACTACAGGCAATACTTCGACATCTACTTAATTGCAGCAATACAAAAGTGTCTCGGTGATATCACTGGATCAAACAATGGTATCATATAACTTTTTTCAAATCCTTGTTCTTTTAAATACAAAAGCCTATCCAATAATATAAGTGTTTCCAAAACCGGTGCCAGTGTCATTCGAATCAAATAAAACAAGTCAAGAAATTTTGCTTGCTCCGAATATTTGTTTTCTAACTTCTCGATGTATTCATCAGTCAGTTCTTCCAGTCCTAGTTTTGTCTTCTTACTGCACAACTGGACATACTCTTTGAAATCGCAGAATTTTTTTATTTTCCCCACCTGAACTGTATCCTTCAGATTCGGATGGCGCTCCACAATTATCACTTCTAGTAAAGCTCTATAAAATAAGGATTTGTTGGGCAACTCTTTTGCATCTTGAGTTCTATGAATAGACTGTGCTGCAAGCATTCGAGCATTCCTTGCAATTTTGACACTTTGAGAACGTAGAAAATCACTCAAAGGGAATCCAATATCCGACTGCTGATCCATAATTAGCTTGTTGCCAAAAAACTCATCAGAAGAGAATTCTTCTTTCAGCAAGTGATAACAACAACCAATATTACAAAGAATTTTGAAGTCTTCTTGGGCGACGAATACTTGTAGGCAGGTTGATGCCAGATTCCCACAGGTATGCAGACCAGTTAAGCATAGAGATGGACTGATATCTGCTGGAACATTAAAGAATTCTTTAATGAGGTTACTGAAATCGAGTTGAGTGTTGATAAATTTGTTTGTGGTTTTATAATTGTCTGGCTTTTGAATAGGAGGTGAACTGGGTGTTTGTTTTTTACCACGTCTCGGAGGAGTTATGCCTTGGCTTTGAAGATTTGCTCGCTCCGTCAGGCCGTTCCAAGCGCGCTAGAAAATAATTAATTTATATTGATCAGCCAATGGACGGTTTCAAGTACAAAGTGATTAGTACCTGTAGTTTTTTGTTCCTTTCTACAGCATTTTCCGAGTTTGATTCTTTGAAGTCAATTCCAAGAACTTTGTGCTCATATTGAAGAGCCAACCGAGACGAAAGATATCCCTTTCCATCGCCGGCATCTATTACGTAGATTTCTTTTCCCGTTTTCGACATATGCTCCACAATCAAATCGTTTACAAGTGCTGCTGTAATTTCTACCTAGACCAAGTTAGCTAATTTTTTTTTTGAATCTGAGGCCAATTTATTAACTCACCTCATGTCTCTTCTTTTCACTCATAAATTCCTTGATGGTCAAATACCCGCGCGACTGTTGCTTTCCAAGAATTAAAAGCAACTGCTCAACTGGAGTTAACAGGTGTTTCATGTTTTCCAATCGAAATCTTTTCGATTCTTCAACAAAGTTCTGAACTTCTTCGAATTTTGTTTGATTCGAACATTTCCAGAACACCGTATTGATACAGTCATCGATATCATTGCCTTTGACAATGCTTTTCCTTATGCTTTCTGGTATAAAATGTTCCCAATGGTTATCCGTTAAATAATTGACCATGTGGCAATTGGCAAACTCCCAATGTGGTCCAAGAAATTTCACTATTGCTTGCAAACTTGATCTTAGCTCCAATATAGACATCTTTTTAAAATGATAAATCCTTTTGTTCAACTTGTTCACCCTCAGTCTGCAATCTGAGCATAGCTTTGAGCTTCTTGAATTGTGTGCGAATTTGTTGGATTTCACTAATGATATCTACATCTGGATCGTTGCTTTTGGGGAATTTTTCGATAGCAAGCTTAACCTGTTCTAACGTTTTACAAATTCGTTCAGAATGCGAGAGCTGCAAATGTGCAACTATTGTTCCGTAGTATATGCCAAGTTCTTCGCCTAAGATTACCCCCTGGGCATAACCTAAATTATAACCTTCGATATTACCTTCTTGAACTCCCTCTTGGAAACCTTCCTGGTAGCTCTTTTTCGATAGTTTTTCTTCAATAAGGGCGATATCGTCAAAGATATCATTGATGTCTCGTTCTTCAGGTGTTGTCATTGCATGGACAAGAATTTGTCCACGAGTTGATTAACGTGCAAATAGTTTTTTCAGATACAATATTTTCAAAAGATAAAATGCTGTTTTAGTTTTGCGAATCCTGGCACTCACTTTCTGTTTTATTGCAACTGGATAGTTACCAAAATTCGGATAAATTAAAAAAAATTATAAATTTACTTCAGAAGGCCAAATAAAAATGGTTTTGATTTTTGGATGACATTTCACGATTATAATTAGGGTTGTTCAATCACGCTGTTGCATGGCTGTTGCGTACGGTTGCTGATAAGAGATAATGGGCGCGTTCATAACAATTCAGATTTTCAGATTAACTGAAAAACTTATTCAGTTTTGCGTTGAACGGTGAAAGTTTTGAGTTTATCTTTTTGTCTTAAGTTAAAAAGAGACAGACATACAAGTGTGAGCAGAACGTCAACGACGTATGAGAGAATTCATTCTCTCTCCACTCAGTTCCACTCTCTTAAATGTCAAATTCAATGTAATATTGGAAATAGTGCATTCAGCGCCTTTGGTTTCGAGTAGGTTATCTCGAAACCCAGTGACTAAAAAGGTTTCATTTTGTATGGCAAACCACTTGGTTATCATGTTGGTTTGGGATTGTTTTGAGTTACACAAGTTTAACTCTCAGGTGCGGACATAGCATTATCTAACAAGATATGTCAGGTGCGACGGTTTTGATTAGCATATGTAAAAAAAAGTTCATTAGGCGTTTTTCTTTTTTAGTTCCGAACAGAGAAGTGCAACGTCAAAAACGTAAGTGTATTTCTTTTTCAGTTCAGCGACATCTGAACGCTCAAAATGCTTTTCTTTTTTCTTCAGAACACTACGCGAGCGCGCTCTACGTGTTCGAAATAATATGACGGGGCATCTAGAGCAAGAGTCTGAGCGCAGCCAACTTCACATAGCTCAGTTCAGAACACGTTCACGCTGTTCGTTCTCCGTTCAGTGCACGGTTCGGAACTAAAAAAGAAAAACGCCTATTAACTTGTTGACTTTAGGGGTTTTTCTTTTTTAGTTCCGAACAGTGAACAGAACTGAGAACGAACAGCGTGAACGTGTTCTGAACTGAGCGTGTTCAGTGAGCTGCGCTCAGACTCTTGCTCTAGATGCCCCGTCATTTTATTTCGAGCACGTAGAGTGCGCTCGCGTAGTGTTCCGAAGAAAAAAGAAAAACATTTTGAGCGTTCAGATATTGCTGAACTGAAAAAGAAATACTCTTACGTTTTTGACGTTTCACTTATCTGTTCGGAACTAAAAAAGAAAAACCCCTTTTACTGCGATAAACACTTCATAAGCGTAAAAAACAATCAGTAATGGAGTTAGTACTAATTAATTGTATTTTTTCAATAGAAATCACGCAAAACAAAATCACCATCACTTGGCAAGTATAAATTTTTGATGTCACTTATCGCATCTGACAGCTTAATAAACTGAATCTAGATTTTCAGCCTTCTTTTCCTGACTGAAAAACTGAATCGGTAAAAACTAACAGCCGACGAGTTGTCAACTGAAAAACTTAACGTCTGGCCAATCAGAGGCCGAGAAAAGTTAGTTAATCTGAAAATCTAACTTGTGATGAACGCGCCCAATAGGTCTGTTCCTTGAACTTTCCCCAGGGTTGACCCAGGTTTTCTTGACAACCCCATGAGTTGTCAAAAAAAGAGTTTTCCAGTCCTCAAAAAAACGCTAAACCACAAATTGCCACACATTACTGTCATTTAAATAAAAACACATGCCATTTGACAGCCCTCAAATCGCCACAGCAAAAAGCTAGGGCGAGTTTGGGGAAAACCTATGGCAAACCTATGGCTCAAAAAACACTAAAATTGACATTCAGGGTGAATTTAGGTTTCTCAAAAAACGCTTTGTGGCGACCCTAGGGCAACCCCAGGGCTTCAACGAACAAACCTAATAGGTTCGTTCAACGATCTCTGTCCGTGTTCTGCTGGTTTAGGTATTCAGGAATGAGCGCGTTCATAAAAGCTCAGATGTCAGATTGACTAAAAAACTTGTTGGCGCAATTTTATAGCCACTTATGTCGATTTCCATTGGTAATCCGGAAAAACTCTCCGATCCGGGATCCCAAAGTAACACTTTTATTTGTTTTGAAGTTTCGTTGCTTGTTTTGTGTATCGGTGTGAAACGTCAAGCGCTATTTTCAGTGCGCAGTTTCAGTGTGTGAGTGCTTCTGGCTTCGCTTCCTTCTTCAAATCAAAAATCAAATTTCTCTTCTTTCGAGGAGAGGAACTGTCATTTGATGCCAATGGAATGGTTTGAGAAGCGTTCAAAAGGCTTCCGAACGACCAATGGAAATCGACATTAGACTGCTGTTATACGGTGAAATTTTTTGCACGAAACTACTTCGAGTTCTTCTTTGTTCTGTCATCCCGTGTCGCAAGTGTTATTACACGATGAAATCCAGTTTCATGAAACTAGTTTCTCATTTCTCTTTATCTTTCATTCGGTGTTTTTATTTTTGGGGAAAAATAGTTATCTAGTAGTGCCTGGTTGCTTCAAAACCTCTTTTATTGGCAATTGAAAAACAAAAAAGTCAATATTATTAGTATTATTACTTATTATTGAACCAAATGGAACAGAATAAACAAAAACTCGAACAAGGACAAAGAGAAACGTCAAAGCTGTTTCATCGTTTCCACTTAGAATCGGGTAATCGAATCGGATTATGATTCACATTTCGATGCAGGTATCTACTTACCCACTGAATCGAGTAATCTAGGTATAATGCTGGGTTTACATGCATCTGCAACTGCGGAAGTGCAGAAAAGTAAAGCGAGACGGATGAAGATTACAAAGCACAAAAGTTAAAAAGAGAGACGAATAGGATTATAGTTGCAGATGAAAAATTATGGTTTATTAAATTATGCAACCATAACTAGGAAGTTCATTCCCTCTCTATCAGACAAGTATGAATTTTACATCTTGTGTCTTTTTCCGATTTTCATCTGCACTTGCAGATGCATGTAAATCCACCATAAAGCACACTCTTTTGAATCGATCCAGCTACAAGAGCTGTATCGGATCGGGTAATCCTATTTCCATTGACGTAATAGATATGGACTGCCAGTACCCAACTTCACGTCGGTCCCATTTTATCCATAGCGCCTGTGAAAGGATAGCGGCATTTGTGGGTACTAAAATTTGACATTACTCTGTCATCTCCTTGTTACCTTTTTTCATTAAAAAATTATTATTTATTTTCTTTCAGAGTGCATCAAATTAAAAGTACAGCGAACTCAAAATGGCTAAAAATATTAATAAAGTGCGAATAACTTCTCGTTGGAGACACGGGTAAACATAACATTCACTTTGTACACAAGCAATTAATCTTATTTACGTGTTACAGGGGTGGGCAAAACATGTTTTACACACTTGATTGCTCACAATGAATCCCCGATTCAACCCGGTTGGACTGTTGGCTGCTCCATAGAGGTCAAAACACACGAATACATGGAAGCAGAATACTCCACAGCAAAATACCTACTTTATCGAAATCTTCGACATTGGTGGTTCACTAAATCACAAGAATTCTCGAGGAGTATTCTACAATCCCACACATGGCATTATTCTCATTTACAAATCGTAAAAGCCACGAAAAGTTGAAAGAATGGCTTTATGAAATTCTTAACAAGGCCCAAGATATGGCAATCAAGAGGCACAATGTTGAATTCAAAAGCAATTTGTCGATTTGTAAGTAGATACACACTAAAACAAATTGGTTTAATGAAATGATTTGTTGACCTTGTAGCCGAATCATTTTTTTGGTAAAGGACGTGTATTCAAAGGAATTCGACGTCATGCACGCGGTCGGAGTGGTGTTGTAGAGTACAAACATGTGCATTATTTTGTACGATTGGAAGAGGGTGAACCACCAAAGCACTACTAATTTGCCACATCCCGCAACACCAGAAGATCAATTCAACAAATGGATGGAACAAATGCGAAGAAGGAAGATTACCAGTTCGTTGTAAAACATGCAACCCCTTTTTTTAAGTATATTACTGGCTCAAATAAACACGTCTAAGTCATCATATTTGTGTGCCTAATTTCCACAACTTAATAAGTCTAAATAACTCTTGAGGAAAAAAACATCATCGATCTCGCAAAATAATTCTCCAAACGTGTCTCCTACTTTACGTTAACCGGCTGACCGGAGGAAACGGGTAAAATAAAAGACGTGATTACTATGAGCATGAATACCTCATAACTCTGATCCACTCAAACGCCATTTAGGAAAGAGCGATGAAAAAGCAGGACTTAAGTAAATCAATTCATTATTTGTCGTTATTTTAATTAGATAATATATTTTGCAACTTTGCATTAAATTACAATTCATCAACAATTTAACAATGCGAAAATCAAGTTGGTGTCTAATTTTTAATTTTTTTTTTTTTGCTTTTGTTGTTCGTCTTTAATTCTTACAAAAAGTAGGGGTAAACGGAAAATAGGAAAAGTCTCAAACTAAACTCATGAAATGTATAATTTTTTTGAAATTAGATGGGAAAGGGGAACAGCACTTTTGGTGTTCCTTGTCACGCGACGATCAAGAGCGAGAAGACATCATTCCACTTCCTCCGCCGCTGATACGTCGCTTTTTCTTCTTCTTGGCAGTGAGGCTCTCTTGACCGCTGTCGGTATTTGAACAGCTGTCACTGTCGTCGTCGCTTGACGACGACGAAGAGAATGAAGAACTGGAATTGCTAGAACGCTCCGAAGCAAATCCAGTGCTTTGGTCGATATTAATACTTTCGGCTATTTTCGCTTGTTCAGGTTTTTTTTCTTGAAAGAAAAACAATTATAAAACTTTCTAGCGTTGCTTTCCGCCGAGCGGTCCAGGGACTTTTAGCAACTCCTTTGGTGTGTGTTGGGAAAAGGCACCATCTTTTGAGGCCGAATACCAGAGCATTGCAGGCACTTGTTCCAAGTGGATCTATGTGAATACTAGTCCCTGAACGTGCTGGTCCCATAACAAACTATCGATAAGTTGGGCGACGGTTTTCTCCTGAATATTTAAACAAATCGTCTTGAAAATACTTTGGAATAGTGTAGTCGTCAAGGAGCGGCGGTGATGCTATTCAAGAGACAATAAAAACTGATTACTTTGCAATACAAAAGTAAATAAAAAACCGTTTACTTCCCCAAAGCTGCTGTCGAATATATAAAGAGGACTGTCATCTTGAGTACTCTTCATATACTCCACGTAGTATTTCATTTTCATCTTGACTCTGTAACCTTCATTGTCCTCACCGCACTTGAACTTCTGGTTACGATACTTCTTAACAAGTCTGCTCATGCATCCACTTTTCTTTAGCTTTCCAGTCGTCTTGTGCACCCACTATCACAACGGGTAGGTATGGTTTTTCAAAGTTGTCTATAAAAATTTGGCAATCAACGCACTGTGCGTGTATGCGATTCACATTATGGGTGAATTCAGTAAATTGATCAAAATGATCAACATAGCGGAGGGTGGTCCATGCCTCTTTGTTCTCTGATTTTGAATCACGGTAGATAATTCTCCTACGATGAAGGTATTCTATGGCCCATGCTGCCTGTAGAACTAAAATCTGGAATGTATTTGATCCAATGTGAGCTCCGCTTCGGCGATATTGACGTAAGATAGAGTCCAATCCACTCTGTAATTAAACAGTTCTTCGGTTTTTCCTAAAATATATTGAAATGCATACCATTGGGGCGAAATCCAAGACCAGAGCTAAAGGCTTAATGCAGATTCCTATCAAAGGAACTATATATTCGGGTGCTTGAGTGTTAGCAAAACAGCAAGTTCCTGCCTCGCTGTACAATATGCCTTACAAGAATGTTGCAACCGATCGCGATCCCATTTGCCAAGGGCAACTTTATACGCCATGAGTGCACTCTAAACGAGACATTTTGTTAAATTTCAGTCGTTTTTTATAACTTCGATATTTAAACTCACATCTTTAGCTTTCGGACCGGGGAAAACTACTGGCTGCAACATCTTCATTGCAACCGACCTAAACAATGTTGATTCCTTCACTTTGTAAGCAGCTTTGAAGACAAATCCAAAGGCACCTCGCCCCAGCAAAGAACCCTTTACAATACTCTCTGGATTGATACTATATTTCTCTGGTATTCTGCAAAAACCACATCTGGAGCTATCTTTAGCATATTAACTTCTAAATTCACAGGATTGATTATACACTAAGAGGATGCACTCCTCCAGCATCCAGGTTGTTGAATGCAAAGAAAACAATGCTTGCATTTGAAATTAATTTTTTTAAATAAACTTATTTGTTTTAGCGCAGAAAAATTCCTGACAACAACACAAAACTATCAGTCAACATTGACATAAGATGACAAAAACAGAGAGACATCTGCTGTTAAGTGGTAACTTTTCTCGTTACTTCTCGGAAAACGATAGATGGCCATAGCGGAAAATCAAAATAATTTTGCCACTATCCTTTCAGTGGCGAAGTGTCGCCGGGCCCGCTTTGGCTTTAGGGTTTTGTATGGATATGACGTTTCACTAGCAGTCCATATCTATTACGTCAATGCCTATTTCAATTCGATGTAGGTATACACTGGAACTAATTCGAATTGAAGTGTGATTCAATTCTAAGTGGAAACGAGGTAATTTTGGTCGATTTTTTGCTTCAACAAATCGACCAATGTGAACTTCGTCAAAAACATACAGCTATAATAAAAAACGCTTATCCTTATTCCGCTCTAATTCTACAGACTTACTAAATTATAGAATTACGAGTTAGTCCATGAGTTAAAATTTCTCTTAATAAAAACAAGTTGGTCATGGAATAGTAAAGTGACTTTTAACTGAAATTTCCTTTTGGGAAATTTATTTTTGCTGCTTATTGACAAGCAACTTGAAATATTTCTGGAAAAACAAATTTCAAGTGCATGGTTTTTATATTTCGCTGATATTGGATTAAATTCTATCACAAGATAAACAGGATAGTTGGCCCAAAGAACGCAAAACCGGAAGTCATCACAACCAACTACGGGGAAGCCAGATCAGATCAGGAAAAGGCGGAGGCATTTGCTAGACATTTCGAAGGCAACCCTGATTTTCTGGACGAAATTAAGATATCCATCCAACGGACTCTGGGGCCCAACACTGGTGCAGCAATATTCAGCAACAACAACCCGCCGAGTAACCCAATCAACTACACGAACCCGTCCACTCCGGAAGAAATACAGAAATAATACACAGCTCCAAGCCCAAGAAATCAACATGCCCAGACGATATCTCAAATTACCTCCTGAAGAGGCTCCCACAAACAGTGATGATCTTTCTGGCTATCATCTTAAACAACTGCATTAAGTGGAAAACGGCCAAGATAATAAGCGTGTTTTTTTCACAAGACTGTTATATACATAACATCATTTTACATGCAAAGCAAAAACAACATCCCCGACAACCAATGTTATGGATAAAAGGATGGTTAAGATTTGGTCGGGGATAGATTTTTGACGTTTAGTCGAGTATCGAATGAGTTTTTCGACTTTTCATTTTTTAATGTTGGTGCGTCTAGAGACCTTCATGTATCTCGAACAAAAGCAAAATGGGTGGCAAAGGGTCTGTTCACAAATGTGTAACTGAATAAAATCATATGCCCACTCTTACACTCCGCAATTTAGTTGCAGAAAATTTTAGATATTTAGAATTTCATTGATTTCAAGAATTAGATTTGTAAATGTATATTAAGATACATAAAACAACGTAATAGCAATTAAAAAGTATCTGTTTAGTGACTGAAAGCACATTTTGCATATATCTTTTCACATTTTTGTGTGAATGTTAACATTTTTTCCAAAGCTAATTGTTAAGTATGCCATAAAAATGGTTGTACTTTCTTATTATTAATAGTTTAATTCGTTTGAAACAAGTAACAAAATAATTTTTCCAACTCACATCTAAATCACAATCTCATATAAACTCAACCCCAGCATGTAAACAGAGTCAAGAGAAATTCTTTGTTACCTTTGTGAACGGACCTATTTTTGACGTTTCTAAACTAACAAAAAACAGACAAAAAATTTTTTTTACCTGCATTAATTTCACTACGGAACATTCTTATTTTCCACTCTATACAATTGCTTTAGGTTTTTGACAAACAGTTTTTGCGTTTTTGTGCGAATTTGGCAAAAAAAAATCATTTGTTGCCTTTTATTAGTTTGACAGCTGATCGAGAACACCAACCCACAAATAAAAAAAAAACGAAGCGTTTTTTTTGGATATCATGTTATGTACATAACATCCTTGTGAAAAAAACACGCCTAATGACGATTCCGAAGAAAGGCAATCTAAACCTCATCGACAAATACAGGCCCATCTCCCTACTCAACAATCTAAGCAAGCTCCTGTAAGAGCTAATCAGCTAATACTTAGGAAGTTGAAAAGTTCTGCAGGGATAATAACATCATCCCAAACATGCAGTTCGGCTTCCGGGAAAAGCATTCAAACCTGCATCCGCTGATGAAACTTCACAAAGATGTCGCCGCAGCCCTTAACAGCCATCGTGTCACCGTCACATGCTTTTTGGATGTCGAAAAAGCATTTGACAGCGTTTAGGGCCAACTATAATGCACTTAGCTCAGCTTAGGCTAGTGTCAAAAACCAGACGAAAAGTTTCTGAAAGTGTTCGTTAAACAAAGAGCAACTATAATGGATTCTGGCTACATAACATGTAAACGAGTTGAGTTGATTTGATACCATAGAAGAGATACACAAGAAGGCAAACCACACCACACAATGAAGACAAATGTTGCGGAGCAAGAGAAGTGTTTGTTTTCTCTCTTATTTTCTTTCTCTATGGTTGATTGATACGCTTTAAATTTGACATTTACGTAAGTTCGAGCCAATCCAATGGCTCTTGCTTAATTGCGCGAAAGTGAGCGAAATTTAACGAAACTGAGTAGAACGTCTATTATAGTTACTGTCATATAAAATAGTGTATTGGGTCGCTCGCGTAAGTAGGCTTAAGTTCGGCAAAGTGCATTATAGTTGGCCCTTTTGGATTGAAGCACTCATCCATAAACTAAATCTTCTAAACTTTTCAGCTCCATTAATAAAAATTGGAATGCAAAGTCTGCCACCAAGAACATCAGAGCAGGAGTCGCTCAGGGATCAAAACTAGAACCATTCCTCTTTTCCATTTCAGAAAAAATTGAGAGTACTTCACTACGGCAATAAAACAATTGAATAGCATTTTTTCTGTTATTTATTGTATTCTTCATTTTGTATTTGTTGTGTAGGTTATATCAGTATATTTGTCGACATATCGATAGAACAGGAACAATTTAACAATACATTAAACTGTTATTATAATTTATTCCTTGTTTAGCTATAAGTTTTTTTTTTGTTAATTTCACAGACATGTTTGAATTGAATTGTTTGAAAATAAAAGATTAAAAAGTTTTTTTTATATGAAAAAGTTGAAATCAAAATCTTATAAAATCGAAAGAGACTATTGTTATGTCTACTAAAAGTTGCTAATAGAATCACATCCATATTTATCTTTTTATGTATAATATATTAAACAACTGAACGTAATAACTAGTTAATTGGGATGTGTAGGAGACATCCCAGCTAAATTCTTAAAACACTATTAATATGATGAGCTTTTTTTTTAAATGTAGTTTTAAATTGTACAAAGTATCTTTTAAATGATTTTTAATATATACAAGAACAACAAATTAGCTCATTTGTTTTGTTTTCATTTTCTTACATCACAAATACCTAATTCAACTAAATTTACTCTAAGAACAATGATTTTCTTTCTTCCATTTAATGTTAGTTATAACTCCCGGATTATATTACAAAGTAGTTAAGAGATTAATTTATAATTAATAAGCGTATTTCTCATGTAAATATTTAAGAGTTATAATTATATTTTTAAGTTTAATATTTGCTTTACACTGGATATTATTTACAGAAAGGTGGTACAGCAGGACTCACTTGTTGTGTACCTCCCGTGTTGATTAGGATTCATCTACAATGAGAATGAGAATCAAAAATATGTTTTACAATAGTTGGTGTGATGTATACTGATAGTTATTTTATTAAGCTTAGAAAATAAAGGTGAAACTAAAAAATTTAAGCAAGGAAGTTTTTCAAAATGCAACTGCATTCGACAACGCAGATATTATAATAAAAACGAAATTATATTTTTGTAAACATTTGAGTTTAGAAATTGGCAAGCACTGCGAGAGTAATTACTTGATTGCTTTTTATAGTCACTTCTCACTAAAAAGCATTTCAAGGCCTTCATGGGATCCTAAACTCGAGCATAACAGGCAGACATGTTGATTACTTTACGGGCACAACAGTATCGGAATGAGAGCTTTAACATTCCTCCAAAATTTTTCAAATGCCTGAAACACGTTAGGCTTTTCCCAAAAGCTTTGTGGTGATTATTTACTAATTTATTTGCTGAGCAGAATTTGCATTTGGGATATTGACCAATTATTTACTTCCTCAATCCAAAATCAAATAATTTCGTGTAATAAATAAATTAACTTCATTCCATTAAAATAATAAATAGGGTGACGCAACAGAGCAAGGAGCCCCAGGGCCTAGCGCGTTTCTCACAACCATGCCTTGTGAGGGAATGGAGGGGACCTACAATTTTTTGCCGGTTCCGAACGGCTAATCGAGAAAGCGCTTTTCATGGCAACGAATACTAACGGAGGACTTGCCAATTCCTCGTGAAAGGCGATACCCGTGAAAAAACATTTTTGCCTCTGTTGGGGTTCGAACCACGAACCTCTGGATTAACAGGCGAACATGCTATCCATCACACCACGAGTACTTCATTCCATTCGTTCAAAAAAAAAAAAAAAAAAACACCGTCATTTGATTAAATTTACCTAGAGATAATTTTCTAAAAGTTTAGAATCTAACATTTCTCAGCTCACCTCAAATTTTGGCCCAAATTCCGTTTGACTCATTACAGCAACTGTGGATAAAGTTCATTGGAATATTTGGGTCGGCATTCTGCACAAAACCATTTGCCTTGCGGTGCAACCATTATCCCCACACACTCAAAATGAAACCACTCAATTAAGCAGTTTTCTCCATCACAAGCAATCATCTCTGATACCTCGTCGTAAGGACAACGACAATAGCAATACACACTTTCCCCGTCTCGCGGTTGTCTCGCGCCAGCTGGCGGCTTAATCGGATAACGTATGTTATTACGCTTAAAATACTGAATAGTGGCTAAATCAGGATTTGGCAACAAGGCTGGGGGAATCTTTTGATTGAAAACCGAAGCTTGAGGGGGCGGAGGTGTGGGAGGCTTCACAATTACAGGTGGTAGTTGTGGAGCATTCCATGCTGGAACCACTGGTGCTGCGGTGGTTACTGTGTTCGCAGAAGGAAGATCCAATTCATCATCGCTGCTGTCACTTTCATCTGAATCATCGCGACTTGAAGAATAAGTATGATTGGCGGGAATAGGTGGTGGAGGAGGCAAAGCAACTACAACTGTTGACGGCCCAGATTTGGGCGGTCGTATTTTGAGCGTTGGTATGGGGGGCAACCGGTGTTGTTTCTTTTTTGAACTCGATTTCTGATGTACTCGTTTTTTAGTTTGTCCACCTGTTCCAACATTGGTCTTAGTGTTGCGTGGTTGTTTAGCAAGCAGTATACTCTTTGACGGGGCAGGCAAATCCTCTTTTCTCCAAGTCAGGATTGGTGGTGGTTGAGGCTTAAATGTTCGCGATCCAATCATTAATGGAGTTCCAGATATGTTCTCGTCATCACTGGTGTAGCCGTAGAATTTATTTGGACGTCGAGCACGCTGTGATCGTTTAAGGGAACTATCAGCATCTGAGCAACTGCTGCCTTCACTCATACGGGTATGGAAGAATGGCACCTGTTTCACAGTGTGGTTTGGTATTGTCGGCGTTGAAATAGGCTGCTGAGCAATTGGCGGCTCAGCCACACCGGGCGAAGCAATCAAATCGTACGGTGGAACTGGATCCACTTCAGGAACTTGCATTGATGTTTGATGAATAACCGACTCATTATTTAATATCTCCACTTTGTTGACTGAAAAATTCAGTTTGATGGGTGGCACTCCTTGCGACTTGTTTGTAGACTTTCGCTCCCGTTTTTTCTTCTTAAGTTTAACTTTTTTTTCCTTTAACATTTCCTCTGGTAGTGATGGGGTCGAGGGACGGCTATTCTCCATGATATCGAAGTTGTGCGATGGACTCAGGCGCATTTGCTCCTGTAGTTGAAGTCGTTTTTGTGCCAACATTTCCGAAGCAAGCTTCTGTGGATGTTCATCGTAGAACTCTTCGTCTGTTTCTGACTCAGCAGTCTCAAAATCGGTCTCCACTAAAATAGGCTCCAAGTTTTCTACAACTTCTGAAACTATTGGTTGTTTATCATCGACTCCTACATCTACATTCTCAGATATGCTGACCTTCTGTGAACTTTCACTCTTCAATCGAGAACGATCGGCTCGTTCTTGTCTTTTCTTTGCAATCCGTCGACGTCCCTCAGATGTTGAACTATCACTATCCTCTGAGCTAGAACTACTACCCGAACCACTACTACTGCTTGAACAACTACAATTTGTTTTACATGAGCAACTCGAACGAGAACTTGACTCTGAGCTTGAACCACTTGATGACGAACCACTACCAGGTGACTTTTGCTTTTTTTTATTCGGCGAAATTGATTGTTTACGCAGTGTAGAATCAAGCGTTTGCTGTTCTGGGTCTGACATCATATCAGTTTGCTCTGTTTCCACCAGCAAGTCCGCCGCACTGCGGTCTTCCACTGCAATTCGTTGTCTTACCTTAAACAGTGCACAATAGTCATGGTCCGAGGAAGCAACATGCAAAATCGGAGTAGGGTAATCAGTGTCTGTAAATGACTTAACATCGTCATCATCCTCTTTCTTTTGTTGGCTGGCTTGAAATGATTTGAAATTTTCCCAAATGTCCATGATTTTTCCGGTGTCTTTCGGATCCTCTTTCGACTCCTTCTCATCATCCTTTTCCTCTTCTGATGGAGGAGAGAGCATTACATTTGGCACCAGTGATTCTTTATCTTCAGTCTTAGGCCCTTCAGTGTCCGATTCTCCACTGCTATCGCTTTCCGAAAGGTTCGGAGCAATTAAGTTTAGATCTTCTAGACTTTCCTTATTGCGCGTCTTCTTCTTTTTTCGTTTTGATGGAGGCTCTGGACTTTGTTCAACTTTACTTTCGTTTGGTTTGAGTTCTTCTTCTTTTACCTCATTTGGTGGTTGGACTATGGGTTTCTCCTCCTGGGCATTGTCTTCCATCTTTACATCTTCTACAGCCGGTTGATCTTTTGTCTCTGCCATATCATCATCTGGTTTCTCTTCAACTTTTATTTCAGGTGGTGCATGAGTGGCACTGTGTTTCAATAGAAGTCGACGAGAAACAAATTTCTCCTCACAATTATCCTCTGTGCACGGATATCGGAAATCACCTGAATGTATCCGTTGATGTACTTTTAAGTATGTTGCCTTTGAGAAACATAAATTGCATTCATCACACGCAAACGACATTGGTGGAACGCAAAAGTGATACACATGACGCCAGCGTTTCTGTAAGCATCGCTTGCAAATGATACTTTCGGTTCCGTGCTTCCAAAATAGATGTTTCGTGATGTCCATTTTATTGCGGTACGCTATACCACATCGGTAACACAAGTGATGAAGTTTATGCTTCCAAACGTGACTCGACAGTCTGAAAAAAAAAACATATTTAAACGGATTCAAATAGAAATAAGACAAACAACACATACTTTCCCTGCTCCTGGCAATCTTCCAAACAGATGTCGCAAGCGAAATGCTTCTTCCTGAGATGCACCATTAGTCTGAATGGCGATGGGATGCCATCAACATCACACAAACAGCAACGAAATTTGATGTCAAACACTGCCACTTTGTTTGGCCTTCCAGGGCAGATGTGACACAGAATCTCGCTAAAACTGAAAAAGTTCGACCTACACATAAAACACAGGATCGCTGTTTTCAGATGCATTTTTCTGTTATGCAAGTATAAGTCTTTATGCATTTTCGTCGAGAACCTGCACTGAAAACACTCAAAAACCCGTTCGTTGTATTCCATATTTGTGACTTCTTTTGGCGCTACAGTAGAATAGCTCTCCAGATTGAAATAATGTTCTTCCAGTTCCGGGAGGAAGCTCTTCAGCTTCGATACAATTGTTGATGGAAGGAGTTCCTCTGCTGTTATAGAGTCCACAGTAGCGGCAAAACGATGATGAGCCAATAAATGAAGTACCAAACTGTGTCCACAAACTGCTATACGTTTTGCATGATTGCAATACAGACACAGGGTGTACATGGCCTTCACACACAGTCGAACAAATTCGATTATTTCGAACTTTTCGATCGGTCTGTCAAGAAGGAGGTCGGTGATGAGAACATCATCGTTGGCCAATTCGATTCCATCGGCTGGTGGTATGTGTTCTTTTACCACTTCGATTTCTTGGTCTTCATCGTCAATTTCCGCTGTAGGCTCTTCGGGCGCAATGTCATCAAGTGGCTTTGTATCAAGAGAAGGACTGAAATCCATTACTTGCAGCGGCGATGAGTGGGGCGGAGTTTGCTTTGCCTTTTCCTCTATGTCCAGTGTCGATTCCTCCTGAGTTTGAACCGACTCTACATCTAATTCTGCAGAACTGTCTATTTTCTCTGATTCCGATGTCAGTTCCTTTACATGTTCCGACTCCTTTTCCATATTTTCAATGTTTTCTCGTTCAGAAACTGCTTGCAAAATAGTTGGACTATCTTCTGGCTGATAAACTGGGGACGCCCAAATCGAATTTGGTGTTGCTGGCGGGGTAGGAGAGTACATGCCGTGCTGTGGAGTGTTCCAACTTAAAAGCGCAGTACCGTTAGACGGACTCAACTCTGGGTTTTGTAATTCTAATTCAGTTGAAAGATCGGAGGGATTGTCTTGTTCCTCCATTTCCTCCTCGACTGGTTTCTTTGCTGACACCTCTATTGGCTCTTCTACCAAAGCATCAACTGGGGTATCCACCAACATCTCCTGAACAGGAGATTTAAATAGCTGTACAACTACCGCCGGGGTTATTTTCTTTAAATTTGCCATAGGTTCAAGCATCTCTTTCGTTCTAAGAATGTCCAGCTTTGTTTTTTCAATTTCTTTAAGTATCCTATCTAAATTCGAATTTGAATCTTCACCATCATCTTGAGTAGTATCCCTTTCTTCTCCTGAACTAGAATCATTGCCGTCAGAATTTTCTCCTCTGAAATTTCCATTGTTTTCTCTAGATGCGTCAATATTTTGATGCTTTTGTGTTTCGTTGCCCTCCCTACTGCCTTCATCTAAGTACTCTTCATCCTCCTCCTCCTCATCATCACTATCTGTTGATGATATCTCTGATTCAACAGATTTTTGAAATTCTTTCGGTACACGCAGCTTTATTTTTGGAACAATCAGCGGTTTTGGTTCGGGTATTGATTCAGCAACTCTATCTGGCGGCAGTGAAGTTTTTGCCCCCGTACTCGCATTTCCTTCTTCCTGAAGACGTTCTCGTTCATCAAGCGCCTTAAATGGATTAACAGCTGGCAGTTGGTGGAAGTAATTGGTGGCAATGCACGTTTCATCAATTATCATATTCGTGCTATCTTCGGAATGATAAGTACTATCCTCACCGGGTTTTAAAACTGGGAATCCAAAAGACGATGGTGGTTCTGAGTATCCATTTTGTTTTGCAAACTCAAATGATGTTGGTGGCTTAGAGGGCATTAACATGGGCAACGTTGGTAATACCTTCTGACTGCTGTTATTATTCAGTTTGTTATCACAGACTTGCATCGGTGTCGTTGCGGTTGCCGTTGACACTTTAGGGAGTTTGCTGTTTGCTTTCGTTGTTATTGCAGGAGGAGGTAGAAGTGGAGCTAAAAGATTTGCCTTCTTCTTAACTTTCGGTCGTTTTTCTGGGTTCGCTTTACAATTGTTCAAGTGGCGTCCTTTTTGACCACACAATGAACATGGCTGTATATACTCTGTGCACACGTGATCTGAAAAACGTTCATGTTCTGAAAACACGTGCTGACAAGTGCAACACATTAGGAAACGGGAGTTACCATCAGTCTTAGACACACTACGAAGCTTCTCTTCAGAGTTAAAGTGATTCTGCTCGAGATCATGTTTGATTTCTAGATGCAGTGATAGTTTCTCAGCCGTTGGAAACAGCCGAATACAGTACAAACAAACGTGCCGATTATGAATCTCGCGGATGTGTAAAAAGAGATTCCAATTTTCATGGTAAGTGCCGCACGATGAACACAAATAGAATCGTTTTTTCGTCGGTACTGGAGTTGATGCCGGGGTTTCATTTGATTGCGATACAGCTACACTTTTTTCTACAGAGAGCTTTTGAAAATCACTTATTGTTGAAGGTGTTTTTGGAAGTTTTCTGTGGTTATCTCTAAATAGACATACTTTGTGATGGTCTCGTAGTTGAGTAAAAGTATCAAACACTGCTATTTTGCATTTAAAACATTCGAAATTCAACTTTGGAGCAGGCAAACTGAGGCCCGATGTTGTCGTATACTTTTCATACGATCCTGTTGCTCTGATGATTTCTTTTGTTGAAGATCGGGCAATTTTGACGGGTTCATAAAGCTGTTTTGGTGGCAGTTGCTTCAATGTTAAGGGAGGTGAAGGAAAAGCGGAGGTTGGTGCACTTGTGCTGGTATGTATTGGATATGGCCGATAGGGAGAGGGAAACGATGGTGCTGAAAGCGGTTCTCTTATAAATTGAGCGGCTATTCTTATCCCTGAAAGTTCTGCAAAGTGTGGTTCAGGCAACTGTTGTGGTTCTTTCTGTACAAGTTTAAACGCATCAAAGTTGTTTGGGGACTGTAGTCTTACAGGAAGATGCATTTGTTTTGGAAAGGTGATTGCATTGTTTTGTTCCACAAAATTTGCAACGTTTTGAGAGAGCAAAGGGTTCGCAAAAGTATTTTCTTCAGTTGAAAGGTCGGGTGACACTGTTTTTTCCCAAAAATACGGAGCTTTGGGAGGACTTTTCAAAACTATTGCGTTACTGTTATCTTTCGGTTCTAAAACAACAACTTGTTGATCGTTACTTTTCTCTTCACTTATCGTTTCAGAATCCAAATGCAAGTGTTTGTACTGAGGAGAATCATTGCTAGAGGCACTTAGCTTTCGTTTCAATGATTTTGCCTCATGTGTTTTATCAAATACATTGATGTCTTCTATTGGCTTTGGTAAAGGAGGATCCTCGGCTAATGGATGATCTATTACTAAATTATGTGATGATGCTGATGAAGTGGTTGACGAGCAACTGTTGTCTTCGTCACCATCATTAATGGACAGTGAATGGTTCCCATTCAACTTGGGCAATGATGTTTCTATTAGCTGAAAGTCTTTATCTGCTTCCAAACTATCGTCCTTTTCACAGTGTTCTACTTTACTTATAGTATCAACAACTTTAACTAAACTTTCGGCGGCGTGATTTTCTTCTTTGTTTTCTTCTTCATGGATTGTGTCTTTTTGAGTTGTGTCGGTTTCTTTGTTCTTTTCTTTGTCATCATCATCTTGGTCTGCTATTATGAGTTGTTTCTCAATTTCTTCGTCGTCATCTTCCGATGCTCTATTGCTTTCAGACTTCTCAGATTTTTTCTCATCTTTAACAATGGTGTCTTCGAGGTCTTCAGCATACTTATTTGAAAGATTTTGTGGAGCTCTAATGTCATCATTTGTAGATGGCAGCTCAAGGGATTCCATTTTTGTGGCTGAAATAAGGGTATATGTTATTATACTTGTTTGAAATGAGAAAAAGGTAGGTATTGAAAACAAATTAAAGGAATTAGAATAAAAATTCAACCAGACTTGTACTTACAATGTGAAACAGAACTTTAAATAGAAGGAGTTCATAGCTTTGTTTGGCCTTTAAATCAAAATAGCATAGAATAATAATATTTCACAATGTTAAAAAATTGTATTTCAAAGTGGTAAAACACTGACTGCTTCTTGGTTTCTTCAGAACAAATGAAAAAAAATACACTTTACGCCTAAATAGCATTAATTTTTTCACTAACGATAAATTTTTATGACGACTAAAAGATTCCAAATAGGGAAATAATTATTTGGTATCAAATACCGCAACTTTTTATGTCGCTGATACGTTTTTAATTACTTTTAGTTGTTATGTCCGTTGTTGCTGTTTTTAAATCTATAGTGCAACAGAAGAAACAAGAGCTCAGGGCGGTTACAAAGTTCTATAAGTGGCCTATAAATGCGTTTTGTTCTGACAAAATGGCCTTTTATCTAAAAGCGGTCTTTTCGTCTTCCAAGGTGAATTGAGGCATTTGTGTACTCGGAATTACCTCATCATTTAAAGTCGGCCTGGCGAAATTGTGACTTGGAAATGGTTGTAAAAAACCAGATGTAGGTAATGTAGCCTGAGTGATTTCGGATTGTTCAGAACGAATTCAGATTGATGGAATGGATTATGCATTTGTTGGAAACGGCAAGAAATGCAAGTTCGACAAGACCTGTGCTTACAAACATAAGAAATTTGTTCAATAGGATTTATTTAGAGCAGAACAGCGCATAAGCAGTAAACTAGTTAGAAAATTTTGAATAGAAGAAAAGCTAGTAGTAGACCCCACTCAGAAGAAGAAAGTTATTAGCAGACCTCCCTCATCTCAAAATTCATAAAGGTACAAAGCAATCCCCAGATTAATCAACCAAATTGACCATGGTGCGATCGATGCACTACCATGTGGAAGCCAAAGTTACCAATGAGGATATCCTGTCCTGAGGATTTGGAAAGACCATTTCTGCAGTTGCTTAACGGCGATGAAGACACATATTCCGCTGTCAAGCAAAACGCCACATTCAACTTCTACTGTAATAAAGAATACCTTGAAGTAGTTAATGCGGCCATAAGCAAACTTAAATCAAATAAAACTGCAACTGCAGACGACATTGACGCCGAGTTTTTTAAGGCAGCTGGAGATTAGTTGGAAAGGAAAGTAGCAAACCTCAGCGATTTCCCACAATTGCGTAAATTATAGAAAAATAAGCCTTAAGTTCATGTCTTATAAGCAACGTCTGAAACCCCTCGTGAACAATTTGATAGGTCCTTATCAATAAGGGTTTAGACCAAAAAAGTACACAGTACTGGTTTAGGACCTATATATCAAAGGTTTTGCGATAAATAGGCTGTTCTGTTGATTTAAGAGGATTTAAGCAAAAATGGTTCTTTTTAGACCATTGTAGAATGAGGAGCAGGTTCTCATTCATTAGAGCTACGGCATCATTTTTTGCTGCAAATGGTCGACTTATAAGGAGCCGCACATCATCAACATGTGGCAATTTATTTACATAAAGCGAGGAAACAATAGGTCCAAGAAACAGTAAGAGCAGTGTTATAATGATCATTGTCCATTGCGATTCTTATTTCATCACTCACAAGAAGTAGAAGTATCGATAAACACCATCTTTTATCAGTCATTCCCAAAATGTTTGAAATGCTAATTTGCAAAAAATTGAGCTTTTTTGTTAAAGGTATAGTGTCTGAATTTCAGCATGGTTTTGTGTCAGGTAGATCTACTGCTACTAACCTTACAATTTTATGCGATTCTGTCATTAATGGGTTTGAAAATAGTTTCCAAACTGATATTATTTTTACGGATTTTGCTAAGGCATTCGACAGAGTCAACCACAGTATATTAATTTTCAAACTTTCTAAACTAGGCTTTCATTCAACCTTTATAAAATGGATTACTGCCTATTTAGATAAAAGAATTCAATACGTTAAACTAAGTAATCACAGGTCAAGAATGATAAATGTGACCTCTGGAGTACCCCAAGGAAGTCATATTGGTCCCTTGCTATTTATCCTTTTTATTAATGATATTCCAGATTATTTTAATTTTTCGAGTAACCTGATCTATGCCGACGATGTGAAAATCTTCCGAGTCATACGATCTTCCTCAGACTGTCTCCTTCTTCAAAAAGATATTCAAAAATTGGCTGAATGGTGTGATTATAACAAATTGTTTCTTAATGTTGCTAAATGTCAGAGTTTCACGTGCTTTAGGACGAAATCTCCTATTATTTTTGATTATAGTATCAATAACTTGACTTTAGAAAGAGTCACCGCCAAAAAAGATTTGGGAGTTATGCTGGATGAAAAACTTACGTTTACAAAGCATATAGATTATATAGTAAATAAAGCCAATGGGATGTTAGGGTTCATAAGGAGAAACTCTAAAGATTTTTCAGATCCATATGCCCTTAAAACATTATATATAACTCTTGTAAGATCAGTGCTGGAATATTGTAGTACAGTTTGGAATCCTTATTATAATGTACACTCGTTAAGAATAGAAAGGGTTCAAAAGAGTTTCACAAGGTTCGCTTTCCATAAACTTAATTGGAATATCGAAGTACCATCATACGTTTCTAGATGCTTACTAATAGATATTCAAACGCTTGAGCTAAGAAGAAAGTATTTTGCAATAATGTTTATAAAAGATGTAATTAGCAATAGAATAAACTGTTCTCTTTTATTACAACAAATAAATTTTTACTCTCCGCAAAGAATACTTCGTGCTAGTTTTCATTTTCATGAGTATTTTTCGACACGAAATTATTGTAGAAACAAACCGTTTGCACGTTGTATAAAAGAAACAAATTCTGTAATAGAAATCATAGATATTTTCTCTGGTAATTCAAGAGAGGTTTTCAAAAAGAATTTACTGTCCGCTTTACTATTGCGACCTGTCACATAAATTTTTTTGTTATTTATTTTTTGTTATTTTATTTTATTTATATACATTTATTTATAATTATAGTAGTCTGTAAGAGATTTACTCTATTTGATGAATAAACTAAACTAAACTTTTTATCGATTTCAAGACCGAGTATTAATTATTTATTTACAGAGACGAGCTATACAGAGCTATGTCTAGTTGCAGCATCCATGCAAAACACGTAAGATTATGAACGATGACTTTCGATATTTCACATTGCTCCATCTAGACCGTTAAAAACTCACCTTTGAAGTCGAATAAGGCTTTCGACAAGGCCACAAAAAGTCATGCGATTTCTTAAACATCATACTTGAAAAGATTGTACAAAAATCAAACTTCAACACTTTCTCTTTCAGTCTTTTAAATCCCTAAAAATTACTGGCTTGAGCAGACGATATTGACGTAATTGGAAGAAGCAAACGTGATGGCAAAAGTGCTTTTGCGAGCATTAAAACAGAATTAGGGAAACGGTTAATAAAGGCGAAACGAAGTATGTATGTATATGTTGTATCAAACAAAGATAGAAAAGACTGGTAAATTGGACAAAACGTCAAAATAGACAGACATAAATTCGAGGTAGTACCTACAGGACTTCGTTTGCGTAGGATCCGCTTGAGACACATTAGATTAAATTAACATTATTTAGCTTAAGTTTGCTATTTTTACAACTTCATTTACATAATTTTCAAATATTAAAGTATCTTAAATTTAATAATAAGTTCAAACAAATACCAATGCATCTCCTTAAAATTTTAAAATATTTGTTTCCGTTTTCATATTATGTATTTGGAAGTTCCAAATTCCTTTATAAAATAACATGTTTTGTGTTTTTTGGTTTCTAAATAATTGTACATTCAAGTTGTTATTATTTCTTAAGTTATACGGTTGTACACTGGCTCTAGTTGTTAGTCTTCTACTAAGATAATCAGGTAACATATTATTTTTGATTTTAAATATAAAAATAAGTGTACACATAACATTTCTTTGTTTAATATTCAACCATTTAAGCGATTCAAGCATACTTCGAATCGAGAGAGAGAGTCATAGAGTATAGACGTGTATAAATCATGTGGTGTTAAACATAATTGATTTTCTTAATTTAAGAGTTTAAATTTTTATCCGGTGCGCGAATTTTATGGACTAAAGTGTGCTGGACTCTAAAATCCATTAAAATGGAGTTATAAGTGTAAAAATGAAATTTCTGGTGAATCTGGAATACAATGTGCAGGCATATGCGGTAAAGTATTCCACCCAAAACTGCAATGTAGTGGGCTAGACCGGTACAGTAGCGGTGTATTAAACACAAACACAATGGTGAAGTTTATGTGCGATGACTGCGTTATGTATGTACACAATGTGGATTTAACAGTGCGGGATATTCAAGACACAGTGAAGAAAAATGGAAACTATTTGAAAGATTATAAAAATGAATTTGAAATATCTTTAAAGAAAAGCGAATTTGAAATTAAAGAGCTTGAGGCCAACTCCTGGATTTTCGCAACACTAAAATCGTAACACGTCTTGACTCTATAAGTTGCAAATTTTCAAAAAAGGTACCTCGATAAGTGCAACTTCATGTGTTTATTTATCCGTTTTTTTATATTCACGTTCTTCTTTTGATTCTTTATTCCTGCCGTTAATTTACAGCTAGTTTGTCTGAACAATATTTCTTGCAAGAACATGAATAAGAACATAAAATGCATCTGTGTTTATTTGAGTGGGTTGCGATCTTGTTAGTGTTTAGGGGCGTTCAGACTATCAAATTTGTTGGATGAAAAGTTTGACGGAAAATACCCATAGCGTTCACACTCATCAAACAAATCGTCAAACTCCATATCTTTCCGTGCGATGTGCACTACTTGAAATTATTTGGGAAATGAAATTTCTTGCAAGTTTGACGAGTAGCGTTCACATTCGTCAAACTTGTTGTTCAACTTGCAAAAATATCAAAAAAAAAATTTGAAATACGTCCAACAAATTTGACAAGCCACTTGATGGAGAGTTCACACTAACAAATTTGCTTGACAAACTCGATGCTTGACAAACAAATTGGATAGTCTGAACGCCTGTTTTACTAAAAATTCATACAGAAAATATGACCCAGTAAGTGCAACAACCTCGGTTACTGCAACTGCCCGAATTTCTATTAGTTGCGTTAATCTAGTCCGTACTGTATATCTATTACAATATAAAATTGAACGCATTGCTTTGTTTTGTAGCTTTTGTAGACGATCTATCATACCTGAAGAACCCAACAATAGTATTGTTGGACAATATTCAAAGTGAGTTCTTATTATAGTATTATAAATTGTGATTGCCATTGGAATACATAGTTTTCTTCTTATATATCGAAAAAAAAAACCGATTTTTTGGCATTTTTTTTTTTTGTACATATTCAAAATGCTTTTTAAAATTAAGTTTACTATCTATTATAACACCTAAATATTTAATTTCATTTACACATTCAAATTCTTCTATTTGATCCCCAAACGAAGAATTACTCTTGCCAACGGCTGCTTCTTTGGGTTAAAAAAGCAATTGAGAAACAAAACCCTGTCTATAAAAACCAAGATAACCCTTTATAAGAACTTGATCATGCCAGTCCTGCTATGCGGCGCGGAAGAATGTACCTTATCTAAAGCGGGTGAGGAAAGGAAAATACACCAATTTAGTATGTGAAAGCGATGTGTGAGCAAAATTTAACTACAAGCTGTATGAGCGATATGGACAAAGCTTTTTAGGAGAGTTGTATGTAGTGCGGTTAGACACCAACGCTTTCGACTGCACATTGCAGGGAAATCGAGGAAAGGGAGGACTTCGTCTTAGGTGGGGAAACAAGTGGAAAAGGATCTCAACCGACTTAGAGGGCAACATTGCAAATCCACATGCTGTTTGTTTTGTAAATGTTATCTTGCTTTAGCATGAGTTTGCAGGTAGCGATTGGTATGTTCAATCTGCTGTTTCCACTCCTGGCGAGTTCATTGGTGTTGCAGTTTGCTAGGACATTTCTGTACCCCGATATCCTAAAAGGGTGAACTGTTCAGGCATTTTCATAAGAGATAGGTAGTCGACAATTGTGGGCCGTGATTGAGTATATGAAAACAACGCCGAGTCAATTGAGGGTTGCTTGGCTCTCTGTGATAATAATATTCTTTGCAAGTCAGTTTATATCACATCTGGTGTTCCTCAGGGTAGCCATCTTGGACCTCTGCTCTTTTTGCTATTTATTAATGATATTCTTGGTTCAATTCTTAATTCTTAACTCAAATTGCTTAATGTATGTATGTATGCGGATGACCTAAAAATTTATCGTTGTACATATAACCTCAGAGCAAGACTGCCTTCTTTTACAAAATGATCTCAATAATCTATCAATTTGGTGTTAGATGAATTCACTTCATCTGAATATTTATCTAAATGTCAAAGCTTGGCTTTTTGTGGCAGCCTATCGCCAGTAAACTTAATTTCTTAGGACATTTTGGTTTTTTAGTTGCTAAAAGCAGTTTATAGCTGGGCTTTGTTTAACGAAATTCAAAGTATTTCAAAGATCCTCATACTCCAAAAAGTCTTTAGTTTGCATCTGTTAGGTCGATATTGGAGTATTGTAATATGTACAATTATGTATGTTAACCCAGAACCTCAGAGGCAGCGGTTCTGATGGCTTCTTGGCATTGCTGCCACTGGTCTTCAATGCTTAATGCTGGCGGCATGGGATTCAAGGATTTCATTCAAGGATAATTGAAGGGACACTCGATTGGAAAAGGCATTGCAATTTCTTGCGATTGTAGCTTTCCGACGTCATATGTCTTCACAGTGTTAGTTCGTGCGAGTCGTGAGCATGATAGGTATCCTCATTCGTACCTTGGCTACAACAAGGTAGTGGTCCGAGTCAAAGTTGGCCCCTCGGAAAGTTCGGACATCTAGCACACTGGAGGAGTGCCTTGCGTCGATCGGAACATGGTCAATTTGGTGACGGTTGATTGATCTTAGGATCGCCATGTACCATCCTATATTAGCTCCATAAATAACATCAGTTTGAAGATCAAACGTAGAATTTCCAATTGTTGTTTTTAGGGTTAAAAAACCAATAGGGGAACAAAGCCCTATTTGGAAAAAATTGTTACAATCTTCATAAGACAAGATTTTGAATAGTCCAGTCAAGCGGACAAGGAAACTTTTGGTTATTTTCAAATAAGAATATTTCGAAACGGGTTTAATTTGGTCTGTGTCGAAATAAAGCACAAACACAAATAAGTTGTACGGCTACGTGAGCCTAGCTACAAGTAAAACTAATGAATAGCAAAATGCAGAAAAAAGTCCAACATTTGAAAAGAACTCGACGATTTAACAAATCGACATTAAACCGAATGATGTTGACGTTTGTAGCCAAAAATATGGAAAAAGGAATATTGAAATTGTAACAACTAAATTTAAGAATCCAATTGCAATCCCTTCCTTGAAAACTGCCTCTCTTACACTTCTATACAAAAAAAAAAAACAACAAAATAATTTGATAAACCATAGCAAGACAAGGCCATTTGCAATTGAGCCATTTAAGTTTCATTTGATGCTACAGTTGAATGTTCACTGCAAAGAAAACCTCTTACTTCTTTAAAGGTGCTAATTTCCGAAAAATGTTAGTAGCAACTAGCAACCTACAATGCATTTGTGTTTGTATTGCAGAGGTTCAAATTATACCCTAGGCTTTGTATGTACGAAGGTTGCTTTGGTAATCAACAAAGAAAAAAGGTGATAAGTGCTTTGAATTGTTTTATAAACAAACAGAAATTGTAAGTCACTTTAAATGTTTTAGGACACAATGAATCAGAAACCTAAACTAGATTGAATTTTATGTTGCCGATCACAATAGAACAACATTTGCGTTTACTTGCCTCTCTGTATGCAAATAGTTTGGCTCACATCTGCCATCGCGTCGTTTGTTTGGAAAATTGTTCAAATTGGTAAAATGAAATTCATCGCGTCATTAAGACCCTAACCGATAATTTTTATAAGTATTTTAATCGAAGTAAGCTGCTTTTATGTAACACGAATCTGTTTTGTCAGAGATTATTTACATTTCACTTCCACATTCGTCGGTGCTTTATTTTAAGTTCATAATTTTTAAATAACGTGTCTGGAAGAACAGAACAAACCAATACAAAATGGAAATCACTCCCGAGTTTTTGAGTTTACAATTTTTTTTTTTAGTAAAAGGGAAACACGTTTTAACCCCCGCCCGCCTTTTTTTTAGTAAACTTTTTTTCTTGAAGGCCATGCGGCGAGCGGTAAACAATGACAAAATTTAGCTTCACAAAAATTTCTTTAAAAATTCAATAAATCAGCAATAACAATAATTTATGACAAAACAAACATCAAAATGAACATCTGAGTTATTTACCTCTTTTTCCTGTTTTAAAGCGCGTTTTCTTCAGTCTGGAACCACCCCCAGCGATGAATCTTCAATGACTGAGAACAAGAAAATTCGTTCAGGTCTGTTGTTGGCACAGAACTAATCCACTTTTTTAATGGTGGTGGTGAAATGTGAGCGAGATCCGTCGTGGTCGCCGCCGCAGAGTGGCCCAGCCAACGAAAAATGGCGTCATTGGGTGTTGCGCGACCAGCGGAGTCTGAAAAAATAATTATTCCTCTCCTATGGTTTTCTTTTGAGTAATTCTTACTTCCTTTTTGAAATTGTTACGAAATAATGATTGATTTACTTCACTTATGAAAGAATTTAAAGTATTCTTTAATATTTTGTTATATATTTAAGGCCAAAATAAGGAAATTCACTTTTATCACACAATAGAAATACAAAAAAAAGTATTATCAGAGCAAATCGTGGATTTATGTTGGCGTATTTTATCAACGCAAATTTGCACATCTAACTTTGTTTTCGGATCAATCAAAATATAATCAATGGGTGCAAAAGTTTATTAAGTTTTTTTTGAAAGTATTTACACGTAATTTTTCGCAATTGAAATACACTTTTATTTAATTGAAACTCCGAGCACAAACAATTGGTGGAATTTTGGCGTTAGCCATTTTTATTTCGTTCAGCAGGAGCAGGTTAGCCAACACTGAAAAGGCTGGTGTTTTGCGAAGTGACAATTCACATGAGAATTTTACGAAGAAGAATCCACGAGGTCGGGCGAGAAATGTTGATTTTACATTAAATTTTGAGTTTTAATCAAATAGTTTTCAATTCATAAATTAATATTAATCAATTTAGATCATTTCAAGCGAGATAACCGGAATTTAAATAAATAATTTTGTATTTGTCAAAAATTGGGGTATTGTTGCTTGTTGGAAAAATTTAACGAATCGATGTGTTGTGGTTGATGTCTTTGATAAAAGAGTAAAAAGTAGACTAGAATTATTTCAAAAGTCCCTGTCCATACGTGTTATGCCCATAACGTTATATCGGTTGTTTCTGGGCAAAAGGGGTGAGGAAGAAAGGGACTCGATGCGCAAAATAAAATTTGATTTATCTGCCTAAGCAGTACGCTTTGCGTGTCCAGACGGGTTATGCTCATAACGTTATGCTTTTTTCAATACAATTTCCAACACAAAATGGATAACTTGTGCGAGGAATCATAACAACTTCTGGACACTAGGTGTTATCAGCATAACGTTAACAGCATAACCCGTCTGGACAGGCACAAAGGGATACTAGTTGGTTTTGCTTAAGCCACGACTACATTGGTCGATTTGTTTTAAGGTTGTTTTGATCTGCAGATTTGGGTTTGGGTATTCTTTTAGAGGTATACAAATTCAAAATGAAATAAAACACAAAAATGACTTTCATTCCCTTTTTATTGGTAATAAATAAGAGAATTTATTATACTTAATAACGTTTTCGGGCATATGAGCCCACTTCTGCATCGAACCAATCTTAACAGGCCGCCTCCACCTGCAATAATTTTCGCTATGTCGACTCGACTTAACTTCAAAGACACAAACCAATGTTAGAGTGACTGGGCAAATTTTGTTATAACATTTCATTTTGTACTCCTCGAACAGCACGGATGGTGCATGTTGGATGCAGAATTTTGACAACGGAATGAAAGCAAAGACAAGAATTTTTACATAGAAATTTTTTGTTTTTATTTTGAAATTTTCCAATCAGTCATAATTGTATTACTGTATTGCAAACTCTAAAAAAAAAAAAATGTGTTGAGAAAACCTTTTTTTTAGGTTGTAATATGAGCTACCGATACGAACCGCCACTGATGAAAGACAAAAAATTATGAGAAAAAATGACATTTTGCACTAACACACACAAAAAACAGGCATCTGTCAAATTTGATGTCAAGCCAGAGATAAGAAATTAATTAGATGGCAAACTTCACACACACATTGAAACTGCCTACAAGCTGATTTCACTACTACTACTTTGAGTACAGCTTTCACGAATGAGTTTACACAAAATCTCACTACTACCACTTTGAGTACAGCTTCCAACACATTCCACTGTTTTATTTTTCTATAAATTCCACCTTAAGGCCACGTCTGGCTTCCGTTTTGTATTTTGAAAGCGTTTTATTATCCTTAAAACATTTAGTAAAAACTTTTGTTTTTATTTTCACACTACAATTTTTATATATTCTTTTCTTTATGTTTGATAAATTAACAAACGTTCTTTGAAAACAAGAGATTTTGTAACAATAGAAGAGCTTCTTCTGTTGCTCACAGTTTTCATCAGTCCTTATTGTTTTTGTTACCTAAGTGAACGAATAAATTAAACTAATAGTTTTCTATTGCAATTGTGCTCAATAGGTAAATGCTTAATCTAAAGTAAGAGTTTTTTTATTATTAGTATCAATATTGTTATTATTGGTAGTTGTACAGCACTCATGCATTAATCAATGCAAGTATTTCTTTTTTTTGCAGGCAGTTGTAATAAAATTTAGATTTGTCTCTAGTTTTGATTTTGGACATCAGACTACCTTTTAGTTTTAACAAAATAAAATGTCAAAAACTATTACATATTTTAATATATTAGCCGTGTTTTATTATCCTTTGTGATCTGATCCGGATCAGATCTGATAATAAAACAACTTGGATCAGAAAATAAAATTATTTCTATATGTTGGCTGCAATCGTTTCTAGAGTTTGACAGATGACAACCAATAAAAAATAATTATTTTCAAAAATCCCTCATCCATATTTCTACTTTTTTTGGTTGTTTTGTTTGCATGCTGTTGTCCTTCTAATCATAAAAGTTTTGAACTTCACGAACACCACTGGAGAATATTCTCCCTTTCTGGTACATTAGAAACATTACTAGGACGAGAAGTGGTTGAATAGCAGCTCATACTAAGTCGAAAACTTCCAGCCTTTCAGTATACCAATCATGGAAGCTTACAAGCTCCTAGTGGTCATTATGTGGTAATTTGACAATAAATCTGAAGACTTTATTGTTCTTTTTAGTTTCAGGTTAACTTTTCCGCTAGAATTTCATTGGAAAGTAGACCAAAGGATAACCCAACCCTAACAAAAACAACCAAGCCGGACAAAGCGGAAGAGAATATACTCGGAAGGCGAAACATAAGACACCGCAAATATGAAAAATCAAAATGAATCATTTCTGGGCCATATCTGTTGGCGCGTCGTAAGAGAAGCGTAGTCCTCCCACACCTTGTCAAAATATAGTTTTGTTTTATCTTAGGAGAATCAAATACATTTTTACTAAAAAAAACATTTCGCATTCATTTATTTTCTTTTTTTGGAAACACTTGCTTGCTTTGGCGCTGAAGAGCTTCTCAACTTGAAGCGCAAAACTGAATGGCTTCATATACCTTGCCCAATTGGTTTTTTTTTCTTGAACAGACTGCGACTAGATAAGCTGCAAGGACTGTATTCTTGCTTTTTTCACCAATAATCCGGGGTTCATGTTCAGTTAACTTTAAATCCATACAAGTTTCTTTCAGGTACTTTGCCATTGTTTCACTGGAACAATTGGGTGTACAAAATATGTCTGGCCATATTTAATAAATATAAACACCAGTAGGAGGTAGGAGCACCAGGATGATTATAGGCTCCAATAAGTGGTTGATGTCAACCAGCTGTGGCTTCGTTAACGGCTGCTGCTGCTGCTCCTGCTGCAACAAAAGCCGCTGCTTGAGCATTTTGTGCTGCAGTATGCATCGGTGGAATGTGCGTTCCTCGCGTTATATATATCGAGGATGACTGCTGGGTATCGGTAGCAACATACGCTGGTATTCTCTCACCACCGTCACTGCCTGTGTAGTTGGACACAATAACTGTTGGGCGAGTTGTTATTACTCTCATTTCAGTTAGCATTTGGCGAATTTCGCTGCCTGACTGTCCACTTCCGCTGTTTGTAGGGATACAGGTATCCTATAGGATACGTTGTCGTCATTGGGTATTGTTGCATCTGACCATTTTCTGAAGGAATACACAAGTTATATTTATGAAAAACGAGCATAGATTTGGCTTACGATGTTTTCAGAAAGAAGTCAACTAGGAAGGGACAACAACTGTTAGCTTAGTTTGTACTACCTGCTGCTTGTTGCAACAGGACGTAAATCTTTTTCTTGATCCATTCCTTGTTGTATGAAGCGTATGTGTTTGAGCACTTTTTGTACACTAGACAATTGATATTGGCTAGTTGGCCAACAAAATCTAATAACTGGCTGATGTCTTAAGTTATTGTTGGGCTGTTTGGATTTTGCCGCTCGTAGTCACTGCAATTGCGTGTTTTTGGTCGTACGCCAGGTTGAATAAGTAGAATTATGTGCGGCATGATTTTTTTCTTTTGGTTTCTTTGGTTTGGTTTTGTGGAGAAACACAAGAAGTTTTTAGATGGCGGAGGCGGTGGAGTAAAATGTTAGGCGATCTGAAATCAAAAATCTTGGTTGAAACACTAAGCACTTTTGGAATAATAAATAACTTTTACGTTTTGTTTGGATAACACAATTTCATGATTTCAGGTCTTTGCCTTTGTAATTTTTTTCTGTTTTGACGTTTAATTTTTTTTCCCCCGTTCACACTCAGTTAAGGATGACAACATATGCGATGAAAAATTAACCCTTGATGTGAGACTAGAAACTAAAAACAGGATCTGTGACTGTGATCCAAAAAAAAGTTGGATCTTGTGTTGTTTTTGCAAATACATACATTTTTCAAAGCAAATCTGATCCGGATCAGATCACGGGGAAAATAAAATACGGCTATTATGTCCTTTATAAAGTAATATGGACCTCCAAAACCAAAAGAGAGTGCTGTATACCTAGATTACTCGATTCAGTGGGTAAGTAGATACCTGCATCGAAATCTGAATCATAATCCGATTCGAGTACCCGATCCTACTCAACTTCACGTATTTTTAAAACTAAACTACTAACTAAGTGATGTAAGACTAGTAGCCTTATCCCAACAGGTCTTACAAATTTATTCTAAAATTCGCCTTTAAATACAGGCTTTTAATTAAAACTTCAAAATAATAAATTGATTGAAAAAATAAGAACAAAAATGTTAACACAGTAATAATTATTAATCAATAGTAAAAATTATCAAAAAATGTAGCTCGTAGTTTGCAAAAAGTACGGGAACAGTATTTTTCAGTTTTTCGCAAAAAAGTATAGCCTTGTCCTTAACTTTTGTGACCAATTTTTTCGTGGTGAAAACAAAAACATCTGCCATCTGCCATCTGGCGAAAAAAAGGCGGAAAATTAAATTTCTATTTTCAATTTTCAAAGGAATTTGCAATTTGCGCTGTGTTCTGATCTGTGAAGTGAACCTCATAAATTGATATAAGCGATAGATTTGCATTGTGAACTGTGAAGTGAATTTAAAAAATACTAAAAAATAATAAATAGATTGAAGCCTTGTTATTCTATCTAGATATGTAGATAGATATCTATCTGGAAAAGATAAGCCTAAAGTTTAGAATTTGATTCACAGCCCTTGTTTCCAGCTTCTAATTATTAAAACGCTGTGTTATCTGGAAAAGATAACTATCTGGAAAAATGGCAAATCCCCAGTTTGTATGTGCTATGGGCTGTAGCACGTATGAACATCTTTATGGTGTTAACCCAAATGTTCGGTAAGCTATTTTTTTTATATATTTTTCAATTTTAGTGATTTGAATGATTCATACTCCGACTTTAAGTGAATTTTTTTCAACTTCGGTCTTTCTTCTTCTTGTCTACCTTTTTGAGCATCATCATCGAGTTTTTGTTCATAGTATGTTTTTATTCTGGAAGTTTATCATTGAAGATTTATTTATCCAGCAAAATTCAACAGGCAAACAACAATTTGTATACTGAACTGATTAAAAAATGTTAAACGTTTAGAGTGTAGTCGGGGATGTACAATCATACATACATCATTTACATACCTACGTATTTATATTTCTGATTATAATCTTATTTTTACAGTCTTCATTTAGAAAAAAAAATTTAGCACCAGTCTAGAGTCTAAAGGTCTGAGATGGAACTGAGAATAATTGAACTTCTTGAGCTAAATTGACAGTCTTATTTCAGGATAAAAGATATATAATAACTTCCTTTTGTTCCTGTGCTTAGCAAGCGTTGCCAATCTTTTCGAATGCCTTTCTAGACTTCTATGCGTCTCGGTGAATTGATTTTGTAGAACGAGACATTATAGATTTTTAATTTGATATTCACAAATTCACAATCTTTGAATCTTTGCTTTTGAAAAGATTTGATGCAGGTTGACTACAATAACCCAATTAATAAGGTTCGTAAAACCTTTGATTCGTTTCACTTCTTATTACTTCTTTTTAGACTTTACGAGCATCGTAATCTTTAATGGGCATCTCTCTCACTTATCTGAACGTGTTTAAACGTTGTAAGATATTGCCTTTCAGACAGGGATTTCTGAATCTTTGTTTTGAACATGAAAATACCAGCAGATTTTGGTTGTTCTAATACGATTATTTTCCATTGATGTCTTGCAGGGCACGCATATTCATTTCAGTTGCCATGAACTTGCTCGTATACTTTTGTTAACCTCATGTGAGTGCTTGAAGCACAACTGCGGTGAGTCTTCTCTTTAGCTATTGGTGATTTTTCTGCTATTTTTCTTAAATCTTCATCCGTAGTTTCTTCTACATATTGTTGTCTAAGAGAAGAAGGTCGCCCCTCCTCACTCGACTTCAAAACCGTACGTGAGACTTTACGCCTCATTAGTCTTTTTGCTTGCTGCTTGAAGTCTTTTGACTGCTTGAATTCTTTTTTAATGTTGGAGTCTTTTAACTGCATGAAGTCATTTGATTGCTTGAATTCTTTTTAACTGCTTTTGACTGTTCACAAAAGACTTCAATATTGGCTGGAACTTTTTTTTCTGGAAGTTTAAGTACTGCCATAAAGAATGTGAATGCATTCCAAATATACCGGTAAATGAATGAGCCTTTTTGCAATGCAAAACCAAATGAATGCATTCTTTTACAGCTCTGATTTTTTAGAAACCTAGACTCGCCCTGAATGTCAAATTGAGTGTTTTTTGAGCCCTTGGGTTGACCTAGGTTTTCCCTCAACTCGCCCTATGTTTTTGCAGTGGCGAGTTGAGGGCTGTCAAATGGCATGTATTTTTTTTAATGACAGGAATGTGGTGATTTTTTGTGGTTAAGAGTTTTTGAGGACTGGAAAACCCAGCTTTTTTTTGACAACTCATAGGGTTTTGAAATCCGAAAATAAAACTCAAATTTTTTTGATATAGAACATAGCGATGACGACGGAAGAAAAAGAAGACCAAAAAGGGTCAGGCGGAGAAAAGGAAGAAGACACAGGACGTGGACTGATAGAATCCAGTAAATACAGACCAACAGAATCTCCATATAGCTGCAAATTATGAGCTACCCGATAATTCCGGATCCAGGTTTGATGTCTGAATACAAATACATACAAATTCTAATATAATCCGACTGTGGTATCGCATTCTGATATTATCCCAACAAGACTTCAAAAAAAGTCAGGTATTTTCCAAGGAATCTGTTGATATTATCTTTATAAACTAATATTTTTTTCTTCTGTTTTCCAGGAATACATTGCAAAGCATTTCGGATTAATGCAAAAACTCCTCTACTGCCAAGCTCCACCTGGAGCGGATAAGAAAACCTTCCATGCTTTCCCAATTCGCACCAAAAAGCAAATGGAATAAGAGTCACTGTCAAGGAGGCAACAAAGAGCAATGAGTGTAAGAAGGTTCTTCTTTTTTAAACATTAATTTGATATATTTTATTTTATATAGATAAACACCAGAATTTAACGTCCGTGGATTCCCCACTCTGTTTTGGCTACCTAAAGATAAAAAAGACAAACCTGTTTCGTACAACGAAGGCCGAGAGGTTAATGACTTCCTTAAACACATTGTCAAGCATGCAACCACATAACTGAAGGGCTACGATCGCAACGGTAAAGAAAAGAAGACAGAATTGTAAGAAGATTCGTGCCCGAGAACTAACAAATCAATGCATCTTGCATCTTTCTTTAATAAGTTCCACAATTTGAGTGAAAGGAGTATCTTTGGACTTTCTTGATATAATTTACAACTCTGCATCATTATTAAGGCAAAGCAAAAATTTAATTCAGTTTAATTTCTAATTTTTTTTTTTAATTCAACTCGAAAAATGTGTTTCCATCTTTCGAGTCAGATATAAAAGCACCTAAACATCTTTACTGTTATTGTCAAATGTTAAATTATTTTTAACACATCTTTCCATTGTGTGAGTAAGTTTCCAATTTTTCGGGATAGTAAATAGTGATAAAAAGAACAACAGATATTAAGAATAAAGTAAAATAATTCTTTTGTAACAAAAACCTTTTGTTTTTATTCATATATGTACGCAAGTTTCGATTTGCTTCCGAAATGGCTAAAACCTAGGAATAGCTACTCATTAAAATAAACCAAATATTTGTTTTAAAATAAGGTCGTTCATGTCACGTGCTAAAGTGATAAAAAAACGTTTGCTGAAGCTATAATGAAAAAATTGATTTCGCATCTGTTTTGAAAATTAAACACTGTTTACGATTGTTTCCGCAAGGCTTGTGGAGTGCTAGGAGAAAATAGTAGTTCCATCGGTTAAGAAAAGTTTATTTATACAAGAAAAGTTTATTGATGCAATCATTGGGTTAAAATCTAAAATCTGATGTTGGTTCAACTGAATTCTTTTTTAATTTGATTTCGAATGATTGTAAAACAAAAATAATTAAATAAATAGGGTGGCGCAACAGAGCGAGTAGCCCCAAAGCCTAACGCATTTCTCACAACCATGCCTTGTGGATGGAGGGGACCTACAATAATGAGTTTATAATGTTTTAACTTTAGTAGAATTATAACCAAATGATTGTTTTTCATAATTTTCATCATATTTACTTTATTTGTGTTAAATATACAGAACTTCTAAGCATGATAGGCATGAGTCGAACAAACAATTTTATTTTAATTTACTTTAGAGTTGTCTACCATTCAAAATAATAAATGTATGCTATCGCTATGCTACATTCTAAAATGAAAATAGTTTGTGTGCTGTTTTAATTTGCAATCCATATCCAAACAATAAAGGGTTTTTAGTCAATCGACAGCGAACACTTTTCCTGAGCATGTTCTATGGCTTCCATTACCATTTTAATACTTTGTTGACCATTAAAAGTCATAAAATACATGGGATACTTTTTGAATTCACTTGTCCAATACTCGTGGAGCTTGTCATCAAGAGGATAACCAACATATTGTCTCTAGGGATCTAGAGAGTGCTCAGACATGAATGTTGTCTTCCCGGAACGAGTTAGACCAATCAAAGTGGTAAGCTCATCCTTGCGATAAGCAGTTTGTTTGAATTTAAACGCCGATAGTTTAATTTTTTGATGCTCTGCAACCCACTGACTGTGTTCATTTTGGGTTCACTAAACGTCGTAATGGATCTGTGACAAATTGATTGGATCGAATTATGTGTTTGAAATTTAAGTGTTTTTTCAATGCCTTGTACATATATAGTTGGTTGGACATCAATTGGTCACATAGAACAGCGTTTTTCCTCCAATTTTATAGAAAAACAGTGAGCGACATCTCACACTGCAACAAAATCAAACCAGAAGATCAATTCTTTGTAGACTTCTATGCATGTAAGGCACTCCTGAGGAAAGGATTTTAGCCAGTGCGGCAAGGAAATGATGCTATCTGTAAGAAGACACAGTAAATTAACAATGCCAAGTAAAAATATGCAAGTTCTCACAGCCATAAATTTTCTGATATAGAAGTGATAAAAATTCAGCACGTTTGAAACCAAGACTGCGAAGTAGCGAACAGTACGTAGTGCAATACTTTAGAACAATTTTCCTATGCAATGGAAATCAGAAACTCAATTTAAAGGAAATATCTTTTCTGAAACAAATTTTCTCTTGAAAATAAATAAAAAATACTAAAACGTTTTGACGTTTGAAAATAAACTCACCTCCACTGTTTTATTTCTATAAATTCCATCTTAAGGCCACGTCTGGCTGCCGTTTTGTATTTTGAAAGCAAGAAACATTTAGTAAAAACTTTTCCATATATATTAAAATTGTGAAATTCAAAGCTTGGCCACGCGGAAACTTCAAATGCATACGCACATGCCTAAAACCTGGTCCACCATCAGACCAAAACTGTGAGCATCAGAAGAAACTCCTATATTGTTACAAAATCTCTTCTTTTCAAAAAAACGTTTTTCAATTTATCAAACTTAAAGAAAAGAATAAAGAAAAATTGTAGTGTGAAAATAAAAACAAAAGTTTTTACTAAATGTTTCTAGGATAGTAAAACGCTTTCAAAATACAAAACGGCAGCCAGACGTGGCCTTAAGATGGAATTTATAGAAATAAAATGGGGGAATGTGTTGGAAGCTGTACTCAAAGTGGTAGTAGTGAGATCTTGTGTAAAGTCAATTCACAGACAGGGGATGTGATTACAAAAACAACAATGTAAACAAATGGTTGTTGCGGGGCAAGAGAAGTAAAGGTTTGCCATCTAATTAATTTCTTATCTCTGTGTCAAGCTGACTCTGTTCTACAGAATCCAATTTCAAACCATTGTGGTATATTACACTCAGACGTTTTTACAAAGACGCAAATAAGTGCGAAAGAAAAAGAGCAAAGAAAAGAGAAAAGAGAGAAAATGTATGAAACACCCAGCAACAGAAAATCTGAATGTAATAATCCACATTTTTCGAATAACTGGAGCCGTATATCAATTTTACCACCATTGACGTAATAGATATGGACTGCTAGTGAAACGTCATATCCATACAAAACCCTAAAAGCAAAGCGGTCCGCGCGACTTTGCGCCCCTGAAAGGATAGTGGCAAAATAATCGTGATTTTACGCTATGGCCATCTATTGTTTTCCGAGAAGTAACGAGAAAAGTTACCACTTAACAACAGATGTCGGTCTGTTTTTGTCATCTTATGTCAATGCTGTTGATTCGGATGAAAAAAACTTTCAGTGTGAGTTCTGCGGCAAATCATTTTTATTAAATAAATATTCTATTCTAATACGTCGTCGCTCGTCGGATTCACAAAAGTGAATGGAACTACAAATGCGAGTTTTGTCCCAAGGCGTTTAAGGTTAGTTCGTATTTTCAAAATCTTACCATTTATTTATTTCAAAAGCTGAAGCATGAAGCGACACAATAGAACACACGAACGCAAAGCTTCTGCACATTGGCCAAGAACTGATCCTCAGATTCTACCATCTCCACCCGGTCGCAGTTGATGTGAATGTGTTTACAAATAACTGAGCAGTAATTGTTTTTTGTTTTAAAATTTAATTGGTCAACAAATTATGCACATCCAATTCATATTCATCCCATCCACAGACACTGAAAAACTTTGAGTTCTTGAAAGTTCTAAGCAAGGGTACGTTCGGAAAAGTAATCCTCTGTTGTGATTAAAATTCTCAAAAAGGAAGTCATCATACAAAAGGACGAAGTAGCACACACTCTCACCGAGAGTAGAGTTCTACAAACAAAAAATCATCCGTTTTTAATTGTAAGGAGCAAAAATAACTTTGATTTATCTTATTCTTATTCTCTGCTTGGATCTTTTGATTTTTTCAAATAAAATAAATAAATAATTTCAGCCTTGGGTTACCTGCACTCTTCTATTGGACAAGGATGGTCATATTAAAATTGCCGACTTTGGTCTATGCAAAGAGGATATTACATATGGACACACAATGAAGAACGAAAACGTTTTGCGGTACGCCAGAACTATTTGGCTACCGAAGTGCTTGAGGACAACGATTATGGGCATGCGATATTGACTGATTCAAATACATTAAACGAAGACTCTAGCGATAATCAAATCCCTAATCACAATCACTGCACATGATGGAACCACATCCATAAAAAACTCCGGATAAGATGAAAACGATGGTAGGTTGCGCAATACATTTTGGTTACTTTAATTAAGACTGTTTGTATTTCAGTAGAAGGAGGTACTACCGCACCTATCAGAGACGGAAGCAACAAAGACCCAGCAACACGCCTAGTGGAAGCGCTTGATTTTAGCAATTCGAATTCAGCATCAAAGGTAGCAAGAATAATAAAAAAGCCAGACATCGTTAAGAATAAAATGTAAAAACATATATGTATATTACTATAACTCTTGATAAGTCACATTGAAACGCCTCACTTATATTTATATCTCAAAAAACAATAAAATAAATCACTATCATTATTACTAGAAGAGTTGTTATCATCCCGCCAATCATAACATACTTGTCTTCGACGAAACGCCGTTCAATAAGTTTCATCGTGTGGTTCGAGAGTCCCAAGGTACTGCCAAAAGCCAGAATACGTTTATGGGCTCCTTTTAAAGTTTCATGCTGATTGATAAGACTGCCTAGTATGTTAGTTCCTGTTGGTATCATTTCGTCTACACCATTATGGGCGCTGTTCAAATACGTATTGTGTTGTAATGCAAAGTCGATATCGACACAAGTTTCTTGATTTGAAGTAAACCTGAGATTTAATAGCTGTTCTCATTCATCCATTTCAATTTGCCAGCTTGTTTTTTCCGGAGATTCAATGATATCGGTTATTTCATTTAATGCTGCACGAGCTGTTATTGAATCCGGATTGTCTATTGATTTGATTATTAGCGAAACTTGTTGTGTAGGTTGACAATCCGACAAGCCGTAGGTCTCAATGAAAAAACCTAATTCGTCCAAACATTCAGTCCTTTGACGAGCATTCTTCGACTTAAGGCCATCCATTACATAGATGAATACTTTTGTAAATGGATAGACAAGTACAATTTGCCGAAGAAGTGTACGAACACCATTACGAACTGTGTCCTTGGGATCACCAATCTGAAAAAAAACAATCATCTCAAGATGTTATCCTCATATTTCTCTCGTTGAAAGGCTTACCTTCAACAACAAATGTTGAATAAATGCACTGCCTTCATTCTCTGCCAAAATATACTCCATCTCTACCAACGATTGGAAAACTAGATTCAAATACTCTAATCCTTTGAGCAACACCGAAGGATTGGTATCGTAGAAACTGAGTGATAACCATTTCAATATCAAATCCAAATTACAAACTAAGGCTTTGGTGTTCTTGGGCAAATCTTCGTTCAGCGATTCAATCATCTTCAAGTGATACCTAAAATCTATCATTTAGTATTCGAAAATAACCAAAAGCTGCAAAAGAAATTCACCTAAAATCATCATGAAACATGTTTGCCATAAGTCCTTTGTTAACGTTGGCAGTAGTTATCTGCTCACGTAGCAAACCAGTAAATTCTTCCCTTGGTGTGGTAAATGTCCACTTAAGCACCCTTAGCTTCTGCTGAGACGTTGGTTCGTCGTGTTGTTGATAGCCAAAAGAGGTGAAGTGTCTATGTCTTCTTCCTTCTTCCTTGACGCTGCAGCTTTTTCTCCTCCTTTGCCCTGCCTTTCCTGTGGTTTTGCAGCCTTTCCACCACCTCCCTTGACTGTTTTAGTTTCTTCCATGATAGGGGCTTGTTGCTTACCTTTCGGCAAAGGTTTCATAGGTAGATTTGGACACGCTTTGTTTAAAGCAGCTTGAATGTCTTTCTTTGATGAGGGTTTCTGTTTATCTAATGCCTTTACCATAGCTTCAAAGCCAAGGTGAATCATAATGCCAAGTATAGCCTCGTTGGCATTTTTTCGGACATCAGCATTACGATCGATTTGTATAAAATTGTTTACAAAATCTATGTTTCCTGCAAGATCTCGAACTGTATTAAGGATCTCTATTTTATTTTTTACTGGTGAGTCTTTCATTTGTAAAATGTGTATAGCTTTTTCCATTTCGCCAATTACATCTACGGTTATGTTTTTGACTGCATTTTCCAGATACTGCTTTCTCTATTGAAGAAAATAGTGGAAATGAAAATGTGTTAGTATTAAAATATTCAAAGAAAATACTTGTTTCGATTTCCATTTGTGTGTCACCACTAAAATATGCTGGTCCATCTTCAGCTTTTGAATTTTCAATTGCACACTTTAAATCTCCCTGTAGTATTATATCGAATAAGAATTTATAATATTAGAATTAAGTTATAATTAATTATAATTATACTTACAATAAATAAAATATCTTAAGATTTCTTCATTCCAGTTTTATTCTAAACAAAAAAGCTTGTACTTTTATAAGTACAATAGGTGCACGTTGCAATGCCATTTCAAGTATTGCTCCCATACGACGATTATTTTCTCCTGATCCTCCTGCGGAGTTGCATGGAGTAGTTGCATTAACTGCAGACGACAATGAAGCAACGTCTTGTTCTTGTATATAAAGAAGTCCCAGATCAGTGGCTCGTTCAAAGCACGTTATCTAAAAAAAGAATCTTTCGTATTCGTTTAAAATAAAGCCAACTACTAAAGTCGCTATTGAATTTAGGACTAGGTTTTGTCGTGTACTCAACATAAGAAACAAACATTACCATTTCTGATTCTCGTTCGGATTTGTGGGTGTTACTGCAAAAGAAAATAATTTTTTTTAATGAAAAAAGGTGACAAAGAGATGACAGTGTAATGTCAAATCTTAGTACCCACAAATGCCGCTATCCTTTCACAGGCGCTAAGCATCAAGTGGGACCGACGTGAAGTTGGGTACTGGCAGTCCATATCTATTATGTCAATGTTTACCACGTTTCCATTTAGAATCTGCTAATCGAAACGGATAATGATTCAGATTATGATGTAGGTATCACAGAGAAGATATAACAAGAGGCCAAACCAAATACACACAACAGCATCCGTCCTCAAACTGACTTCACAAATACCACTTTATTTTCGGTTGAAATCCGAAAATAAAGTGGTATTTGTTTTTGAGATTTTTAGTTTGAAATCGGAAAAAAGGTTGTGTCAGTGAAAAGTTATGGGAGATCCTGTTTTTAAGAAGGATTTTCCTCTTAATGCATCAACCCCAACACAATCAACTGTCAGCTTGATAGGCACTACTTTCACCGACCAGAAAAAATTACTTTTATCACAAAAAGACATTTTTTCGGCATCGTGTTTCGTGCTCCATCTAAGGGCCTTCAGAATAGCAGGGTTCACATTAGCCGAGTTCACACCGTACAATTAGTTGGACAAGACTTTGGCTTGAACGACAAATGCTTGACAATGTGAACCCTCAGACGACCGCTTGGCCAAGTTGCGTGAAGATTTTCAAATATTTTTGAAAGCTTTGAGGTTGGATGGAGCGACATAAAGTTGGACGACAAGCTTGATAGTCTGAACGCAAACTACATCCGACCCAGAGATAAGAAATTAATTAGATGGCAATCCTTTACTTCTCTTGCCCCGCAACAACCATTTGTTTACATTGTTGTTTTTGTAATCTCATCCTCTGTCTGTGAATACGTGAAAGCTGTACTCAAAGTGGTAGTAGTGAGATTTGCTGTGCTCAAAGTGGTAGTAGTTAGATTTTGTGTGTGGACTGGAAGCTGTACTCAAAGTAGTAGAGATGATTTTCGGTAAATCAGCTTGTAGGCAGTTTCAATGTGTGTGTGAAGTTTGCCATCTAATTAATTTCTTTTCTCTGATCCGACCATCCAACATCTGTCAAACGAAGTCTGTCCAACTAATTGTACAGTATGAACTCGGCTATATTCAAATATGTTTGACAAACTTGATTGATGGACTCGATTTTCAGAATGTTAACGCTCCATCAAATGGTTTCTCAAACATGTTTGATGAATATCAGAAATTTTTGATAGATGAAGTAATGTCAAAGTGCGAACTCATCAATCACTGAATTTAAATAATTTCTTCAAACCGAAATGTGTAATGATTAAACGTGAATGCTGTATGCTTAAGTAACGTTTTGTTTATTATAGTTCAAACATAAACTTTAGTTAGTATCTCTCTTTTATTCTATACTTACTCAAACAAGTCTTATGTTCTTATCAAAATCTTTTGTTATACTTACTGGACATCAACCAATAACTTAAACCACCAACCAATATCGAATCTTTTCAGATCAAAACACAAAGTTTTTTATATACATATAAAAGAATTAAGTATTTTTATTGATTAAGTAACAAGAAGTTATATTTTTTTTATTATTTACAAAAACAAAGTAAAAATAATAACTCAGTAACGCAAAATAGTACAATTTTTAACATTATTAAACTAAAAAGTAAAAACAGTTTCATTTAAAATTCTGTATCAGTGTAAAAAACAATTTTTTCGCAGTAATACACTAAAGTGTATTGTATATTATCATAGGCATTAGAGGTATCATAGGCATTAGAGTTTGTATAGGTACTCTTAGTATAAGAGTTTTCTCCGTTGTCGAGATCTTCAGTTGATGTTTCTACATCGACATATTTTTAACACTTGCACAGCAACAAACAGTTGAAAAGAATTTTCGAATTCCTGTAAAGAAAATAAAAAAAATTATTTAGATTCTCTTTTCTATTTTAAAGTTTAAATAACAAAACAAATAAGTAAATTGTGTTTCATTAGAAACAAGTTTGGCAATAAATTAAAAAACAGTCTTTAAATATATATTTTTGCTTAACACACAAAAGTTTTCACATTAATAAACGAATTTTAAAGGTAATCACTCGATATAATGATAAATCTATTCGCAATATGCATTTTATCAAGCATTTCTATTAGTACAAAAAATCAAAAACTTATATTTTACACTACTTTTATTTTATGGGAAAACATTGATCTTCGGCTAAAACATTTAACATTTAAAACTTATAAAACCACAAAACAATAAAACACACAAACAACCCGCCATATCACACAGCACTTTCAATTGAATCACTTTACACTGAGCTAAACATAAAAATTTATTTTGTATATTTTTTTTTGATCTTGAATTTATTTGTCAAACAAAAATTTATTTTGCTGTTTTAAAATTTATTTTGCTGTGAAACTGAAATATACGAAACAGAATACGAAGAATCGATGGTGGACAATGGTCTTCAAGAAGCCTCTCTTTGGGAAGAACATTTACGAAGATCAGAAGAACAATGGCAACGAAAGAAAAAGAAAATATATGAAAATAGTTTTGCAAAGTGGTGCTCCTGTGAACTAAAGAGGGTGCTCCCTTTATACAAAAAGTCCATAAACAATAAACCAATACCAACACTTTAAGAAATATACATTTTAACACTTAAACCACTCACACAAAGCCAATTTTTAAAAAAAATACCATTTATTTAAAAAAAAATTAAACAACAACAATAAAATATATTATTTTTTCTTCTTCACACTTACTATTTATGGTTTTTCTTAAGCAGCCCATTGAATTTTCACCTAAAAAATGACACTAATTAACACTTATACCTTTAACTTTAAATTTTTCCAAAAAATTTACCTTTTCTATTCTTGTTTATATTTTTATTTTATTTATTTTGCTCCCGTTTCAGCAAATCGTCTGCTTCTGAAATTTACTTTTGAATAATAAAATTTTAGTCACAAATTTGGGGTCCTTATATAGTCGCTAACTGAACCTGGACTACGCTGATAAAAAAAATATATGAAAACCGCAAAGTAGAAAAAACAGTAGAAAAGGGGTTTTCCGGTCGTGGGTAGAGTTAGTTGTGCAATGCGTGGTACATGGTGCATGGTGCAAAATGCATGGTGCATGGTGCAATGCGTGGTACACGGTGCATGGTGCATTTTGTATGATGCATGGTGCATGGGGTGTGATGAATGGTGCACGGATAATGGTATAAATGCATGTGGTATTTGGCACCATACACACTAATATGTGCGGTGCAGGATGTAAAACCATACGCCATGCATCATGGACCATGCACCACGCACATTTTCTATGCACCAGGCAATATGCATCATGCAAAATGGATCATGAACCACGCACCATGTACAATGTACCATACAATATGCAATAAGCACCATGCACCATGTACCACGCATTGCACATCTAACTCAGCCCTCGGCCGGAAAACCTCTTTTCTACTGTTTTTTCTACTTTGCGGTTTTCATATATATTTTTTAATCAGCGTAGTCCAGGTCCAGTTTACGACTGTATAAGGACCCCAAATTTATGACTAAAATTTTATTATTCAAAAATAGATTTCAGAATCAGCCGATTTGCTGAAACGGGAGCGAAATAAATAAAATAAAAATATAAACAAGAATAGAAAAGATAAATTTTTTGGAAAAATTTAAAGTTAAAGGTATAAGTGTTAATTAGTGTCATTTTTTAGGTGAAAATTCAATGGGCTGCTTAAGAAAAACCATGAATAGTAAGAGTGAAGAAGAAAAATTAATATATTTTATAGTTGTTGTTTAATTTCTTTTAACCCTTAAACCCTACCCTGGGGTCCAGCGCCATTGCAAACATACATTTTCTTGAATTTTTTAAAAAGTAAGCAACTCGCACCAGTGCCACCCATGGAATTCTCATATTATTGCAGCAGACGTCTAAAAATCTGTCATTTATTAACTTTCGAGTGGTGCAGTTGAAAATATTTGAGCTTCAGGGTCCCATAGACCCCAGGGTAGTGATAGTTAAAGTTTTTGAACAGTTTGACAGTGTTTCAAGACGAGCGAAACGATGGCCATTGGCTATGTTTCATGGGATCTTAAATATTGTTGGTGTGAATTCGTATGTCCTCCTCAAAATAGCGTCCGATAAAATTCAAACAAGTCGAAATTTCTAAAAAAAACTTAGCCTTGGAACTCATTAAACCCCAAATGGAGGAGAGGTTTACTTGGCCAACTTTGCCATCCAATCTCCAGGTCCTCATTGGAGATATTTTATAATAGAAGCGACCTGTGGCTGAGTCAACATCTTCAGTCACTACAAAAAACAGATGTGCCGTGTGTCCACGTGACAAAGACCGCAAGACCAAAATACGATGCACCAGTTGCCGAAATCCACTTTGTGGCGAACATAGCCTCTCAGTGTGTCATAATTGTCTTGATGTAAACTTTTAAAACATTTTTCATAATTAAACATTCCTATCTTTTATGTTAGTAAATAAAATTTTTGATTAAATTGTTTTTTTTATTAAATTGGGGCAAAATCTTTTTGGGGTCCCTAAGACCCCAGGGTAGCAATAGTGTTTCTCCCGGGATGGGTAGGGTTTAAGGGTTAAATAAGTGGTTTTTTTTTTTTTAAATTGGTTTTGTGTGAGTGGTTTAAGTGTTAAAATGTATATTTCTTAAAGTGTTGGTATTGGTTTATTGTGTATGGACTTTTTTTTATAAAGGGAGCATCCTCGTATGTTCACAGGAGCACCACTATTCAAAACTATTTTCATATATTTTCTTTTTTTTTCGTTGCCATTGTTCTTCTGATCTTCGTAAATGTTCTTCCCAAAGAGAGGCTTCTTGAAGAGCATCATCCACCATCGATTCTTCGTATTCCGTTTCGTATATTTCAGTTTCACAGCAAAATAAATTTTGAAACAGCAAAATAAATTTTTGTTTGACAAATAATTCAAGAACAAAAAAAAAAAATACAAAATAAATTTTTATGTTTAGTTCAGTGTGAAGTGATTCAATTGAAAGTTTTGTGTGATATGTCGGGTTGTTTGTTTGTTTTGTTGTTTTGTGGTATATATAAGTTCTAAATGTAAATAGTCTTAACCGAAGATCAGTGTTTTCCAATAAAATAAAAAAAGTGTAAAATATAAGTTTTACCTTTTTTATTACCTTTAAAATTCGTTTATTAATGTGAAAACTTTTGTGTGTTAAGCAAAAATATATATTTAAAGACTGTTTTTTAATTTATTGCCAAACTTGTTTCTAATGAAACACAATTTACTTATTTGTTTTGTTATTTAAACTTTAAAATAGAAAAAAGAATCTAAATAATTTTTTTTATTCTCTTTACAGGAATTCGAAAATTCTTTTCAACCGTTTGTTGCTGTGGAAATGTTAAAAAATATGTTGATGTAGAAACATCAACTGAAGATCTCGACAACGGAGAAAACTCTTATACTACGAGTACCAATGCAAACTCTAATGCCTATGATAGCTCCTATACCTATGAGAGCTCTAATAATATACAATACACTTTAGTGTATTACTGCGAAACAATTGTTTTTTACACTGATACAGAATTTTAAATGAAACTGTTTTTACTTTTTTGTTTAATAATGTTAAAAATTGTACTATTTTGTGTTATTGAATTATTATTTTTACTTTGTTTTTGTAAATAATGAAAAAAAATCTAATTTCTTGTTACTTATTCAATAAAAATACTTAATTCCTTTATTTGTACAATGTACATATGTATATAAAAAACTTTGTGTTTTTTTATTTGATCTGAAAAGACTCGATATTGGTGGCTTAAGCTATTTGCTGATCTCAAGTAAGTATAACATAAGATAAGCCATAAGACTTGTTTAAGTAAGTATAGAATAAAAGAGAGATACTAACTAATGTAGTAGTAGTAGTAGTAAATAAGTAAATATGTTGTTATACATAACGATTTGAATAAGAAAATAAAATCTATTTACTACTTACTACTACTACTACTACTAACTAATGTTTATGTTTGAATTAAAATAAACAAAACGTTACTTAAGCTCAGCGTTCACGTTCAATCATTACACATTTTGGTTTGAAGATAATAGGCGTGTTTTTTTGGTAGTTCTACACCGTATAACACTTTGGATTTACATGTATAACAAAAACAACAAGTTGCACCGGATAAAAAGTGGTGTAAGCCACTACACTATATAGTGTAGAACGGCCAAAAAAAAGGCCTATTATTTGAATTCAGTGATTGATGAGTGCGCACTTTGACATTACTTCATCTATTAGTTTTAATGAGAGTGCACCAACCAGGAGTTTCGTTCATGAGTGATCGTGGATGCTTAGTTTAAATAACGTTTTATTTATTTTTGTTTGAACCATACACATTTGATTCTTTCTTACAATTTTGAATAAACCAAAAACCAAATGAGAACATTTTTCTTAGTTTTTGAGAAATTAAAAAAAGATACTTTTTCTAGAAAATACTTTTTTTGGCACGTCTACCCACTCAGTTTTAAAAGTAAGTCGCATTAAAATTAATGGATATTTCAGATAACCACCACCTTTGTATTTAAATATTAAATTAGTGCAATGCTTTGTTCATCCCGATCACTCCGAACCAAAATAAATATATATATAGGGTGGCATAACAAAGCTCGAGGAACCTAGTGGCTTAAAGCATTTCAAAAACCCACAATTTCTTGACGATTCCGTACGGCTAAGTTAGAAAACGATTTACATAGCAATGTAACTATTCTGGGGGACTATCGCTATACACGTAGAACGTAGATTTATTATTGGATGGATATTTCTAGGACTCAAATGTTAAACTCTTTTGGAGGTTTGTCTGAAATTTAATCTACAAATAGATGGCGTTGCTATATTTGTACTTTAAGATATTTTGCTTGCTGATTTGTGAAAAGAGAAAGAGAATTATGCAACAAAAGCCTTCAACAAATTGCATTGCTTTTGCAAGCTTACACAACTTATCGGTTGTAGGTATTTTCAATGCAACTTCAAAGTTGGATTGTACTTTCATGTAAATAACACATAAACACACCTCACCTGCTTTTTTAAATTTCATTTAAAAAAAATTTTCAGCCTATGCGCACACAGCGGATGAAAAAAAAAGAAGAAGAATGGCTTTTAATGGAAATTGGCGAGAGTTTTTCGAAATAAATATATAGAAGTCTACCAGAGACATAAATGCTTTTAGAAAAATTACAAGAAGTTGAACCAATACAGTCCGACCATGTTTCAAAAATCTAAATCCATTTCTTTTTATTTATTTCCTTTTTTTTCTTCTTGTTTATCGCATTCTATAATCACAAGAGCTGCTACAAAAGCGTCCGACATGGTCAAAATTTCAAAGGGAAGTGATGTTTAACAACATGTTTGACAAATGTGAACGCTATGGCTTCTTTCCATCAAATTTTCCTTCAACAAGTTTGTCAAACATATTTGATAATGTGAACCCTGCTAATATAAAATTTGTTTGTCAAGCAAATTTGTTCTTGTGAACTCTTCATCAAGCGGCTTGTCAAATTTGTTTGATGTATATCAAAATAATTGATTCGAGATCAAGTAGTCGTGACGATAAGTCGCAAACAAATATTTATCTTGATTGTGAAAAAAAAAAATCCAAAAAATAGGCTCAAAACTATTAAAGCGATTTTTAATACAAAAAGACAATTTGTCAAATTTGAACTTAATATTATCAATCAACCACAAAAGTGGTAAAACCATTGATTTTTTATCAAGAAAAAAATTTCAAAAAAAAAATTTATTGAAGTTATATAAAATGAATAATACCGTTGGGTGGCCACCAGAGCCACCCTCTCAGCCCAATAAAAATTCAAAATCTCCATCTGAACTATTAATGGAAAGTGATTTTACTAATATATATAATAATATAGAGACATTTTGCAATGATACTCCGCAAAGACAAATCAACGAAAATAACGTAAAAAAATCATCCGCCATTCCGTTAGAACAAATAATGGAACAAAAGTTTGCTGCATCATCAACGAAGCTGCAACAGATGCTATCTAGCGACAATGACTGTTTTTTCAAAATTAAAGAAAGAAGAAAGCGAGCTGCCGAAAACATTCTGTCATCTAATTCTAAGAAATCAGCACACACTCAAAAGAACGATAAAGCCAATGATGTCGTTAACAACAAAAATCAATTCAGTCTGCTTCAAGACATGGGTGATGATGATGAACCCACTCATCAAAACGAAACAACAACACAACCGTTATTGAATTCAAAATGGTGCCCTTATATTTATATATCAGGTTTAAAATCTAGCGCAATCCGAAATTTTATTCTAAGTGATTTTGCTGATGAAATTAACAATAACAATGTTTTACTAAGAACTGACGGATTTGGTAGAGTTCAGGTAAGAGTAAAGAATCCAATTTTACATACTGTTCTTTTCGATAATTTTAAAAAATCTAATAAGCTTGAAGGTCACTCCTTCACGCCTAAAGCTTTTCGAAACCCTTCAATCTTACTAAAGGGACTCTCTAGTTGCTACTCTGCTGAAGAAGTCAGAGAGGAACTTATTAGAATTAATAGCTCGTTAAACATAGTTCAAATTAAACCATTTGTAACCAAATGGTCTAAAAGTCAAAATTTCGATTTAGATATTTTCTTATGTACAGTTAAGACCTATGAAGACTTATCCAAATTGAAAAAAATCAAAATTATCCTTCATCATAAAATCTGGTGGGATTCTATTAAAAGAGAGGGCCCGATTCAGTGCTTTAACTGCCAAAGATTCGGACATGGTAGTAGATACTGTGCTTACGAGTCGCGGTGCGTCAAATGCGGGAAAAAACATGACAAAACTGAAGATTGCGCAGCTAAAGTAAATGATGACGGCACTCCATTTAATGTTTTCTGTGTTAACTGTGGAGAGATAGGGCACCCAGCCAGTTTTAGTTCATGCCCAAAACGTATTCAATACACTAATTTTAGAGATTCCAAAACATCAAAAAACATTTCAAGTAGATCTTATACTATGGCCGAAGTAAATTCAACATTGTTGAAAAGTTCTGTAACTTATGCAGACCAGCTAAAATCAAACTTGCAACCTGAAACATCGGTCCCAAGGAAGGCCAATAACAAAAAAGACGAATCTTCAATATTTGGAGATTTTATAAATGAATCAATCAAACTTTTCGGCATTCCGATCAATGTTCTGATGACTAAAGTCAAAACGTTTTGGCCTAAGTATAAACTGCTTAATGAAAACGAAAAACCAGGTGCCTATCTCGGGTTCATTGCCTCACTAACACCATGAATATGAAAGCCCTCACCATTAACATCAACTCGCTAATCTCCAATGAAAAGTGTTCTGAACTCGACCTTCTCATTACTGATATTCAACCTACTTTTGTCTTTATTCAAGAAACAAACCTCAAATCCTATCACAAGAGATATTTCGAAAAATATAAATTTATCAGAAACGACTCAGGGGTCGGAACAGGAATCTTAATCAAAGATTCAATCAAATACTCTGTTGTTTCTTTTAACAACAATGTTATTAACACAACGATCATTTATATTGAATCCAATGATTCACATGGACAAAACGACAAAATAGCATTAGTATCTATATATATTCCATGCAACACAGGCCCACCAGTCCAACAAGCTTTTGACGAACTTCTTGATGTTCTTTCAACATTCAATCACTTTATTATAGGAGGTGATTTTAACTCCCGGCATCATTTCTGGGGAGATAGCGTCATCAACTCAAATGGACGCAACCTTTATAATTGGTACCAAAATAATATACTACAAATCGACATAATATCTCCGGGAGAACCAACATATCCAAGATCTTCATCCTATATTGACTTTTTTATGACATCTCCAAATCTAACAGCTCAAAACCATAGCTGCGTCACACTTGACGCAATTTCGGATCATTTCTCGGTATTTCTTGCCTTAAATATCATGGACTTCAACCCAATACCTGACTTTCAAGAACATCCATTAACATTTAAAAACACGAATTGGACACATTGTAATAGAGATATAACATCAATCATTGCAGGTTACTCCATTCCCAACGACACTAATCTTTCAAATCATGAAATAGACCAACACATTGCTTTCATTACAAACGCTCTAAAGACATGCATGACAAATCACTCTTCGATACTCAAAATTAAAAGTACTTATAAAAATATAAGCATAAATACTATTAACTTGATGAAGACGAGAAAAATATGGAAAAGACAACTTAAACGCATTTTCCACTTTCATGGAAACCGAGTTAATTCCACATACCTTGAACTTTCATCCAGAATTTCATGCCTGAGTAAAATCATTAAAGATAGAATTAGAATTGATCTTAATGATAATCTCAAAATTAGACTACGTAATCTCAAACCTTCACCAAAAGTTTTCAAAGAAATAAACCAACTTACCGGACGTAAAAAAAAATCAGACCCCTCTCAAATACCAATCTCATACAGAAATACCACTCTTTTTTCGGAATCTGAAAAAATTAACGCTTTTCAAAATTATTTCAGTAACTTATACTCAAATCAAATCCCTACAACAAACCCACAGTCATTATTAGAAATTAATACAACAAAAAATTCATTTTTAGCATGGCATAACAATCCTACCGTTTCATTTTTCTCTTTAACAAATAAATCAGACTGTCAATTAACAAATGATTTTGTCTCTACTGATTTTGTTGAATCCATAATTAAAAATTTAAATAATAAGAAATCATCAGGGCCCGATAGTATTTCTAACTTCTTTTTAAAAAAATGTTATAAACCAATTCTGACACCATTGACTATATTAATCAATAATTGTATTAATAATTTCTACTTTCCAGAGATGTGGAAAGTAGCAATTCTATTACCAATAAAGAAAAAAGGTTCATGCAATGACGTCGAAAACTTTAGACCTATTTCACTTCTGTCTAACCTAGGGAAAATCCTTGAACGTGCGATTTATAACAAAATTGAAACTTTTTGTGATGAAAATAACATCATCCCAAATACACAATTTGGCTTTAAGAAACATCATTCAACCGAACACGCAATCATGTATTTCGAAAATATCATTCTTGAAAATCTAAGAAGAAGAGAATGCACAGTTACATGTGCCATTGACTTAAAAAAAGCATTCGATTCAGTCTGGCACGACGGGCTCATTTATAAAATGATTTCGCTTAACTTCCCAGTTAATTCAATTAAAATTATATCTAATTACCTTTCTAACAGATCGTTCAAAATTAAAATCGGTTCAAATTTCTCCAACAATGTGCAAATTTCATGTGGAATACCCCAAGGTTCATACTTGGGCCCTTTCTTATATAACATATTCATACACGACTTACCTTCAACTTTCGGACCATCTCGAAGCATACAATATGCAGACGATACACTTATTTTTGCTTCACATGAAAGACCCCACGAAGCACTTCAATCAGTCAAACAACATGTTGAACTTCTTGCAAATTACCTTAATTCTTGGGGTATTTCCATCAACTATCAAAAATCGGAATTAATCTGCTTTAGAAATGCTTCTCCTCGCGGTCATTATCTTGCTGTTAGGGAAAGCAAGCAAATAAAACTTAACATTAACGGCAATAACATCCCCCTAAACAAGCAAATAAAATATTTGGGCATTAATTTAAATGAAAAACTTAGAATGAATCCACATGCTCGCATAGCACTTAAAAAAGGCAAAGCAGCAACATCACAACTAAAGACACTATTTAGATCAACCTTTATCGACAAAAACACGAAACTTCTCTTATATAAAACCCTCGTCAGACCTGTTCTATCATATGGCTTTATATCTTGGTTCAAAATTTCGCCAACAGTGGCCAAAGAGCTCCAAAGCTTTGAACGATACGTTCTAAGACACTGCATTAGCAAATACAAACGACCTAATGGCAAATGGTTTCAAAATAGTGTTATATATAATGAATCTAAAATCAAACCTCTACTTGCATATCTTTCTGATCTGGCGACAAAAAAAATTTTCTCATACAGTTACCACGAAAACCCTCTGATCAAAAATATCTACACGGAAAATATCTCCTTTAATATTGAAGACAGATATTATGTCTCTCCAATAAGTATTGCAAACTCCTCAACAACAAGACTTTTCGAAATTGATGAAAATAATTTTCTCTCTGACTTCTATAGGAGTAGCAACCCAAACACTTATCGAGGCTGAACCGACTCTACCAAATTTTAAGTTATTCTTTTTTGACAAAAATATGAAATAAGAAAAAAATAAAAAATAAAAATAATATGATTCATGTCACCACATTTATTTAACAAGTTCAAAAAAATTAAACACCCTGATTTAACTATTTAGTACAATAATAAGATACTTTGTAAGTCCTTAATTTCAAAAAAAACCTCCATTTGGAAGGTTTCATGTAGACGGGAATCGACGATGGATGAATCATTATGATTCACCCACCGTCGAATCTAGTCTACACTTTCTTTTTCATTTTTATTTAGTTTGTAAGTTAGTCTTTAAGTAATACCAAATAAACTTCATGAAAAGTGTCTTTGAGCATCACTTATAAAAATATTGTTCCTACTAAGTAAGTTTATGAAAATATTGTTAGTAAGTCATTGTACGTTATAAATATACACCATTATGTAAGAGCAAGACTAATTCTAGGTCAGCAATTAAATTTTCTTAGTCATAAAAAAAAAAAACCAATGTTAAAAAGAAAAGTCTCAATAAATAATTCATTCATTCATTCATATCAAAATAATACTCCGTAGATTTTTTTAGACTATTTTTTCAAAGAGCTGGTAAATCTAGTTCTCGGGATTGTTACGGAAAAAAAAGGAAAGTTACTTGTGATATTCAATCCATTGTATACATAAGGAATAGTAAAATCGATTTCCCATTTAAGAAGCTTTCGACCTGGGGCACAGAGGCGCACCAATTCAATAAATATTTTCAAAGGAACATATGAGCTATGAACTGAGCCGAGTTGTGCGCTACCAGTCAAAACGAATATCGAGTTTACTCTTCTTTATACATATGTATATGCAATGTTCAAACAACTTTTCCTAGACCATATCCTGTCCTTTAAACTTTCGTCTAATCTTAGATTCGTTCGTTGAATTTTACCGGATTGACTCAGGTCTCTTTGACAGCCCTATGAACAGTAAAAAAAACACAGTATCACCACATGCCTGTTATTTGAAGAAAAATACATGCCATTTCACAGCGCTGTTTGTGACCTGAACCCGGTTCTCGCAGCAAAAAGCCTAGTGATACTGCGATCAGAGGGCAAATTCAGGTATCAAAAAACGGTTTGTGGCAACTACAGTAGGGCAACCCTTCAGTTTGAACGAACCAAATCCATCTACCATCTCGCTGTTTCAAAATGAGTGCATACAAGCAATGAAAAAAGAGCAGAGGTCAAATTCATGTATCAAAAAACGGTTTGTGGCAACTACAGTAGGGCAATCCTTCAGTTTGAACGAACCAAATCCAATCTCGCTGTTTCAAAATGTCTGCATACAAGCAATGAAAAAAGAATAATAATAATCAAAGAAAACAAAAAAAAACTTTATTTGGTTTTTTTCTTTTAAATAATGCACATCCCTTTAACATAAAATATGTATAACTTCTGTCTTCAAATAATACCGATTCATTAAAAGTTCCTTCCAATTACTCGATCTAAGTCGTTCCAGCTGCAGGAGTAATCAATCTGAAGCAGTCCCTTTTTGCTCAAACCAAACTTGTTGCCATATGTATTACTGTATAATGATTCCGATCTTCGACTTAATGTACTTCCATAAAATGAACTTTCATAGATCGATGGAGGGTTGGAGTATAATAAGGCATTGTGACTTTGTGCCAAACATTCATAACAGCCTGGTACACCGCATGCTGTGTTAGGTGTCTCCCCATATGGGCTGCAGTAGTCATATGCTGCGGAAGGGTAATCAATTCTTGGTTCAGGTTTGGGCAACGACATGCCACGTCTCCTCGGGAATGCATTAAAACCCTGCACGTTCCGTCTCAGAGTTGCAATACTATCTTCTCCGCAGCTACTGTTTCTCTCCGAAGAAGGCGAAGAACTGCCAAAGTCTATTCAAACATTTTGTTCACTTATGTGTCTTAGAATGGAAAAGTGTATATTTACCACGATATCTACTGTACATCTTTGCATCTTGGTCAGAATATCCGTCATATTTCAAGGTGTTGAAGATACCTCTTTCGTCCATCTTACTGAAACAGTCTGTACACTCAAACTCACCAGATTTTTGCAAGTATTGATAATCTGTTGAAACAGGCTCACCAGCTGGACTCGGAGACATTGACGTATCATAGAACGATGTGCTTTGGGGGCTAGTATCAATCTTTCTGTTGAAAAAAAAAAAGAAATATAAAATAAATTCTCAGATGTTCTTTAGGATACACAGTTGTACGGACTTGCGCACGTAGTCATAGTTCTCCAAATCCCAGGGATCAACATAGCACCTTTGCGACGGCAAAAGATTTGTCCCATAGATGTCTTCTGTGGTGTCAATAGAATAGTATGTGGAGTCAGAAGTCTCCACAGGAAGTGGAAACTTTGGTCCACGGCGCAACGTGCGTCCTGTCCTCTCACGCATCTAAAGACAAAAAAGAAAAAAAATAGATAAACTCATCAGTGAATGTACAAGGTTCGCTTTAAGTTGAAAGTAATTTGGAAAATAATATGACTACGGGGCCTTTACCGCAGAGACTATTATTTTAATTTATGGAACGTGCGGCGCATCGCTGTGCAATCAGTTTTGCATAGCACAGTCTAATAATAGTCTTTTGCCATAGTTATCCATACAACCAACTTAAAGACGACCTGTGGCGGCACACAGGTGCACAACTCAATTTGGTTAAAAGTGAAAATTGTATTCTTGACTGCAACCAACTGAGCATTAAATTAACTGCCCAGTGTAACGTGGTTCAGCCTTTAATGAACTAAAATGCAGAAAATTTCATCATACGAAATTGAATTGTTCATAGATGAGTGGTTCTTTCTGTTAAAGGTGAATTTATGAAAATTTCGATTGAAGAAGCGAAATTAAAAATACACGATATGCGATTGTTGTGAATTATTACGATGTTGCATAACCTGATCAAACTTATAGAATCATAAATAAGTTTCAAGAAATCAGTCGTGGATATAAAAAATTTACCAACCCATGCGGAGGAGGACGAAAAGGGCCATAGTTTTTTTTTAATTCACAACTTATTCATGCTTATTTTGACATTCTAATCGATAGAAAGTTAGTCGAATTCGAAAGAAGTGCATTTTGAGACTCGAATGATTCGAATGTTTAACATGTAAAAATTTCGAATCGTTCGGGTTTCAAAATGCACTTCTTTCGAATTCGACTAACTTTCTATCGAATAGAATGTCAAAATAAGCATGATTAGTTTCTCTTCTTATTTCAAATTGGTTTCTGTTTTTATGAAAAAATTTGAATCGTTTGTAAAAGCAATCAAAGCATCAGTTTCTCAAAAAGTCATGAATTCAATGGAATGCAATATTTGCATTCAACTTGAAAAACAAAATATTCCACATACGCCAGAGTGAACAGAAAAATTTCGAATAAAATAAAATGAAGCTTGCGAGTGTTGTGAATGACGGGTGCTCGCACACGGGTATAAGCGAAACATTAATGGTATGGCTGTGATACGTTAAGATAGCTCCTGGTTGTCTCATTCAAGAAAAGAAAACTCTTCCTTCTTGTTTAAAGTGGTACTCTAACAAGACGAATTTGCTATGTATATAGTCGCGTCAATAAAGCTTTTGCTTCGGAAGTCCTCAAGAACAAACTTATAGGTAATTGTTTACAACATTCATTAATATATTTACAAGTTTGTAATGGATATTGTAAGCAAAAATTTTTTTGTGCATAAATATCACAGATATTGTTTAAGGGGGGACGCTGGTCTATAGCGTGAAAAATGGGCATAATTTATGAATTTTTTGTGACTCAACAAAAACATCAATCCAAAATCTGTGAAACAGGTTTTATAATTTAGGTTTTAATATACAAATATCTACAAATTTTTTCGTGTCAATTAAATTAAAAATGGCGGCTGTCCAGCATTTCTTTGGAGGCACCTCATTTTTTATGTGGATGACTACTTTAACAGTCACAATACGGTAGAAGAGGCGGTGAGAGTGAGCAAGGACGCTATCAAGATCTGCAAGGAGATGAACTTCGACTTAGTGGGTTTCCAATCGAATAGTAGAGACTTTTTGAACCAGATTCCGGAAGCGAACATAAAGGCTGGCCTAGTGAGTATTGACCCTAACGAGACCGAGAGCTATGTCAGTAAGATTCTGGGAATGTTTTGGCACCCTTCATCTGATCAATTGATCTATAAGCTGCATGATGATGAGTGCTTCAAAAAGATGTCTGACCCAGATGCTGAGTTTTCTAAGCGCGAAATTTTGAGGACCATCATGAGAACCTTTGATCCCTTGGGTCTCATTTCCTGCTACATCATAAGAGGACGAGCTATTCTGCAAGAGATATGGCGTGAGGGCTTCAGCTGGGACGAGCCAATAAACGGGGTTTTAAGGAGGCAGTGGATCGACTTTCTAACTGTTTTGAAGCAAATAGAAAACATAAAGGTTCCACGCACGTATTCATCATTTCGACCTGAGAATTCGAAAATATCGTTGGTTGTGTTCGTCGATGCATCGGAGAAGGCCTTTGCCGCTGTTTCATACTGGCGTTTCGAACAAGATGGGATGGTTCAAATGTCAATCGCGATGGGAAAAACTAAGGTGGCCCCAGTCAAGAAACTTTCAGTGCCTCGGTTGGAGTTGCAGGCAGCGGTGCTTGGTGTGAGGGTTGCAGAAACTGTTAGGAAAGCTCATTCAATTCTAGCAGATGAAGTCATTTTCTTGTCCGACTCCAAGACAGTGCTTTCCTGGATCAATTCTTCCACTTTCAAGTTTACAACGTTTGTCGCTGTCCGTATTGGCGAAATTCTAGAAGTCACGAATCCAAGCCAATGGTGGTTTGTGAGATCTCCGGACAACGTTGCTGATGATGGAACAAGATGGAGTGATCTCTCAGAAGTCCTTGCAAAAGATAGATGGTTTACGGGCCCCGAGTTTTTAAAGCTACCTCAAGCCGAGTGGCCAATTACGCCAGGCAAAACTGCGGCTGCTGCTGATAAGGTAAGCGACATTTTACTTCCTAAATTTCCGCTATATTTGCACAGTGAGTCAACATCTTATAAAGCTTACGATGAGTTGAAGGCAAGGTTTAGGGCGAGGTGGTTTTCGGGTGTAAGGGTGCTGGCTTTTCTTCTGCGTTTTAAGGATCTTCTTAGGAAGAGGCCGATTGAGAAGGAACCATTTGTGACTCCAGCAGAAATCATACGAGCTCAAGATTGGCTATTTCGAAGGATTCAACAAGAAGCATTTCCAGATGATATAGCGTGCCTGCGGTCGAAGCGAGGTTTGAGCCCCACAAGTTCGTTAGCTAATCTGTCACCGTTTATTGACGAGGAGGGTACCTTGCGATTGAGCTCTAGAATCCAGAGAGCAAATATATCGTACGCAGCGCGGAATCCAGCGATCTTGCCCAAGACCCACCCACTGGTTGACTTATTGATTTTACATTACCATGAGGCTAACCTGCATATGGGAACAGAGACAACCATCTCGGATATTAGAGAGAGTGCATGGATTGTGAGCATACGTGTAGCAGTAATGCGAGTCAAGTCCAGGTGCTGTATGTGCAAGAAACTAAGGGCAAAGGTAACTATGCCAATGATGGGTCAGTTGCCTGAGGGACGTGTGGCGTTTAACTTAAGACCCTTTACCCATGTGGGAGTGGATTGTTTTGGCCCTCTGTACGTGAAACATGGAAGAGGTGTTGCAAAGCGTTACGGCATGATATTTACTTGTCTAAGTTTCCGAGCCGTGCATCTTGAGGTCCTCAATGACTTAAGCTTAGACCAGTGCACCATGGCTGTTCGCCGATTCCTTATCAACCGTGTGGTCACCAAATTCATTTACAGTGACAATGGTCTCAACTTTGTGGGTTCCAAGAACCGTTTGGAGAAAGACGTTAAAGAGATGGAGGCCAGTCTCAGCGAGTATTGCGCAAAATATGAAGGCATAGTTTGGCGATTTATACCGGCGTATTCTCCTTGGATGGGTGGAGCCTGGGAGCGCCTTATAAAATCTATAAAGTCCAGCATTGAATTTACGTTAAGAGGAGTAACACCTCGGGAGGACGTTCTTCTGAACGCGTTACTCGAAGCACAAGGACAGATCAACAGACGACCCCTCACACACATACCAGTCGATCCGGAAGATCCCAAGCCACTTACTCCAAACTCGATCCTTTTCGGTGACAGCGATCGTGACTGTACAGCACCTGGCGTTTTTTCGGAACATGATCAATGGAGCAGGCTTTATAGCCGAAGAGCACAACATCTGATGAAGGAATTTACGAATCGCTGGTACACGGAGTACCTTCCTGAGATCACTCGACGCTCGAAGTGGCACAAGGATACAAGACCAGTTGAGATTGGTAGCATCGTGCTTGTTATAGAACCTGGAGAGGTGCGTTCGGCTTGGAGGCTAGGCAGAGTGACGGGTGTTTATCCAGGACAGGACAAAATAGTGAGAGTCGCAGATGTACGCTTAGGTAATGGAACCATTTTACCGAAGAGGTCAGTTGGTAGGCTCGCCGTGTTGGATCTTGAGTCTTCGCATATAGTCTCAGACGGGCCCGGGGATGTGGTCGAGCCTTAAGAATTCTTTAAAATAATTACCATTTAAATTTTAGTTCAGGCTGGCAACGTCATGGGATATTCTCATTTTACAAATGTCAAAAAGTTCTATAAAATTCCATGGCACGTGTCTGCTTTCGTTAAGTTGACAGAGGAGAATTTTTCCATTTTTCATCAGATCATTCCATGACGTTGCGTTGCCGAGATAGATAGAAAGATAGACCATGTAAGTTTCCTTTTCATTTTTGTAATAAATTTCATTAATTATTGTAAATTTCTTTAAGAAAATAAAATCATCATCATTATTTGGATATTTATTTGGAGTTATTTTCTGGCAAAGCAACAACGGGTCCATGGCCGAAGATGCAACCTCTTTCATTTTGGTCCTGGAATAAAATCCCAAAAATTTTTAGTTTCTATGTAACAACAGCAAAAGACGTACGTAGGATTTTTCGATATTTTGCTTTTTTGCAAAATGGTGCACGTTTAAACAAAACATTGAAATTTTCACTATAAAAAAACGACAAAATTGATGATAAAAAAAACTAGATAGTATAAAAAAAAAAAATCTTACGTACATACGTCTCCCGAAAAAAGTATTTCAAATGTACTAACAAAATTTCGTAAAGATCGGTGAAGATTTTCTCGAGTTATGTCTTCGGCCAGTTCAAAAAATGTGATTTCGAGAAAAACGCTTTAAGTTTTAAGTACTATAAAATCGTATAACATATCTGAGGGGCACTGCCGCAGAATGGAAATTTTGGGCATTTAGACATTTTTGCCGGCATCCATCCTTTGGTATATGTTATGTTATTTGTAAGACCCTAAAGTACCTTTTAAGACAAAAAAAAAAATTTCGGTTTCTTCAAAATTCTAGACCAGCTTCCCCCCTTAAACAAGATAAATAGTTCCATCCCCACTCCAAGAAGTTTCTGATTTTAAAGAATATAAAAAAAAAAATTTATAAAACAAAAATCATCAACATCGGAGCTGTTCTTGAGGACTTCCGAAGATTGCCTGTTTTATGTATTCATTGACTCTACTAATATCCGGGTTAGCAAATCGATTTAGATTTACATAGATTAGATAATATTCATTCAATATAAGATTATATATAAACTTTCTTTTGTTAAATTTCTTTATGATGAAGATTAAAGGCATGACATTTTATGTCGTCTGCCTTTACAAAATTATTTTGACAAGCCCTCGTAGAACACCGGCATTTCTCCTAGTCGGTTTCGTATGAATCCGGTTAACGGTGTTTTTTGAGAACCTAACTACGAGGTTATCAGTATTTTTAGTTTTAACGTAAAATAATCACGCTGCGAAGTATTTCGAGAAATCGCACAACTTAAAGTAGACAAAATACTGTGCAAATATTTTTTATCTGATTCCATCTCCCTCTTTCTCTTTTTAATTATGCAGTTTTTTTTAAATGCCTATTTTTTTTGGCATACAATTTTACGCGTCGCATAACAGAATTCACCGAGTGTTGTATCACATAAGTCTAACACTATTAAATGCTTGGCGAAAGAGGAGCCCCCTTGTAACGCCAACAAGTTATCCACAGTCTTTTCTGCAACGTCTGTCTGTCTGCTGTGCTTTTAACAGATGTAGTCGTTGATGGAACCTCCTCACTGAGGAATCCAGCAAACCAAGCAGTGATTCAAGTTCTGAGAAAGCTGATGTCTGTGATCTTTCCATCCTTGTAAGTTCATCGGCAATCTCTCTACCAGTTATACTGTGATTGCATGCAATCGTAATAAGAATCAAAGAATTAAGCCTTCTGATCGTATTCAAAGAATTCTTACATTCCTGGATTGCGTTCGAAGTAGTAACAGTAGTAGGCTGTCCTTGTAAACACAAATACTTCCTCCTATTATGATACTTTTCGCAACGAAGCTTATAAGTTATAACTATAGGGATAGCAAACAACTTCCTTAGTCGGACGTCACCGCTCTCCACAAAGACACCAGTGCCAGATCCACAATAGTCTCTGAAATTATCCGTGAAAATCCGATATAACTAATTTTTCCCGGTTCAAATTCTAGAGCGAGCCAGCTCCAAACAGAAGGAAAGTTGATGGTTAAATTAAAAGATATGCTTTCGAGATCCTCAAATTTTCAATGCGAATTGTTCTGTAGACCACTCCTTTTTAAACAGGAAATAGTCTTGAAAGTTTATCTCACGACAAAATATCAAGAATGATAGGAAGATTCATTAGTGAGTCGACATCAGTACCACGAGTGGCCGCAATACAGAGAAGACATAGGCAATAAAGTATTTACGTGAGCTGTTGTTCTTGAGATGATTAGTGTTATCATAGCCGCATAGAACCAAAGCACCCTTTTCGATGACAAACCTCATGTCGACGGACAATGCCTTAGCTGTTTTCGATTTGATGTGTTTGGACCAAAAGAGCTTGTTATCAAGGACTGCTACAAGATGTTTGACTTCATTTAAGAAAGAAATGCTGACTTACTCCTTCAAGTTTTGGAAAGATAGCAAGCTCGGTCTGAAAAAGATTGACGGGATACCTTTTCTACAAAGCCACCATAACAAATTCAGTGAAGCATTTACTTCGGAACAGATAGCTTGGAGGCTGGATCACCCAGAAGGGATATAGAAACGTCGCCAAACGCTTGGGAGTGGGCGTAAGATCTATTGAGTATTTCAAGCAAAGAGCCAACTTGCATACACCACATACATGTGTCCACTATCCTCTTCAATGTTGTTATTTTTACATTGATATTTCCTTGAAATGCGCTAAGTTCCAGATTTCCGTCGCTTTGTTCCGCCATCCAATTTATTTACTCTTGATTGATTTTTATAAGAAATTGAAGCACAAAAGGATCGTAATTGCAAAGCTCGCAGACGTATAGGTTTTCACCAAATGAATTGTTCATCTCGGTATAGCAAGTACTATTTAAACTCTCCAACCCACCAAACAAAAGCCACAAAGGTCATATACCAAACAAAGCCAAATTTCGAAACACTCGACTTTAGATTCACTTGAAATAACCCAATAGCCGTTCAGTTTTCAAATGCGGTCTCTTAACCCAAGAATGACACTTCACGTGCTTCCAATCCACCATCCAAGGTTTATGTATTATACATTTTCAGATCCAGTAAAAGATCTCACGACAACAACTGGCGATTTATTAGTGTTTCTCTTCAATGAACAGACTTAACTACAATGATCAGTCTGTCAGTGGCAGTACCCCCATTTCTTCACATCGTCATTTGCTACCACGCTCTGCAACACAATCAATTGTATTAGATACATAGCACCAACCGGCTCTCATCCAAAATTGCGCGCTTTTTGCAAATACTAAATATCTAAACTGCTGTACATATTTATTGATCTCTTGCCGCTGGATGCTCAGATAAACTAACTTACAAAACATTCAATTCAGCGTAAAAATCAATCAAAAACCTGAATTAAATGCCGACAACAAGGAACAGCATTAAACTTGGACGCGGGACAGCAATTTCAGACTACATTATTGCAGCATTGCTATCGCTTCTCTACTACACAAACACAAGCCTAAGGCGAGGGAACACAGGTTAAACCTGTCGTCAGACGATGCTACAAATAGCCTTTATGGAAATTATAAAACACTACTGGAGTCGCCACCGATTACTCGGGTGGTTTGTCCAGTGCAGTAAGAAAAATAGAAGAAGTGAAGAATTACGTAAGGATTTTGTCAGGCAGGCTGGACAGGAAGTGTTTTCTTGTTTGCACAGAGGATGGCACTGAACTTGTACACAAAGTCTAGCAACTTTCTACAAATCCGATGTAGTTAATTTTAATTCTCCCACCAATTTCCCGTCTTTTATTATTCACAATGAAGTTTCTCCGTATTTGCTTATGAGCATTAATTTATATTTTCTATTTATATTAATTGGATCTGTTTCACACCGTTTAACAATACCGTGCACCAGCGTCCGCACCACCGTTCTCCTGTTCCCCGCTTAGTCATGTACGAAGATTTTCACCTCGACGAAGAGGTACTCCGTACCAAACATGGTGCGTGTATCTGATGTGAAGTTATTAGAATCATGCACTTGAACTTAATTTTCAGGAATGAAATATCGTGTATCTTAGGAGTAGGCGGTGGCTGGCTTGACGAAGATGCGATGTTCGTTTGCATGCGAAGTTTCTTTTTTTTGCATTGTATTGAGTTCGTTTTATGAGCAATTCCAATTTTCTACAGCATCCTATACTTATGTATATGGTTTTGCTGAAAAAGTGAAAATGGTTTACTTATTGTTTAGGTTTGTTGAATATGTGGGAAGATTTATTTTTTTGCAATGCATACAAAAATATATCTTTTGCTACAAGATGAGATGTGTTTTTAGAAAGGTGGGTTTAATGCATTTGGAAAATATTATTCAGGGTTTTTGGGTTGCAGAATGGGATCCAATTGTTTTATTGTTGGTAACAAGTGTGTTTCTCACGGATTTGACTAGCAAACGATATACATACATACATAATAAATAAGTATTGGTGTGCAAAAACTGAATTAAACTTCTTGAGTTTCTTACGTCTTGAGTCTTCGGCTATCACAGAATCTTAAACTGTTTACTTTTCACGTAGGTATCCTAACATTTGGTAAAATGTGAAATAGGTAAAATCTTTTCGTTCATAAGTTTGCGTCAATTTCACTAACCGTTTTTAGGTAGATGATACACAAAATCCAATTGAAATAAACTTTTTTGTGCTTCTTGGTGAAAAATATTAAACACAACTTTTTATGTAACGTTTCGTTTTTATATAAGTATAAGATAAGATAAGATTCCAATTAAATATAGACAATTTTGAATTTAATTTGAGAACGTAGCCTTCACTAATCGTCAAACTGTAATTGTCATTTTACCAAAATTCGGAAACGGCTACTGGATCTCCAATTTTCGGTCATAATCCTCGCCCTAGTAGATAAGTAATAACAAGTTAAGTGTAAAAATTTGAGTTAACATATTCCTTGTGTGATGTTGCCGTGTCATTGAGACAACGGGTTATGGTCAAAGTGACTAAAATATCGCTGCCCTTCAGGCATTCGCAAAAAAGATCCAAATCAATTGGATCCAAGATATCGACTGCTGCAGAAGTGTCCGCGGTGGCCGTACGAACAAAGTCGAGTTACATTCATAAAAGTTTTTATTGAACTTCAAGTCAATAGTAAAGTTTTTGAAATATCTAAAATGGTTTCATTTTTATAAAAAAGTTGTCAACTCCTAATGTCTGCGTTCAGTGCTATCCCGCTATTCAATTTGTGTGCTAATTGCTTTCTGACTTTCGAATCTATAAGGTCTAGTGATATAGGTTACTGTCGAATTCATAAATATAGTCTCATTTCAGGAAGATTTTAACTAACAAATTCAAAAATTCGAGCATTGACGATTTTCGAATAACGATCCCGGAGCGGTACCTTAAAGTTAAATAACTGCACCAGCTCAGCTTCATGAGTTCAAAAATCTAGCCTAAAAAAACCCAACTGAAAGTTTCAAGGTGGAATTAATGAAATTATTGTATGGACTTAAATGACATTTAAAAAATCCGTCCATCTTGCAAACGGAGGCGCATGAATTTAAATGATTATAAACTAAGTTTGTGCTTAACTAACCACTCAACCTTCTCTGAACGCGTTCGGAAGAGAGTTAAGTTTCGTTTTGGTTCCAGACCATCACGGCATAACTGGAAACGAGATCGCTGATGAATTTACAAAGAGGCAGGTATCACATACGGCTTTCTGAGAACCTGCACAAGTGTTTGGTCTACCGGGTTCCTCACAGAGGGCTTCCACCAACGATTGCATCTAAAATAACATTCCTCTGTTGGTATTCCATAGCAGAAACGACTGTGTATTACGAGGTTGGACATTTTTTGGACAGCGAAGAAAATGTTTTGATGAATAGCTAAGAGTGTTCTAAGGCAGTTTTATAGTAGTCTGGATCAAGAGAACTGACCAGGTGACCACTAGGAAAGCATTAGGAAAAGTACAAAAACTTGCGTGCATATGCATATCAGGAGAAATGAGAAGCTGTCCAACTGCGGCTTTTTTAAATATTGCTAAACCTGACACGTGACACCTTTGCACCTGGTAATAAGAAGCATCTCAAATGCAACGATAGCTAGATTTGCCAAAGAGACTGAGTGTGTCCTGAGATCTAGCGAAAAGAGTATAATATCGAACGAGTTGCCACTCATTGACTTCCCTCGGGATAGCAAGACCAAGGAATTTAAAATCGATAAGCTCTTCAACGTTGAGCTAAGTAACAAAAAGGCATGGCAAAGTGAAAAAGAGGGGATCATGACGAAATCTAGAATGCCAAAAATCTCGAATGCCGAAAATCTCGAAAATAAAAAAAATTTATCTAGAACGCAAAAATCTCGAATCCACAAAATCCAGAATTAACAAAAAATTTTTGTATTTTTAACAGTTAAAACTCAATAAAACACAAATACATCAGTTTACCCAAGATTTTATTTTCTGAGCAAGAAAAATAGCTGTGGATGCTCTTACAGTTTCATTGACAATATTTTTAGATGGGTAACTGTTCTCACAGGTGCATGAGTAGCAATGTGCAATTGTATGATTGTACTTGTCAACTTTAAGTTTGTTAAGGAGAAGTAAGTTATCCAGAATGTATGTTTGAATTTTTGAGACAATGTTTAAAATTCGCGCGAATTTTAAACATTGCCTCAAAAATTCAAGCATACATTCTGGATTTTTGCATTCGAGATTTTTTTTTTCTAGATTTTGGCATTTCGAGATTTTATTTTCTAGATTTTTGTTTTCGAGATTTTTTCCATTCTAGATTTTTGTTTTCGAGATTTTCATATTCGAGATTTTTACTTTCTAGATAATTAATTTCTAGATATCGTATCACTGGGATGACCTCCCCAAAATGCGCCAAGCCAAACTTTTACTTTGCCACTTTTAACACAAAACGTTATAAAGACGCAATAAAACTAAGTAGAAACAATGTAAGAATGCTAGCCGGGTTCTTAACCGGACACTGCAGACTAAGAAAACACCTAAAAGTACTATGCATAGAGAGCGACGACCAATGTAGTTACTGCAACGAACAGGAAGAGTCTCCTCTCTCCTGACCACCTCTTTGGTGACTGCGAAGCTCAATACACCAAAGGAAGAAGTACCTAGGATCCTACTACGTAGAGGAGAAGGAGCTTAAACTCCCAAGCGTAACCCAGATACTAATTTTCATCAGAGGAACTAATCTGGATGAAGTATTTTAATTAAGGAATACCACTTAAGAAGTAGGGGGTACAATAGATTTAAAAAGGTCGAGGTGCATTACAAAACCCCAATTATTCATTCATTCATTCAAGGTAGTTATATAAATGAAACTGATTATGACTGAAACTTAAATTTTAAAAGAGAGCTTTTAGAGCAGTCGGCTAACTTTTCCTGATATCAGTTCAATTCCTTACACATCGCAGCATCCTTTACATCAGCTCCCAACTTTTGATCTATACGTAGTGACATAACCAAACAGTTGGAAGATTATCACCCCTGATGTTCACCTTTAAGAAAGAAGGTGGAACAACGGAATCAACAAATGTACTTATATTTCTTGAACTTATGTCGCTTTCCATTGGTTTCACTCGTGGAAGCACTCATTTTAAGAACCAATGGAACACCCAAAATTCTTTCCATTCACTTTAACGTAATTGCCTTTGTGTGAGTGAAACATATATGGCTCTTAAAGAATATCCCTTGAAGAAAATTTTCTTTTTGACATTTGAGTAACATGTGTTAGTGCTTCTTGAGTCGATTCTCACTTCAAACCGAGAAGCGACTGTCACTCCTCAGAATCATGAGAAGCGATCTTGAGAAGCGGGTTGAGAATGCTCCTGGACGGTTCTTTTCGTCCAATGGAAAGTGACATTATTGACTTGTTCTGTATGAATTTGAACGCATTTTATATCCCTTTACTCGGACTCGAACTACTGATTTTGTACGCCGATTTCATGTTTATTATCTAAAATTATAAATGATTTATATTCCGCTTTGCCATTGTCACAACTAAATATATGGTAATGGTATCAAGTCCTTCTTGTGTGATGCACGCATATGCAACAGACTCATAAAAAAGCCAGGTAAAGATATGCAAAAAGAAGTCACATGTCACAATTTAATATTCCCCGCTCAAGTTGATGATTCATTTCCTCAAATTAAGCAAAAGCGTTTACCTATCACCAAATATTAAATTACTATCTACATCTCTTCTTTAATCATTTTATACGCACGCAGAAACCAACTGTCTGCGATGAATGCATAAACGCCATATAAACATAGAAACCAATTATCATTTTACCCATCTTGAGTGTCTTCCACTTGACCTCGAAGTTTTTAGCAGTCAAATCGAATTTGTTTACAATGTAAATTTTATAGCTGTTGAATAACTCTTGGAATGTATACATTTATACGAGTGTCTGTAGACCTTAAAACATTTCACCAGTTTTTGCATACATCCGCTTAGGGTTTCCATCAGATACATCAACTCCACAGGAATTGAATAGCGTTACTTAGTTGTATGTTGATCAATTTCATTAGACAACTTACCAGACAAACATGTTCACGATCACACGTGATAATAAATTATTATCCTAATTCAAGATACGGTGATGTTTTTATTTTTTAAGCTAGTTTCATTAATTGGTGAGCCGTAACATATCATGAGATTGAAACTGATTATGTTATGACTTCACGATTCTGCATTCGAAAGTAAAAGTAAAAGTGGGTGTTGACCAGGAAATCCAACTATACGTACAAGCCAATTTCAAATTTCACGCCGAATTTCGAAGAGTATCCGTTGCATTATTTTTCTTTTGAATTTAAAATTTGTTTTCAATTATACACACTTCATTATGTTAGTACACCATTGTAACTGAACCCTGGTTTGGAGGTTATTCTGTAGAGTATTGTATTTGTAATAACGGCCGAAGATGTTTGACAATAATTTGTTGCTTAATCGGTGAGTGGGTAGTGTTGGGCTTATTTGTCAAGAAATTTTGTATTCAATGGGAGTTGCGTCAATTAATTATAAGTACCTACACTGTAGTTGGTAATTAATTCGTAGTGGGCGGTTTCACTATGAGGTTGTTGATGGTCGGTGGTACAATGAATACTATTTCTTTAGGCTTGGGTGCCTCATCGATATTATTTTGTGCAATCAATAGAAAGCGACAAGAAATATTTCAATTAGTTGAATGACCAACAGATACATCAAAGCACAATTTTAATATTATAAATATTTATATGAATTCAGCTATGCATTGTAAATTTTAAAAGAGTTGAGATATGTTGAAATTGTTTGTTTCGGTTTTCAATTTTATTTCTCATGTTTTTATGATAAAGGTTTCTTTTTTTGGGGTGGGGGTACTCATGATGTAGAATTAGAGTGCCGTTAAGTCATTGTTTGAAACCTAGTAACTAAATAAATGGTAATGGTATCAAATCCTTCTTGTGTAATGCACGCATATGCAACAGCATCATACGGAAGCCAGGAAAAGATGTGCAAAAATAAGTCACATGACTTGGCCCAGGGAGTGAGATTTCCCTTATTTTAAATTTGGAAGGATCTAGTTTTTACTGAAGTAATTTGAGAGATAAAAAGCAACCTAGCATTAAAATTGAATGTGGTTCCATAGTTATTTCTGAGACTATATGTACAGTGCCGTTTGAAAAATTTTGCTCAAACTTTTTACTACCCTTTTATGGAGTATTTCTTGGGATTTATTTTTCGCAATAGGTAGAAAAATCTTTTTATGAATATTGAGTGCATTTACATAGATCGTGAAAGCAGGAACGGAAGCTATAATTTACTGCAAAAAGGGGGAAAGGTCAGTTCGGTCCGCAAGTCTAATATGTTGTATCACTTTTTAATATTACAACCTATGAAATTTCTAGAAGATTAAATGTTACTCAACAAACTGTGGCATGGAATCTTAAACAAAGTCGCGAGACCGGGGAGTACCAGTAGAAAGAAGTGCTCAGGGAGACCAAAAAACACAACCACTGGGATTAACGTTTTTTGGTGCTGTACAGCCGTCGCGTCGCGTCGGCATCACTTAAAAACTTCCGTGTATATTGAAAACGAACTGTGTGACGATCAGTCAAGCTCAGCGGGGAAAAAGCTGCGAAAGCTGGTTTTTGAGCACTTAAGCAAGTGCTGACTGCTGAGGCCGTACTTCCCAAAAAGAGTGAGAGCAAAACGATTGCTCTGCACTTTGAAGTATCATATACAAGAAATGTGGAACAACGTTGTCTTTCTCGACGAATCAAAGTTTAAATTGCATATGGGAAGATTCCTGCTCGGAGAGAAAGGCAAAGCTCTGAGTGAATCTTACGAATGCCTCCAAAAACTAAGCTGAGGCTGTGGATGCTCCTCTGGAAATGAAGAAAGTAGAATGGTCTTCTTAGAACCGAGAACCACAGCAGAAGTTAACCTACAAGTTCTAAAAATTTATAAGAGGCCTCTGCTCTGAAGTATTTTATTAGTAACACATGCACATTAAATTTTTAACAAGATTTGCTCAAAATTGTAGGTATGACTTTTTTTTGTTTTTTAATATTGAAAATTAGTATGAAACTTTAAAATAAACTGGACTAAAAGTTAGATTCACATTTTTTTATTTTTAAGGATAAAAAAAAATTGTTGTATGTGTGAGTCAGTACGTCTCATCGTATTAAATGCCATGTTTATCAAAAAAAGATTTACAGACACCTTGTCACCTACAGCAGTTGTGGAAATGAAACACACATAAATTGACTTCCATTTGTTAGCCAAACTTATGAATCCTAGTGTAAAACGCTGCTAAATGATATTGGGTGAAGCTGTCGCCCAGGAGAACCACCTTCTACTGGCAGAATTTTTACGGAAGCGCTGTAGAAAAAGTCTAGCCCTTGACTAAGAGAATCAATAATTTATAATTTCGGCAAAGTACCTACCAGGAAACCAATTCATTTTGAATATGCAGAAACATCTCCGCAACAACTTAAAAACAGTCCAAAATGTAAGGAACTCAACGTATGTGGGATTGTCTGCAAATAACTTAATTAGATAAGGCAAAACATTGCTAGGGGTTTCAAAGGGAAAAAACGATTAAGCCAAATAAATTTGGTGGTGTAGTGATGAAGCTAAAGCGTAGTGATAAGTTAGAAATAGGTGGCTTTCAAAACATGGTCAGGGTGCTTCTCAAATATTAAAGATAAAAAGGTTCGTCCTGAAAGGGAATATAGAAGCTACAAGAAAGAAGCGAAGAGGAAGTGCTGCCAACTCCAAGCAAGAGAACGCAGGGCGTTGTATCAGGAGCTAGAAGAGACTCTGCTGGTGAAAATCAGGCTATTCAAGAAATACGATATAACAACTTGAATAAGGGAACAACAATCTTCAAAATAGCCGCTCAAAAGAGAAATGCTCTAGAGATTCGTCAGCTGAAGTTCATTAACGATGCTGAAGGACAGCTTATTGTGGATGACGACCAAATTCATGCTTTCTATAAGCTGAATCTATTTTAACCGAAATATCCGACATCACAGTCGAGAAAGTGAGTTTCTATGTATTTATTTTGTTAGCTATCTACAATTTGATGAATTTATGCTAATATTTAATTCACTAGGTTAGGTTAGGTTAGGTTAAAAATGGCTGTCAGGAAAACAACTGACACACTTAGACCAGTATCAGGTCAATTGTGATACCATATACGAATTAAGCTAGGGAGTACCTCACCTAACAAAACCATTTGGAGATCACTTAGATTATCTAGGAAATATTTTCCTAGATGCCGTTTTCTTTTAAAGGAGAGTGCTGGACAAGAGCAGAGGAGGTATGGAATTGTCTCTTCCTCCTCATCATCTAAGCAACTTCTGCAGAAGTCATTTGAGGGAACACCAAGTCTTATGGCGTGTCTTTCTATCAGACAATGTCCGGTGATGACATTGATTACGGAACTAAAGTGCAATCTGGTTATGGGTAACAAATGTCTAGTGCGTTTTGGATCTAGTTTTGGCCATATCTGTTTGGTTGCCACACACGTGGTGATATTGTCCCAACTATAATTTGTTATATCCATTGTCTCTTGCTTTAGCATAAGTTTACATGTAGCGATTGGTATACCAATATTCAACCTGCTGGTTGAGATCGGTAGAACGGTTCCTTTTCTGGCGAGATCATCGGCTTTGCAGTTACCCACGATATGTCTGTGTGAATTTTGAACTGTTCAGCCATCTCCTGAAGAGATAGGCGACTGAGAGTGAGCTCGTAGAAACAGCACCGAGTGATTTGAGGGCTGCTTGACTGTCTGAGAAAATCCAGATATTCACTGAGGATATCACGTTTTCTTTTAGCCATGATAGAACCTCTTTGATCGCCAGAATTTCTCGCTTGGAACACGCTACAATGGTTTGGAAGACGGAATGAGAGACTTACTTTAAGTCGGTTTGAGTACACCCCGCAGCCTACCATTTCATCTGTATAGAAATGAATTGAATCATCTCTCAAAATTTCTTCGTCTTCCCAGGTCGTTCTCGGTGGGATTGAGACTTGGAACTTATTATCAAAAACTAATTTGGGTATGGTGTAGTCGGAGTGGCAAGGGATTGATCCGAATAAGTTCAGGATTGTAGCGTGGCCGACATCAGGCCTAGCTGACTCACGATTCTCATCTCCAAGTGATAATCTGCCTAAGCAATGGAAGGAGAGTTGCCTTCTACCAATGTACAAAGGATAGGTAGATACACTAAGTTACGATAACTACCAATCGAATAGCTCAGATCTTCCGTAAATAGAAGTTCTTGTAAATGTCATTTTTTTATTTCAAATAACATTGCAGGAATTCAAAAAACGATGAACGAAGACCTTCGCTTCTGATATACAAGTTTACAACTCAGTTTATTTTTACATCTATTTGATCTTGATACTAAACTGATACTAAACTGAAAGTGTTTAACTAATTCGTTGCATAAATCATAAACTGACAGCTTTTTTTTTCATCTTCTTCATAAAGAAAAATGAAATTCAAATTTTGTAAACAACTTTATTACAAACACTTTAACAAAAGTGCGTGCAAAAACAGAGACATTAAAGAGATTTATCATCGAATTGGTGGAATCGTACACACAAAAATGCTTTGTTTTAATTCAAATTTATACGAAACCCAAAGGCTAAGCTTTTACGAAAGAGCTAACGCAGCAATTTATTACGTCTTTTGAGGTACTACTCCAAACGGTTATATTTTATTTTATTTGTTTTGTACCAATTGGTTGATTCATAGATCCTAACTTACTAAATTACACTACTCAAGTAATGAAAAGGAAAGAAAATAGTTTTACAATGGTTTGGGAAGTAAAAATTAATTGCTTCCTTAACCTTACTTATTTAGATATATTTATTACTTATTATTCAGACATATTTGGTAGTTCCAATTTGACATTTACTCTCGATGCTCAAGTGTTTGTAACTAATGTTTTTTCAGTTCGGAAAAGTAGGTAGGTTTCACTCAGTTAAACAGGCCAATCAAAGATTTGTTAGGAATTAACTTTTCTATTGATATTTTAATACTATTTTATTAATATGTCCCAAAAAAAAAACTTTCCTTTCGTTACCCTAGATGTGGCTTTTGACCAAGGCAGACAAAAATGAAAACACTACCATAATCTTAAAGAAAAACAAACAAATCAAATCAGAATTTGGCTTTCACAGAATCCAAAAACAGTTAGTCGAATGGTGAAAATTTTCTCAAAGTTCTTTGCAAACAGTCATACGTATGATACCCACGACCGAGACCTTCATCCAAAGACCTTATAAAGCTTAACGCCTTCACACCAAACAAAACACAATGAAGATTTGTGTGAATAATCATCCCATAATTCTTTTGTTTTAACAATCTATTAATCGATCTTTAAAGAGTTTTGTCTTGAACAGTCATAAATTCCGCTTGAAAAAGAATCACGTCTTCAGTTCAATATGCAAAAAGTTGATAAACAAATCTTTTGTTTTCCATAGGGAGCGGGTTTGAGGGATTTGACAGCATGACTTGTAAAACCTTAAGCTTTGATTTTTATAAAACCACACAAAAGAAAGATAGCCCTGTTTCCATAAAAAGGTTAAAGTCGAGGGTCTTTGCAATCACGACTTAAAGTAATAATAGAAAACAACAGAGCTACACCACATTTTGAATCAAAAACATGAAAACAGTTGCGCTTAGCCCTTAACGGTATTTTAAAATACTTCATGACCGCGGCTTTTGCACATTCCACCCACTTTGTAACCATCTTACACGATCAGAATTCGAAATTAGCAAAGAACAACTTGGGATGCTACACTCCCACATGTCACATTAAACGAACAATAGTCAGTTAACAATAATGTTCACCTTATTTGTAACCAAATCGATGTCAAGCTGTTTTTATCCAAAAAGTGTGTCGCCGGTTGGGATAAGAGTAAAAATATGTTAATTCTCTTCCAACAGAAACCGAAAACCACAAAATCAAGTCACTGTACGCGGCAATTGAAGTTCGAACCACGACGACGAAACGTCGACCAAACCGAGACGACGATTGGAGTCAAACTGATTGGATTGAATTCACAGGTGAGGCACGCAGCTTAGTCAAAGCCAGCTGCTTGGCGAATAACATAAGTCATAAGATAAACAAAAACCTAGACCGGCCAAGTGGGAGTCGATGTCATAACGCAGCCTACGAGGAAAAAACGCACTATATCACCATGGCACCAGCTGCACCATGGTGCTCGTAGTTTTGATAGAGCCTTTTTTGCTTTATTGGCCTAACCATGTGGAGAAAATCAAATTGGTGTGGAGATATAGATACATTGGCTTCAAATTTGGTCGTTCAATACCGTTGCTAAGGCTCATTTTTTAAGGTAGCGCAGATAGAGGGTATTAAATGCATTTCAATTGAGTTGGAACTGTTGCCAATGCAGAATGCAGCAGCAACGCTGGGTGAGTGGCCTTTTTCAGGTCCGAGGCACAAGCTAAATGCATTGTTTGCTGAGGGAGAATCATTCAAGTGGAATGCAACTGGGTGTATTGCAATGTTGACAGAACGATGATGCTGGACACACAAAACTGACCTAGCCAAATAGTGTGGCTTATAAGTGAAAGTTTTATGAATATCAGAGGCCGTGATTTGTGAATGAAGAGTTGAAATAAGTTTCGGATGAGCGCCATAAGTTTATAATGCAAACATATTCTTATTTATCTGATTGTGTCAGATAAATGAGGTACACAAGATGTTTACACTCGACAGGCTGCAAGCAACTTTCTTTTAGGTCTTATACATCAAGGGTGTTGGGATGACGAGCTGTTTTTTGCTTTTTCTTTTGTGACAGCTTTTCGTTTTTGACCCTGAACAAGGGCATTAATAAATATTACGAAATTGGATTGCAGAATTACTATACAAGAAACTGAATGATGAAATTAAACTACGTAAGAGCCGCTCTCTGTCATCTTTTTTCTACATACGATATCGACTTAAATATGCTGTAAGGTCAATTGAGCGTGCATGCTTCGATGAAATATTCCAGGTATGTAGACTGTTGAGTTTTTAGTTAATTTTTTTTCTCACTGTTGAGTCAACCTCGGATTGCTCTCAAACAAAGTCTGTTTGATATACGCACTCTGGCGCCCTAGGGCGCAACGAAATCGTACAGATTTGTTCAATTTACTGTGGTATGTGTTATTTGGATTGCCCTTTTATCTAGGGTCATTCTGTAAATGACTATGTACTTTTATTGAAAATGTTCTTATCTGTTTCCATCCATTAGCAGTGCAATGACCTCAAGGGGATCTATTGTTCAATTAATTTATCTGCTCTTCAAAGCCTAATGTTTTTTTTTGAGGATGAGTACCTACCACTAATTTTCATTTCTTTTCAACATTTTGCAAATTTCATTTTATTTAAACTGTGGAATGGGATATTTTAACAAGTTAATATTTCCCTAAATATAAACACTTTTTCTTTTTCCTCTTTTTTTTCGGAAAAAAAGACAGTTGTTAGACGGTCGGGGCTCAGATCCTGGTAAGACCCCGGAATTCTTCTGCGCAGTCATCGCATCGCCTTTCGAAAAGAATTAGGAAAGATTGCTCGAAGAGTATAGAGCGTAGACAACATATGAACTGAATTCAGCTCTGAAATTCCAGAGCCACTTATGGGTACTCACTTTCCGAGGTGTATTCAAGTGACATCTCTAGGAACCAGTGACCCTAACTCAAATGTTAGCTCCAACATAAGAAATCAATTAGTAGACAAAGTGACGGCATTATTCCAATGATGCACCAAAGCGATAAAGACTTGATTCTACCTTTAATTTTGCTAAAAAAAATCAAGCAAATGGAAACCAGGTATATCACGCCACAGACAGATATAGACAGTTAAACAGACTTCAATCTAGTACTAACTTAAGCCCAGCTGGTTTAATAAAAATCCGGATAAGATAATGCTGGGATGAACACAGGGATATAAGGGCAAATTGTGTGTTCATCTTCACAGACGATTCCAGAAAAACGAAGTGGTAGGGTAAGGCATTTTTTCAGATTGGGAGCGGTGCGATATCAAAATTGCGAGAACACAAAATCCGGAACTCTAAAATCAAAATATATGAATAGGGTGGCACAGTAGAGCGAAGAGCCACGTAGCCTAGCACACATTTATCTCTCAACCATATACCTTTTGGGTTTTGAGTGAATGGAAGGGACCCAAATATTTTGGCCTATTCCAAATGGCTAATCGAGGTTGCGTCTTTTGGCATGAAATTACTATCGTAGAAATTGCCAATTTCTCGCGAAAAGCGATACCCGTGGAAAAACATTTTTTCTCCCTTGATGTTTCTGGCATTCGAACGACGAGCCTCTCATGTAACAGACAGACACGCTAACCATTACGCCACGGGCACTACAATTACCCCAAGCGCATCACATTTCTAAGAAATAAAACTTCTACTTCCGTGTAGCATACCTCGGTTCTCTCCGCTAGTTGACATGTTCACGTGTCACAACTTATTGGGTACCCGCAGAGGCAGAGTATCATTACTTTCTCTTTGAGCTTAGCCCGCAATATGAAATCCGTCGGAGAATACTTCTTCGACGAACTGGGCGACATCTCTTACCTTGAACTGAACTGCATCCTATAATTGAATCAGAGTTTTAAAATGGTTCAGTGAGGTTAATCAAACCCAATAACCCAGTCAGCAACAACCCTCTTTTCTTCTGGCTAAAGGCAAGGCTGTCTTTTAAGGCTTAAATCAGTTCACTCATTGGGTTTAAATTCACCACACTGAGAACCTCCAAGAATGATTCAAATTTCTATTCCAGACTCTAGAAGCCTCTTGAAGTTAAACATCTAAGTAGTTGAAATAATTAGCTATATAGCGTTTTTGATTGACGAAAAGAGTTATTGCTCCTTTTTTGAAAAGATTTACTCCCTCTACATCAGGCTAAATATCTAGGTCTCATTTTTGACAAAAAACTGACCTGGAAAACCAATATTGAGGAAAGAGTAAATAAAGCCAACGTGGCACTCTTCTCCTGTAAAAAAGCCATTGGCGGGAAATGGGGTTTCTCCCCCCAAATCACCCATTGGCTGTTTACCTCGGTAATTAGACCGATACTCACATACGGGGTGATAGTCTGGTGGACAGCACTAGACAAGATGATCAACTACAACAAGCTGGCCAAGGTTCAAAGAACGGCTAGTCTGTGTATTAGTGGCGCACTGAGGACAACCCCATCGGACGCCCTCAATGTACTACTAGATCTCACACCCCTAGATATCTTCAGCAAACAAGTCGCAGCTAGCTCAGCTACTCGACTCAGAGCTACATCACAGTGGACCAATAATCAAATCGACCACACTCCACACTACCACTACCGAATCGATCCGACTACACCACCCCCAAGTTGGTGTTTGACAATAATTTCCAAGTAACCATACCTTTAAGAGAAGCTTGGGAAAATGGCACTCTTTTGGAAAATTAAGCAATACACTTTTACACCGATGGTTCAAAAACCAGCGAAGGTGTGGGAAGTGGAATCTACTCAGAAAAACTGAACCTCAGTCTTTTCTTCCGCCTACCCGATCATTGTAGTGTGTTCTGTTCTGCTGTCTTGGCTCAAAGAAAACGTCATATCCTCCACGGATATTCGAATCTTCTTAGACAGCCAAGCTGCCCTTAAATCTCTTGCCTCTGTCTCTACAAAATCCATCACGGTCCAAAATTGTCAGATGTCTCTGAGGGAGATGTCAAATCAGTTTAACATTCACCTTTCATGGGTGCCAGGGCACAGGGACATGCCAGGCAACTGTATGGCAGACGAACTAGCCAAAAAGGGCACGACCACTTCCCTACTCTCAGAATGGAACAACATAGGTGTACCTATCGCTACATGTAAACTCCTACTTAGACAAGACGCTTCAAGGATAACAAACACTAGATGGACTGAGAGTAACAACTGCCTTGCAACCGAAAAAGTTTGGCCGTGTGTAGACTCAAAACGCTCGAAGAGTTTGCTAGCCCTGAACCGCCTGTATCTAGGTTCTACCATAGGTGTTCTTACGGGACACTGTCTGATAGGGAGACACGCCAAAAGACTTGGTGTGTTTTAAAATGATTTCTGCAGAAGCTGCATGGACGAGGAGGAGGAAGAAACCGTTCAACACCTTCTTTGCTCATGCCCTGCACTACTTCATAGGAGGAAAACTCATCTCGGTGAATTCTTCTTCGATGATACTAGCGACTTAGCTTACATAGACCCTAAAAGTCTTTCGAAATACATTAAAAGTTCCACGTGGTTCGACTAGCAGGTGATCAACCGGCTAGTCCCGTAATGGAAGATTAATAAGTGATCAACTCGTTAATCTTACATCGGGTTTCTGAGATCAGTAGGTGATTAACTTGCTGATCTCTGTGGTATCACAATGGGCCCTTGCGGCCTAAGTGTGTCAGGCAATGTACTCATTGGCTGACAGCCACTTCCACCTAATCTAACCTAACTCCCTCTTTCCATGTTTCATTGAACAAAACAGTGAATTCGGAGTTACTCTAAACACCAAAGATCTTTTCTCATTTGGTTAGGAGATCTACTCCGAATTTACGCACTTATGCAAAAACATTTGTTCTGTCAAAAATTAAATGGAAGATAACGACTAATTTTGACTGGCTTAAGATTTTTTCCATGTTTAAAGATAGAGTCAAGGATAACAAAAACTTGACTTTTTCGATTTTGGGTAAAATTTAAGCTCAGATTGGGATTGTTCTTGTTCAAATGTAAAGAGATTAATTTCACTCTGCATAGAAATAATACTGGGCACGTTCAAGAACCTAATAACCTATAAACAGGCTATCGCGGATAACCGTGTCTTAGATACTTTATTGAACTGTTTTCTGCGAACTATAAAAATTCATTTATTCAAAATACCATTTTTATACGGTTAGATTTGATTTTTTTTTCATATCCATTACAACCCATAAATGACTCTAATACTGAAATATATGCACAATTGCACATTCAAATAAAATAGGTATAGGTACCATCATGAAAAGAAACAAAACAATGTTTTTCTGCTGATCACTTAAATAGAAAGGTATTCTGAAAACCCGCGAATACTTTCGGGCGCCCCACTAGTCTTATGAAATGATAAAATTTCGAGCGGGAAACAGTTGTCAGCGTCAGAATAACCTATGATTTGAAAAGGAACCACTAGATTGCCCACTGTATGCATATGTACGTAGGCATTTTGAAAATGTGAGCAACATTTTTTCTCTTCTAACGAATCTATTTAATTTGATTTTAAATCAGTAGAATGGTCTAAATTCTCTGATACGTGCGTTGCTTATTTCATCGAAAACCAATGTCAAATAATAAATAACATCTTTCAACTGACTTTATCTCTGGGTTCATCGTCTATTTGTTGCTGCACTCATTCCAAACACACAACCGTTGTGCATCGCTCGTTTAAGATGGAAAATTATTTGCAGAGCTTCAACGCAGAAGAGAAAAAAAAGTTTTTATATGCCACAGGCACAAATCAATCACACAATCATCATGAGTTTAAACGCACGTACCATAGTTGCATTCAGGCACTGGCTAAAGATATAATTTATCCATAGCGAAGGAAATCACGTAAATCTGTTGTCGAATGTGACACCGTTTGACCATTTTAACGCATGAATGCTGGTGTTCAATATTAGTCTCTTTGGCGCGTAAATACTGCGCTGAACCTTCAGTGAACCTTCAGTGTAGGGGCAACACTACTTTATGTTTTGAATTAAAAATCCATATAAATAGGCAGGTTATGGTCGTTAATTGCCAATATAAATTGGCTTTAGTGGCTACGATTGGTTCATGCATGACACACGTTACTCAATCAATATCTATTGATCGTAAATCAAGTTGGATTCAGAATACAGTTTTATGTATCTAATGGTTTGATTCAGATTTAGAAAGGCAACTTTAATAAAATAAGAATTTAGATAGACGGTTTGATTGTGGAGTTGTTGCCCAAAATGTCAATAAAAACTACTTCTTAAAAAAATTTTATAATTTGGTTTTTTTTTAAGGAGACTCATAGACAGAGCAGACATTGGGGGCGTTCAACTTGAAAGTATACGAATAGCTTTGCTGTTCGTATGGATACGGCACCTTTAATACAAGGTATACCAGGATTTTTGGTATACCTTTCTATCCAAGAGAGCAGCTGATAGGTGATAGAAAATTTACTTTCTCTCCTCTTAATGTTAGTTTTTTACTTGCTATCAGAGGTACTGTAAAGCAAGTTTTGAAATTGTGTAGAAGCAATAAAACACTACATTGTGATAATAGAGACCGATTTTCTTTCAAATTTGCAGTAATGTTCTGTGGGGCAGCCTAAAGAGCGGTTTTTGGAAATGCGTTTCTGAGGTTCTAGACTTCCGAAGAGAAAAATGTATCATGTAAATGCACCATGTATCCAAGCTCCAATTAAAAAAGACATACATATGTGTCCTGCTGCGCAATGGTGGTCCATTCAGAAAATCAAGACACCTTACAATTCAGCATTTTTAGTATTCTTTTCAGCGTGGAAACTTTTTCAAGATTAAAAGTCCTCAAAAATTCTCAAAAATAATTTGGCAGGAACTTTTTTCTACAGCACAACACTGTGTCAATTTCATGACTAAACCATTTTTGGATTTTTTGTCTCCAATAAGTGTGATATATGTAAATGAAAACTATAAAATTAGTTGAATTTTTAAAAAACAAATCAAATAGCAAAGTAGCTTTATTAATAAAAAAAAAAATTTTTTAAATTTTGTTTTGTTTTTTAATTCAACTAATTTTATAGTTTTCATTTACATCATGACTAAAATCGAATAGTGGATCTTTTCTGAATATAAAATATACCAAAAATAAATAAAACGAATTAGTAGATCGTTACAAAGTGAAAAACTCCTTGAATTCAATCAAGAAAGGTAAATAAAACAGATTATGTTAGGCATTCTTTGGCTTACAGCTCTGCAAAGACTTAAACAATAGAAAGACAGTACTCCAATTGTGCCTCAGAGACCTTCATAGTTTCAATTTGTAATTAGACTTAATAAATTTGATTTGTTGTTTGAAATTTTTTATATCGACTTCGACGCACCAAAGTAATAAATGTAAACAGGTGCTTGACATTGTCCAACGAGACGGTATTTTGGAGGAATTCCAATCAGTGATATGATTGCGGTATTATTCAAGGTTCGTTTGCCTTAGGTAGCTCTTTATTCACCACCTAATTGACATGCCCAGTGGTCATCGCATGTGCTCTTGTAATATCAAACTCTACCCGCATGCGTTTGTAGGTACGTACTACGTACAACGCACGTCTACGTACTTCTGTACTTTAGGTACGCGTCTTCGGTTAAGACTTAAGAAAGTTAATTAACCTTCGCGCTTTGTAATATGAATTTATGGTTAAAAATCGTTGCAGGTACATACATACAAAAGAAGCCATCACCTGTCATGACGATGTATGGTACACAATCGACCATCAAGCAAGAATCAGTTCAAGTAGATTGGACTTTTCCATGAAGTGATTGATAGATAGAGTGCGGATGGTGTAATAGTAAACTCATTAGACTCGTGGCGCCGTTTTTATAGGGAGCGAAGAAGTCTAGTTTATGACCAGAAAGTGTCAATACATCTCGTATAGATGCATGTTATGCATCTGTTTCGGTTGTTGTGGCTGTTCCTAATGACATGGTTGTGTAACAGTGAGGAACTGGTTCAGTACACATATCAGCCGAACATGCGTTTAATGACAGTTTTTTTGTTGCTGTTACCAGCCCAAGGCTTAGCCCATGGTGTAAGTTAAATGGTTCAGGTTCTCTTTTATGTGGCTGTTGCACGTGCATATTCCAGTCACTATGTGCACCAAACATGGAATCAACAATGAATCTCATTTGGTGGTATAATAAGCAGCGGTAGGTAGCGAGACTGCAACAGGTTTACATATTTTAGGCTTGCTTGCATTCAAGTCTTGTTTCGGAAAACATGACCAAGAATGCCTTTTGGCATGCGTGCTGAGAGAATGCTCTTTGATAGAATTGGGTAAGGCAACCTCGATTGAATTGATTGATTTTAATAAATCTTGTAATTGATGTTAAAGTACTGCGAACATAAATTTTTGCCAATATAATTTCAGTTCAACTGGAAACTGGAATTCAATAAATGTACTCAAGAGGCAAAAATTCAGTTTAAACATAATACTTGCCAGAGATAAAGAATTCCAGAAACATTGGCGCCAAACAAATTCTAGAAAGCAGTTTAGATATACGTTTAATATATCCTTTCGTATATATCTTTTGATGGAATATTTCAGTACTGAAATATCTAAAGTTGAGCAAGACAAGTGAAATATTCATGGTCGAAATAGAAAATAAGCAAACAATGGTATCAAACAGGCTAAGCTTTCTTCTAAAGCTGATTGATGGCCCGCATTGGCTTACCCAGGGTAATGACAAAGAAAACAGCGAACAGTTTCTTTTGTTTTTTGCAATCGCAGGTATGGAAAAACTGTGTTGGAAGTATTTAGCCCAGTTTTATTTATATCCACATATTGCCAGCTAAATCGCTGGGGGATGTGTTAAGGTATAACTATTTTCACTTCTCTTTTCAAACTTCAACAGTTTTTTCACATAAAATTTTTTTTAATGACCGTTAAATAATCACCTACAGAACTTGGGCTTACAGGTAGTGTAGGTAACAGGTAACTCGAAATTCTGACAACTGCTACATCGATGGTAGTCTAGATACGAAAATTGAAAGTGAGTACATTCCATCGAATTAAGAAAAATTTTCGTCTAAAAAAATACTATATTAAGAATTAGAACTCGAAGATGCAGATTCCGGTTCAATTATGGGTAAAGTTTAAAGAACGAACTTAATTTACGTAAATTCTTAAAAAACACACACAAAGTGGTTGACTTTGATGAATTCGAATATATTCGGCTTCCTGCATTTGTTATTGTTATTGGTAGGCAAATACATAAATAAACTTTTATCGTTTTCAACTCATAAAACAGAAGTTTCGTTTAAACAGAGATTTTCGCTCGCTTTCGACTATTATGGGCAAAGTGTTCATTTAAAAGATCGGAAAGGAAAGGTTTGTTTGGTTCTGAAACTAGCTTTCGACCATTAACCTGCGATTGCGAACCGACCGCTTTCAAATCGAAACATATGCAATCTTATGGAGTGGCATACATCTACGCGAACTGCCTGCGGTACAGAAAGAAGATTATTTATTTGGTGGGCTATAAGTCCTATAGTCGAGAAAATAAACCAATTAAATACCCAAAAACGAAGGTTAAAAAAACACATACTATTCAAATAAGAGTACGTTCTACAGATCACAATCGCAGGCCGCGCTGGTTTGCTCAGAACTTTAAGCCTTGCGTAAACTAGAGCGGCCTGCGATTGCGATCCGTGGAATATATTCACCTTTCATGTACGGCTATAGATTGCACAGATGCGAGTCATTCCACAAGGTCTCATGTGATTCTTTTTGAGATGTGATGAAAGAAATTGTCACAATCTAAATTTAACGGGAGGGAGTGAAGCCAGTTTGTAAAATCTACAAGCTATAGTATTGCTTTGTAATTTATTTATCTAAATGGTGTCGAAACTCGAAAATTGTTAAAGAAAAGCAAACCTTTCTTGATCTTGTTAGGAAGGCATACGTGTTTGATATTTTTCAAAAGAAAAATATATACATTCTTGCAAACAATAGAGTCAAACCTGATCTAAAATCTAATCTAGCACGTTTTTTGACCATATATTGCTTTTTTAGTATAGACTGATATCGTCATTTGTGTCAGATTTGAATACGTTCGTTTTATCTAGTTTCTCCATTCCAAACCATGATTTCACTTCGCGACTTCGAGAACTTGAAATAAACCTCATCTAAAAACTAAGATAGAAAGGCGAACAAGGATTTCGCTTCTAGCTTTGCCAGTGAATTTTTAATAAGATTCATGTGGTAGATCTAAATCTTAAGTTCTCAGCAATGTTAAGTAGATACTTCACAGGCCTTCGTTTCGATTCTTTCAATAAAAATCAAAATCCAATTTACATCACATGCATTTTTCTGCACTAGAACATTTATTTCATAACTTTACACGTATTATCTTTGTTTGTTCATGTTCATCTTCCTGTGTTTATTAATTTATCATTTGCTCTCTTATCAGCAAACAAATTACAAGCAGTCATGTTTGTTGTCTATCTAAATTTAATTGTTAAAATAGAATATTTGCCTTATTTACATAGAATCTGTTAAAACTTAATGCGTATTCATTTATAACTTTTCCATTCGTAAAATATATGTATATGTTTTTTTATCCTATTTGCCAAAACAAAGGACAGAGTATTTTTTGTTTTGTATTTGAATTAAGAACATTTAAAATAATAATTTATGTAATAATATAGTCATGATTAAAAAAGAATAATAAAATATAAAATGTAATGTCTAGCTACTTGTGTTGTTTCTGTTTAGTCATTTAAAACCCAAGACCACACGAAACAATTTAAAAAAAAAAAAATCAGGTTCTCATTTCGAAATGAAATACAATATCGGTTAGCGAATTGAATTGAAATTGACATTTAAGGATTCATTTTACTTTCTTTTAACAGAAATTTGTGACGAGTTCACAAATTGTACTTTTCTTCTTTTCTTTAAACGGACACATTTAGGAGCATTGTTCTATACTGGGTGCAACGGAATGGTCAGTTAATAAAGACTATGGGGTAATGTGTTCATGTAGTGGATTCTAAAAGAACAGCAGCAGCTAATTCCACGCTCCAGCCAGTTTTTTTGAGAGCCTGCTCACACTGGGGACGGTTGGCAAGACCAAGTCTAGAATAATAAAAAAAAAAAAAGAGAAAGTTGAATGCTTTTGTTTGTGGATGAAAACTGTGAAATGGAGCTGTTGGTCTTCAAAAGCTTATAATCAAACAATTTCAATGGCATAATAATTGTTTCAATCTTAAACTTACCTTAAAAGCTGATCGATTTTATAAAACCGAATGGCGATGTTTGGATCTCCACTAGCTGCTCGCAGAGCAGATCTTATGTCATATTCAGTGGCTGGCGGACCAAGATCCTTTAAAATGCTACTTATTATTTGGTTTTCAAGTGCTTCAGGGGTTCCATAGTGAGCCGCTGCTGCTGCACCTTCGCCATTCAAACTTCCACCACTAACACCACCGGCTGCTTGGCTTTCTTGTTGTTTTTTCAACTTTTCCAGCCTTCGCTGAATCTGCTGGGCAGATAATTGCGGCGGTGCTAATGGAGCTGGTCTTGTTGGCCTTAAATAGTCATCCATCGACACTTCATCGTATATCACAGGATTTACATGTTCCGCCCTTCCATTAGAATAAATAGCACCTCCACCATGTAAATAATTTACATTTAAAGGCACCTGACCATAATACGTGGAAGGTGTAGCTGCTACAGAGTCATAAAAACCTCGTGGTACACTTCCATAAGCATTTGCGGGTACAGAGTTGTATATGTTTGAGGTTTTTGGGAGAGCTGGTCGTACAAAATTATTGTTATTTGTCTGCTGTGTGCTTTCAGTGCTGTTTTGTTGGGCGAAAGTATTTTGATAAAATTCTGCTGGCGGTTGAGAATAATACTCTCGACCAGCTACTTTTTCATACCAAATTTGATTTACAACCGAAGTTGTTGTAGGCTGTTGGTCTGCGTTGTTTTGCTTCTGTCTAAGCTCCACCTCGCTCCCACTTGCATATAAACTATTGCGATTGTCAGTGATGACAGAGCCATATCGCTCATTTCGAACTTTTGGTGAGGCACCATTCGATGGCGGTGATGAATTCAAATTTTTCAAAGGAGTAAGATTGTTCTTGTATATGGTCTCTTTGTTAGCATACATTTGTGATGAGTTTCGTTCTAAGTCTGTTTGACTTCCTGGGCGTTTGTACATATCCTTTTCAAGTTCTGCTATGAAAGACTTGTCGAGCATTTTTTCAGACGCTCCACTGTTGTCTAAACTAAGACTACTTAAGCTGGCGCCAAGAGATTCGTTGGAATTCGATGTAAACTTCATAACTCCACTTGTATCCGGCGGCAACTGCTGCTCGTTTGCAACATTCTCTCTATTTAGCGGAAACATAAGACTTTTTCGTGCCAACGGACTGCTAAAAACTGACGACGCTGCTTGTTCATTTTCAACGGCAGAGGTGTTCGATTGCTTAGCAACATTCGTGTACAGTGCTTCATTCGGTTCAGTTTGAACGTCAGACGTGTCAAATGGATCTTTAACAGTTCCTTGACTAAATTCAAGAGTATTGGAATACGTTGGAGGCATTTGATACGGAGGTGGTTCCAAACGATTTGGCAACTGAAACTGTGCTGCAGTAGTCTGTGATGGTGGTTGCTGTTGCTGCTGCTGTGTCTGTGTCTCCTCAGTTGGTACATCAATCGGTGCATCAAGAATGCAAAACGAGTTATCCACTTTTAACGATTGGCTTGTTCCAGATTCAAGACCTCCAAATTCCGGTGAAATATCAATTAAAATTCCTTCTTTTTGTTGTGGTTGCGGTTGCTGCCCATTGCTTGTCATATTACTAAGCTTCGGCATGGCTGATGAGCGATGTTGTAAATTTTGTGCAGTGGCACGTTCATTGACAAGTTTATTGTAGGCAAATTGCCTAAATGTTGAAGACTTTCGTTCCTTTGACTGGAAAGAGGCACTTTTGCGGTTTCGGTTGTCCGAATTTTCTAGAAATAAAATTAAAGTTAAGCCAATTGTATTTGATTTTGTTTTTGAAAGGGTTTTTACCTCCATCGCCATCTGTGTGAATCGGTGGAGCACCTAGTGCTGGCCCTCCCCAGCAGAAACCAAAAGGTGAACCATGTCCTCCTGCTACTTGTCGCACACCATCATTTGTTGGTCGGATTAAATCACTCGAAATCTTATGTTTCTCTAATATACTTCTGAAAATTACAATAGAGATTTGAGAGATGATTGATTTTATTAATTGTTTTCAACAACTTTTCTTAAAAAATAGCGAACTTTAATTATGGTTGGAATTTCTATTTTCCGTATATGACGTCAGTTATCACTAAAAAAAAACTGAACTCGAATAACGATATTTACAGTCTATTTATGTGATACGCTTGGCTGAGCTTGGTTTGTCTTTTAAAAAATCAATTTTTTTTTTTCAAATTTCAAATCACAAGCCAAGGATTGGAAGAATAGCTTCAAACAACATAGTTTTGTTTTTCGATTCATAAAAGAAAAGGAATACCACTCACTTTAGGGGTTTTTCTTTTTTAGTTCCGAACAGTGAACAGAACTGAGAACGAACAGCGTGAACGTGTTCTGAACTGAGCGTGTTCAGTGAGCTGCGCTCAGACTCTTGCTCTAGATGCCCCGTCATTTTATTTCGAGCACGTAGAGTGCGCTCGCGTAGTGTTCCGAAGAAAAAAGAAAAACATTTTGAGCGTTCAGATATTGCTGAACTGAAAAAGAAATACTCTTACGTTTTTGACGTTTCACTTATCTGTTCGGAACTAAAAAAGAAAAACCCCTTTTGTCTATATCTATTTTTATGTCTTCATTTAACTGCAACCTAAAGTTCAACTATGCCAATCAGATTTAACAAAGTTTGGAAAGCTACTGAACAAAATAAGATGTGAAAGTAGTTAATCCACTCGGTGATGCACAGTTCAACTGTAAGTTTAGAATATTTTGTAGTTGTTGAAAAACAATTTTGAGTAAACTTTAATGAACCACCTTCGCCCCAATACCAAACGTTGCTTACGAATATTAGTTGAAGCTTTTGGTAGAAGAGACTATTTTTTGCTCTATTAAGAAATGTAGGAATTTGTAGGTCCTTGGATAGTAATTTTACCATAAAAAGATTACTAAGCGTTTCGAATACCAGTTTTTAGAATTTATGGTTGAAAGAAGCATTTCTCCGGATCCCGACAACCCCGAGCTCGCTGTGCAAACTATTTATTTATTCAGGTATACAATGCAAAATCAGTAAAAAAATAAATGCGTTAGTATTAACTTGGTATCACTTCTTCTTGCTCTTAGGAAAGAAAGAAATCTCGATGGCTTAAGATTGTCGATGTTTTCCTGGGGCTACTCTTCTGTATTCCGTTTCGAAAGCCAATCCTATTCGAAAGGGATTTTCCATCCGTTTATGATTTCATACTCTTAAATTTTCGAATCGAACAAAAAGTGCTTAGTACAATTTCCATTTACGGAATAGATTTTCGAAGTATTTTTCATATTTCTCGTGAGAGAGAAAAAGACATCAACACAAGTTGCAAACCAAACAGGAATTAGTTTTAAATAAAGCATTTTTTTATTCAATAAAAACTAAAATGCATTCGGTTGCACTTTGGATGCATGCAAAAAAACAGAAAAGAACCGGTTGAACAAAAAATTATATGCGATAAACCAAATATTCTTTAAATGTGTGCCAGAATGTGAATAAAGATGAGCACACATGTACTACACCATCATTTTAAACTATTTTTGTTTTGTGCTAATATTTTTTCCTAATTATTCCCTGTGTCTTGTGATAAAATTTTACATTTATTTATGGAATAAACTTAATTTGGACCTCTTAATAGTTCACTACACAATATATTGACTGGTTGAAAAATGTGTCCCTTCAACACAATCATTGTTTTTCAGTGAGTGAATTGAGATTCGTTAGCTACTTTGTTGTCGAAAGAAAACTTTCATTTTCGAATGGATTTGACATTCGAAAACGCTTTGCACGGTGCGAAAAATTCGTCTTAGCATTTGCTTTTCCGAGTGTAGTAGATTCTAATCCGCATTAGAAATAAAGAGTACAAAAATATTTGTTTTCGGAAATTTTTGTTCTCGAAACGAATTACAGAGTAGGGCCCCTGGGTTATTTGGTTTTATGTTTCGATCAAAACCCGTTTTATCTCAAATCGAGTTTTTCTCATTCTGCTAAGCAAATATATGTATGTTCCAATAGGATTTACAAATCGTGAGAGTTAGTTTTTATGAATTTATACAAAAGTAACACGCGCTACAACTTTTACTGGTATGCTCTGACTATTAACTCTTTAAGTTGAGTTGACTCGACTCAAATCGCGGATCTGTTTCTGAGGACATTGGTAACAAAAAATTGATAATTTACCTTCAAAGTGACTATTTTCTTGGATAGCAACTATTCCTTTTTAGAATGATTTTCGTTTAGCATTTTTAATCTGTAAACTGGAGATCTGTTTGAGGTCGGTTCTAAAACGTTTGTTTGGTAAATTTTTTATTATTTACCTTATTGAACACCTCGGTTAAAAAACTCAAATTAAATTATTTTAAATACATATCGTATGCATTTCGGACAAAACTAACCTTCAGCGAGCGCAAAACATACACAGAAAAAGTTAGATAATCAAAAAATATAAAAGACAACAAAGTTTGGTAACTAACATTTTTAGAAAACCATTTTCTCTGTTTGGTTTTTCGAAAAATGACGAATTCTGACAATAAGAGAGTCTATTTACGACCAAACAAACGAAACGAGCTATCTAAATCTTTCACTTAAATTAATTGCTTTTGCCATAACAAGCACTCTGATAAGATTAATTGAAAAAAAGCAAAACACACAGTGGCACAATCAAATTGAAAGATCAATTTTCTAATATCTAGCTATTATTTAATAGAAATGAAATGGTGTTGAGATTGAGAAGCATAACTAAGTATTCGAATTATGGAAAGTGGAAACACTATCATCCATAAAATGTAAAAGAAAAACAATCCCGTTGGATTATATTTTGCCACCAAAGAAAAAATGAGCACCTTTCCTCCTCTATAGTAAGTACACAATTCTTTCTTAATACACATTCTTGTAAAAATTCTACATAAACACCAAGTATGAACGCTAATGTCGGATGGGGATGGAATGTAGAATTTAGGTATCTGGTTGTGTGTGTGCTCTATTTGAAGACTATGGCTCATGTATCTATGCATCGTTCATTTTTCTTGTTGCGTTAACATCCAAAAATGCAATCGGTTTTGTATATTTTTGATCGTGGACTTTGTTGAGGGCTTTGATTTCAAAATTCTCTATCCACAAACACGCAATCAAAGGATCTAAAAGTACGACTAATAGCAATGCCATATATTTGAAGAGTTGGTTCATAAAACAGAAATATCTAAACGATAGACAAACCTCTAAAAGAGTTTAACATTCGAGTCCTAGAAATATCCATCCAATAATTAATCTACGTTCTACGTGTATAGCGATTGTCCTCCCAGAATAATTACATTGCAATGTAAAGCGTTTTCTAACTTAGCCGTACGGAACCGTCAAGAAATTGTGGGTTTCTGAAATGCGTTATGCCACTAGGTTCCCCGAGTTTTGTTATGTCACATTACATACTTATTTAATTTGGTTCGGAATGATCGGGATGAACAAAGTATTGCACTTATTTAGTTTTCAAATACTAAAGTGGTGGTTATCCGAAATATCCCTTAATTTTAATGCGACTTACTTTTAAAACTGAGTGGGTAGACGTGCCAAAAAAAGTATTTTCTGGAAAAAGTATCTTTTTTTAATTTCTCAAAAACTAAAAAAAATTTTCACATTTGGTTTTAAATTATTCAAAATTGTAAGAAAGAAACAAATGTACATGGTTCAAACAAAAATAAACAAAACGTTATTTAAACTAAGCATCTACGATCACTCATGAACGATACTCCTGGTTGGTGCACTCTCATTAAAGCTAATAGATGAAGTAATGTCAAAGTGCGCACTCATCAATCACTGAATTTAAATAATTTCTTCAAACCGAAATGTGTAATGATTGAACGTGAATACTGTGCTTAAGTAACGTTTTGTTTATTTTAGTTCAAACATAAACATTAGTTAGTATCTCTCTTTTATTCTATACTTACTTAAAAAGTCTTATGTTATTACTTTCAATCAAAATCTTTTGTTATACTTACTTGAGATCAACCAATAACTTTAGCCACCAACCAATATCGAATCTTTCCAGATCAAATAAAAAAACACAAAGTTTTTTATATACATATAAAAGAATTAGGTATTTTTATTGAATAAGTAACAAGAAATTAGATTTTTTTTTATTATTTACAAAAACAAAGTAAAAATAAACTCAGTAAAACAAAATAGTACAATTTTTAACATTATTAAACAAAAAAGTAAAAACAATTTCATTTAAAATTCTGTATCAGTGTAAAAAACAATTGTTTCGCAGTAATACACTAAAGTGTATTGTATATTATTAGAGCTCTCATAGGTATAAGAGCTATCATAGGCATTAGAGTTTGCATAGGTACTCGTAGTATAAGAGTTTTCTCCGTTGTCGAGATCTTCAGTCGATGTTTCTACATCGACATATTTTTTAACATTTCCACAGCAACAAACGGTTGAAAAGAATTTTCGAAGTTCTGTAATGAGAATAAAAAAAATTATTTAGATTCTTTTTTCTATTTTAAAGTTTAAATAACAAAACAAATAAGTAAATTGTGTTTCATTTGAAACGAGTTTGGCAATAAATTAAAACAACAGTCTTTAAATATATATTTTTGCTTAACACACAAAAGGTAATTGTTTTTACATTAATAAACGAATTTTAAAGGTACACTCGATATAATGATAAATCTATTCGCAATATGCATTTTATCGAACATTTCTATTAGTATAAGAAATCAAAAACTTATATTTTACACTTATTTTATTTTATTGGAAAACATTGATCTTCGGTTAAGACTTTTTACATTTAGAACTTATAAAACCATATACCTAACAATAAAACAAACAAACAACCCGCCATATCACACAGCACTTTCAATTGAATCACTTTACACTGAGCTCAACATAAAAATTTATTTTGTATATTTTTTTTTGATCTTGAATTATTTGTCAAACAAAAATTTATTTTGCTGTTTTAAAATTTATTTTGCTGTGAAAATGAAATATACGAAACAGAATACGAAGAATCGATGGTGGGCGATGGCTTTCAAGAAGCCTCTCTTTGGGAAGAACATTTACGAAGATCAGAAGAACAATGGCAACGAAAGAAAAAGAAAATATATGAAAATAGTTTTGAATGCTAGTGGTGCTCCTGTGAACTTAAGAGGATGCCCCCTCTATACAAAAAGTCCATAAACAATAAACCAATAACAAAACTTTAAGAAATATACATTTTAACACTTAAACCACTCACACAAAACCAATTTTTTAAAAAAATACCATTTATTTAAAAAAAATTAAACAACAACAATAAAATATATTATTTTTTCTTCTTCACACTTACTATTTATGGTTTTTCTTAAGCAGCCCATTGAATTTTCACCTAAAAAATGACACTAATTAACACTACCTTTAACTTTAAATTTTTCCAAAAAATTTACCTTTTCTATTCTTGTATATATTTTTATTTATTTATTTCGCTCCTGTTTCAGCAAATCGGCTGCTTCTGAAATCTATTTTTGAATAATAAAATTTTAAAGAAATTTGGGGTCCTTATATAGTCGCAAACTGAACCTGGACTACGCTGATTAAAAAAAATATATTAAAACCGCAAAGTAGAAAAAACAGTAGAAAAGGGGTTTTCCGGTCGTGGGTTGAGTTAGTTGTGCAATGCGTGGTACATGGTGCATGGTGTATGATGCATGGTGCATGGTGCATGGTGTATGATGCATAGTGCATGGGGTATGGTGTATGATGCATGGTGCATGGTGCATGGTGCATGGTATATGATGCATGGTTCATGGTGCATGATGCATGATATTGCATATTGGCAGGTGCACACAAAATGTGCATGGTCCATGATGCATGGCGTATGGTTTTACATCCTGCACCGCACATACTGCTGTAAAAGCAAGAATTAAGAGTAATGGTAGTTTGTGTGGTGCCAAATACCACATGCATTATACCATTATCCGTGCACCATTCACCATTCACCATACCATATGTACCATGCACCATGCACCATGCACCATTCACCATGCACCAATGCACCATGCACCATTCATCATACACCATGCACCATGCACCATGCATTATGCACCATGCACAATACATGATGCACCACGAATAGCACAACTAGCTCTACCCACGACCGGAAAACCCCTTTTCTACTGTTTTTTCTACTTTGCGGTTTTAATATATTTTTTTTAATCAGCGTAGTCCAGGTTCAGTTTGCGACTATATAAGGACCCCAAATTTCTTACTAAAATTTTATTATTCAAAAATAGATTTCAGAAGCAGCCGATTTGCTGAAACAGGAGCGAAATAAATAAATAAAAATATATACAAGAATAGAAAAGGTAAATTTTTTGGAAAAATTTAAAGTTAAAGGTATAAGTGTTAATTAGTGTCATTTTTTAGGTGAAAATTCAATGGGCTGCTTAAGAAAAACAATGAATAGTAAGTGTGAAGAAGAAAAAATAATATATTTTATTGTTGTTGTTTAATTTTTTTTAAATAAATGGTATTTTTTTAAAAAATTGGTTTTGTGTGAGTGGTTTAAGTGTTAAAATGTATATTTCTTAAAGTTTTGTTATTGGTTTATTGTTTATGGACTTTTTCTATAGAGGGAGCATCCTCTTAAGTTCACAGGAGCACCACTAGCATTCAAAACTATTTTCATATATTTTCTTTTTCTTTCGTTGCCATTGTTCTTCTGATCTTCGTAAATGTTCTTCCAGAGGCTTCTTGAAGAGCATCGTCCATCATCGATTCTTCGTATTCTGTTTCGTATATTTCAGTTTCACAGCAAAATAAATTTTAAAACAGCAAAAAAATTTTTTGTTTGACAAATAAATTCAAGATCAAAAAAAAATATACAAAATAAATTTTTATGTTTAGTTCAGTGTAAAGCGATTCAATTGAAAGTGTTGTGTGATATGGCGGGTTTTTTGTGTGTTTTATTGTTATGTGGTTTTATAAGTTCTAAATGTAAAAAGTCTTAACCGAAGATCAATATTTTCCAATAAAACAAAAGTAGTGTAAAATATAAGTTTTTGATTTTTTATACTAATAGAAATGTTCGATAAAATGCATATTGCGTATAGATTTATCATTATATCGAGTGATTACCTTTAAAATTCGTTTATTAATGTAAAAGCTTTTGTGTGTTAAGCAAAAATATATATTTAAAGACTGTTGTTTTAATTTATTGCCAAACTCGTTTGAAACACAATTTACTTATTTGTTTTGTTATTTAAACTTTAAAATAGAAAAGAGAATCTAAATAATTTTTTTTATTTTCTTTACAGGAATTCGAAAATTCTTTTCAACTGTTTGTTGCTGTGCAAGTGTTAAAAAATATGTCGATGTAGAAACATCAACTGAAGATCTCGACAACGGAGAAAACTCTTATACTACGAGTACCAATGCAAACTCTAATGCCTATGATAGCTCCTATACCTATGAGGGCTCTAATAATATACAATACACTTTAGTGTATTACTGCGAAACAATTGTTTTTTACACTGATACAGAATTTTAAATGAAATTGTTTTTACTTTTTTGTTTAATAATGTTAAAAATTGTACTATTTTGTTTTACTGAGTTTATTTTTACTTTGTTTTTGTAAATAATAAAAAAAAATCTATTTTCTTGTTATGTACTTATTCAATAAAAATACTTAATTCTTTAATATGTATATAAAAAACTTTGTGTTTTTTTATTTGATCTGGAAAGATTCGATATTGGTTGGTGGCTAAAGTTATTGGTTGATCTCAAGTAAGTATAACAAAAGATTTTGATTGAAAGTAAGACTATAAGACTTTTGTAAGTAAGTATAGAATAAAAGAGAGATACTAACTAATGTTTATGTTTGAACTAAAATAAATAAAACGTTACTTAAGCACAGCATTTTAAGTTAAATTATTACACATTTCGGTTTGAAGATATTATTTGAATTCAGTGATTGATGAGTGCGCACTTTGACATTACTTCATCTATTAGCTTTAATGAGAGTGCACCAACCAGGAGTATCGTTCATGAGTGATCGTAGATGCTTAGTTAAAATAACGTTTTGTTTATTTTTGTTTGAACAATTTTACAATTTTGAATAGTTTAAAAACAAATTTGAACATTTTTCTTAGTTTTTGAGAAATTGTTTACTAATGTAAAATAATAAAATCGTTTATTAATGTAAAGACCCAATCAGTTAGTAAGTGGTATTGAAATTGAGGGATGTTTCGGATTTAATATTAAAATAATAAATAAGTGCAATACTTAATTCATCGCGTACATTACGAACCAAAATAAATAAATATTTAGGGGGGCATAACAAAGCTCGAGAAAAGTGTCTTAACGCATTTCAGAAACCCACAATTTCTTGATGATGCCGTACGGCCAAGTTAGAAAACGCTTTACACTCTTTTAGAGTTTTGTCTACAATTTTATCTACAAATAGATGGCGTTGCTATATTCGTACTTTAAGATCTTTTGCTTGCGAATTTGTGAAAAGAAAAAGAGAATTATTCAACAAAAGCCTTCAACAAATTGCATTGCATTATTGGATGTAAACGTAGTAAGTTACAAAAATCCCAAGCTTACACAACTTATCGGTTGTAGATATTTTCAATGCAACTTCAAAGTTGGATTGTACTTCCATGTAAATAGCACATAAACACACCAACTGTAAATTGAACTGTCACCTGTAATATGAGTCCCAAATTCTATTTTTTGTATATTTCATAGGTGCTGAAGACTGAGCAAATCTCAAGGTTTGATCTCTCCTAACAAGTCATAAATACAAGCTATGATAGGTTACATTGCGGGACCCTCTGTTATAGTTGAACATGTCGCAGTTTGTGGAATAATGAACCTCAAAAGTCAAAGATGTACCAATCTGAACCTAATCATTTTTGAAAAAGTCTTCAGCTCTGATTCCAAGAATCGACGTTAAAAAATAAAATTTTTAATAACCTCATTGATTCAGTCACTGTATACACTGTGCATGAAAAGTTGTGGCTCTATTTTGGGGTATTTTTCGATCACAAAAGATAGCATTAGTTTCCCGTCAATTTAAAAATTTCATTTCGTGCTTCGGGTAAAGGATAAAAGGAATACTCGATAGTACGTACCAATTGAAACAAACAAATGTAAGACAGTTGTGCTGCTGCGGAAAGAAGAAGTCGTTCTATGGTTTCAGGAATGAATCATTATAGATTAGCTTTTTAAGGTGTTTTGGATTAACATGTAAACATTTACCTCCTTTGGGTGTAGTTCAATTTCATACATTCGTTCAGAGTGAATTTAAGGACAGAGATTAATATTTCCGAAGCCATTTAAAGTGACTGTTACTATTTTGTCTTATATTCTCTATTCTTGAAAACCAATGCAGAAAAGGTGTTTCTTCATTTGGATTGAATTCCATTAGAAAAAGAATTTTATGTAACGAAATCGAAATGAATTCTGGAATTTGCTCTTATTAAGTTATGACGAATAGACAAGCTTGTACTTTAAAACTGTTTCACCCGTTAAATAAATAAGAACCAAAACTGATTCAATGATCTTGAGTGATACCAGTCGTGTATTTGTAAGCAACTAATTTTCGGGAGAGATTTTGGTTTGGTTAAAAAAAACTAGTGGTTGAGAGAAATGCATTAGGCCCTGGCCCATCCCGAGCTGTTTTGTATTTGTCTTGTAAAGAATATGCCTCGCCAGCTAAACGCTTTCTTATGATGAATAAGGCAATTTGCTTACCTTGGGAAAATTCCAATTTCAAAAGTTCTCTGATTTTGTCCTTTGATTAATTTCAGTTCCGGTCGTCCATCGATTATTGCAATAGCATCGTTCACTTCGATGTTTAATTTATTTGCATCGTTGTAGGGTTTGATTGCTTTTAGCAATTGCGGGGATGTACCAACCAGAAACTCTCTAAAAGAAAGAAAAACATTGATTCACATACTCTACAATTTATATCCAAAAACTTACTTGATAGCAGCAAATGTAGGTCTCTCTGATGGTGTTTTATCCCAACACTGTAACATCAACTCATATACATCCGGTGGACAGGCTTCTGGATGATGTAACCGTTCACCCTCACGGTCAATTTTCCGAAGAATCTGAGAACCATTCAATCCAACCCAGGGATCCTCTCCGAATGTGAACATTTCCCAAAGCGTAACGCCAAACATCCAAGTATCAGACGCATGACTAAACTGCCGATACCGCAACGATTCGGGAGCACACCAGGGGAAAGGTACCTTCTTATGCTCTGACATCACATAGCAATCGTCTTCCTGGGGCAACGCCCGCATTAAACCAAAGTCACCAATTTTTATTTTATTTCCTGCAGCTAGGAGCACATTTCGGCATGCCAGGTCACGATGCAGAAAGCGCTTATGCTCCAGGTAAGCCATTCCAGTAGCAATCTGAACTGACCAATTCCAGATGTTCGTGAGAGGCGTGTGTTTGCATTGCTTTCGCATTGTATCCAACAGAGATCCTCGCTCCGCCAGCTCAGTGATCATCATCATTGGCTGTGAGAGAACAACTCCATGCAATCGCACTAAATTGGGGTGATCCAGTGCATGCATGGCTTGCACTTCGCGAAAAAAATCATCAATGATGCCTGGTTGAGTAAGATTGTCCGATTTGAGTACTTTAACTGCCACCGGAAGAATTCGGCTTGATGGTGTATTCCATTCTCCTTTGCGAACCACTCCGAACGACCCATCTCCCAATTTAATGCCTAGCGTTACATCCTTTTCATGAATCAAACACGTCAATTGCGTTGACTGGTTCTCTTTTGGGGCATTTGTGTGCTTCTTGCTGGGCTGCTTGCCACCACCGATTAGCTTAGAAAGAATATTTTTTCGCCACTGATGAGCTTTTTTTTTACGAACAGCTTCCATCAGCCGTCGAATGGCTGGTTTGCCCAGTCCACATCGCTCCAAATCAATTGGCAGAACATAATCGAAGTGAGCCAAACGTGTAACTTGTAAATCATCTCGAATCCTTGAAAGAAACTGCTCCAATTGCACTTCACGTAAGAGATCTTCCAACCATTCTGTGTCTGTATCAGCCATCGAGAGTGTGTATAGTGAATGTTTTTCAAAGTGCGTGAATGTCGTTGATCTTTAGGATTCAAAAGAAAGAAAAAAAATATATGAACTTAGTGAAGATTGAATCACGGTCAGAAGAGTGCATGCAAACACAATTTCCTGTCATTTTGCTTATCTTCTTGAAACAGATGCTCTGAATTAATGAGTAGCTTGACGATGCTGCATATGAATGGGTTGTTAAGCATAAAGTGAATAAATGATTTTCAAAAAAAAAAAAAAAACAAATACAAAAATACATACACAATCAAGCAACTAATTACTCGTGTGTGTAAGTCGGTTGTGAGTGATAAGCTAGCTAAGCCTGCAGAGGCTGCAGAATTTATACCAGCATATGAGAATTGAGAATGTTATTTCTTATGTTTGTAGAGTAACGAAATAGTGGTACATATTACGTAAAATTGCAACGAGAGTTAACTTAAGCTGCCATTGCTCAGTAGTGATTCTTGAACCAGCGATCATGTTTTAGATTTCTAGATACCTTATCGTTAAAGTTAAGAAATTATTAAAGACCTCTTTTTAAATACGTCCATACAGCTTTGTTCAAGTTATGAATACAAAACGCGTCAAGATACTTCATGAGCTTAGAGGTAAGCTGCTATGTATAAAGGTTCTTAAGGCTTAGTTTGAAAGCAGCTCGGCCCAAAATTTAACTTGTTACTGAAAGTTAAACTATTTAGTTATCAGCGACTTGTTTTCTTTCAACTTGCTTTGAAACACATTTAAACAGGGAGTTCAAATGGCATGTATTTTTCTCGATGTGACAAGCATATATGTGGTTATTTCGTGACTAAGCATGTTTTTAAAAAGAGATTTTTTTTGGTAACTCAACTAGTTAAGGGAACCTGGGTCACCCCTGGAAAAGTTCAACAGACTATAGACTTAATTTTCAATGACAGAAGCGGGATGTCCCTCATTAATTTTTTGGAGGAAAGAGTTTTCTACGTCAGCATATTCGACTGTTTTTTTTTTATGTTTCTATCTGTAGCGTGTGTGTGGCAGCTTCAGAATATCAAGTGGAACTCAAGTTTCAGTTAAATCAAAAATGCTTTTTTACGGTTATCGCTTCCGCGAGTAATTGGGAAGGCCTCTGGGCGTAGTATTGCTATAAAAAGTGCTTTCTTACCTAGTCATTTAAAAAAGCAGAAGATTGTAAATACCCCAATGATGGCCTTAAAAATGTAAAAAATTTGTTCAAACGGTTGAAGAAGTAAGAATAACATTTCAGAAACTTAAAGGCGCGTTTATAAGCTTATTCATTTTACTTCTCTTCCCCCAAATCAAACCCACACTACATGCTCTTCAATTATTTTTTCCTTCCAGTTGATTATATAGCTTTGGTTTCCTTTTGCCTTCCACTTTCAAACTTAACCAACAAACTATTTACTCATCAACAGAATCGCGCAGTGCCCTCTAGAAGCTTAGGTTGGTAACAATTCACTCGGATCTTAAAGATATATTGTATTTCTCGAGTAACAGAAGATGAGCAGGTGAGCGGAAATAGCAGATGATTGTGTTGCTGCTTGGGTCATTGGGGTTGGGAGCCCCACTAAACCATTTGGAGGTTAGGTTAGGTTAGGTTACAATGGCTGTCAGGAATACACCCGACACACTTAGACCAATACTAGGTCCATTGTGATACCATAGAAATTATGCGAGGGAGTACCTAACTTAACAAAACCATTTGGAGCTTTTAATAAAGCGAAGGAGATGCAGGGGATCTGTGTTCGCCAGATCGCTTGGATCATCGAGAAAATATTTCCCCAGATGCCGCTCTCTTTTAAAAGAGAGTGCAGGACATGAGCAGAGGAGGTGTGGTACTGTCTCCTCCTCCTCCTCATCTAAGCAACTTCTGCAGAAGTCATTAGAGGGAACGCAAAGTCTTATGGCGTGTCTTCCTATCAGACAATGTCCGGTAATGACATTGATTACGGAGCTAACTTGCAATCTGGTAATGGATAACAAATGTCTTGTGCGTTTTGGATCAAGTCCTGGCCATATACGTTTTGTTGCCACGCACGTGGTGATATTGTTCCACCTGTGATTTGTTCTGTCCATTGCCTCTTGCTTTAGCATAAGTTTACATGTAGCGATTGGTATACCAATATTCAACCTGCTGGTTGAGATCGGTAGAACGGTTCCTTCTCTGGCGAGTTCATCGGCTTTGCAGTTACCCACGATATCTCTGTGCCCCGGCACCCAAAAAAGGTGAATATTGAACCGTTCAGCCATCTCCTTAAGAGATAAGCGACAGTTGAGGGCGGTTACTGAGTTCGTAGAAACAGCGCCGAGTGATTTGAGGGCTGCTTGACTATCTGAGAAAATCCGGATATTCGTTGAGGATATCACGTTTTCTTTTAGCCATGATAGGACCTCTTTGGAGCCCTGAATGAATTTTAGGACGCTGTTCAATGAGAGGTTAGAGAGGTCGCTCGTTAAAGAAGTATTGTTTCTACTGTGGCCCAACCTAGGCCACTCACAAAGGAATTGGAATGATTCTTGCTCTGCCTCTTCGTCTTGGTATCCTCTAAATACATAAGTCGCATGTGCTGATACCCATTCTCATAATGGTGTGACCCGTGAGATTGCTAATCAACAGAGAGAGAGAGAGCCGAGGCCTGCTAAGCTGGAGCAGGAAGGAATAGTTCTTTTTCATAGGTTTC